>JAZDUH010000341.1:28362500-29825000 GCA_036419115.1 Scarus forsteni | reverse complement strand
GGCACTAAACACACCCATGCCATCACAGATGCTGACTTTTGAATTTTGCACCAATGACAGCTGGATGGTCCATTTCCTCTTCAGCCTGGAGGGCACAACACCCTTTATTTACAAAAACAAATTGACATGAAACCACAGCACACTTTTTTACTTTCCATCATTCCATCCCAGATGAAGTCAGGCCCAGAGAACCCAGCTGCATTTCTGGGTGTTGTTATGTGGCTTTCCCTTTGCGTGGCAAAATTTTAACTTGCACTTTTAGATGAAGCTATGAACTAAGTTCACTGGTAATGGTTTTCCAAAGTGTCCCTGAACCCACACTGTAATATTCTTTCCAGAATTAAGTTAATTTGTAAAGCAGTGTTTCCAGAGGAATCAAAGGTCACAGGCATTTAGTCACAATTTCCCAGATTCTGTGGATCTTTTAACGGTATTTTGGACTCTATACTATCCAGTCTCTAAATTCCTTTCCCTTGTACAATGAGGGCTGTTGTTCTTAAACTGTTGGACTTTTTGCTCACACAGTGGCTTACAAAGTGATGAACTCTGCCCCATCATTAATTGTGAGCAACTGAGTCTTCTGGGGCTGCTCCTTTTAGATCCAATAGTGTTACTCAGCTGTTTACTATCAACCTGCTCACCTGTGGAATGGTCCAAACAGGTGTTTCTGAGCATGGTGCATTTTTTCTTTTGGCAACACTTTTAGATGTATCGCTCATTATACTATTGTACAAATGCACAAGCCTTACAAGTTGTGTCTCGTTGTAAAGGTGACTAATCAGGCTTTCCAATGATACAAAATATGATAGCAGTTGATTTCATTAAAGGGAGCAACATAGATAATGTTTTCAAACTTTTTGAGGAGTATATATATTTATAAAATGACTTGCCAAGAATCAATAAAGCACTTGTATCCAAATTTTCTATTTTTAAGGTCATATTCCAACAAGGGACACACACAAATAAGCACACTTAAGATATGCTAACTGCCAAAGGCATTTGAGAAAAGCAACATTTTCAGGCCACATTTAAAAGAACTTAATGTTTCGATCAGCAGGCAGTTTGCTTCACTGTATAGCACCATAATTACTGAATGCACAAATCATGCTGTTCCCATCCAGATGTGACGCATGAGTAAACTTGCGACCTTGTTATGCTCTGTACAAGGGAAGAGAGATTGTAAGATTTGCTTTTTTTGATAGCAGTGCCATTAAAGTTTCTGCTTTTTAATCCAATTCTTTATTGATCCCTGTGGATTTTATGGATTTTAAAAAAAGTCAGCCTGTGCAGGTTTTCAATGGCAACAATGTCAGACATGTGACATTCCTGGTATTTGATGGCATGGACAAATGCCTCTGCAAAGTGCTGATGTTTCCAGCTATGATTAAAATCACACTGGATGTGATGCAGTTCATGTTGTTTTGTGTAAAGTTAAGTCCCAGTTTAGTCCACCTCTGCTTCCTCTCTCATGATCACCTATTTCTTTTTGATAATTTCTTCTGACTGCCTCACATAAACGCATGACATCCCTGATTTGCAAGGCATACAGAACATCGTGGATTTGATTGACGACAGAAATCTTAATCAAAAAGACTAATCAGATCAGTTCCTTGAGATTTTATTATTAACCCTCAAGTGGATTTGATTTTGGATTCCCATCCTCACTCTGACTGTCAAAGATATATAATGATATTCATGACATTTTCTCTCAAGCTTAATCCACATAACCTGACTTCTGCCGTCAAGTTGGTCAGTTTAGTTTGATTGACACCCAAGTCAATGATGACTACATGAACACTGATAACTAAGCAGCACTTTACGCTAAGTGCAGCATAAGGAGTTGCTGCAAAAGCTCTGACATTTAAACAGCACAGAAAATAGAAAGTGAGTCAGTCAATTAGGCTGTCCTATTATTGGAAAGAAACATTATCTTAATACTAAAGCATGGGGCAAGGGTGAGTTGTCAAATAGCTTAATAGCTGAGCATTAATGTGTTGCCTTTTCAAATGAAAAGTCATTCAAATCTGGCAGGATAAATTAAGTCACGAATAATTGTAATCGTTGTTGAACCCATTCTGTTCTGCTTGCTTCTAATGTAATGGAAGTTGACTAACTTCTCATGATTTAAACTTCATTCTGACTTCACTGGCTTGTTTTTTACTCCACAATTTCTCTGTTTACAGTCTTTGGTAGCTATTCTTTGACAAATCATAAGAGCAAGAACGTTGTTTTTCAGAACTTTGCAAAACTTTTATATGTCTTGCAGTTCTCAAGATGCTCTCACGGCATCAACCTCATTTTGTTTACATCCATGATTGTTGCACATGCTCCCGTTTTTTTCATTGATCTATGCCTCTGACCTAAAGAAACAAATCATGGAAGGCAAGACAAAAGTCAGACATGCTTACCTTTCAGTTGTGGAGTCACTAGAAATCTCAGATCAGTCTATTGTTGGTCATTATGATGCTAGCGGGTCTCAAAACCCTACGACTGTTGTGCTGGGCAATAATCAAGCATAAATTGTGGTCTGACCTCAGCATAATTCTGGGGTCAGACTACAAATTTTAATTAGAACTCACCACTGTGATTTACATCACACTGTTGGCTGGAAGTTGTTGAATCAACCAAGAGAGCAGCACAATATTCTGTTAATTTAAAAAGAACTGAAGGGTAAGTTACCTGCTTTCCTGGCTCCTCTCTTATCAACAAATCTTTTAAGCCATACAACAAGGTCTGAATAGTTTTACTTTAAAAATACCAAGGTGGATGACTTAATGGGGGGAGACAGCTTTTGACACCACTGCATGTGTGCTGGGCTCCCCTCCCTTGTTTCATACAGCACTTTTTTTGATGTACTTTTTAGGCATTTTGTACCTTTATTGATAGGACAGAAACAGTGGACAGGCTTGTGAAAGGGGTGAGAGAGTAGGGGAAGACACTTTGCAAACTGGCCACAGGCTGAATTTGAACCAGGGCTGTCAGAAGTATGTATATGGGACATGCCCGGCAGCTAACCACTTCACAAAACCAGCACCCCTTCGTGCACTTTTAAGGGTAAGTGTCAAAATTACTGAAGGAGGGGAATCGCAACTGCTTTAATGTTTAAAAAACATTGAGAGCTGAGGTTTGAAAGTGTAAATTAATGGTATAACTGTAAAATGTAATGTTTGTAAAATAAATTACCACAATTTACCAGCATGGGAACAATAAAGTCTATCTGTCTGTCTGTCTGTCTATCTATCTATCTATCTATCTATCTATCTATCTATCTATCTATCTATCTATCTATCTATCTATCTATCTATCTATCTATCTATCTATCTATCTATCTATCTATCTATCATTTTAGAATGTGGTTCCAGATCTGATAAAACTGCTACTGAAGCTGTTAGCATCGATCCTAATCTCTGTACAAGCAGTCACTTCCTGCTGTCATCTTGCTCATAGCTCCCACCTCTAGACTGTAGCTTGGCAAACTGATCTCTCGGATAATAGGTAATGATGACTCTGGTGGATCCACCTGCACTGCAAAGTTAAACTTGCCTTATCTATGGCAGACTTCTGACCACATCTTTACCACATGGATTTTTGGTTTTTACTCAACAGCTCTACATTTGCATGCATGTTCCATGACCCTTAATAATATTTTCTTTAATTTGATGGACATGTGGTAAAGTTGGGAAGATGAAGGAGGTATGATGGCTAATGATTCCCAGCATCAAGGGGGGTGAGGGGCGTTCTGGGACACTGGAGCTCACTGCGCAGCCCTCCTGAGGCATCATGAGACTAATTAGACGAAAGGCATATGAAAGAGGATTTCCATTTGACAGCCCCTGTGATATGCTGGTTTTTGCTTTATGTTGGCCGACAGTTGAGGGGGCCAATTAAAATTGTTCATGACACTGCCTTGGGGTCTCTTCACTGAGCGCTGACTGTTTTTTTTTTTTTTTTTTTTTGAGGGCATGAGTATCTTAGTTTTATTGTAAATTGTAAAAAAAAATTAAAATCACTCATTTTTATAATGAAGCCATCGCATATGCCGTCATAACACTGAACTATTATATGTTTTACTATTTGGTTGTAGACCCAGTAAATGTTTAAGTTAATACGGAAGGTTATGACCTGCACACCTGAAAGTTTCTTCATAATTAAATATAATGCTTTCTGAGGGTATGATGTTAAGAATTATTATATGTAAATATCTGCATGAAAAGAATGAACAAGACACTGGCTAGCTTGTCAGGAAAATCCTCTATTAAGACAGATAATTTAATTTGTTCTATTTACATGTTGAGGGACAAAGACAGTTCCTGTGGTTTATAATAACTGACACTCTTAAACAACATAAATCACTTTATTTTAATCAAAGAAATACAATACAGCTGCTTATAATGTATCAACATATTTAAGTAGAATAGTAGGAAATTTGGGTTTAACAGTTTTTATTCACAAAAACTCAATCATTCACACTGACAGCTAAGTTGAATGATATATCCTGATTCATTTTTTAACTGTAGTCAAAGCTCACTCTGGATCGAAATATGGAGGAGAACAATTTCACAGATAGATTCTTGGGAAACTGCAAGCCGTCTGGATGATAAGCCTTTGCATAAGTAAGTCTAACAAAGACTTACAAAAATGCACAACAGGTTTTATATAGATTGTCATGATGTCACACCTGAAAATTTACCTGGGGAATGTTTAATGTGTATGTATCGACTCGAAAATTTTAATTTTCCAAGACTTTTTGTGCATTACTGCACTGTGAATGAAGAATTCATGCTTTTGCTAATAAAGCTGATACTGTTTCCCTGCCTTGACATTTGCTTTGGTGTGAGGGTGACGGGGCACGAGGTAGACTCTTCTGATGCGTACTGCTGATGTTTTTCTAAATCAGTCTTGGGAGTTTTTGCATGCTGTGAATCTTGCAAACACTCACATTCTGCCAGAGCTGGCCCTGGTGCCCTGGGTGAGATTTGATTTTTGGAGATTTTCAGATGACCAGTCTGCAGGGTCTAGTTCAGCCAATTTCCACTAAGCTGTACAGAGGTGTAAGAGGCATATGTGGACAAAGATGGCTCATGGATGGAGGGGGTGATTGAGATAGTTTAAAGACGCACCTGAAGAGAGACCGTGATCGATAGGTATTTAAATCAGCTTTTAGACAAAGCAAGTTGCCAAAAATAGCAATTCATCTTGAGGCTGGCTCCAAATCTGGGTTAATTTCTATCAAAGTGCCTCACTCAAAGGCAGAATATCCATTTTCTCTGCCTGATTTTGAAGGAAAAAATGTTTTGGTCCCTGTAAATTGCTTCCAAATCAAGGCAGCAGGAGAAGAGATATAATTTTATGTCATTGATATTTTGGATATTTTGGGTTATAATAATTATACATAAGAGACAAAGTAGTTTGATTAGCACATATGAGCTGCTATTGAACCACTGCTTTCAGAATATGGTAAAATGTGTTAACTGTTTCTAATAGGGCAACACTGTCACGGCACATTAAAGACCTACTATGAGACAGGCTTCATTTTTATCTTTACACTTTTTCCACATTGGTTATTCAAAGTACACTTTACACTGCATAATGATAGAAAAACTTTAAATTATATGCAATGCTAAGTGGGAACATGCTCAATACAAAGGTAAAACTATAGTGCTGTCACCAAGTCAACCATAAATTAGCAGCAATGCACATGTTCTTGGTCACGACAGGATTTAATAATGAGGTGGAGAGGGAATATGGCCCCTGCTGGCATAATAGGCCAACTTAAGTGCTTTGTCTTTAGAAAATAACGATTTATATCTGAAATAGCAGCTGTAATTTCTGGAGTTGTGCTGCATGAAAATTTATAGCTTTTTCAAAAAGAGTGCTTTTCTGATCTCAGTGTTTTTTTTTAACTTAACATACAAATGGAAAATGTGACAAATCCCGATTCTGATGAAGTTGGAATGTTTTTTGTAAAATGTAAGTAAAAACAGAATTCAATGATTCGCAAGTCTTTGTCAACCTTTAACTTACTGAATGTACTACACAGACAAGTATTTAATATTCAAACTGATAAGTTTCTTTGTTTAATGCAAATATTCACTCATGTAGAATTTAATGCCCACAACACTCCCCCAAAACAACTGAGACATTGGCAACAAAACAATGGTAAAGTTGAAGTATGCTTCAAAAACACCTGTTTGGAACATTTCACAGGTTAATTGGAAACAACAGAGTAACACGATTAGATATAAAAAGAAAGAAGTGATTTTCCACATACTCTTCCCCACAGTGTAGCATTGCATGTCTTACTGTGTGAACAAAGACCTTTTCAAATGGAAACTCCACATGCATTAACCTTTGCCAGGGCAGAGACCTACCTTCAAGTTCATCACATTGAAAATGTATTATTATCTTGTCCACCAGAAACATCTATCTCCTGCCATTGTAACATGAAGCAGACCACTCTATGGTTTCCCTAGCACAGAGTTGGCATTAAAATTGGTGCACACAGGCTACAGCATGGCTGCATTTTATCTCAGTTTGCATGGATTTGATGAACTCTAATATATTCCCTTTCAAGGAGGCTTATTCAACATGGCATGTAACAAACCACTTGACAACTGGCTTCTCTTGATTTGAAGCCTGACTCTTGAATCTATGATTACTGTAAACCATGAAGAGCCCTGCAGAAGATGTAATTGAATGGATGGAAAATGCCAAAAATAAATAAATAAATGAATTAGGGAATGGCAGCATGTGTGTATTGCTGTAATTTATTGGCAGTTGATGCAATTTGCGAAGATTATCTAAAAATAATTCTTATATGTGTTTATATTAACCAAACATCTACAAACCCCCAATTTAACAAAGTTGGGGCATTGTGCACAATAAATGAAATAAAATAAAAACACAGTATTCAGTGGAATAAACTTGACAGACAAGAAATGTTATGTTAAGAGTGATAAACTTCAATGTTTTTTTTTTTTTTTTTTAATATTCACTCATTTGAATTGGACACCTGCAACGTGTTCAAAACAAAACTTTAGCAGAGGAAAAAAAAGACCAGAAAAGTTAAGAAATGATATAAATACCTGCTTGGAACATATCACAGATGGAGACAAGTGAGTAAAACAACAGTAGATGCTTGTGACCTTTGATCCCTTAGGTGGCACTCCATTAAAATCTGACAGCAAGGATATTACTATGTGGGTTCAGAAACACTCTGCAAAACCACCTAGATTGTTATCAGTGCAAAGTTTAAAAGCCAGCATCTGTGATGATGAAAAGGTGTATTAGTAGGGGCATTCGTAGATTACACATCGATGAAGGCATGAATCATGCCGAAAGGTGGGCTACATATAGGCTTTGGAGCAGGAATTGTTGCCATCCAAGCAACATCTTTTTCTAGGATGTTCCTGCTTCTTACAGCAAGACAATGCCAAGCCATGGTCTGCCCATGTTACAACAGCGTGGCTTTGTATTAAAAAAGTGTGTGTAATAGACTGCCTGCACTCTGGAACTGAAAATGTTTGGCACACTATGAAGCCAAAAACACAACAATGGTGACCCCGAATGTTGAGCTACTGAAGACGAAAATCAAGCAAAAATGGGAAGATTCAACAATCATGTCCCCACTTCCCAGCCACTTTTTGAGAAATGACAGTTGTAGTCCATTACTAAACACACCCCTGTTCCAGCTTTTTGGTACATTTTGTAAGCATTAGATTTACAATGAGTAATTATTTGCCACAAAACAATGAAGTTTTAACTAAACATCGTCATATTGTATTCAATTGAATAGGTCAAAAAGATTTTTTTATCATCTAATTCTGTTTACGTTTTGCTTCCTGATTGGAATTGTCACTGGGGTTTGTAAATATAAACGTAATTAATCTGTGGGAAAACAATACGTTGTTATACATTGTTATTCAATCCGTGTATGGTTCGTTCTTTCGTTATTCTGTTTCAAAACAAAATCAAAAAAACGAAAAAACGGACTTGTTTTTTTGTTTTTCTATTTTAAAACCAAAACAGAAAAACAGAATAACAGAAAACAGAAAAACGACGTTTTACTGTTCTGGTTATAAAAATGGAAAAATGAAAAATAAACATATACGATTTTGTTTAAATTCTTTGTGGGATATTTTTATTTTAAACATGGATGAGTTTTTTTTTTTTTTAAGTCATGAAACTAATCAGTGCACATCTGATTAACCAAAGTGCTTCTGTGGTGGTGAAAGAGTTTCAAGGCTGACGTGAAGAGGGTCTAAATAACACGAAGAAACCAAAAACATGCTGCGCAATGTTGGAGAAGTTCCCATAGCACAATCTGGTGTTTTTACACCTGATGTCACATTAAGTGAGCCGACACTGAAGTAATTATGGGTAAGGGCTATTTTATTTCTGATAATTCTAAATGCCTCTTTACTGATGAGAGAGCCCTGCGGAAGAGAAAAAGACCAGAAAAGTTAAGCATGATGAAATGAGTCATATCACAGATGGAGACAGGTGAAAAGCGAGAGGAAAAAAGCTTATTTTCATCATCTGTTCTAATGTTTCTTGGTTTATCTGTGAGCAGATCAGACAGTTTAAAAGCCAGCATCTGTGCACTGACTGATGCTGTCTCATACACATCGGAAGGCAAATGCGCGAATGAGATGGAGTGCAGTGGATCGTCAGCGACCTGTGTCTTATAAAAAAGCTCAGGAACATGTCTGTATAAACCTTCAGTGGGAGTTATTTGTCTTATTTTTATATAAAGCTGTTAAAAGCCGCCTTCATTAATTTTCTTAAAACTGCAATAGCCAAAATTCACAAAAAGAAAGAATATGAAGAAAATCTTTTTATTTTTTTAATTTTTCGTTTTTCCATTTTTAAAACCAGAACAGAAAAACGTCGTTTTTCTGTTTTTCTGTTATTCCGTTTTTCTGTTTTGGTTTTAAAACAGAGAAACAAAAAAAACAAGTCCGTTTTTTCGTTTTTTTGATTTTGTTTTGAAACAGAATAACGAAAGAACGAACCATACACGGATTTTATTCCTATTGCGCTTCTGAATTTAACTAATTTCCACAATGTAACTCAATAGTTGCTCTCCATGGTGCTGAATTCCCAGCAATGGGAAAGGTCGAATTATATTTACTTTTAACTGTCAAAACTTTAGCAATTCAAACACCTGTATGGCTTAAATGTTTGATTTCAGGTGTACATGTAGTGTCAGGATTGCAGATCTGTCTGTAATCAGAATCGCCTGCACATTAGTTCTCTCTCCTTGCAAGCAGCATTTGTCGAGATCTGGCGGCCATTTTGAGCATTGCACCCTGCAGCAAACGGACATTACGTGACGTCACTTCCGTCTTTCTTCCTGTTTATTATTTTTTTTACACGTCCAGCGCCCATAGATGCAGTACCATTACCAGAGTGAATGAACCATTTTGCCGACACAATAACGGTTTCTTGTGGTAAGAATAAAATGATTCGTTCATTTTATGAACCTTGATCGTCTAAAATGATAATGATAATGATACTCAATGCTCTGTTCAAATTTGTTGCTGCAAAGGCGAGGTTTCACAGGACGCTCAATACATTTAAGCCTCGTCAAGCTAGACTCCAAAACATAAAGCTCGTAGAGCTTTACTATTTTTTAATGTAAGCATATCAAGAATACTGGTGTCACTCACACGTTCAGTCAAACTGAGCTCTACTATCGGGTAGCGGTGTCGTTTATTTGAAGCTCGCACGCAAAGAATGCACCGACAGCTGGCTAGTAAGCTAGATGGTGTTATAGCTTAACGGGTGACTGTGGTAACGGATGACTTGGAGCCGAATACGTATAACTGTCGTAGATACGTTCGATGTACAAACAACATAAGGTACCTTCTTTGTTTGGTGAACAATTACAACCTGTTTCAGTAAGACATTGTGATGCAACATATCCATATTAATTTCACAAACAAAACCCAGAAAACTAAGCTTTTCCAAAAGATGTAGATCCAGCCGTTAAAGTCACTACATAACAAGGTATCTTGAGAAATTGCAACACCGTGAAGGTTCAAAGATTGTGCAGATATAGCATATATGAAAAAAAAAACATGCGAATGTTTTGTTTACCAGTTATTCGTTGTACTTTACAAATACTTCAAACTGAAACATTTTAAATGAAACCCAAACTAAATTAAGTACTTTTAACGTTTTAATTTCTGTAACGCATTCAGTCAAAAGTCGAGCCAGTAAACCAGTTGTTTACAATGTTCATGCTGTCACATTTTAATAATTTGAGGGAGAAAAGATGCAGGTGACAGTCTTTCTGTGTAGCCTGTCGTAAATTCTACCTCTGTAGTTGTGTTTGGTCCCGCAGTGTCTATTATCAGGTGTTTCAAAGGTCCACAGCTCTTTGGAGCAGCGTCTTGCTCTCGATAATGTCCTCCAACCACTTCTCTCTGAACCTGGTCCTCCCTGGTGCGTGGACCAGCCTGTTGGACTCAACAGCGAATAACACCTCCACGGGTGAAGTCCGGGGTTCGACGTTAGAGGTGCAAATCAAGAAGTTGACTCTGGCTGTCCCCACAATGGGCTTGGTCTGAGTCGGGGTGCTGAAACGGGCCCGGTAGTGGTGGAAAGTGTCGTCTTCACCTTCATCTGAGTTCAGAAAATCCAGACTGTGGAGCCAACGTGACGGAAGCTCCCAAGTCTGAATATACTCCGAAATCTGCCTCATCCCAACATCGGGTGTGAAGTCCTCGCTTGTTACCCAGTTGATGTTCTTTATGCCCTGTTGTGAAGGCGCATCCACCTGCTCCTCCGTGACGATACCGCTGTGTTTCTCTATCAGATATTCCACTAGTAGAGCTGACTCTGCGGAGGTGTCCTCCTTCAGTTCGTGGCTGCCTTCCTCCATCATGTGATTTCTTTAGAAAAATGTAAAACTTCTTCAGGTACCTGCAGGTTGTGAGGGCTGATGTCTGGGCCCGTTGCTTGTGTTAGGTTTCCATGGCTATAAGGACTGACAGCATGTCAAATGGAGCCCCCTGTTGGCCTGCTTACTGTCGCAGCAAAATACAACATCATCAATCAGAGATATTTTAGACATAAACTATGCAGTGGCATTTTTCAGTTATACATAGACTGTATTAAACCAACAAACTAAAAAGTGGATTTCAGTGTTATGTTATTAGTTCTTTTTCAGGTTTTTCAGTGACGGTTTTGGGAGTCAGAACCATTACGGGCTTCAAGTAGAGATTCCTCTGCTCCGAGAAAGGGAGTGGATTCAGCAACCTACTCCCTATGAGGCATCAGTAGTACTTGCTGTTAGTGACATGTTTCATCTAAATCTAAACCTATGAAAGCCTGTAGTGACATGCAGTCACACATTTACTTACCAGGGTTTACATCGAGTACATTTTTGTTGCTCATGAGTTGGACTTCTTTATCTTGGACAGAAATCCATGACTTCACATTATAAACGACAGACTTTCACCTGTTTTCTCCAGATTTTGAAAAATTCATACTGGTTTACTTGAGATAAATACCAGGCCTGACAAAGGTTGTATTTTTGCACATTTCTAATCTGCATCTTGATGCGGTGGTTCCCACACGTTGATTCTGTGCTTGGAAAAAGAAAGGTGCGAAAAGGGATTGCCCGCCTTACTAAATGTGCAGGTTTCTTTGTTTATTTTTTGACTCTTTGCTCTTTGAAGACATTTAACTAAATGTCCATTATATTAAGATGCTCAAGTAGCATTTCATGTTCTTAAGTGACACTAAGTGATCCTTGTGTGTCCAAAAGCTGGAGATTACACACTGGAATTTAGCACTCGTGGATATCTCACATGTGCATGTAAATGGTGATAATATTCAAATTAAAAAACAGGGTTTTTGTATAGCAAATATACTTGACTGTTTGCAAAAATATTTTGCAGGCTTTCAAAAGTGTTGTCTGTGTAAAGGAAAGCTGTGATAATGCCAATGCAACAACTTATGACCTGATACTTGCAAGTATATCCCCCCCAAAATGTTTTAATTGTTCTATATCTGAAGTAAACCAGAGTAAAGTTACTTTATATGTATTGTTGAACTAACACAGACTGCAAGCCATGTGATCGGTCCACAGGAAGGCACAGAGTGACTCCTAATCTCTGAGTAATGTTTATTTTCATTATCAAGTGAAGTGTAGCATAATTGCTGCAGAGGACAAAGACAAAGCAAATAGTTAAAATGATTTGACAAGATATCAAGAGAGAATTTCCCAATCGTGTCTTGATTTTGGCGTAAAAAAGTAAAACAAAAAACAATCTCCTGCTTCAACTGATTGGTCTGCTGAACATTATTTATTCTCTGTTTATATCGAAGTGACACACTTGTTTAATATTGTAATAGGTACTGTTTTCCATAAGATAACCTTTTCTCTATCTTTTTTTAGGGAACACTGGATCAAACCACCAAACCTCGCTATAATTTTTTCTCTAAAATGGATTCCCAGATAAAGAATCAGTAACTTATGGCGGCCATCTTGCCCGAATGCCACACTATTTTAAAGTTTATTCATTCTCCTGATTAAATCCAAATTTTAAAATTGCTCTTCCAAGTGGGCCAGCAAACATATGTCCCGAATCAGGACCACCCTCGACAGTGTCACCAAGGCGGTTGGCAGCACCGACCTCATCTCCAAGTTCTCCCGCCTCAAGCAAGGCAGTGCTGCAGTCGACAGCACCCATGCAGAAAAAGCTCTGGTAAAAGCTGAGATCTTAACCTCGAATAACACAGCTGCTACCCCAGCGCCTGAAACCAACATGAAGGAAGAAGAAGATGAGGCAGGGGAGAGGAATCCAGCAGAGGAAGAGCAAGTTAAAGAAACACCTTTCGTCTCCACAAAGAAGTCCTCGCCGAGTTTAGCATCTGCAGTGAGTTCTTCTGCGACTGTGGGGAAGCAAACCATGCAGCTGTTCCACCCTGCAGCTCTGTCCACCAACATGGACGAGACCTACAGAACTCTGGCTCAGCACATCAACAGCTACTTTGGCACCAGTTCATCAGTGGAAGGAGGGACCAACAAACCACAAGAGCCTGACAACGAGTCCCACACATCTGTTTCTGAACCCATTCTCAGCTCCATTCCTCAAAAACCTGAGGATGACATTCCCATTCTAACTGCAGTAGTTGTGGCTAAAAGCACTCAAACACCCACTACCTCTCCTCCTCCTTCAGAAAATCTACCATCTCCAGTAGTAGAAACACCATCACCTGACACCCCTGCACCTGAGAAAGCCCCACAGTCCATCCCTGTACCCACTACCTCCCCAAAAAAAGGCTTCACTCACTACCTGTCCTACCCCCGTCCCAGCGTTCAGGCGTTTGTCGGCAGTTATATTGCACCCCTGGTCCCCAAATTTAGAAGTGATACTAAAAGCATTGCTGCTGAAAAAGAGAAGGCATCAGCAGTTGTTGTGGAAGAGTCTGCCGTGGACAAGGAAAAAGAGAAAACAGAAAGTGAGGAGGAGGAAATGCAAAAGGCAAAGGAGCAGCTTTTATCTCAGAGGGAGAAGGTAAGATGCTGTTGTAGTTTTAAAAAGTACTAACATAACATTTTCAAAATAGACCAAATGACTATAAGCCACTTTGGAGGAAAATAAGACATCAAATGTTTGAAAAGTTTTGTATCTGTTGTGTGTTTTTACCACAGATTATAGCCAGGGTGAGTGTAGACAACAGGACCAGAGCTCTTGTTAAAGGCATGCAGAGAGTCACTGAAGTCAAACTCCTCACCAGTCGAGTGGAGGAGCTCAGCTATCACCTCCTGGAGTTCCCTGAGACTCGAGGGGTTGCCATCAAGGTGTGTGTGTTTTTATAATGAATAATGTCTTTAAATTGTGAGGTGGGGTTCTGTAAGATGATAAGGCTGGAGATATACTTTCTGAACTTGGTAAACGTGGATCAGCGTAGAGATGTGACAGAATTAACACAGTGTTAAAGATAACAATAACAAAGCTGATAAACCAGGTCCACAATCATCATCAAGACATAAAAGTGTCTATTCGTCTGGCTGTTGAGTAAATTCTCTGTTCAAGGTCTGGAAATGTTGAAGCAATTTAGGCTATAGTTCAGTAAGTTACCATGTAAATTGATGACTTTGAGTTTGACTTGTGTTTATCCCATTATGACTCGATGTGGCTGTGTTTGGCCCTATTTTCTTACATAATAACTATTAATGATTGTTTTGATACAGTAGTAATCAAGCCCTCTATAATGGCACATTTGAGAGTGTGCCACCTGCTGTTACTACCATCTCTAAAGCACAGTCGGCCTAAGGTCATCAGTTAACATGGTCACTCATTAAACTATAACATCAAGACAGTTCAACATTACACGGATAAAAATATTCTCGTAATTAAGTACAGAAATCGCAGAGCATATGGTCTGAACACCATCAGTTTCCAACAAATGTTGGATAACTTTAATTATTGGTGTTACAATTTTCATCTCTGCTCTCAATATTTTGCCATGTTTACAGTTTAATTCTAGCACAGCAGATAGTTACTTAGAGCCTGAGGTCTTTTGCGCCATCAAAAGGTACCATCCAGTGATTGGACACTTGTGACGCCAATGGATGTAAACGCACGGACAAACTGCAAGTATATCTCCAGCCTGTAATGTCTCAGACGGACTTTATTTCCTTATGAGAGGATTGATTCTCTCCCAGGAAAGAGTGTTGCCCACCCTTCTGCGATTGCGCCAAGCCCGAGATCTTCCTCTTCAGGCAGCTGTCAGGGAAGCACTGTCTCTGGTCGGCTACACTGACCCAGTCAAAGGCAGAGGGATTCGGGTTCTGGCTATAGACGGCGGTGGAACAAGGTAAATCTCTTTCAATTCGTGTTTTTTTTCTAAGCTTCAGCAAGAAACGTATGTTTATATCAGGGATGGGCACATCAGGATGCTATCACACTAGGCATTCAACACTCAAGTGCATTTCGCCTCTGAGTGCTCAATGCTGTGCTTCAGCATGGTTCATTTACCCTGCTCTGGGACACTTGAAGGACGTGAGCTGTGGTCTAATACTGAATGAGCACTAGCACAGATACAGCCACTCAACAACACCACTCCCCACAGTAAAAGGTCCTCAGCAGTGGACCTAGTAGTTAAAAGTATTTGTTGAGGTGTTTTTATTTTTAATCCTGCTGGAAAAGGACACGTCTTATATGTAAAGTAAAAATTCCGTGTCAGCATGCTCGGAGGTCCTCTGATAATAGTTGTGCATTCTGACTAGACATCTTTATCAATCCAGTTAGGGGTCGTAATTATTATATATGTATATATACATATAAACATTCTTTGGCTTGCTTAAACACCTTAAACTCTCAAAGAATTGCACTCTAGTTTTGAAATGTGTGTCAGTCAACAGCCACATCCACTTATTGATTTGAGGATTATTGCTAATGCGAAAAATATGCAGTGTTTAAAGAAAATGAGGGATGAGCAAAACTGACATCAGCAGCTGTAGAGGGGAAAAATTTACTATAACACATCACCCCTTTGTCACAAATTAATAAGACGATACACTAAGGTACGTATTTGTGCAAACAGCTGCACAAGAGAGATACAAAATGGTCACATTTTATCTGTGTCTCTGTGTCGCTGGGCTATGTCAACTGTGAGAGTGTCTCCTGCTGTAAACCAGTGAAATCATGCTCAAGCCCACTCGAGGGAAGGCCCACTTGAGTGCAGGCCAAACAGGCACTTGGTAGAGTAGGGAACCATGCTCGAGCCTGGCAACCGCACCTGGTCCAAGTGAGTGCACCCTTGGGTTATCAAGATGACCACATCAATTTTTATTCCCACTGCCACATGTCTTGTAGAACACACTTGATTAGACAGTTCTGATTTAAGAAAATTGTCAATCTAAGTGCATTCATCTAAAATTTAATTTACTATTTTTCGACTCAAATGAACGTTAAAGTGCCTCAGCTCTTGAGTTTAAGACAGGATTTGACCAAACATAAGAAACTTCTGTAATGTTTGAGCAAACTTTAAAGGGAATTTCACTTGTTTATCTTTTTCCTCTTAATGTCTTTCATAATGCAGCACAAAAAGCTTTATGAAACAGATGCAGACAATCATTTCTTGTGAAGAACAAAACATGAACAATAAGTCAATGATTATTACAGCTTTATCTTCTACGTTTATATGTATATTATGCTGTCATGAACTTTTTTTGAATAAATGATGGATGTAGTTTAGAAGTTTAACTAGTTTGAAATTAATTTTACATTTGATTCATATTTTTAGGTCTTATGACTAAGACTTGGGCCACATCAGTAAAGCTCTTTGCCTGCAGTGGGTGGTAAAATGTCTTCTTCCTGTGGCAGTAGAGATCAAAACATTTTCTGTATGACTCTGTGCATTAAATAACACTTTTGCTTTGTAGAGCCTGGAAAATGTTTTGTTTTTACTTGTATTTTTTGGTTGAGACACTGATTGAAAACATCACAAATGACAACCTCTCTATTAAAGGACCTGATGAACAGGTGTGTTACATTACAAATGAGGAGGTGGTTAAAATATGACTTCCTCTCATCAAGCCACCTTGTCCATGTAAAGAGCCTTGACATTTAAGTGATATGCAGTGACTGAGTAAGAGGTGGTACTCTCTTTTTCTCCACCATTTGATTCAGAAGACATAAATGATGGGAGCAATTGTGATTTCAGTCATATCAATCAAAATCTACAAAGAAACGACTTAAACTACAGGCCAGAAACGGCATTCGATAAATCTCAGGATCAGTTATAAAAATAAATATATAACATTAAGGGTTTACAAACACTTACTTTTTTTCAGGGGACTTTTGGCCTTGCAGACCCTCCATAAACTACAGAACCTGACCGGAAAACCAATCCACCAGCTGTTTGACTACATCTGTGGAGTGAGCACAGGTGAACACTCCTCACCGTTAAGCTCTCCCATCATTTCTATTATTCATGGGAACACCTGATTTGACTTTTACACTCTTTTTCTCTCCTCCTCAGGTGCCATTTTAGCGTTCATGCTAGGAATTTTCCAGATTCCTTTGGAGGAGTGTGAGGAGATGTACAGGAAGCTGGGTGCAGATGTGTTCAAACAGAACGTCATTGTGGGAACTGTCAAGATGGGCTGGAGTCATGCATTTTATGACAGTGAAATGTGGGAAAACATCCTCAAGTAAGTCAGCCAGACGCTTCCATGCTTCTGATAATTAAAGCTTGTGTTTTATGGATGAAATGCATTGTTTGATTTTTCTACTATATCTTCTTTTTTAGAGAAAGGATGGGAGAGGGAATCATGATTGAGAGTGCCAGAGATCCAAACTGCCCTAAAGTAAGTCACATATCTGTTAAACACTGTAAATATCTACACTTTGGAGTCTGAAATCAACAATACAATTAGTTTATTTTTATTGTTTTATTGTTTATTGATGTTCTCTTTTATGTCCACCAGGTGTCAGCAGTGAGTGCCATAGTGAACAGGGGTTTACCTCTGAAAGCCTACGTGTTCAGAAACTACAGACTCATGCCAGGAGTGAGATCCCACTACCTCGGAGACTGCAAACACAAAATGTGGCAGGCCATCAGGGCCTCGTCTGCCGCCCCGGGATACTTCCAGGAATTTGTCCTGGGAAAAGATCTTCATCAGGTACGACACAGACGTGAGAAAACTGTACAATGTCTCTGGCATCCCAGATTTTATTAAATATATTAATGGAGGTAAAAAGCTGACATGGTCCAAAAACAAGAATTCATCACGATTATACTACAAAAACTGACATGGAAATACGTTTTTGTTAGCAATAAAAAATGTCATTAGGTATCATCAGCTAACCAGAAATATAAAAAGCAATCCTCGAATCTTAAATCCAATGGGTTTTTTTCTGTCAGTACTGGTCTACCTGCTTAAGTTCTAGCAGTCAGTTATAGTTGTTTCCAAGGATTATTAAATTGCATGTATTATTATTAGATTAATTCTTCAGTTGATTTGATTGAGTTTCAGTTTTCTGTTTTTTGGCCATGCTACATTTAATTTGATGTTAGTGGAAGTGTCAGTGTTGCCTTTGCTTTTTGTGGCTGGATTATAAATAATCAAGAGAAAGATCAAAATCACCTTCCTAAATAGAAAATGTGAAATGGTATTAATGACCAGTGGACTGAATTTTAAATTTCTATAGGCAGCTTTATCATCAAAAATTGAGACGGGCATTTCCGAGACAAAATTTAAGGACAGGCAGTGTCACTCAGTATACCGAGAACTTTGTATAAGTTTCTATGAAAGTGAATGTCCAACAAGGCCTAAATGTGATAAAGACACATTTCAGGCAGTCCAAAATTAAAAAGAGAAGCTTTATTTCATTCCTCACTTGACAATGACACCTAGGACCCCAATTCCAAAAAGTTGAGTTGATGTGTAAAATGTGAATAAAAGCAAAATATAGGGGCTTTCAGATCATTTTAAGCAATATATTCAGTTGAACAAAAGGTGGAAACATTCATTTTTTATACTGCTTATCTCTTTTGGGGGCCTGTCCCAGCTGTCATTGGGCAAGAGGCGAGATACACCCTGAACCGGTCACTAGCCAATCACAGGGCCACATGGAGAGACAAACAACCATTTACTCAAACCTAAGGACGATTTAGAGTCACCAGTCAACCTAATAATGATCTTGTTTTGATCTGAGGGAGTAAGGCCAGACTGCCTGGAAAGAACCCACGCATGCACAGGAAGAAAAAGGTGGAAACAATATGTTTCATTTATTAATTGATAATATTGTTGGGTTTATTGTTATTTTTGGGAATCATATACAATCTCTGAATTTGATCCCTGCCACTTGTTTCAAAAATAGTTGGGGCATGCATAAGCATGTTTGTTACTGGTTTTCATCACTTTTTCCCCTGATAATACTCTTTAGTATGTGTGAACTGAGGATACCTGGTTCTGAATTCTTTCTCCTTCCTGGTTGATTTGGAGTGGCTTCACAAAAAGGTCTTGAATTGTACTCTTCTTAGTGCATCATACTGTTAAACGAGAGACAGGCCAGGGCTGCATGCAGGCTAGTCCTGTACCTGCACTCTTGTGCTATTGAGCTATGCTGTTTGAGCTCATGCAGGATGTGTCATGGCATAGTTCTAATAAAAGAACCTCCCCGAATGAAGGCATGTGTTAATCCAACATATACATGTGCTTCTGAATTCTTGAAAGTGCTTTACCAGATATGCAAGTTACCAGTGTCATGGGTGCTCACAAACCACACTATGGCAGATGGTGGCTTTGAACTTTGTATTGTGATGAATCTGAATGGTCTGATGACTATTATTGTTGAAAGCAGTTTGAAATGTGGCCTGATCAGACCACAGCACACTTTATCAGTATGTATTAGTCCTTTTCAGTTGAGATCAGGCCTCAGGAAAGTTGGCAGTGCTTCAGAATTAAATCCATACATGACTTTTGCTTTACAGGGTTGAGGACTTATTGTTAATATACATTAAGTTTTACTCTTTGCTCTTCTGATATGTGGTTTGTTCATTCATAGACCCTGGCCTGTGTTCTGTTAGCCCAAAAAGACAACCAGAAAAGGTTGAGAAAAAGCCACATGGTTAGAGAGTGGTTGATCAGGCGTGAGTAAGAAAAATTTGTCTGTAAGGGAGTTTTTATATTTCAAATAATCTGTTTTACACTAATGAAGTTCATAGATAAAGTGCCTGTTGTGTGTCATTTTTTATGCAGTGTGATTCAGGTCAGATATTTTTAGACAGTCTTAATGGGCAGCAATTACACTCAAGGCTCAGTTTAATTTTGACAACCTACTTTGGCCAAATTAGCCTTGTCCTTGCTCCTTACGAGACTGTCCCCTGCCACCTCCTAATGTAAGAGTCCCCGTGCAGGGTTTTAGTCAACAACAAAAGCTTATCTGCAGTCCCACTCTGCATGTTAACTGACCTAATCCCTTTTTCACAGAAGAGAATCAAAACAAATGGCTTTGTCAGCTAAATAAGTTACTCAGCTGAGCAAAATCAACCACAGTTATTGTGTGTTTAGGTTTTATTGCTTTCATTAGTTTTGACTTGTTTCCTCATGGACTCTGGGGCAACGGTAAGCCAGAGAGATGGACGATGAATGGAGAGTGTGTGTTGTTCTTTGCATTCCTCTTATAGCCGCAGAGTGTTTTTTGACAGTCTGAGCCACTGTCGCCACCCACCAATCTCACTCCTACTCAAGTTTTCAGCACCTGCAGCGGTATTTCTCAGGAAAAGTCCAGAAGTGCAGAGCAGCAGAGACATAAAAATGCACTCACTAACTTTGTCTATAATGCTGTTATTATATCTGTAATTCTTCGTGGAGTTATTAGAATGTAGAACTTTAAATTTAAACTCGTAAAATCAAACCATCAAAATTCTTGAAACAATTAAACCCCTATTCCAAAAAAGTTGGGACATTGTGTAAAATGTGAACAAAACTTAATGATATGATCATCTTCCTACTGTAAGAGCTATAACAGTCACTGTTTTTATTTACATACACTTTCAGCTGACATGTGGTTCATAAAACGTTGGGACAGAAGCGCTCCTTGTTTTTTTTTTTTTTTTTTTTAAGTATTTTGCTTGATTATTATTATTATTTTATTTATTTATTTATTTTTTATATCCCCTTGTCTACATTGTCTTTACAGCTGAGCACTGTGTCCGATGGCAGCATTGGAAAGACCAGTGCATTTTTTTCTAGCAGTGAGAGATGTGTGAATATGATTCACTGCTATAGTGACCATCACCAGCCCTCCCTGTAGGCTACTCCATCAAATCAATCTTTATTTAACCCCTGATGAGAGCTGAAGGGGAGGGCTGTGCCACAGTGTGAAAGAAGGGGAAACAGTGACAGACAGGACAAGACAAGACAACTGGGAAAAGGACAAACGGGTATTTTAGTTAGTTTAAGATAGTAGTCCAAGTGCTGTGCTGATCTAAGTCCATATAGGAAGTAAAGGTTGTAAGAAACCTGCTTGATTAAAATCAGAGGTTTCTACACAGCACACAGTTTTTTTGTCATATGTTACACTTCTGGTTGTTGGTGGTGTAGACCTGATGCTTTATGTGGTTAATCGTACTCACATTTGTGGATGCTGCGACATACTGTTTTCTGTTATCCACATTGTAATACCCATCACAACTGATGCTTGGCTGTTGCTGCACAGCCACAAGCGATATCACCTGAAGATTTCAAACGTTTCAACTTTGGCTGCGAAGTGACGTGCGATGCAATTACCCAGGACTCTGCTTCGTCACATCACGGGAAGTCGGGAAGTTGCAAAGCCGCGTTGGGTGTTTCGGCGGCTTTATTGGAAAACAGAAGGTTGCAGGTTAGAGTCCAGCTGTGGCTAACATAAGGGCATGTTCTTGGGCAAGACATTCAACCCAAAGTTGCTCCACTGCTGCATATATAGCATGTAAATGGATATAAAAAGGGTGTTAATGTGTTGGTTGATACTGATGGTCAACTTACATAGAACTACCATCACTAAGTGAACATGAGAGTGAATGGGCAGATGTGACCTGAGGTTGCATTGAGCGGTCAAAGAGACTGAAAAAGTGCTACACAAGCTCAAGTTCATTTCAGCATTAGTTGTTAGTTTTTGGTCTAACCCACTATGTGTACCGATTCCTCCCTAAATCTTTTGATATTCCTTCAACTGTAGAGAGGAAAATCTCTGAACTCCTTGCAATTTGAGTTGCAGGTTGAGTCTACAAACTGTAGGACTGTTTTTTTCTGCTTGCCCAGTGCTAAAATAATATGGAGATGAATTAATGCTGATATGCGTATTGACTGCATTGTACAGACCTGATATGGCCTGAAACACAGTGACAGCAGTAATATCACCCATATTGCAGTTAAAATGGTGGTACCAAAAGCCAAAGTAAATGATGCAATACTCAATAGAAAATTTACATTGCCAAGTGTCTCTGAAGACCTGAAATGCAACCATCTTAACTGTGAATGGTAAACCTTGTCCTTGCTGTTTTAGTTTATCAAAATAGAATGAAAGTTGTTGGGAGTTCTGTAAAAGACATGATAAAAGTCCACATTATATATTGAAGTTGCTGGAAATGCCCCGCCCTGTTCTCCACTGTTTTTCTTAATGTGATTAATGGTACATTATTGTTGATTATGACTGAATGAGCCCTTCAGGAGTGCTCCTTTTGTACACAATGAAACTACTTACCTGTGGAAAGTTACAGGTGCTCTTGAGCATCCCACAACTATGCTGTCTTTGGTCGACCCTGTCCCAACTGTTTTTGGATGGGTTTGCAGGCATCACATTCAGAATGTTGGAATAAAAGGTCAAAGGATTGTATATCTATATATCACTATCTTTTACTGTTTTTGCATTTTACCCAATGTCCGAACTCTTTTGAAATGGTACTTGTAGATGTAGAAACCATGGCACTCCAATCAGGTACTTCCTTGGGTTCAGTGTCCAATCTGGTAAATTTGGTTCACTGTCTAAATTGCATATCTATGCTCAGTGTTTCTATATCATACAGTTGGCAACATATCTATGCAATTAAGACATGACCCTGTCTTTCTGATGCTGGAGATTTTTGTTGGAAATATGACTGAAATATGACTTTTTTACTTTGCTCTTTAATTGCTATTGATTATTGAAATAAGAGAGATTGTGTTGTTCTATACAAGGATGCATATCAGAATCCATTCAGCCTCAGTAGCAGCATATAATCTGTTTTTACAAACACTGTCCATGTGGGGCGATCCGACATGAGTGTCGGATGTTTATCTGTCGTCCAATAGAACATTTGGCACAACTTGCTGCTTATTTATTTAGAGTGGACTCTTTTATAGGGTAGTAAAAAAGACTGATTAGAGTAACAGTTATCGGAGAGATAATATTGGAGTTTTGGGAGGATTACACCTAAAGTGCATTGGTATTTGCATCAGCCTCGCTTTTCTCCATCAGTGCATCGTTTTGTGTAGTGAAGTATTCATGAGTTTTACATTTAGCAACCTTGGGTGTAAGTATATATGAGAAGGCTGCTGTATAGAAGCATTTTTCAGTGTTTTGTTTGGACGTCATTCAGTAGGTTGACACCGCAGGGTAAGAGGTTGAGGGTCAGCACTGAGGAGCAGCTGAGTAATTAACCCACCGTCTCCAGAGAGCAAACTGTGCGCTCGTGTTTGAATAGTTTACACCTGAGGGGAAACAGCTTTCTAATTACATTCAGCGTGTTTTTAGGCAGTTGAATGATAATCTGCAAGCAGTGTAGTGGACTGATTTATCCTCACACTCCAGGCAAGGAAATTACCTTTGCTCCTGCACTGCCTGGTTGGATTAGACCTCCTGAGCGCCAAACTCTCGAACACAAACAATCAGAGCCAAAGGCACTACAACGACTGCAAGGTCCAGAAGTGGACTTTAGGAAAGCCTGAGAGCATGTGTTCAGTGTTTAGTCAGTTCAGAAATACATTCATGGGTTTTTCTCTTTGAAAACTCAAACCAGTAGCTTTTTAATTTCAGACATTTTTGTTGGCTATACAAAAACTGAAATTCGTATCAATAGAACTGATCATTTGGCATTCCATACTAACTTGCCTCAAAAGATGATTAAAAACCTCTGCTTTTCTCCCTTTTCAACACTTTATCAGCTACTTCCTCTTTGTAAGAGCCACAAATGAAAACTAGACCATTAGACAGAAAAGCAGTTTAAGAATTATTGTTGGAAACAAAATTACAAAGAAAAGTCAAAGTTACTCAGAGGAGCTTTAATGATTCTGACATTATTGATTAGACGAGAAGCAAAACAAATGTTTCATTCGTATAAATTAAAGCAAATTAAACTGTAAAATGTTCTGGTGGCCCTGAAGAGTAAAAAAAACAACAGATCACATCATCATCCAATCAAACAGCACAACAAATACAGCAATTCAAAAAAAACATAACCAATCATATCAACAGCCAAAAAAACAACAACAAAAAAACTAACAATGAAGCATTTTACAAAACCACAAAAATCTGACTAAACACTGCAACAAATAAAGCACAATGGGAAATAAAAAAGAAATAGAACAAAACACAAATAAAACTGCATGGAAAAAAAATATAGCTGTCAATGGAAATTGTTACAACAAATATCAAAATACAAAGGCATAAAGGGCAACAAGAATATACAACAAATACACATGACAATACAAATAAATAAAAAACAAACAGAGGAAAAGGTCGCAAATGCAGCAAAATATAGAACACACAACTGAAATTGGAAAACAACAAATGAAAAATATAACAAGTCAAAACAACTCATTTTAAATCAGAACAGCAATTTAAGCAAGCAACCTGGAATTAGAAAATGCTGTAACAAAAATGCAAAAGCAATTGAAATAATACGCATAATCAAAGACATAGAAACAAATAATAAGCAAAAAAATAATAAAAATGCTAGAATTAAAAACACCATACATTTTAAAACTCAACCAAAAATGCCTTGACAAATTTAACAAAGCCATCTAAGCAATAAGAAAACTACGAAATTAAAATGGCTACAACAATAAAATGTATTATAAAAAAAACAAATCTTAAAGGCAATTCCCAAAAAATCAACGAAATGCACAACAACAAATTAGAAATGTCAAGGGCAGGCAGAGCCTAAACAATTTAGGCAAAAATGCCTGCTAAAAAAGCAGAACAACAAATCAAAAGCCACAACAAATAGTACCAGCAAACATATTTTAATCACCTGCACTAAGGAGACAATGTTTTGCCTGTGCCTGTTTACTTGTTAGCAAGATTTTGCAAAACTACAGATTTTGCTGACATAGGCGTCAGAAATGGCTCAACTTCAAAATTAGTAGATACTGATGGTGATCCATATAACCAACCACCTTTATGAATGAATAATTTTGCTCAATAATTGTCAAACTGGTAATGATAACGGAATCCAATTTCTAAAGGAGGGCTTTTAGGGGAAAAGATTCATATCACGAGGGTTACTTCATCATTAACTTATCAATTACAGGTGTAACAGCAAGGTGTGAGCTACTTTGGTGGAAGTTTGTGAGTTTGTAGAGCTGTCTATTTTGCTGTTGTGTTTTACACTTTAAGGTCACTAATGAAATATTCTGTCAGCCAAATTGATTTAGATTTATGCCTCAAGTACGTGTTTTCAAGCTCGGACAAATATGAGTTTCACTTGCTTCTTTAAAGCCATATTTTAATATTTGTTTACTTCCAAATAAAGCAGTGCCAGCGCAGTACATCTCTGTCCAGCGAGCTTCTTGAGGACAAACGCTGCACAGCTCTTGGACAGCGTTCTCACATCACCTCAGTTAGCCTCCACAGAATGTCACTGTAGATATATTAAACCTGGGGGGTGTTTCATTCTTCCAAAGCATCCCTTTCGTGCTTTAACCTCGGTGTGTTAACATATAATATAATTAATGGCGCGCCAGAGGCGACATTAGCCCTCAAGAGTCCATTCGCTAAAGTGGTTGAATGTACAGATGCCTCTCACTCATGAACGCACACATCGCAGACTTTAAAAATTTTATCAAGCTCTGACCTAGTTCTTGTCAGAGAGCAGGGTGTGAACTTATATGCGTGGTTTGAATTGCAGATGATGTAGCTGTAGATACAGCGGAGGTATTTCTCTTTTATCACCTTCTTCCTTCCCGTTTTGATTTCCTTTCTGGTCTGTGTTCTGCTTTAGGATGGAGGGCTTTTAATCAACAACCCCACAGCCTTGGCCATCCACGAGTGCAAGTGTTTGTGGCCAAACACTCCCCTGCAGTGTGTGTTGTCCCTGGGCACTGGGCGGTACGAGACGGCCGGCAAGAACAGCACAACTTACACGAGTCTGAAGGCGAAACTCACAAACGTGATCAGCAGCGCAACAGACACAGAGGGTGAGACCACAGACATGTTTGTGTGTTTCTGGCAGCCCACATATCTCATAATTCTAGCAAAAATATTAATGAAACCTGAAAAGTCTATAATGTTTGTGCCATCATGAACACTACAGTTTCTCAAGGTTCTTGTCCACTAATGTTAAAAGGCCTGTTTGTAAATTATTTAAATCAAATCACAGGTGCTTAAATATTTATCAGCTGGACAATAAAGTTTTTATTACTTTAAATGCCAGCCAATATTGTAGCAACACTTGGCATCAGTAGAAAATGCAGTTTGGAGTTAAAGCAAAAATACATAGCCTTGAGAGGGTGGAAAAAAACATACTGCAGTCTGCCAAGTAAGAGGAGAATTGACTTTGAAAATGCCAGAAAGATCAGAATACAGTGTGTAAAACTGAACTGAACTAAACCTGACTGCTTTGGGCAGGTATTAAACTCGACAGAAGTAGTCTTAATGGACACTTTCTTAGGGTTTGCTTGGCGTGTGAAGGGGCCTACCAGCTTCATGGGATTATCTCCAGACCTCCCATGACCCCCAACAAGAAAAAATGGTATGCTTTATGTGTGGAAGCAAAATGCAACTTCTGTAGCTAAATATCATATTGCAGGGCTGCTCATCTCTGCAATGGCCAAGCATACCAGCATTTTGTAACAAATGCTCAAAAGAGCAAAATCTTCAGCTGTCTTAGGGTCAAAGACCTCCTCTGCCCCATATACTGTTGAGCCAAAAGCAGCTTTGGTGAGTCCACACAAACTTGGGAGCAAGTCTTGTGAGCTAAAAATAGTAATCCAGTGTTGAAATCAGTGATTAGATCATCAAAATATTAACTGGTTTACGTACTAAGTGAGATGACATCGTGTTATATAATGACTTATTCCAGCCCAGATAAGCAGCTTTTCCTCATAATTTGTTCAAGTAAAATGTCTAAAACGCCTTTTTTTGATAACTATTTTAACATAAGTGAATACAGGAGGAAACATGTTCATTTCAGTCAGTGTTATCTTCTTTTACGTCTGCAAAGGACAAGTTGATTTTTCATTTGCATTCAAACAGACAATATTCAAGTCAACAGTTAAAACAACACAAAAGGTGCTCAAGTTATCCTGCAAGAAACATAGTCTTGAACCCAAGTTTCGTCTTCAACAAGATCTTGATCTTAAAAGCTTACTCTCATTCCTCACACCAGAGGTGCACACCATGCTGGACGCTCTCCTCCCCCCCGACACCTACTTCCGCTTCAACCCGCACATGACGGAGGACATCCCACTGAACGAGAACCGCATGGAAAGACTGAACTTCCTCAAAAGTGAAGGCGAGCGCTACCTGGAGCGCAACGAGGCCAAGCTGAAGAAGGCAGCCAGCGTACTAGGTCAGGAGAAGAGCACCATCCAGAGGGTGGCGGAGTGGGCTAAGCTGAAGGCCGACATGTACGAAGGGCTGCCCTTTGTCTCCAAGCTGTAGGTGTTAGCAGATTTTTAAGGTATGAAAAGGGTGAAGAAGTGGCTGATAAAGTGTTGAAAAGAGAGCAAAGCAGAGTTTTTTAATCATCTTTTGAGGCAAGTTAGAATGAAATGCCAAATGATCTGTTCTATAGTATCTTGTCATCAGTGTTGGGGCTAACACCTCTGAAAGTGACCTGTTAAAGTGCTAAGGCTGTTTTTTCCTTGTTCTAGTTGTTTCAGCAACATTTTGAGTTTGTTTCACAAGCAAAGTTAACCATTGTTACTTTCTTCATAAAAGTATCTCATTCCAGAGAAAGCTGCCATATTTCACCAAAGCTTTTCTGGTGCCAGTGAAACGAGGGACCTAAAGTTCCTGAAACATCTTCTCTGTTTTTGTTTCCTACATTTTGGAAATATAGTGTGCGCAAGTGGAAGAAAAGGTAGTGGAAGGTAAACACAGCTGTGTCAGTGTACACGCATAGCTAGCTGATTTATAGCATTTTAGATGACAGAGAGGACAGTCACACAAAGGAAATATCCCCATTTTGTTATATTTCTGAATGAATAGACAAGAACATCATAAGAATAAAATTTTAGTTCCAAAGCTTTTGCTTTATTGTTTTAGTAGAAACAAAGGTGGCCATGTGATACCAACTTCTATTACCCACAGCCTTTGTTTGTCTGCTTAGGTCATTGTCAAGTTTAGGAATGGCTCTGATTATCATACATATTATGACATGAGGCAAAATTTGAGGCTACAACTTTCGTCTAGGCCGTGATACCCCAGTAACAAGATGTATTGATAGCAATACCAGTATCAGGGAATGATGCTAATATCAACCCAGGAACTTTGAATCCTGAAATTAAAGTAGCATTTAATGTAATACCATTTTGCAGCATCTAAATTTTGTAAATATTTGAGCTGGAAGGCAACGTTTAAGCCTGTCTGGAATTTCTTGCCTTTTTTTTAAATTTATGACAAAAGGTGTGGACTTCAATGTATGCTCTGCTAAATTGTCATAAACATGTATATGGAAGCTTCCAAACTACAGGTTTTAGTACTTCTACTTGTCCAGAAAAGGTGGAATCAGTGCAGTGCATTCATCCGGTGCTAGTCAAAATATTTAATGGTAGACGTACAGTTGAGTATGTGTGATTTAACAATCAACAACTGGTTTAATTGTTTTTATTTTGGTAAAACAAAAGCTCTATAACAGGTTACTTTTCTCAGTTAACCTAACCCTAACTCTACCCAACACTGATCGTTATTTAAACAACATAGTAAGAACTCTTTGGGGGGAAACGAGTAATAATAATGTGTTTACAAAAAGATTAAACTGTAATTAAACAGGGTCAGTAAATGATGTAGGTAGAATGACATCCTTTGAAAAGAACTCAAAGATTCGACATCATGAACTTTTCTCTTGACAAATTGAAGAAAGAAAGAGACTATTTAAAGCTGTTGATTTTGGAACTCACACAGTCAGTATTGTGGCTCTGATCACCAACATGAATCAACGGAAAGAAAGAGATATTTACTGTTATAATAAGCCTGATGCTCCTTTTCATTTCAAGAACTTGAATAGATGATTGCACAGAGAACAGAAACATGACTGCCTATTTTTAACACTGTACAGAAGACGGACCTCATGCACTTTGTAAATTAGGATTCTTAACCTCACACTGTAAATAATACATGACTTTATTGTAATTTATTTTAGAATTCTAGCTAAAATTAAGCATAGGATAAAAGAAGTACGGCTAATTGTTGATGTAATGCATATGTAATGGCACAAACTGTACAACAACACTAAATTGTCCTTTAGTATGAGTGATAAAGAATTTGGTGCAAAGCATGCTCTCCATTGCGACCATGTTATAAAGCTTCTGAAGCTTTTTGCCTTTACCTTGGTCATGCCTGAGTTGTGAGAATCCTGGTTGTCCCTTACTTCTCACTACTTCATTGCTTCATGGATTACAAACAGAGAAAAAATGAAATGAAAAGAATAAAATGTTTTTTAAAACACTGATTTTAACTCATCTCTCTTAAGTCGTCTGTGTCATTTCTAAATTCTGCTTTTAACATATATGATGAGAATGTTTGTCAAACAATAGAGATGTCACAATGGGATGCAAAGTGCCACCCTCTGATGAATTCCTTTTTATTTCAGCTGCACACGTATTTTCTGTTTCATTGTTTTGATGCCCTTGACGATCCAGTTAAATTCGTCTG
Organism: Scarus forsteni; assembly: GCA_036419115.1. Classification (NCBI taxonomy): domain Eukaryota; kingdom Metazoa; phylum Chordata; class Actinopteri; order Labriformes; family Labridae; genus Scarus; species Scarus forsteni. Next base: position 29,795,409 of record JAZDUH010000341.1, on the reverse strand, counting down.
TGTCATTCCTCCCAGTCACACCATCGTTTCCCAAATCAACATGAACAAAGGGGCACGAGGAGGCAGACCCACAGTTCCACTGAACAATGTCATATGTCAGACTGAGATTCATCCGCCAAGAAAATCACTGCAGTGTTTCAAATTGTCAAAGTTGTATCCCTTGGTGTCCAATAATGTCAGTTCTAGCTTAAACTTCAGCCAAACGTCAAGTTCTGATTTGCTGCTTTTACTCTGGAGGGATTTCAACAGTCAAGCTGAACAATCAATTATTCAAACATTTATTCTGGCAGCAAGTAAGTTGAAGGATTTGTGAAGTAAAGGAGGTTCTTGTAGAACAGGGAAACACTGCATTTTAGTCATGTATCATCAGTTTAATCTGAAAGTTACAGTTAATATGCCACCATCACATGCACCAGAAAAAAAGGAATAAACAAAACCAAATATAGAGAGGGAAAAATCAGTTAAAATAATGTAATTGTTTATGCAAATGTTAAAAAAACTTATATTTTCGTTCTAAATTGCCTTGTACTCACAAAGTAAAAACACAGTGTCATACCTTTGCCTGCACAGGCGTTCATTTGTCATTTCAATTTTTTTTTTGCATCTTTATGTTATTCATATGAAGACAACTTTTATACAATATAATGGGTAATATCTGAAGTGGATAAGGCAGTTTAATGAACTACTTGTTCCCTTCAGTCACCCTGCTCTCCAGCTCTGGAACTCTCTCCCTCCAGACCTCCCAAACCTAAACTCCCAGTCTCTTTTCAAATCCAGACTTAAAGCCCACCTGTTCAGGACTGCATACCCCACTTAACAACAACATACAGTTGCATGAAAAAGTATGTGAACCCGTTGGGATTACTAGGATTTCTGCTTAAATCGGTCATAGAATATGATCTGATCTTAAAAAATTATACGTTTTCATGTTTTTATTCGGCACAATATGTAAACAGTCACAGTGCAGGTTGGAAAAAGTATGTGAACCTTTGGATTTAATAACTGGTTGACCCTCCTTTGGCAACAATAACCTCAGGGAGCAGCTTCCTGTAGTTACCTCCGCCAAGCAGGTTATGTTTTCTGGAGAGTTTGTCTGTCTGTCTGTCTGTCCGTCTGTCCGTCTGTCCGCCTGTGAGCAAAATAACTCAAAAAGTAATGGATGCATTTTGATGAAATTTTCTGGAAATGTTCAGCATGGGAAAAGAAAGAACTGATTCGATTTTGTTGTTGATCCAGATCAGCAACCGGCTGCCATGGTGAAAAATGATTTCTGTGAATAACTACTGAACTAAAATAGATATCATTATGAATCCAGTTGCTAATGGTATGTTTTCATGGTCAAGAAATCTAAATATTTCCATGAAATAAAGGTAGGACTAATATTTATGGTAAAAATCACAATATGGCTGAGGACTGTGGCGCTGGCGGAGGTCTGCGCTCTCCGAGTGCTTTTCTAGTTGTAGATCAGACCTGCATAACGGAATTTTGGACCATTCTTCTGTATTCACATACCATTCTTCACATACTTTTTCTTGCAACTGCGCCTCCTCTTCCCCACATCAGCCATTATCTAACATTAATATTATTATTAATTTTATTGATATTGTTGATTTTACTGGTGTTTTAATCTTGCACAGCGTCTCTGAGTGTCGTGAAAGGTGCTTATAAAAAATCTATGATTTTTACTAAATTTAAGTGGCAAAAGAACCAATAAAACAGCAAAACTAAGCAACAAACAAAAAAACAACAAAATAATAGATACGAAATGATTTATGGATTAAAATCCTGACAGAATGATGTTGATTTTTAAATGCAGAGGTCACAGGTGTTTAGTGTTGGCTTCCAGCTTCTCCCAGTGTTTGCTGTGCCTGTTTCAGCTTTTTTGGAAGTTTGTTGCAGATATCACATTTAAAATAAGTGAATATTTCCAAAGCATATCTTGTGTTTAATATTGGTCATAAAGGATTTGCATATCACTGTTTTCTGTTTTAATTTACATTTTACACAGCATCCCAGCTTAATTGAAAAATGGGGTTTGTTGATTTTAAAATCTAGTTTATCCAGAGGCAGAAGAGGCTGGTACCTGTGACATTTACATGCTTAATGCTACAATATTGCTTTTTTCTAATTATTTCCTTACACAGGTTTGGATTAATAGCCTTACCTCACACCTCTCCTGGTCTGACCAAACTTTTAATACAGGGGCTTATTTGTTACAGTGAAATTCCTCGTGTCAAACCCCCTCAGCATTAATATTATTTAAGCCTCGTGTTCAGGCTGTGTGCAGACTGAGTGTCTCTGACAGGCACGGTGGAGGCAGACAAATGAGGTGAACATGAGATTAATGCTCTATGGCGATATTCATCCTGTTGCCAATTTCCTTCAGCACCCAAAGGCCGAGGTGAAGTGAAGTCTGCCAGGCTGTGTTTACATGAAGAAGTGCAAAATTTATATATAGCTCATACCACTCTGCTATTAGCTGCCTGTTGTGGCAGGAGCACCCTTCGTCTGTCCTCCTCCTCCTCCTCTTGCAGAGTTGGATTGTCTGGTCTTATGGTGTTCCCTAGCAACTGGTATAGCTCCCTTCTTTTCTCATTTACAATCTTCTCAATGTATGTGTGCCCACGTTTGCCGAAAATTGTCCCTGATGTAGCTGGAGTGTGTTACACAATTGACCTCCTTTTGTGATTCTGCAGCTGTCAGGCAGTTTTTGACACCCTAGAATGATCAATAACAAGTTTCTCCTGTTTTTAAAGTTCCAGTTCTGTTATTAGCGCAGCCACTTTGTTCAGTGCAGCGTATTTGAAGAAGTTTCTACAAGTTGTTTAATATTATTTAGTCACGGCTCTGGGTTGTTTTTGAATGCACTGTGGCATCACAATCTCACCCAAATGAGGCTGTAATTGTAAGTTTAGGAAAGCAGTTGCGTGTGTGATCATAATCTGTGATTTTACAGTTGCTCTCATGATGCAACAAATACATCCCCAAGGGATTTGGAGTGTTTGTGAAGCCCACACAGGAATGGAAATGAGGGAGAAGGGGTGGATTTGAGCACCAAACTTGCAGTCCAGAGGGACATATCAGCTCAAGGGCTTAAGGAGAAGTCGTATACAGCTGCTAGAGATGTTTAAAATATTATTGCTGATATTGTTATTGTGAGATAATATCTCAGAAATTGCTGCTACAACCACTACAGCAAGAAACAACTTAGCTCTGAAGTTCGTGGGCCTGTCATCCAATACGTCACCTTTCTTAATGAATACAACATGAGACTGGCATAATGAAAGAGGGAATACTCAGATCAGAGGTTTCAATGTGGCTTCATATCTCAGAGGTCAGGCAGCTGAATATAAGTCAAACTGCCATGTTGAAGTTCCATAGTAGCTTATAACAGCTTTTTTAGAGCCCAAAATAGTAACCTTGTGAAAGTTAGGTTTGTTCATGGAAATAATACAAAAGACAAAGCAAGTTAAGTGTTATTATTGTTATTATTATTATTTTCTGTCCTTGTTATCAGCAATGATCCCAGAACACAGTGAAAAATCTCATAATCTTTTAAAGGAGGGAATGGGTACAGTGCTAACTTTCTGGTTGGCCTGCAAAAATATATGTCAACCTATATGTCATCCCTGCACCACTCATGCTGACAAAAGCAAAATCTGACACAGCCTACGTTCAACTTCATCTGTATTTTTTACAGTAACTAAAATGTTATTATTACTGTCCATTAGCTCTGTAGCATTCATCATCATTCTTTGTTTACATCTGGGTTGTATGCACTGCTGTTGCACAAACTGGATGAAGCCATATTATAACAGCCGTTTGATTATTAAAGGAGGCTTTGGATGCTTTTGAAGATTCAGCCAGTGGGAACACCCTCTCCATCTAACTTTGGATCAACTTACAAACATACAGGAGGCTGCATCATGTCCCTAACTATTCAAAACCAGAAGTCCTTGATAATCAAAATAAGTCAAACATAAGTTAATCTGTCCTCATACAGTAAAATGTATTTAATATTTTAAACATCAAGACCAAGTTGTTTGTTGGACTAGGCTTTCATTTTGTCTATTTTAGTCATAAAACTTGTCTTTTGTAGCTTGTCAGCTAGCATTTGAGGGACTGCAGTTTGGCACTTTGGCACTGGCTTCATGTTTTAGGTAGACGTTACTGCTCAGTTGAATAGTGTTATGGCAGCATTATAGTGGTCATGAGATGAAGCTACTGTACATTGGCTATCCGGGTTGTGTGTCTGTGCACAGTGTAGTGTAAGCATGTTTTGATTGAGAGCAACACTAAGAATAAGTCAAACCAAAATGTTTATCAGGTGATGACAATTTAAATATCCAAAATTACACATTTAGCCAGCTTATTGTGCACATCCATACTGCAAAGGTGTTATTTGATCAGGAGAATTCCTGTTGATTTGAAGTAAGCCTCTAAAAGCAGAGCTCACTGGCTGTCAATATGATGTTATGGTACTGTATAGTGCTTTTAAAAATAGGCAGACATAGTCAAGTGCACATACTGTTTGTTTCATATTCTTGCATTTTCAAGAGGAAAACGCATTTATCATTTGAGGTGTAATTTCATCCCCTCTGTCTTATTTTTGTCTGTTTCTCGAGGCTAAAGTCTGTCCCAATTAGAGAAAACACATTTAACTTCTAGTAAAGGAGGAAATAAACATGTGAGTTCATATCAGTATTGGTGAAGGTGAGTTTGGAAATATCAGCAAATTGGACATTCAAAACAAAATGATTGTGCATCCCTTCTAGCACCTTATTCTATATTTTAATGTCTATCCTGGGTCATGTGAGGATGTGCAGCAGAACTTTGACCCAAGTGCAAACTCCAGCTGACATTGTGCTTAAACCAGTCTGCCACATAAACAAGAACAGTATCTGCTGGCCATCAAAGAGACATTGTCCTGCTCAAAATGACCCTGGCCTCTGTAAACCTGTTTTAAAGTAAACTACACCTCAGAGTGACTCTAAAGTAAACTCGTAGTTTGTAAAATCACATTTAAAACATAATTTTTTGGTCAGTATTGAACAGAAAGGTGCACAGTTGTGTTAAGAGTGCCTGGGAATTCACACTGCAGCGGCATGTCTATAAAAACCCCACATCTGCCCATCGTCTTGTCTCCAAAAGCAACCGTTTACACAGAGCTGTGGTTCTCTGCAGATCTCTGCCAGTCGGTTAGCGTGGTGACACACCTGTGCACACAAAAACACACACTCGCACATCCTATTTGTCCAACAGGTCTGTATGAATGTCAACAACAGCCTCTGTGCCCACTGCTCCAACGTCTGTACAATGAACCCAGTGTTTTAGGTCAACACTGAAGAATAATCTTGTTTACCAGTTACACCCAGAAAGAGTATTGGTGCATGTGAAGAAATGAACTAAGCATGCACAGATGCACACCATATTTTTATAACATGTAAGATCATGTTGTGTGAGAGCAGTGTGATCACTGAAACAGCTTTGTTTTGGTGCCAGACTTCCCTCAGGACTTGTCGCTGCTACCAGACACTATGACTCAGTTGTGCTTGCCCCATGGCCTGAGTGTGTGTTACATGCATTTATCACATGATATAACTGTGCATGTTTACCTTATTTTCACCACATGCTGCATATGACCTGAGCATGCCTCAAGGTGAGTTACCCATGAATGAGCTGTGACCATTGTCACAAAGTGGGCATTTTTCCTTCACCTCATGTTCACAGCTTGTATGAATGGGCTGGTTCCAGGGAGCTCTCCCTGTCTCTTACATGAAAATGGGAAAATTATTCTTCAAATTACCTTCATCACATTTGCCTTTACATGTACGATTTAGTGGGCCATAGAGTAGAAGCTGAACCCAAACCCAAACGCAAAAAAATTGTAAAATATTGTCAATAAATTGAATGCAAATTGGGTTTTTTTTAACAGTCTTGAACACAATGGTTTGTAAAAACTTTTTTTTATTATTATTTTTAGTTATTCTGCTAGGTCAAAGTAAATGTTTGAGAAAACAGTCCAGGTTGAAAATTTTTTTTTTTTTTTTTTTTTTTTTTTTTTTTTGTTTGTTCCCCATCTTATGAATTCTTTTACAAACATAAGCAGTAGATCTTTTGATAGTAAAACCAATATGACATTAAATCAATCTAAGGATAAAAGATTTGAGAAAAAGTGGAGAAGTGAAGAACAGAAGCAAAGAATTGTAAAAAATGGGTAAAAATGGTATGAAAGCGGAAAAAGGTTAATAAATAGGTGGAAAATAGGTATGAAATTGCAAAAAAAAAAAAGGGGGAAAAATTGGCAAAACAAAACCCAAAAGTGTCTTAAGAAAATTGATTATGGAAGCAAAATTGGGAATTAAATTTGAAATTAAATTTGAAAAAACATGTTAAAATTCCAAAAAGTGTTCTGACAGTGGCCAAAAAAAGATGAATGGGGGCAAAATAGGCGTGAGGTTGTAAAAACGGGGTTAAAAAGAGGTAATAATGGTCCAAAAGTGGGGAAAAAAAGTGTATGAATAGAGGTAAAAAAAAATAGGCATGAAATTGCAAAAAAATACATCACAATGCCAAAATGTTCAACACATTTTGGACTAAAAATATTGAACCTTCTGTGATTTGAAAGTTGCAACAAGCCATGTTGCGATTTAATCTAATTTGCAATTAATTGTTCAGCCCTAGTCTACAGTTTTCATTCTTCATTCTTAAACAAATGTCAAATATATTCCTCATTAATCATTTTCTTGTTAAACAAATGAACAGTGTGAGACACTGTGTTTAATGGATGCTGTGCTGATGACAAGGACTTGATCTATAGAGCAGAGAAATGTTTGGGGGTTAGGGATGTGAAAACTCCCACTCGTCATTTGAGACCTACAACCTGAATTGAGAAGTGAGTTGGTGGGTTGGTGATGATAATGAAATGTGCAGTGGTGCGTTTGACACCTACTGCCATGTTTGTTTAAATAGAAACCACCTGTGCTCTGCGGGTGGTAAAGAACATCTGGGTCTCATTTAAAATATTGAATCCTCAGTTTTGGGCCCCCTCAGAAATTAAATTGATGGAAGAGAGAAGCAGAAGGTGGAAGCACAGTTCTAAGTTTTATATAGGGAGTCAGAAGTCCCTCGTGCAAATGAATATATCAGCACCAAAATGTGATAGTTTGACTCTGTAAGCAGAAGTCGTAGAAAACTGTAGGTGAAATGTGGAGATAATGTCCATTTTTTTCATGAAAAGATCAAACTTGCTGCACATAACACCTTCAGAATGGAGCCATCACATAATATTTAAATTTGTGTCCCACATTTCCAGAATTTTCTACCTGTTTTATGTCTGAATGGAGGCTATCACTCGTATTTATCCTTGTTTATATTTGTGTATTATGTTGATGCTTAAAGGGATTTATTCAGGGTTAGTGTTTTGCACTGGTTAGTGTAGTCAGGTTTTGAGGAAGAGAGAGGTGTTGTCACACATTGGAGATGTGATGGTGATGATACCAGAAGTTAGTTAATGATGGCAGGAAACACAAGACACTGGAGACAATAAGAGATTTATCAACTGTTACTAGATTTTCAACACATCACTGATTGGACCTGCTAAGCCTGAACAACCATTCAATCAGTGTTTGATGATGCCAGGATGACCACTACCCCAGAAAGTTGGTAACCCCTTCCTTTTGATCATCTGAATTTTTGATAATAAGCAATGTCAGTGACTATTTGTGCAACTACATTTCTTTATCTATAATTCAGTGAAGCACATTTGCATTAACAGGTTCTGTTTCCACTAGCATATTTTTTATAATTAAGGGGAAAAATGCTTTGGGGCAAAAAGGACTGTGGCGTATTTAAATTCAGCCGTGATTGTAAGAACAGAAACAAGTTTTTCATTGAATACAATGACATACTTAAACTGAAAGCCTTGTAAAAAAATTGTGACTCTATAAAAAATACTGAAATACTCAATTTTATAATTTGGGACACAAGTTACCAATTGCGAGGGATGACCCATTAAATTCCAGATGACTGCCCCTCTACAGACAGTTGCATCTCATATGACCACGGTTTTAACAGACCACTTTGAACATGCCATCTCTGCCCGCTTGGATCTGAACTGAAGGACTCTTCAGTTTATGGTCTGATCCCTGAACCCCCTGAGGCCATCAAGGTCCCCTGTGAAATATGGATAAATAAAAGATGGCTGCCTTTGTTGTCCTACTCCTTGTGATCCTTTGGAAGAAGAGCCATAGCTACTCAAACAGTTTAGACATAGGCTATTTAAAGAGCTTATTTTTTTTAATCATTTTAGGACAGTTTAAGATAGTGAAGTCAAGAAACATACTGATGCTAATCTTAATTTTTCATCTTGAAAACATACCATACATATCCTAATAAATACAGCAGGTAGTAATTCTTATTTTTGTCTGTATGCTTTATGTACAGTCAGATCAAAACAGCTCTCTAAATGGATTTCTTTCTCATGTAACTGTCTGCAGGTCTCACTGTTGCCGCTCAGATAAACGGGGTCGCTGCTGTTTCTATTTTCTCTTTCTGCACCGGATTGGCAGCAGTTGACGGATAGGAATAAAGAGAAGAGGTCTCACTCTGATTTTCAAGACTGCACCAGAATTAATATCCACGGCATGAACATTTCTTAAAATTCTCAGGTTTGTTTTTGTGTTAATTATACTTGAAAAAAATCTGCACACTAATACATTCTTCAGCAAAATCAATTTTTTCCAACTCTTTAAAAAAAATCCTTTATTTTCAGATGAGCCTTCATATGCTTACATAAGATCGATCCAAATGAAGTACCTTTAATAACGGCTGGAAAAAAAATATCAAATTTAATGACAAAAGTGTTCTGTATTTTAAGAAAGATAAAGGGTAAGACATGGTAACTGCTGAGGCTAGTCTAAAAATGGATGGTTGCCAAATGTTTGGAAAACATATATCCATTGATCACAGGATAATCAACTCAAATGTTAAATTTATATGAAAGATTATCTTTTAAAAATATTTAATTTAATGTGAATTTTTATTTTATTGAACTCTGCATGTAAATGTTTACATTGTGCAGCAGAGTGCCCGTAAAAGAGCCTGTGACGCAAATGTATTTAGTGCACGTGCAGAGTTGACTATTAACTAAATAACGTCAGTAGATAACAGCGTAATAAAAGATGATTACTGATATCAGCAGATATGAACATTTCTGGCAATATTTACAGCCAAAGCATCAGCCTTTTTTATTAGAGGTGCATATTATATATACTCGTATAATACTGACATGGAGTTTTTGAAATTATACCAAGGCTTCACTTCGCTTTACTTTAAAATTAATGCAAAAATAATCAATGTAAGCATTTTAATTCCACAATAATTCAAGAAAATTAAGGTTCAATACACATTTTAAGAATTTATATTCCAGAGTTTATAGTTTCTCTTGTTTTGAAATAAAAATACTAAATGTATTCATTTTCGTGTTAGTAGCATAGACTGCTAAGAGGATTGGACAAAGATATGGGACACAAGTTGCTTTATTATTAATGGAGCTATTGGAATATTGCTGATTCTGTCTGCTGCCATTCTGTACATCTCATCTGAACCTAGCTTTATCTACTCACATAGTGAGATGCTGAGGTGGGATGTAAGGCTGTCTGACTAATAGCAACTCTGTGTGGATGTGTTGCCAAATCAATCATATCTTTCATTTCTTAAACCCAGAAACCCTCAATAAAATAAAAATGGGCATACTCTAAAAGATTCACCCCTGTATATTGAAAGCCCCTAGATGTATTGTATCCGTAAGCTTTTTTTAATCAGGCTGTAAACCTATTTTTGGGGGCTGTAAAATCTATCTTTTTCCTGCAAACAATCACGTGACTTTCAGGGTTCCTGCTCACAGCCTCAAGTGGACACTTGAGGAACTACAGCTTTTAACACTTCCACTTGACTTCTTTTTTTCAGCCTCAGAGGTTGCCACTTGGTAATGCTGCTTTCATTTACCTCAGAACTCTGAAATGGGAACTGGTCTTGGGTCACATCTCAGTTAAATGCGTCCCAGTTACGAGCTGGTGCAGTCGAGGTTCCTGAAGAGCGTCTGACTTTTCAGAAGAAAATCCCAATTTAAGGAGGCCTTCCCATTGGCTTTTCTAATTTGCAACTCAGACAATCCAATTTATGAAATTAAATGGAATGTACAGGTAGTATGCTATGTGGAAATTTGAGAGATTAAATGTCTCAGCTGAACAAGAGATAACAGCAGGTCATAAAACAGGCATACATATGCACTGCAATTTCGAACTACTTATTTTTTATTTATTTTGCTAAGTGTTATTTGGTAAAACTACATAATGACAAATATGCAGTCAATCATTCTGAAATATTTTTGGCACCAAACAGCCTCGTAAAAACGTTGAATGGTCATTAACAACCGCTCAGTAGGCGGTCCATGTTTTTGCTCCAGAGTGAGTCATCACACGCGTATAGACGATCTCCGCGGCTGCTGGTCTTGACAGCGTTGGGGGAGCGGGTGAGGAGAGAGCAGGATCCGTGTGGACCACAGCTTGCTGCTGCAGCGGCTGAGTGAGGGACGCACACACTGGCCGGGCACAGTCCCCCTCTCTCTCTCTCACACACACACATACACACACCTCATCCTTTTCTCCAGCATCAGCACTCACTCTGGAGCGGGGGAGGACACAAACAGGAGCCGGTCTGCTGCATACGGTCAGTTTTTATTCTTCATTTTGTAATATTTCATTGACGGTTATTGCATCTTTTCCCCGTCGTGGTTGTATCACATTGAGAATAATGGTGCAGAGGATGTGTCAGCCCGGTCTATTTTAATCATCCGCCACAGTATCTCGGTGATGCATCTTGACGAGGGCGACCAGGTGCAAATAATCCAGCAAATATGGAGGCGCCTGACGCCGATTGTCGTGTTTTTGTCCGGATCCTGCAGAGCATCTACTGCATCCGCTGCACTGTCTGATCCCCCCCTGCAGCCTCCTCAGCAGCAGAAGGGAGGGAAAGCAGTGTGCTGATGGGCACAGCAGCGTTGGTTTGTGCGTATTGTTGCTGCCGGCCGGTGCGGACAGGCCCCGCAGGCAGGCAGCATTGAGCGGATTATTTGATGTCTGAGAAAGATGCTGCCAGATGTAGCTCAAGACAGGTCCGCTTTCTTCAAGGCAGCAATCCCAAGGCCTTGTTTTTGAGCATTGTGAGATGGGGGCGTGAGTGTGAGCAGGTGTGTGTAAATGGAGAAGGAGGACTGGCCTTTATTTTGAGTTGATCCCTTCATGAAGTAGCCCACATCAGAGGACAACATGATGGAATTTATTGTTTTTTCCCCTAAAACTGTCTTCTTTTGAGGACACGTGCTGATTAAGAATTTGTAAGCTACAAATATTATAAAAAGTACTTGTTATATTCTCCAACTTTAGGCCTTTTTAGTTCAGTTCTTTGATTCAGGGTTGTTTGGAAGAATTTAACCCTTTAAAGGTAGCCTTCAGTAGACATATTGCCAGGTATTTTATGCCTCCATAAGGTATACAAGTGTCAGACAGTTAAATTGCAGTGGTGGGCTGATATAAAGACTGGGGTGTTTTAATGCAGTGTGTTTAGTAGACATCTTTCCATGAAGGAAAGAACATGGAGTAGCCTATAGAAACCCTGACCTTTTGAACTACGACGACAAAAGTTGAAACAGTTCATCTTTTAATTAAAGTCATCATCCAACAGCATTTGAAGGGAGTACCTCAAAGCTCTCTTGATATAATCAGCTGTGGAGAAAAGGACAGTAATGAGCCAAAAAGACCTTGACTTGTTAAATGTAACCCCCAATTTCCATGTAATCTGCCTGCATAGCGTCCTGCACACTTCCCAGCGCATCATCCCTGGTCTTGGTCAGTTTCCACATCCTGTGCCTGGTGCTTTTACACTACCACCTCCAGACCAAACAAATCTGGTCCACTTTTCTGGAAAGTTCTTTTTATTTGGGGTGATGTGAGAGCCTATACAAAGTCATGCCCAAAAAAATTGACTGTGTTCAGCAAAAAGACAGAGGTCAAGGTTCATGTCCAGGTGAACCACAGCTTGGTTCACTGTAGGTGTGAAAGCCATCCGAATCCAACAAGGCAAGTGAACCAAATGGCAGGATGTTGTGGCTTGAATTTTACATTGCATTCACGGACAGTTTCAAGCAGGGAGTGGCTGATATTAGCATTGCTAGCCTCTGATCTTCTGAACAGGTTGGAAACCAAATGTTAGTGCAGAGAATGGTGACCAGTAAATGTGCCATTTGTATACAACTGAGTTTGAATACAACTTTTGTTGTGACAACTATTTTATCACTCTGCAGCCGAACTGCTTTGAGGTAAATTATGTCATTACTGTGAGCCAGTGGTGTGTTTCCATGTCAGTGTAAGGCACAAAGACCACAGATACAGCCATAGATAGTGGAAAGTGTCTGTATAACACAACATTTGATAGGCCTTGACAAAGTGTGGTCAAAAGAAAACCAAACCAAGTGAAAAATGAAATATTGCTGCGGCTTCACCCTTGAACAGAACAAAATCTGCCTCTTGACTAATTTCTGCTGGGATAGGCTCGAGCCCCATTTGACCCTGAAAGGTAAAAGACGTGTAGATACTAGATGGATTGAACTTTGTGGAGGGACGGGCTGTGGCAGCCAAATCAAAGACACGTGTCTAGAATGACAGCAGAAGCACCTCAAACCAGACCTGTCACACATCCAGTGTAAAGTCGCTGTAGGTTTCCACAAGAAAAGGGATTATCATGAGACACAATGGCCTTTACCTTTAACTTGAACAAAAATACCCTAACAAGCTCTTGAGATGTCCCCATCACGAGACAGGGACAATCAGTAGTTGAAGGATTTTGTGTGCTTGTGAGTGTTTTTGATGTGCAATATTGCTTTTACAAACCATGGATGATCATAACACTCCATGACCTTGACCTTTGATCAGTGACCTCCAAAATTCTATCAGATAATTTCAGAGTCAAGGTTGATGTATGTAAAATACATCAACAGTACAAGCTAGTGTTTAAGCTGTGATAACTTGATCATTTAGTTTAGTTTATTTATTGATTTATAGATAGAGGCGCGAATCTTCCATTACGTCACAATTGAGTTAATCCTGATTGTAGGATTTAAGTTTTGATTCAAAATCAATATTTGATTTAAACTGTTTCACAATGAATTCTCAGTTTGTTAAAAAAGGCGTTCATTTTAGCCTTTGCTTTTGTCTGCAGAGAATTAGGAGACTGGATAATATGATATGACCAAAAAACCACAAGAAAATGTGTTCAAGAAAAGTCGGTCATGTCCTTATGTTTGTATCAGCTGATTTACAGCAATTCAGTTACACAGAAGTAGAGCTGGGAAAATTAATCCAGTTTTGATCTCAGTTACAGAGAACTGCCTTCCACAGTTATGATAACTGAGTATTCAACGTGAAGAGATTACTCTTAGCATGACATGTTGAACTTTTTCCTTCTCTGACATCAACTTTATTATCATTGGGGCTGGATATCGATTCAGATTTTCTGGATCGATTCGATTCGATATTAAGAGGTCTCAAATCGATTGGATTCACGATTCAAGATTTGTTCAGTCTGAGTTATCTCAGTAAAAATAATGCTGTAAATGACTTTTTGACCTGGTACATTATAAAAAATGATTTTACATTAAGAACTGAACCCAAAGCAGTTACATTAATCACACATTAATGATATGCATTAATGCATATTCTGCAAGTTACTTGTTTTTTGTCCAACTTGTCTTTTCTTTCATGCTTGTTAAATCTGAAATTTGTCCAAACGTCATCTTTTAAACTCTCCAGTGGTGCCCTTATAGTGCTACTCGCTTCCGCCATGTTTTTTTGACTGCTTGCAGTAACATCTCACCAGATCTTGTTCAGTGGAAAGCAGCGCTAAACATGAGATCAGCAGAGTTGATACCACAGACTGCTTCTTGGACAGTCCAATGAAGAAAAAACTACCCACGTTAAAAGATCGATCTTTGGATTTTATGGATAAATTATGAACCATTTAAAGGGAAATCGATTAAAATCAAATAAATTGATTTTTTTTAACACAGCCCTAATTATCATTGTTTTGCACAATGAATTCTCAGTTTGTTAAAAAAGGCGTTCATTTTAGCCTTTGTTTTTGTCTGCAGAGAATTAAGAGACTGGATAATATAATATGACCAAAAAACCACAAGAAAATGTGTTCAAGAAAGGTCGGTCATGTCCTTATGTTTGTATCAGCTGATTTACAGCAATTTAGTTACACAGAAGTAGAGCTGGGAAAATTAATCCAGTTTTGATCTCAGTTACAGAGAGCTGCCTTCCACAGTTATGATAACTGAGTATTCAACGTTAAGAGATTACTCTTAGCATGACATGTTGAACTTTTTCCTTTCTCCGACATCAACTTTATTATCATTGGGGCTGGATATCGATTCAGATTTTCTGGATCGATTCGATTCGATATTAAGAGGTCTCAAATTGATTGGATTCACGATTCAAGATTTGTTCAGTCTGAGTTATCTCAGTAAAAATAATGCTGTAAATGACTTTTTGACCTGGTACATTATAAAAAATGATTTTACAGTAAGAACTGAACCCAAAGCAGTTACATTAATCACATATTAATGATATGCATTAATGCTTATTCTGCAAGTTACTTGTTTTTTGTCCAACTTGTCTTTTCTTTCATGCTTGTTAAATCTGAAATATGACCAAACGTCATCTTTTAAACTCTCCAGTGGTGCCCTTATAGTGCTACTCGCTTCCGCCATGTTTTTTTGACTACTTGCAGTAACATCTCACCAGATTTTGTGAAGTAAAAAAGCAGCGCTAAACGTGAGAACAGCAGAGTTGATACCACAGGCTGCTTCTTGGACAGTCCAATGAAGAAAAAACTACCCATGTTAAAAGATCGATCTTTTGATTTTATAGATCGATTATGAACCATTTAAAGAGAAATCAATTAAAATCAAATAGATTTATTTTTTTAACGCAGCCCTAATTATCATTGTTTTGCAATATTTCTATTTTTCAAGTTTATTTCTACATATTGCCCAATCTTAAATATTTAACATGATCATGTCAAAAGCATATATATGCTCATCAAAGCATGTGGTACATGTTATTGAATTAGTAAATACTCATGTTTTATAATCGTGATCTCAACATCATTAAAATGTTTCTCAATTATGATCTTGGCAATAATCAAACATCCTTACTCTGCAGCATGGAGTGTGTTTAAATTGATTGATGGATGTTTTTTAACATCTTTGTATTCTTTCAGTTTGATTCAAATGTGAAATGATTTTCCTGCATGCCTCTTAATTTCACCGTTATGAACCAAGAAAGCAGAACTCATTGATATCAGGAATCCGCCATCACACGTGTTCTGGACAAAATCATGAAGTTAAATTAGTCTTGCCAACATATAAAGATTCACAACAAATGAACAGCATTCATCGTATGAGTTATATTGTCAGCCAAAACTTCAATCAGAAGTTGGGCTTTATGTTTTCTGTCATTTGTGTTGTCACCGCACAGATAGAGTGCTCTGTGTTTGTGTTGCAGTTCAGCCTGAAATGAGAGAGGATATGCAGTTGCTGGATCTTTGAGCTCGTAGATATTCTGTTGTCTCAAAGCTGTTTCTACACTGCATGCCACACACACCCCTTCACAACATGTTTCTGCAGTGATGGCGGATGACGCTGTGTCAAGTGTCCATCAGAATTAGCTTATTTCTTAAGTACATATTCACTCACTGCTGATGAAGCAGTTGGAGCAGTTTTCGGTTCAGTGTCTCGCCCAAGGACACGCATGTGACTGAAGGAGCTGGATATCAAATCCACGACCTTTCTGCTGGGATGATCAAGTGCCAACTTAGACCCAAATTACTGCTGTGATAAAACAGCTGACTTGTGAATGAGGGTTGATGATCTGAAGAACTGCAAGCCTATATATTTTATCATCCTCTAGAAACTGATAAAGATGTATCTTAAACTTTAAATGTAAATTGAAGCCCTGACATTTTGATTACATTTCTTTTATAGTGAATGGCCTATGAAAGACAGTTCTTACATCCTGCTCCCTTTCGTTTTAATGTTTTCCCTCTAAAAAATATTATTCAGATCGACTGAGGCCTTCTAACTCTATCAGATCACTCAAAGGAAATATTAAAATGAAGATAGCCCTTGTAATGTAATTGTAATGTTAGATATTTTCAATCAAGCTTTCAGTCTAATGAACTTGAGTTAATGTCATAAGTGCTCTGTTAAAATAAGAGTCATTCATTTATTATGATGTGTCACAGCAGGTAAAGCTCAGGTGTAATCCATCAAAGTAATTATGGGGTGATTCCATTAGGTGAACTGAATGGAGCTGAGTCATTGTTAATAATGTTCGAAACACCTCTGATCGCTCAAAATGTCTGCTTCATATGAAACTGTTTCACCAATGAGCTAACTCAGATATTAGACACCTAAAAGATACTGAATTTACTTTGACTGTCAGTTTTAACATAGAATATATCAGTGTTATTGTCACTGAATATACATTATGTAGATTCCAGCAGCAAGGGGCATCTCAGTCCAAACAGAAACAGAAAATGTCAGAGGAGCTCACCTCTGCTGTTGGGAAGGACAACTTAAGTGACCAAGAGGGACACATTAGTGTTATCCTGTCTGCCAGGGGATCATCAAGATTGTTATGCTCTTACATTAAAACTTATAATTACTTATCTCAAGCAGAGACAAAAACACAGCTCTTTTATTTTAGATATTGTACCAAAACATGATTTTTAAATTAAATTATTAATTACAAAGTTGCATGATTTGACAAGCCTGACAGATTTAAAACAACTTTAAGCTTTTACAATGCAGTTAACATTATTTTATGAGCTTTGATGAACAGTCTAAGTTCATAGACAGTAACTTTCTGTATTTTTTCATGGCAGTAGAGCTGGGCAAAAAATCGATTGAATAGATAAATTTGAATTGTTTTTTGCAGAAGATTTAAAAAATAAAAAATCAAGATTTTTTTTCTTGCCTTTGTCCAATTGTAAGTAGTTGCAATTTTTGAAAAAAATTACAATTTTCATGATGGTCGGCCTTATAGGGTTTGCGCAAGCACTTTTATAGGCTTGTATTTGTTATTTAAGTAGATTGAATATTGACCAAAGAGTTTCATGCTAATTCTGTAAAAATACCTCAGCCTTTTAGTGTTTATGTAGACAAACCTGCCTACGTTCATACTACATAGTCAACCTTTAATGACCCAAATTGACTTTAAGAGGGAAACATTCAGACAACATAAAAGCAAAACTTGATTTTTTTCATTTTTATGTCACTGGGAGTTTTGTTTCTTTTAGGGAGGGAAAAATCGATTAAAATCGTAAATCGGGTGTTGTGGAAAAAAATCAGGGATTTTATTTCTTGGCCATATTGCCCAGCCCTACATGGCCGATTATGAATTTTTTTCCTCCCTGCTTACTATGTTTTGTCATGTGGGCAATGCTTGGGCCTGAAGTTGTACTTAATCAGTATTTGGCATATTCTTCAAGTTTAACAAAATGTTGAGGAAAAGCTGTTAAAAGTGGATCTTCCTGCTCACCACTCTGGGCTTAGTTAGGATGTGGACGAGAAAGGTATGATTAACAGTTTTTTTATTCTTTTGGGTGTAACTTTCATCCATGAAACTGACAACTTGGTTGATTGATTACAGGTACATCCAACAGAGTGCAGTTTTTCTTAAACAGTGCCATATTTTGTTATGAGAAGTATCCAGTCAGACTTTTTAACTGCTATTCTTCCATAGGATAGATCAATATTCTGATATTTTCAAATTATTTTTCACTAATACCTAAAAACTGACATTTTCCTTTCAAAGTGACAGTCTACTTGTGTTAGACACAGATGTGAAGCAAAAACAGCATTTCATTCTGATACAAATTATACCTATTAAATATGTACTGTATATGTACATCCAGTAATGATGGAGACAAACATTGTAGTTTATTTGTACCTTCTACCAATATAACAGCTAATGTACGGGGTATTTATGGCCTCTTTGTTAGCTAAAATACAGTTCTTAAATATCAGCCAATATATTCATATCTGCTGATACAGATATTGTTGCAATATTATCATACTTATTCAAATGCAGAATTATTCATAATATAGAAACATTGGTTTACTTTAAAGCGGCATAGTGGTGCAGCAGGCCTCTCCGTGTGCCTCTCAGCACCTTGACAGGCACGGTTTGCTGGTTTGATTCTCGGTGTCAGCCAGGCCTCCCTGTGTAGGATTTGAGTGTTCCCCCTGTGCCTGTGTGGGTTTTCTCTGGCAATCCTGTTTCCTCACACTGACCAAAACATGCTCATTGGGTTAATTAATGGCTCTGAATTGAACAAAAGAGGGAGTCTGTGAATGGTTGTCTGTCTCTCTATATCAGCCCTGTGATTGACTTGTGACTGGCTCAGGGTGTACCCAGCCTCAAGCCTAAGGTCAGCTGGAGTAGGCACCAGCTCCTCACAACCATGGCAGGGGTTACTTGAATATACTTCATAAAATTTAGTTGAATTAAGTCCATTTAACTGCTTTTCTTGCCTACTATGTGAAATTCATTCATGAATTGGCAACCCTGACATACCCTTCCTGGATTTTAGTTTTAGTCAGTATATCTGCTCAGTTTTGAGTCAATAGATGGTTGACGTAAGCAGTGGAGGTGATGGGAGCTTACAGCGAGTCTCAACTTGACTTGGAAAAGTCTCATTTGACCACATGAGGTCAGATTTTAGGGTTGAGTCCATTACAACTCAACTCAACTTTATTTATAAAGCACTTTAAAAACATCCACAGCTGAGACAAAGTGCTGTACATAAATAATCAAGACATAAAACAAATTTAAAACGATGCACAAAAAAGGTGTAAGCACTTAAAGAGCTGTTTCATTGTTTTTAAAACTATTTAAAAACAATAAAACAAGTAACTAAAAACAAACCATAAAACATTAAAACAGAAGCAGAGTCTCATGTCGGGTTAAAAACCAAGGAATAAAAATGAGTTTTAAGGCGAGTTTTAAAAATGGACAGTGAAGGGGCTTGTCTAATGGGGAGGGGAAGCTCTACCACAATCTAGGAGCAGTGTAAAGTAAACAATACAAGAGATTAAGGTCGAGAAACAGAATGACAGCTTTGGGTTACAGGTCTTGTGTCAGCGTTTCACAGCAACAACTAACATGCTGTGTCTTTCATGGCGGCTCTGTCATTGCAGTTGCCATAACAAATGTCATCCTGCTACATCTATAAAAGTAGAGATTTTACTGGTTTAAAAGAATAGGAAATAAAAATATCTGCAAGCAATATGTGTGCCTTCTTATCTTAAGAATTTATGTAACACAGGGTTAGTCATTTTTGTGGTTAATTCTGCTATAAAAAGAATCTGCAAAATAAATCTTAAAATCATTATAAATAGCTGTTACTAAACTTAAAAAGCAGATGTCCCTGTGTGTCAGTGGATACCATTTCACTTTATGGTATTAGAGGTATGTGTGTTGGCACCATCATTGCTACTGGTGAGTTTTTTCCCCCCAGAGACATCACAAGGCCTGACTTGTGATGCCGCAGCCAGCACAGAGCCATTACTCACGCCAGATGCAGTGTCATCGTCACTCTCCTGCCTCTCCCCCATTTCTCCACAGTCCATTAGACACGAGTCAGGTGATGGAGCTTATACAGCCAGCTTTAGGTGCATTCTCATTCTGCTCACTGCCGCCTTAAGTGATGACACAATTTAGGGAGCGGGAGGACGCATAATGACACTTCCAGGCTGTTTGGAGATCAAAGGTCAAGTTGTTTTCAGTCAGGGGAGATTGAAACTGTGGAATGTAATAAATTTATAACTTTAAACTGCTTTTCTTAGCTTTATCTGTGAAAATAGCATCTTTTTTGAAGGAGTTGATTCACGTTCAAGTCCCAGATGAAATGATTACTGCATAATAATTGGTCTGGATTCACAGCCATAATGTTGCAACAGCTATTATAAAATTTAAGAGGCAATATTGAATTGTCATAAAAGTCTCACTGCTGATACTTGATGTAAGATTGGTATTTATAGGCCATTCCTTGCTCAAGGCTTTTTTGTTATGCAGTTAATAATAAGTCAGTCCCATCCATTGATAAACAGAGAGCCAGAATTTTCCAACCTTAAGATAAAAAAAACCCAAAAATAACATGAAATTTTTTAAAATAATTTTAATTTCTTCGGGACACATTTGCCTGCATGTACTATTTAATGTAATCCTGTAAAATAACAGATTTTTTCCCTTATAACATGATTTGAACTCCTCACCACTGAAATTCTGTTAAAGTCAGCTGTTATTTATAAGTTTAATATTTAAATTTGTATTTTGTGTACTACATTAATCCATCCACAACGTCTGGGTTAATGGATCCTCATGTTCATTTCTTTTTTTGTGATGTTACATTTCAAGGGTTTGACTTTAGACGTTGCACTGATTTCTGCTCCATATCACAGATGTACTGATTAAATTTGATTGTATATAGGTCAGTGATCAAGATATTAGAATTTGTCACATGCTTTCATATGTTATACCTCGTAAAAACTAAGGGCCCCCTTTCAGACAATGCTGAAAACTTTTTTTTTAAACGAGGCATGAACTGAGTAGAAATTTGAGGTTTAAGGTCACAGGAACATGTTCAACCAAAGCCTGTAAATACATCTCAGCAATAGTTGGAGGTTTTTTTCACTTTGGCACAAATGTCCCCACTATTTTTGTGATGAAAGTATTAGATGGTAGGATTTTAAAGGTCATAGATATTAGTCCAAGAATACCTGGCCTCATGTTGGCCCCAAGCTCCAAACTAGTGCCTTGTCTGTTCATGCTCAAGGATAAAATCAGCTTTTGGAGATCTTCAACATCATGCTTGAGTCAAGAACAGTGGCGGCTCCTGAAAAATATCTCAGGGGGGGCAACAGTTGTGGTATTGGCTACAATGGACCGTTCAGTGGGTAAATTAATAATCTAAAAGAAGTCAGTCACTTTGCAGCGTTACATTGCAATGTTTCATTTGTTTTCTGTTGATGGCAGCACCAGACATAACATGTACCATACAGTGTTTTTTGTAAAGCTAAATTCAGTTAATGTCGAAAATACAGTACATTTGGTTCCACAGTACACACTTACTTATTGGGTGGTCCTAAATAATTCTTTAAATATTGTAATTATAACATGATGCCGAGTCATTCTTTGTCAATAAATGTGTCAGGAAATGTCTTTTTGACAAATTTTATTCACCCTATGCTCATGAGAAGTAAACGTAAACAGGTCCGGCAAATATTTCGCGTTATTATATTAGAAATGTTCAAAACAGCGTGTAATTACGAGAAAAACAAAATCAATTATCAACAGGTTTCTCTTCAAATAAATTGTAAATTACCGTGTACAAATGTTTTTGAGATGATAAAAAAATCAAATTAACCCGTTAGCATACAATCAAACATTCTTCTTTGCCTACAGCATTTAGTGTCTATGTTACAGTTTTTTTTGTTTTGTAAGACCATGTCCAGGCGTTTTTTATTGGCGATAAGTTCCTGAAGCAGTTCCTGTCCAGATGAAGACAGAGTTTGCACTCCTCACATCCATGGAGGGATTTTTCTGCACAGTGTTCTGCTTCCTTCCCCTTCCTCCGTCTGTCAATTCTCAATATGCTCTATTTTGTTGTACTTTGAGAGAGTTGTTATTGATTCTCAACTGTGATTTTCTTTCATTTCACATCCTTTGTATTAATGTGTTTATATGTGCATGTAACAATGAATATACAGCAAAAATATGGCAAAAGAACAACAAGGAACACTCCAGAATGATACTAGTGCTATTATTTACAATACTACTACACTATTTACTCTGAAAATACTGATAAACAATCGATAAATCACTCACATTAACTCTGAATCACCTTAACTAATATTATGAAGACTTAGACAGGAACAATCAGGGCACAATAAACTCTTTTCTCTCTTTTTTTTCACGTGGCTTAAGGAGGGCGATGTACTATCGCCCTCTATGGACCAGCCGCCCCTGGTCAAGAACATTCTGAGTCAAGAACACTTAAAATTGTTTCGTCTTAAATTATGATCGAGTGTCCACACTGACCTCATGATGACATAGTCAGCATCGGAGTTTAAAGTTAACAGATCAGAGGTCATGACCATTGGGCCTTATCTTCAGCTCTTGCTTAAAAAAATGATATACCAAGAATATTTTCAGGGATTTTTATCTAACTTTGCGAAGTGTCCTCTTGAATTCAAGGATGACCTGGTTCCATTTTTATGGTTAAAAGTACAATGTCAAGTTCATTTGGGCCTCATGTTCATTCCTTGCTTGTGAATATGTTTTATCTGGAATGGCAGGGTCTCATGTTCACCCCATGCTCATTGGATTTCTTGTAAAGCACAAAACCTATTCCAGCTCCCACCACTATGCTTTCATTGTGTAGACATTGTCAGCCTAATGAAGCAGTAGTTTATTCATGGTGATTGTTTTCTTGAATTGGATACTATTCTCCATCTGTATCTTTTTTTTTTTTTACCTAGAGTTGCTTGAATCATTACCACAACATGGAAACAATACTTCCTTCCTCTAATTCATCCCCAGAGGTCATTAAGCTCACTGCCAACATAAGCAACCAACACTGAAGTATGCAGGTGCACGTTAATGAAGTCATAATAGGAGTGCACTGGGCGTCTGTCTCCTGGGTTATATCTGTGAAGGCGTTGTGGAAGCTGCGGCCAAATGAATACAATTAGCATCATGGATTCTTGTGTGGGCTGTGGGTTAATAGCATGAGCTCCCTGCGGTGATGATTGGTACCTCAACACGCCCCCCTTACACACACCCCAGCTGTACCCCGTACTGCACCCTCGGCCTACAGCTGGACATGTCTGGGTGGCTGTTATCATGAGGAGAGCAAGGCACATTAAATTAGCTTGAATGGCTAAAGATTGATGAATTGGAAAATAAGGGAGAGTTAAGAGGGGGGCCTGGAGAGCGACACTGTGCTGGTGGATTCCTCAGAGAACAGATGCTGCTGTTCTCGCTGCTCCTCTAAAAGACAGATGGGTTTTTGTTGCGTGTTTGTCCCTTTTCTATTTCGGAAGATGATGTTATGGCTGTGAGATGGGAGAAACCCAATTTTTTTTTCTGCACAGTGAAAAAATATGAGGAGCTGTGCGAATGTGTTGGGCATGATTTTAGTCACTCAACGGGTGATCTGCTTTTCATATTGCAAATAAATGAAAGTAATTCAGAATTATTTGCATTTTTTTTGTATTTGGCTAATTTGAGCCTTGCAGTGTTTGGTCATTGTTTGGTTCAGAAGGATTTCATACTCACAGCTTGGAAGCAAACAAAGATATTTTTTTTTCCAGACATACCAGAGTTTGGTTTTGTGGTCCACCTCAGAGCTCACTTAAGCTTTCACACCAACCTAAATCAACTGAACTTTCTGATTATGTGAACTAGGCTTCTTTTAGTTCAGACCAAACACCTTATGTGCTAAAGCAACCTGAGAGATAAACAATTGAATCAAGCGGAGTAAAGAAAAATCAGAGGTTGAGAAAATAGGTGAAGAAGGAAAGAGGAAAGAGAAAGCAAAAGAAGGGGGATAAGATTAAGGTAAATGTGAGCCACTTCATATAACATCAGCTTTAGAAAACATGTTTAACAAAAGCTAAAATATATTTGCTATAGAGAAGTTTGAAGTTTGGTCCAGATCTGATTAAACTGCTGCTGAAGCTGTTAGCATCTATGCTAATCTCTGTTCCTGTTGTCAGTTCCTGCTGTCTTTTTTCTGACACTGCCAACTCTTCCTACTTTAAAGGACGTTGATTGGGCTGTGCCGCTTTGGGCCACTCACTGTCATGGATTAGAGCTCGGCAAGATGGATCTGCCTGGTTAAAGACGATGAATCAGGAAGATCCAGCAGCTGTGCGAAAAGAGGGTCACAATAACAAGAATGAGCAGGAGGGGTTATAAGCAAAACAAAATAAAGCAATGAAGAGAAGAGGAAAACAAAGGAGTGTAGGGTGGAAGGAAGAGGAAAGGATAGGAAAGGAAAAGTGGAGGGAGGACCATTAAATAAATCATAGCAGAGGTGGAGAAAGTTAATAAAATTAAAAGTTAAAAGGGAGGAGAAATTATTATAATAATAATGAGAATGCATTTTATTTAAAGGCGCCTTTCAAGATACTCAAGGATGCTGAACAAGATTAAAAAACAAGCACAGTAAAATCAACAATAACAATAAAATCAACAGTAGAAAAGTACAACAGGTAAGGACCGGTATGGGGAGAGGAGGTAAGCTATTGTCAAATGGGGTATGCAGTCCTAAACAGGTGAGTTTTGAGTCTGGACTTGAAAAGAGACCGGGAGGTCAGGTTTCGGAGGTCTGGAGGGAGAAAGTTCCAGAGCTGGGGAGCAGAGCGACTGAAGGCCCTGCTCCCCATGGTGCTGAGGCGGGCAGAGGGCACAGTGAGGTGGGTGGAAGAGGAGGATCTGAGGGAGCGGGCTGGAGTGGCAACGTTGAGGAGGTCAGACAGATATGGAAGACAGAAATGGGAAGAAAGTTATTACAAAAGGAAAGAAAGATTAGGGAAAGAGGATACAAAGAGGAAGCGATATCCAGGAGATTAAAATTCAAGGAATCAAGGCAAGAAAAGTCAAAAAAGTGAAAAGACTCAGAAAGGAAAGAGGATCAAAACAAAAAAGCTAAGTTAAGGACATTTTGGACAAGAAGAACAAGTAGATAAAGGAAAAGAAAACAGGGAGAAAAGGTAAGGGAAGAATAGGTGAAGGCGGGGAAGAGGAAGAAATGAAACAAGAATGACAGAATGGGGTGTAGACAAAGGAAAGAGAGAGGAATGGAGCGAAGGGAATACAATAAGAGATAGGTTGAAAGAAAGGAGGAAAGACAAATAGGATAAAGAAATGAATAATAGGAAAGATGTGGAGGCCTCAGACACAAGGGAACAAATGGAGCAAGGGACAAGAAGTGGTTAGGATGTAAGAGAAATGATGAAGTAAAGAGGACACAGTAAGAAGAGGAAAGCAGACATGTGCAGATGCGAGGAAGTAAAGACAGGAGCAAAACCAGGAAAAGACAGGGAAGGAAAGGAAATAGAGACCATAAGGGGAGAGAAAATGAAGTAAGAAAATAGGGGAAAGAAATAAAGTATAAACGAGAAAGCAGAGTTAATATGACTAAGGAAGAGAGGAATTAAAGGTTGATCAATTCAGAGGGTAGATTGGAAGGCCTTGAGAGGAAAGCAGAAAGGATATTAGGGCAGAGAAGTAGAAAAGAGGATACTAAACTTAAGTGAAAGTAGAAAGTATAAAGCTTGAAAATGAAAGGGACATTTTCAAAGATAGCTGAATTAAAAAAATGAAAAAGATGTGTTTCAAGAAAAGGGAAGAGAAATGTGAGAAAGGAAGGCGAAGATAGTTGTGAAAGGGTCAAGGAAAAAGAAGCAAAAGAATATCAAGCAAAGAAAAATATAATTGGGAATAGTGGAGAACAATCAGTAGCGGAATAACGCAGAAAAAGGAAAGTTGAGATTCAGTGTAAGAAGAAGAAGAAGAGGAGGAGTGACATACTGCTGTGATCTCCAGCTGTGCAAAGCCACATCTGAAGTAGAGCAAGAAACTAGACATTAATTATAGCTGACTAAGCATGCTGTTTCTCTACTGCAAGCACACCACAGTGTATATAAATTCAAGCCAAATATATGTGTATGACAAATGAGCTTTATAGGTCAACAATTCATCTTTATCATTTACCTTTTTCACCCTCTTAGATCATATTTAACACGTTCAGATCAAACATACCATCATCAGTAGGCCTTGCAGGCCACGGATGAGTTGTTTGTGTGGATCAGGTGGGCAACAGATGGGCGAGTGGGTGAGAGCAGAGAAGATGCCAGACTGGTAGTAGCTTTCACTTGTCGAGAATAAAAAAAAACATACCAGCAGATTTGTCTGAGCGGCTGGTTTAATTTTACATTCTGAGCCATATGTAGGCAGAGATGATTTGTTTTTACTGCAGGTTTATTTAGAGTTCGTGACTGTGGTTGTTCTGGGTGTTTAATCCATAAAAAGAAAAATGCTTTTGAGTTTGTGCTGCAGAGTTATCTCTCCATGCAGATGATGTGCTTATTTGGCCTTGTTACAGCTAGAGTAAAGGTCAATTCAAATATGCAAGATTCACATAGTGAGTGGACTTTATTGTTACATCAGGATACAAAGGTAATTGAATACAACTTACTGCAGTAGCTGGTTTAATTTTACATATTGAGCCAAATGCATGCACGGATTGCTTTACTTTACAGCAAGTTTACCTCAGAGCTTGTGACTGTGAGCTTTTACAGCACTGAAATCCATTTAAAAATAAATAAAAATGTGGTACCTGCTTTAAGCTGAGATACTTTTCCATGCAGATTATGTGCTTGGTTAGGTTCATCGCAATGGTATGTATTTATATCGCCCAATACATGTAAAAGCCATGGCACTGATGGAAAATTTTAAACATTTGTACAGTATATACATTTAGTCTCTAATATGCAGAAGATGTGCTTATGCTGTTTTTTTAAGTACAAATGGAACAATCATTTGCTTGGCAATTAGTAATCTGATATACAGTAGATCAACTGCATCAAACATTACTGCAATTACTGCAATCCCAGTATCATGACACAAATCCTGTTGTGGGTTTGGTATGTTAATTATTACATCAGCTAGATCTGTCCATTGTTTGTGCAGCTTTATAAATCTCTCTCTCTCTCTCTCTCTCTCTCTCTCTCTCTCTCTCTCTCTCTCCCTCTCGATATATATATGTATATATGTATATGTATATATATATATATATATATATATATATATACATATATATATATATATATATATATATATATATAGATAGATATATAGATATATATAGATATATATAGATATATAGATATATAGATATATAGATATAGATAGATATATCATTACTGTTATTTTTATTTGACTGAAACAAAGTAAGTTGTCATCAGAAATACAATTATGATAACGTAAAAAAAATTGCTAATATGCATGCCCATGGTCAGAGGATTGAAATTCTGAAATTGTATTTTTCTCAAACATCCATAGAAAAATAGTTTAGATAAATGACAATTTATTTCCAGTTTTATGACATGAATAATGATGTAATTAAACAGTCCTCTTATATCCCCTCAATCCAGTGTCCCTTGTTTCAACTTTGGTTGCAAAATGCAAAGACTTTCATGAGAAAATGTCAGATCTCACTTGCTAAAAAAGATCATAAGGCAATTGCTGTAGCTAGATGATTTTGGACAGGTACCCGTACCAAATAAAGAATGACACCAGACTGTTTGAATTAGTTGGGATGATTTCAGCTTTAGGCCATTAAAATAAGGCAATGCATAATCACACAGTCTACAGACCATGTGTTCAGGCTCTGAGATAAATCATCCATCAGACTAATCCTATAGCTGTGGGTAGGAAGATATTTATATGAGGAAAGACACCAGATTCAATTATGCCCTGTGGAACAATCTATTTAAGATAACTCTTTAGGCTGGTTGGTTCAAAGCAGTCATATGATGCTGGCAGTTTGAACCAATTGCATTGCTGGGTGTGATAAGAGCAGCGCTTTAATGGCTTCTTTGACCCAAATCCCCACTAATCATTTTACAGCTGTGACAAAGATTGTGGTGGATGTGGGGGTAATATTATTTTAAAGCCTTTACTGTACAATGACCAACTCTCGTACAATGAATTAAGCCCTCCCCCAATGGGATTTGAGCATTACTGCTTTGTTTCCCTTAATAATGTACTGTATGTGACCATGTGGCTCTGATGGGACTTGACATAACAGACTTTGCTCCTAGCAAAAAGGCTGAACCTCCAAATTCATGTCAGATCAGGATGACGGTCATCTCTGATTTAAGTACAAACCCCTTTTTCTCCTTAATATGGATGTGACACTGACCCTGACCCTGACCATGGCTGTTTTTATTTGGCATCTGGCTATCATCAATGTTTGTAAGTGTGGGAAAAGCGGGTGCAGTTCAATGGAGCCAGCATGAGTCCTCGATCCCACTCGTCTGACCCATGAAGAGGGCCTTTCTCAGACCAGGCCGCCCTCACTAAGAGCCCTCTTGATGCTGAAAGAACGTCTTTGTAGAGATGATGAACTGTCCAGTGAGCAGATGAGGTAGATGGAAAACAGAAGCAGTTCTCAGAGCAGAGAAGTCATCCATCAGCTTAAGATGTGTCTATCTACTGATAAAAATAACAGGGAGTTAGATCCCCATAATCATGGGCCCTATAGAGAAAGTGTCCAAAAGACTGATCTGCTTGGGTTTCAATTTTAAGGGCGAAACTAAATGCTGCCTGTTGATCTGTCTAAAGAGTTGTCATCATGTGGTTCCATGCAGTTACACAGCTGACACAAATATCATCATCTGGCTTACACTCTTGCACACAAGTTGGGGTACAGGCAGCTGTGGAAATAGATTAACTGTACCCCTAACCTTACCTTGAAGTGATATAGTTCTCTAATCTACCAAACCATACTGAACTGTGCGAAACCAAACTGATCATGTCATGTCAGGTATCAGATTTTTGTGTTTATGACATCAAACTGGCCTCCTGGTAGTCATCATCCAGGCCTAGGTCTGGTCCTTGCCCCATCATTAAAGATATCCTCCAAGCTGGCCTCTATGAAGCATGTAGTTGCCCCTGTCTCCTGGTCCAACCCCCATGGTCCAGGGCACACAGTATGTGGTGAGCTACTTCAGCTTCAGAAAGAGCACCAGGTGCTTGAAGCACAGCCACCGCTCCTGTATCAGCAGCTGATCATTCCTTTTTCTGCCCACCTGAGCACATCAGTATTAAACATATGGACCTGCCAATGATACTCAAAAGTGCATTGAAGAGAAGTCGTCACCAGACAGTGGCTGGGACTCACAAGAGCATAGCAAAACTGGGGAGACCCAGGGTCATTAACAGTCTAATTTTCATCTGAGTGCTTGGATACTGTGAGTGCCATACCACCCGTGCAGTGAAATCATAGCTTCATAGGCAAAGTCAAGTCTGTGACTGATCTCAGTCTGATAGTTAGCTGAACAAAAACACCTGGTGGAAACACAGCCTCAGGCTGTGTAAAGCCAGTCCAAGACCTGCACAAAAGGTAGGATGAGTGAAAAGAATGAAAAGAGATCAAATTAGAACAAAGCTGATCAGTGGATACATGGATACATGTATACATGGATTTTACAGAACAGGCTTTATAACCACTGATCTACTGTTTGAGTTTACCTAGCTAAATCACATCTGGCAAGGGCATATTTCAGGTCTTTCACATGCCTGTCTGTGGGCGGTCCACAAATGTGATAATGTACCCCAATGTTGCATTAAAAAATACTCCTTGTATATACTGGCCAAGAGATTATTAATCATTTATCCTTTATGATATAAAGTTGGAGGTAAACACTTCATGAAATAAAGGCAAAAGAGGCTAGTTTAGTTGAGTAAGAAAAAGCTGTGCTCACATTTGTGGAAAAAAAAATCTTAGTTCACAAGATTTGTACCGTTAGTTTGGACTGTAGATTATCAAAGTGACTGCTGATTTACACACATTTTAGGGTTATGTCACTATTGCAGGAAATAAAACATGATTCATATCAGACCTCCAGCTGGTGTGTCATATTAGTGCGTATGACAGCTTACTGTAACTATAAGTCATATCAAGTGTTTTGTTCCTCTTCATTATTTGATGCCTTTTTGGATGCTGGCCCATAAAAGTCAGTGTTGTTTCACATCATTGATAATGCCCCTCCCTGCCACTGTCTCTTCCGTCTCTTTCACCCCTAAATCTGCTGAGCCTGCTTGTTTTTGGGCTGCCACATATTCTGCATTGTCCCATGGGAGCCAGGCAGCTTTAGTCACCTTGCCTTTCTGCTCCCTGACATCATGCGTTCATGGCTGCTGGCTTGGCACTTTAGCTTATTACATCTGGAGATGAGATATGACCTAAATACACTTGAGTTGGAGATGCATTAATCCAGGAAGGCTGGAATTAAAGAAAAGTAAAGCTTATTTTTTAATCTTGAAGTTAATTGTGCAGTTATCATTCTGATCAGCTCAGCATGAGAGAAAGTTCCAGCAATCCTCTCCCTGAAACTCTGTGTGTGGCAGTGATCAAAAGAAGGACAGATTAAGATCAGGACATTTTCTACTGAATTAGCCCTCACCTCTGCTCTCCTGTTGGCTCTGCCAGGAAGAGATAACCCCATGTTCCCGCTCAGACTGCTAACACTGATGGTGATTCTCAAACTGCAAGATTAAAATCAGACTCACTGCCAGCAGAAGAGGAGAGCATCTATGGTCATGTAGGGTAAGAAGAGGAATGAAGCATTTACAATTTCTCCAACAACAGGTCTTTAATCAGAGGTGCAAATATCAGTGTTTAAAATAGAAATGTTCTGCTCTCATCAAAGTAAGCTCATTTTTTTTTACAAATCCCCCTTGACAAAGCAAGCTAGTAATTTAAGACACTACAAAATCAGCAACTTCTTGCATAACATAATCCATAATAGTTTGCTGAACCTTTTGAATCATCAAACTGTTTCCTCTCAAGCACACAGACAATTAAGTCTTTTAATGACTATGCTTTTAGCCAGCAGCTATAGCTGAGCTGTGAGACAGCCACATTGTCTATTGAGTTTATGATCCTGGGGGAGGGCCCTGGGTTGGTAGTCATGCTTTTAGCTCTAATTTGCATTGCTCTTGATCAGTTAGTAGTGTTAAATCTTCCAGTATGTCATAGTTCTATTCTGGGAATCCCAATTTTATTTAAAATCAATTTTTGGTTCAAACTGATTCCCAATTCACAGTCTATTCAGCAATACAATTTTATTTAACAGATTTATTTATGCGGGGTGCCAGTGTGGCAGAGTGGGTAGCAATACACCATAAACTGAGGCGCTTGCTTTGTGCTTGGGGCCCAGGTTATGATTTGAGACAAGCAGTGTATGGCTCTTGAGCTGTCCCTCCCTGTGATGCGAAAAAATCAATTTATGTCCTGCAATCAATGACTTTTGGTTCATTCAAAAAAATCTGAGTAGAATAGACAATAGTATTAGGCCTAAAATCATATTAAAATATGATGTTATAACAATTATGGGTTTTCTGTAATAAGTAATACAACGATAAACCCCAGGTTCTCCTACTATGAGATGTTTTTACAGGCTTTTTGTTGTAT
The DNA here is from genome assembly GCA_036419115.1 of Scarus forsteni. NCBI lineage: Eukaryota > Metazoa > Chordata > Actinopteri > Labriformes > Labridae > Scarus > Scarus forsteni. The sequence continues at coordinate 29,764,014 of JAZDUH010000341.1, read as the reverse complement.
ACGTTTAAAAACATTAATTAAATCTAAAATAATGGAATTTTTGTCCTTTTGAGTTGTAAATCTACTAGCTAACTCATCAGCAAAAAATTGGCAAATGATCTAATTGTTTTTTTTTATGAAAATAAGTAGCCACATCATACTTTCATTTAGCCCTTTTTTGGTCAAGAATTCCAACTGAGCTAACTAGCCAGCCTTATAAGCAGCTAAATGCTGCTAACAAGCCATTTGCTTTGTTTGGCATTTGTTGAAAGAAACGCGATGTGTTTCACATTTTATAGATTTTAGTCATAAAAAAATCTGAAAAAATAAGACAATGATGAAGGTTTCGGTGAAACAAGAAAGGAAACTGGTTGAAACAGCAGTGTTGTGTCCACATCTGCTAAATTGAGTATCGTTGCTGTTGGGCACAAACCTCTTATGGCCATTTCCATGGGTTCTTTTTTCCTTAAACAGATCAAATTAAAGTAGAAAGAAAGCATTTGTAATTAAAACAATACAATATTAATTAGGAAATTCTGTAATGAAGCATTCTTTTCATTTACCGAAAAGTAGCAATTTTGGAGGTAAGAGTTTTGTGCCGGACAACGGTATCCATTTAATTTTTTAAAGTTAGAAAGGTTTTACTTTTTGCCCTTTTGTCAAATTATGGACAGAGACTGTGTTTTCTCAGCCTGAACTGTGCAGAAGAGTCCCATTTAAAAGTAGTTGAGAAGTAGCATGTTAGCTAATTAAGCTAACACAATGTCACCCTTATCTCGAAGTGAAACTAAGAGGTCCTGCTCACTTGGTTGGTGATTCCTCCTGTTTGCCTTCAGGGTTCATTGGCCTGTAGCTTGCCCTCCTCAACTATTGCTCATTCACTTGTTAATTGAAGTAGCTTAGCAAACTTAATTTTCCTTTCTTTTTATATTGTTAGGAAGGGTTTGGGAAGCAGAAGAACATGAATTCTTTTATCACACTCTCAGTTCACAGAGAAATGTGTTATGCCTCTTTAAAAGAAAATTCCCCCTGAAAAGCTTTTTTTGCTGTCTCGGAAGTAATAGCTATACATCCTACACCGTCAGAGGTGTAAGTATTTTAGGTGATTAAACAATTGGCACAAGCACAATGTTCTTTTAAAATAACTTGATCAAATAAGACATTTCTGTACAGAGTATTTAAATTGTAGCCTAATCGTTTGCAGTCCAGTGTAAGAGGGCTAAACGCATCTTTTCATCATGCCCGTTCACTCATCTCTTCCCCCTCCAGAGTCTTCCCAGCATTTCCCACCATTTGCACATCACTGATTGGCCCCCCCTGTCTCTCCTCCCTCTGCTCCGGTCCATGACTCACAAAGCCTGTTTGACCTTTACCAGCAATGAAGCCGGAGCTCTCTTACCATCCTCAAAACAGGCAGTCTGTGACTTACCTCTTCAACTCTAAAATATCACACTCTGGTACAAAATACCAGGAATACGTCGAGAGAATTAAAACTGGGTTATTGGTGTATGTAATGTTTCAGAGCAAAGGAAACCCCTCGACTTCATGGCGGGCACTCATCCATTACAGCTATGTGATACATTATTACCTCCAAGAAATCCAAGCTACAAAAGGCCCATTAATAACTGGAAGAGCAGCTACTTCTCTTAAATGGGTATCATGTAGTTTTCCCACGGAGGTTTCCTCCTTGCACACTCACAGAGCGAGGTAACACAAACTATCGAGTGTCCAGGGAGTGTCCTGTAGCTGCTGGATCACATGATCTGCTGCTTGTTCAGTCAGAGAGTAAACAGTTTACTTTTTTGACTTATAGAACCTTTTATGGTATTTAATGTTATATATAGATCTGCTTTGATGTAGGCCTAATGCACTAAATGGCTATCAACCAGCTATTTATCCTGTCACTACACAACACATCCAGGAGTATTTATTAGCTTTCTTAAGAGCTCTGCTATGATGTCTATTAACTTTGTAAATATTTCATCAGGCACCACCCTGCCCACTCTCCTTTTATTTTTTAACTATTTTACACTTGGAATGGTCTTAGAAACACACAGGTAAGGGCCTTAAATTGATTAAATGCAAAACTTCCAACATTATATTGGTTCAAAGCTAAAACAGGATACTTTTCTTTATGTTTGTTGAATTACTAACCCTGATGCTCCTAAAGAGTTGGAACATTGTGTAAAATGTCAACAACCAGAAGAAAATAGTTTGTGCATTATAAACACTTTTGGCCAGTGTTTGTTAGTTTCTTGTTTGTGAACAGGATTACTCAAAAATTATGTGCAGATTTGAATTACATTTTCAGAATGTTGGCACGAGCACAAGGAAGAAATGATTAGATTTTGGTGGTGATCTGTCTCAAGATGCAGTTTCAGAATTTTTTTAAAGAATGTCCTAACAAGATAGGACAGTTTTACACATTTTTGACAGTGTCCTGCTCTACAGGGTTGGAAATACCTTTGCAGAGGTTTGTGCTCTCAAGGCACTTCTAGTTCTCTACTGATATTTAGTTTAATATAGCTCAACATGCTAAATAAAAAAATGGACGTAAACAATTTTCCAACATTTCAGACAGGAGCACACGGTGTTTAATCAAGTTTTTCTATAACCTATGTGGACTTAAGGCATGAGTCCTTGAAGTATTGTATATAAAATCCCCTCCTATTCTGTTTCATGTACCTCTTAATTTGCCTCAGTGAGAGGTGTTGTTTGTCTGATTTTTTTTATTTTTTTGCATCATAATATCTCATTCATTTTCAATAGGAGAGAGTTTTGGACTAAGGCTAGGAGAGATATATAGTCCTCTGAATCCTCTGATGAAATTATTGAGTATGGTAGTGATATCTCTAAAAAAATTCTAATAAATGTTTTTGAAAATTGTTTATCAAAGTATTTAGATATTGTTGAAACATGACTTTTGCTGGTAGAGCTTTAACCCTATTTTAGATCGGCTTGGATTTGTATTGAAATAATGCATGAACAACTTCAAGCGTTGCAAGCAGAATAATGAATGAAACATTATTATTTTCAGGACAACCAGGGCTTTCAGAATATTTCTGCTGTAATCGTGTCAGATTGGTGTATAAAAAGCTCTATGACCACAAAAACAAAATAACAAATTTAAATTAAAAAAATAGGTATCACTCTCTTAACAATAATGAACAACCCTGTTTAAATGTTTTGCTCTTGTACCACCCTTGGGAGCAATTTTTGTCCCAAATGTTACAACTTTCACATTATTCACACTTTATTTATTTATTATTTTGAGAACTTACAAATAAGTTTTTTTGTCTGTCGTTGACCAGTGGTTGCTCCTGATGGGAATACTGTCGAAAAAACAAGAGAAAAGAGACATTGGGTGCATCTTGGTCAGTATAAAGACAGGAAGGTGCCACTTAATTTGTGAAAATTGAGGTCCTGTGATATCATTGATACTTTTTTATTTAAAAAAATGGGATAAGTTAAAACCAATTACAAATTTGTTTTGTGGATCCAAGAAAACAAAATGTCCAATTAAAACTCCTTGATTCAGCCCTCAATGGATGGATAAAGGATTTTTTTCAGGGATATAGTTGGCATGGAGATTTGCAAAAGGGTGAGCTTTCAAACACAATGACCTCATAAAGATCTGTTGTAGAATTCCAAACATTAATAAACAAAGTGAATGTGTTGGTTTGAGGTGCTGATCCAGTGGAATTGGGATGGTTGTAGACTCTGGTGGGATGGTAGGGTTCTGAGCCAGAATAAAGAGCAGCTGAATTGAACTTTTGTTTTAATTTTGAATATAAAAAGAAAGAAGAGCACATTTTTTGAAAAAGATCCAATTTCATGCAGCTCTAATGTTAGCTTGTTTTGTGTCTCAGTAGTTAATTTCACAGTATAACCTCACAGGCCTCAAGAGTCCAACCATTTTGGGTGCACATGCACCCAAACTTTGTGACAGCGCACCTAACATTTTTTCTTGGGTGCACTGGTGCACCAAGAAAAAAATGTTAGGCGCACTCTGACAACTCTAAGTTGACAATGTTAACTGAAATAGCGGAAAAATCTGCTGAAAACGGACAAAACACAGCACCTGCTTCCTCTCTTTTTTTTCTGTCCCTGCATTGCATCTCCACAGGCTACAGGCTGAAGGCCCGCCCAAACACATGCACACACACAGCCTTCAGTCTTCATCCATACAGCTGGTAGTATGCAAATGAGCCCAGATGGAGCCTGACTGTGGTGTCAGGTTTCAGCACGGAGGGGTTAGTTTGAAATGTTACATTTCAGTTCAATAAAGCACTTCAAGCACAAGCACTTTTATTTGGAAATGTTTTATCTTGCTTAATATTTTAGTTTGAAATTGTCAATTTCATTCAGAGAAGTGCTTTAAACACTTTAATTTGGGTGTACTTATTTTTGTGCTGGTGCACCGTAAAAAATTTTTAGGTGCACCGTTGCAACCGATGCCAAAAAGTTACTCTGGAGGCCTGTCTCAGTGTTTATTGTTTCTCTCTGTAGTTGAGTTTTTTGAATGTGCATGCTGTAAAATATTTTGGTATTTTCACCTTTCCCCGTGATGTTATTGTGCAACATTTATGGATTAAATGGATTGTATTTAAGCCAATAAAATTACATAATAGTATTTCTTTGCTGAATAAAAAGCCTGTGACTCTGGCTGGTTAAACACCTCCAAAAATCTCAAAATTTGACCAAAAAAATCAACAAGCCCTGACTGACTGACTGTTTGTTCTGGTCCTTCTAGCTTTTAGAGAGACGTGAGTTTTAATAATTGATATCCTCTCAAATAAATATGCAAAAACATGTCTCTTATCTTTTGCTTAGAAGCACTGCTGCTGCTCCGGTGTATCAAAGCCAGACCAAAAAAATACTATACTGCTCGATGAATTATTGAGAGCTTCTCCCCATCTTGTCACTTGCACTTAGAATCCTGTGAGTAACAGGGTTGAATTGGGGATGATTTGGGATGCACTGTGCCCATTTTGTCGGAGAAACTGGGTTGGTATATGGTCTAAAACTCAGATTGATGGTCACTTTGTGGTTGTGTTTCCTCTCCAGTTAGAATTCTTCTTCTTTTGCCCCCACACCTAGAGGATTCTGCACAAACATTTGCTTTTCTCTGCTCAAGCTATCACCAAGTAGTCTCATTTACACCCTGATTGATACTGTGTGTCAGGTATCACAAATCCATAAGCTTATATTGACACCCGCTTTATTGATCCCAGGATTAAGCTGGGAGACCCCAAGGGCATCCACAGAACCCCCCCCTGTTTTTTAGCCAGCAGTGTGATCCTTTACAAGCTTATTAACACAAGCTGGATGGAATTGAGCGGGTTAACTCAGTTTATCTTGCTTAGCCAAAACCCCAGCAGTCTAATGCGCATTTTGTCAGACAGAACCTTCTCAAAGAAAAGGAGAATTCATTTTCAGTAACAGACAGATTATTTCCAAAAGACTCAGACAACTGTCCTATCAATAAGGCCTTTATTTGGAAAAATCTGACTCCTCTTTGAATTTATTTTTGGAAAAGATAAAAGGATCTCTCTAATCTGAGGCAACTTGTATTAATAAAAACAGTTAGACATCTGATTTACTTTGGTACACGAAGAAACTAAAATTTGAAAAACAAAATTTTAACAATACACCCACAAGGGTTTTTGACATCCTTTTTGATTCAGAGCAAACCTTCCTGCAAGGTTTGGTACAGCCTCTGGAAGCTTTATCAAATATGCAAACAAATGACGATCAGAGTGGCTGTGACTCACAAATACCTAAAGAGTTCATCCTTAAGTCAGAGTGGACATTTGTGAAAAGTTTAGAAACACCCTTAAAGAGATAGTTCAGCATTTTTGAAGTGGTTTGTATGAGCTCCATATGACCACTGAGTACATTAGATTAAGTAGAAAGTTCTCTCCTCTCCCTCAGTAAGCCACAGTCTGAGAGTCTGTGACAAAGAAATAGCCGCTAACAGGAAAGTAATAATAATAATAATAATAATACATTTCATTTCAAGACGCCTTTCAAGACACCCAAGGACGCCGTACAAAACATAGATTAAAAGCATTTCAACAAAAGTTAAAAACAAGAAAATGGATAAAAGTACCAAGAACAAAGGGTATTTTCTCCACCTACAAGAACTCAAATGAAAAAGTAATACCACACTTTAAGAGTACGCTACATATGAGTGTTTTTAAGTGCATTAACATTTCAGAAATATAAAGTTTATCCAGGCCTCAGCCAACTCACGTCATGTATCCCTCCGCTAAATCACTCCGCCTCACTCTCAGCTAATGTTAACACAGCAAGGTAGTGGTTTATATTTCTGAAATGTTAATGCACTTAAAAACACTCATATGTAGCATACTCTTAAACTGTGGTTTAAGAGTACGCTACATACTCTTAAACCACAGTTTGTTTTTTGATTTAAGTTCTTGTAGGTGGAGAAAATACCCTTTGTTCTTGGTACAGTACTTTCCTGTTCGCAGCTATTTCGTTGTCACAGACTCTCGCAGATTGTGGCTGTGTCTGAAATGGCATACTAATGTACTACATACTACAAACTCATGTGTATATACTGTATACTACATACTATAAGTATGATTAGGATGCCAACCGTTCACACTGTAGTATACTACTAAGTTTCCCATGATGCATTTCAAACCTCCGACGACAAAAATCAGAAGCACACCAGGCTATCAAATATCTCTGTTGATTCGCCACATTTGAAAGTTCAGAGAGCATTTTAGGTGAGAAAGTCACCACGTAGAATACCAAAATGTGGTCATTTGAGCCATAAAATGCACGGATACAAATTTAATTTCGGTATTTCGGACATTCCGCTATGCACCCCATTATGCTATCGAAGAAACTTCCAGTCAGCTCAAAAACAAGAGCCCATTTACAAAAGCGTTAAAAAACTAAAAGGAGATAATTAAAGACGCATTTATTTTGAAAATGGGAAGTTTGCTAGTGGCCAATTTTTAGCTGAATCGCACACTCAATGTTTTCATACTATCTAATGTGAACACACTACATACTCATTTTGACGTCACACTTAGTATGAGTAGTACGTTAGTATGCCATTTCGGACACAGACTGTTGCTTACTGAGGGAGAGGAGAGAACTTTCTACTTCATCTAATGTACATAGTGGCCATATGGAGCTCATACAACCCCACTTCAAAAATACTGAACTATCCCTTTAAGATGTTTTGAAACTTGACATAATTTGCAAGCAAGCAATGATCATGAGGCCAAAGGACCATTTGACTGTTGATCACCAGAATCTGATCTCTTCATCCTAGTGTCAAAGATCTTTTCGCAATGTTGAAAGAAAATCCTTTTCAGTGTTTTTTGGTCTCCTCGTTATCAAGCAAAGGGAGAACATGGGCAATGACCTCAATTTTTACCTATGACTCCCTAAATCTAACATGTTCATCCTTGAATTAGAATTGACACTTGTGCTAAATTTGATTGATATAAGGCCAATGACCATGACCATTGACCTCCAAGTCTACTTGTTTCATATTTAAATCAGAGTGAACATGTGAGCCCCCAAATTATATTTAAAAAATATCACACTCAAAAACACAAGATGATGAAAAGGCCAAATGATTGTTTACTTTACCTTGGGAAATCTAATCCTAGCAACCTTGAGTCACAGAGGATGTTGTTGCCAAGTTAGAAAAAAATACATTGAATTGAATTCGAGTGTTAACAAGCAAGGGATGGATAAGTGATTCCATGACCTCTACCTTTTGCCTAAATCAATAAAGTTTTTTGTTGTATTAAAGTGGAAATTTGCACAAAATTTAAAGGAAAACCTGTCTGATAGACTATTACAAGGCAGCACAATTTAAAGCCCTGGCATGCTGTTGTAAACCAGAGTAAGCTGCGAAATGGAAGGACCTGGAAACCACACAGCGAGACATCCCGCTACAGGCAATATTAGTGAGCAGAGCCTTATACGAGAAATACGCTAACAGTCTAAATCAATGGACTAAGGTTCCTCTCAAAATATGGTTCAAAGAGTGCAGGTCACCTCTCCTGGAGAGACAGTCCAGACAGTTAAGGTGGACTGCGTTCGATCCAAATTTTAAGGCAGCACTGACAGATGGGAGGTTTAGGGATTGGTACAAACTTGGTATTACTTCTTTTTGTTTAATTACTTCAGATGGAGAACTGGACTGCTTTAAGAAAATTTTGGAAAAATATCAGCTTGAAAAAAAAGATTTCTTTAGGTATTTGCAAACTAGATCATACTTTAATAATGAAATAAAATGCAAAAACAGTTCTGATTCCAACCTTGTTGATCTTTTCAAAGAAATGTACAAAAATGAGGATACTAAGAAGCTCTTATCAGCCTTATACCAGAGAATACAGAGTAGTAAAACGCACTCAACAAATTCGTATAACGTATCTTGTCTCTCAGCACCAGATAAATATTTAATAAAAGTATTATTGGCTGCCAGCAAAAAAGCAGTTACACGAAAGTGGCTTCATCCCACTCCTCCAACAAAGACAGACTGGACAGAAATTGTCACAGATATACAGAGTATAGAGAGTTAACTTTCTCACTGGATTTAAGAACAGAAAAGTTTTTGCAATATTGGATGAAATGGAATGTGTATGCATCTGTAAGGGAGGATTACTGAACTTTTCCTCTATGAACTGACATGATCCATCGGTATGATTTTCTTAACTAATGCATGACCTCTGTTTAAATGCCTGTTTATTATATATTGTTATGTCTTTTTTCTGTATTTTATTTTTTGTGTGTGTATATAACTGTTCATACTTCTGCATAAAAATAAAGTAAAACAAAAAATTTAAAGGAAAACCTGCAAAATATTCTCAAGATGTCACTAACAAGGAAGGGGTGACCACATGAAGAACAATTACTATGACCTATAACCTCAAAGTCTGCATTTTCTGAACTGTTGCAGATGCCTCGGCATGCTTGTGCTTCCATGGAGGTGTAAATGTAAATACTCCTAAATCAAGGCATAACCTGTGGTGCTCTATTTAGAATTACAGAGGGTAAATTGGCACAGATGGAGTTGGAGACTGTCCCGATGTAAACCCAGTGCTGCCTTGCTTCAGGGCACACTCATTAACTCAGACAGCATCTGTTTTTAGAAAGTGCTTAGTGGAGTCTTTGTAGAAAGAAAGCCTTATGCAGCCGACTCTTTGCTGTCTGACTGTCCACGAGCTCAGAACTACCAGCCAACAAAGCTGCAGAGGCCTGTAGGCAGCAGTGAATAGTGTGAGCTATGTATGTGTGTTTGTGAGCCATGAGAGATTGAAGACTGCTGAGGTTGGCTGCTTTGATAAGTCTGTTGCAGGGGAAGCTTAACATGTGAGGTTTTCCTCACAGTGGTATTGATTTTGGCTGAGATCTTTGCTTTAGCTTTCAAAGATCTATTGCCAAAGAGGAGCTGCCATCGTTCCGGGTGTAAACTTAGCCTGTGTCAGACATGGACGTACTGTCAGTGATGTCATCCCTTTATTTGTGGAGAGGCCTATGAGGAAATGAGGAAAGTCACCACATTGGAGACAATGCTTTTTTGCAACACAGTTAGGTGTTGACTGTTTTTAAATTTGGTGCAGACCTATTTTGGAAAGTTGATTTAATTTGCGGTGGTGGAAGCTCACACTAACTTTTGTGCCAACCAAAGAACCAAACTCTGATCTGCCTGAAAACAAGGTCTTTCATTACACTTTCAACAAAACCAGAGATCCATTTGAGATGGGTGTGAAAATCCTCAAAACCAAACAAAGCAAAAAAGTAGTGCATTGTGGCTTGAATTAGGCCAAACATTGTGACAACAAGTAGGCTAACATTAGCCTTGCTGACCAGACAGACCTGCCTGATTCTGAAATCCTGTAGGTCCGTCTTGCCAGCCTCCATTGTGCAACGAATTCACTCGGCTGAATTCTTAACGGCCCAATAAGGGAAGAGAGGCAGGAGCAGCAGAATGAGGATGTGACGACAACCGGAAGTTGAGAACCGGAAGTTGAGAGCATGCCGATTAGCCTATTGTCCTCATGGCTACCTTGTGAAACTTGGCGAAATCAGCCCTCCTCAGAAGTTTACTTGTAGGGATTGTCTATGACGAGGTTCATGTCACATATAAGTGTTAAATGATGATAAATCTGTGGGGTACAATTTAGTGAAATATGATAGTAAAAGGTCGTTAGCTGTTGGCAGCTAAGTTAGCAGCTAACAGTCATTTACTGTTGTTAGCTGTTAGCGGCTATGTTAGCCGCTATGGCTAACATCCATGAACTGTTGTTAACTGTTGTTAGGCATTAGCCGCTACATTAGCCGCTGTGTATGCCCCATTATAGGAGACAACCCTGCTTGATGTGGATTGGTCTGTGATGAATTTGATGAGCCAAACGATTGTCCAATCATAAGCTTGTGTTTTGTTGAACATTCTGCCCCTGAAAACAAATTCAAAGGGCTCCTACCTCAGATGGACTAGCGAAATATTTCTGTGGCAGATATATTGATCTGTCCATCTGGCTTGTCAGGTTAGGTTAACATAGCATTTGTTGAAAATATCAAGCAGAACGTGACTTGCATTAGCAATGGGGGCACTGCCCGCTTTTGGCCAGGATATTGGCAAGTGTCTTTATTACACAACATTTGACACAGTATGATCCACTCAACAAAGTGTGAAAGAAAACAAACCCAAGTGAAAACTTAGACAACTATAACGTACAAACTAGCAAAGAGATATAGCTAAGGAGGACCTAAAGCCTTATCAAAGAGTAGTAGTCTTAGTTCATGATATCACCAACAGATGAAGTCATATATGCAAAATACACAAACATACACTTTTTGTAAAATGAGTAATGAATTGTTTTGAATCTCTGAGCTTGTAATTGATGGAAGACCACCTGTACTCAAGAACAGACAGCTGGGGGGCCATCACAATGTAAGAGTATTACCAATTTATCAGCCTTCTAGCTCATGCTATAGCATTGAGACCATAGAGCAACATTGGCAGGCATTCAAAGTTCTGTGTGTATTTGACTGATGAATAAAATCCACATTTATTCTGCCTCTTCCAGCTGCTTAGGAAGTTCCAATGCTTTGAAATGCTACACTCTGTTATCCAGCTTGGCAAAAGTATGTAAAGAGTTATGTTTCTATTGTCTACTGCAAAGGATCTGTAACGTAGAGGTAAGAGTGACACATAGGCCTACAGTAAATCTCAAGGCACTAGAGCAAAAGCAGTAAGGAGGTGAAGTTTGTTCCAGAGACATTTACAAACACAGACAGCATTGTATCTGAAGCGGGGGAAAGTTTGAGAAGTCCTGCAGCATTATGGGGTGGACAATGGGGGGCATTTCATTTCCGTGTCAGAAACCCCACATACATGGCACTACTCAGACTATTTGGAGGTCGGCAGTGTCTCCAAATCACATTTAGTCTGGGCTGATCTTGCTTTGAATCCCCGCTGATGGTGAGACAATGAGCTATGCATGATACAAAGCACCATTGTGGAAAAGCCACTTATGTGTCCTAGCAATCAAGCCCTCCCAAGAATCTGAGAGGATTTGTTTTTTTTCAAGATAAACACCTTGCAGACTTAATGTATCAAAAAAGAGATAAGATATTGATTTATCTGTATCTCTTTATGCCCTGGTACCACATGATCTCTGGCCTGGTGGTTGAGGACCCTTGATTTAGCAGACCTGACAGCTCGAAGAACTTACTAAGAGGAAAAGCACGGCGAAGGTAATGCTCTCGTTTAAAGACTCCAGGGATCAAGGCAGGAAAAGGTGTTAATTATTGTCATTTGAGGTCTGGTGAGTGACTGGCAGGTGTGAAAGGAAAAGGCACTCGAAACATTGATTTCTTTCTGCTCCAAAAGCGTGAGGGTGTCGGAGGATTGGATGGATTTAGTGAGTCCTCGTTTAGTGCTGAGATTGGTGTCAAATAATGAGGTTATTGGGACACACAGAGAGATTCTTTGTCCTCTGGTGTCACACAACGATATCAAATTAGAATTAAAGAGAGTGATTTTTATCTTTAACAATACACTTTTACCTCCGTGAGCCTCTCAGGCTGGCCCATCCTGTGGTTTGTTTTGTTCCCTGTATTTGACTGCAGCTTGATGCCGTGCCATTGTATATTTGGTTAATGAAAATCAGGGTAAAGGTGTGGAGGCAAATCAAGCAGGTTTGTGTGTGTGCATCCATGTGTATGCACTTGTGATTCCATGGCAATATATCGCTGCATGTGTCCAATTCATGCTACAATGATCTTTCGAACATGGCGAGGAAGAAACGACATCAATGCTTTACTGGACCGTGACAGCATCCAAATAAGACAGAACAGGCTGCTTCATTCTGCTGCTGAGGTGTGGTCATGAATCACAGCTGTCACACAGTTTTTAAAAAAGGGCCTCAGGAACATGCACATGACTTCTTTTGCTTTGTGCATCCTCTTTTGTTAGCCAGCAATATGAAGCTTCAGAGGGGAAAGCCACGCAACCGGCAGTTAAGTGTTTGTTTGACCTCAAGTGCCATATACAAATAAAGCAAAGCACCTCACATGAGAGCCCTGGATGGAGCTGCAGTGTAGTTAGCACTATGTTTGTCTGCCTCCAGTCTAAAGTCCCATTTTTTCTGAAGTGTACAGCTAACGTCAACTCCAACCAGTCTGGTGAAGTGTGTGTTTTTAGAGCTTTCACGTCCAATCCTGTGGAGCTGCTGAGTGGAGAGCAATTAGTCAGTTTGTGTTAGAAATGTTGGTGCGCTGAACTACTTCTCATTAGCATTTATTTCTTCTCATTGAAGCTTTTTAATGTCAGAAATGTTTGCTGTCCCATCTTTTTGCCAGTTGAGTTAAGTAGGGTGTGAATGTTTTGCTTGGATTATATTTGTTGTTGAATTTTATGACATATATGATAGCAGAATATGAGTGAAAGTACTTAATTCACAGCTTATTGGATTAAAGGCCCTCTTTTTAGTAATTCAGGCTGTTACTGTTGCACTGGTTCAAAGATTCTCAGGATTGTGTAGAGCTCAGAAGTCAGTATCTGTGACGATGTGGGGGTGTTTTCGTGCCTTTGGCATGGGTAACCTGTTAGATGAAGGATGAAAGATCAATTTTCCCAACGTTATTCTATTCAGGAAAATCCCTGTTTTAATAAAGCAAGACAAAAAATGTCCACCTCAAAACCACCATGGGCCAATCATAGGGCAACGTAGAGACACGGAAAACTATTCCCTCGCACAATTATATCTACGGGGCGATTTGAGAGACTCAAATTTTAGAGAAGCCTAATGAGCATATTTTTTTTTTAAATCAACCAAACAGCCTCACTCTCATATCTAAGGGCATTTGGGAGTGAACCATCAACTTAATGAGCATATTTTTGGTCTGTGGGAGGAAGCCAGTAAGCCAGGAAAGAGCCCACGCATGCATGGAGAACACATGCAGATTCCACATACAGGCCATGATTGACACAGGGATTGAACCAGCAACCTTCTTGCTGTGAGACACATTATCTGCCTGCTGTGCCATCATGCTACCAACACATATCCACATTTTGATTGTTTCATACATCCAAGGAACATATTTCACATTAATCTGGAGAACATCCCATCGAAAGTGGTACTTTTCAAGAAGAGCTGGAGGCTGATTTGAAGCTGTCAGAGGCTTGAAGTCACATCTCACTTCTGGCTCAATGAAATCCGCATTATACTCCTGCCTCTTTGTCCCTAATTGGACCCTGAAAAGCCTGCTCATTCTCTGACCGGGCACAGTTGTTTCAGTTTAAAGCCTTGCAAGATGGACCTGTCTGATGACAGACACGAAATCTTGCTGATCAAGCCAGTTTGCAAGATTATTCCAGACCTGCCTTCCATTTAAAATGTAAACATACTATGGTGTGTAATTGAAACCCTACATTGTTTAGCAGTTTAGATGTACATCAAGCTAATGGAAAGGAATTCAACTTTTTTTCAGTCCATAGGTTTACAGAGTTTGCTGTCTAAACAAACAAAAAAAGAGAAGTTGTAGTAAATATGCTCCTGTATGAACGTTTAAATAGTTGCAGACATTAAATTTATAATTTGTGTATATTTCACTAAAGACAATGGAGATCATCAGCTAAAACGTTACATTTCTTGTCATTATGCTTGTTATTTTGGTATGAGCTCTCACAATAAACTCATTCCAACAGTCTAATTTATGTGCAATAAATAAAAAAAAAACATTGTAATGTTTTCATGCAATGTTTCTGGTGTAGCACCACAGCCTTTTACACCTTCAGATGAAAATAAAGCTGTCAATTAGGTATTTGTTGTTCCTAATGCCAATTCAGGAGATAAAAAAATATGTATTTTTGACTTATTTTAAAATATGACAAAACTTTGTTATATTTCATTAACACTGTCAAGTCCTCGCTGCTTTCTTTTTGTCACTGTATTGGCAATAAATCCCTGTATTATTGAGAAGTGATCAAACATTTAAGTTCATTTTCAAGCTCTATGATCCCTTATTCCCATTAAACAAGATTTAATTAGCACTTTGCCAGTCTTACTTTTATTTTATTTACTGCAAATTAAATAGTCATTGCAATTTCAAACAGTGTCATTGCACATTTTTTGATATTGTGCAGGTCTATATTAAAATGAGCTGAAAAAGATATGCAAATCCTTTAACTGATGCACCATGATACAGATATAGATGACTCTGTATTAATGAATCTAGCTGATGCTGTTGATAAAAATCAAGCAGATGTAGACCAGACCTAAAATTGTCTTTTTCTGGTGTACAATAAAACAATAACTTTGTTGACATTGATTTTAAAATCACATTCTAAATGATTTAAAGGAGTTCATGTTTCTCTTACTGCTTATATTTGCTGATAAAATGTAGCCATGTGCAGAAATGAAGGATGGCGGGATTGAGGTTTGTCTGTATCTATCATTCTGTAGTCTGATCATCAACATTAATGTACATACCGAGCCCCAGAGTGAGACAACATGAAACATGAAACACTGTCCTCATACTGTAGCTCCTTTATGTTTTCTAAAAATAACCCTCAATTCTGTCATCTCCACGTCGCTCAGTCTTGATCTTCTTTCAGAGTCTCTCAAGTCCCAACATTGCTGCAGGATATACCAACTACACCGCTGCACAGGACTTTGTTCATGTGCAAGATTAGCAAAGACATAAAAAGCATGTGGAGTCTTTTTCACACGTACTACTTTGTTCAGAGGCTTGTTGAAGCAATCTGAAAGCCCTATTGCAGAAATCTCGCTTGGTTTTCACTGAGAAACAGAATGGAGCGAGTTTAATTAGCTTTAGCGGTGTGTTAGCAGCTCCATCATCACAGCTTCAAGATCTTTTTTACTCAAGGAGTCCTAGCTTAATGAGATCACAGAGAAATCCCCCTCCGCTGCTGTTACTAATATTAGGAGGCCTGGATTCTGTCTTTGTGTAAGTTGGAGTCAATATTAGACATCTCCCAGGCTTCCTATAGGTGTATACCCTCCACTGTTTACCCTCCTTCATCCGCAGCCTCCCTCTTTTGTTCTTCGCACTCTCATTTCCACGTTTCCATTTCTCATTTCCACGCAGCATCTGTCTCCATCTTTGTCTTTCCCTCGACTCCCTCTTTTGTGTGTTTCCTGGGGGTGCCGGGTGCAGGGGCATCTTTCCCAACGTGTTTCTAACATGACATGTCAGCGATGGCCAAGCTTTGCACTGAGTGTTACTCTGCTTGGATTTCTCCATGGTAATGCTGCGTACTCTCTCACAGAGGTTGATGTATTTAGTTTCTTCCTCAATATTGGCCAGTCAGGTCTCTGTCTCTCTATTTGAGACTATTTCAGTGTGAATCAAAGTGTTGTTGCAACTCAGTATTGCTGATTTGTCTTTACATTTATTCTTTATGGTTTTGTTTATTTCTTTTCAGTCGTGATCTTAATGAGCCTTCCTTTGGTTATTAATATCAGCATATGTGAAGATTTCTGCCATCATTTACAGCCATTCAGATCAACCCATAAATCCTGTAAAGCTTATGTCATGGCAGATTGTAAGAACATATTAGAGTTCCCCACTTCATGAAATGACTACATTTGAAAATAAACAGCATCATGTGTGAGAGGATGAAATGTAGTATTTCTGTTTTCAGAGCTGTTTTTGATTCAAACAGACCATTACAATGAAAGGAGCTAGTCAATTTTTAGTAAACTAGGGACTTGGTCTTGACATAAAACACTGGTTCAGTATTGATATCAGCACAACGTTTTTCATTCTGTGTACAGTCTCTGTTCGGCACTGTTTTTTCCAGCCTGAATCAATGGGAATCAAACTGCTGATAAAATAATGCTAGGGCCAACATTGACATGTCTATTGAAGGGTGCAAGATCTGAAAATGGCAGCCGTGTGAACTGACTTAATGCTCTGTGGTAGAAGAGGAAGAAGTTGTGGGCATATTTAGGACAAAGTCGCACTGCCAACTACTAGCCTGGCATCTGTACTACAATGCATTTTTTTTTAGTTTCTCAAGGTGCATTCACACTAGGGATGGGACTATACACTTAAACTCACGATATGCTGCACCTCGATATGCCCGGGTCACGATACAATATCAAAAAAGTAAAAAAGAAAAAATATTACTGTGTAATTACAACTTATTTGTTTTTGTTTGAGTTGCACACAGGAAAACACAAGGCCTAACAGGCCAAACACAAACAATAACTCTCTCTGTAACCCTAGAGAGGTTAGAAAGAGTGCATGCTAACTCGTTTTCGCCGTCTTCGTCTTTTTTAATGAGAGAGCCAAAATACTGCCTGATAGATGACTTGTATCCAGGCGGAGCGTCCTCAATTTCGACCTCACTGACTCCATCATTCGGCTTTTTGGAGGCAAGGTAGTTGGTGCTAATGTTTGTTGTCGTCACTTCTGGACAAATGCGCTATTACCGGACATGACGTCTTTATTTAGCGATCCATTTTTTTCAAACTCAATGCATTTCGTCACGTACTGTATCGCGATATATTGCCAAACAATATTTCATGCGACTTGGCGACTGTGATTGCATTGTTCACATCAGTCACGTTGCGTGTCCAACAAACAGCTTATAATATGTTGTCATCTAAATTAAATCTTGTCTCAAACAAAACCAAGAAAATGTGTCTGTTTCCAGAAGATTGATGTTAATTAAATCAGTAGATTCATGTTTGCTTTGGGCCTTTTTATCTTCTTCAACCCTATACAGGCAGTGACAGGCGTTGAAGTAACTCTAGAAACCTTGTAGCAGGTCTTTTAGAGAGGTTAGTATTAAACTGAATGTGTGTGAGTGTGTACAGCCACCTCAAGACTCCTCGCAGATAATTTAATGATACACTTTCTTTCAAGAGTCACAGCAGGCCATTCAGGCTATTATGTACAGTAACGTCCTGGATTTGATCTCCTACACAGTTCTTCATTGCATGGGGCTTCTTCATAGAAAGTCATTGTGTCAAACAGGTCTGTAATATCAACACTGCGGATCGCTTTTGTGTATTAAATTAGTTTTTCTAATCCCTGCAGTATAGCCTTCAGAATTGTGCATTAACATAGAGATCAAACTCTCAGTCAGGCCTCCCTCTTACTGTGATTTAATCGAGCCAAGCGTTTCATGGTAAGGTTTTTCATCTGCATTCATGTCGACCTAACTGCCATCAAAACAGCTTTTTTCTCTTCAGTTTGTTTCTTCTTCTGTTGCTCTGGACCTCCCACTCTCCTGCTCATCCCTTTCACTCTCATGTTACCACCCGTCACTCTCGCTTTCATGCAGGTCTCCCTCTGCCTGGCTGTAAAATGAGTCTGGTGATGGGATCAAACCCCCAGAGAGGTCTCATACCTGCACACTTTCACAGAACGCTCCCTCTCTGAAAGCGTAGCAGAAGAATGCTACTTCCTGCTGCTCTTTAATCGTGTTTTATCTCCGTCTCTGTAGCATGTGTGACATTCTTGAGGACTTCATTTTGTGCTCTGTGTGGAGTCAAGTGGTAACTGAAGCAATGAGTGAACTGTCCCTTTAACCTCTGGAGGAGGGACAAAAAAAACTTTGAGGCTGTAAATCTCTGTGATTAAACCCAGCTCCCTCTGACTGCTCCAAGAACGGACTGTGCATGTGTGTGTGTGTGTGTGTGTGTTGGCTGTCATTTGCAGGATGAACACAGTCTGTTTAAATGAAAAAACCTTCAGATAGCCATGGTAACCAGCAGTCCTCTCTCTCAGTGTCAAACACACGGCCACAGGAATGTATGGGTTTGAACTCCTCACAGAGACTTCAGAAGCAGCTTTAAAGGTCACTCTGACGGATCTGTGGGATTCTTCCATCCTGTAATTCCTCAATGTGTGAAAATTCATGCCGTTTTTTTTAGTATTATTGACATTTTTATTGCTATTCATGTGTACAACATTATCTGCTTTTATAGATCAGAGAAAATACTAAAAGCAAACAGAAATTCCAGCACGAGTGGCCTTTAAAGACCAAAAATTGTGCTGTATAGTTGCTCCTTTGTGCTGTCCTCTAGTACATGCTGATTTTTCAAATTTAATTATCAGACTGTGTCCATTTGTAGGTGAAAAAAGGTGGACATTTTCAAAAATGGTTTGGTCCACACAAGTTTTCAAAAAGATCTTCTTCCACACATGCAACCGCATAAATGCAGTTACATGCTGTTTATTAGCATGCAGCAATGTTCGTGATGTGCAGCGTTTTACAATTTGCTCTGCAAAAGCTGTTTCTATACTTCCACCAAGGACTCATGTTTTGCCAGAATTTGTTTGTTTGTTTGTTAGTTTTTATTCAGGATAACTAAAAAAAAGAATTTCGTTGAAAACATTTTTTGTTAATGATAATTCTTAAGAGGGAACTCTGTAGATTTGTGTATTGGTCTGGATGTGGATCCAGGACTCTTTTCAGTGATTTGTTAACAGTGTGATAGAGCATGTTTGAAAGGCCTTGGCAGAAGTTTTGACCCTCAGAGCTCCTGAAGACTGAACAGGTTACAGTTTTACTTGTGACTATTGGCCCTTTTCCACTAGCACGCCTTGGCCCTACTCTGCTCGGCCCTACTTGATTTGCAGCGTGTTTCCACTGGCCTGGTACCTCCTAAAACAAGCTAGTTTTAGTACCTACTCCGCTCTGGTTCCAAGCGAGCTGAGTCGATACTGAAAGATGACGTCAGGGACTGCCGGCTACTGATTGGTCAGACAATGTCGTCATCGATGAGTCATGAGCGCGACGACCTAGCATGCTAGCAGTAGCTACCGTTAGCTTAACCTCATACGTCTTTTCTTTGCAGCTCGATTGCTCTCGTCATCGGCTTCATTCTGTTGTATAGCTTTCAAAACTCTCCTGTGCTTCTATAGGGGTATTTCTCCTTACCACCTGCAGCCTTCTTCTGCTTTCCTTTTTTACTCAGTTTGTGACAAAAAGCCACAGATTGTTGTGTCCTGCTCAAAATGGCGTCACTGCAGTGCCGCTCACCCCGTTGGGCAGGTGACTGGGGCTAATGGAAAAGCAGCACAAGGCGAGTAGAGTAGAGTAGGGCTAATGGAAAAGGGCCATACGTTAGCTAGAGATGCAACAATATACTTACCACATGGTTCAGTCTGACTTTGTTTTCAGTTAGTTTAGTTTTGAAATCTTGGACATTGGGATTTTTTTTTTTTTTTTAATAAAAACATATCTTCTATACCCAGGTGCTTAAGACAAGCATTTTACATCTTGGGTAACAGCTTTTGTATCTATTGTTTGATATTTGACAAATTTGACATCCAAACAACTGTATTTTTGTAAACATTTCGAGACAAAAACTTTATTTCTTTCATTACAGATTGCATTTACAAACATTGATGTGACCTTTTCTTTACTTGTCCGATTGCCATTTTTCTGAGCTGTCATTGAACACATCATAATGTAACTGTAGATAGATGTCCACTTGTTTAGCTTAAGGCTCTCCTTGCTGAAGTTAACAGTGACTTAAAAATAGACATTTTTTAAAGAAAGTATGGTTGTACTTTTAACAGTTGTTTTGAGCATATGAGGATATTTCTCCATCTTCAGAAGCCGGAATGAGTTTGTTGTAGAGAGACCAAAGTTCTTTTCTTGTAATCTGTGCACTATGCATGAAGCTGAGAGAATTCAAGGTGAAATGCACTTAACCTGCTCCAAGTGTGCACCAAGCAAATGAGTGCATGCTCACAGACATCAATGTATTGAAGCCTTACCTTGTGTGTACTCTAAATTTTATAGATACTTACGAAATACATTTTTATTCATGATTATCAGCATAGCTTATTCCCTTAAAAAAAACAATATCAGGGCCAGCCTGACCTGAATCAGGTGAAGGGGGGCGTAGTCTTGGCCCAACCCGGCTTTGGTCTGCTGGCTGGGTCAAGCTCCGGTAATAAAAAATCTAACCTTTAGTATCTTAAGGCTCAATGGTGCAGAGTTTTGATGTGGCACTTCTGTATAATTTACCATAAAAAGGACCCAAAAGTTCCATCCTCAATCTTTGTAATTTTACTTTTCACCGTGATGCCCCCATTGACCCCATTGACTTCCTTTAAGACCCGTCGAGAGAGTCTTGCTTTGAAGCACAGCTTCGTGACTGTCTTTGTCTTACTCACAGATGGAATTGAACAACAATATAAATATCCTCTGAGTTACATTCTGGAGGTTTTCACTATCTAATAAATTGACCAAACATGGCAACCAATCCTAATTAGGTGGTTTGTCATTATCTGTGACAATAAGTACGTGTTAGCAGATGTTCACGACCACAGAACACACGCACATAAATAACCCCCAGGTCTTGAGCAGAGTCACTCACAGATGGTATGTCTGATACTGCAGGAGCTTCAGGCCACAGACACACAGTCGTCACTGCACAGGTGCTGCCGTCTCTCCAACTGAAGAGTCTGTGGGGATGTATGTCTTATACTGGTCATGGATTTTGGAGTCTGCTTTATTTTTCATCTGTTTAGTTCCTGAAAATGCCTCCATTGTCTGTCTTGGTGTCTTTCTATTGACACACATTTGTATAAGAAAAGATTTTACACAAGTGCTTCTTTGTGTTTTCTGTTGTTTGCAAAGGCCAGCCTCAGGGTAACCATTGTGTACAAATCAAACACATTCTCAGGAGTGAAAGTCTTCATTCATGGCAGATTGATCATCAGGCTTGGGGCGATACACGACATGATAAACTGTTCTCTGTAAGACTATGTAATTACAAGACTGCATCCAGTTAAAGCTTTTGAGAGGGAGGGGGGATTATGTGGTTATGATACAAACTGACTAATCATTGCTTTTGCTTTTGTAGGCCACAAAAAAGCATTGGTATCAGTTTCAAACACAAACATGTCTATTTTATTATCCTCATATTCAGTGTTGGACAAATTACTTGAAAAAATAATTGTAGTTACTAGTTACTTTCCCAAAATAGTATTTGCCTTACTAATGGAATTACTCTTACATAAATGTTATTAGTTTCCAGGGATTGTTGCATTCATTTTATCGAAAAAGCATTTGCTGCTTAAATGGCTTGGCTCTGTCTCAGTGTCCCTCCTTGTTGTTACCTGGTCTGCTACCAGCAATAGTAACACCATTATTTTTTTACACTGTTACTCCCATGCTACACACATTTTAAAGGGCTCATGAGGTCAAAATTCCGCTTTAAGGCTTTTTAACACATAATCATTGCACTTAGTCACCTTCATGGGATATGACAGCTGGACACAGCCTGTGTCTCCAGCATCACTGTTAGCTTTGTCTGCCACCAACTCAAACATATACAGCTGTGCTTCTCTCATCAATTCTTCCTCACTATTCTCTTCTTCCTTTGTGTCTCCAACAAAATTGTCTGGCTCAGATGATGGTGGTCAGGAGTAACTCTCTTTGTATAGGCTTTCTTTTGGGATGCTTTGCATGCCTGCTTACAGAGGCAAGTGTAACCCCTATTTAGATCTTGGCAACTATGAGTCAGTCACTTCCCTTACCTGAACAGAATCCTATTGACATCTGTTAGCAGTTTCACCCCTTTTTTAAGTATAACAGAAGCAGCTGAAACAGCCTTTGTTTACATGCCTGTGAAAAGATTTCCAATGTGTTTCATTTTCAAAGACAGAACAAGATTTTACTTTGAGATACTAATTATTTTTTCAAAGGTAAGCCTCAATAATACTTCTTTCCTCACTGCTTAATTTTACAAGACATTGCATTTTTTTATAATCAAGAATTAGAGGTATTTTGGTCATATAACGTTTTTCTTTTTTTTTTTGGTCAGGGGATTATGCCCAGTATGTTTTACGTGTGTCCTCTGCATTAGGGATGGAAAATGATAAGATTTTATTGATATCAATGCATTTATTGATTCTCCTTATCAATCTAATTCTTTTATAATTCCCTCATTTAAAGTTGTCAGACTATGTAGGCTTTTTTGGCAACAGTGTCAAACAAATGCTGCTCCTAATATTCAACACCATGCTGCATGGATGGATGTTCCTGCAATCACTAAATGTTTTTAAATGTTGTGCCATAAGTGTTATGTTGTTGAAAATAAAACCACAGTCTATTTGTGGTTTTGACTACTTTCCCCCATCTGCTATGACTGCCTTTGACTTCATTCTTATTGTTTCTGCTTACTTCCTCCCATGGGTGTGTAGTGTATTTGATTTGCAAGGCATGCAGAACAACGTGGAAGTCATTGCTAAGAGAATTAAGCAAAAAAAACAAGTGATATTCATTCTTTGAGGAATTTATGATTGATTCTCAGCTGGAAGTGGTTTCAACTCCAATCTCCCGCTCTGCATGATAGAGTACTTCTTTGTGCAAGACAAAAAGACTGCAGTATCTTCACCTCTCACTCTGTTCCTGTGCACTGTGCCTGAAACAGCTGGTTACTCCAGCCCCCTGTATAGACCTGCCAGTGTGATGTCCTACCATTATTGCATCAGTGGTTAAAATCTATTGGTTCAAAGTTGCACTCCCAGTTCAGAACTGATGATAGAACTATTCTGAACTAAACAAAAAACACAGAGATGATAGGTCAGCCAGACCCACAGCACAGCTCAGATAGACTGAGAATAGAGATGGATCAGGGGCACTCAGTTTTTGAAAACCTTTTTCTAAAAACATTTTCGAGCAGTTAGCAAAATCTGATGTACAATATCAATCCAAGTTTAGGCAAAACATCAACTTTTAGAGCTTAAACAAAACCGGTCAAAATCAACTCATCGATGCCTGTTTGCAGCACTTTGCAACATAGGCATATTCTGGGTAGCAAATACTGTGTTCTTGCTTTTAACCATAAGAATTGAGAGTAAACATTTCAAGTTGGTTCAAGTTCAACTGAAGAAGCTTGTCTCTCTCTACCTCTCTCTCTCTCGCTCTCTCTCTGGTTTGGGAGGTTTAATTGTCAAAATATAAGGTAGAGATGATTTCTTTACTTTGTTGTTTGACACTATATGTTGCTATTAAGCAGTTGGTTTTAAAAAGGTTTCAAAAATGTGGTCAACCATCGGAAAAATATTAAGTTTCCACAACATGATTGAAAGTAAACAAGCAAAAAACATGATTTATCACCCCAAATTATGTTTTGTGTCAAGATAATAATATCAAATATCAGACAATGTATTTTTTGGCTATTTTTCATGCTTTTGGGATATCTAACATCATGAAGTTATATTTTCTGTCTCTAATGGTCATTTCATCTCTCATTTAAAGTAATCTCTGCCCCAGGCATATAATGTAGTGATTTATTAGCCCTTTAATGGAAGCTGCCATAGGGCTTGTTTTAATTTACCAATTTGTGTTCATATTGTGAACATTCATGAAGGCAGAAGAGGCATTCAAGGCCAGGCAGTCACAGTGTGTATTGTTCTTGGAGGCAGGTGCGACTGCAGCTGATTGTTCAGGCCCCTGAGCCGCTCGGTCTATGGGGAATTTCAGCATGTACACACACACACACAGACGTGCACATGCACCCACATATCTTTTCATGCCTGAGGTCAGTTACTCCATCACATGCTGAAAGTCCCGGGCAGCACACAGAGAAACATTGAGGCACATAGTGTATTGGTTCCCAGTGGATCCATAAAGTCAGTCAGCTAATTGAAACAGCGGATAGTAAATCAGAGTGGGACTGCAGCAGGATCTGTGACACAGGGCTTTAGTAATCAGGCAGGGATTGAACCAGAGGACAGTCAGGGATCGCTTCACGCCCAACAGTGTTGTCAGATGGATTGGTGAAGATGAACAATTTTTTGATCTATTTTGGATCTATTTTTGGTCCAAATTCTTCTGAGGACTTTAACCAATTCAAGTTATTTAGTCCATGAAACACTTTAAAACACAGTTTAATTGTAGGGTGGATACTTACATGGTGTAGTCTGAAAACAATGATGGCAAAATTGATTTAATGTAGAGAACATTAAAGCCCTTATTAGCAAAGGAGTCTATTTTCTTTCTGCAGTTGTTTTTCCTTTTTTTCGAGCAAAATACATCTCTCATTTTAAGAATTAAGCACACTGCTGAGAAAAGAGGCTTCTTTGACACCATATAAGCAGGCAAGTTACTGTCCCTGTCAGAAATGTCAAAAATTCCTGGATCTACATCTGGATTTATCACTATATCAACTAGCTTTTGCAATGATGAACATTTCCTGAAATTTCATCAACGTCAGTGCTTTTTGTGTTACCTTGTTAATTCAAAAAAGCTGTAAAAAAAAAAACTACTACCAGCTTTGTAGCCTCTTTTACTGCTTGATATCTGAAATTGTTAAGACTCCAATGCATATATTAGCCTTGATGTGGTCTTGAATCTTGTCATCACATTATCTTACTCGGCAACTTGCAAAGCTCTCTGAAGTTAACCTCCTGGCCAAAATATAATTAAGCACACAACCCCCAACAGAGCTAATTTACATGTTCAAATCTGGGCAGAAACATAGGCATGAGATGTAAAGTCTTAATTAGTGAGCCAATGTGTTGTGTGTATATTTGTTAGCTCTGTTCAAAATTAGGCTAAAGTTTCTCCTCTCTGGCAGCTCAAGGCTAAGCCAAGCATCTCCTCCTAGCTTGCAGTAGTCGGCATCATTATTAGCTACAGTAAAAACATATAGCAGCAAATTGCTTATAATGCTTGTGTTGCCCAGCAGTCACCATTGGCTTATCTTGCTGTTTACATGCTATCTTGGTGTCAGCTCTGCTAGCTTCCTTTTGTAGCCAGCACCCAGCTCTCCCTTCCTCTGTCCCCGTATCTCCCTCTACCCTCCCTCCTTTTGAGCTCTGATGATGAAGCGCTCTTAGATTTGCTGTTAATAATGCATGTTTCTGATTCCCGCTCGCTTTTCTTTCTCTCATGTGTTTTCTCTCTCCCCCTGAACACTCTTTCCCGTCAGCCTCCCTCCGCCTCCCCTGCCAGGGGAGTTCGATGTCTCAGAGCTTTCCTGTCACTGTTTATTAAACTCTGACACTTTTGTTTCTATCACGTTTATTCGACCAGTCTGTGTCTGGTGTCAGTTTGGCCCAATTCACCTTGTTTCATTTCTGCTGGGAGACGATGATGGTGCTGATTTCAAGTCGACTCAGTATTGTGCCTGCAATAAAGGCTAAAATAAATGTTTTAATATAGATATTAATATAATATAGATATATACTCTTTAAGCTAAACTTACTTTATATCAAGGTCAAGTTATAGCTGCAATAAGACATTAGGAATATTTGGTATCACTTTCTATGAAGCCCCTATTTTAGATGCACTAAACACTTAATCATGTTTACAATGCTTTATAGGGCAATGCAGTGCTAATGTTCAGTAATCATGATATTATAATAATTTCTAATACTCTCTGAAAATAACTACAATTCCTTATTATAGTAGTGTTGAGAAGGGGTTTGTCTATCAACATTTGTCTAGTGTGTTAAATTGTCAATATATCTTGATTATAATTATTTATACTGCTAAATATGACCATGTCAAGAATTCCATAAAAATTTATGAGGTTAAGTGCTAATCGAACATGTATGCAGGTCACTGACTGTATTCAAAAAGATTAATTTTTATTATTACTTTCCACCATATGATACATTTGAGCCAGTTCAATGAATTTAAAATGCTTTCTTCCATTTTAATTTGATTAGTTTCTTTGAGTGATCACAAGATGCTATGAGTAGAGTGATAAAACTCTGATAAAGTTGATGTCTGTCTTTATAACCTGGTTTTAAGTCACCATGGGGCAGCTCAATTATGCCCAACACCATGAGCTTGATAATTTTGATGGACACTGAGATCACAATAATAAAACTGGATTGCTAATTGACTTTACTACACACGTGGAATGCAGTTATTGAGCTTTGATGCACTACACACCGGCATTTTGAACATTGAAGAACAAGCAATCATTGAGAATAAATCAGAAAATGCAAACACCTAAAGTGTTAAAATTGTCAAACTGAAATCAGTCTTGCTTTGAAAACATACTCTCTCTCTTTCTTTCTCTCTCTCTCTCACTCAAAAATGCTTTAATTGCATTATGGATATGTATTGTTTTTTATGCCTATATATAAGATCAGTATAAGTCAAGAAAGTATGTTTTAGTACATGTCATATACAATATTAATATGATGACTCATGATGGCAGTTACAAAGCATTATAGTCTAACATGAGTATACATATATCACTATGAAACAGCATAATAAGCACATCATAATATCTTATAAACATGCTTATCATCTGTTTATAATGTAGCATGAAGGGGACTTCATTCTAAGTGTTACTGAATATTCTTACATCTGTTTCTCTATACCCAGGTTTCTATGGTAACAAATAACAGCTTGAGGTTCGAATCTGGTTGCCTGCTCTCCTCCAGCCCCTCCCTCCCTCCCTCTGTGTGACAGCAGCCTTTCACTCTTGCTGTCGCGGTCAGTTCAAAGACCTTATCCTCATATTTTTGCATCACCCGGCGAGTTCAAAAAGCTCAACCTCGTCGTATTAATGTACTCTCACATAATCCACCATCTTCCTCCTCTGAGTTAACAGCACATTTAATGTCTCCCCGTCCTAATGAACCCACCTTCTTTATGTGTCACATTTGTTTTTCTAATGTTAGATGAATGGAGGGTCTCGCTGGAGATTATGATAATGCATTCACGGTCACGCAGGGAGGCTTATTTGGAGGAGGCGGGGGGCCACCCGACGTGTGTATGTGTTTTATGGAAGGGACCATTCATTTGCACATGTCCCCTGCTGGAGGTAAAAGTAATAAAACACAACCGCAGACGTTTTGGGATATTGATTGAAGGCCCTGTGTTCAGCGAGACGCCGTCATTTGCAGGGAATTCCCTGGAGAGACAGGAGGATGTGTTCATGTATGCATGTCGCGCAGCCTGTGACAGCAGTGTGTATTGATGAATTAATTCAAGTCTGTTTGCTTTATCTCAATTATATTTTTCCCAGCTGTATATGAAGAAGACCTCTAATATAATTCAATTTGTTAATCTACATCTTTTAGACATGATGTAATGCATTCAGATAACCTCTAATTAATTTTTTCAGCAGAAACAAATTTGACGACTACAGGTCTGTGATTGGTCCATGGATCTGTCACTAACTGTAGTTCTTACTTTAGTCCACTTGTCTCCTCTTACCTCCCTTCTTTCGCCTGCACACCCAACACAGCATTGTGTGGATTTGCTGTTCATCATTAGACTGGGATCCACATTCAAGATTTCCTGCTGCTTAACAGAAGGTTTTTTCTTGCCGCCAAGATGGAGGGATTCATGATTAACTATATGGATTCATGTTGGGTGTTGGATGTATCTATTTCTATATGTACTGTATATATATGTGTATTTTTATATGTATATATGCATATACTGTATGTGTATCCATAAAATAAAGAGCTTATGCTCTATTGTAAAGTGTCTTGAGAAAACAGTTATGAATTGGCGCTATACAAATAAAGATTGATTGATTGATTTGAATTAATCGGACAACATAACAATGTTAACATAGTTAAGTTAAGTTAACATAATGTAAAGCCCCTTTGCACTCTGTTAACAAACAACAAAACTTTTTATGTTTATTTGAATACCTTGACTCCTCAGTATTGGTGTCACTGTGTTATGATGTTGCATCAGTGTAAGAGAGCATGGCACAGTTGGAGTGACAGCAAAATTATCGCTGCCTCACTTTCATTTCTTATGTTGTCTAAATGCATATTATTTGTATACATCAGTTATCAATTTCTTAAACCTTCAACGGTCAATTTAGGGACTAGTAAAAACAATAAACAATCAAGTAATGTCTTGTGTCTCCTGTTTGTTGCAGGTTTGAACCACGTCTTGGAGACAAACACTGTCAAGGATTAAATCTTTACAGGTAAGCCATCTCTCACTCTTTCCCCTGATTTACTTCATGACTTGAGTTCTGTGAGCCCAGGTGTTCAGACAAGTCACAACTCACCTTTTCAATGGGAGCACTTACCTCTATTCAACACTGGCCTCCATTCACTTATGCCAGTGCAGTTGATTTACTTTGTTTGTATAGATGTGACCCTCCAACGCCCTCGCTTCCTCTTCTCCATCCTCTTATCACAAGTTTTGCTGATGGCATGTCTGGACTTGGGAATTTTGTGTCTCAGTGATATGTGCTGTTTTGCTGTGTGCGCTCTCACTCTTAGGGGGTATTTGCAGCATGTGCAGTAACAGTGAGACTGTAACTGATAGCATACGATCATGTTTAGAAACAGAGTGGAAGAGGAAACTGCCTCGTATTAAGTCTTGTTTTACTATTTACAGTGTTGCCTTGGTATCTGCTGAATTAAAGCTACAGTCCATTTGGTTTGCGTTAGTTGTGCTGCTGAACAGATAATACATTGGAATGGTGGAATTTTTTCATTGGAAAAGTAAAAAAAACATTCCTTTGGAGATGAGCGATAAGTTAGACCTGCTGTTTTTACACACCCATAGAGCTCCCAACATGCTGCATTTGTGAACACAAACAGACAAGATCACTTTCTGACTTTTCTCCATCCGCCCGCAGGTAAAGTTTCCATGTTAAGCCCTTTGCAGGGGAGTTGATGGTGTTAAAATCATGCCACTGGTGCAGTCATGATGCAGTTACTTAAGTACTAAAAACATAGCTGAGAGGTTAGAATAACATTGCACAGATACCACTTAACACAGTTACATAAAGACCATAAAGAGAGAGCAAGTATGACAGTTTGCATCCATTAACTATTTGATTGTGAGCCTTTCGATTTGTAGAATACAGCCTGCCTTCTAGATCATGAGACCTAGCTACTACCTTTTTCTACATGAACATAGTTCGCTGAAAAGACATTTTAGAATTACTATTTATTAATTGTAAGTTTGGAACAGTAATGTTCTTATTAGCGTTACTAAATATGACCCTTAAAAGATATTACCAAAACATTCAACAGTAAAACTCCATGCCTAATGATGGAATTAAATTCATTAATTTTCTGCTTTTTAAGAGTATGCTCCAATAATCTCTACAGTTGTGGTTAATTCAATTAAGAGTGGAAGAAAGACAGGTAAAGACTTTTGCTCAGTGCAAACTGCCCTGATGTGAGTGTAACAACAGTAAAAGTCAAAGTAGTTATAGATTATGGTGGTTTATAATGAAGTGACAAAAAAACACTTCAATATGTCCAATAAGATGGGATTATTTAACCCTTTCAAGCTTGACAAAACAAATTATAGCAAGAAAATTCAAATTTTGGTGGGCTGAAATGTTTATTTCACTTTGTACTGAAATCCATCCCCAAAAAATCAACATTTGCATAATGTTTGACATACAGTATACAGTTGTTTAATCCCATTTGATATGTTAGGTGTTTCTGGCAATCGATAATCCACTTGAGGACATTTTTATCATTATATGACTGTAATCAGATCCTTTTTTTGTAATTTGTTGATCATATTGATGAGATGGAGTTTTAATAAATGTATGTATTGAATTTAACACAACAGGCTTTAAGGGGTTAGCAAGCAACCATAGTTGATAGTAGTAGTTGGTAGAAGAATAGTCAATACTAGTTCTTCCTTTCCAGGCCATAGGGGGAGGGGGAGGGTCTAGTGTCTATCCCAGCTGTCATTTGCCGAGAGACAGGGTGCACCCTGAACTGATGCCAGCCGATCACAGGCCCACATAGAGACAGACATCCATTCACACTCATGCTCATACCTAAGTACAATTTAGAGTCACAAATTAACCTCACAAGAATGTTTTTGGTCTGACGGAGGAAACAGGAGTGCAAGAAGAAGATCCATATAGGCACAGAGAGAACATGCAAAATCCACATGGAAAGACCGTGTTAGACCATGGTGAATCAAACCAGAAATCTTTTTGCTGCGGGGCAACATTTCTTTATTAATGAAGAACAAAAACACAACACTGAATTTTTTTTTTTTGTGAAAGGTTCCTTCACTCCTTTTCAAGCAGGTTTTGGTAAGAAATCTCTGTAATATTTTGGCTTGTGTCTTGTTCTTACTTTGCAGCAGTCGCTGCTATTTGTCCTATTCCATCAGCTGATTGGCCCATAATAAATGTGACTGACAAAACAATCACTCACACCTGACATACCAGAAGTGGAGCAAAAATATCCTTTCCATAGAGAAATGCTTTGCGTGTTTTTCATTCAATGAAGAAATGCAGTCCATATGTGATAAAACTGCTACTAAAGCTGTTAGCATTGATGCTAATCGGTGTATGCACAGTCACTTCCTGCCATCTCATTTCTAGTTCCTGCCTCCTCCTGCTTTAAAGGATGCTGATTGTGCCACAGTGCTTCAGACCAGACAGAACTGTTGTAGATTGGAGCTTTGCAGGGATGCATCTGCCTGATCACATAAATTTAATCGAACGGATATGGCTGCATTGCAAGGTCCATCACATTCTCGACATGAGTTCCAAAGGTTTTGCCCAGAAAGTGAAATATATCCTGAACTGAACTGTCTATATGGCATGTCAGGTTACCCCAGCGTGGCTGTTCCTTCACATCCCTCCATTTCCATTTTTTTTTGAGGTAGCAAAGGACAGGTGACAGAGTAGGGATGATTTTACACCTCAAAATCCTACAAAATGTTGCTTTAGATACAGCATTGTTTTGTAAAATCAATCAAACATGTAAACAGGGCAGCAGTACATCATATCTACTTAATTAAAAAAATCCATAGAACATATTTGTCAGTTGGGAGCTATGCCCTAATAAGTGGAGCAGGCGCTGAAGTATTACATAACACACCACTACAGTGTTTCCAATCTCCCATTACTATTACTGCTACCTGAGTAGCCCCATGAGAACGCTCTACCGTACAGCACTGATCCATAATTTTAACAGTGAGTCATTGTCCTGGCGGTTCATTTTACAGAAAAGTTGTCATGGAAAAGAGATTTGAATTCAGGTAATGCAGGATGTAATGAAAAATCTCCTCCCCTCTCAGACTCCTACGGCCTCCTCTCTCCTCCATCCCTCTCTAAATGAGTAATCCTGATGAACAGATGGGCGGAGGAGAAAAAATAAAAGGGGGCATGGCAGCTTGTTGCACCACCATCACACCGTCAATCAGACCCCTCCCCCACTCTCACCTCCTGCCCTTTTTCTCTTTTCCATCATGGTTATTTTCTGCTGCTGTCATATTTCTGCCAAAATATGACAGATTCTGACACTCCAGAGGACAGTGAATCATTTTTAGCTGCGATAACACCACTTGCATGCAGAGCTTCATTTTCAGAGAAGTAAAATGAACCCTACCCAAATATCAGACACATAGATAGACCGAGCCCAGTCTATGATAAACAGTGTGTTGGAACTGCCCTCATAAAGACATAACTGTCTCTGCCTGAAGGACACACTAACACTAACACAAATACCCAGGGACAACCACAGTAAGTTATGTCAAAGAGTCACGTACCAAGGCCACGTGCATCTATCTGCTCATCAATACCTTCTACCTAGCAATAACACCCGGGAATACCAATGAGACCTGGCTGCTTTACAGGCTGGATTTATGTGGTCAGTGTCACATACACAGTGTTAGAACCAGTCAGGCTATTGATTTTAGATCATTTCTGCTTGATCCAACACACATACATGGTCCTTTTCATTCTTGTTCATATTGTTATGTTCCATAAAAACAAGTGCACATGGTTCTGAAGGGTTGAGACAGTTTCTTTTAAGTTGACCTGGTTATTTTCCATACTGGACTTTGGCAGCAACATAGCAAGTGAGCTGAATAGGAGAGTACATTAACTCAAGAAAGATACCATGGAAGTATATCTTGATTACTTTGGTGAGGATCACAATTAGATGTAGCTAAGGATTGGTGTAGCCATTCTGTTTTAAGTGTTGGACAGAGAGATCCATTTTTTTCTAGTGAGATTCATCGGCTCTTTTCTCTGTTACAGTATGAAGAAATCATTGCTACTTAAAAATGGCATCACTAACCCCCAATTTCTACAAAGTCTGCCTGCATACTAAATGCCTGGGATCTTTGATTTGTCAGTTTTCACAGCTTTTGCCAAGATCTGTCTTCAGACTGTGCTAGGAGTGTAGCTCCATGCTGATTCACTGGAGGTATGTTGTCTATTTTCAGCAGGAGCCACCTTAACTCCTCAGACTGATCCAGTGCAGGAAAAGGAGCCCTCAGAGCTCCCAGCAGAAAAAGTGGAAATAATTTCAATGCCTATAGCATACCAGCATCAGGCAGGAAACCTGTTGTTTACATTTTTCCTCCTGTAATCTCACAATTACATTGTTGAATTTGTGGTTCTCTTATAATCTTTATTGTCTTGTGTCTCTCGCTTCCAGAGCTGTACTGTGCTGTGTACTGTACAGGCCTTTCTTAATATGCTTTCTGTGAGCAGGGACACACGCTGTCAGGCAGGGCAAAGCTGCAGTGCAGACTTGACACTGGGTTTATGTACTATGTGAAAATATGGGATAAAGCATCAAAATCTGTGCTATAATAGGAGTTTCAATATTGATCTGTCAGTACAGCAGCATTCATAAGAAAAACTATATCTATTTTCCACAGTGCCCTGGTTGCTTGTTTTCATGTTTGTTCCGATTGTTAATAGGATGTCATTCTCTTGTAGAAGTCCTTCTTTACTGGATTATTTTTCAGATGCAAGCCTTCTGCTAAAAAGAAGCCAGTTATGTTTCCCAGGTATGGCTACTACTCTAATTTCCATCATTGTGTGGACTTTGTCAGTGCCACTGTAAGGCAGGCAAGGTTGTCGTAGCATAGTTGTGGAAAACGGCAATGGGCATCGGCACAACACAAAGGGGAAACACATAGGGGCAAGAGCAGGCATTGTGGGAGGTAATTTTGGTTGCAAGCAGAAAAACAACATACTATCTTAAGTACAGGAAAGTTTGGGATGCCATGCTGCAAGACAGAGTGGACAACTGGAGGAATTTCTGATGGAATTTTGACCATTCAGAGGTCAGTAGTGTATTTATGTCACATTTAGTTTCAGCTCAGCTGGAGCTTGGAGCTGGAGGTAATGAAAAATTGTGCCAGGAACAACGCATGACCTTTAATGTAACACCAACACAACTAAGTGAAGTCCAGCTGAGTCAAGCTGATACCTTGTTGTAAAAAAGCCCCATTAGAGTCTCGCAGTATTTTTTTTATAAAATAAAAGGCCAAGAAATTGAGTAAGAGTGTGAGAAATATAACTAATCAGAGAAGGGAGTGACGAAGCAGTACTGATGACAACAAGCAACCATCATAATATCCACACAATTTAAAATAATCAAGCTCCCGACAAGGTGTGTGTATGTTTTTCATTATATTTAATTACAGTTTTAACTGACATTTAATTTTCATAGATTTGCTTTAGACAGATTTTTTTTAATAATAGCACAAATTAAGGTTTACATTTCTTGTGTTATGTAACTAGAACTACTTCCCTGCATTTTTATGCTCCTACGAGTTTTGTGAGGGCTTGACGTCAATACAATGAAACACTTGATTCATCTCTCACGGTCAACGGTTGAACATAGAGCATAATAACTTAGACCTTTAAAGCTTAAACTATAAACATTTTAGGGTCAGAGTGGCCTGTTGTGCAAAGCATAATGAAAATAATCCTAAAAGTTTGGTGATGTTGCATATTCAAGACAAGGATTACCATGGGGCCAGCTGACTTTGACGTTGCACTTTGGAGTAGAACCATTTTATCCTTGAGCCAGAGTGGACGTTTTTGCCCCTCATGCTTCTGTGAGATATCCTGTTCACAAGTAAGGGCATTGTTATCTTGACCTTTGATTTATTAGCTCCAAAATCTTACAGTAAAGCATATGAGAGGATACTTAAGACAAGTTAAAAGAAAATTTCACAAATTGTTCTGGAGGTGATTTCTTGACAAAATGACATGGAGGAATGGACGGGCTGACAGGCAGTCAGTCAGACAGGTAGACGAACAACCCAAAAACGTGATGCTCCAGCCAAGGCCACTGCTTGATTCAAGGCATAAATGTCTGTCAGTACAGCAGGGCTTTTTCACTCTGTAACAATCCTAAAATGACACAGACTGGATAATTTAATCCATCCCATTTCAAGTAATACAAATTGCCTTAATCCAGTCATGCCCTGATACATTCTGCTTATAGACTGAATCTGTAAATGGAGATTAACACTCATACACAGCATGGCCCTCCTCTCGCTGAGCTCATAGCGTTTGATGAGATGACCCTTGACATGCGAGACATGTGCCTGCAAACACACATGGATGTGTGTAAGTTGGCACATGTGCCCACACTCATGTCACATTGGCACATGGCCAACACCAATACAGGCTGCCTGGAGCCAACAAACAGTCCAAACGCCAGGCAACCTGAACGTAATCCCCAAACATCCCACCGCTGTAATTAGATGTCAGATGAGGGAAATTTAACAAGCATTGACCAGTTAAAGCTCCTAATGAGGGGCACGTGGGGGAGTTGAGTGCTGTGTGGTTGAGTAATTATCACATTTTGAACCAGTCCAGTTAAAGTTTGCACACTTGGGTTAGATGAATTAGAATTACAGTAGAGCCTCTGTTCCAAAAGAGTTGGACGTTGTGTAAAATGTGACTAAAACAGAATATAGTGAACCTCAATTATTATTCAATCTGTATTTATTAAACACAAGACAAAGAAGGTTACTTTCTATTCCAAATCATACACTTAAGTTAGATGCATTCTATATTGATAACTGTAATATGTTTCAAGTGGTTGAAACAGAAGCATATTTACCATTATTGGTGGAGCCTTGTCTTCCACTTGGAGATACAATGGCACATTGTCTTAGCTGTCACTATTTTTTTAAAGTGTTTCCTGAGAAGCAATTTATAATGCAGTGTTGCCTGAGACATTAAAAGTTACAGGTGTACACTGTATTTTTTGTCTTGCCTTAATGTGCAGATTGTTATCATAGATATTTGGTTTTATATTCCATGACAGTGGTCTTTAGATGGGTAAGTCTTTTTGATTCTTTGCGTTTTCGCATTCAGGACTATTGTGCCCAGAAACCCTTTGACTATTGGGCCATGTAGTGTTATCCGAGGTCGAGATTCTTGGACAATCATTCATTGTGAACAAGGGAAGGATAGGGTTGGGTATATCCAGCAACCTCGCATTACAGCCTGTATCCTGAGACCATCATACAGCACATATGGTGATACACATAAACTGTTGACTTTGACTTCCCCTTGACCAGTATTCTGCCCCATTGGTGATCTGCTTCATGACTGCTGGAACAGCATTTGGGGCCGTACTGATTCTACAACATCTGTATCAATACACATATTGGCAAAGAGTAAGTGACGATATTTTGTCTTATCAGTTTTTGAGCTACAGACCTACTGCAGGAGAGCTTCCATACCTAATCATGCCTTTAGAGTACTCCTGACATTACATGATCAGTCCACAACTTCTTTTGTATTTTCATGTCCCAGTGCCAACTTTTTTTGTAATGTGTTGCAAGCTTCAAATTATGTGTTTCCAAAAAATATCAAATTTTATAAATATCTAGTATCTAATATATCAAATTGTATCAGTTTTAACAGTAAACACCATGTCTCTATCAGGTCAGGTCAAATTATGAAACACATGCCTGGTTGGCACTTCACCATTCATTATTAAGTGCGTTTCCATTACCCTTGGATATGCGCAAAATGTAAATAGTGCAATAAAAAACTGGTAATGGAAACACCTGAATTTCGGAAAAACACTAAAATATCGCTAAAAAGTTTTACGCTTTCATGAGGTGGTTTTTCAGACATTTCGGTATTCAAATATATCGCAAAAACGCAATGAAAACACTTTCCCCGCAGTTATACATCACAGGACGTGATGTACATGGTCACATGATCACTTCTCTTGGAGTAAACATGGCGCGGTACGTTTGGACAGAGGAGGAGACGGAGACTTTTCTTGCCATTATTCTTGAGAAAAACACAACTGCCATACTAGACAGCAAACAACAGAGGAGTGCAGAGTTTTATAAGGAGATAGAAACGGAAATGAGGGAGAAAGGGTTCGACAAGCCTTGGCATCCATCTTCCTGCAGTGAAATCTCGCGGGATAATATTTCATGAGAATTACGATGCTCCTGCCTAGAACAACCTTCAATGGAAACACATTCAAAGCGCAAATATACTTTGTCAAAATTTTAGGAATATCGCTTTTATTTTGCTAAAAACTGTAATGGAAACCCACCTATTGTTGACGACTTGTCTGCACCACCAGCAACATTAACCGTGCTTTGTTTAGAGAGATTTACAGGCTATAAAGTTTAAGGACAAAAGTGTGTGTGTCTTTATGCTGTGTTTAATTTAAAACCAGTTTAATTCATGTGCTAATCACTGCATACTGTTTTCAGTTTACAGAATTTCCTCACCTTGTTGGGAATTGTGTTTTGACTGTGCAAATATTAATGATCACAACCTGTGTTGTCCATGTTTGCCTTGGAATATTAAAGATTACTTTTACTTAGCAGTAGGCTCTATTTTGTGTCATTATGTTCGAATCAGTGCACAGTGAAAGTTTTTTAATCACGCAATGGGTGTGACACTGTATACACCCTTTTTTTCCTTTCAGAGCAGGATTACCTGTCAGTGCCCTCAGGCAAAGCTGTTTTAGTTCATGGAAAGGCAAAGATATTCACATTCCATAAAAAGGAAAAAGGAGGACCAGGAAATATCAAGAACACTATTTCTATTGTCGTGGTTATTTATATTAATATCATGGTTTTAAGAATAGCTGGATGTGCATGGGGATTGATTTTGGTGGGATCATAATTTATGAGGTTTTTTTTCCAGAGGAGGGGTCAGCAGATCTTCCCTCTCTCTACTGCTGCTTTTATATTTATCCTTGTTCTTGTGTACTTTCCAGTATTAAATGTCAATAAAATTATATCATAGTGTCCAAAGGAACAAAGAATTCTTTCATAGTTTGCCGAATGAAGACATTTAAAGACAGAACGTCATTGAAATGAATATTCACTGTCCACAAAGATCACAAATAGCATCCAGAACATTTTTGTATCATGTAATGCCTTTCATAAGATTGGTCAAAGGGGATGTATTCGTTTTGGAGAAAACTGAGTGTGTTTTATGCTATTAAACTTAACAGCCTCCTATTTGAAGACATTTGAGCAGGCAAGAAGTATGTTCAGAAGCTCCATGGACAAACTGGAGGATTTCGGTGGTTATTCTGAATAACAAGGGGTGCCGGTCAAATGTTTTGAGAAGCAGAGTTATGTGTTTAAATGTTGTTGCATGGGAGAGGACTCTGGCTGCAGCATTTTGTGTGTCCTGAAGATAACCTGACATTTATAGCCCAGTAAACAAACCCTTACAGTAAGCTAACCTGGTGGAAATGAATGTGTGTATTAATTTATCTGCATCATCTGAGGTTATGGAAGTTCTTAATTTTAATATACTGTATATTTTTAGGTGCAAAAAATGCAATATTGGTCATTTATTATTTCTTATTTGACTTTGGAAGTTAAGCTCAGGATCTGAAATAGCACGAAGTTTTATGGCCTGCCCACTTTGCATCATATCAGTACCTTTCATTTTACCTGACACAAGTTATTATAACCAATTCAGAATTTTTAAGGGACTCCCTTGTATGAGTTTCAGACCACGACCAATTCTATACATCCATCCTCGACTTTGTGTAAATACTCGTTGAACATGAAATTAGTGTCACAAGGCCACCCAAAGAGTTAAAAAACAAACAGAAATTTGTTAATGTGAGAAACTGCAGTTCCTCATGGGTCCTTTGGAGACTGGTAGTCCCATTTAAACGCCTATTTAAGAGATAAAATGACTGCAATCTGAGAGTTTGAGCACATACTTGGTTTGAATTGCTTTTGCTTTTTCTGTGAAGGCACATGCTGAATCAAGTTGGATTTTTTAATGTGGTGAATAACTTATCTGTTTCTTATGATATTATTGATCAAAAAGAGGTCTAGTCTAATGTGAGGGTGGCTGATCTGACTGAAGTTTTGCTCAAGGATCCATTATGGCTGAGTTGACTGTAACATATCCAGAGGGCTGCAAGCTGCCATCAAGAGAAAGAAGGTGCAGTACACTTAACTGGCTGCTCAGTGCCAACAGGCAGGGTGTAGAGCCTTCACCTTCCCAGCTGAGGTCAGGTGACAGGGTTTGCCAGAACATCAGCCACAAATCCCTTGGCATCACTGGCACCAAGATGTAGTAAGCTCAGGAAGAACTTGCAGAGGAGGCAAACCAGGGGAGCAATTGGCTCTGGATCAGAAGGAAAGACAAGGCGTGGGGAAAGGGACCCTAGTGCAGGTTGCAGGGAGTGTTAGGGAGATGTCCCCACCACTGCTCCACCACCTCAAGATTTTCAGGACTAATGGAGCAACATACCAGTGAAGTGTGGCTCCTGGCTGAACACCCTGCACCTGAACCACAGTACTGTCAGAAGTGTGACATGCAGAAGTGTCCAGTTGATGGAATCTCTTGTGCGTAAATCTGACGTTTGGGGACCATAATGTGGACCTGATCATTGTTTTGATGGGGCTCTAAATCCTGTAGAGTTGTGGAATTCAAGGGGCTGAGCAAAAAGAACAAAACTCCTGGCTACACATCATTGCTGTTGTCTCAACGTAAATGTAGATGAGCATGTGCAATAAGCTAACTAGCACATAACAATTGACCGAGACAATGGTGCACAGGTGCAGTTGTCTGTTTTCAGAAGCACCTCATATTGCCATTATACACTGAGTGAGAGGATTTTGCAGTATAAACATGCCCATATTAATTGGCAGGAGGCTTAAGGCCCACCTAAACTCCACCTTTTTCCTGTAATTGGCCTTACCAAATGTTTGTTTGAAACATATTATTTACAGAATGGAAACCACCCTTAACACGCTTCTGAACGAATCTAAAGAAACAATTAGTGATGTCTGGATGTTGTCCATGTTCATCACCTTTTGCAGATGACACCATCCTATTCTTGTATCTAATCTTATTTTTATGAACATAAGTGTTTGGACATGTTCTCCAAACAACAGCACATTTTTCTAGCCTTTGTTTGCACCCTGTACCAGTTGAGAAACATCTGTAAACTGTGTCCAGTCTTTTATAGCCAGAGGTGTCACCATGTGCTCTCCAACTCCACTGCCGTTTCAGCATTATCCCTGTGGTAAACAGCATGAAGGACAATAGACCCCATGGGGTGTTTGTGCAGTTGTGGAGGTGCGGATTTTAAGAGGGGTATGGGGGGGATACGCACTGGTACATGCTGACCATCAGCACTTCACAAAGCCTGAGAGAAAAGCAGGCGCTGTGGGATTCTGCGGATGATGCTAGAAAAACTGACCCCAAAAAGGGAAGCCCCTCCTGCGCGTGGGTGGGTGTTTGAGTGTTTGGGTGTCTGTCACTGTGTATGTGCACGTGGAGGGAAAAAGCTGAGATGGTTCGTTCTGATTACATGACTGGCTGTGTGTGATCCGGTTCAGGGGCCGTCAGAAACAAAGAGGCTGCTAGTTCTGTCTTTTCTTCACAAAGAAGTGGTGTTAGCGTAGCAAAAGCTCCTCTTACAACAACTTCCAATGTAGCTGGCTGCTTCCGATGATGTCAGCAGTTCAACAATGAGGTTCTCTGGAAGTGTGACGTAATCACACAATATCAAAACGTCACAATTATTCTCTTGAAGGTAATATCAGTTCAGTAACATGCCAGCAGCTGTCATAGCACAGTCAGATTGAACTGGGAACTACTTAAGGAGATATCTCTGATTTGAATTGTTTGTAGGGCTGCTTGTAGGGTGGAAGTCCAGCTGAGCTGCTATTCAGATATGTATCAAAATGCTGTGCTTTGTAATCTTTGAAAAACTTATTTTGTATTCAAAGGTGATTCATAGACGTATGTCCAGCATGCCTCTAGGAAACTAAGACTATTAGATGCTGGAAGTGCAACCATAACTCAGTTGTTGGAAGAAGCTGATGTTAACTTGAACATTAACTTCTCAAAAGTCTCAATAGCTGATGTCAAGTACTGGTTTAAGTCAAAAGGCACACCCAACTTAGATTAAGCTACAAGTCAGTGCCTTTTCCTACCCCGTATAAAATCTTTCCTTCTGCTCCAAAGTAAGGAAAGTGTAACATTATCTGTCTTTTGTCTGGAGCCTTAATGTGCTTCTGTAAATAATACTTGACTGAGTAAAAAGATATGAACATGGGTGAATAGCAGCCCATCTATCAGCGTGGATTAGCGAGGCAGTGCTACCCACTTATTTTCTTTTTGCACCAAGTCATGCAGTTGAGGCTTTTGCCCCAAAGAAGTAGAGCTATTTTCTCACCTTACAAAAGGCTTTGTTCACAGCAGACCTGTTGCTTCATGTGGCTTTGTTAAGGTGGGCGAGGAAGAGACAGATAAGGGGAAGGAAAGACGAAGCAGTGGGCCAATAAAGTTATCAAAGTGACAGACAGAGGGAAAGCAGGTTGGATGTTTTACACAGGATCAGGCTTTCCTTTGTATGTGTTTATA
Source organism: Scarus forsteni (assembly GCA_036419115.1). NCBI lineage: Eukaryota > Metazoa > Chordata > Actinopteri > Labriformes > Labridae > Scarus > Scarus forsteni. The sequence goes on along the minus strand of JAZDUH010000341.1, from coordinate 29,722,954 downwards.
CTGAGGGATGGAGTGTTTCTGTCTCTGCTTATGTCCAGTAAATCTGTCTTGTACCCACAGGCATCGATTTACATTCTGCATTCCTCTCCACAGACGCTGAAAGTGGCTTTTTATTTCGACCTTCAGTCCAGCTTTATGAGAGCAGTTGAGAACTGCAAATCCAATACATTAATGCGTTGATATAAAAATATCAATAAGGTTGATATTTTATTTGAAATGAATAACATTAGTAATGAATTAAATTAATTTAAATGTAGAAGAGGTAAGTGATAGTTGTTCAGGGTCAGCCCTTAGCTCTGCACTACCTCTGTACACCATGGACTTTATTGGGGTCATATTTATGAACAACAGCAGATTATTTCCTCTGAAACAAATATTCTACCCATCAGTTGGTGTTTGCTGCATGGATAGTGATGTTTTCCTACAGCAAGAAGGTTCCCCTGGTACCAATCTCCTGTTGAACAGGGCCTTCTCTGTGTGGAGTTTGCATGTTCTCCCTGTGGAATGTAGATTCCTTAAAAACTCATGCTACCAACTAAGACCATACATATACTCTTTATTTTAAAATGATGACTCTAAGTTGCACAGAGGTTTGTATTTTTATTTAATCATTTATGTATTAACATCTTTGCCACTGTATGTGATTGACTTGGGACCAATCTAGGTCATACCCAGCCTCTTACCAGATGACAGCAGTAGAAGACCCCCAGTTTGAAGTTTCAATGCCTGTTTTGTTTTAATACATACATTTAAGAAAAGCTTTTGACCAGAAGAAACTGATTTCCAACATTTTTAAGCTCATTTAGAGTACATTTTTTTGTGTACACTTGTGATCGGTGAATATTTAGATCTGCCAGTCCACAAAAAGAACACAAGGTAGTGTGAGTTTACAAGGATTATTGTTGTAACTATTTGGTTTGTATCAGATATATGGAACATTTTGAAAATGTAAGACCTATGAACAAATATATCCCCAAAGCCAATGCAAAGATGCTGTGGAATTCTTCCTTTGAGGATAAATGGAGGATTATTTTATCTTATAGAGGCGTATGTCTCAATGTTTACCCTAAGTACGCAAATAAAAAACATACACCAGATGCTCCTGAGCTACCTAGAAAATCATTCAAACCCATGCACTAGTTTACCAAATAGACCAACATTCTGACAGGACATGAAGGCCTACTTCTCACAGTGTTGCAGGTTCAGTTGAAGTACTCCATTTCTTTCCTCGGGCAGTTTTCTAAGCGAGTTTATTTTCAGTATGGCCTCTTTTTTTCTTTCCCACTGCTCGGGTTGGATAGTTTAGCCTTTAGTTCCAAACACTTGTATTGTTTTAGAGTCTGTGTCAGTTTTAAGGTTGCTCAGTCTGCTCTTCTTAACTCTGAGCTCCTTTTCAGTGATTTGGTTACTGGGAATACTCAGTCAGACCAGAGACTTAAGTCTGCAGCTCAAGATTTTAGAGTTTTTGAGCAGCTTCCTTGGACATCTTGAAATGAAATTTTAGTGTCCAAGGAATGCATAACCATATTTTAATTGAAATTTATTGCGTTGATGTACAAAACCCCAAACTAGTGAAGTTGGCACGTTGTGTAAATCGTAAATAAAAACATAATACAATGATTTGCAAATCCTTTTCAACTTATATTAAATTGAATACACTGCAAAGACACGATATTTAATGTTCGAACTGAGAAACTTTATTTTCTTTTGCAAATAATGATCAACTGATGATCAAGAATTTAATGGCAGCAACACATTGCAAAAAAGTTGGCACAGGGGCATTTTTACCACTGTGTTGCATCGCCTTTCCTTTTAACAACACTCAGTAAACGTGGCAACATATGTTGCTCCAAAACCTGTATGTACCTTTCAGCATTAATGGTGCCTTCACAGATGTGTAAGTTACCTATGCCTTGGGCACCAATACACTCCCGTACCATCACACATGCTGGCTTTTGAACTTTGCCTGTATAAAAGTCCAACTGGTTCTTTCCCTTTTTGGTCCGGAGGACATGATGACCACAGTTTCCAAAAACAATTTGAAATGTGGACTGGTCAGACCACAGAACACTTTTCCACTTTGCATCAGTCCATCTTAGATGAGCTCGGGCCCAGTGAAGCCGGCAGCGTTTGTGGGTGTTGTTGATAAATGGCTTTTGCTTTGCACAGTAGAGTTTTAACTTGCACTTGCAGATGTAGCGACAAACTTTAGTTACTGACAGTGGTTTTCTGAAGTGTTCCTGAGCCCATGTGGTGATATCCTTTACACAGTGATCCTGGTTTTTGATGCAGTACCGCCTGAGGGATTGAAGGTCACGGGCATTCAATGTTGGTTTTCGGCCTTGCCGCTTACGTGCGGTAATTTCTCCAGATTCTCTTTTGATGATATTACGGACTGTAGATGATGAAATCCCTAAATTCCTTGCAATAGCTCATTGAGAAATGTTGTCCTTAAACTGTTGGACAGTTTGCTCACGCATTTGTTCACAAAGTGGCGACCCTCGCCCCATCCTTGTTTGTGAATGACTGAGCATTTCAGGGAAGCTGCTTTTATACCCAATCATGGCACCCACCTGTTCCCAATTAGCCTGTTCACCTGTGGGATGTTCCAAATAAGTGTTTGATGAGCATTCCTCAACTTTCTCAGTCTTTTTTGCCACTTATGCCAGCTTTTTTGAAACATGTTGCAGGCATCAAATTCCAAATGAGCTAATATTTGCAAAAAATAACAGTTTACCAGTTCGAACGTTAAGTATCTTGTCTTTGCTGTGTATTCAACTGTATATAGGTTGAAAGGGATTTGCAAATCATTGTATCCTGTTTTTATTTGATATTTACACAACGTGCCAACTTCACTGGTTTTGGGTTTTGTACGAACAGTGATGCATTTTGCACAAATCCATGTGCAGGAGAGCCTCCACTCCAGTCCAGTCTGGCTCACAGCAGTCTGACTCAGTCTATTTTCTTGGAAACATCTCCGTCACTGTGATCTGATGTGACTGCAGATGACTGTGTTTCCATCCCTCGCTGTAATTCTCCTCCTGCCTCTGTCCAGTCAGGCTGTCAGGCCTTGCTGTCTCTTTCTGTGACTGAAGGCTGTGGACTGACCAACTTAGCATGGTGCTGCTGCAGGGCTTTTGCAAACAGAAAGCCAGAGGGCCTGCTGAGTTTGTCAGCAAGCTTCACATCATGCTTTTATGCTTGAGATTTGTTGGCTCTGCTTATTACATGAGTATGCAATATATTTGGTCTATCCTAATCACTCGGGATAACTCTCATGTTGATGAAGTTTGCTGGTGGCTGTGTTCACTCAGGGTAATTTTATCAAGTGCAAAGTGTAGTTCAGTGTCATCAAAGTCAAACTGAGACGGGCCAGGAAGAGACTGCCTGAAGTAAATATTTTGGGCATTCTTGCAGTGTATAAAATGTCACAAGGGGCTCAGCAATAAAATAATCTCATAGCTTGTGTTAGTACTGGTTTGTTCCTGAAATATAATCTACCAGGACATCCCAGATTTTACATATCTAAGCATATTTTGTTCTAATAGAGTTAAGTTTATTGATTCTGTAAGATTTCAGGTACTAAAAACAAACTAAAAAGGCACATTTATCCAAACAAGCAGCTAAATTATGCCCAGGCAAGAATACACACTTATATAGGTGGTTACAAAGGTCACTGTGTCAGAATAGGTGACTATGGAGCCATTAAGATGTGCTGTGACCTGCCAAACAAGCATGATAGACTACATGGTTGAAGCTAACTGCATGACTTTTGGTAGTCTTGCTAAACATCATGATAGAAAAAATGTGTGCAGGGGGTTTACTGAGACTCTAATGCTGCGTTCACACCGCAAGCGACCCAGCTACCAAAATTGCGTCGCCCACTGACTTAGCGTTGCGTGTCCAGAAATACCTCATTTTGGTCACCGTTGCCGTCGCTCGGTGACGTCACGTCCGTTCGAATTTCACCGCGATCATATCATATATCATATAATAGGATGTATAAGCGGACATTATTCCAGCTGTATCCTTTTCATTCACTTATCAACCACAAAACACTGCAGCTGATGCCCTGCAGCAGTATTATCTGTGAGTTTACCGCAGTCCGTCTCGGCGGAACTAATGTCCTCACTGACATTAGTTCCACCTAGACGGAACTCATCCGCCCTGTAGTCCGGATGAATAACTGTCTGTCTAGGGTACCGTCACACGTACACACACTGCTGATTGGCTGATGCTGAACAGCCACACACAACATCGCCTGAATAGATCAACTTTTTTTTTAACTTTGACATTGCGCGACGAGTGAAGTGGTCGTCTTGTACGCGGCTGTCGCATCGCGGGAGGGTTAGCCCGGCCCCATTGGGCTGTACATTGCTTTTGAATGGAGAGTGATCGCCAAAGTAGTCCAAGCAGCATCCAGTGTGAACGCACCTTAATACTCCTCTTTCTCCATCCATAAAGGCAGTGATGATGTCTTCAGAGCTAAACACATTTGGTCTGTTTACATCCATGTTTTTTGTACATGCAGAGCTCCCAGTACTCTCATTGGTTGAGGATGGAATCGTAGGAGGCAGGACAAAAATCAACCTGCTAGACTAAATGTTGTGGAGTTGTGAGGCCTCAGACTGTGTGTTGTTGTTGGTCATTATGACGTACTATAATAGATAAAAGAGCCAATATTCATGACCAGTCAGTCCTGGAATCCTTTGACTGTTGCGTTAGGCTGTACCCATGCTGTCCAAAAAAGAAAACATTTAAATTTACACATTCAGGTTAGTTGAATATTAGGCTTTGATCTGGTGCAATATAAAAGCATTGATAGGTATGGCTGTATCATCTGTTTATACTATTCTAAGAATCATTACAAACTCACATCTGCCTAATCATCCTGACTTTAATTTTCTGTAAATACTCTGAACATATTTTAATACTCAGACCCAAACAAGTCATTTCAGTGCGACAGCCAGACTACACTGTGCTCACAGGCTGTGATTTAGGACGGTTGATGAAACACAAAATGACAGAGTGAAATAGATTGAATAAGACAGGAAGTGAAAGAGATAGAGAGACGGGCAGAGATGGAGTCTTTGACCTCTGGGTTTTGACCCCTGAGTCAGTGGAAAGAGGGAGGAGGAGGACGAGGGATGACCTGCCCACCAGCTGAAGTGGTGACGCTCTTCTTTCAGTCCACATTGTCATCACTTTTGTCCATGCCTTGTGAGAAAATTAGTAACGTGGATGTTTTGCACAGCTATCTTTCGGGTGACCGGTTTCCTGCTTGTGTCTATTATTTTCTTCTTTTTTTGAGTTTTGTGGGAAATTTCACCTTTAGAAAAATGTCTTCTACTTCACGGCACAGTACAGCCTCATGGAGTTGCCTCTCACTGGAAAAAGGTCACACAAACTGCTTCAAAATACACATTAACCCTGCAAAAACACAAGAGCATGTTTGCCCATTCCTTTTTTAGGAGTTAAAGATAATGCTCGCAGAGCAGTGAGGATCCCCATTATAAATGAGTAGTATACCATTTAGCCCGAGCTGGACAATCTCATGTTGAAAAATTGAGATGTTGACATTTGCACCAAATTTTATTTATGTGTCTGGTCTCTGTTGTGCCTGTGCCTCCAGAGCCATCTGTGTTTAATACTGTTTTTTCTGTGACCCTGAGGCAGTTAATCTCTCTGCCTCTCTGGATATATGACCCTGGTCAGGCATAAAAAGAGACAGACCCGCTAAAGGAGAGCAGATGACAACATGAAGATACATTTCATTGTTGGGGATTTTTTTAAAGCAGTAATTATGTTTTTCATTTTAAGGAATAGATCTTCTTATTTATATGTAGATTGTTAAATAAGAGGGTTGTTATGGCAGCTGCATATGAAGCTGATTACATACAGTCGGGGCAACTAAAAGTCTGATGCACTTTATAATGCTAAAGCTAACATGTCGATGGTAAACCAGCTAACATACAAGACAGGAGGCCATTTTCAAAATCAGATACCATACTGGCAGTACATACTGATTTTGGAAATGGAGTATGCATGATTTGAATATTTGTGAAAACTGCATTATGTCAAAAATGTCCAGGTCATTCCAGAGTAGAGCTGCAACTATCGAGTGTTTTTGGAATCGAGTACTCTGTCAATTATTTCTTCGAGTAATTGAGTACTCTAACAAAATATACTTTCTTGTTTTTAAACAAATAAATCAATTGTATACAATGCAACATGTTATGGCTTTTAAAATGAGCAACCAAATGACGTTTATTCTTCAGAAAAGGGTTTTTATTTTAACAACTTTCAAAGTTTAAACCAGTACTGGCTTAAAACAAAGCCAAGTCAATACTGATTTACAAAGCAGCATTATAATTCTGCAATTATATTTGTGAAGTGTGTTCTGGAGGGCATTGTGTAGTTTGGATTGAAATCCTTGATCATGTTCTTAAATCCTGTGTCCTCCACCATGGAAAGAGGATGCATGTCTGTGATGAGCATATTTAAAATGCTGTAATAATAACAGTTGCAGCCCTAACGACGTGCTATCGTGCTAAGCTACATGCTAAGCTCACTCAGTTTGACATCAGACACACTGCACTGTGTTTACTTTTCGTCCTTCCTTGTAGTGACCACACACTTGGGACACTCTCTGTCATTTCCTCTGCGGACTCTCTCCTTTCTGTCCCTCTCTTTTCTCTTCCTTCATGATTGTACAAGCAGGTAGATTGTACAAGGAGGTAGCAGGCAAGGTGTGCGACAGAAATGACCGTCTGTGTCAAACACCGTGCACTGTATACTAGTCCAGATATATATTTATGTGTATAATTGTATATTAAACGAGGCTTCGAGGCACAAAATTTAATTTGAGGACATTTTGTAATCGAGTACCTGCAAATATTCGAGGAATCGTTTCAGCTCTATTCCAGAGTTGGAAGAAATTTGCCGTTTGTTTTACAAGTTTCTGTTACATATTCACAAAATAAAAGTAATAAACCATCAATTAATAGGATTTAGCCAGCCCAGGATTCAAGATCAAATCTTAATTCCAAGTTTTATTCGTGGTTGGCTCTACTTGGTTCAAGAATTTGCTTGCTCTAAAACGTATGAACTGATTTTGATAATATTTTTAGGGAAAGTTTTTTGGCAAAAGGAAGAATTGATTAGATTTTTGTGGTTATCGAATTTCAGATGTGGAAGTTTTCAGAATTTCTTAAAATAACACATTCAACGATGTTAAGAATGTACTGGCAGAGGATTGTGCACTTCTATTTTTATATTTTTTTACTTTTTCATTATTATTTTTGCAGTAGGTTTTTAGTTATTTCTAACTGGTGTTGATGAATGTTTGGCTACTCTTTGTTATTGATATGGACTAAATTATGATTCTATTGACTATGTTGTTAAAAAATAAAGTGTCTGTATAAATGCATGCATTTTACATCACATCTGATTAAAAAACATCTGCCTCATGAAATTTTTGTTGTATTATATGTCATAGATTCAGCTGTGGCATCTCATTTTTCACACATCAGTTGTCTTCATTGTCCCCAAGGCAATAGCATTCCTCTACTGCTTTTGCATTTATCCTCATTTTCATCCATCCTGTTCACCAGCATCCATCACCCACATCCCCTTTTTCTGTTATTACTCATTACCTTTTAGACAAAAGCTCCAGTTAAACTCGGCTCTGCAGGTAAATGGGCTCCACTGTCTCTCACACACAGGAGAAAAAGATGCCCTGGAGGCCTAGATTGTCTTAATGTGGCCTCTGTCGCTGTGGGGGGGAGGCCATCTCTGCTACAGCAGCACAGAGCATTATCGTAATTAATCTGTAGATGGGTTATTACATCTGCATGATATCACATTGCCATTTTTCACAATGAGATTAGAAGATTTAGCTTGCATGGCTTGTGTTTGAAGCACTTCATTGTGTTGCTCTCTTCCTCTCTCTCTCTCTCTGTTGTCTTCCCTCTTGATTAACCAGTGACAGTTTTATCCAATAGGATGTGTCGGCATGATTAGCTGTGTCTTGGGGTTGAATTAGCTCACACTCTGCCTAGCTCAGCTGGATAGAGTCTGACACACTGCCCGGAGTAAGTGTGTTTCATTACGGTGTTCTGAGGCATGCTTTCTCCACAGTCGAGTAGAGATGTAACGGCCTTGAATCAAAACATGCCGTAGTTTCACTTTAAGTCGCCACTGATGACTTCATGTCTCTGTATTTGTTCAGATGGGTGTTCCTACTGTCCTCTCTTATCTTTAGTGTCCACAGTACATACACAAGGGCACATGTGCTGGTCATGAATATTTTAGGTATCAGAGCCATTTACCTGAGTGAAGACTACTTTATATTCCAGCCCACACCAGCCCTGTGCACACTTTGGCCCTTTTTATCCGATGGGGAAGAAAGTTTTGCCCAAAACATTTAAACAGAATGAGCTAGTGCAACCTTTCCAAAGGCTTAAATGTTACCAGTTTTACCTGTGGGACTGCCTTAATTATTTGAGGTGTAGAATCAAGAAAGAACTGGAAACTTTCGGTCCATATTGACATGGAAGCATCACACAGTTGCTGCAGATTTGCCAGATGCTCATCCATGATAGGAATCTGTTGTTCAATAACATCCCAAAGATACTCAGCTGCTCTGCGAAGTTACTCAAAGTATCAGTGCAGCCTCACTTAGATCCAGTCAGCCTGGTCATACAAAGACTAGTTCACTTGGTTAGTCAGCTCGTGTTTGTATTTGTTTAAAGAATAAGAATAAGCATCCATAACCAGGGCTCAAGACTAACTTTTTGCATTGGTTGCAACGGTGCACCTTAAAAGATTTCAAAGGTGCACCGGCACAAGAATTAGGTGCACCCAAATTCTTCATAGTATCACCTTCAATGCCATAAGGTCACCATTTTATCACTCCCAATAACTTTTATATACTGTAAATGCTTTTAAAACAAGAATACGGTGTAAAGAAATACTCTCTATTTGAAGCAAAATTATATATTGAAAGAAAAACAGCATTTTAATTGCTTCACTAAATTTGAACCTAGAATAGGACTTCACACACTTTTGTCAATATTTACAAAACTGAAACTAAAGTAAATAATAAAAAATCAATGCTCAAACTAATTTATAAATTACGACACATGGGACAGAACATTTCATGACTTTTGTTCTTTTTTTTTCTCTTTTTGTGATTTTTTTCTGAACAGCTTTATGTTCAGTCGGGGTCCGTCAGTGGACGTCGACACTCACCGCTGTGCCTGTGTGACTGAGAAACCCCCCCTTTACAGGAAAAAGAACTGAACAAATTTAGATGTTGTAGTTAACGACACTTTGTTTTACTTGTTTTTGTTGGTAATTATTAATTATCTGACAGTCACTAAGACAAATTTGGCAGAGCTTCGCTGCTTTTTCAGAATTACCACTCAGTGCAGAAACCTGACACCACAGTCAGGCTCCGTCTAGGCTCATTTGCATACTAACAGCTGATTGAATGATGACTGAGGGCTGTGTGTGCACATTTGTTTGGGCGGGTCTACAGCCTGCAACCTGTGAAGATGCAATGCAGGGACAGAGAAAAGAGAGGAAGCAGGTGCTGTGTCTTGTCCGTTTTCGGCTGAATTTTCCACTACCTCAGTTACTTTTTTCAACTTAGATTTGTAAGAGTGCACTTAACTTTTTTTCTTGGTGCACCAGTGCGCCCAAGACAAAATGTTAAGTGCACTCTCACAAATTTTGGGTGCATGTGCGCCCAAAATGGTTGCACTCTGGAGCCCTGCCAACAAGTGACAGATCCATTCATTTTCAGTTCAGTACACTAGTCCCAGCAATTGATAAAGGTCTTGCCAGTACTTAGAAAAATCCTCACAGTAAGTTGAGACCCTGCTCAGGAAGCTACAAAAAGAACAGAACGAAGAACTATATAATACACATATGTCAGCGTATTAACCTCTAAACTTCCCTTACCAATCAGAGGATAAAAGTAGCCTGGCTTAAATGTAATAAGGGCATGACTTTTAATGTGTTCTGGTTTACAAACAGAAGTCCTTTAGTAAATAGGGGAACGTAGTCTGTATATATAATTCTCAGATCTCAAATTATCTCTAACAAAGTGCGCTACCTGTGCATTACATCTATGCTGGTGAACATTTAAAGACAGTTTACAATTAGTCAGGAGGCCCTCGAGAAATGTTGATCCCAGGAAGGTACTCTCACCGAGTTTTGATTATTACTCAACATCAGTCAATGTCAGCTACTAAGCACTGATATGTGAATGCCTCTAAAAGTAGGATTTGCACATATTTTCAAGTGTTTTCATCATATTTCTTGGCCAGTGCTTAGTGGTAGAGTCGGTCATCTTTCACCCCAAAGGTCAGGGGTTTGATCCAAGTCCATGCAACCACATTCTGGTGGGTCATTGGGCAAGACACTTAAGCCTGAATAGCTTTTACTGCTGCGTTAATAGTGTGTGAAAGTGTTTGAAGGTGAACAGTTATGGTCATGTCATGCACTGTAAAAAACACTTTGCTCACCTAAGCTTGAGTCCATTTACATCCAATTTAGAAACTAGATTCAATTTATCACATTGATTGTATGAGCTGAAATGTTTGCGTCCCACACTGAGGCATTGATTGCACAAAATTAGGATTTTTTATGCATTTATTGTTGTGATATTATGACAATGCTACTCAATGAAAGCCCTACCTGTAAGCTTGTAGCAGGGGACAAAGTGTTAAAGAAGTAACTTTTTAAAAATGAAATCTGCAATTTCCTGCTGCCCATTGTGCATTTTAAAGCCCATTAATGTCGACATGTTCATTTCTGCTGCTTGAATCAATCTGTGTGTCTTTGTCACTGACTTCACAGCAGAAGTCAGCGCTCGTGGGGCTGCACTCCCTTGTAACTCGATCCATATGACACACTGACAGGGATGCTCGGCTAATGTGCTGTGTTTGCGCATGCTTGTGCCGATGTACTGCGCAGCATTATCTGTGATTCTTCCAGCTGAGCGCACTCACATGCCATATGTTTAGAGGCCAACACGTGGTAGAATGGGACAAAAAAACACTAAATATACACAGCTAGAGTCAGATTACCCAGAAAGACTGTGTAAATCATTCATAGTACAAGAAATACTAATATTCAGCTCTCTTGGAATCTTTAACTCCAGGCAGCCACGATACCTTCAAGCAGGACTGTTGAGCTAAAAATCCTCTTATTTATTTTTTTTCTTTTGTTTTGTGCCTTTTTCTCATTCATAAGTCTGTATATTGGCAGGATTACAACTTACACTGTAGACAAGCCACATGAAGGCATAACTCTCATACCCAAACTTTTGTTTTGAGCTGTGAAAATGCCATTAACAAAGGACACTTTATTTTGGTGCACTCTAAACAAAACATGAACCTGCTTCATTCATTTTCGACATAAATGTTATCAGGTTGTCACATTTTCTGCCAGTAAGTGTGTTTTGAATTGCAGGTTAATGCAAACTTTTTTTAAGTAAGTTCTTTATATATGTCGTTTCAAGTTCAAGAGGACAATGTTTTGATTCAATTTAAAGCTCCTGGTTATGTAATGGACTGAAAATTATTCTGTTTTACAGATATGAGCTGGAAAAGCAAACACGATTCTTAACAAGATTCATCTTTGTTATTTAACTTTTTCACTATATCTGAAACTACTGCAGGGGCAGTGATTAGTGATTAGGCATGGAAAAAGGAAGAACTGATTTGATTTTGGTGTTGATCCGGATCAGCATCTGGCCACCATGGCGAAAAATGTGATTTTCATGAATAACTACTGAACTAAAATAGATATCATTATGAATCCAATTGCTAATGGTTTGTTTTCATGGTCAAGGAATCTAAAAATTTCAATGAAATAAAGGTAGGACTAATATTTCTAGTGAAAATCACAGTATGGGTGAGGACTATGGCGCTGGCGGAGGTCTGTGCTCTCAGAGTGCTTTTCTAGTTCATATATATATATTTGTATGTCTATGTTCAGTTCAATACCAATTTTCACCCCCCATGCTCAAACAGATATTTGACTGTTGAACATAAAGTGACAGCCCTTTATGCTATAAAGCAAAGTCTTCAATAGGCTGCTGTGATCATCCTTGGTGATTGATATCTTGGACGTAAACATCAGTGACATTTTATGCCAATTATTAACATAATGATAGGGATCCAGTGGCTGCGTGCAGCATTCTTCTGTGTGCATATTTTTGAGTGTACATAATAAGGTTGTCTCAGGCCTTCTTTTATTTTAGGCACCCCACCTGTGACAGAAATGTGATCTTGTCGTCGTTGTTTTTTTTTTTTTTTAAATAAAGCAGCCTGCAGACTCAATAAGTCCAAAAAACTTAATTAAATCATTCCTTTTGTTCCTGCATGGCTTGGTTCCATACAGTTTACTGCTCAGTTCTCGTCCCAGTGGTTGATTGATGTCTCCTGGCCCAGTGGTCATGCCTTTGAATCCCATGTAAAGTGGCTTTTCCTCAAAGTGGGCAGTTGGGTTTCTGTCTGAGCTGTGGCTCCTTCCCCACAATCCAGTCCTCACCCTCTCTCTTCACTCACTTCTTGACTCTATCCAATGTTATATCTGTCAAACAAGGCATAAAACCTCAAAAAATATTAAATCTAAAAGGTAGGCCAGTAGGTCCTTAGCAGCTTTGTCTACAGGGGTCGCCAAATGAACACTGAGCAATACTCATAGGATTTTCAGTAACCATGTCTATTGTTGTTTTGTGCTTCTTTGCAGTTTGCATCCAGACTTCTTCACTATACTCCCCACCCCTGACTGAAACTGAAGTATTACAACATTTTCATTGTGACGTACTTCAGCATGGACAGAAACAGGAAGTGGGTCCTGGGCTTTGCTGCTGTGCTATTGAGCCTTTTAAATCACATGACCTTAGCGCTGGAGGTGCCACTTGATCGTAAGTATTATCCTTTTTGAATGTCACATTTAATATGATTACCAGAGTTGGCAATTTAGTAACTTTTCCTCCTTTTATCGAGCTTACATCTCTCTCTTTTCCGCTATACCTACCAGTTCCAATGAAGTTGGGACGTTGGGAAAAATGTAAATAAAACAATGATTTGCAAATTCTTTTCGACATATATTCAATTGAATACAATACAAGAAATGAAATGTTCAAACTTGTTATTTTTAATATTCACTCATTGCCTACAATGATGCGTATAACATTTTCCAAAAATATGGGACAGGGGCATGTTCACCACTGTGTTATATCACATTTTCTTTTAACATCACTCAATAAGTATTACAGAGCTGAGGACACCAAATTTTAAAGCTTTGTTGGAGGAATTATTTCCATTTCTTGATGAGTGAATTACTTCAGTTGTTGAACAGTCCAGGGTCTCCATTGTCATATTTTGCGCTTCATAATGCAGCACACATTTTTAGTGGTAGACAGTCTGGACTGCAGGCAGACCAGTGTAGTACCTGTGATATTCTACCACAAAGCCACTTAGTTGTAACAGGTGAAAATTGTGGATTTGCATTTCTTGCTGAGATTAGCAGGGACGTCCCTGAAAAAGATATCACTCAGATAGCACGTATATTGTTTCCAACCCGTTTGTACCTTTCAGCATTAATGGCGTGTTTCCATGTGCAAGTTGCCCATGCCATTGGCACCAATATACCCCATACCATCATGGATACAGGCTCTTTTGGAACATGTTGCAGGCATATATTTCAAGATTTGTCAATAGCTGTAAAAATAACAATACATTTTGTCAACTTGAAGATTAAAAATCTTGTCTTTATTGTTATTCAATTGAATATAAGTGGAAAATTATTTGCTAACCACTGTATTCTGTTTAGTTTATATTTAACATAATGTCCACACTTGATAGGATTTCAGGTTTGTATAAGTTTATTTCCCTGGTTTTTATATGGTATGGAGTATTACAAAAAACACTGCCTATATGGACTACTAAAGGGATTCAGACCTGGATACTGAGTAGATGTTTACTGGTGCTCTTTTATTTCAGCTTTGCATGTTCTCAGCATCAAGTTCGCCTTTTCAGCTTTGAAATGCAGTTAAACTCCTTAGAATTTTAGCTTCATGTAACATATCCTGCTAAGAATACTACATCCTTCTACTCCTTGTTTGTAATGATTGCTCCTGCCTTACCTAACTAATGCACTAGAAAGTTTCACATTATAAGGCAGTCTAAGTAAGATGCTTCAAACTGCTTGAATCTTCAACTATTTCTCCTTAAACTATGGTCTTCTCCTTCGAAAACTAACCCCTTTTCCTCAATATTCTGTCACTGTGGTACGGCGCCTAACAATGGACAAAAAGCTAAAGTCCTGGAAGGATGTAAGTTCCCACAACAGCTGCTGTGACCTCTAGTATTGCAGGATTTTCCTTTGACATTTTGTGTGTACTCTAGTGATGTTAGAATTGCATGTTCAACAGTGTGAAGTGCTTGTTTTGGAGTGGCGCTCTGTTTATGTCTGCTCTCACACACAGGTAGGTTGTCATCACATTTGACGTGCCATGGCTTTGTTTGCAGCTCCACATGGTGTGAAACTTGACTGTCTAGTTTGCGTGTTGCATGCCTCTTATGTATCCATGATTCTGTCAGTGCAAGTGCGTTGTGTTTACTTTCACTGTGCGTGTCCTGATAATGTTTGTGCTCATGCTCCCACAGTGCCCCAACCCCCCACCATAACGCTACAGTCTCCAAAGGATTACATCTTTGATCCGAGGGAGAACATTGTCATCCACTGTGAGGCAAAGGGGAAGCCCCACCCCAGGTGAGAAAACCTACACCCTACTTGGAACCCAGTGATGCTACAGACAAACTAGGGAACAAGGGTATTAAGGAGTCAGCGAGAAACTGTGGAAAACATGGCATGCAAAAGAGAATGAACAATAAGATGGACAAGGTCACCTAAAAATTAGAAAATTTACCAGGAAGGGTAACTTACAAACTATAAAAAGAAAAAGAAACAATGAATCAAGGAAATGAGTTAGGACACTATAAAGCAAACATGGGAAAAGGAATTGAGCAAGGAAACTTCATCAAGTAATAGAAAAAAAGAAAACAAAAGAAACTAGGATACATCAACAAGATAGTAGACAATTTAGGGATCTTCGAAACAGGATGGAAAAAGTAATGAGGAAACAAGGAATCGATATAGTAAACAAGGAAATATGTCCCATAACAAGAAAAAAGATGGGACACCAGGAATAATGAAAAAAAAACAGGAAATGGGGAAAGACACAAGAAAAGTAGTAAACAAGGAACAACCAGGAAAATGGAAAAAATGCTAGGAAACAAGTAAGGAAAGGCAGACAAAGCTAGGAAACAAAGAACACCAGTTATTTGGTCAGAAAAGCTGCTAAAGAAGGAAAGCCAGAGGCTATGGTAACAAATTAGGAAATAGAGAAGTTGGAAATGACTGAGGTAACATTGAAATGAGCTAGGAAACAATTAAAGATCATGGAAAAGTAGGAAGTTAGAAAGGAAAATTAGCAAAGAAACAATGAAAAAAGATGTGAACCAGGAAAATAGTAAACTTTAAACATGGTAGGTATCAAGCATTGAGCTATACAAGCTCTACAAACTATAGACCAAGCAGAGAATGTCGAGCTAGTAACCAAGAAAAGCTGAAAAAAGAAAGAATCAGGAAAGCAACCCAGTCAACATGGTGCCAAGCGAGGACACTAACAAGGAAACCAGCATGGAAAGAAAAAAGCAATCTTGTAAATGATAGGGAAATAAGGGAAGTAGCAAGAAAAAAGGTAAACATCTGTGATCTAGGAAAAGGGTATATAAGGTGAAAAGGAGAAAACCATAAAGAAATGACAAAACAAGCTAAACAATAAGCCAGGAAAAAGCTAGGTGTAAAAGAAACCAAATGGAAAAAATATAAAGCAGGATAGACAGCAAACAAGAAAAGACAAAAGCAAAGAAGGTAGGAAACAAGCAAGGAAAGATGAAGATAAGTAAGGATACAAGCAATGAAAGACTTAATCACTCAATATTAGAAGCTTTAAGGCTGAAAAATAATATCAAGGAAAGCATCCCACAAACTAGGACGTTGAAAAGAAACTAGAAAAAGAAAATTTACAATGAAAGACCAGAATAAGCAAGAAAGGGAAAGAAAAGGCAAAGAAACAAGGGAGTAAATTTGGGGACAAGAAAAGAGGAACTATATGGTAAACATGAAAACAAGCTGGAAAACAAGCAGCAAAAGAAGCAAAGAAGATTGGAAATTAGCAAGGAAAAACAGGGACAAGTTTAGATACAAGCAAGGTCCGATAAAAAAAAGTAAGCAAACAAAGTAAAGAAGACTAAAACAAGCAAAGAAACAGGAAAACCAACCAGCAAAGTTGATAACGTTGGATGGCAGGTACATTTTGGTAAAGTACAAAAACAGTATGTATGAGAGAGAGAGGATCAAAATGAACAAGGAAAGATGAAAACAAGCTAGAAAATACCAAAGGAAGTTAGAGACTAACAAAAAAGATTGATACAGGTTAAGAAATAAGGAAACCTACTGGAAACTTCACAAAGGATGCTGATCAAGAAACCTGGAAACCAGATAGTAAATCGGGAAGTAAATAAAGGAAAAGCAAGGAGCAACAAAGGAAAGACAGAAATAAGGAAGGAAACAAGCAATGGAAGAGGAAAACAAGATAGAATATAAGGACACCACATGTTAACTTGAAATGCAAAATGGTTCAGAAACACTCAGACAAATACAAGGAGAGACTGAAGACAAGCAAGAAAGTAAACAAGGAAGATGGTTCCAAGCTGGGAAACATGGAAACTAGGTGGAAAATGTTGAGATGAGCTAGGAATGAACAAAGGAAGACAATAATAACAAGAAACAAGAAAAAACTGGGAAACAACAAAGGAAACAGGGAGGTTAGTTGGAAGACCTCAAATCAAGCAAGGAAAATAGAAAGTAAATAGTAAGCTAAGAAAAGGGAATAAGGACCTAACCTAAAAGGCAAAGACTACTAAGTAAACAATATAATAAAGCAAGAAACAAGGAAACAAGCTTGGAAAAAGTTGAAAAATCTCTCAGACAGAAAACAGTGAGCATATTAACACTTCCCTTCCTGTTCCTGTTTGTGTGTGAAATTTGCTCCTGAGTTCACCTTCACCTCAGCAGTGTAGAAAATTCCCATTGCGAGTGTTGTCATGGAAACCTCATAAGAAATACACCCGAGTGTATTTGACACAGTTCAGATTTGCCACATGTCTCTGAATCCAATGTGTCACACAAATCCCAGCTATGAAATCTCTCATTTTAAAGCTGTCTGCACGAATACAACACAATGAATCTCAGTCTTTAGAGCACCTTTACCCTCTAAGTACACTTTTTCATCATGTCTGGCTGTGATTTTTATGATTCTTGTTGATCTTAGCTTTTCATGGACGAGAAATGGGACCCACTTCGATGTGGAGAAAGACTCCAAAGTGTTGATGAAGCCTGGATCAGGAACTCTGGTCATCGACATCAGCGGGGAGAAGGCCGAGGCGTATGAGGGGACGTACCAGTGTACTGCACACAACGAGCATGGCACGGCTGTGTCCAACAACATCGTCATCAGACAGTCCAGTAAGACCTTGGACTGTATTCAGTGCCTTTGTAAAGTTTAGCTCTTGTTAAGATTGTATGCCAACCTTCATAAAGACATACACCAGTTAAAAATAGGGACTTTCCCTTCAGTTTTACTTGAACACTACAAAAGCAGGGACATTTTCTGGTTTTGAATGTCATGAGTGGATGAAACGACATGCTTTTGTGGAGCTTCACTACATGATTCCTGCAGTACCTACTTTGATTTTTGTGACTCGCAGGGTCCCCCTTGTGGTCAAAGGAGAGAAATGAGGCTATTGCGGTGCAGAGGGGGGTCTCCCTGGTGCTGCAGTGCCGACCCCCTGCAGGGCTGCCCCCACCTGTCATCTTCTGGATGGATAACAGTGAGTCAAGAATAAACACATGGTTCAAGGTCACAAGATTTAATTTGATGAAAGAATACCAGAGGCTCAAAGGATTTACCTCTGCTATTTATAGGCAGAACTGGTAGACTTCATACTTCAGTCTGTAGATTTTTATGGCTTCATATGGAATAGTATTAATGAACCATTAAAATTTATAGAGATAGTTTATGAAATACAAGCCATTTGTAACCCCTTAAAATTCTACTATCCCTATTAAATCATGGGCGCTCTGATTTTACTAATGTCTTTTTGCCTCGTTCTTCAGATTTCCAGAGGTTACCCCTTGACAAACGAGTGTCCCAGGCCCGCAATGGAGACTTGTACTTCTCCAACGTCCTTCCAGAAGACAGCAGGCCTGACTACATCTGCTACGCCCGCTTCCCTCATACGCAAACCATCCAGCAGAAACAGCCTATCTCTGTCTCCGTGCTTGACAGTAAGTTAAAACATGAGAACAAGTCCTGTTGGCAGTCCTGGAAATTAACATTTGTTTGCTCAGTATGTGCTTCATTGCAACTTTAAAGTAGACATTTTTCATTGGATTTTTCTTACATTTGTCACATGGTGTTTAGATATTGTTATTGTTTTTATCTTTGTGATACTCTTCCATCACAACTCTGAAGTTATCTTCTAATGTGTAGCTTCCAAAGCAGCAGTAAAGGGAATCTAACCTAACAGTGCATGAAGAATAAATGGCCCCATTTACATGGGTCAAAAAATCCTATTTACAATCAAATTGAAAGGTCAATCGGATTAGAAATGTCTCATGTAAACACCTTAGCCAATCTGATTCACCCTGATCTGATTGTATTTCGGATCGGATTGTTCGAGGTAGTCTACGCCGATTGATAATCCGCTCCAAGCTTCATGTAAACGGCTGAGTGGAGCAGACTGGGTTGATAGAGAGGATTGTTCGGTCTGCGCAAGCACTCCATAGTACCCAAGAGGCATGTAGTGACATACGCAGAGCGTCCCCTACAAAACACGACGTGGACCCATCTTTCTAGAGGTAAACAGGAGCAGGAAGTGCACCTCTTCTTCTCTTACACATTTGCAGGTAGTGGCAGATTGACCTTCTGCACATGTCAAAAAAACAATAGAATCTGTTAGTTAGCATTATGGGCATTTCGGGTATAAACTTGCCTCTATGTGTTACTTGAGAACAACAATAGAAGGTGCAAAAGACTTTAGACTGTATGCAAATGTCTGTTGTGCTAGAAGTGAACTGCAAACATGGCGGTAATTAATGAGAGTAAGAGTAACGAAATAAACACCAATAATCAATGTTATTATCAAGTATGTGTTGACAACTGATCAGCAGTCAGATCTCACCATCAGAATCACACGAGCCCTGTTTCTGTGCCCTTGTTCCTCCGTTTATTGTTGGTGTAAAAGAGTTAATGAAGATTTTAGAAAAATAAACACACTATGAGGGTGTAACCACATGGGGGCACAGGTGATGTCATGGAGTTGGGAGGGTTAAGATTCCCTTTACTGCTGACATGGTTTCTAACTTCAGGGTTGTTGGATGATTCTAATTTGCTGTCTTAACCCAAGATGAGTTTTTTTTTTACTCATTCACTCTTTTATTTTGGTCTTTTAGGTGTTTTGCATGGGCTGAATTATGTTCACTAGAAAATATGACATTAATGTTTAACCCATATTGTGTTTTTGAAATGCATTTTCCAGCAGCGAATGCATTTATTTAAAACACTGTTTAGAGACTTTTGTGTTTAGATTTGCATGCTTATCATGTTTTGTTACCTTACAGTGGAAACTTTGAATGAGACTGTGGCTGCTTTGTACAATATCACTGATTTCTATAGTGGTGAGTTTTACTGGTTTATGTCCCACTATAGACCCCTTCAGTCTGACCCCAGTCCTGCTTTTACTCCCTGACACACACACTCACCTTTAACTCACCCAAACCTCCTTCCTCAGAGTACATATTAACACACTTCTGTCACAGTACTGTAAGGGTTTACTGACTGCAAGTTGAAGTTCCAAGGATGTTAAGTTTGACGATTGTGTATTTTTTATTGATTTCAACTGCAATAATTTCTCTATTGCATGATCAAACACCTGTTTAAAGCTCCTGCGAGGAATTTTCAGTTTGAGGATTTTGTTAACACTGAAGTGTCTCTATAGTCTTATGTATCACTTTTTCAACATAACTTCTAGGAATATATAACGAAAAATAGATCTGTTTCGGCAGCCTGTTATAAATGGCTCAATGTTACACCTACCCCGTGGCAATGTTGAAAGTACCATAATGAAATAATCAACATCCCAAACTAAAGTCCTGTTTTTGTAAGGTAGAAAAATCCCTGTGTTTTTATATTTCAGTCAGTTCTATAACCAGCTAAACACTCTTCTCAGGAGCTTTAACTGCCAAAGCTATAAAAATGTTTTTTTTTTCCGTGCAGATTGCTCATACAAGCCTTTAATACACTTTTGCATGCATGTCTTTAAATGTCAGTGAGCCTGACTCTCCCTCCAGTCATAAAAGATGAACTTACTAATTCAGACTGATCAACCCAATCAAGCTCACCATTGATTATCATCCATGAAGGCCACATGGGAAGCATAATACAAAGAGTTAACCTTACAACGTTGCTTTACTGTACGTCTTTCTCCTATAAAAGCATAATTTGTAACCTTTTCTTAAGTAATTGTAAGTCATAAAGGTTATTTTGTTAAGTAACAAGTTATTGTTGTAATGAAGACAGTTACTCCAGTTTAGTGCTTTATATGCTTATTTACTTGAAGGTTTGGTCAATTAAAGTTACTATACTTTTTAAACTGAAAAAGAGGCCAGTTGTGGTGTTGACTGGTATGTAATTTTCACAGTGGGGGATAGTTTCTGACAAACAGGCAGGATGTACAGCTGGAGTCTTTAAGGACCATTATTTTTCTTGACAGACATGATTGGGAGCAGATTTTACAATGATTCAAACAATATCTGTTATATAGCCTTTAAAAAAGTAGATCAGCCCCTATTGTCCCTATTGCTGCCAGCCACATGGAGAAATTGAGATATTTCCTGTATGGGGCTGTCATGTTTTCCTTCATTTGGGTTCGACTCCAGTAGGCCTGTTCTCCTGCTCAAATATTGGCTGACAGGTGGATTTCTGTCAGAAAGATGAAACATGAAATCATTCCTGAAAAGATTGTTTCAATCACAGCTGTTTTTGTGGTTGTGCTCATAGTTGCAGGGATTCAATGACGAAAAGATGCTGTTAAAACCACTTTCATCTCCCATTCACCCCTTTACCCCTTTTCTAAATGGGGCCTGGTGGGAAGCAGAGGGGGCCCAGTATGGCTCCAGGGTAGCAGAATGATGATGACTGCTGTACGGCAAAGTTTGTCAGCTTAATGCTCAAACATAATGGAAATCGCCATCAACAGGCTAGCTAAATTAGCAGTGCAACCACAGTGGTTTTAATCAGTATCGCAACATTTTTTGTATCGTTAGTCTTGTATTTTATACATATTTTAGATAATTGGAAAGACTGACAGAACAAAAAAGTACAACTTAACTTGTAAGGATCGTGTTTTCGTGCAATGAGCAACACAGGGTGGGTAGCATGTCAAAATAAATGTGTACCAATTGGTCAAATGAAAGAGTATAAATAATTGATAGATATAATTGAAATTTGATGATTTGAGCAATCAGGTGTAAAGCAAAATATTTGTATCTTTCTTGTATATGAAAAGGAGGACTTAACCTTGATACCCCACCTATACCAGCCATCCTGGGTAATTAACAAACAGACCACATTGTGTTTGGTCATCAGTCCCTTCCACTGTGTTCCTTCTACCTGATCTAATTCATCCCTTTGTTGACTCTTTGGAAAGAAGCCTCTTTAAATCAGATGTGCTGGTTTGCTTCTGATTTGCTTGTGTGTCTTTGTGTGTTCAGACAGTCCAGAAGGGGAGCGTAGTCCAGGTTTCATGCTGCCACCAGGTGCCAGCAGCACAAAGATGGTTCTGAGAGGGGAGACTCTGGAGCTGGAGTGCATCGCTGAGGGCTTGTAAGTAGCCACAAGTTGGTCAATAAACATTTTAAACACAATAAAGACAAACATGAAAACAAACATCGTAATCTATCATTCCAGGCCCACTCCAGAGGTCTCGTGGCAGAAGGATGGGGGAGAACTGCCCACCAACAGGATGTCCTTTCATAATTTCAAGAAAACACTCAAGATTTCAGACGTGACGGAGGCTGATGCTGGTGACTACCGCTGCACAGCTATGAACAACCTGGGCACAGCACACCACATCATCAAGGTCACAGTCAAAGGTGGGCTGTATAGTTGTTTAATTCTCATTTTCACCCTTTGTCATCTGGTACACTGGGAAGGGGATGGCAGCCATTCTTTTTTGATAATTAACTAAATCTAAAATAATCAGCATTGACAATCAGGATAGCTGATGCTCTAGTTTATTGCTTGCTAAGTGTTGAAGATTTTATGGCTGCAGAACTGAATTTTGATTCATATTGTGATTGGTGCTGCAAGTGTCATTTTATCTAATTTTGTTGTGTGTAATATTGATTATTTAGCATTTTTCATCGTATACTCATCAGAAGGCAATCAAAGGGAGATAAAATAGCAGAAGTATCATTTATGTTCAACAGTATGAAGGTAGTTAAAGTAAAGGTGTTGGGCTGTTTCCTTAAGCTTTAACCATAATCTATAAATGAATTCTCCCTTCCATTCACATTTACAATAGTGCTCATTCCTGAGCTTGTAAAAAGTCTGGGTTATTCTTTGAGGAATAATGGAAATGTCTCCCTTTTACTCTGTTTCCCACAGCTGCTCCTTTCTGGGTCAGTGCTCCGAGGAATCTGATCCTCGCTCCAAATGAGACTGGCATCCTCACCTGTAAAGTCCAAGGAGAACCAAAGCCAAAGATCACCTGGTTTGTCAACGGAGTGTCCATAGAGAGTGAGTACATGCAGATTATGTTTCACCTGTGGAGTATGTTACGCCCAGAGGTTATAAGGAACATGCAAATACAAGTCTAAGTAAAAATTCCTGTCCAGGAGTACTTAACAGCCTCTACTGATCCAAAATCCTCAGAATCCATCAGGGAAGCTTGTGTGCTGTGTGGCAGAAGCATGTGGTCCAAAAAGACAAGGAATACTTTCCAAGCATGACTACATTCTGTGTTCTGTGTTCATGTAGAAGCCTCAGGCCTCTGCTTCATAGAGCCTGTCAGGAAAACAAACATTGATTGTCAGTATTCAATCCTCTCTGCTATCAGGTTGTTGAGCCACAATTGTCATCAATTTAAGAGAAACTCAACTTATTAAATCATTGTGTTTAAGCACCTTTCTGCTAGAATGAGTATGAACTTCTTCAGCAGTTTGAAAAATAGTAGCTGGTCTGTTAGATTGGACCACATGGGCCAGTATTTGATCACATCAGTTTGCCTCATCTGACGAGGTTCTTTGTACATTTGCACAATTAGAGGTGTGGCTTATTTGATAAAAAGATGAACAAAATGTAGCCAAATGTGTAAAAGCTTAAGGGCTACCTCATCTGTTGCTCAGTTAAAAGTTAGGTCTAAATGTTTGTGTTTCAAATAGCCACCACAGAGTCGAGCTTCATTAAACATCTGCAGGAACCAGATAACACTGTGACTGTGTTTACGCTTTGTACAATCTATGGTTGGAATAAATACTACCATAATAATGGCAAACTCTTTTTCATAGATGCACCTCAAGACCACACTCGGAAAGTGGATGATGACACGATAATTCTCAGCAACGTCCAAACAGGGTCCAGTGCTGTGTACCAGTGTAATGCTTCTAATGAGTTTGGTTACCTGATGGCCAACGCTTTTGTCAACGTTCTTGGTGAGTAAAACTAGAGTGATAAATTCTTAAAGCTCTAAATGTAGTCAAAGCTTGTCATATAAATGAAATGAAGGATTTATAATTCTGTATATATGAAGGTAGAAATATGAAGATCCTTGTATTTGGGTATGAGTTATGATTCGACAGATACTGTGTGGCTCAATAAGAGAAGACATAATCAAGTTTTTTTCTGTTTTTCATTTAAACTAGAGTCACAAAATTCTAAAGAACAGTTATTTATTAAAAGAATCAGGTCTGCCTTGTGGCGAACAGATACAAGCCTTTGAATCAGTAATATTTCATCTGTCTCTGCTATTCTGCTACCTGGGCTTTAATTTAAAAAAAATAATTTCAGCTTCTGTCTCATGTGACTGTCCTTTTTTTGACTAAAAACATGGCAAACATGACCAAAAAGGCAAAAATTGAACTGAATTTATATTGATTTGTGTCTAGCTCAGCCTGAAAAATGAGTAAAGCAGGCCATATTGATCTTTTACGCCTTGTAATTCAAAATTCAAAATAAAATATTTTATAACCTGATATGTATTGAGTGCTGAATTTGTGCTTGTTTGTATAGCTGAGGCACCGAGGGTCCTCACCCCACCCAACAGAGTATACCAGGTCATCACCAACAACCCTGCTTTACTTCACTGTGCCTCTTTTGGTTCACCTATTCCAGTCATCACATGGTAGGAGTCAGCTTCTTGTGTTTTTCTGCTAATTTTTTATTACAACACACAACACACATTGGAAAATAGCTTTAAGTACTGTATGTTTTAAGACATAAAACTAAAATTGACTGATTTTTGGCCTCTATAAATGTTATACATTATATCTTTTCATCATCATACTGTAGTTGAAGTACAGAAAAAAACATGTTTTCTGCTGTTGCTACACAGGTTCAAAGACAGTCAGATCAGCATTAAGAATGGCGACCCTTATGTGATCTATGAGAACGGCACATTAGAGATCCATGTAGCTCAGCCAGCGAACAGCGGGAAGTACACCTGCATCGCCACCAACAATCTGGGAATTAAGGAGAACCATGTGTTCCTGGAGGTTAAAGGTAAGACATTAACCCGATCGCCCCATGCTCCTCTTCAGTATCATCACCAAGCTCCATTTTCAAATCAGCATATCTATATTCCTCTTTGTAGAGCCCACCCGTATCCTTAAGCAGCCAGAGTACAAGGTGGTGCAGAGAGGGATGAGTGCATCTTTTGAGTGTAAAGTCAAACATGACCCGTCCCTCGTTCCCACCATGACTTGGCTCAAAGACAATGGGGAGCTGCCCGATGATGAGAGGTACTGCACTTCCTTTCCTTTCTACGCCATTAAAGTCTAATCAAGAGGAAATAGATAAATGATGTATCTGTGATCTTTTTCTCAGGTTTTTGGTGGACACAGACAGTCTCACCATTAAAGATGTAACAGATGTTGATGAGGGCACCTACACCTGCATCATGAACACCACCCTGGACCGGGACTCAGCCAGTGCCATGCTCACTGTTGTCGGTAGGGTCAATTTAGCAATAATTCTGTGGCTCTGTTCTATTGTGTAGGTTGTAAGAAATCACACATAATCAGGGTACAATTTTCCAAAAGCAAGCGAAAGAACATATCCGCATTCAAAATCAAATTGACATGTGACAGCAATATGTTTTTAGGGGCTTAGTCCTTGGCGTAACAGTCCATTAGACTTGCTAGCTGATGCAGGTTAGCAAGATGTTCTCGGTTTATTAGTTGACAATAATGGAAGATAATTCAAGTATCTCTGGCACCTGAAATTAAATCATGATGAACTTTTTAGACTCCTACGCTACCACCCAGCCTGTTGTGGTGACTCATGTTTGCCTCCAGGTTAACTGTGTTTTTCTTCCAGCTGATGGTGTGACACTACGAGTGACATTATGAAGGATCTATGTTTCTGTTCCCATGCAAATTAAATATGTTTTAATTCCGGACCAATGCACAATCCTTGCTGAGAAAGTTTTGCCATTTTCCAAACAAGTCTTCTTTTTTGTGTTTCATGGTTCCCTAGTGTCAGCTACATTTTTTAACATTACCCAAATTATTTTCTGCTGGTGTAATAGTAGTTAATCTGTGTTTGGCTTCCAGGATATGTAAAGAAATGTAGACAAATTGAAATCTTTGGTCTTTGTGTGGGATGTGTTTTAATGGGAATCTTTTAATATAATGATTTACTCTTAAGATTAAGCTTTTTTAACTTACAGGCAACTTGAGGGTAGTTATGCAAATAACAAATCCTTGTCTTAAAATAAATGTGAATGGAACACTTCTGACGTATAAGCAGGGCTGCAAAAACACGCTGTGTGGGTTTTACTCCACTTAAGTCTAACATTAACAGTATTTTCTTACTGTTTTTCCGCATTTTCTAATTTCTTTCACTAACATTTACTCTCTTCTTCAACCTTACTCTTGCCTCTTGCTGTCTCAGAGGCTACTCCTACTCCTGCTATTGTCTACGGTAAATCATACCAACAAAGACAAATTTTCTACCTGCCATGAGTTCTGTTTTAAGATGTGTTGCTCAATTTTGTCTTTTGTTTTTAAGTCAGTGTGTCTTGTTGTCATTTTTTGTTTATTCCATATTCAGTCGTTTGATAAACATGCTGCACAATTTTCCTTTTCTTTTGATGACATGTTTTACTGTATTTGGCTTATTTGAGATACATCCCCTTCAAATGCATGCGAGCCACTTAACCTGCTTGATCAGGCCTTTACTGTGAGCGCTCTGTTCTGAGCATGTGCAGACTAGGGCTGATTATTCAGGAATGGAAACACCTGTTAGGGTGCCCCTGGATGCTCAATTTGTCATGAACCAAAGATTACAGCATTTGATTTTAACAACAGATTTTGTATGTAAACTATCTCTTGTACATAAATACATCTGTTGTGCACTCGTATATATTTTTACATAAAGTTTACGATTACAGTTGGGTCATTCATTAGGACTATCATTTGGAAAAACAGGTAGCTTTTTAATTCTTGTATTTTTAACTTTATGTTCTCAATGACAGTTTAGTTTTAATAAGATTTTAACGGTAACTATGCATAACAGGTTGTAAAGTCCATTATAATGTATATTTAGATTTTTTTGATTGTATTTGTGTACAGTTTTTTTGTCTCAAGATTGTAAATAGGACAAAGTCAGTACTTAAGCGGCTTATTTACAAAAAAAGGGAGGGGGATAAAAAGTGACTATTTTTTAATTTTGCATTCAGCAAACTCATTAAAGAATTGAAACCAACGACCCTGAGACCTAATGTGAGGAAATACTCTCTGTAACTCTGTGCCATCTTTGTATTTATGAGTTAAAGATGGAAACTGAGAGCCCTTTGTCATTGAGGTTTAGTAAAGGCACAATGCACAGTCCAGCTTCTTTTTTTTTTTTAAGTAAAACCACAGTTTATTTTAGTTTTGGTCAGTATTTATTTTGCTACATTATGTTTTTCATTGTTCTGTTAGTTTCAGTTAAGCTTCTGTATAACTACGTGTGCTTTATCTTATTTTCAGTAGATCACATTATTTTAATCCAAAAGGAATCATATCTGTCATCAATATCAGTTTCAGTTAATCTTCTGTCTGTGTTTGTGTTATGTTTTATTTTCAGTAGTATAGATCACTTTAATTTAATCCAATATGAAGCATATCTGATATCAATTTCTGGTTGAAAAAAAAATCTCATATTCTCTGGTTGTGGTCACCATGTTGTGTTTTCAGAGAGACCTGACCCTCCCACTGACCTGGAGCTGACTGACCAGACAGAGAGGAGCGTTCATCTCACCTGGATCCCAGGAGACGAAAACAACAGTCCCACACAAAGTATGCCATTTGTGGAGGAGATCATTCTGACTGACTTTTTCATTTCCCATTTACGTCATACAGCGGGTTTTTTCATTTTCTTGCAACTTCGTAAACAAATTACTCAAAGTTTTGGGCACCCTGGACCCCTGTACAGCACCCAAGACACCTTTTAAGATGCTAAAAATCATACAAGTCCTACTAGAACTTCATTTCAGTGATTAGATACACTTCTAGGAAAATCCTTCATTGTTACATTTTCACCAGTTTTAATCATTATATATTTCATATTTTGTAAGTGTGTTTGGATAGATAATACTGATGTTTGGAAAATAATGGAAAAAGTTAAAGTAATTTATTTTTAAAGTATCAGTATGTGCTAATGTGCTAATGTTAGCTTGTCAGTGTTAGCCAGTGATTATATCAGGGTGACAGCCGTTACTTTACTTAGGGTTAAGGGATAGTAAAGTTATTTAGAAGGTAGTAGTTTGGCCAACACTATATTGTATGGTAGGATGAGCAGAAGTACATTGATCGCTTGCATTAGTTGTAACTAACAGCACTAGAAGGGCAACTGACATTTGTCTGCATATTCCTCCTCCATGAGTCTCTATCTCTTAAGGGATTCTGTAGTTGTAAAATTGACTGTCGGCTTGTGTCCTCAGTTCAAAACAATACTTTTACTTCCAAAAAAAACGTCTTTTCCATCTGCCGTATGGTGAAGAAAGCATGTCTTTCCTGCTAGGTGGAAGATCTGAAAGTTGTGGTGGCATGTGTAAAGAATGAGTTGTAGCAATATTATCGAATCATTACATCTGAAAATGTTGCTGAGATTAAATGATTGCTTTTGTCAATAAATATTAACATGAAAATGTTTTTTGCCTATTTTATTCTCAGGAACTATCCATTCTGCAGCATTTGAAAAGCTGAATATGTTTAATCTTTCCTCAGAGTTTCTAATCCAGTATGAGGATCTACTCCATCAGCCTGGAGTTTGGATAAACCTCACAGAGGTTGCTGGCACGAGCACCACAGCTCAGTTAAACCTCTCTCCTTATGTCTACTACTCATTCAGAGTCCTCGCTCTGAATCAAGTTGGCTATAGTGAGCCCAGTCAGTCGTCCAGCCAATACAGGACAAACCCTGCTGGTAAGGGTTAGCCCTTCAGAATATTTTTTAGAAATGCAATTTTTGAGATTTATAACCAAATTGATGTGTATTTTTTTTGCTTTTTTTTAGCTCCTGATGAAAACCCATCAAATGTACAGGGAGAAGGATCAGAACCTGGCAACTTAGTCATCTCTTGGACGGTAAGACTTCTTCATCAAATATTGAACTCAAACCTCTTTTGTTTAATATTTAAATAGATTTTATCCTCACTTTTTTAGAAATTGCTAACAACATTTTCTTTTGCAGCCACTGACAGGATTTCAGTCAAATGGGCCAAATCTGGAGTACAAAGTGCAGTGGAGACAGAAGGATGTGGAGGAGGACTGGTCCTCCAAGAACGTAGCCAATGTGTCTCAGTTTGTTGTGACAGGAACTCCAACATATGTGCCCTATGAGATCAAGGTTCAAGCTCTAAATGATTACGGAAGTGCCCCTGAACCTGGAACTGTGATTGGATACTCTGGAGAGGACTGTGAGTTTAATGACTGTCTTTAATTTGCATCTTAGGACTCACAAGAGGAAAATTTACTCTTTGATAGTCTTCAAAACAAAACAGTCTTAAACTGTTGGATTTGTTAAGTCTCAGTCAGATTGTCAGCAGCAGCAACACCAGCCACAGTTATATCATACTTTTCATTAAAGCTCAGTCAGTATGTTGCCATTTTCCCCAGAATGTAATTGTGAAGTTTTTTCTGCTAATTGGATCTTTCCATCTGACTTTAACATAATTTATAACTTGTTCAGCAGTTTTGCAAAAGCAGCTTATTTTTCCTGACATCATAAAAGTTCTTTGTAGTTTTTTTTCCTTAAAGACTTATCTTGTTCTCAGTCTCTGCAGTGTCATGAAACTAAATTTTAAATGCTTTTGTATTTATTTCTTTCTCAGTGCCTTTGACTGCTCCTGAAAGTGTCCAGATCATGGTGCACAACAGCACTCTCGCAGAGGTACACTGGGAGCCTGTGCCTTATCCATCAGTCAGAGGGAAACTACAAGGATACAAGGTACATAACATATTCCTGAAACATTGCTTTTTGCTACTAGAACTGACAAATAGTTGTGTAGGAATTAGTCCATAAATGTGGAAATAAGGTAGCATTTAGTACGTCATGGTTCGAAAGGCCGAAGGTGTATGGGATATAGAATACCCTTTCTTGATGCTGTTAAAGGATAAGTTTGGTTCCTACAGCTTTCACATTGTTTGTAGAATGAAGTAGAACAATATACTCACCCAGAAGGCTTTCCTGATCCAAACAGTGCTTCGGGAGATATTTAGATCCAAAATCGAGCAGCAGACATCCGTATAATGGTAGCACACGGGGCATGTATAGCGCCGCTCCTAAAACTGCATTAATCGTCCAAAAACTCATTAATTTCACCAATATTTCATCATGATCCGCTCTCGCTACTCCTCCATTACAGTCTGGGGTCACTCCACTCATGTTTTGTGACTGTGCTGACCTTTGAACTGAAGACTTTGTTTACGTTTGCTTCCGCGCATGTGCAGTATGGCTCATTGTTTCAGGGGAAGACCGCCGGCTACACAGTGACTTTCTTCTTCCAGTTTTGTGCAAAATGAATGAATATCTATCGAATGAAGATGTTGTGGATGAGAACTTTGAATATGATGGGTGTCCTTACAGTTTCGAGCCACAGTTTACAGATGAGGAGCTCATCGAAAGGAGGAAGCCTTACTGCGCATGCGCGGCAGCCGAAAAGAAAGTTTTCAGTTCAGATGTCAGCACAGTCACGAAAACATGGGTGGAGCGACCCCGGACCTTCGTAGAGGAGTAGCGCGAGCGGACCATGATGAAATATTGGTGAAACTAATGAGTCTTTGGACATTTAATGCAGTTTTAGAAGTGGCGCTATACATGCCCCGTGTGCTACCATTATACGGATGTCCACCGCTCGACTTTGGATCTAAATATCTCTCGAGCACTGTTTGGATCAGGAAAGCCTTCTGGGTGAGGATATTGTTCTACTTCATTCTACAAACAATGTGAAAGCTGTAGGAACCAAACTTATCCTTTAACATAAAAGACAAGCCGTTTAAGTAAAGATAATAAAGTGCATCAGACATTGCCCCTCTTGAATTACAAAGTGTTATTGTGTTTTTAAAAGAGTGGGCTCTAAAGGGCTACAAAATGGCTAGGAACCCTGCAGCATGCATTTCTGATCATGAAATATTGTATCTGCTTCAGAGTCAGTTTACCACGTTGTGTTGCCATTATAGCTTAACAATACCTTTTTACTCTGCCTGTTATATTTATGCCTAAAAAGTTATCAAAGTTTGTTTCATTCGTCAAGGTTATCACAGAGAAACAAAATACGAGTTTGTTTGTTATTTTGCTTCAGACCTTACTATCATCACTGATCCAAGAACAGTTGGTTGGCTTTAGTTGAGAGAGCCGGCACAGTGCTCACTTCCACGCTCAACTCCAAAACTAAATCACTCTGTTGAAAAATCAATAAACTTGGGCTCATCCTCCTTATGCTTTCCCCAGGTGTACTACCATCGTGAGCATGGTTTGCACGAAGCAGAAGGAGATACCGAGAAGCAGGAAGAGCAGGTGTTGACATTCAGTGGGAATCGTAGCGAAGGCCGTCTGCCCGGCCTCCAGCCTTACAGTGTGTACTTCATCTCCATCAGGGTGCTCAACAGCAAAGGAGAGGGGCCTCCAAGTCCGAGCAAGAAGTTTGAGACCCCTGAGGGAGGTATGTGTGATAACTGCGTGATTTGTTTAGTATTTTGGATTTACCAGATCTGTAAGATGACGCTGAACTTTTGCTCCTTGTATTTCCAGTTCCAGGTCCTCCATCTTTCATCAAAGTCATTAACCCCAGTCTGGACTCTCTCACTCTGGAGTGGGGCCCACCAGTGAGCAATAATGGCCGCCTTGCTGGATACACGCTTGAGTACCAACCTGGTAGATGCTCAACTTGTATTTTAAGCCTGTTTAATGACAAGTTTTGAAGCGCTTATGCTATGCAAAGAAACGTTGTGAACTTGCACATGCTTTTCTCTCTCAAGTCAACAGCACCAGTGAATTAGGCCCAGTCAAGGTTCTGATGTTTGCTGCAAATGAGACCACCACCATTCTGTCCAACCTGAACTCCAGCATGCTCTACAAGTTTTATCTGAGTGCTAAGACTATCAAAGGCTCAGGCCCGGTCATTACAGAGGAGGCCTTCACAGTCATGGACACAGGTGAGCTATTTACTGATACACAGTTAAACTCAATCTGCTGTACAACAACAATGGGAGTAGGGGTCTGATAGAAGGTTACACAATGATGTACGAGTAAGATAAAGTCAAGGAGGCAATCTGCACTGAGTGGCACAAAAAGTACATGAAGCAACATCAATGTTTAAGAAAGACAAAGACTTCTAGCATAGGAAAGAGCTAAGGTTTGGGAACAAAATAAAAAAAGAAATCATGTTTCTTGGAGCCACATTTGTTGAACCCATGCCAACGTTAAAAGTGTAGTCTGCGATGTGGGAGAAAACGAGTGGAGAGGTTGTTTATAAACGAATTTAGACCCGCCTCTCCCTCCATACCTCACCCCTGGCTCCACCCCCGAAAGCTGATGGACGTGCATCGTCATGGAAACGGCCGAAGAAACTGTGTAGCTGACCAACATAGCTAAGGTAACACTGACTCGTCAGACAACTCGACTGACAATATTGATAACATCACAACAACAGTACATCCTGGCAGATTAGACAATAAGATGAATGCCTGACGGCTGTTACTGTTATGTGAAGCACCACAAAGCTAATGTTGCTTACCTATCCAGCAGACAGACGGCGACATCCGCGTCCGTTTTCAGGTCTTTCAATTGGCGGAGTTCCCTCCACCGTCGGAAAGCAACACCAATGTTGACCCGGGTCTTCGCTCTTTCATGGTCATAGCCCTTCTTTTTCACTTTCTGCTCCTCTGACCTTTTTCTTTTGGGCTGTTTTTCAGCCATTGCTACTGCACATATCGTATCTCTCTCTTATGCTAACTGCGCACGCTACGCAACCTACTACTCCCCCTCCCCCCTCTGTCTGATCTGCGCATGAGTATGATCGCCCCCTGGATGTGGGGGGATGTACCCTGTTTTGGTAAATCGGCCCGAGCCACAGTATTTACCTGCTGAAATTCAGAGCCAAGGCTGTCTAATGAAACCAGACTTTTTTTTCAACATGATGTCAGTGGATACATTTTGTGGACGGAGAGGAGAAATACGGTGAATTTGGCAAATACTGCATTAGATTAGAAGATTAGAAGATCGCTGACTACACCTTTAACTGCTGGTTTTAAGCAGCAATAGCTTTTCACCCTTAAATAGTTTTAAAGTTCATCTGATAGGCCCGAGCAGAGGAGTCTGTGATATGTTTTCTCATTGAGTCATTAGTTTGGAGGGTAAAAGAGTTAACTTTTAATGGCTTGAATCTGAAAAATCTCTGTCTGCCTCTGTTCATCAATTATAACTTTTTAAAGCAACACTGAGCACCAGTGAGTAAGTGGTCTTAATTAGCAAGACCTTTATCATCTTCCTTAACTGTCAAAAAAAGGCAATAAAAACTCAGCTTGCTAGCCAGTTTAAGCTAACATGTCTAGGTAACTGTTTTTCCCAACAACAAGAACCTGTCTGTGTTCTCCAAGCGTTGCATCTCGTAAATATAAGGTTTTGCTTTTGAGATCAAATGCATTCAGAACATTTTAATCTATTTTGTCATTGCCATCATCTGTGCTACTTGAATGCACTCTGTAAATTCCAACAGCAGATTATTAATGTCTATTAAGAGGACAACATAATACGATGTATAAAAGATACTCTTCTTAAAAAGCATTGTGTGGGGGGCACTTTTAGAAGCTTTTCTACCTTGATGTGAAAATTATCAAATAGAAACAGTGGTTTACTTTTCCGTAAATTAACCTGATTGATTGTAGTTCGAAGTAGGAGCCTTTAACTCAAATAATGATAATGGGAAGCAGCAAAGGTAGGTGAATCTATTCTCCTTGACACACTGTTCCCAGGGTTTGGAGGTGGGGACCTGGTGAAGCACATCACAGGGAGCAGCAGAATTGGTAGCCTATGACAAAGATTAGTCTAATTCTAATCCTAATATTAATCTTCATCTTTAAGACTCTTTAAATAGTTTTAAACACTTGGGGTGATGTAAGAATTGAGCTGAAAAATATTTGTAACAGAAACACAGTGCAAAGATCCAAGTCATGCCATCAAGGCAGCCATGTTGCTTGTTTTGCCCCAGCAGTCTGACAAAGGGGGTATGTCCTTGTAGGAGAGTGACTTCAGTGCATAACCTCTTTTAAAGATTCCTGCGAGCTTTAGCAATGAGGTCCCACTGCTGTCAACACCTCATATCTCCCCTCTTTCTGTCTCCCTTTTCTCCTCTGAAGCTCAAACTCAGCCCACTGTAGTGGCTGGCAAAGGTAACTTAGCTGCCCATGGAAGTAGCTGCATGTTACTCATATAATCAATCAATAAAAATTTGGTTTAGACTAGAGCTTAAAACTTTAGATCGCTGCATGTTTAGTTAGCATGTCTCCAGAAAGTTGGATTTATGTTCGTCAGACTTCCACAGCTTTTGCAAGGTAGAAATCACATCCCTCTCAGACAATAGCTGCTCTGATCGCTCTTTTTAAAAACATTTGATTTTACAATTGTTTTTAACGTCTTCTAATGAATAGATTTTCATTAGAAGCCTCTAGCATGATGCTTGTAAGTTTATCTGTTTAGTCCACTTCTAACACATTTTACAAACCAGCTTCTGCTGTAGTGTTATAGTTGTATTGTTCAGATAAATGAGAAGTAAATGAAATAACATGCATGGGACCTGCCTCTGCATGTCGAACAAGCATATTTCTCTGTTTATCGCTGTTTCTGCAGCTTATACTGTATGTCTCTTTTGGTTGGTGTATATCTATGTTGTCTCACTCTTTTCCATGTCCTTCCAGGCCTCACAGAGCCCCCTCACCCAACCTCCCCCATCACACAGTCTCTGCATCCCCCACTTCACAAGGGTACAAGCACTCCCTGTGTCCCCCCTGATTTCTGCACATAACCTGTCCTGCTGCAAATGGCCCATCTCAGGCTTTTAAGAACTACCCTCATTGAAAAAATAGAAATGATTTTGCTGAAACTTTGAATTAACATCTGACATATTTGAGTATGTTGGTTTGAGTTAGATTTCTGAAAGTGGACATTACATACAAGCCCTCCCTGAGATGGCCATTAAAGCACCTATATGACTGATCCGTCTCTTTCTTCTGTCACAACTTGACTTTGTACATAAACTTTAACTTTGTACAGTTCAGTCTTTGATTTGGCAGGGATTACCTAAGAATGATCAGTTCAGATGTTCTTTGTTTTCCTTTTTAAAAGATGAGCCTCAATACAAAAGAACAACTGATTACATATTAATATGGATTAGGGCTGGGCAATGCATATATTTAATCTTTTAGTTTAAGTATTAAGGTAGGAAATGACATGTTTTACAAAAAAAAGTTTTTTTTCTTGACCAACTCAGTTGCACATTTCACTCCCCCGAGTTCATTTAATTTCAGATTTTTTCCCCATGCCTCAGGCAGACCTTATATCAAGCCAAAATCACAGGGCACACCATATTCCTTATAACAAGTAGACACTTTGATATGTATTGAAATATCTTATGGGTCTCTGCAAATTTATGGCAAGTTATAATATTTTTTTAAGGTAGAAATACTGAAATACAGTTTTTATGCTAGCTCCTGCCATTTTTTTGCATAGGTGTATTTAAAAACTTGTAATTGCTTCTTAGATACAGTATACTGAATAAAGCGACACAAGTTAAACAGCTTTAAGTGTTAATGTTGGCAAGACTGTGAACAAGCCTGCCTCCACCCAAGCTACAAAATATACCTGTTTAAAAAGTGTTGTTTTTTTCCTTCCTTGTGGGTAAAAAATATGGATTTAATTTTAGGTCACTTTGCCCAGCTCTAATGTGGACAATATTTCTTAGTTTGAGTTAATTGTATGAAAGAGAAGCCAAGTTACTCCCCCTGAAAATATGTGAGACACCATTTTATGCTTACATAAATGACCATCACATTTGGACCCAAGTGTATTGGTACTATATCAATACCAAGGCGGGTTACCAAGAAGAGCTTTTAATCTCTTGGCTTCACTCACAGGCAGCTGTTGTTTTGTCCATCTTAATAAACTTAATATAGGTTTAGAAAAAGAACATCTTCAACTCTTTCCTTAAAAATTTGTAAAGACCTCAGGTTAAAGTAATGTCATTTTCTTCTCTTAATGCTGAGAAGAGCTCTGATTTAGTTTCATTTTCAGCAATCAATAAGTAAATAAGTTTTGGTTGACTTATTGCTATTTTACTCTGATGAGACCTCTACATAGGCTGTCTAAACATGAAAAAATAATTTATTTCTCGTTCACTATTGAAGAATATTTTATACTTTATGTATGATGGCCACATTTTGAAATTAAAGCCTTGCTTTTCTCTTTCTCATGTACTTAGCTCCACCTATAGGCCCTGCGTTTGGCGTCGTTAACACATCTCTGTTGGAGGAAGGTGCTGTTATCAGTTGGGAATACTTTGGACATCATAAGAATGTTTATGTGGAGTATAGTGTAGAAAACAGTAAGGGTTTACTTTCTATTTGCAGTAATAATCTCATATTAACGCAGCCTTTTGTATAGTATGCCCATTTTAACCCCTTTCAACCCACTGCACCAATTCCAGGTAAAGAGGACTGGAAAAAGGAGGTGGTAAACGGTTCACACTGGCATATGATAAAAGGTTTAAAGCCGGGGACAACATATAGGGTGCGTGTGGTAGCCAAAGACCCGGCTGACCCAACAGTCCACAGCACAGATGAGGTGTTGGTTCCTGTGCCAGGTGAGGCGGCATGCCTCAGGATAGACCGTCTTTGTGATTAGTTAAATGTCTCATTTTCCATTCTTTTTCTTTTAGTCACTTAAACGTCCATGTCCGCATAAAATTGAAGTAGATTGGTGATTAGAGTCAGCATGCTAATCTGCATGTCAATAAATTCATGTCACTGTCAATCAAATCATCTACAAGTCTGGTCGATTTCATCATCAGTACTAGCCCCATAATTTGACTGTTTTTAGTTTTATGTTCTTTAGTTTTGTTGTTAACAGTGCCTAATCACATATTAACATTTTTTAACTTCATCCCTTTGTTCGCAGCCCTTTTTTAATTACAGTGTTGATCTTGTGGTGAATCGGTTTCTGCCTTCTACACTGTGATTTTCAGACTGATTCTAACTCTTTATCCATCTCTCTGCCCTCTCCATGTGTGCAGCTGTACCCAGCAGACAGGTAGACATTGCCACCCAGGGATGGTTCATTGGACTCATGTGTGCGATCGCCCTCCTCATTTTGGTCCTCCTCATAGTGTGTTTCATTAAGAGGAACAAAGGTGGAAAATATCCAGGTAAGAGATTTTTTTCATGTCAGTGTTAGCAATCACTACTTCAAGAGTTATTAAGCCAGTGCCTAAAAAAATCATGGGCTGAGGCCCCTTGTGGGCATTGGAGCAACTACAAGTTGGCTGTGAGAGGTCATTTAAAATATATGATATTATAAGCATGATAGAAATCACATTTTCAATAATCTGAAATACTAGATTATGTTTCCTTTTAGTTCCAGATCTTACAGACCAGAGCCAGTAGATTTAACTTTTAGTTTACATTTATTTTAGCAATTTATCTTTGGATTGTCAGACAATGTCACAGATTAGCTAGCATGGAGTTAATCGGGTGTTACTCCATTTAACTATTTACTAAGCTGCTAGCTTCCTAATAATGCAAAACCTTAATTCGAATAAGCTAGGATGTTGGGTAAATAAATAAACCTTTTTTACCTGTATTTAATTGAATACACTACCGGAACTTTATTATTTTATGTATTTATTCATTCATTTTAAATTTGGTACCTGCAATACATCCCAAAAAAGCTGCAGTAGGGGCATGTTTACTACTGCATTACATTACCTTTTTTAACAACACTTAATGAATATTTGGGAACTGAGGACTTAATGTTGAAGGTTTCTAGTAGCAGCCAGTCTCGTACCCACGCAGAGCCAGCTGTTGCAACACCTGCAGAATGTGGCTTTGCCTTGTCATGTGGAAATATGCATGTACATCCCTGAAAACAGCGTTGCAATGCAAACATATGTTACTCCACAACCTGTATGTATCACTTAGTATCAATGGTGCCTTCACAGATGTGCAGGTTACCCATGCCATGGGTACTACCACCACCCATACCATCACAGATACTTGCTGTAAACTCTGAATGGATTACAATCTGGATTGTCCTTTTCCTCTTAAAGTGATATTCCGGGATGGAACAAATTGGGTCCTATCACAAGGTTAAGAGCAGAAATTACCCCTACAGCAGTGTTTCTGTGTCACAGAAGCCCATGTCGCTGCGAGCACACACCCCCTTCGTCCTCCCGTTCTGCTCCTCTGCTGATTTGGCTGGACTCACACGGGGCCATATTTTCCTTGATCAAAAACACAAATAAACGGACTCCCACCGAAAAAGTCTGATATCGGTCTGCATTCACGCTTTATTTAGAGAATTTTCAGCGCGTTACTTTCACACAAAAACACCGCTAAATAAGGGTCTAGTTCTCGTAGCGCCGTGAAACGGCCAACGCGGAAGAGACTCAGCTGTGGCTGGCTCTTCCGCGGAGGAAGAGGGAGTTAGGTCCTAGCGCCCTGGGTTTCTTCTCCACATAAACACTGCTGTAGAGGTAATTTCTGCCCTAACCCTTGTGATAGGACCCAACTTGTTCAATCCCGGAATATCACTTTAAGCCTGGAGAACATAATTTTCATGATTTCTAAAAATGTTTGAAATGTGGATTCGTCAGACCACATCATGCTTTCCCACTTTGCGTCAGTCCTTCTCAGATGACCGGCTCTGTCATTACTACTGGAGTCTAATATGGTTGTTTTGGGGTTTTGAAGGGCACAACATAATTTTAGTCTTCCAATTGGGCCATGGCATACTCAATATTTAGAAAAGAGTCAGCCAATAACACTTGAAAGGGATACCTCAGGGTTCCATCTTTGGACCTTTCTAATTTCTGATTCACTTTCATTATCCACCATGTGTATGGCTGCTTCACACAAAAGTCTTAAAGAGTGATTTTAGAAACAAATGGACATAATGTAATTTTATTTCTTGATACCACAGGGACTTTAGTTGAATGATCTATCAAATCAAGCATCTTTTTGAGTGATTTCACATCAACAAACTTTTCATCAATATTGATTTTATCTGTTTATATGAGTTTATTTTCACACACACACACAAAAATATATTTGTCATAGATATTTCTGAATTTACTCAAGTCCATCTTGTCAAAATCAATGGAGCAAAATTACTCCCTAAAAAAGCCTGACTGAATTTCAAAAGAAAAAAAGCCAGTTGCTAACAAGACTGGAATGTTGAGTAATATAAGTAACCTGAGTATTCTAACAGATAAGTATCTAATACATTAGCATGCTGTTTTTGTAAATAGCCAATTTGAACACGTGTTAAGAGGAGTGACGTCGGTATTTGTATTCCTCAGTGAAAGAGAAAGAAGATGCCCACCAGGACCCAGAGATCCAGCCCATGAAGGAGGATGACGGGACGTTTGGAGAGTACAGGTGAGCGGTATTCATCATCAGAAAAGTTTATACTGCAGAACACTTTATTTTACTCATTTTTTCTTGACTTGGCTGTTTGTATGTAGAACATTTGACCAGGCTGCAGAGACACTTTCCCCACCAGACTTCATAGAGGCAAGACAAAAAAAGCACTTCATAATGTGTGCAGTCTTTAATGACCAACTCACATCAACACTTGCCATCTAATCTTAAATAAAAGCATACTACAATGCTTAATATGTCCATATTAACAAGTAATATGACATCTGCTTAAGATAACCAGATCCTTAACTGTTCTATAAACACACATCAAACAAATCTCATTTTGATTATTTCATTGAATTGTCCACATTTTTCTGTCTTTAGATTAAAGAAACTTACATGTATAAAGAAGTGATACAATAGTTGCTTTGAATGAGTGAACAATGTCTTTTTGAGTCGACGTTGCTGGCATTGTGCTTTAAATGTTCCATATGCATGCTCTGTATTGTCTGTATGTCTCCTGAGAACAAACTCATTGTGGTGTGAACTGCTTTTCATGTGTGCTTCCATTCTTATCTCTGTTCTGGCTTGTTTAGGTCTATAGAGAGGTAAGATGGTGTAAACTAGCATGCATGCAAGCAAGGAGAAAGTGCAAGTGATCTGTTTAACCATCATCAGATTTGTAGTTGACAATGCTAGCATCAATTACAGCATCACAAACTAGAACTAATACTGAATTACAGATCTGCAGTTACTCTACAAACCTCAAAGCCAAAGAGTTGATGTGTCTTTTAAATTGTGGATCAAAAAGGAATAGGGTGATTTGCAAATCCTCTCCAACCTATTCTCAGTTGAATACTGTACAAAGAGCAGATATCCTGATTAATAAGATATATTTTCAGAAAAGGCACACATCCTAATTTTGATGCTGGCAACACATTACAGAAACAATCAGTACACAA
This sequence comes from Scarus forsteni, assembly GCA_036419115.1. Taxonomy (NCBI): domain Eukaryota; kingdom Metazoa; phylum Chordata; class Actinopteri; order Labriformes; family Labridae; genus Scarus; species Scarus forsteni. The sequence goes on along the minus strand of JAZDUH010000341.1, from coordinate 29,682,450 downwards.
GCATGTTTTTCACTCTTACATGACCTTCTCTTCAAACAAACACTATTTTGAAACACATGTCCAAAATCCATGTGAACCTCTCATAATGAACGTTGCCCAACAGATGTGCAAGTTACCCATGGCTTGGACACTGATACATCCCCGTACCATCACAAATGTTGTCCTTTGGCTTACTGAAGTGTGCCACCAATATAACGTTCATCACTGAGTGTTGCCAGTTTTTAATACATTGCCGTCTGAGGTGTTGGAAGTCATGGGCATTCAATGTCAGGTTTCAGTCATTCTGGTTTATTTAGAGATTTCTCAAGATTCTCTAAATGTTTTGCTAATATTCCAGCATGTAGTTCGTAAGTTCTCTAAATTTATTGCAACTGCACATCAAAAATGATCACTGTAAATTACTGATCTTTTATCAAATAGAAAATGTGTACGTATCTCCAAAACAACATTATAGAAGTAAAGTCCAATAGTTTTCATACATAAAATCTTGTCTTTGTGCTGTATTTAATTGTGTATCATGTTATACAGTTGTATGAACATTTTATAATGTCTCAACTCTTTTGGAAATGGAGTTTGTACATTCTAGGCTTCGTTCATTTCACCTCTGTTAATACAACTGCATTGAGCTTGAATTCAAAGCTGAAATTTTCTAACTGAAGGGCTTGCTAACTGTTCATCTGAAAACATACTTTCTTAATTACAAACAAATACTGATCATATGATTTCTCTTAATGGAAAGAGATTGATAAATAAGTGCACTTTTGATTATTGCATGTAAGCTAAAATAAAGCATATTTGATAAGTCATTTGCAGAGATTGTTTCCAAAGGTATAGAATTGCAAGAGACTGAAAGCACGCTTTGCAAAATTCTCTTAAGCAGTGGTCATTAACCAGTTATCAAAGCAAAATGATGATGCTTCAGATAGAACTAACACAGTAGATGAATCTATTAAGTACTATAAACATAGACAAGCTACTCCACTGTACAAAACCCTTTGATATTGTTTTTCTGGTCTCTAGAGCTAAGAGATATTTCTGTTTAGATGTCTGTTAAAAAAAAAACTGAGCTGTACTCTTACTGCAGGTTTCAGGACTCCTGAATCTACTTTGTGTAGATGCTGACGATTTGACACAATGGCCTGCTGTGATCTCCACCCATTTGTCTTGTTAAACTGCTGCAAAGATTTTCATGACAAACCCAAACCCTCATTAAAAAGGTCTCGAAGGTGTTCACTGGCAGTAAGGCTTTTACTTTAAGATGCATTGGCTGCCAACTTGTTGCATTTTTATATACCACAAATACATTCTGTGATGAAATCATAAAATAAAATGACTACATTGTTGAATTTTCTGTTAGGTGTTGAAAAAATCAAGGGTAATTAAGGAGAAACGTATTCAGCTTTGAGGGATTTGGAAAAAAAAGTTGAGGTCATGGAGCCTAATGGTGATCCTCTTCTTGTGTATGCAATATCTGTCTTCCCTCACCGAACAATGAACTGATTGGATTTTTGGAGACCCTAGTTCAAATGTTATAAGCTTAAGCTTAAAAATTTAAAAATGCTTCAAGTGTTTTTCTTTCAGTCTTGGATAAATGTCTTCTCTGGCTCAAGGTTGAGCTATAAGATTTTGAAGAGTCAAGGTCAGTCATCCTCAGGCCCCATGATCATCGGTAGTTTGAGATTGTGCTGTCTGAAGAACTATGAGAGGGTTTTCTACCAAACTTGGCTCAAATGTCCCCTCGATTTATGATTAACCTGATTGTATTTTAGAAGTAGAAAGTCAAAGGTCTAGGTCAGTGGGCCTCATACTTGGCCATGCTGATCAAAGCCAATTTGTTCATGAATATATCTTTAGTAGCTGACGCTGGCCAAGACTGAGATATAAAATTTTGTATTAAGTACATTCATGGGGTCAATACACCTATGCTGTGTTCAACACAGGTCAACATATCTCAGTATTTTGCCACTTTGTCTGGAGGATGAAAAACAGCTATCCCCAAAACGGTGACTCAAGGCATACAACAGGAATACAGTCCTGATGAGGAAGCAGCTGGAGCTGATAGAGATGAATGCAGCTGTATCTGGGGGTAGTGATGTCATTCGCGTGTTTGATTAAACATCGGACAGTCATTCGTGTTGCCTAATTCGTTCTGTGTGGCCTGACTTAGCTTGATATGACCTGACTTTTCCATTTACATTGGCAAGCGTTGGCCAAATGTCAGTGTGTGATGCAGTTCAAGATTTGGACAGAACAGTCAAACAAAAAGTTCCCCCAGCCTCTCCGTAACCACTGCTTAAATCCCATACTGACATGGGGTCTGGTGAGTACGTTGGGTTCAAGTAAAGATCACCTCGTCTGTCCGACCTCCTGAAACTGACCACTAGCGTGAGTGGGCAGATGAGGTTAGAGGTAAAGGGTCAGTGAGTCTTATGACTGACACAGACCCAGAGCAGAGCCTCGTAGAAGATTAACACGATCGGTAGATAGTTATGATGACAGCAACAACATCACCAATCCGCCATAAGAGTTCACTCATAGTTTGATGAGCGTTAGAAGAGCCCCCCTCTCCCTCCGCACTTGTCTGTGACCATGATGTTCTAGTTTTGTCTACCCCTTTTCTGTGTTTGCCACAGAGTTGCTCAAGCCATTATACCATAGAAGGGCTTTTATTTGAACACTTCTGATATTTAAGGGAGTACATCTCATTTTTTTGTACAGTGGAGAGGCTAAAGCACGTTTGTGAATAGACAATAACGTCTCATTGACATAACATCAGAGTTTCTGACCACTGCATGAAAAAATAACAAGCCATTCTTTGAGTAATCATCCTCTGATCCTCTCCAACCCTTCACAGTGACACAGAAGATCACAAGCCACTGAAAGGCAGCCGGACACCGTCCAATGGCACGGTGCGCCGCGACGAGAGTGACGACAGCCTGGTGGACTATGGTGAGGGCGGGGATGGACAGTTCAATGAGGACGGCTCCTTCATTGGCCAGTACAGCGGCAAGAAAGAAAAAGACACGCATGAAGGCAACGAGAGTTCGGAAGCCCCGTCGCCCGTCAACGCCATGAACTCATTTGTCTAACAAAACGAGGGGTGGCACGCGGGCGACCCGGCTGCGACGGTTGCTTTGGCCACTCCTTGTCACCCTGGCAAATGTGACCGGCTGCGGTGACAGTTGCGAGGGTGACGGTGGACGTGGAAACCTACTTCTAAACCACGGTGGCTGTCACACCCTCATCCTCAGCCCCTTGTCACACTGTGATCTCTGATCGACACACACTCTAGGCGGCGAAGACCGACAACACATCCCACATGACCATTAATGGAAGGCGTGAAAGGGGGGATGTAAGGACTCTGAGAGGAGAGAAGGAGAAAGGAAGCAATACAGAGAAGATGAAGGAATGTACCCAAAAGAATTTGAGCAGAATTGTGTGTGTTAGTGCCATATGATCTTTGCAAACAAACTAAAACATGTATCCAAATATATATTTTATCTAAGTACAGGACATGACCCACAGTGAGGCAAATATGCATCAAATCATCTGCATGGAGATTATCATGGTTCTATTATGCATTTTTACCATCTTTGTGTAAGTTGTTGCAGAGGTGAGCTGCGTGTAGACAGTGTATGATGCACGCCTACTAGCGTCTGGATATGCCTCTTTTGTTTTTGACTTGAGTAAAAGTGTTCATCGGTGTATGGTATATAAAGAAAAATGGCAGTTGTGTCATCGTGGACGCTCTTGCGATATGTGTGACACAAAGTAGAAGCCAGCATTTGTCTTTTTGAGACAGATGAGCTGTTTGTACATATGTAACAGATTAAGAAGAGATCTATATTTCAAGGTCAGGGATGTCCATTTGTAGTCTTTGGAAACCTGGCTAGAACACTTTGAAACTAGCGATGGGTCACTCTTATTCACACCAGCCAGCCAGAACTCCCACTTTTAATCCAATCGGCTTTTTCCCCAAGGTTTTTGTTTTCTGCTTTCCTGTACAAATCTTGTCCTTAGCTTTTTGTTCCATGCACTTACCAAGTGCTAATGGTGGTGGGGGGATCAGTGTCATTGTCTAGTGCTTCCATCCCAAGTCGAGAGCCACTGTGCAAGCCTTTTCTCGTCAGAAATCACAACTACAAAGAGCATTTCCACTCATCTGCTATGTACTGTATCATGGCAGGAAAGAGAACAAAGATGTCTATCAGTTGATGATCAGGAACCTTTCAGCACGGTCCCCAGTGCCTTTGTCGAGAACAGTGACTCATATTTATAAAAAATACATCCCCCTCTGCTTATAGGACAACCAATAGTCTCTGCAGCTCATCTGTATCACAAGAATAACTTATATAAAATACACTTAAACCTTTGTCTTTCATGAATCTAAAGAATTTTAGAGTAATATAAACTTAAGTCTTCAAAAAATACTGAATATGATTTCAGTCAACTATTTCTCTCTCTTTTAATAACAATTGGAATTGTTTTTTAAATTGTTGGAAAGCCTGGTTCATCATCTTTACAAGGTACAAAGGAGTATTGTGCTTCTGTGGAATGATCAACACAGATAAATGTGTGGGAAGTGCCACAGAAACTGTACCAAATCCATGCAACCTGAAGTGGCAGCATTATTTGGTGTTAGCCCTGGTGCCATTTCCAAACTTGCTGCAACCAAAAGCAGACTGAAGTTATCACCGAGGAAGACAGCACTCCAAGAAGACTAGTTCCTCACCCTTGCTTCCCCGAATGAACTGCCAGCCTTTGGCCGTAGAAGAGGGGATTTTGGCACATTTTTATGGGGCGCTACTCACATGTTTAGCTGTGTTGCTCATTCCACAAATCTACTATCCTTATAAGTTGTACCTTATTGTAAAAGTGACTAATCAGGCTTCCCCACTATATTAAATACAATACCATTTGGTATAATTAAGGGGGAAAAATAATCAACTGAAATATCATTTCCAAACTGTCAAGTATATATTCAAATTCTGTTTCAGAAAGTTATTGTTCACAAGGTTGAATCAAAAAGTAGACCCCTATAACATTCAATATATATGTGTGTGTATATATATATATATACATATATAACACTGAAATAGACTGTATTTGCATATATATAAACATACACTCTATTTCAGTGTTTTGAATGAAACATAATTTTGGCTAAACAACCGAGTAGCCCACTATGCTGAAGGATTAGTAAAGGATTTGGAAATGGACAGAAATGAATTTTAGTCACTCTTTTTGACCCACAACAGCTTGCAAGTTCATAAGTGAATGGGATGTTTATCTCTAATCTGACTTTTTCCAAAAGCACTCCACTAGCGAGGGGTAGGTGTCAGATAAAGACTGACTTAATTTTTTTATATGTCACATTTACCATGTGAAAAGAAGCCACAAAAAAGTATAGAGAGCAGGAGAAAAGCGATACGAAGTAGCACTGGGGCCAAAACCTTCAAAAACACAAGCTCCTTTCTCATTTTAAAGTTATCAGGAGCATTCTTTTTAACCTTGGCCGAGGAGGTTATGTTTTTGCCTATGTTTGTTAATTTGTCTGTTAGATTGTTAACAGGATAACATATACAGTTAGGAACAGAATTTGATGACATTTTCATAGGTAAGGAGGAGTAGTTTCAACATTTTCACTCAGTGAGCTCTGAGCAGATTTTAATTACATTTGCAGGAAGTGTTGGTTATGTCACAAGTGACAAGTGATTAGACTTGGATGGTGATCCAAATCCAGATTTGCATCCAGGAATTTTTTTGAGGATTTGTTAATAGTGTGAGATAAGACAGTTCTCAACATTTTTGACAATGACCTGCCCAACAATGCTGGATATGCCTTGGCAAATGTTTTGCTTTTAGAGCACTTACAGTTTTTATTTATTTATTTTTTTCTTTTAGCAAAAAAAACTAAAACACTCTATTGAAGAGGTACTGTATGACCCCCCAAATACCTTGGCTTTTTAACCTTTAATTCTAATAGGCAGCAGGATGTTTATCAGTTTGGTACTGACACCTACCCTCTGATAGTTGTGGAAGACAATAACAGAAATCAGCGTGGGAATAGTGGATTATTGTGCTGATGTTTTTGTTCTCTTTGATAGGTTGTGAAGAGGCAGCAAGATGAATTTCAGTCCATTTCATGATTAGCTTTGACACTTCCTATCAGAGCTTCAAATTCTTTTAGAAGGCTGAAAACTATCTGAAAATGTGACTTTAAAGTGAACATCCCAAAGCCGAGCTTTTCATTACATGTACATGGGAGGAGTAGTATTCAGCTGTAGATTGTTATGGCCTTGTTGACAATCATACACTCATACATTCACAGGAATACAAAAACAATACATCCCACTTGAAGCGAGGAAATAAAGTCAGGTAATATGTGTATGAATCCTGAGAAAAGAGCATAATGCCTCATGAGTTGTCTTCATTTCAGTCCCATTCATGTTGAGGAGAAGCCGCTGCGCAGCAGCACCAATCTACTGCCAACCTGCTCACCAGGTAACTGCCGACAGGAACCACAGACTATTATCAGGGCAGGACTTCCTGTTACAGGTAGCACTTAAAATAAAGGGTCGTAAATCTACGTAATGATACTGAATGTGGAAACAAGTGTTATCTGTAAACGTGAATGAAAAAAATTGCTTGTTTCACTGCAAATGGTAAACACACTGGTGACTTTGGTTTATGCATTTATTCTTCTTTTTGTGTGTCGTCAGGACAGCACCCTGCGAGTTTTTTATTACTGTAAATGAATGAAGCTTGAATGTGTGGGTGCATGAATGTGTGTGAGTGAGCAGCACATGCATGCTACTGTGTTACAGCGTGCGTGGTGTATACTTTTGCTTTCAACATCTATGGATAACAGTCCATAGCTGTGTCCCAATTCAGGGGTAGCAAGCATCAGACTGGTCCTATCAAGGAGTCTTCCTTTGCATAGTACGAAGATGCCCTGTTCTCCAGAGTATTTTCAGCTTACATCTCGAGCTGTGATCTTAAACTATTATTTCAAAGATAATGTGAAGTTTCAAGGCCTCTTTCATCTTTTTTGTATGTTTTGCTAACTTCTCCACAAAGTTAAAACCAAAAACTTACATTTTAGCATCTGCCTTGTCATTCTGAGCAGCCTGCAGTGGACTCTTGGTAACTCTTGGAAAAGTAAAAACACGTTCAGTCTATATTCGAAGAAGCTTTCCAAATTTGACAAACTGCATTAGTCATTAAATGCGTCCTTCGAAGGATGAGGCCCCTGAATGAGGACACGGCTTATGATTCTTATGTATATCCAGCAGTTCATTTCAACTACCTAAAGGAAATACAAGATTTTTTTTCCAGAAACATTTCCACGTTTACTTTTATCATAACTTGCATCAAGTTTTTAGGTTTGCTATATGTCTGCTTTTCACATGTAGATATTTTTGTTGTATTTTGTAAATAATGGCTTGAAATGAGCGTAGATGTCTTGAGGTCAGAAGGGAGAGCTTGACCTTAATTAACCCTGCTGCATTGTGGGTAGAAGGGTAAAATGGCGTTGTGTGAGTTGAGACTATTTAAAGTTTTCACTCTTTCATTTGCTGTGAAATTTTCTTTCATCCCTCACTTTTGAACTCGTCAGGTGAATTTGCTAGCTCAATTGTTTAGCCTATCAGGTATCAAAAGAGATTATTTAACTTGTGGCTGAGCTCTTGTGACACCTGTATTGTTCCTGTCTCTGACAGTTCATGCACCTTTTCTGTATTTTTTATAAAACAGCACACATTTAAACAGGATGAGTGGTCCCAAACACATCATATGGCTGGTTTAGGGCTGAATCTGATGTTAGAATGCTGCGTAGTGAAGATTGGTTCAAAACCAGACAAATGATAAATCAAACATCCTTTTTAAGTGCGTGCAATAAAAACATAAACTAAAGTGTAATTTGGAGCATTCAGAAGGATGGCCGGCCCAGGCGGTTTAACAGACTGGCACATTGGAGTGTGAATACCCTGATAACAATGTTCTAGTGACTGGTGAACATACAGTAGGCTACACAGTATATGATATGATATAATATGACATTCTGGTTAATGTTGAAGCTATGAGAAGCATGAGCGGCTGTCAAAATGGTTTACTTTACAATATAATATTGCAAATATTTTGTATTTTAAATGAAGTTTAAAGAAATGAAATAAATGTTGGTTTCTGGATTTCAAATTTCCTCTGCTTTTCCTTCAGGTTATGTCCATATAGTGCTTAGCTTACAAAATGTTTATGTAGGCTGCGCTTCCCCTAGTGTTTAAACTGAGGAAGATTTGATTTATTTTAATCTGACATTTCACCCAGTGAGGTAAACCTTTCAAAAGTTAATCTACAGGAGATTAACACACATCTGGTGGGTGCACGCATGCGCTGTCGTGTCTGGTTCGTGTCTTCATCACTGGAAAAAACAATTGAAAAAGAAACTAAATCACCATAATCCTCAAAAAATCTTGCAGTCAAACCACATGCAGTCAATGCTTAGAAAAATAAGGAATTATTTGTAAAGTTACAGTACACATGGATGACATTAAAAGAGGACTATCTCCCCAAGGGATTGGCAACTTTGGTTTTCAATGTGGCCTAATTGAAATTATCCGTTACTGCCAGAAGGTCACATTTTAGCAGTCTGAGGGACTTAAGTGGACAAATTGTATATAATTGTAAGAAGTTACTTTTACCATGATTTAAAAATATAGGCACATGATATCATCGGGACAACATCACCATCAGCAGGTAAGGTTGGTTTTATGTCAGTAGAGGCTTTGTACTCTTTACAGAAATATTTGTATTGTTATTTGGGATGATGGGTTTAAAACATAGGCATCTCAGCAATATGCAGAAATTAACTTGCATTCCTACTTAAAATGCTACACAGAATTCAATTCACTTCAAGCTGTTTTGTGATGCAGGTAACATCATATATTTGTTATGAAATTGTATGTTCCTGACATTTTTGCTTCTATTTTACCATAAAATTAAGTGAAAGCTCTATTTTCTTGAAAAAGTATTATTTTAGTACTGTTTTTAACACATTATCTTCATACATATGCATTGTTTTTATATCTCAGACTGCCTGGATGGTCGCATGTGACCCCAAGGCTGCAAGTTGCCCTTCCCTGATTTACCCTCTAACCTACTCTGCATTCTTAAGAGAGAAAAAATAAAAGCATCAAAGTATCTGGCATATACTCACATGGATGTCTAGGGCTGTTCATGAATAATTGATTGATCTGAAGGTCATTTATGATGCACAGCACATGGTGAAGGGGAAGATGCAGACCGTAGCGTGGCCACACATTCAGTCCTTCATATTTGTGTTGAACCATTTCATGTATATATATTTTAATTCAACAGCTCAAATTAATGTCTTGGACAGCACTGATTGTGATTTGGATTAATTTTCTTCAAAATAAAACATTTTGGAATGATATGTTTGCAACCGAATTGTTGCAAAATTTCTAAAGGAAAATGTTGAAAACATTTTTTTCCATTTTCCCGTTGACACTTAAAAGTTCAGTTTATAAAATAAAGTTTTGACGGATTACTGTAGCTGCAGCAGTTATGAATGATTAATATTTGATCTTGGTCAATTAATATGATTTTGACCCATTTTTAAATACTTAATTTTCATTCTGTAAAAAAGGTAAATTCTGAGATCAAAATTAGGATTTTGACCCTTTAATCTCAGTGTGTTTTTTTACTTATTTCCTCTTTTTTATAAACAGTCTGACAGATAGGTGAACCGCATTTTTTAGTGGCCCTAATCCTCTTCCGTATGACGTTGCCACATTGAGCGGACCATTTTAATTCACTTAAACATTTGTCCCCTGGTAAAGTAATGATTCTATCATGTTTTTGCACTTTTCAGGAGGAGACATTATTAAATCAATCTCGGGATAATTTTAGGGATTTTTTTCTGCACTTTTTTGCAATAAAACGTAATTTTAACCTGCTCGAGCATTCTCTTTCCAATCTGGGATGTGCAGCAGCATGAAACCCTCCACCCGCCCATCTCTCTCCCTGAACCAATCGCAGCACACCCGTCACTGCCACCCATCTGTGTCACTCCGCCGCTCTCCTCCAATAGAAAAGTTGCCGTGGACGGGACGCTCCGGCGGGTGGGCTGTGGGACGATGCGGTTCGGGTCCAGGTGTGCCATGCGGACAGTTTACTGAAATTCAAGCATTCTGGCTCAAAGGTAAGAACGACATCACACCAGAGGGCTCGCATAGCTCCCCCGGACTCCTCTGCATAGACTGAGTGAGGGCAGAAGTGTGTGCGGAGCTGAAATGGACCGGCTCAGAAGTACCGCAATGCAGCGCAGAGCTGCGAACTGCCGGTGCCGCTCCGGCGTCATTAGGGGTGAAGTGATGTAAGGAGCTGCGCAGTTGCTTTTTGGAGTCGGTGTTTTAAGGCTGACTGAGACGAAAGTGTGCATTGTGTGGTAGAAAGGTGGTTGTGTCTTTCTGTTAAAGTCAGGTAGAGGACATGGGAAGATGGGAAAGTGTGTCTGCAGGAGAGGAGGCAAGGTGAAAGTGTCTGAGAGTGAATGCGTCAAGGACGGAGGAGGCTGCTGATGCACCATGGCATCTATTTGTTCTGTGGCTAAGTGTCCTTCATGTGCAGGGGGCAACTCCCTACAACTCCAGACTCTGCTTTTATATTACTGTGACGTCACAACATATGCAGCAACTAATCAATTATGGCCTAAAATAGGATTAAATACATATGTAGGTCTATGCTCTTCCTTGTCCCCTGTCATTGTAACAGTGTAACACAAATGTCCAAACTGTCATGGCTGCAGAATGGTCAGACTGAAAGGGATTATTCCCCCCTCACATCCTCATCATGAGGCTGGATTTTATCTCCTGCCTCTGAATTAACATTTTCTAAAACAGATTAGTCAAACAAAACCCAGCTCCAATATGGTCACCACTAACCAAGACTGCTCCAGTATGTCTGGGACATCCTCTTGTTGCACACAAACATGACTTCAACTGTGATTTTTTTTTCCACGCAAACATGGTCATCCAGGAAACACACTGGACTTAATACATGTATGTGCTGACCTAAATTTCTCTCCAAAGAGGATCTGTGATGGGATTAAGCGAAGGGAAACAATCTGATGGATGTGAATCACGATTATTGGTCAAGCAGGTTGCTGTTGCTGTAATCTATAAAGCCAAAAATGTATATAAAAGTGCCACAGAAATGCTACATCTGAGGGTTGTTGACCTCCTTTCCTTTTTGAAGGTCCAAAATATTATTCAAATTACCGTTTTTAATGTTCTTCATACAAAAATATGTGCCCATGACCTGTCTACATCCCTTTAAACTAAAAAAAATCCCTCCTTCATCTCTCCAGCTATTCTCTTGCAAAATAATAATTTAATTAAAGATATACACACTGAGTGTGTGTTTCTTTATGTGAAACCATTCAGTTTAATGATTGCTTTTTGCTTTGGTTCATCATTTATATCAGTCTGTAAAAAGAAAAGCCCAAAATGGGACCTTGAGGTACTGTATATTCAGGGGTAGAAGGTAGCTCCACATTCATTTCTCAAATCAGTGAAAAGTTTTCATGCAGTTTTTAAGCAACTAGACTTGCTAGTAGTATAAAGGGTAATTTACGTTAACAGTTCCATGCCTTAAAAATGCTTTAAATATTATTTGAAGGGAGAGCAGCAGAGCATATGGCCTTTACTCAACTCTTAGTTCAAGGATATAGGTTCTATTCCTCTTTGAAGGAACAGCTGCTTAAAATACTCTGTTTGTTACTCCCCGGGTTTATTATGTAATAGTTTTACTTCCTCTGCCTCCATGTGCAGCAGTGATTGCCTGTTGAGATCAGACATGATCAAAACATGAACAAATGTGATTCTAAAATCATGCAAAATTTTGGAGCGGCTTGATGAATTCAAACCTTTTTTTGGATATCTAGTGCAGAAAGAAAAACAATACCCACTTAAAATAACCTATTTCCAACTTGGTAATATATGTCTTTTCCTTTTAAAAGCAGCAAAAACATTTTTACAAAAACTAACAATTTTAATTCCAGTTAAATTACTTTTTTAATATGGGTAACTTTATCAAAACCCCTCCATAATTATCAAACATCAGGAGGCCTCAAAGCCTCCTGAGATTCAAGCATTTCCAAAGGGGAGGGAAAAAGATCTGCACCTGATCCTCGTCAGTCTTGATTTCAAACCTGCTCATGGTGTCTTTCAGGAAATGTGGACTCAAATGGCCCTTTTCCACTAGCACGCCTTGGCCCTACTCTCCTCAGCTCTACTCGATTTGCAGCGTGTTTTCACTAGCCTGGTACCTCCTAAAACAAGCTAATTTTAGAACCTACTCCGCTCTGGTTTCAAGCGAGCTGAGTCCATACTAAAAGATGATGTCACCGACTGCCAGCTACTGATTGGTCAGACAATGCCGTCATTGATGAGTCATGAGCGCGACGACCTAGCATGCTAGCAGTAGCTACCATTAGCTTACCCTCATACATCTTTTCTTTGCTACTCAATTGCTCTCATCCTCAGCTACATTCTGTTGTATAGCTTCCAAAACTCTCCTGTGCTTCTCAAGGGGTATTTCTTCCTTTTTCTGCTTTCCTTTTTAACTCGGTTTGGAGTCCAGTAGAGTAGAGTAGGGCTAATGGAAAAGGGCCAAAACACTCTGTTCTTAAAATGTCCCTTTATAGTGTCATGAGGGGATGTGTCGCTTCCTCCAGATGGCCACACTCCCTCACTCTGGTATCACTTCAGTCTACAGGCAACTCTAGAGGAAGGAATGTGTGAAAGGCATGTCTGTGCAGCCACAGTAAACATTAGAGCACTGTCTGAAATCTGAAGCCACATCTTTGAAGGGGCAGATTTTAAACAGCCTGATTCTTGGTAGGACTGAAACAGAGGAGTCAAAAGGCATGTCAGATCATGTATCTTGGTGGATTTGTTAGCAGGAATCTCCATTAATGCTCTCTGGGCACATCTGGCACCAGTGAACATTTGATGAAAAGGAGTGAAATATGGAACTTTTAACTTTAACCTGTGATCCAAAACCAGCAGTGTCACCACCGTCTGCTACCCCTCCATCCCCATTGTGAGCAGCCTGAGGCCATGGAGCATGTCGTGTATCAAACTGCTTTTCCTGTGTAGTGACATTAATGTTGTCATCAGGAGAGCGCACAAGGAGCGAGTGCTGCAGTCTCCTCATGTGCATGAGCAAAGTGGAGGGTGTGTGCCTCTGCGCTCTGTCTTTCTGAAAGGTTGAGATAAATGTGGAGCTACAGAGGCTCATGGGAGTTGGCTGTCTGACTGCAAATCCTCGCTACATTGTGCCGTTTCTCTTTTTTCTCACTTCCATAGTGACTCAGCAAGATTGTGACAGTCTGATGTGCAGCATTTGTTGTCTTGTGTCTGCTGCTGAATGGTCACAAGGTCTACTAAAGCAGCAAACCAAGTGTTTTAATTATTATTCTTCAAATTATTTTCCACTGAAAGCAAACTAAAGTGACAGTCAACCTCTCAAACTCAATCTGACATTACTGTATTTAGGATTTTTACTATTTTATAGTTGAATGTCATGGATTTTCTTCACTGTCTTCTAATCTTCTCCTGATTTATCATTCCTGATCCCTTCTCGTGCCCTTTGACACAACAGGAAGATTATTATCACACTGAGCTTTAAGCTGACTGTTTTGTTTGGATAAATGTGTTGCAGTTGCTGCACTTCATGTTTACTTATTGGTGAGCATTGTCCCAAAGTAAGGTATATTATGCAGTTCATATACAAACTCCCATTCCGTTGAACGGGGACATTGTGAAAAATGTAAATAAAAACAGTATACAATGATTCAAAAATCATTTTTGACTTATATTCAATTAAATTCACTTCAGAGACAAGATGGGTTCAGTTCGGTTCGTCTCGGTACGGCTCGCTTTTTGTGGCATTTACATTGCCTAAAATCGGGACAGGACCCTTTATAAGTGAACTGTACCATCCAACTTTTTGGGACCCATTCCGTTGGGGTGCCAAGCATACCGATCCAACCCCAGAAGGTGGAGCTAGAAACGCTGCAGTCCGTTGATTGGTCGAAGGAGACATCACTTTCTGTGCGACAACGGAACAACACATAACTCCAGCATGTTTAAATCTCCACTCGTCTTTGTGACGATAACTCTCACAGCACACAGCCTTCTCTGAAGCAAAAATTTGTTGCGCTTCGTAACAAAAAGCCACATGCTGATCACAAAAAAAAAAAAAAAAATCACTTTGTTTACTGTGTCACGTTTTCCTCCTTGTGTACACTGTGTTGCGCTGCTATGACGTCATGCTATCAGCATCTGGCTTAGACGCCGCCTACCAAGTAGGGTTCGGTTGGTTGTGGAAACACAAACGGGATTAGGCTTTACCGATCTGGCCTGAGCCAAATTGTGCCGATCCATATCGGACCTCTTGGTGGAAACAGGACTCTAATAAGCATTAGGAAACTGAGGACATTAATTGTTGAAGATTTGTAGGTGGAAGTCTTTCCAATACTCCCTTGATATATGATGTCAGTTGCTAAAGAGTGCGAGGTCTCTGTTGTTGTATTTTGGGCTCATGATGCACCACAGGTTTTCAGAGGCATTCTGGTACCCTCCCTCTTTTACCATGGTGCCACGCTGTTGAAACACCTGTAGGATGTGGATTTGCATTGATTTGCTAAAAAGAAGGACTGCACTTGAAAAAGACATCACTTGGATAACAGTTGCTCCTAAACCTGTTTTTAACTCTCAGTATTAATGGTGCATTCACAGATTTGCAAGTGACCCATGCCATAGGCATTTCAATCACCCATACCATGACAGATTCTAGCTCTTTGCACTGGTAACAATCTAAGTGGTCCTTTTCCTCTGCAGCCCAGAGCTGCTTTCCAAAAACAATTTGAAATTTGAACTCATCAGGCCAAAGCACACTGTTCTATTTCATGTTGGATTATCTCAGATGAGCTCTGGCCCAGAGGATGCTGTATTTTTTTCTGGATATTGTTGATATATGGCTTTTGCTTTGCATAGTAAAGTTTTAACTTGCACCTCTGGGTGGAGTAACAAACTGTGTAAACTGACAAGGATTTTCAGAAGTATTCCTGAGCTGACATGGCAATGTTCTTTCCAGAATGATGCTGTTTGTCATTGCAGTGTTACCAGGTGATTGAAGGTCATGACATATTGGTAGTTGACTTTGCTGCTTACATGACGAGATTTTTTGTATTCTCTGAATCTTTTGATGATATTTTGGACTTTAGATGATGAAATCCCTAAGTTCCTCGCAATAGAATGTTAAGAAACATTCTTAAACTTTTGGACTATTTATGCACAACTTCTTCTGCAGCCAATCATGACACTCACTGGTTTCTAATTTAGCTTTTCACCTGTAATATCTACTAAACAGGTAACTTAAGTGTTCCTCAACTTTGGTAGTCTTTTTCCACCGTCCAAACATCTTTTAGAATGTGTTGCAGGCATCAAATTCAAAACAAGTATTTGCAATAAAAACGATAATGTTTATCAGTTTCAACATTAAATATTTTGTCTTTTTAGTGTATATAATTTAATTTAGGTCAATAAGGATTAGCAAATCACAGTGTTATGTTTTCTTTATGTGTTACACAAAGTACAGACTTCATTCAAATTGAGGTTTGTGAAGTACTTCAATACAGAGCTTAATTACTTTTAAGTAGCCAAACATCCAGTATAGCTTTGCAAAAAACTTACATTCAAACCTAAACTCTAACTGAAGGACGATACAGGAGCTTTCTTGGGAATCACATCTGACGGGTTCACCATTGGAAACATTCAAGAAGACCCACAGATTTACCGTCTTCCAGTTTTCTTCTCCCTCTTTGTCTCGTTCAGTGCTGAGAATTGAAACACTGCAGGTGCCCTCAGAGGCTCTGTCATTCCTTCTCACAGTCATGGTGTGTAAGCATGTGTGACGGCAGGAGCTGTCCAGCGTCCACAAAGCACTGTGTTCGTGTTTTGTTTCCTCACAGCTCCAGTACTCTGGTGTGCTCGTCCTCGTTGATGCACGCACTCTGCATAACTATTTCCAGTCTTCTGCTGAGTCACACACACCTTGAATCATTTATGTACTGGAGAGCTCCAAATGGCCTTGAATCCACTGATGCTGGTGTAGAAAGTCATGCAAACTCATATGTCTAATGTTGTGTCTACAGGGTTAGAATGGGTTTTAAAATGTACAATATTACCATGATCAGATGATCTCATAAAAAATCTAAATAAGCAGAGATTTTGTTGCTAACAACCATGAATCTTCTCTTTCAGTCTCTAACTCAGAACTCTCAGTTCATGTCCAGTCCATCGTCTTCTCCTTCGTGTGCCTGAATCCATCTACTGAACTCACCCTGCTGCAGTGCATCCCTTTGCTGACCGCATGGCTTCCATTGCCTTACTGATCCTGGTACTGTCCTCCTCCATCTCCCAAACAGGTAAGAGCCTAAGAAATGCCAAAATAATCTTAGCACGAAAGGTAGGGAACTTACTGAATATTTGGTAGATTTTGATTTTGCTGTAACAATGCTTCTTGGCAATAACTCTTGTACTTTTGGAAAGGTTGCTCCCTTTTAAACTGCATATTTGTAGAGATCATGCATTTGTGAGATGAACAGTAGGGCTGAGTAAGTTGGTTTACACCAATGAAAAATTTGCTAAATCCTGCCTGCCAATGCCAAACAGCTTTGTCGTTGTTGCTGTTGACTCTCTTGATTGAGCGTCTGGTGATAACCAGGTTGTCAGCACCTGTGAGGATGGGCCCTGCTACTGTGGTCAGTTTGATCCTGCTCAAAGAAATCAGCCTGCCACTGCCATTTGACTGATCTGGATTAAGCCAATGTGAGCTGGGCAGCTTCAATGTGGTACTCCACAAAACTAAGTTGCAACATTATTTGGCGTGGACTCCAGTACCATCTCCAACCTCGAGGTCAAGTTCTTCATAATGCGGGATGCTGATGACAGGCCTCAAATTGGGTGTCCCAAGAGGACGTCACCCTTAGAAGACTGTTCCTTTACGCTGTCAGCACTCAAACTGTAGATAGTCTTTCACAGATTTGCAGTCAAGGTCGGCTGGACGATCTGGCAGACAGCTCAATTTGCTGAGAAAATCCAGAGCAGACTGCACACTGTCAGTCTCTTGTGCTGGTGCTGACAATATGTGCACTGCAACCTGAACATATGGATGAGTGTTATGTTCTGCTTTAATTCCTCTTATGCTACGGCCACACCGGACGCGAATTGGCGTATTTAAACGCGCGTAGTGCCTGTGACTCGCTGCGCGTAACGCCCGAAGCTGGACGTTGGACCATTTTGACAAGCTGAGGGGCGACACACGTCACTGCGCAGGCGGAGTAGAGAGCCGGAGCTTGTCGGACTCAGTGATGACCCGTGCAGGCAAATCCAGCTGAAAATGAATATTTACAGAACTTACCTTCAAAACCTGTCTCCTCAGAGACTTTCACCCAAGCCTGCTCCTTTTTGTTCCGATCTCTGTAGAGTACACACGTCAAATCGTATAGCTCCGGATGATGGCAAACAGCGCAGATAAACCTCTCCTCCATCTTTCAGCAAGGTTTGAGCCAAAGCAGGTGGCCGGAGCGTCACACGTCATCAAATCAATGACATCGGGGGGGAATGTCATCGCTGATTGACTGCCCTGGCACAGGGTCACGCGAATTTGCATCGAAAGTTCAATATTTTCAACCTGAGCGTAGAGGCGTTTGATACCCCAAACGCGCCTGACGCTCCATACGAGCCGCGCCAAACGCGTCCAACGTGCCGCCCAGGTCAAATCTGCGTCCAAACGCGTCTTTGCATTGACTTTGTATGTAATCTCAACGTGCGCCTTTGCGAATTCGGGTTCGGTGTGGCCATAGCACTACAGGACTTGTATCATAGAAAAAGGTCAGGTGGGGATGCATTGTTGATTCACTGCCTCATGAAAACATCTTAGTCATTAAAAAGGTAAAATATTGAGGCAAGGTCACGGTATCTCAAAGAATATTAATAGAAATTTGGATAATTAAATTCAAATTTCAAGAGTATTGCACTGTTTTAAACATACTTTCAACTTTTAATGAACAATTTAGTTAAAACTCAAAATTGTATTTTTAAAGCTGTCCTTGATCTTTTACCTTTTTAGCTACAAAAGTTCATCAATCACAGGAGTGTGGGTCTTTTTCAACTCAAGTCTTGAAATTCAGACCTTTTCTTCATCCTCATTTTAACTTATCCCTGATTCTGTGTCAGTATTTTAACATATTTTGGCTCTATTCTATACATTTCACATTTTTCTCAAAACTGTATTTCAACTGTTTTCTCTGTCCATGCTGTCTTTATTTACAAAAAATTTGTCCTATTCAACTCAGATCTTGAATTTGACTATTTTCCTCAACTATTCCCCTACATATTCCTTTTCAAACTTTTTTCTCAGCATTTTTACTCAGTTTACATTTTGATTTATGAGCCAATGTTGTATTCTTACTTTATTCTCAATCTTTATACATTTTAAAGATTTTATAATTCTTCACAAAGCACCTTTTGGCTTTCAATGTATTTCGACAACAAACTCTTTTTTCCCCAACCGTAATTAAAAAATTAGTGTATAGAGCATTTCATCAGCAACAAACTTCAAGCCTCTAATCCAGCGCACATCAGCACAGCATACAAGACAGCATGCATAGTTTTAACACAGCTCATGCATTTTTCAGAAGTAGCTTGACAAAATTATAACAGCTTTCATCAAACACACGTACACAAACAGAGCTGCAGGTGTGAGCACTGAAACAAGCCCATGAAACAAAGACAAGAAGCTTAAGTTGATTTCATCTGCGTGGGAAACGTAACGCCTCTGGCTCTTGGCCCTGAGCCCAGCTGGATCTTCAATTCTGTTGCTGCAAAAATGAAGACATGAAAATGGAACCAGCTTTCAGCTTTTTGTCTTATGTACCAGAGTGACCAACGCAACTCAGTTGACTGACTTGTGACAAATGCTGGTTAGAGATCGGTATGCCTTCCACAGCAGTGTGTGGCCAGGCTGTTGCGAATATGTATGATTCTTCCACATGCTACTGAGGCTCCTGTCTGTTAAATTAATCTATTGTGAATTGTCAATATGTCTTCTTTCTTCATACTTTAATCATCCAATTCACCAAACAGCTTGAAACAAGAGTAGAATAAACTGTTTGTCACTGGCAGAGAGGATTTGGCAAATTTTTGCATGGATGCTACTCATAGTCTCAGCTCTGCTACTCATCCCACAAATGCATGTTCCTTAAAAATTAGGCACAAGTATTGTTACAAGGAAATAATCTACAAAAAAGCAGCAACACCAAAAAAAAATGTTGTCCGAGGCTCAATCTTGTGTAGAGTTTTAATATTTGCACCTCATTTATGTAGCCATTTATATGCTTTGTTTTCATGAATTCAAAACAAAATAAATTGGTGTTCCTCAGGGTTCTGTCTTGGCTATTTCACTTTTTACTTGTATGTGTTGCTGTGAATAACTATGATGACATAAGAGCTGATACTTCTTTCCACAATATATTTTTTTTTTAGGATTTACAAATAAAGTACAGAAACTTGAAGAACATAGCTTCTAATTTACATTACATTAATATAAAAACAGGAAATATATCTCTATTACAATGTGCACATTAAAATAAAACATCAAATTTTACAGAGGCATAATGGCTGCACTGTCAGCAATCATCCTTCACCTTCTTTAAGTGTTATGTTTAAGTCTTGGATATAATCAATGAAAGGCTTCCATATTTTTTCAAACTTTTGCTTTTTGATTTAAGTATGTATGTTATTCTTTTAAGTGGAAGGCTTGTTAACAAGAGCTAACACTTCCATTGATCAGACTGACTTGGTGCTTTTATAGTGCTATAAAAGTTAAAAAGGCATGTTGGTGTTTAATTTAGTCCCTTTAAATTATCATCAGGAGACCCTGCTAAAGTTTTCAGTGATATTTTCAATAAAAGATAGCATTATATTTGTCATTTCTGCATTTGACTAAAGAACAACATATGCTCCTTTTCCAATATTTGATTTAATTTGAAGGCATAGAATTTATAGAGAACGTTTTCAATTTAAACTCCATCAACAAACAGATTAGATTAACATCAGATTGTAAATTTATCTTCAGCATTTCAATTATATTCAATTTCATGGATTTCTTTTGCTGAAGGAAACAGTGTGAAAAGTGCCTCACTAATAATTTGTTGATGTATATGTTTATTTCACAGCTGCCGTCCTGTTTGGTGAGCCCAGAATTTATGGAGGTGAGTTCAGTTCTTCTTGAATTAAATATGCAAATATCTTACAAGACTTTGCAATTATTCTTAATTTAAACTATGGCTAATTATAAGATTTAACTTGACAGAGGATGCTACTGGATATGGCCCCATCTTTGAGGAGGAGCCTGTGGATGTGGTCTACATGGAAGACTCGCCTGATGGGAGAATCTCCATGAACTGCAGGGCACGTGCAAACCCCCCCGCCTCATACAGGTAACCAATCTTCAATGTTTCCCTTTAAGCAGTGCAGTCATATACTTCATGGTTCACTAACTCCTCTTAATTTGACCTAACTGTTGCTTTTCTGCAAGGTGGCGCCGTGATAACTGGGAAATAAAGCTGATGGAGCAGCCAGATGAGCACTACAGCCTGGTGGGGGGAAACCTGGTCATCACAAACCCAAAGCAGAAGAAACATGCAGGCACATACATATGCGTGGCCAAAAACATCTACGGCACTGTCATCAGCAAAGAGGCCAGGGTCAAGTTTGGATGTGAGTATGTGGAGTTGGCTGGTGTTGAATGAACTCCCAAGTGGTGCAGTAGCTCCTATGTCAAAACTGAAAGAGATAGGAAGTCTATAAAAATATGATCAAGTGTCACCAGGTTCAAGGTAAATGCATCAAAGCATGTTAATACTAATGTTTGAATATGTCCTAATAGAGAAATCAATAACACTCATATGCCCTCTTTATATCCACACACAGACCGTCTAATTCTATCCCCAATGCTATCTTAAGGAGATAAAAACAACAATATGGCAACTCTTTTAACTTATTTCTCTGACAACTCAATGAAAAGATTTTAGTCTATACAGTTTTAAGTATGCTCAAAGGAGACTCATCTATATTAAACCACATCAACCAAAGAAAACCCACAGTTGCTTCCTGTTAGCCGCTCCCCACTGTAGAGAACTACTGCAGTAGTGTAAAGTGCTTTTCCACTACATTGTATCTCCTCGGTTTGGCTTAACTTTTAATGTTCTATTCAGGATTGCACCCACAAAGCTGGAAGGTTTTTGTATAACCTCCAGCTTGTTTAGCTGAGTCGAGGGATTTTAACACCCCCCCCTCATTGGCTCCAAAATACTCTGTGACTTCCCCAACTCTCTTCTGCTTTGCTGCAACTGTCTATGGAACAGCATGTTATCTCCTATTGTGACAAACTAACAAAGTGGCCTGCAGCTCTTTTTTGCCTTTGTGAGAATGTCACTGTAGTTTGTGCTGCCACACTACAACAATCTGCTTCTCGATGAAGTGGTACAAATACAGTCTATACTGTAATAGAATATGATATGTGAATAATATATGTGCAGAGTTGAAGTAAGTGGAGCCGATATCACAAACAGCAAACCACCTTAATTTTGTTCAACTACTATAACTGATGCAACAATTGTTTTGCCTTTTTAATCTAACAACAATGACAAGAAAGTTGAAGAATAAATTCCAGTAATGAATCAACAAAAAATCTTTATGTTTAAAATTCTCTTATCAGCTCCTCCACTTTGTTTTGTATGTTTTATCAAACAAAGGAGGTCATGCTGTAATTATGAACAGTGTACAAAAATGGTAACATGAAGTGAAATGTGTGATCATTAGAGACAGGAAACAGAAGTTTTCAAAGTTCTGACTTAATCTTACACAAAAAGAAATTAACACTTCACCACCCAGAGTCTGTCAGTGTGATTTCAGTTAATATGGTAACACCAGCAACTTGCCAGTGTATGTATATATTATACTGTATATCACAGCATCCACAATCAGGAGTGCCCTGTGATTGACAGAGTTGTTAATGAAAAAGTGGGTGTGTCCCTTCCACTCAGAAAACTCCATAGGAAGTAATAATCAAAGTGATGACAAATTGAATAAATAAGTAGAACTGATAATGGCATTGGTATCAACAAAATCTGATTTCTTCTCATCCCTACGACTAACTGCACATAATTTGTAGTGTTCCTCAGGGTTCTACATTAGGGCCTCTGCTTCTCCTAGATTTGCACATGCAAAAGTTTTTAATATGTGCATGAGAGGATCATGGAAGTTTGCTCCCAAAAAGGTGCTGTGAAGATTCAAATGCTTAGTTTTCTTTTCATTTATAAGTAAAACTATGGGAATTAGCTGTCATTAAGGTCTTATGTGCTGTTGATTTTCTTGAAATATCGATTGACTTCTGTAGCTTTTACCCAGCAAAGCACTGGAACTGATTGTTTAGACTTTAATCTAGATTCAGTTATACTGAACTGACCATATTTCTCTGTACTTGTCTGTATTTTATCCTACAGCCATTTTAAACTCTAAAAAAATGAGAATAGCTAATTTACTTGACAATTTAACAATGTTAATTCTTTAAAATTGTCAAAAATGACAAAAAATAAGATAATAATAGGAAACTATGACCCTAGCCCTCAGTATTTAAAAATATTTAAATAAGGAGAAAAATTAAATAACGTTAAAAACATTCTGACCTTATGTACTGGTGATTGTGTTTTATTGATTTGCTTTGCTTTATCTTTCATACTAACTGTTAATTCTCTCCATCTGTGTCATAGTTATGGAGGAGTTCCCCCAAGAGGAAAGAGACCCAGTCTATGTCAAAGAAGGACAGGGGGCTGTCCTGCTGTGCGCCCCTCCAAAATCTTGGCCATGTATGTTGAAGAGTCCTTTAAAACAAATAAAAGGTTGTGAAAGCAGCTGGGACAAAGTGTTTATGTCCCTTTGTCATCCTCTCTGCAGTGGAGGTGACATACCGCTGGATCTACAACGAGTTCCCAGTGTTCCTGCCCACAGATCGCCGCCGCTTTGTCTCCCAGAAGACTGGGAACCTTTACATCTCCAAAGTAGAGGCTCAGGATGCAGGAAACTACTCCTGCTTTGTTTCCAGCCCCATTATCGGAAAGAGTGTCTTCTCCAAGTTCATCCCTCTTATCCCGTCACCTCCGGATGATGGTTAGTAGTATACAGTACCTGTGGTGGAACTAATATAGGAAAAAAAGCTTACAATTGTTTTATTTGATTTAATTTTATATGCTTCAGGTGAGGAGAGGAAGTACCCAGCAGACATCAGGGTGAAGTTTCCTGACACTACTGCCATGCTGGCCTCTAATATCACACTGGAGTGCTTTGCTTTGGGAAAGTAAGTTTATATTTAGTTTCAGCTGTCACTCAACATAATGAGTTTCTGATTGGGAGAAAAACCTATGTATATGTTTCCTTTTAGCCCAATACCTGACATCGTTTGGAGGAAAGTAGATGCCACAGACCTCCCAGCAAACCATGAGATCAGCGAATCAGGAGCGGTGCTCCATCTGTACAACGTTCAGTACGAAGACGTGGGCGCATACGAGTGTGAGGCCATCAATACTAAAGGAAAAGACTGGCATAAGGCCTGGCTGTATGTGGAGTGTAAGTAAACAGACTGCAGTGCACATTAGATCACTGAGTGCTCATGAGTGAAGAGATTAGACCTTTAAATTGAATTTAGTGATCAGAGAAGTGGGTCTGTTTTCTGTCTTTATGTCCCTTATGGGCACACTTCTTCCATAAAATGGAGCAATTTTTGGGCGTTACTGGAAAAACCATGTTATGTTGCTGCTTTTATTTGTATATTACATAAACTATTGTATCATTTATGGCCTTTTCGCTTTTGTAGCGGCACCAGAGTGGGCAGAAACCATCAACAACACTCAGAAAGACATCGGCTCGGAGCACACGATGCGCTGCGTGGCGTCAGGGAAGCCATTTCCTTTCATCCGCTGGTACAAAGATGGATACATGGTAAACTCAAAACATATCCTCAACTGACAAATTAGGTAGAATTCAAAGTAAAGATGTTTTCTTTTACTTTTTGGTTTGATTAATCTTCTGCCCTCAGCTAAGTGTAGTTATTTAGCCTATGCAGCAAGCTAAACATATATGGCTTCAGTAAGGACTCCGGAGGCATGTCTGTTTTTGCAGTGTTGACTGATGTGCCACATTATCATTCCTTTTTGTAAAACTGTAATACAGAGAGAAACTAAAACATTCAGTCTCTACACTAATCCATAAAGATCACATTCACCATCATCATTTGTTAACAATGGATTCAGACTTACAATCATAGCGATAGAAAAGACATAGTAAGTACACAAATCAACCAACAAAAGCGACATGCGAAACGTAGCCAATGCTAATCGCTATGACAACAACCCAACAGGTAGCCTCCACTGAATAAGAAACAGAATATATCTGTCAACAGACAGGAAATAATCCACTTATTCTCCAAAGTGCATCAATATTACAGAAAACTTACAGACTGTGCCTTCATAAGGACAAGAGATGCAGGAGTAAGCATCAACACGGCTCGTGGCTGTCCATACGATGTGATGGGAGAAGCGAGTCTTTCTGATCGAAAGTAGGCTGCTATTGATGCTACGTGGCCAGCAGGCAGCAGTGTTCACCACTAAGCAAACATGAAATTAACCCTATAATATTAAAGGCACATTAAAGAACAAATTTACATAAACCAAGAAAGAAATGTAAACAAAATAAGTGAACATATGTAAGGGACAGAATAATTAATGTGTATTTGTTTTTCAGTATGGGAAGGGAGAATTGAAGTTCTCCAGCCTCACTTTTGATGACTCAGGGATGTACCAGTGCGTCGCTGAGAACTACTGGGGCATCAAATATGCCAACGCTGAGCTGCGAGTCATTGGTGAGTCCTTTGAACAAACTCAACCTTTGTTGACTCATAAAATAATGTATTAAAAATGGTAAATAATAATTACTGTATTTTCCGCACTATAAGGCGCATTGGATTATAAGGCGCACCTTCAATGAACGGCCTATTTTAAAACTGTTTTCATATATAAGGCGCACCGCATTATAAGGCCCATAGAATAGAAGCTGCTGTTAGTGGCTGGGATTGCGTTATGCATCCACTAGATGAAGCTGCGCTAAAGAGAATGTCAACAAAACAGTCAGATAAGTCGGTCAGTCAAACTTTATTGATAGAATACAAACCAGTGTTCTGTCAACTCCGTTCACTCCCAAAACAAGTTAGTACATTCACAATACGGCATTGTATGTACTGGTAGGTCTTATTTGCGGCGCCCTCATTGAAAACAATGTATTTCCAACTCCATTTGTCACAGTTCAAAGCTACAGGAACAGCGCTCGAGCCGCGCCTCCTTGTTCTTTTGCGGCAGGATCATTAAACACGCCTCTGGCACACATAAACATCTGACTATGGTAGCCATAATTAACCAATATTGATCCATATATAAGGCGCATTGGATTATAAGGCACACTGTCGGTTTTTGAGAAAATTAAAGGCTTTTAGGTGCGCCTTATAGTGCGGAAAATACGGTAAAATAAAATCTTGCAAGCTACGAGACGGTTAAAGAAACATGGATGGGTAGTCCACCACAAGCCAAGAAAAGTCTGGAGGCCTAATATGTGCACATACTGTATTTAAAGCATGGCAATGCAAAGGATGTGTGTGTGCTTAGCTTAAGTATCTTTAACAGGAGAAGTGTTGGTGAAGTGAAGTCAGGGTCTTGGGGTTGTATGTGAAGTAAAACAGATATAAGGAGAAAAAGCAGCCATTTGAAGTAAAAGCATGCTACAGAATAAAGTTTCCAAAGCACAGTCAACAGACATTCATAATATTTCCATAAATTTACCTACGTACTAGAAAGAGAAAAATCTGCCTGTAAGATGAAAAATAGCAATATTTCCTGGTAAATGTATCACCAGCTGTAACAGTTTCTGCAAAACTCTTTTCTTGCATCACTTGAGGCATATAAAAATATTTTAACAAAAAGTTTAAGTGTGATACACTTTAATCAGTGGTAAATGCTCTGTAATTTTCATTGAAAAAGTTTTCATTGAATTCTTTTAAGCTTAATAAATTATTACTAGTTTCATGAAGTTTGAATGTATAAATGCTGATATAATGACTTTCGAGCTGGTTATTTGTTGCTCATGTTAAATTGAAAGTAGAAATAGTTCAGTTAAAAGTATCTTGCATCACAAAAATGTTGTACCTCTTGCTTTATATGAAGAAATAAAGTGGCCTTCATGGTAAGAAAAGTTTCCCATCCCGTTTTTTAGGTAGAGGTTGTGACAAAACATAAGGTTCAAATGTGTCTCTTACTAAAATTAAATTAAAATACAAAGAAATATAAAAAACATGAATTGATTTCATACATATCTCCCTTTCAGCTTGTCCTCCTACATTTGAATTTAACCCCTTGAAGAAGGAGCTGCTTGGGGCCAAAGATGGTCGCGTGGTAATCGAGTGTAAACCGAGAGCTGCACCCAGAGCC
The DNA here is from genome assembly GCA_036419115.1 of Scarus forsteni. Classification (NCBI taxonomy): domain Eukaryota; kingdom Metazoa; phylum Chordata; class Actinopteri; order Labriformes; family Labridae; genus Scarus; species Scarus forsteni. The sequence continues at coordinate 29,655,767 of JAZDUH010000341.1, read as the reverse complement.
AGATTCACCTGGACCAAGGGGAAAGAGCTGCTTTTTAATAATTCACGGTAACACAAAATAAACTCAGTCCTTTTCAGACAGTGTACAGAGGCATTAGTCAGCCATCTCAGACATTTTCTGTCCATTTGGTGTCAGCAGGCTAATTATTCATGTTTGTTTATAGCGTCTCCATCATGTATGATGGAAGTCTGGAGATCCTCAATGCCACCAAGACGGATGAAGGCATGTACACCTGCTTTGCTGAGAATGACAGAGGAAAGGCAAACAGCTCAGGCTTTCTCACCATTACAGGTCAGTGAATATGCTTCAATCATCATATGCACAGATGAAGATGTCGCCACCTTTCCCTGGTCTATGAAACTTAATCTAGAATGGAGTGTCAGTGGTAGATTCTGCTTTGTTTTGACATCCCTCCCCTTCTGCTTTTCAAAATACTCTTTAATTCCCAATAAAAAAAGAGCTTATAAGGACACTCAGCAGAAAAGATCTTTGTTTGATTCATCCTGTTCACACAGCACCACAGCTGCCACCTTATCCGACTGAAGTGTGAATCAGGCATTTTACAGCTCTGATAGATATTAAAACAAAACTAACAAAGACTTATTCTTTTGAGTGATAAGCTAAACTATATTATTTTTCCTATAGAGGCAACATCCATCACTGAACCCCCTGAAGACTCTGAAGTGAAGGTCGGGGATGAGATTGTTCTGACTTGTGCTGCTTCGTTTGACCCCATGTTGGACATCACCTTCATCTGGATGATTGACTTCAGGGTCATTGACTTTAATGCTGAGTGGGTACACTATGAACGCGTCATGGTAGGTCGATGGTTGTCTTTGACTTATTTGACCTTTTAGCTTTTTATCTTCATTATTGTCTAATTTCTTCTCCTTGTCTGCTCAGAATGAAGATGGTAGAGGCGACCTGAGAATAAAAAATGCCCAAATTTGGCACGAAGGTCGATACATCTGCACGGCTCAGACAGTGGTGGACAGCGACTTAGCATATGCTGACCTCAAAGTTGTAGGTCAGTGTCAACCAAGCAGCAGTCTTCTCTATACTCATACACAAGTGCAGAGAGCTACTTCTTCAGTGTCCATTTGAGGGCAGCCTCAAACACCAAACAGTCTCCTTGAAGCCTCAAATGAGAAAGCTTATTTCTACAATAAATCAGAAGCAGAAATACTTTACTAATCCCCAAGGGGAAACTCAGTTGTTTCAGTTGCTCTTATGCACAGTATAGCAGATGGAAATATCAGATGAAGACATTAGAATAGAGAGGAGCATTAATTTAACTCATCTAAAATAAAGAAGAATTAGAATAAAGTAAAAATAGAATAAAAACAACTAAAATGAGAATAAATGAAAAGAGCATGAAAAATTAAGTTAACAGGTTGCAGGATGTAGAGCCTTTATGCAATATCAACTTCCTTATGAAGTAAAATAAGTAACAATTAAGTGGAAATGAGAGTCTGAATGAGATGGAAGTATACACAGTATTAACAATTAACAATAATTACACCACAAATGTGAATATATCTATGATGGGGGGTGAAGGTGGAGGTATACACAGTATTAACAGTTTACAATATTTACACTAAAGACGTGACCTATCTATGACAGGGAGAGCAGAGAGGAGAAAGCATTTAACAACCAGAAAATAACGGTTCTTTTAGCCCGCCAGTGTGACATGTGTGTCATGAACTCAGTCCCAGGACAGGGACCATTTCAATTCATAACCTATGCACCATTTGACCAAGGTCCAATTTGCTGTAGGTACAGTTAAAGTAAGGATGTTTTGGAGAATTTCATTTGTTATTTAAACACATGCAGTACGTGCAGCCTGGAATAAAAAGGCAGAGGCATTGTCTGTTATTAGTCATCTTTAGATTAGATTTGGTCATGAATTTGTGATTAGGGGTGGGCTAAGTTTACCAGCAGGTGGTAAGATACAACATAGAAACTGTTGGCTTGGAAGTCAAAGGCCCATCTCTGCTCTGACATGTGAAAAATGGGAAAAAAATAGAGTTTTTTTAGCACGGTGACAGCCAACAGTGGGCTGAAAACACTTTTTTTTTTCAAACTTGTTTTTATTGGGGTTTTGTGTTTTTAAAACAGTAACAAAAAATACAAATATATACATATATATAAATCAGCATAACATATACAAATCTGCAATGTACAGTGCTTTCATACATTTTATGTATCTCAAAATAATAATGACAAAAATCTCTATCTGCACAGATAGAGTCGTATAAAACTAAAACTTAAATCTACATCCTTACATTTTGTTTATTTTTGGCTATGAAACGACTCTGCCTTTATTAAGGGCGGGCCTCAATTTGAGATGAACCTTTAACATGTCCTCAGAAAACATGAGGCAAACATGAACCACAAGACAGACTTAAGACAAAACAGTGTTCTCCGTGTTAAAATAATTAAAAACATGGGGGCTTATAGGGGACCATTCCCATCTTCAGAGAATGTTGGTTATGATCAAACAAAAAAAAAAAATGGCGGTAATTTGTGCACCTATAGGATTTGTATACAGTGTGAGATATGTCTGTTTTGTTGACAGTAACTTACCTGACATGGTTAGAAATGCCTTGGTGGAGATTTGTGCTCATTTGGCTCCTCTAGTTCAAACTGTGACTGACTGAAACTTTGGTGTGATTTTATTCCTTTGAAGCTTTATCACTTAATTTGTACATGGATGTATTTTATGTTTTAAAGTTGTATAATGTTTGTGTTGATGGCTGCTGATTGTAAGTCTTGGTCAGGGCTTTGAAAAAAGAGTTGTTGAATTATTATTTTTTTTCCTGGTTTAAATAAGGATAAAGACATCACATCCTTCAGTTTTTGTTTTGTTGTTTTTTATGTTCTTTTTAATTATCTATTTTTGTGGACTTTCTCGTTTTCCCAGGTGTTCCAGGGCCTCCTGGTGTGATCCGGATCGATGAGATTGGAGACTCTTGGGTGAAGCTGATATGGACAAAAGGATCAGATCACAACAGTCCCATTCTGTCCTACACCATCCAGACCAGACACTTCTGGGCCCTGAATGAAGATGACTGGAGGAATGCCAGCACCTGTAAGTACTTCGTAATGCCAGTAGGGGGCAGACTTTGCCAAGTATTACACATTTAGTCTCCCAACCAGTTTGACATAAAACTAAATTCCTGATTACTGCAGCTCCGACTTTCCTTGATGGCAACTCAGAGAGGGCAGAAGTGACGGATCTGTACCCCTGGATGGAGTATCAGTTCAGGATTATCGCCACTAATGAGTACGGCTCTGGAGAAGCCAGTATTCCCTCTCTGAAGATCAAAACTTGGGATGCTGGTAAGAGAAAACTGCGATACTTGTACTCACCTTTAAGTTAAAAATGGAAACAAAACAGGAAATTGATTTGATTACTTAATTTATTTTCAGCCCCAGTGGTTTCTCCCACTAATGTAGCTGGATATGGAGGCAGAAACGGTGAAATTGTGATCACATGGACTGTAAGTAACCTATCTTGCCTTTTATTCCGATTTCACAATGTACTAAAAATAGTTGCACACTTCTAAAGATGTTATTTCTCACTGTTTTAAGCCCGTGGAGCCGTGGTTTTTCTCCGGCAAAAAGTTTGGATACATTGTTGCCTTCAAGCCTCATGACGCTTACGACTGGTGGTACGAGACCATTTCAGACCCTGAGACAAGGCGCCATGTCCACAGAGACTCCTACTTTATTCCAACTGATGAAGACTTCCAGGTCAGAGAGTTTCAAGTGAAGATTAAATCATTTAATGTGAAAGGAGATGGACCCTACAGCCTCACCAAGGTCATCTACTACCCGAGAGATGGTGAGGATTTGGTCTCTTGAAAGGTGTGTCAGAAAACTTCCAGCACTTGATCTGACCTTTTTTTCCTTTTTCTTGTTTTTCTGTTTACTCCAGTCCCTATTGAGTCTCCAACAGACGTCTATGCCAGGCCGGTGTCCTCTACTGAAGCGCTGGTGTGGTGGTTGCCAGTTGTTGATACTGGTACAGGTTTGCAGCAGTACATCGAGGGATACCAGGTACAGAGTGTGGCTGCTAAAGAGCCTCAGTCAGCTGTTTTAGAAACTGTCATGTCATATTAAAAACATATGTCAGTTATTTAAAACCACAAACAGCAGCTGTTGGCCTCACATTTTTTACCTGCATCTGCATGGTGGCATAGATAAATTTAAAATCTCAAGCATGCCGACACATAGATGAGCTAAAACTAGCAATTAGTGTTTGAGTTTCTTCCTTTAATGTTGTAAATGTACTGTTCAAACAGTTGTGGATTCAACAGCAAATGGAATTTATTCAAACTCAAAGATATCTCACTTTCACCACAGTAGGCTTATAAGCTAGAGACCTATATATCAAGCTATATCAAAATCTACCATGACATGCAAGACCTAAATATGTTACAAAATGAAAGCTTATAGCTTTATCTATGATAGTCTTTGATTACTGGCTTTGCTTTGTTGTTTACAAGAAATTAGCGGACAACTTTCGCTGTAATTAGAAAAAAAGGTATTTGCTGCAGCATTACTAAGTGGATTTAAAAAAACTAAGACAAACGAATTCACATAATTAGCTGATATTGGATTATTTCACTAAAATGGTACATTTAATTGTCTTTGAGTCCATGTTATTGTATTCAAGTCTACTTTTTTGGCTTTCAAACATAAAAACACGAATGTTTATATTGTAAATTATGATGAAAGCTTTCCATACATTTATTTTTATGATTGTGAGCAAGTGTGAATAACATCATTGTGGTCTTCGTAGTAATTTAATTTGCTGATCCCTGGCCTAGATTGTGCCTAACTTTCTTTCAGACAACCTTGGAAAGCAGCTTCATGTGCCAGATTTCATGTCTGTCATCAAGTAGTTTCACATCTACAGGTGTGGTCAAGCTGTTTAAATCAACGAGAGGGTCAGGCCCAGAAAGGGCCAGGCGTTGGTAGTCCTGTAGGGCATTTTCATCAGAGGAGGACAATGCGTCACATAAAAAGAAGAGCAAACTGATGTTGAAAGTGTTTCTTTGTGGTGACTTTGCACTTTGCGCTTCTATCTTTCAGGTTTTGAAAGACTTTGCTTTGGCCCCTGGCCTGTGTAGTGTAGTTAACTGGAGGTAGCCTACTAGCAGTCCACCTACTAAGTTTTAAAATGTTGTTAAAACAGTTTTCAGATTATTTGTCAAATCACCTCCGTAGTTTTTTGTCGTCTGTCCACCATGGGGTGGTGCCCAGATGGATTTGTGCAAAATATGGTTATGCTGCTTGTCCACTTGACTATTTAGCTACAGGGAGAAACCTTGACAAACTAGACATGCTCAGAGAGCATGAACCCCTGCCAAGGCATTACTGACAATCTTAACTGAGCTTTGATCAAAAATATGGAAACTACCCTGTAGAACATTAACAAAATCCTCCAAAAACAATTCCTGAACCCATGTACATCTGGATCACCACCAAAATATTATCAGTCCACTTTTGAGTTATTTAGTAAATGTGTAGAAAACTGTCCAATATTGAAATGTTAAAAAGTCCATCAAGCATATTTTGACTGATCCTCACAGATGGATGCACAAACTAACAAACAAATAGACCAATGCAAGAAAAAACATAACCTACTTTGTGAAAGTTAAATGCACAAATTTAAGAGTTCAGTACAACTGATCAACCATCACTAAGTTAAAAATAAACATTATTAGCAAAATGTTTGCATTTAACTTCTGCTAGAGGCTAAAAGCTAACATGGAAATCAATATCAGAACACTAAAGTTTCAATTCACAAAGTGACAGTGAAAGATAAAGTTTAAGGCTATCTAAACTACTATTGAGCAATTGCAACTGGAAGCTTTATAAAACAGACATTGAATCATACAAATTATCAAAGGTTGAAGATTTTCTTAGGGAAAAGTAATTCAAAACTTCAGCTTCCTTGATTTGTTTGTGAATGGCATGGTAAAAATAAAACATGAGTAGTTCTGAAAACATATTGCTGCTGTAATAAATGTTGTTTATCTGGCAGTGTGCAGACAGCAGCATACCTTCTATTTCCTCTCTTACTGCTGTTTTACAGACAGGAATTGAACCGTTTTGCCTTTGTTTTGTCTTTTTTCTCTTAACCAGGTCAAATACTGGAGAAAGTACGATGACCCAGAGCCTGGAGCAAACCGAATATTTGTGCCAGCTGATGTGAATCAAACCAGGTTAGAGAACATGCTGCCAGACTCTCACTACCTCATTGAGGTCCGTGCCTTTAACGGAGCTGGACTTGGACCACCAGGTGAACACTGTGAGATGTTCACCAAGAGACCACGTAAGCAAACATAGTCCACACTCAGTCTATGTTGTTTTTTATATAGGTAGACAGATTCAAACTGGTTCTCAGTGTCTTTTGTTTTTATTAACAGCACCACCAGATCCCCCCAGGATGTGGCGCTATATCACCTGGACAGGAAAGTGGTTGTATGTGTGGTGGGATCATATCTCGTATGACTGGTTTGGGAATATTTCTTTCCCACTTTATTACAAGGTGAGTTTTGATGCCCATGCTGAAACATGTTTAAGCTAATATGATGTGAAACTTTCAATATGTCACCATTTAATGCTGAATTCATTGCACTGGTTCACAATTTACAGAAAAATCTGTTGTACAAATGATTTTATTCAGCATCTGCTTTAGTCTGGTGTGAGCTTAGATGCTGCATGATGTTATTTTACATTAAAAGCACATTTTAACTGAGTTCAAGATAATCAATCTTCAAATAATCTTTATTTGTATAGCGCCAATTCATAACAAGTGTTATCTCAAGACACTTTACAATAGAGCATAAAACTCTTCATTTTATGGATACACATATATGCATAGATACATATACATATATAAAATACACACATATATATGTATATATATATATATACATACATATACATATATATATGTGTATATATATATATATATATATATATATATATATATATACATACATGCATTTACATATATATATACACACACACACACACACACATACATATATGTATGTATGTATATATATATATATATATATATATGTATATATATATATATATATATATACATATATATATATGTACTATATATATAGTATATATATATATATACATATATATATATATATATATATATATATATATATATATATATATATATATATATATATATATATATATATATATATATATATATATATATATATACAACACCCAACATGAATCCATATAGCCAATCCATCATGGCGGCAACAAAAAACCATTTAAAGCAGGAAATCTTGAATGTGGATCCCAGTCTCATGATGAACAGCAAATCCACACAATGCTGTGTTGGTTGTGTGGGCGAAGGAAGGGAGGTGAGAGGAGACAAGTGGACTAAAGTAAGAACTAAAGTTAGTGACAGATCCATGAACCATAGACCTGTCGTCTGGTTTATTAGAGGTTAGGTGAGGATACTCATCTTATTAATGTGTCATGTTTTCCTCAACTAATTGCAGTTATGGAAATACATACTGGGAAACCTGATCGTAGAGCAATATTTGTGATTATTTTTTTGTTTGTTGGCTACTTGGAGTTGTCTGGCAGAAGCCAAAACTTGTTTTCATTTTCATTTAGCAGACTGAATGCTCACACAGATTCAGGCTTTCTATTTCCAGGAGGATAGTCTTATCCACAGTGTGTCTCAATACTTTTTTATCGAGGGAGCAGGACAGGGGCTGTATGTCTCACAGCTCTGTGGACAGTACAAGTAGTGTGGATGAATGTGAACACAGCTGTTTATGATGCTGTCAGGAGCAACACATCCCCTGCAGCATCATCATGTAAAGAGAGAGGAGAAAGACTGCACAGAAATGACGGCAGCTGGTTTGCTGTATATGAATAGACTATGAGCAAAAAATAACTTGATGACAAGAGTAATGCTTAAAATTTAAAAAAAAATTAACATATCCACTGTCTCTCCACTATTGATAATGCCCAAAATATATGTTATTAAAAAATGTGTCTAAAATTGCTGTTTCTAGCATTACAACTAAAGATCTATCTTTTTTTTAGAAAGTATAATATTCTAATCATGGGCTTACAACACGCTAGACAGTGGCTGATTTACCCCCTTCAGTGATCATTTTACAGCTCTAAAACACTAAAACATTCATTCTCAGCCAAGATTTTCCAGATCTTTTGGCCATGTTTCCAGACAGACAGGTTAGTCACAGTAGGCTGATATTGGTTTGAGCACTCAAGTATAATTAACTGTTGGACCACAGAAACAGATCCAAAGAAAAGTTCATTTAAAGGCAATTTCTTTAAAAATTAAACAAAAAAAACCAATTGGTTCTTTTGTTCAATGTGTTCCAGCAGTGATCTGAACTTTGTAGTCTGATTGTTGCTCCTGTGAGATCTTGTGTCCTTAGAATCTCCACTGAATGTGAATTGTTTCTTCAAACAGCAGGTATGCGGTCCTGTCCAGTGTGCTTATTTTAGCACTTTTATGTTTAAAATTGTTGATAATCTCCCGTTTCCAGTGGTCCACCACCTTTTGGAGTCAGTCAAGATTTCAAAAACAACCTCCTGTCGTGCACTGCCAGTCTAACTTTGACTTGTTATTTTCAGGTCATGTTCAGAAAGACGGGCTACATCTACGGGAAAGTCTACATCACTGGCTGGCACTTTATGGACTTCCCCATGCCTCAGGTTGGAGATTATGAGCTGATGGTGCGAGGCCGCTATGAAGGAGGAGATGGTCCAGTCAGGAAAATTAGGATTCAGGGTAAGACTTCTGCCGATCATAACTTAATGCTATTTTTTCTGTCCTGATTAATGTTTCCGATGTAATTAATTTGTATTTTTGTTGTTGGTTTCTTCAGGTAAAGCATCCATGACAGCACCAACACTAAGCCTGGTTTCTTTGGTGCTTCTCGCTCTGTGCATCATGGGACTGGAAATTTGAGCTCCCTGCAAGTAAAATCTAAAAAGAGACTCTGGGATGTTGAAATGTGGGCCTGAAAAAATGATCTGTTTTCACTTTCAAACACTCTTCACAATGACGGTCAGGGAACTAGATCCTGAACAATCTGCTTTGTTAAAAATACCCCACAGGGAGCAGTTATCACCGTGACAGTAATGTTTTTATTTTCATATTTTTTCATCTAAATGAACCACACAACAGATCATCAAGATGCATTATGGAAAATATGGGACCCCTGCTTTGTGATTTTTTAACAACATTTACAAGAAATCAAGATAATTTATTAAAGCCATTTCAAAGTCTAAATGGAGATAGTTGAAACATTTTGGATACGATAAGGGAATACATTCAGCAAATAAGCTATTATCCAATTTAAAATACAAAAAGATAAGTTTCCTGTAAGAGCTGATCCACATACTTTGCTCCAAATGTTTTTATCACTGTTGAGATATGTCTTTTAAAATGAGTCAGACAACCAGTACCAATGTAAAATCTAACTCTTTGAGTGGTGTTATACTAGAAACAAGTGCTTTTTAATTCTCAGAGGGACAAAGTAATAAGTAATATTTGAAGAGCTGGATTGTAATCCCTGAATTTTGCTTGGAATGATTCTAAAAATGTCTGACTGTATCTGTTGGTCACCTTTTCATGTATCTTCACTGCTAATATCACACATATTTGAAATAAGCTTGCCATCATGATTAAGACACTCCACACTGAATGTTTTTCACTTATTTATTTATTTATTTATTTTATGTAGAATCCGTTTTCTTGATCTTAGTTGGTGCTGTTTAACATGAAGACAACTGTTTGCCAAATTTTAATTTTGTACATAAACTGGTTACATAATTTCTCTCTAAACCACTTAATGCAGAATAACTTTTTTTAAGAATCAGTATTAATTCATGTAAATGAACTTTTAGGACTGGGCAAGTGCATTTCTTGAGGCAAGAAATGGAAAAATACAGTATATATCACATTCATGCTAATTTCCTTTATGAAAAACATTAAACAGAATAAAACTATCCATACTGCCTATGACTCTTATGTATCTCAATCAAAGAAGATTTGAAATGTAATTTTGTGGAAAGCAAAGGTAAGAAACTCATATATTTGGAAGTCTTGGAACCATTTTCCAATGCATGCTCATGATTCCACTTCACAAAGTGAAACATGTAATATTTTACTTTAACCAGCAGATGGCAGTATATTCATTTGTCATTTTCCAACATGTTAACCTCCTGTTTCTATACATTATTTATTTAACATTATTCCAAGTTTCATCAGAAATTCCCACAAAACAACATTTTATTGTAGAAAAACACATTTTTCTTGTATGTTCTCTTTCTATAAATAGGCTTACACCTTTACAGCAATAACATTTACTGCTCCATTCAGCTTCTTTCATACTAAAGGCCACTTTAATATCGTTGTCTCGAAGGTTACTTCATATTCCAGTGCTTAGTCCCTGAGCAGTGATTTTAGTTTAATGTCTGTGTGCTTTTCTCTTCGTCTCTTGCATACAGAAATGCAGTCGTCTCTGTGTGGGTGGCTTTTACCTCTCCTATTTCCACCATCATTTTGCCTCCTTCCCCCCAAAACAAATTACACAAACAGAAACTCCCATGTGAGGCTGAAATCAATGCTGCCATCATTTACAAACAATCACTGCAGATACACAAAGGTGAGGCAGGGGCTTGGTCCCTTAAGAGGGGGATACGGTTCCTAATGCTTTTATTTCTTATATACCACAGGGGGTGGCGCCTTATAGGACTGTGCAGCAGCATGCTTTTGGTCGGTTTGCTTGTGCCTTAGTGGTGCAATGTGGATCCAAGGTCCAAAGCAGCTATTGGTTCAGAAAAGGTTTGTCGATTTCTTTGGATGTCAGAGGCACAGAGTTTCCCACAATCCTCAGTTTACAGCAGTAGTGTCAGTTTTCAATGACCAAACCTGGGGACTAATTTGGAGGATACGACGAGCACTGCTGTCTTTGTGCTAAGACATGGGCAGGCAACACATCACACTTCGCAAATAAGAAAGGTTATATAGTCAGCTCACATAATGACGGATGCATATTCATTATGATCCGTGGCATTGGCTCTGCTTTCAAAGTTAGAAGCATCACATGAATGCTGACACCGTGCTCTCAGTGGATTCATCTGAGAGGCTGATTTTATGACTCATGGCGACTCACTTTTCAGTGGACTAGCAAAGTCATTAAATTCACTAAGATGGCTGAGATGAGAAAGATGTCCCTGCATTTTTATTATCTCAAGCCTTGTTTTTTTTAAAAAATGGAACTCTGTTGGAAACAGATTGAAACTGATTATGATAACTTGCAAGTTCTATTAACTCCATATGCAATGAACACCGGCAGCACATGTTCAAACTTCTGTCATTGCTCTTGTAAAATTATTGCAAATGTTCAATTTAATGCAAGCAACACTTTGTTATGTTGGGCACAGTTAGAAATATTCATGTAAATAGGTTGCTATAGGCAGCACAGAATCTAAATTTCTACTTTATATTATGTATTTGTATTTTGTTTTTTATGTGAAGTACTTCATTCAACAAATTCTCAGCAAAACATGTCAGAAGTGGAGCAAAAATATCCTCACCATAGAGAACTTTACAGTGTTGTTATTTGTTTTTAATTTAATAAAGAAATGTGGTCAAAATCTGATATAATAGCTTCTGAAGCTGAATCTCTGTAAGTGCACTCACTTTCTGCTGTTGCCTTGCTTGCATCTCTCATCATCATCATCTCCCGTTCTATCAGGAGCTGCTTTGGACCGAGCTCAAACACTGTAGACTGGAGCTTGTCTTGATGAATCTGCTTGATTATAGACATTAAATCAGGCTGATCCAGCTGCTGCACAAGTTAGGAAAATGTATGCCTATTTAAATTTGATTATAGCCTCATATTTCTGAAAATTACAGTCTCACACAAGCTATTATGTAGCTGTAAATTACTTGGAATTATAAAAGTCATAAATAAATGTTTACTCTTTATGCCATTGATCTAGTTGCTTTAATAGGTTGAAGAGAGAAATTAAAATTAATTCAATCTTTTTGATAACAACATAAAAATGACCCATATGAGCTTTAGAAATGAGGTTTTAATGTTTCACATACTCTGTTTCTATTCCCATTTTATGCATCATCCCAACATTTATGGAAACAGGGTTGTATATTTGGCCTGTAAATTCCCCAGACACCAGAAATACTCCTCCCAGGTGTCATATCCATTCATAACTCCCATGCTGCCATGAAATGCCCCCAGATTATTTACGTATTCCCTTTGCTGCCTCCCATTTGATCAGGAGACGCTCCCTGGCTGTCAGGTTGGACTTGTGATGGTTGGAGCACATAAACAGAGGTAATAATGCAGCTGAAGCCCTTAGTGCTCGGGTTCTAGCAGTGATTTCCTGCCTCTCTGATGCACTCATTGCATTTTTATCAAACAACCCTCTCAACCCTTTTCAGTCATTTTCATGCTCTGAATTATCTCCGTCCTTCACCGTGTAAAAGTGGGTGTATTTTTGCACAACAGCCCACTGTAAATTGAAGTACAGAATGCATTTATTTATCAGAAGACAAAGGGGTGGTATAAATACTGGAGGCATTGAGCAGTTATTGGAAAGCTTAAAGTGAAGCTAAACCAGGACATATGCAAAGTAGCCTGCATTAGCCTTCCTGCTGACCCATAAATCAAATCCACTTGGCAGGGGCCCCCCCTGGCTCACTGGCTAGTTAGCGCCGACCAGATTAGCCTCTCCTGCTGGTCCCGCAGAGAGAGACAGCATCAGATGGCTCTCGGGGCTCAGAAAAAGAGAGACACACTTATTCGACTGGACCAATTTGGCGTGGCATACAGGCCTTGAGTTAGCAGTATGGCTAACCTGGTTAGCAGCCTGTTGGAAGCCCCTCCCTGCTGTTCGATTGGCAGAAATGGGTTCCAGTGTCAGATCAGGAGGTAATTGCCTCATGTAGGGGTAGTTTATGACCATGTTTACCTTGTGAAGGATGGCCCCTTTTACAGATGGGGGTACTATGTCAGGCCGACAGTTGATGTAGGTGCCCTCTCACTATTAGCGAACAAAATGAATGAGCACCTTGAGGCTGAGGGAAACAGTTTTAGCTGTATTGTGTGGCATTGAGGGGGGAATTGATTGCTTACTGACTATTGTGTATCTTCATAAAAAAGGCTTTTCCTGTCCATTGGTTAAATTGGGGGCTTCATTGTTAAAATATTCCCTAGAAACTCAGTATCCAATCATGCTAGCTAAATTCTGTAACAAAAGCCAGGTTGCATTATTGTGCTGCTCAGTTTTGTGTTCCTCTTCAGCCCCCTGCCAGATTTGTGCACCAGGACCCCTTCATCTCTTCTGGCAAATCTCTCAAAAATCCTTTCTCTCTCTTGCTCTATTCTGTCTCGTGCTGGCAGACTGGATGCTCAGTATCGCTGATGCCAGGAAAGACTGTTTCCAATCCTCTTTTGAGTCCAATTAAAGATTAACAACAGAATATCCATAGAGCCAGGGACCTTTCAAAGCTGTAAATACCTTCAGCAGCTTGTGTTTAGGAGGTGTTCATTCTGTGTTAAGGCTGAAAACAGCCTTCACTGTTAGCTGCTGTCACTGTGTGACATCTGTAGAGGCAAAACATGTAAACAGAAAGGACGAGGCTGTATTAAACTGCTTTAATGATTCAGTTTCACAAAATTGTTGGCATCAAACAAGTTGATTATCTTTTCCTTTATTGCAGGATGTCTACATTTTTACACGAGGGCCACAAACAAGAAATGCAAGGCTACCAGGGCCACTTTTAAGTGTAGTGTTTAGTGGGTAAGTTAAGGATATTGGGGTAGTCAATAAGATTTTGGGTGGCTCTGGATGACCCTTGCGACCCTTTCTGCCTTTAGTCAAGATGAGAATGAGGGGAAAAAGTTCCATACATATAGATGGAAGATATAAATGTCATATCTTCATGTTGGGAAAAAAGACATGATCAAACTGCGAATGGATTATGGTATTTTGAAGATGATTAGCACTTTAGGCTTTGTACATTTGACCTTAGGACTGTATAGAACAAATGAGCTCAATTCATGCTCATATAATAACTTTCTGTGATCTCCATTTGACCTTTCTTCTTGCACTACAGGTAAGATTAAGAATGATTTGTTTAAGTGATCAAATCTGTTAAATTGATATTACATTATTCACCATTAATGGCCAGTTACTTTTCAGAATTTTAATAACAAGCGAAAAGTTCAACCAATCAATCATTTTTTTTACCCCTATTTACCCCTTTAGGAGTGGCTGGAGCTGGGGCCAAGTTCCAGCTCAATACTGCCTCTTGTGCGTGACAAGGTTGAGCTGAAGTTCACGCCCACACTGGTATGCGCAGTATGGCAGCCTCCATTGCTACGCATCAACAAAGTTTTAGAGACTCCTTTGGTTATCAAATGATAAACGATGAATGGCACAGTCTAAGTAAATATAGATAAATTTTGTTGTTTATGAAATATCCTTTCTGTAAGTAGGGATGTATTATTTATATGTATGTGAATTAAGTATTATGTATTGGTGAAATATTACGTTTGTGATTGTGGATAAAACATTTTATTGTCATTATATTATAAGGAACTTTGACTCCCAAGTAGGTGGTTGAATGTTGTAAATATAAATAAAGAATGAAACCATCGCTATAAGATGTGGTAATAAAAAGAAAAGGGGTAGGATTAAACAAGTTTAGAGGTCAGCGGTTTACCTTGATTGTTCTCTTTTGGTACATGCATATGTTTTTTGATAATGACTACCCTGTTTGTATTTGCATGTTTGAAGTAAAACGTTTGCTCATTCATTTAAATGATGATGTGACAGGGCTTCAGCTAGTTCTTTCTAGTCTCTGGTCCACATACATGCAGTCATATGAAATTTGAAAATGGGTTTGAACGAAAGTCTTGGCTTTACGTTGCATATGCACATACACATACATATTGAAGTTGGTCATTGTTCAAATGACTGTTTTCTGCCCTGAATGATTCATAATTTTCCTAAATAAATCAATAGTTGGCTCACTGAGGTCATAGACGCTCACCTCTAGTCAAAAAAGTTGAAAAAGTTTGATATTCCATGTGTGCCCAAAGCTGCAGGCATGCTACATTGCTAGCAGAAGAGAAAACACCTGCCAGACTGATACAGAGGAATTCAATGGTTGTACTAATAAACTTTTCTAGAGGCATGTCACTGTGTGATAGTCCCTAAAAGGATCTTCTGCTGACTTTACCTCTTGTTTATAGTCATCAAATGTTATTATTTTTATTTTTCCAGTGAAACTTCTTCATGACAACAAAGAGGATTGGCGCATACTTTGGTAATGACGTTCGTGGTTTCTGGTATCCTTACCTGTTATAATAACTTCAACATGCAAAACTTTAACACTGAAGTCACTTTCAAAAACTGAAAAATATACTTGATTGTCATATGACCTTGTTCTTAGATATCTTTGATTTTGAGATACTTTATAATAATTGTTCAAATAATCTCAAAAATCACATTTACTCTTAAATCTGAATATTACACGTACTGAAATCTGCCTACTTGGCTGTCTCCTGTTGTATCAGGTGCAGACAATAGAGAGAAGCTTTGGCCATTAGTACTTGGTGCTCTCAGCTGTGACACAGGATGCCGTGCCGAGATGGGTAGATGTCAACCTCATGAACAAGAAATGTGATCCCTGACCAGGCAGGCAGGAAACAAGCTTGCAGAAAAAATGGAAGCTGAAGATTGAGACAGAGAGAAAGAGGACAGACTTTGAAAGTCATCATAAAATGATACTGCATCACAGTCCTCAAGAGGCAAAATCGCCTCTATTCCAGCTGCATTTATCAGCCATTCTCCATCTATAGAGAAGATATCTGCAGCAGGGAGATGATAAAGTTGAGAAACAGCATGAAAGCACTCTTACTGACGAAAACACTCAGCTCAAATTCCCCCTTGCTGTGCTGAAAGCCGTCTGCCTGGGAGGCGTGACAGCTTCAAACCTCGATAACATTGTTATCTTCTGTGTTATAAGTGAGAGCAGACACAGAGAAAAGTCCCCAAGTTGTTTCTTCACTTATTGTTTGTATACTCGCATGAGGTTGTCAGTTTTTTGGAAACTTTTAAGGGATTCTCTAAGGAAAATTATAATACAAGTTCTGCATCTTTGAGACAACCATTGGAATCAGACTCTTGTGCTGCTGCCTGCTGTCTTCCATCAAAAGTAACAAAAATTGAGCATTTACCTTAAACCTCAAGCAAGAGGCAGGTACATCCCGAACAAGTCGCCAGCTAATCGTAGGGCCACATGGAGAAAAAGACAACCAGAAAATCCACACGCATGCACCAGGAGAAAATTGTTGCATTTTGTTGCTAAAAAAAACAATCTACTTCTCTCTCCCCCCTAACAAGGACAATCCCTGAAGCATGAGCACTATTCAAGGGTGAAAAAAAAGTACCAGGACCTACAAGTTATCAAGACCAGTAGAATATCAATTATTTGCTAACAAGACAAATAGTAATTACCTTGTTAGAATATAATCTAATGAGCAGCATCAGAAATGGAAACATTTGTAACCAAAGGGGCCTAAATATTTTTTTCCTCATGGAAATTTCTCATTTACTGGTCGAAGTGAGTTGTAATGGTTTGTACCACCTGTAGTAAAGCACAGAAACAAAAACTTTAAATGACTAAGACACTTTTTATGGACAATAACATATTCAAGCATAAAAGCAAGCATTTACATGTTTCTTATATTGGAAATGTTTCTTAAATTTCAAATAGAAAATGCATTGAAATACTTAGACAAAGTGTTCTGCAGGAACTATTTGCCCAGTCTTGCTTGAAAAACTATTTCAACTCACTTTACTTCATTTGTTTGTGTTTCCATATTTTAAGTAGTAGGAACATTAGGTTGCTAGTTGCTTAACCATTATGTCAAGTAACAGATATTTGAATTTGTTCTACTTTATTCTTCAGATATGAACTCATAAGTAAATATTTAACACTTCTTATTGAAATAAAGTTACTCTCAAATATTTCGTTAATGAAGCAGTGGTGGTCGCTGGGTGACGTGAGCATGCTGTTGTCCAATCATAGCCATTATTTTTATCACGTGACCATGCGACAAGCCTCCAGCCAGGTGGAACCAACGTCACAGATGATATTAACGCACCTGTGAGGTAAACCGAACCACCAGGCTTCTGTTTAGAGACAACGGACCGAGAAGACAAGGTTGTAAATCTGCACTAGTCACACAGTTTGGGATTTTTTTTAAATGATATTATTTTTTTATTGAAAGATGACCAGCCGCTCCCAGGTTTGGGAAATGAACACATGTTTTGGGAGGCTGCACGCTCTTTATACTTTTGGTTGCAGTCCAGACCCAACAGAGCAAGAACCAGGCTATCAGCAGGATGTCTGTCAAACAGGTGAGTGCAATACACTACATTTTCCCAAAACTTTTTGTGTTTTATTGGCTGCTTGCCCTGTGATCAAGGGCTGTTGTGTTGGAATCAGGCCAGTATTTGTGGCCAAACTGGAAGGATGTGAGTCAGGGTACACAGCCTCCTTCTCCTGTTTTATAATCAAATAGTCTCTCGCCTCTGTGTCAAACAGAGGTGGAGTTAAAAGATAATGTTCGCTGCCTGGTTAGATTGTTTATTGAAAGATATTTGATATTGATGCCTCTGACTGCTTCATTGACCTATGTAGTTATAAAATGTAAAAGCTTAGGGAACACAGCTGACCAGAATCCCAACACAAGATCGATATTTTAATATATATTTGTTCATATAATATAATAACATTAAATATATGAGTATTGAGGTCAGGATAAAAATAGTTGGGGGTAGATTTATTTCCTTGATGCACTCGAACAAAAGATATCTTTCAAGGATAAAACAAAAATGGCAGGATTAGAGTCGAAATACAATCAGGGGTAAAAAGATTGAAATCAGTTGAGAATAGTGTTGAAATATTTTGATACAAAAACTGAAATGTCAAGTAAAAAGTTTGTTTTCTAAGTATATGCACTTTGCTCAGTGCAGCATCAGTGGAAGGAAAACCCAGCTGTGTCAGAGCTTGGTAACTTCAGTTAAGATGTCAGAGAGGACAGCATTTAACTACATTGTGGAAATTATCCTCATTGCCCCACATTTTTGGTTAAAGAGATAAGAACAACATAGTAAAAATATTTGTCCAAAGGCACGAGTTGTTGTGTTTTCTACTTAAGCCTAATCCTATATGTTGGAGAATTATCTTGTCAGAGAATGAAGTAACAGTGATCTCCTTAGTTTTTTGTCACAATCTCCTTTTTTCGACTTTGTTGAAGACTCAGTGTTTGCAAATGCATTTGGAAAAGTCCAGTTTGCAACATTTGTCATCACACAACGTTCTTATTAGCAGACCTGATAAAGGAGAAATGAGTTGCAGTGTGATTCTCTAAGCCCAATAGGCTGTTTTCAGTGCCAATGTAAACACTGTTAAGAGAGTTGTTGTGTTACCCTAACTAAAAATCCACTTGAGAGCAGTCACAGACATTGAATGGCACAGACAAACTTAATTATTAAATGTCTGCTTTACAGCAAAAAAAAAAAAAGTTTACCATTCAGTTGATAAAAGTTTTTTGTCTGAATAGTTTAAGTCTGTTTCCTCACATAGGGTAATTTTTGAAAAGTTTGTTGGTTTTGTTTTTTATAGGGAAGTGAGTTGACATAACTTGGGGTCCAGTTGATGAGACTGCATGGGTGTTGCTGTTTGTCAAGAGGTCCAAAAAGCACCGCGGCTGAGCTGGTCTAATTTGAACTAGGTTTAGTGTGAGATGGTGCTTTCCACATGGTGTCTGCCACCGATTTGACTCAAAAGCTTTAATCACAAACAAAATGGCTGATGTCACTCAGACTGGATCAAATATTTCTGTAAGTCTGTAATTATGGTTTTTTTTTTATTTATGTTATCTGTCATTGTGTTGTGTGCTGATTTGGTCGAATATGGAAACAAACTTTTACAAAATAATTTGCTGTTGTGTAAAAGGTCGCTGTAACAATTTCAACAACCCCCATTGTAAAAATGTTTCTGGTATTTGACAGAAATACATTTTTGCTAGATTAAAGTTGGGGCTCTGTTATAGTGGCCAAAAGGGTCATCGGTGATGCTGCATCGTTAGCGAGCTGACAGATTCAGCCTGTTGTGTGTCTTCCTCTGTTACATTCATCTGTACACAGCAGACGGGGTCCATTTTATCCTCTGACAGTCATAAAATTTTTATTCCTGGAGCAAAAACAACCCAGCAGTAAATATGTCATCCCTTATAAATGATGGGTCAAACATGTCACATTGTTAGCTTTAACAAGGAAGCATCTGACTCTGATGGCAGTGTGTTCTGTGACGGTGGCGTTGGTCAAATCAGACTCGCTTTACACTGTGAAATAAAAACACAGATGTGAATCTGAAGAGATGACTTGTTACCTCTCTAATTGAGATAAATGCATTTTTAATGGCCGGTTCTGACTCTTGGGCAGGAGAGGAATCAAATTATGCTAACTAAGTAAAAAATGCTAATGGTGCTTGTGAGGTCTCCGTTGATAGAAAATTCACAGAACAGTACAGACTTTTCTGTGAATTTTCCCCCTTAACAATAAATATCATCATTGTTAGTCACTCCCTGATAATAAGTCTGTGTGTTGATGAAATTAAACTTACACGCAGCACTGTTGTGCATCAGGATACTGAGTTCATGCTTTGATTTGATAATTTTTTTTTAATTATCTTCTTATTTTTCTGAAGTCAGCAGATGGAATTTAAGTTAAGATTAAAGGTATGTACCTTCTGTTTGTTTAAAAAATAGGCTCAACTCTAGATTTTAGATTCAGATGAATGATATAATATACTATTAAAATATTAAGATACTGCATTAATTTCTTTTTGTAGGGCTATATTTTGGGAGTTTACACTAATAAATGAAAAAAGATTATTAGAATCGATAGCTTTAATTAACTGAACTCCATCCAAAGATGCAAAACATAGAGATGGGCACATTAATGCATCAAGACAAGCAGAAAATGTACATTAATATTGACAGTTCTGTCTTAGCAACATTTTTTGAAATCATAGGTATGTTATAATTTATACTGCTAGCCTAGCCTGTTGTCAGCAACTTTTGATGTAGCATAAACAGGCTAATATATGCTAGCTTGTTGGCTGTAACTTTTTAATACATGAATTATGGGTTAGTTTGCTGTTATTCAAAGGCAGGAATCGCTTATCGTCCCAATGCTACCCAAAAGATGTGTTCTGGTCCATCTGGCATTTTTTTTCTTGTCAAAATGCATATTAAACTAAAAGATCATGGCCAACATACTGTTGGTATTTTTTGGTATTGCCAAGGTAATTTATTATGCTAGGGTGTTGTCAACTACTTTTAGGTACTACATTATTTAAAATCATTTAGTACTTTATCATCTGCATATTGGCTTACTTTTTGGAATAACAGCAAGGTATTATGGTCGTAGTTAAATTTCAAAATGATCTAAAAGCTCAACAAATGTAGATGAATTAAACTGAGTTGGACCCAAAGGAAATCTGAGGTACTTGAAGAAAATCTCACATTTTCACTTTTCACCAGTTTCAGGTTCTCTGTATCATTTTAATTGAAGGCTTCTTTACAAAGAAGCCACAGAAATGTTGCATGTCTTAAACAGCAAACTTTGTATGTACACACACACAATTATACGTATTTTTTACACACATAAACAAAATTTATCATAAAAATGGTTGTTTCAATCCCTTTGTTAAGAGCTTCTTTAAAATGATGACAGTCCCATGAAACAGCATAAAAGATAGTTATAGTGATGCATCATATTGGATTTTTGTCACTGCCCAATATGCTCATACTTACAAACTCATAAATCCTAATACCAACAATTAGTATCAGGAGCACCAAGTCTCTTCTTAGCCAAAATTGATGTGTTTCTTCAATGATTATAGTTCATTTGTGTTAGAAACAAATCCCCCCACATGTTGTGTTCAATAAATTGCATTTTGATTGATGAAATTAGACATTGAGTGATGAGGTAAGCATTGTACATTTTGCTGCAGATAACGATAATCAACATTTAATTTCTGATTTCTTTAAAAAAAAATGTGTACATACTGTGGCTGTGCATGAGTATGAAAAAAGGCTCATCTTTAGGGCTGCCACGATTAGTCAACTAGTCGTGACTAAGTTGACTATCAAAATGGTCGACAACTAATTTAATAGTTGACTAGTCGTTTTGTTTTTTAGGTGTGTTTTCTCACAAAACTGCCGCTGTACCTCTGCTGTCTTGTCTGCCTATCTGTCCTGTTTTCTGGTTATCACACCTGCAGGAATCAAACCAACACACCCCGAAACACACTCATGCATGTGACGCATGCACAACTACGCAGGCACCAAAGTTGCCAGGTGTGCTCATTATAAGCGATTTAGCCACCAGCTGCATGCTGGTGCAGTACGCTGCAGTTCATGCATGAAGTGACTAGTCGGGGTGCTGGTTTGGCGTAGTGGTTAGCACCCCATGTACATGCTTCTGCCGGTCCAGGTTCGAATCCCGCCTGTGACCAGTTTGCAGAGTGTCCTCCCCTACTCTCTCTCCCCCTTTCACAAGCCTATCCACTGTCTCTCTCCTTTCAATAAAGGCGCAAAATGCCCAAAAACATACATTTAAAAAAAAAAAGAAGTGACTAGTCGACTAATCGCAAAAGTAGTTGTTGACTAGTCGACTATCAAAATAGTCATTTGTGGCAGCCCTACTCATCTTGCACTGTTGAGTAGATACACTAGAATCTGTCTTAAATTAAAAGATGCCTCTCTGAGTCAGTCAAAGAATTTTTACATGTTATTGGCAATAGTGTTCTGACTTACTTATAAGCTGCCCCACTGGACTTCAGTAGTTTAAAGTGACTTTCAGATGGCATGTTCCTCAAAATGAAGAGATCGAAAGAGCTCCAGCAACACTTGTAGTTCAGGAAACAACTTTATTAGACCGATGCGTTTCGGCTTGTGGCCTTCATCAGGGTCATCAGAAATGCATTAAAAACAGCACTTATAAAGGGTAGAGTTGAAATGAAAAAAGTTTGGAATTAACAAACCAGACCTTATACCTCATGGCCATCTCTTGTACTATTTGGACCTTATCCTTGATTGGCTGTTTTCCGTGTCTTCACACCTTATTTTGAAATAGACATTTTCCAAACGGACCTACACTTAACTTTGTCTGTACATTTTTCTTCTTCAGCCCTGACATTGAAGAAGAGGGTATTGCAAAATAGAGATATCAGCCACAAAGATGTGAAATGTCTATAATCCTGGCACTTTTAATTGCTTAGCCAAGTTGTGTTCTTTTCCATTTGTTAGCACACAAAAGCTCTTAGTAAATACAGACTTCATGGCTTCACCATCTATTATAACTCCCACAATCCTCGAGCACAGCATCTGTTTTCTGCCACAGTTCAGCCATCTTGACTCCATATTTCAGATCTGACTTTATTCGCCTGAGGTGGCGTCAAACTCTTGACACCTGAAAAACAAATCAGGCAGATATTAAAGCGGAGACATCGGGGGATTTGGGGACTACTTGTCAAAAACAGACAGAGATGAATAACAGGCATGTAAACACAGGCACACAAATTTGTTTGCACATATGTGGATGAAGGAAAATGCTCACACAGACAAAGGCGACACAAATAGACACACACTGATTTCCTGTGTGGCCATCTGTCAGTTGCTGAAGCCTCGGGGGAGTTACAGTATGCCGCAGACTGTGCCACAGTTGGGTGGTAAAATGAACAGTGCAGCAGATGTTTGGGTTCCTGTTTAGTGGGTCTCCACGCAGACCTCCAAAAGAAGACTGCCGCTTTCTATCTTGTCATGTAATAACGTCACTTGTTTAATGAACCAACTCCAGGAAATGGTTGCAGACACATCTGGGTGCTGTTTGTTGTTGTCTTTGTGAGGGATGGATGGCAGAAGGTGAAGGAAGTTGTTTGAAGTGTAACAGAAGAGAGGTCTGTGAGGGTGACAGTTTCTTTATTCATGAACACTTGAGCATTTTTGTGCATGTCTGGCAAAAGTCCATTTAGTTTAAGCCTTAAAAAAACAGTTTCTGCCAATTTCAAACTTACTCTGCAGGTTCAGAGTGTAAACCAGGATTGTCCAAACATTTTTCATTGAGGGTCAGATAAAGAAAAAATAGAGTATGGCTGGGTCACTTTGCTACCCCTCACTTAATGTGTATCAAAGTTAAGGTTTTAGCATATGGGGAACCCCTCTTTTGCCCCAATTACCACAGGATTCACCCCTGATCAGGATAAGAAAAACACTGTGCAGCAGAGAGAGAAGACAATATCCTCAGTCAGACCCAAAACAAGAGTGAACTGCATGAAGCTGCCACACTGTGGGACTGTTGGTGCTTGAAGATGAATTGCACAATGTGCTTTTACTGTTGGATCTTGAGATGGAGCAAACTGTGAAAACCAGCTTGACTATGACTACTGCTGCTGTCTGCAATTCACACTGATGCCAGTGCTGGCAACAGCTGTAGCTCCATTTAATGGTTGCTACCTTGCTGCCAAATACCCTTGGATGCAGATGTAAACAAAAGACTTTATAAAAACAGATTGTGTAGCATCTTGTAGGAACAGCATGTTTCCACAGATTGATCAGAAAGGGGTGAAGTTGTATGTAAGCTGCATCATGTTGTACCTGTACATAAACACCTGATTAAAACTGCAGTGCGTACAGAAATATGGATGATAAACTAAAAACTAATGATACACTTTCTGCCTGCAGACGTCACCAATCCAAATTCTTCAAAATATCATTCATCATCACAAATCTTACGTCCAACTTGACCAGCTTGATTCATTTGAATCTTCAGCCTTTCAACCTTTCCCTTTTTATTTAAAATAAAAAAAATCCACATTAATTCCTGGAATTCTAATTGTTTTAATGTTTCTTTACCAACTATATGCTGCGTTCAGGATGGGAATCGAAAACCAATTCCAGTTGAGAATCGTTAATAGTTCCATCAAAGAATCAACATCATGAGTCTTTTTACTAATCAATTCCTTCCACTGACAGGGTTCAGAAGTGTCAGAACTGTGGCTCAATTTTTTACAAAAGGTGCTTACTGCTAGAGCTGCAGCTATCGATTCTTTTTGTAATCAATTACTCTATCAAATTTTTATCGAGTAATTGGATAACAGTTACATTTTGCTCACTGCAATTTTTTTTTTTTACATTGAATCACTGCACATTATTATTATTAGGAACACAGAAAACAGAAAAGCCAGGTCACTTAAATTAACAACTCATTTTTCTTATTTTGAACATTCTGAGCATAAATGGGATCTCAAAATCCAAATCTATACTTTTATTTTTACTCTGGGCCATATCTTGCTTTTTTCAGTATTTTTTTTAAATTTGGTTATTTTTATTTTATATGTATTCATGCTTATCTCTTTTTGCTAAATTATTGCCTTTACTACTGTACCATATTGATGATCTTATTTTGCTTACTTTATTTCTAGGACCAAATAATATCATACTTGGATACTAAGATAATTTAACTAGCTAATGTACATTTCTATAACATATGAAAGCATTCCCTACACCT
This sequence comes from Scarus forsteni, assembly GCA_036419115.1. NCBI lineage: Eukaryota > Metazoa > Chordata > Actinopteri > Labriformes > Labridae > Scarus > Scarus forsteni. The sequence goes on along the minus strand of JAZDUH010000341.1, from coordinate 29,631,041 downwards.
GTTTCCTCTACTCACTGTCAGTGTTTCCTGTTCTACTCTCTGCAATCAAATTAAATGTAAAGTTATTGGATGTGAAAAGTATGTGAACAAAATACACATGATTCTGGGCAAGTAGCCTCCGCATTGATTTACGTTCTGAACCAGCCTTTACACGGAGCCATAATCAAAGTAGGTTATTTACTAGCCCATATCTCAGTTATTGATCACATTAGCTGCTTCTGTTGATGTATCATGAGTGTCATCCTGTTGTGTCGCTCTGCGGAGTGCAGACTTGACGCACAGACCGGATGTTTACTGTAGACGAGCTGTAGCAGTGAGGACGTGCTATCAAGCTAAGCTACATGCTAAGCTAACTCCGTTTGACATCAGACACACTGCACTGTGTTTTCTTTTCGTCCCTTCTTGTAGTGACCACACACTTGGGACACTCTCTGCTATTTCTTCTGTGGACTCTTAATTTCTGTCCCTCTCTTTTCTCTTCCTTCATGATTTTACAAGTCGTGCAGCAGCGGAAGTAGCAGGTGCGCTGTGCCACAGAAATAAGCGTCCGTGTCAAACACTGTGCCCTGTATAGTAGTCCAGATATATATTTTATATGTATAATTATATTTTAAATGAGGCTTTGAGGCACACAATTTGCCTCGAAGATATTTTGTAATCGAATAATCTTGATTATTCGAGGAATCGTTTCAGCTCTACCTACTGCACAACCTTAAGTGAATGGAAACACCAGCAACTTGCAGTTATCTATGCTGTGGCGTGTGTTTGACATTGTTGCCACTGAAAACAGGCAAACATTTACCTGCACAGGAATCAATAACGAAATCGCTAAAGAATTGGATAGGGGGATTGTTAATAGCACTGATATCAATAGAATGGCATCAATTCCCATCCCCATGCTGCATCCATCGTAGGGCTTCCATTCCTATGACAATTCTGGTTCTTAAACCTCTTCTGTCCAAGAAAATAGTCAAGTCTGCAGAAAATAAACTTTTTCATCCTTTAACGTTAGATATCAAATCAAATCAAATCAAATCAAACTTTATTTATAGGGCACTTTTCATACTTAAAAGCAACACAAAGTGCCTCACAGAGGCTAAAAACAACATAAAAACAGAGAACCCAGCATCGCCCCCCACCCCCCACCCCCCACCCCCCTATCCCACACTCAATACAGAGACATAAACAGACACGCACTTGCAAATATCAGCATGCACACACACACACACACACAGACATTCATACGAGCTGTCATAAAAAAGAGAGAGAGACATGGCTGTGCACCGAGGACTGAGGTAAGGAATAAGCTACCTTTGGGGGCCATCAACACTGAGGAGGGCTCCCAGCCCATGAGGAGCGCAGCCAGAGACTTCCCCAACCTGCGCTGACACGAGACCCCACACAACAGCGCAGGTGCCTCCGGCCAAGCAGGTGGAGCGTCCCACGGCAGCAGCCCCACCAATGGACCAGGAGCAGCCCCCAGCGTGGAGAGCCCCCATGAGGAAACACTGGAGCTAAAAACCATCATAGTAAGACACAAATAAAACATATAAGAAATGGGGGACATAAAAAAGAGAGATAGAATAACATAAAATGGATCACTAAAATAACAAACAATTAAGAGTTAAATATGATAAATATTTTGACTAGAAGAATAAATAAGATATACAGTAATACAATAAAACAACAAATAAAAGAATAAATAGCTTGATTAAATCAATTAAAAGCTTGATTAAAAAGGTGGGTTTTAAGCCTCTTTTTAAAAGTATCAACAGACTCTGCAGCCCTGAGATTCTCTGGCAGGCTGTTCCACAATCGGGGGCCATAATAACTAAAAGCCGCCTGTCCGTGTGTCTTAGTTCTAACTTTTGGTATGGTTAAAAGGCCAGTGCCAGAGGACCTCAGGGTCCGCGAGGGCTGATAAGGTAAAAACAGGTCAGATAAATAAGAAGGCCCGAGGCCAGAAAAACATTTATAAACCAGTAAAAGAACCTTAAAATTGATCCTGAAACGCACGGGGAGCCAATGCAGCGATTTTAAAACTGGAGTAATATGTTCCCGCCCTCTGGTCCTCTCGTCAGCACTCGTGCGGCTGAATTCTGTAACAATTGGAGGCTGGAAATTGTCTTTTTGGGAAGACCAGAGAGCAGGGCATTACAATAATCTAAACGAGAAGAGATAAAAGCATGCATTAACACCTCCGTGCTGGCCTGAGAGAGAAACGGGCGGACTCTGGCTATATTTTTGAGATGATAAAAACCAATCTTGGTTATATTCTTAATGTGTGGAATAAAAGAAAGCTCAGAGTCAAAAATCACGCCCAGATTTTTTACGGAATTTGTTGGTTTAAGATCTTGGAGTTTTGGTAAAAGTTTCTCTCTCTGGCCTTCAGGGCCAATGACTAAAACTTCTGTTTTGTCCTGGTTGAGCTGTAGGAAATTCTCTGCCATCCATGACTTTATATCTAAAATGCAGTTAAAAAGGGCATCAATAGGCCCTGTGTCATCAGGAGACACGGCGATATACAGCTGCGTATCATCAGCATAACTATGGAAGCTGATGCCGTGCCTCCTGATGACATCCCCCAGGGGAAGCATGTAAAGATTAAAAAGAGTTGGGCCTAAAATTGACCCCTGGGGGACCCCACACTTTATCTCATGGGTTCCTGAGGAACATTAGATATAGACTTTAGGTAATAGGTCTATAATTTCCAGCCCTGTTAGGGTCTTTACCAGGATTATGCAAAGGTAGGAAGTGTTCTTAAGCTCTTGCTTTTTTCCTAACCAAGCAGTATTTTACCTAGGTAATTGTTGACGTAACCGCACACTCAGACAGGCTCTACTTCGGGAAGAAGCAACCCTCACAATGTCCATACCTATTGGGACACAAAGAAGAATGAGTCAGGAGGAAATATTTGACAGGTCTCATGAACCCCCCCATGACATCACCCTCACATTGAAAAGAACGTCTCCTCAAACAATAGGAACCTCTGCCTATCAATCCCCAGAGGAAATGATCCCACGGCTCTGCATTAGTCATTGACAGATGACACAGTGAAGACCCTGATCTATTGTTCCTGAACATTTACCCAAATTAGCCGAGTCTCTCAGCTCTCTGCCTGCACAGTGAGAGCAGATTAGAGTTTAATATCCTCTGTTTGAAGGAGTTAAACCTTTTTCTCTAAGAAGTGATTTACAGTTTTCTTTCTTAATCCCTCTGTTTGGATAGAAGCTCAAAACTTTTACAGAGAGGACTTTATTTTTCTTTTTGATGATGAATTTGCCCTTCAAAATTCAGAAGAAGAAATGTGAACAAGAGAGGATTTTATGTCTAAACTGAAGGTCACTTTGTAAGGACATGGTTTATTTTAGTGCTATTTTGCATTTTTCTCTTAAAGCAGTAGAATATGCACAAATATTTTAGATGTCAAAGTCACCTTTATTTAAAATATCCTCGATGTCTTGCTGTCTGTCTGTTTCCTCACAAAACTTTGTCCTGAAAGTCAACTACAAAACTGAGTCATCTAACTTAACCATAGCACTCAACACAATATTTGGGAAATGTTAGAACATCTGAAAAAAAACATATTATGAATCACATAAATAAACTCAAAAACATTTAATGAAATGTCCATTTTATAAATACAAAACAGATCTGAAAAATAAAGGCTAAATACAGAATGTTTAAAGGGACTGTGAGGAGTTTCTAAGTAATTACAAAAAAGTCTCACTTTTAGATATATGCCTTATCGAAATACACACTTTAAGATGAGTTTTATAGCATCAAAATAGGTTATCTATAAATGCTATTCCTTAGCCTTCCGGTCGAGTCGGACAGGGCTGGACTGGCCTGGATACTCAACTTTGGGAACAAGATAATTAAAACCAGAGCAAATTTATATTATTCAGACACGTCTAAGAGCACTGGGCTGTAAGTAGCGATATATAGCCGGCTACAACTACGATAATAAGTTTTCCAAAAATTGCTTGTTGTCACACGTCAAAAACTACCGCTACATAACTAGAAAGAGATACATTACCTCGTCGCTTTGCATCCTGTAAGTTGTTGAATAAAGAAGCTGTAAAGCAATGCAGAGTTCTGAGGAAGGTCCGAGCTGCATTTATCACAACAAACACACGCTTTGGCTTCATTCACATCTTTGGTGTGTTCCAGTTGTAGTCAGAAGTAGGAATTTCCGGGTTCCGAGTAGGAAACTGCAACTGGAACGTTCCCCAAAGTCTGAATTTCCTACTGGGAACTCAGTGAAACCTCGCCACCCCTGAGTTGACAATCTAAGATGGATGCCCCCAGTATGAAAAGTTATTTAGTTCCTGTAATAATCAATTTATTTGCACTTATGACTGGGGTGTGTCGCTCTAGATCAGCTGTATACATCGTATTGCTAGACTTATATTTACAAAAATGTTGCCGTAGTGATAATCACATTCTTCATGTGATATTTGTGAACAACAACGCAGGGTGTGCTAACAACAGCTAACAATAGCCTGGTAGATCGGCATGTTATTTTCCGACTTCAACTGGAACGCTGCTAAGTCGGAGATGATGTCATTCCCAGTTCCGAGGTTACTGGAACGCAGCATTACGACAGTCGCCGCGCGTGCTCATGGGTAGCAGAGTCTTTATTTTGCCGGTAATAGATTCTCCTCATAGCACCTTTAATGAATGCAACAAACGAATAGTCTTATGAAAAAAACAATAAAAACACAATACATTTCATAAATAGGCAGAAATATTTTCTATCATACAAAATACTTAACATTTCTTAAATCATGTTAAAGTAAAAATTTCCTCCTCTTAATACTGTTCTGTTTAAAAAGTATCATTATTTTTAAAAAAATGAATAAAACAACTTTAACAGAATTTGACATATCTCAAGACAATGAAATGTTTCATCAAAAAAACATGAAAAGTAACATTTTGCTCAAAGTACAATACAGAGCAATCAATCCTAAATATTTCTAGTGACACCAAAACATTTCTTCGTCATTTTGAAAAACATTTAACAAAATTAAAAAACAGAATCATTATCCAAAACCATTCTAATGAAAATACATTAGGGTTTTGTTTTGATTTTTATGGTCTGCTTACATGCAAGACAGCTCAAAATTATCCATGGATTATGATGACATTTTCAGGGAATTAAAGAAGATAAAGAAGAAGTGAATGCATTTGGTTGTGATCTGAATCAGGATCCAGGAATCTGAAAAAGGATTTGTCATCACTGAGTTGAGGCACCTTTCCACCTATCCACCAATAATGCCACCTTCCTCCCATAATACACAAAAATTATGCAAAAAAACAAACACCACTCTGAAAATTTTCATCCTCAATCAATCAAATTATTCTATCAGTAAATCAATCCCACAGGGGATAAAAAACACAGCAAAAATCACAACAAAACATGAAGGACAAAGACTGATTGAAGATGCTGAATTAATCTTGTCTTGGGTGTTTTTGCTTTTCGTGAGAAGTTAAGCAATTGTTTTTTGTGTGTTTGCACTGTATTGACTTTTGTAACATTTCTTTAAAATTGAAATCTCTAATTTCTGTCCTCTGAAATATCATTGCAGTTTACCTCGGCTATTTTAACAGTTCAGTCTCTTTTGGCCTCAGTTTAAAAAAAACTGCATTTAGGGATACTTTCACAAAGGCCTCACACTTTCATTTCTCTGTTAAGTCCAACTTTGGGTCCATGTAGCGCCATCTTTTTTTCTCTCACCTCTATTGTCCTCCTCTCGGCTGCACAACAGGAGCAGAGAAAATCCCTAAAAGCACATAAACCATTAACCTTTTGTACACCGTAAGTCCTCACCCATCGATTCCAGACAACCTTTTGTCAGGTTTCATTTCTAAACCCATTTCTCACTCTGTGCAGAAAGTGCAGGGTGAGCTCTGCGGTGCTGCACACAACAAAAACACACTGGAACTACAACTGGATGTGTCCACCAGAGGAAGTGAAAAACAAACTCTGGTGTGTGCACCAAAGTTTACTATACAGGTCCAAACTAAACATATAAGTGTTAACAAGTGGGGCTTGTCATCCTCTTTGGGCCAGCATGTTTTCTGTCATGTTAGAGGTGAGAGTGACACTTCTGAACCGAGGGCATGACCTCTGTGTGTGCGGGAACGTCAGGATGAGGTCAGAGGTTAGAGGGCAGGAGCTGTCTTGTAATAAGGTCAGACAGTGATGCATTGCTGTAGCTTTAATGCAAACAATGTTCCCAAGAGTTAATGAACACCAAAGATAAACTGGTTGAGCAAATGTTATTAAAAGAAATCTGGGTAAAAAAACAGAACAACACTTTTTCTTACATTCTGTCCTGCATTTGTTCTTCAACTCCTAATTATCTGATTATAGTTCCTGTCTCCAACTTCAGGGACCTTGTTCACCTTGTAGTAGCTGCTATATTAGTATCTGAAACAGTTTTATATCACCTTCACTGGGGTTCCAAGCAACTTGAGCTGAGACTGAAAGGATGAGAGACACTGCTCACCTTTGAATCACCAGTGGGTGTTATTATTGCAGAAATGAAACAACTCCTGTTGTTGGCACCAAAATGGTGTATGATTTTCAAAAGTCCCCATGTTGTTTTGCCCCGACCATTATTGGAACAGATTAATCTCCTGTTGGTGCACTCACAGCAAACGTGTCTTGGGTGACCAAGAATGTGCCGCCCACCCAAGTCTCGTAAATTGTTGTCCACCTTGTCCATAAATAGTTCATTTTGTCCCCGTGGCGTCCCTAAGTGATGTCTCGCCCACTCGAGTTTCATCATGATCATGTTATGTATATCATATATTTTTTTGTTTTAGCTGACATTATTCCAACTAAAATCCTTGTCACTCATCTACCAACTGTAAAACACTGCCGCTGATGTCAGATGAGAAAGAACAGGACCACAGAGAACCACCACTTCTGTTAAATAAGGCGTAATCAATGTCCTCACAAGCTATTGTTCCGACACAGACAAGGATTGTCACTCTGTGATCCAGAACAAAACAGTTTTTGTACTTGTTGTCACACACCACACAACACTTATTGGCTGTTGTGGCACAGCCACACATGATGTCACCTGAAAAGTTCAAATTTTTTAACTTTGGCTACCCAGCAACACAACTCGGTAGCGCGACCAAGTTGCCCAGACCACTTCTATGGCATTGCAGTGATCATGCCTGATTGCGGCTATGCACTGACTTTGCATGGAGAGTGGTGGCTGAGGGTGTAAATGTACCTTAACTGAGACAAGAAGACACAAAAGGGCTGGCAGCTCTATCGCCTCTTTTTGTGAGAATGCCCTTGCAGTTTCGTGCTGCCACCATATAATGGTCCTGCCTACTAGAGAAGTACAAATACAGTCTTTACTGTAATGGAAACTGGAGCAGATAGGTGGGATGGGAAATGTATCCGATTTTAATCACATTTACAATTACCGTCTCACAATCAGTAAAATAGAGTAATCAAGATTTAAAGGTTACAGTCACATGACCAAGCACTCATACCGCTGCCAGCTGCATGGGGCAAACTGAGATATTTGGCGACTTATCACGGATGGTGGGAATTGCAAAGTTTATGGCCTATCGGCCCTAGCATGTGCTTTGTAGCAGAGCTTAGTGTGTCACTGTAACATTTGTCATTCAGTATCAACTTACCTTAACTTCGCTGTACTTTGTGATTTTGTGGTTTTAAATAACACCCTTAAATTCAAATATAAACTTTGTTTGCACAAATTTATGTTATTTATTGTCTTCTTCTTGACATGGTTCCCTTATATGTTGGATTCTTCTGTTAAGTCAACATTATCTCATCTGAGCAAAGTTTTGCCTCACCGAGTGCTTGCAATCTATCAAACCACTTTTTGATAAGTCAGTCCTCACCATACAGAAAACTGCAGGACTGGATTTAAGTTCCATCTCCTTCAAATGTCTCATGCTTACATCCTGTCAGTCATCTATTTTTACTGAAAAAATTCTTGGCACTTTGGCTCCTTAATTAGCACCTGCAACACTTTGAGTTTCCAAAAACTTGATTTTCAAAAATTTGCCACCACAAGGATAAAAGACTTTAAAAGGACACAGTATCAATTTTCTTCTCTTCCAGGGTGATGTGCAACAAATTTATTACAATAAAAACAAAGCTAAAGGCTGAAAAGTAGACATTTGCCCATCCAAACTATGTAATGATCATGTCTGGATTGATGCATATGTCAGTTTTAGACAGTGTTGTAGGGCATCAGTACTCTTTTCAAGGCAGACAGTGTGAAGAGATTCAACACTTCATGGCAGATTTAGGCCTGTTTCACACTGGATGCATTTTACTCGCATGACTGCAGCTATGCTTGCTTTTTTTCATTTGGTCAAGCATATCATAAAATCTGAATTTTCAGACTGTACATGCGAATTGAACATCTGTGGCACATCTCCCACACCAAGAATCTTCAGAATATGAGTGCTAAGCCACAAAGGGTGCATGTTGCCATGTTTACCTCACCTTACTGGTGTGCATACCCACAGCAGTAGAATATGTCACACAGAAAAGACTGTTCCTGTTTAGCCTTTCAGAGTTAATTCTCCTCTGTTGGGAAACCTCTCTTGTTTGTCAGAATGCTTTCTTTCTTCAGGTTAGCTTGGTTAGTGAAGCAATGAACCAGGTTCCTTGTGATTCTTCCTTAACTTTTGATAGAGGCTCAATGTTGAGGTGATATACATGGCGTGATAGAGCTATAACAGGAGGAACAAAAGAGTGAAACTGTTGTGGGTAGAGTCTGTTCAATGCTATGGTCCACTGTAACCTGCTGCAACCATGAAACGTGGGAGCATCTGGCGGCAGTGATGCGCTATTTGTTCTTATTTTCTTGGGAGATGGACCAACATAGGTCTATATTTCAGGCTTGTCCCCTCAGCGATGATTGCGTTCAAATTCTGAAACATTTTCCCAGCATTTAAAGCTGGGGTAGGCGATTTTGAAAAACTAGCATGAATTTGAAAGTAGCATCTCCTCAGGGCTCCGCCTAGCCCCACCCCCCGCTCACATGCACGCGCGCAGCCGCTATATCCAGAAGCAGTCTTCTGGACTCCAAACCCTCTGCACAACGTGTTTGTTTCACACTACACCAAGTCATGTCTCAGTCAGTGGTAAGAAAACACCAAGCCAACATGTAAAGTCAGTTAGTACTCACAGCCGATGTTGATCGGGGTATAGGTAGTTCCTCAGACATTCTCCACACAGCTGTCAAATCTCCCATTTTGGCCATGAAACTACCGTATTTTCCATATTTTCTCCTCTTTTCCGCCGTCCTCCTGTATCAGTATTCTCCTGTAAATCTCCCGTGTGATGATATAATAACAAAAGCATTCCTCTGCCTCTCCAAACTGAACTGTCTCAGGCCTGAATGGGGCGGTAATGCTCCAAAATGATGGATGCGGACCACCGAAGAAGAAGAAGTCTCGCGAGAACTGCCACCTGCAGTAGCATGGATGGCAGTTCTCGCGAGATTAGAGCCAACAGCGGAACAAACTTAGTAAAATAAAGAGTTTATTTTAGATTTCTTGTACATCTGTCTTAAAATGTGAGGGATACTGGAGCTTGGTTGGGGTTGTGGGACAGCTCACAGCGGACTTCCCTTATTTTCAAAGACAAAACTTGAAAGGTAAGCATTCTCCAGCGGAGTCTGTTCCCTACACGCTACACGCTACATGCACTGTCTGTGCACGCCGGTAAAATGCACGCGCAGCAGGCACGCAGAATGGCGACGGGATTTGATTGATGTGAAAAAGGTATCCCGGCAAGATTATTGGTTGGGGTTTTCCCTGTTTTACTCCTGCTGTAGATAGCGGATATTTTTCGCTCTGTTTTAAGAACACATTATGAGTTGATTACCATCGGGTCATAAAGACCATTTTAACCAGTATTTCAAAAAGTGTATCTAAATCAGATCGCCAACCCCAGCTTTAAGAAAATAGAAAAAAAGTGTTAAAGCATGCAAGTGGCAATTGAGAAAGCAAACCTTTCTGTAGTCTAGGGGATTACTCCGTCAGTCTATAAAGTCTCACAAAAGTGGGCCTGTCGTGTTTGTTTTCCTCCTCTCTTTCTACCAAAGAGGCTGAATGAGAAGATGGCTAACTCCGTCCATCTTTCTTAACGCCTGGACGCGTTGGTTCTATAGCGGAATGAGCGTGGTCCAGGGTTAGTGATCCATCTGTCATTTAGTCTGTCATTTCAGTCGGTGCTTACTGAGGCGTTTGGTGTGCAAAGTAAATATAAATAAAACTGTGCAAAATGGTGCGCGCTCAGACAGTGTCGTTCACTACAGTGCAAAAGAAATGCAGCCCTTCAATAAGGTTGAACAATCAGCAGTTCAGGAAATGCTACGAGCGTTTGACAAACAGTACAAATTGACTTGGAGAACGTATATGTCACAAACAATTCAGGAACCGTATAAACTACATTTTATTGATTGTTTTTCTTTGTTTTGCATGTTATTGGAGTTTTTTTTCTTTAACATGAAGTTTTTCCCGAAAAAGGTTCCAAGTCATTTTCATTGGGTTTTTTTCCTCTTTTTTTGTTTGTTTCATTTATGATATTGTTTAATTTATTTCATTTAAAAGCTCTTGACCTTCCAATTACAGTTAAATACTCTTAAGAAATTAAAGTTTATTGCTTTTGATATGGTGTACTCACTTTATTATGACATGTAATTTCATTAAAGGAGACATATCATGCTGATGCATGATTTAATACTTACATATAATATAATAAATTTGAAAACAAGACCTTACAACCCCTTAATTTTCAAAAAATGAGATGTATTTTTTCTGATATCCTAGAACGAGATTTGATGCCTCTGAAAATAGTTCATTGCGAGATGACCGCGAGATTTAAATCATCGTGACGACACAAGGTACATTTCTTTTATTGGAGTAATCTGATAAAACACTTCCTCCTCTGTGATGTCCGTTAGCCACAAAACCGTCACCGAGGAACACATCCACCCAGCAGCAGTATATAGCTCCCTAGCTCACACTCACTCATTACCAGCTCTGGCCTGTAGGAGGACTCAATACGCGGTCACTGCTTTGAGCCTGCCGGAAAATACAGTAGAAGAAGAAGGACAGGCTGGCTCAACCCTCTCGGTAGCTCTGACAGAACTGACCAATCAGAACACAAAGGGCTGTGACGTTGCGAGGTAACTGTAGGTCAGTCTGAGAACCGAGCGCTTCAACGAGAGCTTGATTATGGCCTAAAATGAGATTTTGAGAACGCTATTGTGGGGCAATGAAGGAACTAAATGACTTGTACTGAGGACAGAAATGCTTTACAGGCATCCTAGTCTGGCATAGTGAAAAGGAGAAACAAGCATGATATGTCTACTTTAATGACAAAATAATGTTTCAAAATAACATTGACAATAATATCGTTTATCGGCAATAATTTTTGGGACAATTATCATCCACCAAAATTTTTTATCGTGACAGGCCTACACAAAAGCTTTCAATTGGTGCATTAGCTTCAACAACACATTTGGTTCATGCTCTGAAGTCACATTGCAGTCCTTACTGGAGTGATTCTTGGCTTGGTAATCATACCTTTGGTGTTGTAAGACAATGATCAGATGCCAGCAGAGTGTGAGGATTTTTTGGTGTCTTCTAACCTCAGAAATGACCCCAATCACTTAAGAGTCTGAGCATTACCTAACAATGAGTAATTATGGTGGTTAGCAGTCGAGAGAGAAACCCTGCCTCTGATTCTCCCATCAATAGATTAAAGGTTAAAACTGTGATAAAGTCACAGAGCACCCAAAGCTCCAATTTATCCTCTGGGTTCAGTCTGACTCACTTCACAGACTGCTTTATCCCCTTGCGTATGGCACAGCACATTGTCCCACAGAATTTTGGGATTTTTGTTTGCAGATAATGAAGTAATCTGCCAAAATCTGCATGTGGAGCTTGTGGCTGTGAGTCTGACATGGCACAGAGCTGACGGATCACAGTTGGCAGCTGATAGGTACAAAGCTGTTTTTTGGTGACGAGGTTTTCAAAACAGATCTTAATTAGAGGAAGCATCTGGACCAACCGCCATGGGAAAAAAAAGGCATGAAGACAGGACATGATTTCAAAAATCTGTTAGTAGAGGATGGAATAGAGAACAAATAGTGTCATCATGTGCACATATGTTGGATAAAAGCATTAGTGCATCCTAGTGGTGTGCCCTTAATCAAATACATTTCAAAAAAGTATTCAAACCAGACATGGGGGCTCATAGCACTTGCTCCTCAATTATTTCCAACTTAGTTCAGACCTGATATTTGAGACTTGTGCTCCATTACTGTATTTTCCACCTCTGGCTCTTTGCTAATATGTGCTCAAGTGCATATTATTTACTCACACTGCCCTCTGCATTTGGTGTTAGAGTGACTAGCTTCGTGATTGTCTGTGGTGCCACACTCGAGAAGCAAAGCCTCAAACCTTGAACTGTCACCCTTAAAGTTTTGAAGAAGCTGTCCATCTACCATATAACAGTAAAAAAACGCTTGGTCTCCCTCTGTCTTTCTATCTGCCTTGCTCAGTCCCATGCTCATTGCACGCCTGACACCAGGTATAGCAAGAGAAAAGATTCATTGACATCACTGAGATTACTCTGTTTAAAAGAAGACTGTAAAACACAGCATGCATGAATGTCATTATTTGACCCTAATCATTGAGTATCCAACATGAAACCATCCATTAAACATTCAAGCTTATTCCTGGGCGACCAAACTAAGACATATTAACTAATATCAGCACAGGAGCATGGTAGCTGAAGACAGCGCTTGCACAAAGCTGCTGCAACATGCTGCAGTTCAAGTTTTTAAGGCTGATTTATAAAGAACATTCATCTGTGAGTCTTTTTTAAACCGGCCCCTACACACTTCCCCTCCGCGACGTAGTACACTCAATCAGAAGTCACACTCGGAGCTGAATGAAGTTCACTTTATCAAGGTGAAGGGTATGACTACAGTGGGAGCTTGGAGATAAACTTCCCTCTCACAGGCAGAAACAGGAAGTGTATGTTGCCATGGTTTCGTAGTGGCATCAGTTCTTGCCTTGATCCATCAGTGACTGAAAAATGAGCAGACTAGATCCTCCAGAAGGTGCAGATGTTTGAGAAGTCTTTTACTTTGATTACGCAGCAGTAAAATGTGAGCCTCTGTTTTTTGTTGCTAATGCATTCTGTAAAAATCATTCTGGATATTGATTTTATTCATCTTCAAATTATATGAGATTGAACCAAAAAAAATCGTCCTTTAATGTATAATTTAATTTAAGGTCATTTATAGTAATTAATGCATCATGTCATAGAACAGGTTGTCCTCCATAAATGCAAAAACAAGAAAATGTGTTTTTACATCAGAGCAGCAAAAAGCAACTTTTTTTATTGTAATTTGAGTTTATGAAAAAAAATTCAGAAAGTACATCGAAAATAAGAAAAACAAACCCCAAAAATAGCCTAAACATTATTAGAGAACCTTTCTGCAACACGATTTTGATCAGCCTATGTGTATCTCAGTGCTGAAATTACCCTCATTAACATGTCTAAGTTAATTAAAGGTGCTATGAGGAGAGTCTATTTGCGGTGACATTAAGACTCTGCTACCCATGAGCAAGTAGGCGACTGTCGTAATGCTGCGTTCCAATAACCCTGGAACTGGGAGTGACATCATCTCCGACTTATCGGCATTCCAGTTGAAGTCGGAAAAAAACATGCCGATCTACCAGGCTGTTGTTAGCTGTTGTTAGCACACCCTGCGTTGTTGTTCACAAATATCACATGAAGAATGTGATTATCACTATGGCAGCATTTTTGTAAATATAAGTCTAACAGTACTATGTATACAGCTGATCTAGAGTGACACACCCCAGTCAGAAGTGCAAATAAATGGATTATTACAGGAGCTAAATAACTGTTCACACTGGGGGCATCCACCTTCGATTGTCAACTTGGGGGTGGCGAGGTTTCACCGAGGTCCCTGTAGGAAATTCAGACTTCGTGGGACGTCCCAGTTGCAGTTTCCTACTTGGAACCCGAAAATTCCTACTTCTGACTACAACTGGAACACACCAAAAGGCACAAGCCAAAGCGTGTGTTTGTTGTGATGCTATAATAAATCCAGCTTGGACCTTCTTCAGAACTCTGCATTGCTTTACAACTTCTTTTTTCAACAACTTACAGGATGCAAAGCGATGAGGTAATGTATCTCTTTCTAGTTATGTAGCGGTAGTTTTTGATGTGTGACAACAAGCAATTTTTGGAAAACTTAGTATCGTAGTTTTGTAGCCGGCTATACATCGCTACTTACAGCCCGGTGCTCTAAGACGTGCCCAAATAACATAAATTTGCTCTAGTTTTAATTGTCTTGTTCCCGAAGTTGAGTATCCAGGCCAGTCCAGCCCTGTCCGACTCGACCGGAAGGCTAATGAATAGCATTTATAGATAACCTATTTTGATGCTATAAAACTCATCTTAAAGTGTGTATTTTGATCAGGCATATATCTAAAAGTGAGATTTTTTTTGTAATTACTTAGAAACTCCTCGCAGTCCCTTTAAGAAACTTTTTGTTTTTATCCTAGGATAAAATAAATCATTTCACTACTCTTTTCTTACTGAAGAGCTTTCATTTTTCACTCTCACTTTAATGAATTCTTTTGTTCTCGTAACATTCCCTGTAAATATAACACACTAAATCAAATTAACATAAACTGTTCTCTGGACTAATGCAGGCCTTAATTTGATAATCGAGACCATCTGAAGTAAATCTTAAGTTGTAAACATCTGTATGACAGACATTAAAAATTTGTCTTAGTTTAACAGAGTTTGTGCAGGCACTTGTGGAACTTACATTTGTATGTTGCTTCCTCCATAGCAGACACCGGAAAATTTGGCGCGTGTACGTGTTCAGCGAGTCGGCATCCATGCAGACTCACTTATGGAGGGTTTGATAGTCCACTATCCCTCGCCGCAAATCGGTTTGGGATGGCCCTTAATATGGCGTACCCTCCGTGAGGACGCGCAAACGGAGGGGTAGTGGGTAGGGAGAGTGTGTAGGGGGCAGTTTTAAAAAGACCCTTTGTTTCTGTCATTTGCTCTGTCTTTTAAAGAGACTGTGAGGAGTTTATAAGTAATTACAAAAAAGTCTCACTTTTAGATATATGCCTGATGGAAATACACACTTTAAGATGAGTTTTATAGCATCACAATAGGTTATCTATAATTGCTATGCTATTCCTTAGCCTTCCGGTCAGGTTGGACAGGTCTTAGAGCACCGGGCTGTAAGTAGCGATATAAAGCCGGCTACAAAACTACGATACTAAGTTTTCCAAAAATTGCTTGTTGTCACACATCAAAAACTACCACTACAGATATAGAAAGAGATACATTATCTCGTCACTTTGCATCCTGTAAGTTGTTGAAAAAAGAAGTTGTAAAGCAATGCAGAGTTCTGAGGAAGGTCCAAGCTGGATTTATTATATCGTCACAACAAACACATGCTTTGGCTTGTGCCTTTTGGTGTGTTCCAGTTGTAGTCAGAAGTAGGAATTTTCGGGTTCCAAGTAGGAAACTGCAACTGGGACGTCCCACGAAGTCTGAATTTCCTCCTGGGACCTCGCTGAAACCTCGCCACCTCCAAGTTGACAATCAAAGGTGGATGCCCCCAGTGTGAACAGTTATTTAGCTCCTGTAATAATCAATTTATTTGCACTTCTGACTGGGGTGTGTCGGTCTAGATCAGCTGTATACATAGTATTGTTAGAAATTTACAAAAATGCTGCCATAGTGATAATCACATTCTTCATGTGATATTTGTGAACAGGCATGCTAACAACAGCTAACAATAGCCTGGTAGATCGGCATGTTTTTGTCCAACTTCAACTGGAATGCTGCTAACTCTAAGATGATGTCACTCCCAGTTCCGCGGTTACTGGAACGCAGCATTACGACAGTCGCCTACATGCT
This sequence comes from Scarus forsteni, assembly GCA_036419115.1. Taxonomy (NCBI): domain Eukaryota; kingdom Metazoa; phylum Chordata; class Actinopteri; order Labriformes; family Labridae; genus Scarus; species Scarus forsteni. The sequence goes on along the minus strand of JAZDUH010000341.1, from coordinate 29,615,032 downwards.
CATGGGTAGCAGAGTCTTTTACGTCGCGGGTAATAGATTCTCCTCACAGTCTCTTTAATAAACAAGTCAGTTCATGCTGTCATCGACATATGCATCCAGTAGGAGATGAACAGAAGCTCAGTGGGACAGACAGCGGTGTATAATGGAGAGGGAAGATCAAAAAGAGGAACACTAAGACTTTATAACAAATAAGAAAAAAAAGCTTTATGATAATAATGATGATAATAAATATAATTTCAATTACATCTACCAAAAGCCCAGAATCACGATTACTACCACAGCTTAAATAACAATCTTCTATTGCTCATGACTTCTGTGTTACAATAATAACAGCCAACTTACTGATGGTGACCAAACTCCAAAAGAAATCTATTAGTATCTGTCCTGTAGGGGAAACTGGGGCCAAGTACAGCAGGGAGTAGTGGTAACACAAGAAGCAAGCAAGACAGATGAAAGGTCTGCACATGCGCAGTGTTGTGCTTGTTTGTGTTTAGCCCATGTTGTAGGCAAGCTTTTATGCCCATCATTTCTTAAAGAGTTCTAACAGTATTGTACAATACATGTACCATACTATGTAGCTAGTAGACTGATATGGGACAAAGTGTATGAGAGGATGGTGTCTGTCCAACAATATTGTATCAATGGTGGTCAGTCTTACAGAAATAAAAATTCAGGTCACGCAAGTTGCATTATTGTTGGTAGATGGTCAATATGTGAAACACAGCCCGATACTTCACTCAGTAATGACAGTTATTGTTAAAGCCCTCGCTTCAACTAAAGATAGTGAGTGTTGTTCTGAGGAGATTATCTGAATATGCTGTGAATAATGAAACAGAGACCTGAGGACCCTAAGCCTGATGAAAGCACTGAGCTCTGGAGTGACAAGCCTTTCGCATGCGAGCCAGTTCCTTAGACAACCAGACGTGCAATTATCTCCACCACGGGCCAATCAGACACACTGCGCTGAAGCAAGAAGACCGCAATCAATCTCCAATACTCGTAATGAGAAACATATTTTTCTCTGCCAGTGAAAAGATAATCAGCAGCTGAACGCAGGGGTCAACAGGTCTTCTCTGCAAGAATGAGGCGAAACAAATAACACAAATCTCTATCAGCCTCCACAGCTTCATAGCTGCATCCTCAAACAAGGTTACCTTTAAACCTGCAGACCCTCCAAACAGCTCCCGGCTGCTGTATTGATCATGAGTGTGAGTGTGCACGCGGCTGTCTTGTTCTGAGGTCTGTGTTATCTGCCCTTTTTTTTTTTTCAAATGTACAAAGTGTGTTATTTGTACAAACTGCAATTTCTGAAGAGTTGGGATATTGTGTATTATGGGAATATAAACAGCATAAAATTATTTTTTGTCCCTTTTGTCATTGTTCCACAAAGTCACATTACGTTTGAAAATTGAATAGCAATTGGTAGAGAATCAGTTAATTTCATCCCTATTATTCTTCTTCTCTGGAGGCCTTTATTAAAAAAATTTGATTCTAATGTTTGAGTTTCCGTCTTTATTACAAATGAAGAGATTTTATTTTTTATTATTTACTTTTTAATTTTAATAATTTGAGTTTTTAGAGAACAACTTTTTATTGAACCTTCTTGACAGGGCATGTACACATAAATCCATAAACAAAAATGTATCTTATTTAATAGAAAATTGAAAGGTATTTTGTCACTAATGGTCATTTTAAATGTTGGTATTGAAGAAATATTAAAGTTATTTTTTAGTCAACCACGGTGCCCACGGTCTTCTAATTTCATGTAATGAGTGCAGAATGTGGCTTCACAGATTCCTACTGAAATGAGCCGTGTCGTTCCCAGACAAATGTCGTCTTGACATGTTGTTCCAAACCTGTTTGTACCCCCTATATTTGTGGTGCCTTAATGATTGTGCAAGTTACCCATGCCATGGCAAATACTATTACCCATGCCATAACATATTCTGGCTTTTGAACTTTGTGTCAGTAACTTTCCTATGGAAGACTATGGGAATCAACAGCAGCTGTTCTTCCCAGAAATAATCTAATATGTGGACTCAGACCAAAAATGGCCTTTTATTTGCTGTTGTTTGGTGATGGAGATGGGGATAGCTTTTGGTTTTCAGGGCATTATTACATTTTTAGATGCAGTAACTTCAGTAAATTCACTGTGGTTTCCAAAGGGCTCCTTAAAGCTCATTGGAAAACCATTCCCGGAACTACAGGTCAATGGGATTCAGTGCTGTTTTTTTTTCTTTGCCTTACCACTTACGTGCAGAAATATCTCTTGATTTTCAAACTGTGTTGGTGATGTTTTGGCCCTACAGTCACATGATGAAGGTCACTGTTGACAAATTGTTGGACAGTTTGGTCAGGCAGTATCTTCCAAAGTGGAGAACAGTTGGTCACTTTTTTTTTTTTGAATACTCTCTTTATTCAATTTTAGATGTACAGAACAGAACATCAGAAAACTAAACAGAAAAAAAAGTAGGCAAATAACAGCCTAAACATTTACCCCTTTCTTCCCACCCCTCTCCAGTAAAGCAGGCTAATAAAATAAAAAAAAATATATATATATACCGCGTATACATATATATATGTATATATATATATATATATATATATGTATATATATATATATATATATATATATATATATATATATATATATATATATATATATATATATATATATATATATATATATATATATATATATATATATATATATATATATATATATATATATGTATATATATATATATATGTATATATATATATATATATATATATATATATATATATATGTATATATATATATATATAGAAATATATGTGTGTATATATATATATATATATATATCTATATATATATATATATATATATCTATATATATATATATATATATATATACAGTCATGGAAAAAATTATTAGACCACCCTTGTTTTCTTCAATTTCTTGTTAATTTTAATGCCTGGCTCAACAGACATTTGTTTGGACAATTATAATGATAACAACAAAAATAGCTCATGAGAGTTTAATTTAAGAACTAAGAACTATTCATTTTCCATGGTTTTCTTGATAATAACCAAAATTACTTAAATTCTTACATCAATAGCTATGGCATTGTACCGCCAAAAACACTACTTTTAAGCATTCCATGTTTTCTTTTCTGTTTGCTTTAAACACATGATACACACAAGAGTTAATACTTGATTGCATAACCATTGTTTTTGATGACTGCAGCCATGCGTCTTGGCATGCTCTCCACCAGCTTCTGACATTGTTCTGCTGTCAGCAGCCCATTCCTGTTGGACAAATTCAAACAAATTTTTTTGTTTTTTGGGCTTGTGGTTCTCCATTTTGAGTTTGATGATTTTCCACAGGTTTTCAATTGGATTAAGATCTGGTGATTGAGCAGGCCAAGGCATGGTGCTAATGTTGTGGTTCTCCATCCAGGTTTTAACTGACCTTGCCGTGGGCAAGGGGCATTGTCTTGTTGGAAAATCCAGTCATTCGAGGCAGGAAAGAGTTTTCCAGCTGATGGAAGAAGACTGTTTTCAAGGGTAGTCCTGTACATGACCTGGTTCTATTCGGCCTTCACACAATTGCATTTGCCCTGTTCCACTCAGACTGAAACAACCCCAGATCATGACTGATCCACCCCCATGTTTTACTGTAGGGCAAGACAGTCTGGGTTGTAAGCTTCTCCAGGCTTCCTCCTAACCAGTAAGTTGGCTGGAGGGCATCAATTCAAAATTGGATTCATCACTGAAGAGAACCTTAGCCCAATCATCAACAGTCCAATCCTTGTGGTCTCGAGCAAAGAGTAACTGGCCTTCCTCTGCCTTTCATTGATGAAGGGCTTCTTATGCGGTTCTGTGTGACTTCAAACCAGCTTCAACAAGTCGGTTTCAACTGTCCTTGCTGAACAAGTCACATTTCTCGACAGTGCCCACTCATTTTTAAGGTCCCTGAGGTCTGACGACGATTCCTGACACAGGAACGGATGAGTGCACGGTCATCTCGTGGGGTAGAAAGACGCTTCTGCCACGCCAGGTAGCAATTTGGTAGTGCCATGTTCAGCTTGTTTTTTTTTGTTGTAATGAACGGCTGTCTTGGAGATCTTCAGTTTTTTTCGCTACCTGTCTCTCACTCATGCCAATTTCCAGCAGTGCCAAGATGGTTGCCTTTGTGGCTTCACATAATTCTTTTGTTTTAGGCATTATGTGAGAGCTGACAACTTCTGAGTTGTGCTACGGCTTGAATGTAAGCAGGAAACCACTCTAGGCCTTTGCATGTGCAGTGCTGCTTGTGACATGAAATGGCCTCTTATATACCCTGGGAATCAATTAAGCTTAAGAATGTCAAATAGGACATAAAGTATTATGTGACCAGCTGCATTTTTTGTTGTGTTCATTGTATTATACGTTTAGTGGTACCAGATATTAGAATGAACAAGAAATTGAAGAAAACAAGGGTGGTCTAATAATTTTGTCCATGACTGTATGTATATATATATATATATATATATATATATATATATATATATATATATATATATATATATATATATATATATATATATATATATATATATACACACACATATACACATTAGTTGGTCACTTTTGATTGTGAACTACTGAACCTACCAGGAGTGCTTCTTACCCACAATCGTGGTACTATAACCTGATAGCGGTTCAGCTACTTACCAGTCGTCCAGTCTGATAGTGAACTTGGTAAATAATTGCGAGGTTGCAGGTCTGAGCCCAGCAGTGGTAGCAACTGAGTTAAATGTCTTGCACAAGGATACAACGACATGTGACAGCCAGAGCTGGACTCAAACCTTTAACCTTCTGACTGATGTATACTACCAGACTTGGCCCTTGATCTGTTGCCACTCTCTCTGCCCTTGTCTCAATTGCTTTTGGAACATATTAAACTAATAATGTGTTTAATTAAAAGACAGTAATGTTTGGGGTGCTGGTTCAGCTACTTGGCATATACTGTTTTCAAAGTCATTTATGGTTCTATGACAGACTGAGGCCAGTTTGCAGAATGTCCTCTCCTGCTGTCTTTCACAAGCCGATCCACATTCTCTCTATCATTAAAGGCATAAAAAGCATACTTCTATAAAGAAACAGTGCTAATCAGTTTACTTATTATCTAACCTTTGTGATGCATTTGATTAAATACAGGTTGTGAAATAGCGCACCTAAAACTTCAAGAAATGAAAATTTATGCATCTATTGTGCCTCTCTATTGTACCCTAATATGAAAATATTTAAAGAAACGGTAGAGAGAGGGTTAGTGAGTGCTAAAGGAAAAATACTGTTTTATCAAATTAGCCTGCCAGATTCACAAATGGACTGAATTTTTTTAACAAAATCAAGTGTTTTGGTGTTAAAAGCACAGCCTTTCAAGACTAACCTGAGGAGAAAATGGTTAGACTACATTAAAGCCACATGCTGAAAGAGAAACTGCAATATGTTTCTCTCATTATTAGTAGTCTGTGCCTTTTGAAATGTAAAATACATAATTAAACACTTCAACAAGGAGAATGTATGGCCATTATAATCAGACACACTTATCTCGCAGCAGTTTAAATGAGACTCATAGTTCTTTAAAGATGCATGTTCATCAAGAATCTGCAAATCAAATGCATAGTTTGTATTTTGAAGTATACCACTTTACCTAAAGTTACACAATAAAGCTAAAGCAATTGCCTTATCAGTTACATGTTTTAAATCCCGATTGAACAACTTAAGTTTGTTGATTCATCTTTTTATGAGAAGTTTTACGTCACAGTTTGACCAGGACTGTCTGTTTAAAGAAATATTCATAAAATCCCTATGTCCCAGTTTTTAAGACACTCCCTCGTCCTGTTTTCAATCAATTGACATAACAAACATCATTGTTTGTGTGTCAGTCAATGTCATTACCCAGGCTGATGCTCTTCAAACCAATAGAAAAACATCATTAATGCTCCTCCAGTCAAAGGTCAACGGATTATTTTCTACATGTCAGTCAGTCTTCGCATTCTGCATTTGCTTTGCTAACTCAGTTTGTTGTACTGATAAGACCTGCAGTAAAATGTCAGGAAGGATTAGACAGTGTCTTCAGGAGAGCTTTAGCTTCAATTAGAAAATACCTGGCAGTGAGTTTTGCTCACTGAAGCATCAGCTTGTTCAAACAACACAATTTTCATACAGGTTAGCTTTCATGGAGTGGATGATGATGTGCTCGGTCATGTGGTCATAACACAACTTTTACCTTTTTTTCTGAAAAAACTTCTAACTATTTAGATCAGCAACAAATTTTAGGGTCCTAGTGTGTGTTAATTTAGACAGCTATGGTAAGACTTTGTCTGTTTCTGTTTTTGTGGCTAAAGTCAAGCTTTAGGAAAGATTCATGAGTGAAATGTGTGAAATTATAAAGAAACAGGGTTTTGACAAAAAAAAAACCCAAAAGAAAACGAGACCTTCTTGCCTGTTTTTGCTTGCATGCCTAAAAGGGGTAATCGCTTCTTGCAACTCTGAAGTAAGCAAATTATTGTACCCAAATGTTCAACTAAGTGATAAGAACGATTAAAAATCTTAAAAGGCCAAAAGCAAATGTGCTTTCATTGAAAGAGTGAATCATTTGGGCAATTTTTCCAGGTTATGCTCCTCAAGAAAGTTAGGAAGCATTATTTCGTTAAGTTAATTCTTCCCTTGCTTAATACACTTTGGTGTTGCATTTTATATTGTTAAAAAGTCTGATATGTTCCCTTTTTAAAATGAGGTAAAACTTGCCAGGATCATGCATCTGTGGAATGAGTAACAGCTAAACGTGTATCTAGCGCCCCAACAAAAGGGCCAAAGTCCCCTCTTATTCTGAAAGAAATTCTGCAGTTGAAGTGGAGCAAGGGTGAGGAACTGGTCTTCTTGGGGTGTTGTCTTCTTTGGATACCCACTTTGTGGTCCGCTTTGACCTCACCAGTCTCACAGAACTTGCTCCTAAGTTTGGAAATGGTACCTGGGCTGAGACCAAATAATCCTGCCACATGCCCTCCAGAACACCAGCTTGTAGATATGTTTCTCTTTCTGCAAATGCACGATCCTGACAAGTTGTGCCTTACTGGAAAGGTGGTGAATCAGACTTTCCAATGATATAAAGTGCAATGCCAATTGGTGTTATTAAATGGAGAAGATAGTTACCTGAATTAGAAATGTAGATAACTGAAAAAAAAAAATTCAAAACTTACTTGAGGAGTATATACTGGGTATACGTACTGTTGCAGTGTATTTTCTTCAACGGATAAATGTTATCTTTTTATGAACAAGTGTTCAGATATTTATTAAAGGCACATTAAAGAATGACATTTTTTGATTAATGATGAAAAAGGTGAAAGAAAATAATAATGTCGGCACTTGATGTGGTTACATTTTGAACACTGACAACCCTATTTCTGTGACATGTCTTGTCCATGTCAGGAACATTTTTATGGTTGTTTTCCATTAGACACATTATTGGAAGCATAATATGCCTTAAGTTACATGACCGACATTGCACCTCCTGCAATGTCACAATTGCACGTGTGCCTTAATTTCAGTTTTTTCCTGTACTCACTGCAAAGAAATATCTGAAAAATGTAAAAGTGTTTATATACTCTGCCTATTCCTATATCTGTGCTTACACACATCCCTGTTTAACAGTGATTCTATCCGTGCTTATTCCTGAAAATATTCAACTAGTTTATTGAAACTCACAAAAGATTCTAAGTCAAAAGTATTTCACATGCTAAAAAAGCAAATTGGATGAATAAACATTAAATTTGATGACATGCTGGAATGCTTAGCTTGGTAAAAGAATTTCTTTATTCAATCTCAGCTCCATCAAAACATTTATCCCTCAGCTAAGGTCAGTGTTAATGGCTTTCAATGCAGTCCCACTTCAGACACAGACAGATTCATCCCACCTTGTTAATCCTGCTGTGTAGTTTAATTGAAGAAACATCCTGTAATTGTGTACAAATTGCTTTGTATTATTTAATATTTGTAACAATTACTTTATTTTTTAAGGTTATATGACTTCCATGGTGTGTCCCTGTGTGCAAATTTTTTTTTACACCAATGTTTATGTCTGCTTGCTGATGTGTGGAAATTAATAAAGTTGGTTTAATTTTGTCTTTGTTTATGAGCAGGAGGGTGGATCCAATCTGAGATAATTGGACTCAGTGATTGATTTATTTGGCCTCTTGTATTTACTGCTACAACCTTTATTCGTTCAATCAAAAGAATAAACAAATGCACCTCCAAGTTTTTAAAAAGAAACATTAAACACTTAAAGTGAAGCAGAAAAACATGCTAAATAATTCAACAAATCCATTCATTATAGTCTTGTGTTTTTAGAAGTTGGAACAGCCAATATCTCATTTTCTTGGATCCTGCTGTGTGGTCTTTGAAGCCTGTTTGTGCCTTTTTTTGAAGTTGCAATACTAATTTCTCTGTGATTTTAAGGAGCTTTCATCACATAACAAAATAGTGTTATCTCTAATGGGTAAGTCTCAAAGCTAAAAATCAGACATTAAGGTTGTGTTTCCAAACATTTGCCTTAACATTCCCAGGCAAACCTCAAATTTACATTTTCTTTTATCAGTGACAACAAAAAAGCACCACCCATGATCATTTATAAAAAAGAGTGGTGGAGATGTGTTCAGGGTGACCTCAATGTTCATCTGACCTCCTGTGACACCCAGTTTATGACCTGTGAAAGGAAACAAAGGCCTCTGACCATACATATAAATCCATATTAGGCACTGTTAACAGGATAATTGGACCAGCCCCATTATTTGTTATTGAAGGTTGTTTGAGAGGCTACATTTTATTGGTGACAGTTGCTACACGTGCCGGACAAATTGCTTTTGCATTGACGGGCTGTAGCAGTGCTGGCAGAGCTTTAAACATTATATGGCCTCTTTAAAGCTAATTTAAGATTGTGGAAATGTATATGGCAAGATAATATGCTAAGGTTAGGAAGATACTTTGATGTCATCCATGCTCACTGTTGTGGTCATGCATAATGAAATGCATTCGGGTATGTGTCTGTTCACAAAAGTCTTGAATAAATTGGGACAAGAACTGATGTAATAATGTGGCTGATGTTCGACTCATAGTTCTTGTAAGCTGAAATCCACCAAAGAATTTTAGATTTGTATTCGAATTTAGATTTGTGCTGCTTGTCTCAAGACCACTGAATGCTTCTGACTGTTCCTGCACTCTCATATAACACACAGCACTGTTATCTCCTCGTCACAGATGATGTTCAGCTATTGAAACACTGAGTCTGGTGAAGCTGACCGTAGGGATGCATAAACCAATTGACATTATCAACTCATACAGATTGGTTATCATTATTTTTATGTTATCATATGGCATTCTTCATGTCAAGTGCTCATTATTTGCAAACTGTTTGCTGTATATGTTGTGTTTTTACCATGATTACTGAAGTCTTTGACTAAATGGTTATTTTGGAGAGGCCAATTTATAACATGCTGGTTGAGTAAAGTTAAATGTATTCTCATCAGAAAGATAAAAAAAATAACTTGAAAGCAGGTCCAACAAACAGGACGGAGAGCTTAAAGAACCTCGATAGTCCCTGTCCAATAGTAAAATAAACAGCTCAGTATCTGACTCTAAGCCTGTTGTTTCTTGAAGCTCTGGCCAACATGTAAAAGCCTGTCCAGTATTTTTTTTTCATCATTGACCACATTTTTTGATGAGTGATGGAAAGATTTTGAGGCTGTCTGTCATTATGAAATACTAGAAAAAGAGGGACGATCCTTTGTGCCATCATACTCATGCAGACACGCAGAAAGTGAACCCTGTCTTTTTTGCACTCTCAATACATCCTGGAGGGGGTCAGTCTATGTAAAAAAGATCCCCGTCATAGCCAGCATCACTCCGTTTGTCGCTCAGAGCTGACTGCATCACACTCTCCGTACAGACAGCAGGTTAATGAACTGTGTTTGCTTCAGGTCAGTCAGAGGGCACTGGAGCTGCCCGAGTGGCTGCAGATTTCTTATCCCGCTGTAGCATGTGCTTGCAATCACAGTAAATCAGTTATAAGTAAAAAAGTGTTCTTCGCCTTGTTACCTTACTTTCTTCGCACAGATAAATGGATTTAGCTGATTTTCTGTTTTTTTAAATACATGTCATAGCTTTACAAACTGGACATGGTTTTGTAAGTTGTATGATATCAAGTTTAGGAAAATGAGTTGTTTTATGAACAATTTGGTTTGGATAACACCTACGTATCAAAAAGTAAGCCAAACAATGCTGAAAGTTGTGATGTTTTGAAATTTGAAGCCCTGAATCACATCCGATTACACTGCTTTTCCTTTTAAAACTGACCGATTGGTCGAAATGACACTTTAAATGTGATAGTATGAGATGTTTCAATAGAAGATTCTTGATACCAGGCTGTGGATTATCGTAGTTTATTGCATGGTCGATACAAATACACATAGATGCATTTGAATTCTGTCATAGCATGTGTGTTAGTCTGAGCGAGTGAGTGAGTGAGCGACGGTCTGTCTGCTCACGAGAGGAGAGTGTCATTACTGATGCTTATATGTTTGGCATTCTCAACATGGCTAAGATACTATGTTGGTATTTGCTGTCTACATGATCATGCTACAGACTGTCTATGTGGGCTTCATCTGTATTCAGCCAAGATTCTTATGTATTTATCAATTCTTACATAACTTAAAAGATATAGATGCATGGATAGCAAACTAAAATGATATATGGATAGAGTAGATCCATGGTCAAATAAAGATACATGAATAGGTCAATGACTTAAATTCATGCTATCAATATGTCAGTAAAAACCAAAACAAGGTTGAATGCAATCTTAAAAGTCTGTGTGTGTGTAACTGTATGACTGCTCTTCACGTTAGGTTATTGGTGATGAAGCTGTGTAACATTGTGAATGTTGTCATTAAGATTATGTTTGATTGTCATCAGAACAGGAAAATAAAATATGAAAAATAAAAATGTGGCATGACATAAAAATTGATGACCTTGCCTGTCAAAATGAGACAGCAAAAAACGATTACTGCAACCTCTGGTAAGAAATAGAAATAGTAGATATATAAAAGCAATGCCAGTTTTGAGCTGTGTGCTTTTCACAGATAGCCTCCCAAAATTTCTCCTGGCACTGCTGAGTAGTCTCTGCTGGAGTTCACCAGTGTGTTTATTTGCCTCCAACTCCATGGCTTCACACTTCATTTTTCATTTATGGTCACTCTGCTCTCTCAACTCTCCATGGTGATAGCCAGTAGCAAGTACAAAAACTGCATCTAAAGAGGACGGTCCACAGCACTTTTGCCTCTGTTACCAATTGCGCACACAGTCATAGTAGATCACCCGCAACACGCCCATTAATGGCACATGCAACTTTTTAGTTTTAGAGCTTTTTGGATCTTGGTAGATCCATCCCTGTAAGTGGGTTCTAAGCCAAAGCTACATGTTTTTGAATCTTCTTAAACTGCTTCTTGGTTGTTAAATTTTATCTCATTTCTGTTCATGAAAGCTCTGTTAAGTCTGTTTAAAAAAGGCTAAAGTTATTGAAGTTTTGATAATGTGGGTCTTGGCTTGTCTTCAAGGGTCGATGGAGAAGCCAGACCAGGTGGGAACCACTGGTCTAGGAAATGTTCACATGTTAAGTGTGTCACATAGGGAGAGGCTTCAGGTCACAGGCTGACTGGCCCAGCAGGGTTTATTGAGGCAGCATGACAATTATCAAAAGTCTAAACAAGTGCTGCTTCTTAAAACACTTCTCACCACCTAAAGTTTAGTGCTGCAGGGTGTCATCTCACACAGCCTTGTTTTTTATTGTGCACACAGTCTGGAGCAGGATAATTGTCATGCATTGGAAGCAGGGGAGCATGACAGGCCCAGATAGACGAGGAGACACACCATATATATACTGTTACAGATACTGACATCGAAGCTGCCATTTGTCTCACCCAGAGCCGGGACAAGCCAAGCCAAGCCTGTCTTCAGATCGATGTGTCTTTTCATCTTCCGCCCTTTACCCCTCACTGTCTGTCTTTCTTTGTCCATCTTTCTGTATAAATGTCTCTCTCTTCATTTGTTTCTCATTTTTATGCCCTCCTTTTTTATGTCAGCTCTTCTAATATCACTCTCCTCCTTTTCTGTGAGATTCATACCAATATACTTCTCGCTTTTATGGACAGCAGAGACAAGGCCACGTTTACGATGGCTATTGTATGAACCATAGTGGTCAATCAGGTTGTAAACTGCTTCATATAACCTTCTAAATCAGGTTAAGCTGTGTGCTATAGCACTGATCCTTTCTTCAAACTGTCGTGTATGAACCTACAACAAAGGGGATTAATTACACAGTGTACAGTGAGGACTTGACATGGTTGCTTTTAATGGATTTTATAGCCATTAGACTGACTAAGTCATAGTATACTTGTGCTATACATCAGTGTTTTTCAACCTTTTTTGAGCCAGGGTACTTTTTTTTTTCATTGAAAAAATCACTAGGCACGGCACCAAACAAAAATGTTGCAAAATGACACTCTGTTGCTCCTAATACAGTTTATACAATGACGATTCTGAAAAAAAAAAAAAACGAAAAACATTTAATTGAAACAAAACTACAAAATAAAAAGAAACACTCTTAACTAAGAGATCAACGTCTGATACGTGATTTAATATAAAGACGATTTCAGATGCTTAAACCTAAACAGCAAAACAATTGGAACTCACATGTACACCTCTTACTGAGCCCTAAAACCCTTTTTTGTGTGCCATTTTTCCACATTTGGTGGCAGTGTTGCTCACCAGGCTCTCGAGTGTGCCTCAGCTGTGGGAAAGACGTAAAGAATGAAATAGTTGGAAGTTTGCCACTTGCTGAGGTTTGGTTATGACAATAAGTAGAAGAATCACAGCATGTTTTATGGGATATCTTATATTATCCTGTGTTCTCTGTTTTTTTTCTAGGTCTGATTTTGTTTGTAATGGACAATGCTATCTTTAAATATAATGAATTTGTATGGCAGCTTTAATACTGTACATACTGTCCTGTTGAGATGAGCAGTAGTCATGCAGGTGTGGGTCTGTACTTCACAACTATTAACATTTTCATAGGTTAAGAGCTGAACTACTTTTCTGATAGCTAGTCGGAGAGGGATTGGATAAAAAGGTGATTTATGAGTGTCAGTTCTGTATGTATAATCTGTTTTGAAGTTAGACATTTTATGTCAACTTTTACCAAATGTTCAGCCATACGTTCTTTTTTCCTCTATAATTCCTCTCTTGTGCTTACTTGTCACTTTATTGAGTTAAACATGCCTGTGACACAACATGAATTTTCTAAGTAAGTTATGCCACCAGCAGGATTATATTACATCAAATTAAAATCATTGTGATCTAGTTACAGCCATGATTCCCAGTTCAGTGTGACAAATGATACCAACTGCATTCAGTGATAATTGCATGATACTGTGTTTTAGGATTTTGTCCTAGGGTTTAAATTAAATACTATTTCTGTCCACCTTTTATCTACCTTCCTGGTTTCAGTGCTCCTTCAGTTTCCTGTAAATGTTGTTAAAACAAAATAGATGGAAAGGTGGGTGGTTGGACCACAGAATACTAAAAACTGCAGAGAAAATTGAAGGTACTGATGAAAGGAGTAATAGCAGGGGAAGAAGAGAGAAAGAGACCTGACCGGAGAAGTGCCCCATTAAATTCACCTAATATTCTGCCATTAAGTCCTATTAGCAACCCATGCCTATGTTTGGCATGATTGGACGCTGGGCCCTTTTACAGAGCTCTCCCTGTTTTTATCCCGCTTGCTCTAAAAGCTTTGAGTGGTCTTGGTTGCCACTGCAGCACTTGAAGACACTTATGGATGTGGCGAGCACGGAGCGGGTGAAATTATCATAAAATCCAACGAAACATGGCCCTGCAGGGTCAAGTAACAACAAAAATATAAAAAGATGCTGTTATATGGTTGGAGCTCAACTTACAAAACTCCTTTACTGCCCTCTTCATATTTCTCACATTGGTTTTGTATCTGCTCTCTGATCTCTGTTTACTGTTAAATCAATCAAAAGGCAATTTCCACCACTGTAATTGCTGGTTATATCAGGAGCGATAGGGCTGAGATGGAGGAGGGTTTGTTTGAATATTACTCACATACTTTCGGCCTTTCTATGGCTGCAATGTGCAATGCAGTGTTAGTAACTACCTCATCTGTTGGCAGCACATTAGTGCTATCTGTATACTTCAGTTATTTAACATTTCTGCAGTTCTACCAAATAATGTGTGGGCTTATGACATTTTTGTAACTCCTTTATGGAAAAACTTCTCCTAGTGATGTTTTTGTGAGGACTAAAGTCTGAAAAAATAGGTTAAGTAATCCTCTTTGAACTCTTGACACTTGACTGACCTTGTGGCATCGTGGATCCACTAAACAAGCTCTCCTCTCCTGAGATTAAGCCTCTTAAACATTTTGATCTTTTTGACCGAAGAGGACCCCCACTGGGACAAAGCGTGACCCTAACATGCCCTCATGCCCTGTGCTGATGAATTTAGCACGAAAGGTCAACAAAGAAGAAATGTGTCTTAAGAAATGTTTGTCATTTGCATTTTCTGATCCATCATTAACTCAAACATTCAAATCATTTTTGAGCATTTCTCAGGGAGCCTGTAGAAGACATGCGCTCATATTTGTTTCAAGTTTTCCTTTAGTAAGTTTTTTCTGGATCTTATGAAAGCCAAGATTTCATTAGATAACCAACTCAACATCTCATGCAAACAACAAACAGTTGTTTTGAAAGAAATCATGAAAACTGAATGGATGTGTTTTATCTACACGATGCTTCGTCATGAGGATGGTTCCGTTTCTAATGCATGCAATACCTTTGCCAACATTTTCAGTCTTCTCTAACTAAAAGAAAAACTGCTTAGATTTCAGAAATCATAGTTTTCATGGCCATCAAGTGACATTTTCCTTTCCTTCTAAACATCCAAAAAATGATTCAAGTGATATTTTTCAAATTCTGCATAAATGTCTGCTTAAGTCACAAATTGACTTGTATGATTTTAGATCCAAGTCAGACATACCCGGGCCTCAAAATCACACTTTGTTTGCAAACTTGTGGCCATATTGTATGCCTGGCACAAGGTGTTTTGGCATAATGGGGAGGTTTCTTTTGTAATTTCAGCCTGACCAGTGTTATTTCTAACTTTGTTAAATTACCAAATGATCAAGAGCTTCTGTTTAATGTCCAAGGGTGTGTTTCAGGAGTGGTCAGGCACGTAGCTAGTGTGTTACTTACATGAGGACACACAAATTGACTGTTTTGAACCCCCTTCTACCTGGTCTAAAGTCTATGGGACAGAGTTTATTTTGAGGTTCCATAAGAAAGATTGTCACACATAGGCAAAATCATAATAGCCTCTTTAATGAGCTTGTTTCATTCACATGGGTTGCACAATGGCACACCTCTGCTGTTACATATCAGAATATCTCTTGATAATTCTGTCAAGTGTTTATGTCTGGACGGAGACGTGAGTAACAGCCTGGCTTCTGCAACGCCCCATTCCCATGCTTTCCAGTTCACATCATACTCCCACAAACAAGAACAAACACACACACAAGATTGAAGTTATCCTCAAAATACAGAGCTCACTGAAAATAATGCTCACAGATAATAAAACTGACTGTCCAGCATTTTCAATGCACATAATTGAAAGAAAGTCCAGGATTCCTGCAGGAAAATGAGAGCGTGACTTTCATAAAGCCCACAATTATTTAATGCACAGTTTAAAGGTCTATCAAACATGAACCTGGCTGATTCTCACAGCTTTAGTAGAAGATTTGCCGAAAAGTAAAAGCAAACCTCATTAATTATTTGTAAGTGTCTGACTCGTTTGGATCATAAAAAATGCGATTCTGTTTTGGCCCCAATTTTGCAAGGGGCAGCCCAGCTCATATACTTTTCCCACCACTGTAATTTCACTCAATGACTATATATTTCCTCCATTTTTTTATATATTTACTGTAGGCATGGCTTACAGGAGTCCTGTATCTTGGACAGGAGAGACACACTACTTGTTTTGTTTAAATAGAAACTTAATGTATAAAGAAACTTTTATCCTATTTTATCAACTTAAGAATACAGCAATTTGAATTCAGTTAGAAAAAAATGGCTTTGAGGCTGATTGTTCTGAATGACATGAGGATTCAGACATACACATCATAGAGTTTTACTAGTTACTGATAATCTAAGAGCAAAACCTTGTCCATCTGGTTATTTATTTGACTTTTTACTATCAAACATTGCCTCCCGCTGGGGTTAAGACAGGGCTAGGGCTAACCCTAACTTTCACCCTAACCCTCTTGGTTATTTACTTCACGCTCCACCAAACATAACCTTTTGCCAAGTGGGCACAAGAAGTTACAGAGCTCTTCAGATTTCCTTGTAAGTCTTGTGTCTGTTATTTCCAACAGCTTGCCTTCCACTCCTTCAACCTTATCTGTTTTTGTCTGCCATCAACACTGTCACGCTGTCCAAACACACTTGACATCGCCTCTTTGTCATGTCTGCAGTGAGCAGAGAACTCCCTGATCAAATCTAACAAATATAATTTTGCTTTTGTGTGGACACAGCAGAAGAGGCACAAGTAGCTGGATGTGCACATGCGAGTGATTGATCTTGGTGCGCTTTCACCCACTTTTCAGATTAGACACACACATGCAGGTACACACATCATTATAGCCTGGCTCTACTATATGAGGCTATTTCAGTGACAGATCTTTGCTTAGCTCTTCTCTGTCATCAGCTCTGTCATATTGCATGGTTGCTATGACAACCACAGCATGATGTCAAGTCGAGCAAAGGGAGGTAAAAAAATAAGGTCTTAGTGCCAGGCATCCTACCATCTCTAAATGAGGATGATGTGATTTAAACATATGGCTCGTATTTTATGTGCAAGTGGTGCGTTAATTCTTGAATAAGTGTTGATCATGTCAGAAAAGCAGATAAGCTTTAACAAGCTGTTAAAGCTTTGTAAAATGTATTTGACAGCACTGTAAGTTTGCAATAATAAAAAGCATGCTCTCTGACCTTCTGTGCCTCTTTCACATCCACGGTGGCTGTAAAAAAAATGGCTTGATATTAGGTCGTAAACAATGGACAAGGCTGCAGCTGGGTTATAAAAAAAAAAGATTTTATAAGGTGAGAAGAGAGCTGTAAACTAGAGTGCAAAAATGTTCTTGTAGCACTGTCCTGTTGGTCACACTGATTTTTTTAACAGTAATTATCTTTGGATAGCTGCATTTGGTGGATTCAGACATCACTGAGAGAAAAAAGCCCACAACAGTAGATGTTAATTTATTTTGATTATTTCACATTATATTTATCATCTGTCTGACTTAAAGCTGCTACATAGAGGAGTAGTGGTTTAATGGCAGTCCAAGACAAAATCAGCACTTAATAGAGTGTGTTGATGCTCAGGATAAAGATGTATTTCAATACAACATTCCATCAGCATCGCAAAATAATTAAAAAGAAAAGCATTTACACATCTGCATAGAAATATAACACTAATGATGGTTAACACCTCCAGACCAGGGTTTCCCCTATAAAGAAATGGCACCGGACAACGTGACCGGCAGGTTTTCAATTTACTGGACAAGCGTTTGATTTCCCGGTCAAATATTATCTGAATTTATTGAGCTTAAATGCTGCAAAGTATACCCCCGCAGCTTCCGCGAGGCTGGGGGGGGTTATACTTTTCAAAGGGCCCCGCCCTCGCCTGTCAAATTTCGTGCGGACTAAATGTCAATAGAGTGGTAGGGGAATTTATTCAAAGATATGCCCAAAGATCAGGACATATATATAAAGTACTCACCTGCAAAGCAAGCCTGTAAAAAAATCTATTCCTGTTATTAAGAGGGGGTGTATTTTCAATCGATGTAATCTTTGTCGCCATAAGTGACAAAGCGATTTAAAAACATAAATAATTCGGTCCTAGAAACATTTGTTCTATCTTCAAAGTAAAGTTGTGTAACAACCTGAGTGGACTGTTTACAAAAACTGATTATAAAACCCTGCACTGTGCGTCAATGAGTAATGAGAAGTCAAACAGCGGAGTCCCGCGGACAGCTCCCGAATAACGACAGTTAGGATCCGCACCTTGACAGCGACTATGACATTTGGGCTCTATAGGGTGATCTGTCACTGCATGAGTGAATAGCCTCATGGAAGTTATATTTTACAAGTCTTCACATTATTTACTAACGAAATTCGTTAAGGCAACTAATTTGGTGCTTTTAAGGTCATGCCATTAAGTTTACATGGATCCTCACGTTTACGTGAAGGGGCAGACTTAAAATGATACGACGTACATATAAGAATAATATCAAAGCATGTCAATTTATAAAACTTTATTTTAAAGCATAGGCTGTATCAAATAAAATGAGTGCCATCAACTGACTCAACTGGTTAACTAAAATAAATATCGCACAGCAGAAGCTTGCGCTGCTTTAATATGGACATAAAGAAACAGAATGTCTTTTTCTCAGATAACACAATCTGCAAACAAAACAACAGCTGGACTGTTCATTTAATAACGCGGCGTGCTGCCAACTTGAAATAAAAAAGTCCGCTTTTCTATTGAAATACATACATAGGCCTAATAAAACTCTATATAAACAAAACGAAAAAATCCCTTCACATGTTTCAGGCTTTCCCCACTCATTTTTTGCTTCACTTTTTACGCATTTTGGCTTGTTTGAAGTCTGCAGCAGCTGCGTTAAAATCAAAAGTGTGCAGTGTCTCCCCGCAACTTGAAATGCGCATCAGTCTTGTGACTTTGTTCTCCCCCAGGCGACTTCGCTGTGCTGTTTTGATCCGGTTCTGCAGGGAGAAACCTCTCTCTGCTGGCACACTGGACACGGGGATCACGCAGGCTATCTTGGCCAGTTTGGCCCACGCCGGGTAGATTTCGCTGAAATCTCTGATGAGAACTTCGCAGGCTGTAGAGAAGTTCAAGCCTCCATAACCGCGGAGCGCTGTCATCAACGCGATGGCATCTTGTTGCACACTTGTGGCATCAATGAGTGGAGCTGTAGCTGCAGCAGACTCGTCCTCACTTGTAGGCCTAATTTCTTTGCCGAAATGACCGATAATGGTTTGGATGGCTTGTTGTTGTTTTTTTTAATAAAATGACGTGGAAATTGCCTTTTTTAATTCAAATTTTGCTTTGAGGGAATATTAAAATAACAATTGAGCTTGGAGGGAATATTTTTCACCGGACATTTTGACCGGTGGTGTTAAATTATGTCGGACTTCGGCAGATTTTACCGGTCAAAGTCCGGTAGTTACCGGATAACGGAAACCCAGCTCCAGAAACATCATTGGGAATAGACAAATCTATGTTTAAGATTATTTTGTTTACTCGCCATTAAAGCTGAGCTGGGGTCGGTAATTTTGGAAAACTGGCATGAATTTAAATATAGCTTCTCCTCAGGACTCTGTCTAGCCCCTCCCACCCCTCCACCAAAATGACCCCCCCCCCCCCACACACACACACACACACACACACACACATGCACGAGCGTGGCTGATATATCCAGAAGACTGATTCAACTCCAAACTCCAAGAGAAAACTCCAAGACATTATAGTAAAGTTAAAAAAAAACAAACAAACACGGACAGTTAGTTAGTAGACATGTTGGTCAGTTGTTTTCTGTACCTTGTACCGTTGTCCCACTTTTTAAAAATGTACAAACTCGGCACAGACTGAACAACATTCAAGTGCTGATGATACAAAGGCAGATAGCAGATTGTTCCAGCTGGAAGGGACGGGCGCCATATTATGCCGTGGGCACGTTATGCTTAGCCTTGCATAGCAGACAGACCTGAGGCCTATATCACGAAGCAGGATTAATGTCTTAGCGAGATAACTTCAGGGTTGACCCTGATTTATCAATAGCACGAAGCCGGTTCCTTTTTTATCAGAGTAGATCACATGGTGACTTATTCTGAATGGCTATCCTGCTTCGGAGCAGGATAAGTCGGAGGTTGAATCTGATTCTGCGAAATGACCCTCACACTAACCAATCAGCTTCTCCAAATCAATGCCCTGCCCTCTTCTCCTGAACCCGGTAGAAGGAGGCGCACAACTCTTGAGACGAGCATGATGATGAGAAGGAGTGTCACAATACCGATTTGACCCATGAGATCACCCTGACGACGCACTATGAGACTTACATGTTCTCGTGGCCAATAATCATCTACCTGGGTGATATATTGGAGCCGTTTATTCCCCGTGTGACCCACAGGAGCGGTGCACGAACTGTCCCGTGGGAGCTGCAGGCCTAACGACAACAGGAAGTGACTTGACATGAAGTGAAGTTATTTCCTGTTGTACAAATAATGGAGGCCAATGTCGGTTAGCCTGTGGTCACCATGTTTACTCAGTTATGGCCCTTTTCCACTAGCACGCCTTGGTCCTACTCTACTCAGCTCTACTCGATTTGCAGCATGTTTCCACTAGCCCGGTACCTCCTAAAACAAGCTAGTTTTAATACCTACTCCGCTTTGGTTCCAAGCGAGCTGAGTCGATACTAAAAGATGATGTCACCGACTGCCGGCTACTGATTGGTCAGACAATGACGTCATCAATGAGTCATTAACGCAGCGACCTAGCATGCTAGCGATAGCTACAGTTAGCTTACCCTCATATGTCTTTTCTTTGCAGCTCAATTGCTCTCGTCCTCGGCTTCATTCTGTTGTATAGCTTCCAAAACTCTCCTGTGCTTCTCAAGGGGTATTTCTTCCTGCCACTTGCAGCCTTCTTCTGCTTTCTTTTTTTACTCTGTTTGTGACAAAAAGCCACAGATTGTTGTGTCACGCTCAAAATGACGTCACCGCAGAGCCGCTCTCTGTTTACAGCGACACTGCACGCCGTTGGGCAGGCGACTGGGGCTAATGGAAAAGCAGCACAAGGCGAGTAGAGTAGAGTAGAGCCGGGTAGGGTCAAGTAGAGTAGAGTAGGGCTAGTGGAAAAGGGCCATTATACTTGGCGAAATATGCTCTCCTCATAAGTTTATTCCATAGGGATTGTCTTTGAAGAGGTTCATGTCACATATGAGTGGTAGATGATTCATCTGTGTGGTATAATTTAATGTGAAACGATAGTCTTAAGGTAGTTAAGCTATCGGCTAACAACAGTAAGCTACTACGGCTAACTGCCATTTACTGTTGTTTCACACACACACACACACACACACACAAACACACACACACACAGACACACACACGCATCAGCGGTGCTTGATATGGATTGGTCTGCGATGAGTGTGATCCTCCCCAGATGGAGTAATGAAATATTTACAATATGGAACTGTCCATCTGGCATGTCAGATTACGTTATGCTGATATTATGATGTAAATTAGCAATTCCTACTGAAGCTGATCGGAGGCGAGCCGAAAAAAAGCCCTTGTCACTTGCAGGATCAGTTGACCCTTGTCGAGATGCTGATTAAACCCTTTCAAACTGCTGTCAGGAGCCGATTGTTACTGGGTTTAAACACGTTTTTTGGCTAGTCTGAAGAGGTAAAATAGACAATTTTTTTTTTAAAGGAAGAGAAAACACTATAGAAATCATGGAGTAGTATGTATTTTCAAAGCATGACATTTGTTTTCCATTGACAGTATGTTACTCTCAGGATTCATTGTATTTTAATTGTAATAATTTGTCTACATTTGCATAGTTATTGATCAGAATTAGAAATCAGAATCAGAAATGCTTTATTAATTCGGTTGTTTCAGTTGCTCTTATGCACAGGAAATATCTGATGAAGACATTAGAATAGATAATAGCATTAATTTAACGAAGATAAATTAAAAAATAAAGTAAATACAACTATAATGAAAAGAGCAAGAAAATTAAGTAAGCAGGTTGCAGAGCCTTTAAGCGATATCAACTTCCTTATGAAGGAAATATAAACTAAAAAATTAAGTGGGAATGAGACTCTGAATGAGGTGGAGGTAAACACAGTATTAACAATTAACAATATTTACACTAAAACTGTGAATATAATGATGAAATCTACCTTTATTTTTTTAATACAAAACAATCTATGAAAGGAACAGTGAAGTTAACATTATTGCATGTTTTGTTCAGTGACATTTTAAGTCATTTTATGCTTTTTCAAGTTTTAATGTCTCATTGGTGTTTTGCATCTTTTTTGTGTGACAGCATAGTTCAAAGTGCAAGAAAACACAGCTTGAAGCATCTTGACTTCTTCCTCTTCTCCTTTGAGCGGTATTATTCACTGACTGAAATGGCTGATTCTCTGGTCTTTAGTTCTAAAGGGCTAGCATTAACAAAGGCCACATTTTATGTTTGTGTAGTTTATAATAATCAGGTTTGAGCAAGCTGGTTATTGCTGGGGTCAAAAACAAATTGGTCTGAAAACTAAATGAGCAACAGTACTGCATGTGTTTTCATGCCTGCTTCTTGTTAAAAGGGGTCCTCCCCTCGTTTCATTTGCATTGTAAAGACTGAGGCCATCTGATCCTTGCATCCCTTTAACCTCTGGGGTCATATCAGAGCCGGTGCTGGGGCTTTGTCTTTGTACGAGACCGTCTGTGTTCAGCCTGCTTTGAACCAAACGTCAGTCCATAATCCACGTTATGACCTGTGTGTCAATGCTAAACAGATGGTTGACAGTGTTAGCCTAATTTTATGATGTTTTATGATGTTTTCTACATTTCAAATGATAAACTGTTTTAAAATTAAAGGTAAATCCTCAAGAAATATTAAAATTCACACACCTTGTGCGTGCACATCTCTCATTTCCTTTATTGTTAGTTAAATGAACTTCAAAATTTGATGTTTTTTTTATGACTGCATAAGTTTTGTCTAGGCTTATCACAGATGAAAATAAAACCTTTCAGTTGTACTGCTGCAGGTCATTTTCTTCTCATAAAACAATTTCTCTGTTCTTGTGTGACTCCAAGGGATAGTAAAATGTTTATTGGTCACATTGGGCTGACATTGGGACCAGCAGAGTGCTTAAGTTACACCCAGGAGATCAAGCAGTCTATCACATTTATTTGTGTGCACTTGTTTTGAGATTTAAAAAAATCTGTTTTGTGTTGACAAGTGCTTGTCCATATCGTGAGTACTAAAAAACAAGCTGAGCCCCAGCAGACTTTTGTAGACCTTGATGCCTTGTGGCTCAAGCAGATGCAACCAAATAAAATGAAAAACCTGGACATATTGATCAGCAGATTGCTGTTTCAAATATGTTAGAGTTAATGACTCTCTGTAATCATTTCAATAAAATCACTTCACAGTCTTTATTTAATGATGTCAGTGTCATATTATGATTATCTCTTTATGCAACCTTTTCCAATGAATTAGATATAAATGTAATGACGGCTTCTTTTGCCATTTGAACACTTTAGACCAGGGGTGTCCAAACTATGGCTTGGGAGCTAAATGCGGCTTACAGTCTATTTGAAAACAATATTAAAAAATGCTTTGGGTTTATGTAAGAAAACAGACTAAATTTATACTGTGATTTCATCAAAATGGAAATAGTGGTTTTCACATGAATTTCAGTTAATCATATGGAAACAAGTTTTGTAAAATCAGTTTATCTTAAATGTAGAAGTATTACCAGGAGACCATATGTCTTAAGATACAAATGATCGAGAGGACGGTGACGGGGTGATTGAATTTTGATTTTTAGACTGTAATCCTTGACTATTTATTTGTTATTTATTGATCCTTTTTGACCTGCTTTACCTCAACTATCATCATTACAGTTTTTGTATCTACTACATAGTGCTTCACTGACTGAATGCACTTTATGGATTTTTGTCTGATTCTTAGCATTTGGCATTTTGAGGTTTAAGTGCCTTCCTGTCTCACTAGTGCTCCGGATTTTTCCTGATTTTCCTAATGCCTGTATGTTTTGTGTTTTATCATGTACTGGTGTGCTGATGCCTGTTGCAAAACAGGATGATAATAAAAGTGGCATTTTATGTTGAAGTTGAGGGACAAGAAGAAGGAATGACATGTGGTGGTGGTCTTTGGAGAGATTAGGCACATCTTGATTTTAATGCCACGATTTTAGTCAAAAGAAGTAATAACAGTATTCAAACAATCTAGATTATTTTGTAATATTTTAGCCTGACTCTGAATACTTACTGTACAATATGATTGAGTCCTTGTCATCCCCTTGCCTGTAAGATCATTTGGTAAACATTTGTTTTTAAAGAAAATGTAAAAAAGTCATACTTTGATCATTTTTATTGTTTATTACTAACATTTAAAATTACAGCGCATCAGTGTTGTTTAACACAGCATTTGTGACTGAATTAGTAGTGAACAAATCTGATTTGCAAAACATTTCAATGAAAAAAAGAGTAATGACATGCAACGAAAAGTTGATTAAACCACATTTCTTTTTTTTATTAAGTATGACAGTCATTTTCACTCTAAAAATGAATTGATATATCTCCCAGGGTGATATTTCCCATTGTGGGAACACTGAATTATCCTATTCTTCGGACTTAGTATAAAACAAGAATATATAAGTTGCTTGTACTATGTCTATATTTTTTATTCTCTTACTTAATGCTATGTCATGAAGCACTTAAAACTCCATGAGTGCTATGAAAGAGTCTATCATTATTATTTTTAGTTAAGTACATTTATTTCTAATTATCTCAATTGATGTACTTTTACATGTTGCATGAGAAATCATGCTTATATTTGTTTTTAAGTTTGTTTTTCTAATAGAAAAAAACATTTCATCTGGTCATATTCATATTCATTTTTATTGAAACCTCATTTTAATAGACCCCAAACTAACTCTGTCAAATCAAGTAATTTAGTAGCTTCAAGCTTTACTCTTACTTTGATGTTTCATGCTGTTTGACTCAGGTGTTCCACAAAACTTTTATATGTTTCCACGTAAACTTACAATTTTTCCTGTTTGGTCTAGCAGATTGTTATCTTTTAAAAAATCTTGGAGTTTTGTTACTGTTACAGTTAAACAAATGCTGTCTTTATTAATTTCTTCAGTGGGTTAAAAACTTACCAGCTGTGCCTCTCTGCTGCAGGAAAGCTAATCTAAAGGAGCTTCTTCATGGCTAACTCCTTGTGTCACATTCTGTTTGACCAGTGCAAGGTTCTGATTTGACTTTGAGTCTGAGAATAACCATAACCTTTAAAAACATCAGGATCTAAATATGAGGCTTAATGTACTTTAAAATCACCCAATGTGCCAGGACATGGATTAGACATTTTTGAAAGTTTGATGGAAATGTATCAAAGCTTTTATCAGGATGTCATGTTGAAAAGTAAGGGATTATTATTAAATATGGCGACCTTTGTACTCTACATGTAATCAATTCATCTGTAGATTAAAATACAAGTTTAAACCAGCATGAAGAAAGTACATGATAGCCAATGTAAGATGTTGTAATTGAAAGGATGTACAGGCAAGACAACATAAAAACAGAATGCCTCTGTCTTTTGTCTTTTGGCTGTTGCATCAGTATTAAAAACGGGTCACTCCAAAATAATATGATGAATCAGTTAAGAATTGAAGAAAACAGTTGAAAAGTACTTGTTTTTCTCTTGAAAATGTGATGAAATATGTATGAATAATTATTCTTGTGGCTTTCATAAGCATTAAAAAAGGATTAGAGCATCTAAGCGGTCACCATTTCAGACAAGATTATACAAGGCACTGACAAAAGAACTGAAGTCAAAGCAAACTGACTGACGTAAACATTGAGTATTCTTTCAGGGGGAGTTTCGCAGTAATTAAACCAGCACTGAATTGATGAAATGACCTGTTAAAATAGACATTTATGTCTGTTTAATAGAAATCCCCTCTGACCTTCCTATAGATTTACACAGTATAGATCTGTGTTGTTTCGTGATTTCCCAAATTACTGTATGTCCTACAATCTCACTTTATTGAACATATTGACTGTAAGGCCGACTGCTGCTGTTAGGCAGGCACATCTGAAGACACAGAGGGCCACTGATCAATACTGTGTTTTTTCACTACATGGGCTCCGGCTCCTGTTGTTATGGACCCTAAGTAGCGGCAGAAGGCATTGAAATATGGAGTCATTGTGGGTTTTTCCTGCTTTGTTGCAGAACTAGTGGTAAGTTTTGTGAATCTTAACTTTTTTTTGTTAAGTGCCATAGTTAGGTTTTAAAGATAATAACTCTGAATGTTATATTTCTGTTCACAAGGTCATCTCACCATGTGATTATTTTTGCTTTTGTGCCCAGATGGCTCCATTGTTCAAAAGCTTTTTTCTGCTTGGACACACCTCAGGTTGGCACATTGTCTATTATCGTGCTTCTTATGTCAGGCATAAGGAGGATCAAGGAGACAATGGACACTTCCTTATCTTCCTGGCAGGCAGCGGCTTGTCCTCCATCGGGATTAAGCGGGAAAGAGGGGCACCAGCAGCTGGAACCAGGAAGTCGAACGGCACGCGACATAGCAGTCCCTGCTTCGTGCTCAGTGGTATATGACTAATCTTGTGTCCTCTGACCGAACACGCTTGGTCTTTTACACCGTTTTTATCACAGCGTGTGGGGGGCCAGATTAAGACCATATTAATTCACAACAGGGAAGCCCTTTTAAACCCAGCCGGTGTGCTGATAAAAATCGAAAGGCTCTGCTCTGCCAGGGGAGGATGTGCATGCCGAAGAAAGGAAAGCAAAAGAGTGGGAGGCAGAGTGAGTTTGTGGAATATTCTTTAGAAGAGAAAACTACTGCCTCCCAGCATCAGTAAAATTTGATTAATTTAATTTGGCAGGGTGGTATGTTTTGTAAAATTAGTTTTGCATAACAAGTCACTTAAGGTCTCAGTATTTCAAGATCAAACTTTATTAATGAAAACACTAAATAAACAAGTCACAGGCAGCCAAATCAGGCTTTTTTGAGGATGTGTACCATTTATATTAGTCTTATTTTGACAGTAAATAGCAGAAAATTTTAGAAGTTTTAAGCTTCCTGCGAACTGAACTAGCTGGTTTTGTTTAATCTTGTGATTCCTTTTTTATTTTCTTTGGCCAAAGCATGGACTATAAACGTGTAGGCCTACAGTTTGAAATATGGGACTTACTTTTGCTTTTGAGTGCACCAAGATCCTACTCACTGAGGGTAAAAAAAAAAAAAAATCCATACGAGCAAATGAGAAACAAGAGGTGAACTAAAAGCAGCTCTTTCTAAGATGGATTTGACTTTTGGATTATGTTTGAAACAGCTGATGTTGTTCTGTGCCTTTACAGTTATGCTTTTTCAAGTTTTATATTCCCTTTGGCTTGTTTTACATGTTTTTCTCTATCGTAGGAGTACCTCTATGCACATGACAAAAAGTCCATAGTATCCAGACTTCATCTACTCTACCTTTAAAGCTGTGGACATATTGGCAGACATTGAGACCTGCACTGAATGAGCCTCAGCATATACACAGCTTGAGACTCTGGCCCTCCTCACACGAGGACAGCCCCGTATTGTCTTGGCGTTGGCATCAAAACATGTACCGCTGTTTACACATCATATTGAGCATAGGCTTGTGTATTTACATGACAATGCAAAATCCACGCAAAATCCTGTCGGGTTGCCCGTCTGGTTCTGCTCCGAGGTGGATTCCACGTCAACAAGTGCTCATGCGCGCATAACATGCTGCGTCTCTGCATGAGCACTTGTTGATGTTGTTGCTGTAGCTGGTGTTGTTCGTGTTCTGTGAGCAAATGTTGGTATAAAAGTCGTAGCAATATTTGTAGCTGCTGGAACAAGATCAGAATCAGCCCGACTGTCGCCATTGTTGTTGTTGGTGTGTGTGTGACAGCGTGGGTTGGGGGGCGGGGAGGAGGAGGGGTGCTATGAGGTCACCGTCTTTCTTGGACTTATCTGTTTATACCAACTACGGCATGAAGACGAATACACAGATATCCACTTGCAGACCCGTTTTCAAAAAAGATGCAGAGTCATGGACAAACACGCGTCTCCGTGTGTCAGTATCACCAGATCGATAGTTTATTTTACTGGAGTCTTACTAATCCGTACTCGGGTAAAGCCCACCTCTGTCTCTCTCGATGCACATACACACACTTGATTTCTGTTTCTACAGTGAACCACGTCTTGTCCATTACTTGAACATGGAAGTGTTTTATCCACCATTCCTAAAAGATAAAAAGGCTTTTATTCAACCCACTCAAGCTCAACTCTGCAGATCAGTTGAGAAGGACTCTGCAACACATGACAGAATGAGCACAGCATGCAGCACTGCGATTGTCTAATGGCAGTTACTCTGTTTTTGTGATTGTGGGAGGCTGTAACTGTATTTGAGATTAAAATAGAATTAATCACCTAGCAGTAACATTGACCATACATTGAATGCTAAGATTTTAAAACATGGTGCTGAACAACACTGAACTAAACTATCAGAGTAGATGGTTTAACCAATCAGAACAGGCTGGGCCAGATTGACAATATTGTCACAACTTTTTTGACAGTCTAAGCTTGTCAAAAGGGTATCTTGAATTAGTTGGGTGAGTTTGCTCCCACCCTCACCATCACATCTGCTCCTCTTAGCTTTACTTTCGCTTATTTTTTCATCTTTTCCAACTTTATTTCAATCCCTTGCAATCCAGGCAAAATCTGACTGAAGTAAGTGGGTGCATTCCTTAAGAAGAACAAATTGACTGGTAGCTTCCATGCTGGGTTTCTGACATTCCTTCTTATGCTACAGCCACACCGGACGCGAATTAGCGTATTAAAACGTGCATAGTGCCTGTGACGCGCCGCGCCGCGCTTAACGCCCGAGGCTGGACGCTGGAACATTTTGACAAGCTGAGAGGGGACGCGCGTCACTGCTTAGGCGCAGTAGAGTGCCGGAGCTTGTCGGACTCAGTGATGACCCGCGCAGGCAAATCCAGCTGGAAACGAATATTTACAGAACTTACCTTCAAAACCTGTCTCCTCAGCGACTTTCACCCAAGCCTGCTCCTTTTTGTTCCGATCTCTGTCAAGTACACACGTCGAATAGTAGAGCTCCGGATGATGGCAAACAGCGTGGAACCTCTCCATCTTTCAGAGGGGTTTGAGCAGGAGCAGGTGGCCGGAGCGTCACACGTCATTAAATCAATGACATCGGGGGGGAATGTCATTGCTGATTGGCTGCACGCAAATTTGCGTCGAAAGTTCAATATTTTCAACTCGAGCGCAGAGACGTTTGATTCCCCAAATGCGCCAGATGCTCAATACGTGCCGCGCCAAACTCGCCCAACGTGCCACCCAGGGCGAATCTACATCCAAACGCGTCTTTGCATTGACTTTGTATGTAATCTCAACGCGCGTCTTTGCGAATTCACGTGCGGTGTGGCTGTAGCATTATAGAGTAAATACAACCAAAGTGCATCATTGTCATTGATGCAAATTGTATTTTAACTCCTGTTTTGAGGTTGTTTTATCCCAAGCTCTTGTTGTGAAGCTTGGCAATTCCTAGAATCATGGATGAATATGATTATATAGGTACAGTAAACACACATCTGCTCCCTGTTAATTTATACATAATTGTAATGTTAATGTACCAGATTGGTATGCTACATGGCTGAGGCATCTGCTTGAAATGAGTCAGATTTATGGAAAAAAAAACTTTTTAAACACTATTTCATAGTTGTATTTACATTAATCTTTTGTGAAAAGCACAAAGGATGTCATGAACTAAAATAAAATATCCAGAGTCTGTTTTGCGGTCTTCTCTCTGTTTAGATGCAGTGTTCATGGTCCAATAAATATCGAAATAAGGCAGTATCATGAATTCTTGGTGATGCATTGACTTAGCCCCATGTATCTGTATTTGAAGTTTTGGGGTAAGTCTGAGCCTGGATGTGTGTGTCTGTGTGTGCAAGAAGCTGGCCCTGGCCTTGTGCCCCCTGTAATCCTGTTAAGCACCTGGACAATGGAGGAACAGCTGGCAGGGTCTTTCTGCGCTCTGCAGTGTAGAGGAGAGATGTGCACGGCATCATGACAATATATAGGGATGGCTAAATCTGAAATTGATCTATTTTTATATATTGATCTATTTTTCTGTCTTTCCTCCTTGTCTATTGCTTTTTTTCTATCTCTTCCGATCCCTAAGGTCGACACTGATTCTGTCGCGGTCCGGGCACTCCATCCATCCTCATGGCTAAATACTGGCACAGATGTTGTGGAAAGATTGAGAGGCCCACTTGTGCCATTAGTCCAGCAGCAGGGCCTGGGAGCAGCAGGGGAAGACTTCTCTAATCAGTTTTATTGGAGCTATGCTATTGGGTTAACACAACAGGGACAGACTCTGAGCCCAGCAGCACTCCTGTGTGTGAGCGTGTGTGTGTGTGTGCACACAGACAGGGAGTATCTGTGTATGTTTAGGCCCTAAGGCTACATCACCAATAGTATTGTCTATCTGCCTTTTTGTTAACACAAACACACTCACTCTTTGTGGTGGAACCTGAGACTCAGCTGTGTGGCAGATGAGCTCCACTTGCTTTAGATCCTTTGATCAAATGACTGCATGAGATCATAACCCACTGCTGTTTTTGTCGGTGTTGTGAATAATCATGTAGTAGAAATGAAAGATCTCAAGACTACAAGTACATTCACAAGTCATTAGGTACACTGCATCTGAGGCTTGGTTCTATAGTATACTTCGGGTCCGTCCCAGTTTTACCCCTTAGCCCTTGGTTTTGCGCGTTCACGTCTAGTGAAGGGGTGTCCCAATTCTGCGTAGGGCTAAGTGGAAGGGCTACAGAGCCCTTGAAATGAAGACAGACTGGGACCTCACTTGAAATTAAGGAGTACAAGAATTTCCCATAATACACCATGCCCTCTGACACAAAGTCAGAGCAGAGACCGAAGGAAGCGCATAATTATACATAATTATTAAGTTATCAAGTAAATATTAATCATGTTTTGAATTGTTGATCATATTTTAAAATTTCTCATAATAATGAGCTAGCGTTCACAGCTGTAGCTACGGCTATTGTCGCATCTGTCTATGTCACAGCCAGCAAGTGGCTCTGGGTGATGATGTAGCAGGGATCAGTGGTGTTTCCTTCACCTTGGCCCTCAACAAAGAGGGCCAAGGGGAAAGGGTAAGATGAAGGGGAAGGGCTAAGGGGTGCAATTGGGATTCCCCCTAACAATGAAAGGTTGCGAGATAGAGCCCAGCTCTGATTGTCACATTTTAGTGCGCTACTGGGCAAGACTTGACCCCTAGTTACTCCCACTGCTGCATTAGTGGAGTGTAAATGGGTATGTAAGGGCATGTACCAGCTAATAATGATGAGCAAGTTGAAGAAACTTCAACCACCAGTGTCTGAATGTGAGCACAAGTTCAAGCTCTTTATAAGCTCAAGTCCATTCACATTTATCTTTTTAGTACAAGGTTGGTCCCAGACTGGACAATACACCAATCAGGCAGAACATAATGACTATCTGTCACTCTGACTGTTCTGCAGGTGTACAGCTTCATGCTGTACAAAGTCCAATCGTGTGTGTCTTGACACGTCTATCAGAACGAGCTTTAAATTCCTTAGCAATTTGAGCAACAGTGGCTTGTCTGTTGGATCAGATAGACCAATTTGCTCCTTCCAACCATGCCTCAGTGAGCCTTGGCTGCCCATGACCCAGTCGCCTGTCACCACTGTACCATCTTTGGACCATTTAGATAAATACTGACCACTGCAGACCTGAAACACTCCACAAGAGCTGCAGTTTTGGAGCTGCTCTGACCCAATCTTCTAGCCATCACAATTTAGCCCTTGTCAAACTCACTCAGACTCTGATACTTGCACATTTTACCTGCCTCTAACACATCAGCTTTGAGGACAAAATGTATCCCACCCACTAACAGGTGCCATTATGAAGAGATAATCAGTATGTTTCAGTGCCCATAATGTTGTGCAAATATTGTTCTATAGTGTAACAGAGTCCACATATGCACTAATCATATCACATGGTGTGCAATGTCGGCCATATGACTTAAAGCACATCATGCTGTCATTTTTACATTGTTTTAAGAATCCATAACTGGAAAACTTCTTATTTCCTTAACCAGGTAGTAGGCATAGAGACCACAGTGCATGTCGTCATCAAGTTACCAGGCTTTAGTAGGTCTAAACTACTTGTGGAATTTTTCTTTCCATAGTCTTTCTTGTTCATCATTTTAGAAATACTGCAAATATGGATCGTAAATATCTAACCAAGGCAACATTTATTTTGACACTGTTGTAGATAAATGACATATCAGTTATAAAGATTGCCCTTGATAAATTGCAATTCTGGAGGGAAAAACATTGCAACATAAATTTGACCCATTGTTGTCCAGCCAAAGTTTTACCCACTTTTGGCTTCAGAATTGCCCTAATTCTTCATGGCATAAATACAAGAAATGCGAAATTCCCTGCTGGTTGCTCCTTTATGCAGATGACAGTAAGATTTTTTTCACAATAGGTAGAGGCATTTTAGAAATCTGTATTTTAACTAAATGCATGGTGGAGCAATAGATTTGACTTCCCAGTTGGGCCAGCATTGCTTGTTTTCTCTGTGCATACATGGGTTTTCTCCAGGTATTGTGGTTTCCTTCCAAAGAACAAAGATGTGTACATTATGTTAATAGGTTTCTCTAAATTTCCCTGAGGTTTGAGTGTGTGTGTGAGGATAATAGTCCTTCATATATCAGCCCCTGTACCCCGCCTCTTGCCCATTGACGGCAAGGATAAGTTACCACTTCCTGCAATTCTGAAACTGATGAGTTTTGTAAATACTGGAAGGGTTGATGGATGTATTTTAACCTGCTGATGACACTAAAGGAGAAGTCAGGGAGAATTTAAGAGATGGAAACGAAAGAACAAAACAGGACTTCAGGCCAATTTACCTGCTCAAAACCCCATGCAAGCTTCATGGGGGGATTTTCGATGTATTCAGTCTGCTCAATATTCAAAGAAAGCTGCTGCAGGAAATCTGAACCTGTGTCCCTGTGCCTGAGGACAACTCCACCCTCACAGACTACTTGACCCTGCATGACCAACGTGGTGTGAGGTCAGCTGGTCAGACGCCAGTTTGGCTGCTGGCTTATTGAGTAAAAAGGCCGTCGGGGTCTCATATTCCCCGCAGTCATGCTGCACTGTGGTGGTTAAAGTTGCCACGTATTGAATTGTGAGCGGGGAGAGGGTAACACAGCCTCTGGGTGTCTGGCCACTATGGTTCAAGAAGGATTGGGAAATGTCATTTGATTCTCTTAATAGCCTTGTTCAATGGCGCAATGAAAAGAAGTGTTAGCGGCAGGTTCAACAGTGATTTGACTTGTTTTAATGGTGGTCTTGGTTGGTTTGACACCAGCTTTGAATGGTTTCATTATGTGTGAATTTGTGTGTGTCTACCTCGGTCTGCTTGACTCCACAAAAGGGATGTAGCTAAGATTAGATACTAAAACTCACTTTCTCCAGCATAACTTACTAATGAATCATTTTCGCCCAACTGGCATTCTGCAAATTATGAACTAAAGGTCCCTTTTGTGTTTCAGTGAATGGAGCTCAATTTAGTAGTTTTGTCTTTTTTCCTACTTTTGTGCACTCACAGCCTTTCCTTGTGACTCTTTGTATAATTTGATAATTAAATGACAAGAACAGCTTTGGGTCTTTTATTTCTATGGAGTCAGTCATTTTCTGCGACAGTCAGGATCAGGAGACAATGAGTGTAGGGGAGATAGTCATTATGAGGATTGGATCCGAATGCTGGCCTCCTGCAAAGTAATTAGACATTATGAATAGTTACAGTGTAATTACGAGAACACAAAAAAATCACAGAAACCCTGCTTTTCAATTACCATCACATATACCACCGTTTCCCCTCAGCCTTTAGCTCAGTGCTGTAAGTGGCACTCTAATCATGTTTTTACCTCCATGAATGGTTCACAGTGTTAAATAATGTATGGGTTATGGCTATTGAGAAGCGTGTGTGGCTCGCCCTCAGGCTTTTCTCACGCCATTGCCTTTTAGACGCCCAGCTGTCTAAGTTAGCAGAAAGGCTGCTGTGTTTTGTACTGACCTTTTCACACATGGCATGACTGTGAAAAAAAGCCCATGCAACAAGCCACCTTTGTCACTACAGGTGGTTGGAAATAGATCAGACCTTTGAAGAAAGGTACAGATAAAAAGTAACAACAGAACTTATTAGGTTGTGTTTCTTCTTTTTCCAAATATTGAGGTTTTTCAAGTATCAAACTTGATTTATAACACTTCAGAGTGGAATCGGACCAGTTTTAAACCATTCACTGTTTAGAACATGGACTTCATCATTGGTTTCACCTTTTCAAACTCTTTTTGGAAGTCAGATAATATTGGTTGCTATATGATCAACACTGCAGCAGGAAAGGTCAGGATGTTGCGAAGCTGCTTGTGGTAAGATAAGAAAAAATATCTGATGTGTCCTTGTTTATGGATCAATGTTTTTATTAAGTTATGCTCAGTATAAAGTAATTTGGATGTCTGTGATGCTAGGACATGCCAATGAACCAAAGTGCATCCTCAGGGGGACATGGCAATTTTTCCTGTGCTGATGCTTTCAAAGCTTAAGTTTTTTTTTTTCAGTTGTAACAATTAACATCTGAAAATGACAGCCTTGTAATGGTGGCACACTTCTTTTCATCCAATATCAAAATGGGCAATCCTCTGAGGACCTTTAACTACTGGTTCGCTTGACCACCTTAAGATTGGCAAACCTTGGACAGAAAAACAGGTGTCAAATGATGCTTAATACAATACTTACCTGCAAATAGATGGGACTGAACCAGCCGTCATACCAATTTCAGACAGGCCAAAAAAACAGTTTAAGCAAGTTAACAATCGGCTCCTTTTGGAAGTTGGAAAGGGTTTAATCTGCATTTTGACCCAGGTCGACTGGCCCTCAAAGGGACACAGGTTTTTATCAGCTTGCCTCCGATAGACTTCATTGGGAACATCACACCCAGGTCAACCAGCTAATTCATGGATGATGTTGGCATAACATCCCCATGGCATAATATCACATCCACCCCCTCCATCTGTAGCTTGCGTGACTCTTTGCCATCTCAGCAACAAATTTCATCTGCCTTTGTATTATTGGCATTAAATATTACATTTTTAAAGATGGACAAAAGTACAAAGCAAATAAAACCGTGTCAACCAGGAGTGGAACGTCTTCCATGCTCCTTTCATCGTTTACATAGCCGTGTTTCATTGCACTGATGATGTCATCAACGTGATGGCATCATCTTGATGCGCCAGAGGAAAAAACACTCATCTGCTGCAAGTTAGATGCTGGTCTTTGTCAGTGGGAAAAGAATCACTTGCTGATTGTTAGCGGGTTAACCCGCATTGAAAACCCCCACATTGACCCACTAATTTTAGTGTGAAAGCAGTAATAGATTATGTCATCCAGCTTGTTGTTTTATGATGACCTGAAATACACAACCAGCTTCAGGTCAGATTGTAGCTAAAGCCTGACCCCAGATGTCCACATAATCTGAAAGTGCAGTGTCTCTTTAACGCTGCAGCTTTTGTCCTTGATAGTAAGAAACAAAATCACAAGAGAATAATGAGATTGACCACATATATTTGTAGGTAGGACAACATGTAAACAACTGGTTTCACGGCCAGCCCATCTTTGAAAACCACTTTTCCACTTTCTTACCATGGTTTCTGTGCAGGTCTTTGAGCACAGCTTAAAGCTGTGATTGTAGTTTCAGATTATTCCTCTACCAATTTACACACTTCTTTGTCTGTTGTCAAGGATTTGGTGGTCTTTGGACATTTCAGTGGTGCATTCACCTAGCTGTAATTACTTGCTATACCTTCAACTCTGACAGTTTTTAAAGTTCACACACGGACGGTGTACTGAAGGCTAAAATGGCTCCTGAGCCTGCCTAACAACTTTCTATATTCAGAGAGGAACGTGTGAAGTGGCCAATTTTCTTCCCATCACAGCCATGCAGGACATTATGTAAATGCAGTGTTTAAGGCTGCCTTTGAAGTGCAACACTTTCCCCTGCAGCAAGCTATTTTTGGTTAACCTTTGACTGACTGGCACTGACAGTACTCCAGTGTTAAATATGAAATGAGTGGAACAGCTGGTTGAACTCATCTAGACCTCTTCACCTTTAAAGAAAACTACATGTCTAAGAATTTATTCAACATACGATGTTACAGGTATGAGTCCACTCTGCTGCATGTATTGCCAGCCCAGCTCTCAGACATCAAAGGGGATGAAGCACATTTGTCCGTGCAATATTATAATTTTGAATCTCCAGGCTTCTAATCCCACGTCTCTTAAAGTTATACGAGTCTCTTCAATTTTATATGACCTCATGAGCCACATGCCCGTCCGGTGTTTAGTATCAGCAGAGACAAAAGAATGGGAGGATGAAATAAAGGAGGAGAGAAGTTGTAGCGATGATGGAAAGTGGTTGATATGAACCATAAAAGTGGTGGTGATGGGCCATAAATGACCACAATGATGATGTCACCTTTGGTAGACATGCCATGGACCTCTGATTTACACCCTGAAGGAAAAAGGTGCAAATGCCTGTTCAAAAGGAGTTGGGACATTGCTCTCAATGTAAGTTCAAACTGGAGGAGTGGTTTGCAAATCTTTATTTGGCTTTATGCAGTTGAAAATGGCACTAAGGCCAGATATTTAATGTTGAGAATGATTAAAGTTTTTGTTATTTTTTGAAAATGTAAAGACACTCTGAATTTATACTCAGCAAAACAATCTCAAATGGTTGGAACAAGAGAATGTTAACACTGAATGTTGCTTTAAAGGTGTGTAGAAAGTGGCAATTTAGCGTCATCTAGCTTTCAGAGTCTGGAATAAGCCAGTCCGTTACCTCACGAAGCAACAAGAGTCAGTGAAGACCAAAGAGGGTTGTGACCAGGGCATCATTTACAACAGTTACCAGGTGAGGGTTTTTCATTCATATTTATAACTATTATTTTTATAGATTATAGGTCAATTAAGATGCTACATGCCATCCAGGTAGATTTCAGGACTGGCTACCAGCAGGGGCGTCACTAGACCTGATATTGTACTGGGGCACACTTGGGGCACAAAGAATTCATGAGAGCGTGCAAAGTGCACGAGAAAAAAACATATTCAGCACTTATTTATCATCAAAAAACATAAACAGATGGACTCTGCACTCCGCTCCACTTAGTCTGAAGCAACATGAAAATATTAGTTTATTGCTGTACAAATATGTACATAGCTCAAAGTCTCCTATCTGCATTTTTTATGGTCTTCAGTTTTCACATGGGATTATAAGAATGGCAAAAGCAACTCTGTTTACAAAGTTATCCCACCCTTCCTTGTGACAAAAAGTCACCTGACCAAAAAGCATTCTGTAAGAAACTAACAGGTTTTTTGTCAAAATTGTTTTTTGTTTTTTCCTCATATGGGAGGTTTTGTATTTCTGCCATCGATATTCAAAATCAAATGACTCAGAGGCAAAAAAAAAGAAAAAAAAAACATGACTGGGACATCATTCACTGATAGTCAACTCACCTCCGTTCTTGCTCATCAGCTTTCATCTTTCCCTCACCTCTTCCAGCACTCTGTTGTTCCACTTTGTCTGGACAGACATGGAAATATATTAAAAAAAATCTAATTAGGGCAACAAAACCTGATATTTTTAGCCATGTTTCTGGTGACAAATACAGAAATTTTAATATTTTTTCTGGCAACAAAACCAGATGCTTTAGCTGTATCCATTTTTCTGGTAACAAAAGATTATTTTAGTCAAAGACAAACCGATTAACAAGACAAGCCTACTGTGCTATTTTTCTGTGAAATAAACTTGAATGGTTTAAAAATTTGGCTCACGACTTGATCTTAGGTAAAAATGTCTTTCTTCCTGAAGATAGACCATTTGAGAACCACTGCACCATCCATAGGCTATATCTGTCAACTAACACAAGCTTACTCAAAATCATCATGCAGAGGTCCTGAGCAGAACCAGCAGACCATAACCAACATTATATTTCATGCTGATGAAACTCACTGGAAATTCCCCCAACAGCTCGTACAGCAAATTAATATGGTTGTCTTGATACAAGGAATAACGTTAGCTAACTTAGCATTAACTTAAGATCAAACTTACGTTGCCTAGCTAGCTAGGACTTTACTTACTTCTTTCATTCCTTGCTGCTTTGTCCCTGCTGTGAGCTTCTGATATCCATCTAGGAGTTACAGTTAGAGTCAAATCAAAATCGTATATTTAACAAGTTGTTGTCGGCTAACATTACCTACCATCTCATCGCCTGCCTCTCTCTCTCTCTCTCTCTCTCTCGCTCCCTCTCTCTCGCTCTCGCGGCTTTATGTGGAGTGAATACAGTAGCAATGAATTACCATACTAAGTAGTATGTGCGCTGTGCTATGTAGACTTAAAACTCTGAAGTGATTGTTTTTTATTGGTGAAATTTTTACTGGGGCACTGCAGATAAATACTGGGGCATGTGCCCCAGAGAAATCTGTCTGGCGACGCGGCTGGCTACCAGACTTCTATACAATAATTGCCTTTTTCTCTTTTTGTCCCCAAAACCCACCTAATGTCACCCTCCACAAAGAGAGACCTGCAGTACATAAATATAAAAATATTTTTCTAACTAAATAAAAAGAAAACAAAAGTTTTATGGTGATTATTGAACACCTACTTTGACAGACTTTACATACAAATACATACGTTATATATTCTCACCATTTCTGTTCAGCAAAATGCTGCCAACTTTTACACACTACACCTTTAAAATGTCTGGGATTTGCCACAAATAGAGAGAACGTAAAAAGAGCACAGCTAAAAGACTCAGTCCTTTACAATCAACAGCAGGGCAAGAGGAATGCATCCAAACAAGCCAATAATTTATAAACAAAACCCCTCAACTTGCAGATGTACGGAACTTTAAGAGTTCATTACATGAAATCTTCAAAGACATGTTCAGACAATGGCCTGGGGGCGAACTGTGGTATTCAGACCATTATTAACTGGCCCTTAGCAGTTTCAAAAACATAATGAAATTTGGCCCACTGAACTTTACATTGTTTTCTTGACTGATGAATGAAGAAGAACAGACATGGTAGCAAATGGCTTCTGTTGTTTTCAGTTGCTCAACCAACACTATCCTTAGGCCCAATGATAAACGTAAAGTACTAACCATTTAAGACTTCAAAATTATTCAAATTTGAGAAACTTCATGCAGATTGCTTTTGTTGATGTAAAGATGAGCTGTTGGTCTTTCCTCCCTGTTGTACAGACCATCTTTGTCTCATTCTTGGCCTGGCAGGCATTCCCAGTGTCACCCAGAGCCACAGAACAATAATTGGCCACCCTAAAACCAGTAAGGTTTCCTACATTACCGGATAGGTGTAGAAAAGTGGCCCTGTCACACTTGTATTTTTACCTCCGCCAAGGAGGTTATGTTTTCGGGAGAGTCAGTCTGTCTGTCTGTCTGTCTAAGAAACAAAATAACTCAAAAAGTTATGGATGGATTTTGATGACATTTTCAGGAAATGTTCAGCATGGGAAAAGTAAGAAGTGATTCAATTTTGGTGTTGATCTGGATCAGCGTCTGGATCCGCCATGACAAAAAATGTGATTTTGGTGAATAACTACTTAACTAAAAGATATCACTAGAAAAGCACTTGGAGAGCACAGACCTCCGCCAAGCAGCACAGTTCCCTATCTCCCAATGATGAAGAATCCTTTGAACAATTCCTGGATCCAGACGGTGATCTGGATCAACACCAAAATTGAATTACTTCTTCCTTTTCCCATGCTGAACATTTCCTGAAAATGTCATCAAAATCCATCCATAACTTTTTGAGTTATTTTGTTCACAGACAGACAAACTAACTCTCCCAAAAACATAACCTCCTTGGTGGAGGTAATTATGAATCCAATTGCTAATGGTATGTTTTCATGGTCAAGGATTCTAAATATTTAGATAAAATAAAGGTAGGACTAATATTTATGGTGAAAATCACAATATGGGTGAGGACTGTGGTGCTGGCGGAGGTCTGCGCTCTCAGAGTGCTTTTCTAGGTATTTTTATGATGCTTCACCTAGCTCCAGTGCTTACACAAAAAGAATAACATTGGCCCTCGTCTAGTTTTAGTATGTGATCCCTGAAGAAAAAAGTTTGGACACCCCTTGTCTAAAATATCAAAGAGATTCCGTGGAACTGGAGAAATGAAAGGGGCAAGACTGAAAATCAATACTGAAAACCGGTGACCTGATCTCTCTGGCAACATTAGGTTAGAACCTGGTATCTCTATGTGATAAATATTATAAAGTAGGCACAGGAACTTCGTATGTCACTGCTTCAACTAATGCAAGATAAGATCCTACCATGCAAAGCTAAAGCCATCAACACTATTAGAAGATGCCTCCTTCTCTCTCAATTGTGTGTAAATGTGTGAATCATACTACTAAGAGAAAAAGGACCATACAGATTGATGTCAACACTAATGTAAAAAGACAGTATCTGTTATGATGTAGGGGTTGATAACTTACACATCTTCAAATTCACATTAAATAATGCAAAAAAATAAAGTTTGGACCAACATATGTAACAGCAGCAGAGATAGAACTCTTTAACTTCAGAGTGAAATTGTGCTGGTACTAGACTAGCCTGTAAGCTGACCAGACCTGTCTCTTTTAGGAAATACTGGTTAACAGACACAAAATACAGCAGCAGAAACCCAACACTGTTGAGCAATTCAAATTGCTCTTTGCACCAAACAAGTGTTAAAATTCCATGTCAGTGCTCCAATAATTAGGGGTAAATCTACTCTCAACTGTTTTTGGAACTTTTAGTAGAGAATGAATACAAAATGTGCACATAATATCAAATAATAAATGAAATTGATATAGAAATTTATGTCAATGTATCACGAGTCATAGATAAATAAATGTAGATCTAAATCAAAGCTCCATTATGAGTCAAACAAGCATGATGTTAGCAGCAGCTACTTAATTTGGAGACTGAGGTTCAGTCAGATGGCATAATGCGTCATAGAGTCAGTTTTTTTCCATATTTAAAACATGGAGATCATGAGTCATTGTACCTGTCACGAAAACCATTCACGTCTGTTTTCTCAAGTTATAGTTAAACCAGCACAGTCTATTTTGTCTTCACTTTATTCTACATCACAACTTTTAGGAATTAGTGTTTGTGGAATAATGTGGAGGATATTTTCACATTTTCTGAAAGTATTTCTAATGTATGAGTATTAAAACTAGAGTTTTTGTAATGAGTTTGTCAGCAAATCCAATTTCATAGCAGATCATGGTAGTTTAAAAAGAGTTTGGGTTTTTTGTTGTTATAATCCTGTACCCAGACTGCAAACATCAGCACTGGAAACAGCCGCATGCACCAAACGGATGAGACAGAAAAGAACAAAACAAAGTCATAAAAAACAGAGACAAACCACAAAGTTCATTAGGTGGTGATGTCACCCCTGAAAAAGTCACCTTCAGAGGTCAGCAGAAGAGTCGGTGACCTCATCAGAAGGGACACGAGTGGAAGGTGTGAAAGGGTTAACTGTTATCTAGGGGGCTGTATCTGGATCTGCACCGACGCCCTTCACTGAACCTCTGTGGTCTTGTACCTGCATGACTGGTGATAAGGAGGATGACACATCTGTGCCTCTGCTCATGGTCTTAGCTCTGACAGCCATTTGTCATACAGAAAACTAGAATGCTTTATCTGCTGTGTGTTTGTGAGAACAAAATTCACTTTAGAGATTCTGTGAGACATAACAGATGTTCACTGTAAAGTAAATTATTCAACAGAATGTTCAGGTAACCTTTCTGAAAGGGAGGACGACTCCAATTAGTCTTAAATTAGAACATTCATTGTAGAAGCAGAACAAAGTTTCATCAATCTTTTAAGATTTATTTATATGCAAAAACTGAGCAGTGATGAGGCAGAACATGAAATGCTCCGTATAAACCTACAGGTGGAGGGTAAAAGCAAGAGTGTAGTACTAATGCAGGGCAGACCTGGCAATGCTTGAGCAATGTGCAGAGGTTTTCAACTTAAAGCTATGGTCTACGTATTGAAACCGCAGCCTGCCCCCCCTTCCCTCACCCCTCCCCTCAGTGTTCCAAGATCCCGCCCCCAGCTCGTGTCGCATCTTAACAACAAGCCCCCTCAGACAGAGCTACGAGCGACCAGCACAATATATCAGCAGCAAACTCAATCAAAAACAGCTCAGCTCAACTGAAAGTATCAACACGACAGACATCCCCCTTGTAACACACAGCAGTAGCCATTTCAATTGGACCGGCGGCAATGCGGGTCTGGCGCCGCCAGAGCGGAGCCGATTGTGGGGGAGGATTTACCTTGCTCGGCCTGTCCTCCCCAGCTCAGTTTACAATGCCAACGATTAGCGGCTAACAGGCTAACATCTATTGACAAAGCCAACCCGCTCCGCTACAAGTCATTAGCCAGTACAGGCACTGACTAACCAGAGTTATTCGCAGACATCTCCCACTGTAGTAAACAAAGCCATTACCTGTTCAACCAGGGGCGAAACGGCCGATGCTGAAGGTCTGACAGCCAACTGAGGCCGTTCGTTAGCCCGCTAACAGGCCTCGACCGGCCGCTCAGAGCTCCGTTGGGCCACAGGGGAGAGAGAAGCGGCTTCCCGGTTTCGGTGCTAGGCTTTTCCGACTCCATGATAGTTCAGTAGCTAACGCTGCTAGCTGCTCACCGGAGGTAGAGGGGAGGAGGCGGGACCATGGGCATGATGCTGCGTAGCCAGGGAGACAGGGGATTGGATGGACTCATTTGACCAATCGAACCGTGCATGCCTGCACGGTTTGATTGGTCAACTAGTATGCAGCTTTGCAGCGGATATACTGAATGGATTTTTTTCGTTCTTTTTGGTCTTTATATTGTGTAGATTGGACCATAGGACCATAACAGCCTTATAAATGGTGTTATTAAGATGTACAAAGCTTCCAAATCGTAGACCGTAGCTTTAACTAGCCTATTAATTGGTAATATGTATGGTAATGACCTTGAATTAGCTGACCACGTTGTCCCATTTATACAGTTTTATCTAGAAATAGACATTCTGTATTAATACATGCATCAAAAAGGACAAAATGCCAATATTTTTCTGCTAATTTGTTGTATTTTGTAGAGAAAAGCCAGAGTTTTTACCCTTGAATATTCAGCCCTGCTGTCAAGAAAATTGTTTTTAGATTGTCCTGTGGTTCAAATTTTTTGGAATAAACTCATTGGGGTTATAGTTAGCCCTAGTCTCAGATAGAAAGGGATCGAGACTGATTTTGCACACTAGAAAGTTTTGGCTTTTGACCAACTAAGGTCAAGGTCCACAGAATACGTGCTGCTTATGAAAGGCTTCACGAGGTACCAAACTGACATTAGACTCTGTAACAAAAAAGTTTTATTGTTTTGTGTTTTATTTTTTTGACACATCATTAATCCATGGG
The DNA here is from genome assembly GCA_036419115.1 of Scarus forsteni. NCBI lineage: Eukaryota > Metazoa > Chordata > Actinopteri > Labriformes > Labridae > Scarus > Scarus forsteni. The sequence continues at coordinate 29,571,415 of JAZDUH010000341.1, read as the reverse complement.
TTTTTGTTGCACCTTCCTCGCCAAAACTACCATGAATCAAGGGTGTGCTGGCTGAGAACAATCACCACTGCAAGTCTGAAAGAGAACAAGCACATCAGAATGTGTTGGTGTGTCAAAAAACTGAGTTTTTTACTTTTCTGTTACCAACAGATGGGATAATTTTGCAGGCATTTAGAGAAGCTTGTGTAACATTCCCTCAGTAAATGTAGTGAAAGGCTTTTGGCTGCAGGCTCCCTGGTCCTCATTGTCTTGCTACACTGTTTAACAGGTGTTCATGTCCTAAATGATATTGATGCATGAGTGTCAATGACAAAATAAAGCGAATTCCACTGACTTGCAAGTGTCCTGACTGACGGTGAGTGACACTGCAAATGTGTGCAACTTGTTTTTGACTCAACGCCTCAATTCTATTTTCTCTTCTTTCCCTCAGATTAATGCAGACAAGAGTGAAAAAATGGGGAGATTGACAAGATGAGAGCTTGTTTATCTGTTTTACAGAGCAGGTATTGTCAAGTGTGTGTCTATTTCTGTGAGTTAAAGTTTTACTTTTACTTTCAACACTGAAGGTCAAACTATATTATGTTCAGCTGTGTATTTATAAGACGTAAGTCCATTCCATATTGATATAAAGCACTACTGTCTGCTTTTCCTGCTGTAAAATCAAAGTGATGTAATGTTTAAAAGAAGAAATACAGGGCAAAGAAGTGCGTATTCAAGGTATGTGCGACACTGAGCAATGCAACACAACAGTTGACTCATCTATTCAGTGAGGCCATAGTTTTAGCAGAGAAGTATAGCCATAAAAAATGTCAGACATTGTTATGCGTGCCACAGCTTCAACCAGTATCTAACCAAAAAGCTCTTTAATTAAATTCAAAAGTTGTAATGTTCAATAGCTTAAAATTTGAATTTATTAACTTTTGATTTTCCCATTATTAAAACCAAACATATTTTTTACCCCATCTTTACAAAGCGCTGAATGCTACAACATAACCACAAATGTTCAGAGACAACCTTTTTCCTCATTATGTTGATAAAAATGCACATGGCTGTAAATATCTTTAAAAACACATTTGCTGTGGTAAATTAGCATAATTCTGAGTGTGACTGGTTTGTAGTACCATCACTGCACTTTCCATTTATCTTCACTCTCACATCTCCAGTGCTCTTCCCTCCACTTTCCATCACCCTCTCGCTTTCCTTAACCCCTCCCCGAGTCCCCACACCCCCCTGGAGAGTGGCCAGTTGGGCTGGGAGCTAATTTGAAGCTAATCAATATTAGTCTGTGTTTCTTCCTGTGTGTGTCAGCTCCGTCCAGTGCCCTTGTCTAACTGCAGGCAGAGAGATGGGAGCATCTGTTCGATGACTCTTACTCTTTGACTGTAAATCTATGCTGGCCACTAAACGCCACCCCTTAAACCATTGTACTGAGCGAAAATGCTATCTGATTGAATCCAAATGAGATTGATTTCGTAAAATCCAGCTGTCAAATGCTTCCACAGATAAATAGCTTTCACAGTAACTTGATTAAGTGTAAGGATCCCTCTTTAACTCCTGTTTGAGTTTAACTGGATGGAAATGTGTGTCTCTCTTGTCTAAACAACAATTAAAGCAAGTCTCGGGTAGGAAACTAAAAACAGTTTTAAAGCATCCTTTAAGTATTTTCTTCCTGTTTCTATATTTACTTTTTGACAAAAATTTACAATGTGATCTTGCTCTCATATATTTTATAAACATGATCACAGGTTGGGGTGTCCAAACTATGGCTGCAGTCCAGGGTTCACTTTCAGTTGGCCTGCAGCAGCTCCTGAAATATAACAAAAACTTAGCCCACATCAGAACTGAGTCCTGATTCACAGAGAACATAATGATAATCAGTTTCTATCACCTGTACTCCTTTAAAGTTTGGCATTTTTGTGCAGTTTGCTCTTGTTTGAAGTCTGAATGTAGAAATCTAAAGAAGCAAATAAGCTGTAGGCATCCATTTCTGCTGCACAGGGGACCAACTCAGAGGTTGACTGGGCTGACCAGGACTCTTTGGCTTGGGATAGGCAACCCCAAAGCCTTTGTTTGTGATTTACTGTTTGCCTTGACTAGCCATTAATGGAAATCTATGACGTAGGTTTCTTATCCTTACATTTTTGTGCATTTGTCATTTTATGAAGTTTTGACACCCCTAAAAGTCAAATATATTTGATTTTAAGGGTTTGGGGACAAAGATTTACAAATATGCAGGCCAGCAGAGAGTCAGTGGAAGTGTTGGCCATTGTTTAATTTAAAGATAGGGTCACATTTCCAGAAATCCCTTAATGTTGTTCTAGTACAAAAGGTTAAATAAGGTAAGGTTTGATATGCACATGGCTGAGTGCACACTGGAAAATTATTGGCCAAATTGCAGCCTAGTTAGCTGACAGCTTTGATCTGCCTGCAAATATTTTCTTTAAAAGTCAAGTTTTAACACACAAGTCCACGTGTGTTGATGTAATCATGCCATGTGGGGTAATACTCACATATACAACCATTTGACTGCAAATCCTTCAGAAATGCTTATGGTACTAGCAATGCTAACACTGGCATCAGCCTACCTGCACTTTGCAACACAGCTTCACCTGGTTTTCCCTTTAATGCTGTGACCCTGTGATGAAAAATATGACCAAATTTTGACTGGTTTGTGAGAAATTTGTCAACTTAAGACTTGGTGGTAAACTTTGATTTAAACATGCATCAAATCAACCTTCAAATTCAGACCCAGACTTATGTAGGCGTTCAGTGCATGCTCCTCAGCCTAAAATCAAGTCGCTGTTCATAGTTGAGGTCACATTGTCATCTGCGCAGGTTTGGGGGTATAGAGGGAGGGCCTTGCATTGTGTTCGAAACAATAGCAAAGCATTGATCATATCTAAATTGTTGACGGGGTCAAGAGAAACCAAAAAAGGTCAATACCTTTGATGAAAGGAATCATCCTGCATCCATTTTAGTCTGACATGCTTGCATCTTCTAAGCACTGATCAGGCATAACATTACGACCACTGACAGGTAATGTGAATAACACTGATTATCCCTTAATCATGGCAACTGGAGGGCCGGATACATCAGGCAGCAAATGAGTGTTTTGTCCACAAAGTCAATATTAGAAGCAGGAAGAATGGGCATGAAGAAGGACTTGAATGAGTTTGGTAAGGGTTTAATAATGACGCAGAGATGACTGAGTCAGAGCGTATTGAAAACTGCAGCTCTTTTGGAGTATTCTCGGTCTGCAGTGGTCTGTATCTGTCTGAATGGTCCAACAATGGAACAGTGGTAAACAGGTGACAGGGTCATGAGTGTCCAAGGCTTTTTATGCATGAAGGCTGGCCTGTGTTTTCAACAGATAAGCTACTGCTGCTCAAATTGCTGAAGTAGTTGGTGCTGGTTCTGATAGAAAGGTGTCAGAATACACAGTGCATCAGTTTGTTACGGCACAGTTTGGGGTGGTAAAGCCACAGACCAGTGAAGGTGGCAGGGGGTCCTTATGTGAGGCCTGATAGGAGTTTGTTTTGATTCTGCTCTGTCACTCAAATACTGCGAATAGGGCTTTGGTCTGTGCAAAATCCTAATCAAGGATGCCATCATGGCCTAGTGGTTTGGTTGCACCTCATGGCAGATCAACAATAATTAAGACCAGCAGTTCCCTACTTTCATATCATATCTATTGACAGGGGATTATTCATGTTTCACCATTATTCATTATTCCTGTGTGATGTCCTTTTGATTATTTTAGGACACCCCTACTGATAATAGACAAGTGAACTTAAGATGGATCTCAAGCCTTTTACAAGAACAGCACCATGCAGGCATGTAGCTTTATGCCCTTGAACACTGAGTGACTTAATATTTAACAAAGTAAAAATCAGACTGGTTTGTAAAATGCTGCAAGATTGGTCGTCTCAAAATATATCCCAAAAAGCTTTAACTGCAGCTTGACCGAACCGTGCAAAACAGTCTGACCATAAACTCTTGACACAGCCCTGCCATTTCAGCACAAACTCACAAATCCACTGTAGTAAAGGGTTAAGGTAGCACCTTCCCCTCAGCCTGCGTGCACTAATACTGATGTTCAGCAGCTGAATCTCCCCAAGATAACACACAATCCCCTCCCACTTCACCCAGCCCCCTTTCCCTTTAACAGCCAATGAGGAGGTTGTGTATTCATGAGCTGGAGTAGGAGCAGGCGTGCATCGACAGCCTGCCACAGGAGGAGGTGTGTCTCCATGAGCCAAAAGCGTGTGTGCAAACGACCGTGCACTCACATGAGAGGAGAAGGTGGTGGAGAAAAGAGTGTGGGCTGAGTGTATGAAGGCATGCGAGTGAGAATCAAGGGAAGGAGTGACAGGAAAGAAGGAAACCCTGATACACTCCTGATAAAACACACCCACACACACACTGGAGGAACTACTATTCTAGCAGTGAACTGACACACACTCTCTCTCTGCATGTGTGTGTGCAGCGGGTTTCCTGCGCCTCGCAGCCACAGAGAGGATCTCTGAAGATACACGGATGAGAAGAAGGTGTGGGGGAGCGCAAGGAAGTGGAGCCCGAGTGTGTCTCGCCCCGGGGGGAAGCTCACGCACACGCCACAGACTGCACACACACTCCAGCGGGCTCTCGGCAGTGTTACCCTGACAACTAGAATGGGCTGCAATTTGTGCACCTTGCAGAAACGGGAGGAACACTACAAACTGCTGTATGAGATTGCACAGGTGAGTGAGACTTTTGGAGGTTTAATGACAGGAGAGGAGCTTAATTAGAGTAAATGAAGTGTGATAATGATGGCAGGAAAGACAATGAGTGGAAGTCCTGGAAATAAGCAAGAGGCTGTTTTGAAGAAAAGATGATTCTGGCAAAGTTTGAGCCATTTTAAGAATGACAGCAGGGTTGGAGGGAAAAGGAGCTTAGTCCGAACTCCTTAGGGTCTCGGTCAGCGTTGCCAAACCTGCTTATTGACAACTTTTGGCTTGTTTTGTTGTGCGCAAGTACTGTTGAGCACTGATTGCCATTTTTGAACTCATTTCGTTACCTGGAGCGGCAGCTTTTATTTTATTGTATGGATTACAGTCTACTAACATCTTCTTTTGTCTTTACTCTAACTTGTCCAGTGGACATTTCTGCATTACAATTGCCTGAGTGCACACTGTTTCATTTATTTCTGCATGGCAGTGTAGAAAAGTAAAAATGTAAACTTACAAAAGAGAACTCAATGTTGACTATGGTTTTGTGAGGACAAATATTCTTGCAAATACTAGTGGGAAATGGACTTTGAGCTGATAGAGCACTTTTCTTTTACACCCATTCACCCTCACATTCACTCATAATAATTTGTACTCACCCTTTCATATCTATTTACATGCCTATGATCTAACAGTGGGAGCAACTTGGCTTTAAGTGTCCTGCCCAAGGACACATTGAACCAGAAACCTTTTGATTGTTGGAATATCAAACGACCAGATTAAGCCATGATGACACAAGTGAAATTATTTTGTATCCCCTGACTAGTGTCTGCTTGTGTACTTCAATGTACAGCACTTTGTGGTGCATTTTTTGTATGAAAAAGTGCTTTACAAAGATGGTGTGATTGATTGATATCCTAGACATTGTGGAAGGTGTGATTGACTATTTTGGACTCCATTAATTTCTGTATTCATCAGCGCATCCATCCATTGATCCATGTAGTGTATTTTGGGCTTTGTTCAATGGACATTGTTGTTTATTTTCACTTTTTACTTTAAAACACTGTTAGCATCAAACAAGTCATTGGTGACTATTTTTTAGAGTACGAAAAGAGAATTTCTTCCCTCCCTGCTTGAGTTCCTTAACTCTTGACCGTGCAAGTTTTCTGTTGCTATGTTTTGTGCTTTTTATCTGCTTGACCTGCCTCGACTATTTTTTTTTCAGTTTTACTCAAGGGATTAAACCTGCACACACACACATACAATATGTATATATATTTTTGTATATGTTTTTCATCCATGTAGTGCTGATCACTGGGACACGTATAGACACAGAAATACTATGGGGGAAGGCACAGATTTTTGATTAATTTCATGAAAGATACATAAAAAATGGGACTTAACCCTTGTAAACTGCCCCACGTTTCTGCCTGTAGACAGCAGACAGGTCGAATTTGGATACCAGAAATAAGTGTCGGGAAAATGTAGGGAAATGACTTACTTCCAAGCAGCCAGGCAGAAATCCAGCATGCGTGTGCCTCGCTCCATCAAAGTGAGCGCAGCTAGTTATTTCTCTTCGGCAGCAAGAGATGTGAGAACAAGTTCAGCTCTTTTTCCCGCGCTGGCTCCTGGGGAATTCATCACATCTCCTCTGCCTGTGACTGTCTAGATGCAACACAGTTCAAAGTAGAGGAGACAAGTATGTTCTGCTGTTTTTCTCTGTTGTTCGTCAGGACAGGACTTTGACCCGGAACGACAGTTTTCACTTTGTTCTGTCATGCTACAATAACCCTATGAAGCTGCTTCAGTGACAATTCGATGAATTGAGTACGTTTGCACTCATAGTAAGAACATTTTTGCTGGTTGAATAATCATTTAATCACATTTTCTGTGTCAAAGCCCTACCTTCCAGAAATAACATATTGGCATTCGAAGCAGGTAGATACTGTGAATGTAACGTGCCATCTTGTGGACTTGGCTGGGATGTGTTGATTAGATAGAAAGTGTGAATAAGCCTGAAATTTCTGTAGAAAAAAAGTGAGAAATGCTGATCTTAATGGAAAAAAAGACTGTGATAACATGTTGACTCTATAACTGAATTTCTTAATGTCAGTTGGATTTTTACGGTTTTAATTTGTTAAATAACCGTAAATTTGTCATAAACTGAAAAAAAGCATGTGAAGTATCTTAACATGTGTTATTTCCTCAATCTGTCTGAGTTACACTGATGGTGGCAAACATGTGATTTTCTGTTGTGAGGTGCACTGCTGGTGAATACAAGCCCGGCAGCAGCAAAGGTTCATTTATCATTTAGAGCCTTACACTATTACTGACACTGGATACAGTACCATGAGAGTGAACAGTTTCGTTGATCACATTTAGTGGAAGTTTTGAAGTGTAGTAAGCAAAAGATGTATATAATTACACTCTTTGAAATAAGCTCTTAGTGTGTTTACGTGCACACATTAACCAAATGTTTACACGCACTTTTGTTGTCCATTGTCAGAAAAAAATACAATTTCTTGGCATGATGTCACGTGATTATCCTTCCATGTGGAAGTAATGCGAAACTGTATCATGCCTGCAGCTATTTTCTTCTGTGTAGCCCCTCCACCCTTTGGTGCACTAATGCAACAGGGGGTGTGTTTGTCCTGACTGATTGACTTTGCTGCTGAAATCAGAGCAATAGCTCTGTCGTTCAGGTTTCGTTGTTTCATCTATTTTCATTGTAGTAGGCAAGTTCAAGTGGTTTCTAGAGGAAGTAAATCTGTTCCATTCAACTTGTAACCCCAACTTGACCATTTTTAAGCATACGCTGTCAAACAGGCTGAATACCGTTTATGTCAATTTTCCAACAAAAACCTCTGTTAATAGAAGCAGTTGATCAGTTATGGTTGTGTGTTGATATTTTTGTCCAAATTATTAGAAATATACTGTCATTGTCAGGAATATAACAACCTCCTTTTCAGGTTAACACCTTGCTACTGCTTATGAATGTTTCTACTGGCTGATATGTAGGGAGGAAGATGATGTGATACCAGCCATCACAACACAACAGGCCAAACATTTATTTTAAGCAGATGCAGCCCATGCCTGAAATTAAGCAGGGAGACTAATCACTGATATGGCTGAGCGACTTTACAAGTGTGGGTAGCATAGTTTATTTGCCTAAATCATGAGTACAACATGTTTTTTTCTCAAAACTATTTTAATGACGGACTCTGATTGTCCTCTCTAGGTCTGTTTGTCATTATTTTCCTGTGTGTTACTCAGTAAAAGCAGTGTACCCGAAATTTAGGCAAGTCACCGCAGACAGAACAGAGGTTTCACTGTGACAATATAGGACTGTGGGTAGTCGAGTTTGCTTGCCTGAAATTGCAAGTAAACAATGTTCTTCATTAAATGAATTCAATAAAATATGCACATGTCTTCTTTAGGATCATGCTATTCTGTTTCCATCACAATCAGTAGTGAATGACAGACTGTGAAATTATATGGAAGCAGTGTATGGTGGAAGTGTACAATTAACTGGGGGCTCGGGCCAATCAAAGATGCTGCTGTGACTTTCTTGTTCAATGAGAAGTGTAGTTCTGGTGTTCAAGATGACAAATTTTTTTTTCTAAAGATGCCTACACACCAAAAGCAACTTGAGCGTCCTTGGCGATCACTCTCAATGCAAAGTCAATGTACAGCCACGATGGGGCGGGGTTAACCCTCCCGCGATGCGACTGCTGCATTCAAGGGGATCACTTCGCTTGTTACGCGTTGCCAAAGTTAAAAAAAAAAGTTGATCTTTTCAGACAATGTCATGTGTGGCTGTGCGGCAACAGCCAATTAGTGGTGTGTGCATATGTGACGGTACCCGTGACAGACAGTTTTTCTTCTGGACTACAGTCAGTGAGTACATTTGTTCCACCTAGACGGACAAAAGAGAAGTCTCAAGTGATGCTCCTGCAGGGCCAGCAGCTGTAGTGTTTTGTGTGTGATAAGTGAGCGACAGCAACAGTGATCAAAATGAGATATTTACAGACACGTGATGCGACTTCAGTGGGCGACGCGATTATGGTCGCAAAGTAGCGTTCGGTAAATGCAGCTTTAGAATGATGAAAGATTATAAGCTTGTGTCTTTTTGCCCAAGTTGCCTATTGTCTAATTTGATTGGTTATGAAATTATGGGCAGTGATCAGTATCACAAAGACAATATTGAGTACCCATTCCGTGACATTTTAGAAGCATTTTTATTAAATCCCATGGTTGCTGCACCCTGGCCACAACACTCAGAATTTGTTTTTAGAACGGTATTGCACTGCTAACTGACATGCAGGAAATTTGGGACATTCATTTTTGACCGTAAAAACATTTCTGTGCCACTCTGTTAACTGGACTACAAGAGCTATCAGGCAAAACTCAGGTAATTAATTCATTAGTATGCATGTAAACCCACCCAATGTTGTTAGTTACTGAGTAGTGGCCTAACTGCTTGTCTTTTGTGCTGTAACGTAGGGAAAATGGGATGTTGCCCTACCTTTTCCACAGCTAGAACCCTTTATTTACTTTATTCACTGCACTACAGGCTCGAGCTCATTACTCTAAATGCCCTTGTGCTTTAATGAGATGGTGGGTGTCTATGCTGGCTGGGTGGAGAGCAAGAAAATTAACCATGTCAGTTAAAGGAAACCTTGGGAGGTCATGGCTGCTCATGTTATGTAGAGGAGGATTGGATGAAGTGGTTCAAACAAAGGAATGAGTACAACCAACTGAGCCTTTAACAGCCAATCAGCAATTGAATGACACACATTCTGTTCTTGGCTGAGTTGTAATGATAGACAACATTTTAAAGGGATTATTTGAATGATCACCAATTTACGAAGGCTCCTCTGCTGTTTCTTTCCCACATCTCTTTCTTTACATGGTCTAATGGTCACCCCTCTACATTTATCTTAAATGCCTGTTTTCATAGCCTAACAAATGGTCCTGTGGCTCTCAAGGCAACATCTCTGGTCTGTTTACATCCATGTTTGTTGCATATGCAGCCCTCCCTGTGCCAATGTCTCTGAGGAAAGAGATCATAGGTAGGGTAGGGAAAAATCAAACATGCATGTGGAGTCATAAGGTGTCTAAGGTGTCTGTTGTTGGTCTCTATGAAAAAAACAATTTTTGTGGCCAACAGGTCCCAAAACCCCTCTCGAGTCGGTGCATAAATGGTGTAGTCTGAAATCAGCATCATTTTGTAAATGAAACTATGTGGTGTAAAAACAACACTGGTTTTGTTTATGGTGAGATTTGTGGCATCATTAGCATTAGCGGTAGCCTTCGCCTGGTTGTTTTTTCACCGCAGTAAAGGATTTCACAGTCAATAAATTTGTATTAAAATAATTATCTTTAAACTAATTTTTCATCAGGCCATTAGAGGGTGCTACACTGCTGCTGTATTAGCTGTTAGCCCGGCATTTCCTGCTCGTCAAATCAGCTAACGCCTAATATAAAAGAATAATAATAATAACAAGCAGCTAATTTACAAGTAGTTAGCAGAGAGATGTTTTAAATTCAGCCTGGGTCTATGTATTACTGCCATGCATTTGTGAGTCCCTTATTTCGGCCCTTATAACTTAATTAGCTAATGGTTGGAGCTCCAAACTACACTATAACAATCTTAACGTGCTTGTCGTTGTACTCTTGACAAGAAGCAAGAGGAATTATGAATATGGAATCTAGAATTACACATCACATACAGATGTAGACTCTCATTGCTTAGGGTCCATACCATGTATCACTGGTAAATCTTTCAGTTAACTGGACTTCACATGAGAGAGAGCAGCTACAGCTCAAGGGAATTTAATTTGGCAGAACATGTTCAGATCTATCATAGTTTTATAAACCATGATATTTGCATAGAACTTGGCAGGGGCTAAGATAAAAATGAACCTTTTGCTTTGCTCCCATTTCTTCACCACACTGTAGGTGTCCTGTGGCAGGCATCCAAGAATAATGTGGGTGTGTGTCTTTGTGTGAGTGTGAGCTCACTGTTAAATGCTCTGCGGTGTGTATCTGACAGTCGCTGAACACCTACGGTTCTCATTACCGGCGAGATAGAGAGAGAAAGGATGAGAAGAAGGGGAGAGAGAAAGAAAAAAGAGCTCACCAGGCAGTAAGTGTGTCAGTGTGACTCTGTCCCCAAACTGGTGGCGGAGTGGATTCTGTAAATCCAGGGAGACTCCTTGCCTATCCCTCTTTCTCTTTCAGCGTTTCAAACTAATTTCTGCTCCTTATTTTTTCATAAATTCTCCTTCTACATAACCTTCATTAGTCTACCTCCTCCTCAGTCTTTGTTCCTCATAGTATTCTTGGTGAACAGACAAGACTGCAGATTTTTTAAAAGGTTTTTGTTCTGTTTTATCTCCAATAGAGCTGCACAAGGATGCCACCTGCTCATTATCAGTCTGGAAAACTAAAGGATACTGGTGCTTAAGCATACACACAATGGACTTGAATCCAGAAATAGTTTAAACTGTTTGGATTTCTCTGTCAGTGCTGTGATGATGTTTTCCTTCATCCAAGGTGGGAATATGTTTTGTAGTATTCTAAAAAGGGCGATTTGAACTTTGCATTGTCTCTTTAGTTGAGACTCCATGATATCTTTGAGAATGGGGTTGTGTGACCAACAGCAGGATGAAAAATACTTTTTACTGAGTGAAGAAATTGGTGGTGAAGACAGATGTGGGATGTGGAGCGAGTAGGGGCATGTAGTTAGTGTGTTTTGTGCAAGTTGTTGAGCATTTAGTCGTCATTGGTTAAGAAATAGGCAAAAAAAAAATTTTTTTAAATATATCTCCATATGCAACCCATATTCTTCATCTATCTTGGGCATTGTCCTGTAGAGGTCATCTCAGGCCTTCTTTGCACCTTTTTTGTCACAATAATAAGAGGTAACAGTAACTTGTCTTCGTGATTTTACATATTGACAACAAGTAATCCTGTTTTACTGACTTCAGGTAAACTTTACAATAATAAAAACATGTTTTAAGATGCTGCCTCAAGATGTTTGGGAGGAAACTGCATGCAGTAGGCGGTTTGCGTCCACATGTCCATCTGTTTGGAAGCATGAGCCTTGATTTTGCACAATTTTCCCTCTGACTCAAGGAAGGCATTTTTAAAGGTCATTGAGTGACATGTTAATCCCTGGATTGAGCAGATATCTCGATAACAATGAGAAAAAGTCACCAGATGACATGCAAAGAAATAAAACCGCCACACCTAAGTGCAGAGAGATGTGCCTGAAATACAGTGCTCATACTGTTGAGACAGTGTTTGTTTTATCAATGTCATCATTTTGAGTTGATCTGATGATTCCACTGATGATTAATGGATATTTTATTTGTTTCCTCTCTGATCTTTCTCCCCTGATATTAGAGAGTTAAGTGTCTCATGTGGCTCCAGTTTATTCCAGTCACACAAATTGTGCAGAGTCAAGAGTATTTATAACTATGTACATAGCAGAAGTCGAAGAGAGCATAAGCTTTTATAGATTTTATACTTAAAGTCGACGCTCATGTTTTTTACTTGCTTTTCGGAAATTTCCAAATCACAGGATCCCTCCCAAAAAAACACAATAGCCCTTTTGCTTGACCCACCACTGTCATTTAAGTTAGCTAACACAACCAATGCTGGATTAACAGAAAAATCACTTTCTGCCAACTTTTTACTCTTGCAGAATCAGTCAGCTGAAGAGACTATGGTTACATTCATATTAATCTGTTACTTGAACACTGTTAGATTCCTGTGCTGCTTACTAGCCTGTTGTGGTGGTTCATGCCTGTCAACAAAGAAACCATCATATGTTGTGTTTAAGGCAGCACAACAGATTTTTTAAAGAGACTGTGAGGAGTTTCTAAGTAATGACAAAAAAGTCTCACTTTTGGATATATGCCTGATCAAAATACGCACTGATGAGTTTTATAGCATCAAAATAGGTTATCTATAAATGCTATTCCTTAGCCTTCCGGCAAGGCTGGACTGGCCTGGATACTCAACTTCGGGAACAAGACAATTAAAACTCGAGCAAATTTATATTATTTTATTATTTATATTACACATCTTAGAGCACCGGGCTGTAAGTAGCATTATATATATCTGGCTACAACTACGATAATAAGTTTTCCAAAAATTGCTTGTTGTCACACATCAAAAACTACCGCTACGTAACTAGAAAGAGATACATTACCTCTTCGCTTTGCATCCTGTAAGTTGTTGAAAAAAGAAGTTATAAAGCAATGCAGAATTCTGAGGAAGGTCCGAGCTGCATTTATCACAACAAACACGCTTTGGCTTCAGTCACGTTTTTGATGCATTCCAGTTGTAGTCAGAAGTAGGAATTTCTGGGTTCCGAGTAGGAAACTGCAACTGGGACGTTCCCCAAAGTCAGAATTTCCTACTGGGTACTCGGTGAAACCTCGCTACCCCCGAGTTGACAATCGAAGATGGATGCCCCCAGTGTGAACAGTTATTTAGCTCCTGTAATAATCAACTTATTTGCACTTCTGACTGGGGTGTGTCACTCTAGATCAGCTGTATACATAGTATTGTCAGACTTGTATTTACAAAAATGCTGCCATAGTGATAATCACATTCTTCATGTGATATTTGTGAACAACAACGCAGGGCGTGCTAACAACAGCTAACAATAGCCTGGTAGATCAGCGTGTTTTTTTCTGATTTCAACTGGAACGCCGATAAGTCGGAGATGATGTCACTCCCATTTCCGAATTTACTGGAACGCAACATTACGACAGTCACCGCGCGTGCTCATGGGTAGCAGAGTCTTTATTTTGCCAGTAATAGATTCTCCTCAGAGCACCTTTAACTTAACACTGTGAAATATGTGGTGTGGATTTGACATTTTGGAGTTAGTAACTCCCCCCCCCTCAATAGAAAGATGTTTGCAACCAACCTGTTCAGCACCTTTCATTTTGAGAAAGTAACGGAGCATTTCTGAGGCCAATTCCAGTTTTCCAGCCTGCAGGCCCACCTCAGCACGCCCCCACCACACAGTGACTATCTCTGTTCACACAGCTGTACTATTCTGACAGCAGTGACTGACCCCAGCTGCCCACTGGCCCAAGAAAGATTTATGACTCTCATCAGGCTATTTACATTCAGCATTTCATCTGTGATTTTGTGTGTATGTATATACACGAGTGTTCGTATCTGCACACTCACCCCAGGGCTTCATCCTGGCTGGAGCAATTGCTTTTCCATGTATTTTGCTCGTGGCTGTGTCAAATTGTCTCTTCAGCCTCTGGCCTCTACTGCCTCACAGGACCGATGTGTTTTGTCCTTTTAGCTGTGCCAAATTCAATATTTTAGTGGGACACAACAATACTAGGCAGCTTTGGTCCACAGTCTACACCGATTCAAACTTTCTATTCTGTATGTGTGCGCAACCCTGACCTGAATTTACAGCTTCATGATTATTGAGCCATTTTATCTGAGGAAGTACCCTTATAGATGGTAACTAAAACCAAACCAATACAACGATAGGCCTGCATAACTATTAAAGTTACCTTGGTGTGCAGTTCAAGGCTCCCTTTTGTACCATCAAGGGATTAAATTACAAACCCATTCAGAAGATTTTCATACTCAACAATGCTTGCATCAACCCAATTAAGACAGAAAAAGCTAAAACTTGAAAGAAAGCAACTCAGTGGCTCAGAACATGTATCAGTATCAACAAATTTCTGCCACTTTTTACAGCCAGTATTTCAGCCATACATATAGACTCTACATATTGCATATCTGGTTATTACACATTCAATTAGCAAATTAAATCATTTATTAGATAATGAAATATTGTTTTTTAGATCCTTTTTTCCACAAAAAGACCATCACAATGCAACTTAAAGGTCATTAACAGTAGATCATAGGTTCTATACCCTTGGCAAAAAAAACAAACTTTTTTGGCTTCGTATTGGTGACAATTAGAATGAAAAATCAGCATTTCGGTTATTAAAAAATAATCCAATGTGATGCAGCAGAGACTGTATACATTTTATCCCAAATGTTCAGTGCATACCAGTGTTACAGTTTACTCTTTTTGGTACATTTGGTTCTGACACAAGGCTTTTGGGGTGTTTTTTTTTCTCCTGACATCATTATTTGGAGCTTTTTTATTATTTTTAAAGAATATAAAGAAAATTTTAGGGAGAAAACCCTTGGCACTCTGTGGCATTAAAAAGGTATCAGTATAAATTGGTTATTGTTAGACTCATCTAAGTTTGAATGATGGATCACTGCAAGCCAAAAAAGTGTATTTGAATGTTAATTAAAGAAGATTCAACAGAAAGAAGTAGATTCATTACATATGGGGCATAAATAAATACATTTTAAAATTATTTTATGGGGACTGTCCCCCAGAGACAGATGCTGTGCCACATGTCCAGCTTGTTAGACAGCATGGAGGGGGCTAGACAGACACCCCTTCACCCGGCCGCCACCTATGGTGTCCACAGAGTGCCACACAGAGCGGAGGAAGCTGTGGTCAGACCCACACAGCCGTCACCTCCATATGGCCGCCTTAGACCTGAACCTCGGCTTTGTCTGGGGAAATTTTTCACCGCTAACAGCCCCGGAAGGCTTGAGTCTCTGTCTTTTCTGTCTTTCTGAGATGGCAAAGCAGAAAATTGAGCTTCTAGATGTGTTTATCTGGCAGCTGTTGAAAAGTATTGCTGGTATCACCAGATCATTGGCTTTGTTTTCTTCTCTGTCTGCCCCTCTTCTCTCTTTGATGGGATTTTGAGCTCTCTTCAGACACTATTGACTGAGTGACCTTTCCATGTTCTCAAGCATTTTTGGTCTAACAAGTCTTCCTGTCCGTGTGGGTCATTTGCCTTGACCTTTCCACCTGTGAGTGTAATTCCTCTTGACAAGTCTGCCTGGTAAACACAAGCCATGGTGGTAAAAAGAGAAGTTTAACTACCACACTTTAAAACCTGAAGAAAAAAGTAGTAATAAAAAGTGTTAATGTAGCATTATGGAAATGATCATCTGGTGTCTTCCATCATGGTTATGGTTGCTCATTGGAGCACAGCATGGTGATCATGCCGAATGATTTAGAGGTGCATATGGCCTTGTCGACGGCACCACAGGTAGCACGTCTTCTGGTCGCCTGCCAAACGAGGACACAGGAAATGAAGGATTTTACTGCTTCAGGTGAAAACCTCTTGATGTTGCCATATGTGCTCTGTAGGCATCAAAATGGGGAATTTAAGTGGCATTTTTAAGTCTGCTGTGCATGGCCGATGCCCTTCTTTTTGAAAGAGCAGTTTAATGTTCAACTGCATATTCTAATAAGCACACACAGCTACCCTTGGACAGAGGTGATAAGCTCTAAAAACTTTAAAACATGTACATAAAACATTAATCTCTAGTTGTTATTTTTTGAAGAAAAGTGAAGAATGGCAATGAAGCGAGCCTGATTCACATATGTCAAAATGTCACAGAAATGTTTGATTCTAATTTTTAAAACCATTGAAAATATTTCACTAATATAAATAGTTACAATGCATAGTTCTTTGCATTGTCCACAAAGTGGACAATTTTTTTTTTCGGTTGGCCTGAGATTTAAGTAATTATAACTAAATCTATTTTTGAATTAGCCTCTGAATCATACAAATTGATATTTGGCTTTTTGATAAAAAGCCAAATACCATCACACTTTTGTGTGGTTTGTATATTTTGCACATACCTGTGATTGAATTTTATGTATACAATGTAATATTTTTATATTACCTCATGCGATATCAGACTTTTTTATGATTCATTCTCACTAGAGTTGATGATGTTGCGTTTCAATCAAACCGTATTAAAAACATTCAGAATCAATTTTAAAGCGCCAATGAACCATTTTTCCCATTATGATTCTAAACTTAGTTCATACCTCAATAGCAGTGCATCCATCTTATTAAAATGAGCTGCTACAATCATTACAAATTCATAAGCTGGACATCTTGAACACATTTTATCATGCCCTTTGTGTCAAATTGTGACTCCAAGAATCAGAATGAATTTGGACCTATTGACAAATTCACACCTCTATTTTTAACCATTTATGTTTGTATTTTAAAGTATTGTGACTTCTCCTATAAACACACTTTTTGGATATTGAGGGGGATCACAAAGTCAGGGGGAAGACCATCCTCCTGTGAAGGCGGGGGTAACCACCAGCCACCTTCTCGCTTCACTGGCCAGCGATCTCCCCCTGCGTTGGCTCTGATAAGCCCAGGATGAAAACCCTTTCTGTGGGCTAAGTGACCCTCCTCGCCCCCTCCTCTTGCCTCTCCTCCAGACAAGGCAAAGAAGGCATTTACACACAACAGCTACAACAGTGGCAGTGAGAGGAGATGCCTATTTGCACATACTGTGTACATTCACACAAGGTCTCCATTCATCAGCTTTATTGCGTGTTTTCCCTTTTTTACGACTGCGTAAAAATGTCATTCACGCTTTTAGCACCCAACAACAGGACTTATCAGTTGTTATCAGCCTGTAGCTCATTACCATACTCACCAAATGGCCAAAAGGCCTGGCCAAGATGATATGAGGTAGGAAAATCAGTAAAAACTGACACATATTATTATAAAGCCTGACAGGAGAGTGGGAGAAAAAGAGGAAACATATGTGCCATCAATAAGTCCTTTAAATCCCTCTATTTTCCTGATATAACCTCACTTCTCTCCTTAACACAAAGTCTCATCCTCCTCCTCCCATCGCTTATCAGTCTCCGAACACTCTTCCTTCTCCGTTCCATTCCACCGCTCCTGTCTGTCTTTGCCTCCTGTTTGTCACTGTCCATCTCTCTGACTCATTTGCTGTGACCCCACCCTCAAAATGTCAGGATTTTTTCTTTGTTACAGAGATCCACGGGAAGAACGTATCCAGCCACTTTCTGTCATTTAGGTGTCAAATAAAGACACTTATGTTGTCTGGTCTCAGTGTGGGTTGTCAGTTTGTGACTGAGATGCAGTTTGAAGGCAACCGTTGTGCCAGAATAACCCAATAATAAACCTAATGGCCACACACTGCAGGCTTTGTTTACGTCAGGTTTGACAGATGCTGAGGAAAACCATCTGGAGCTGTTATGGATATGATGCTAGCCCAAAATTGTACACAAACACACAAAAGTCCCTCAGGATATGCGTAGTTACAGGGGAAACTGCTTAAAACAGAACTTTAGGGACATAAAAGCCTTCAAATTTGCATAAAAATTTCCCTCAGTCAGAACTTTCGAGGATTTTTTGGCAGTAAAAGTGCAATTCTCATTTGAGACCAAATGTTGGCTTTGCTCAAAAATGCAAACCAGCACCTTCTCTTTTCTAGCTTTGCCCTTCTGTGCCAAGAATTTGTTGTTACGAGTCCTCATTTAGCATGCAATTCCATGAACAATGCTCAAAGTTTCCTGCATTGTAAGAGAAAATGTTTTTAGGCCTCCAAGACGCTGATAGCTGTGGACTGCAGCACAATGTTTCCAGATACTTCAGTCCCTCCAGCCATTTTGCACAATTTACCAAGTATGCATATTCTTCAAGCTTTGCTCTTTAGGATGAAAGTATTAGAGTTCTAAGGTCAAGGCAGGTGAACCCTGTGAATAGCCCATGTATGGAAAGATCAATCCTTAAGAATTGTTTAGGGATGTTTGTCAAACTTGCAAATGCTTCTACTGTGCCCCAAGAAAAAACAAAATGGTCAAAATTCATGTGGATATATGACAAAGGTCTTTGGCCCCATGATCATCCCTTGATTTTGAACATCATCTCGAGGACACTTTCAGGATTTCCGTTGAACTTCATACTGATGTCCTTTACAACTGAAGATTTCACTCCAGATTTAAAGGGATTGTGAGGAGAATCTATTGCCGGCAACATAAAGACTGTGCTACCCATGAGCACGCGCGGCGACTGTCGTAACGCTGCGTTCCAGTAAACTCGGAAATGGGAGTGACATCATCTCCGACTTATCCCCATTCCAGTTGAAGTCGGAAAAAATCATGCCGATCTACCAGGCTATTGTTAGCTGTTGTTAGCTCGCCCTGCGTTGTTGTTCACAAATATCACATGAAGAATGTGATTATCACTATGGCAGCATTTTTGTAAATATAAGTCTAACAATACTATGTATATAGCTGATCTAGAGTGACACACCCCAGTCAGAAGTGCAAATAAATTAATTATTACAGGAGCTAAATAATTGTTCACACTGGGGGCATCCATCTTCAATTGTCAACTCGGGGGTGGCAAGGTTTCACCGAGTTCCCAGTAGGAAATTCCGACTTTGGGGGACGTTCCAGTTGCAGTTTCCTACTCGGAACTCAAAATTCCTACTTCTGACTACAACTGGAATGCACCAAAAGACATGACCCAAGCCAAAGCATGTGTTTGTTGTGATGCTAATGAATGCAGCTCGGACCTTTCTCAGAACTCTGCATTGCTTTACAACTTCTTTTTTCAACAACTTACAGGATGCAAAGCGAAGAGGTAATGTATCTCTTTCTAGTTACGTAGTGGTAGTTTTCGATGTGTGACAACAAGCAACTTTTGGAAAACTTAGTATCATAGTTTTGTAGCCGGCTATATATTGCTACTTACAGCCCGGTGCTCTCAGACGTGTCCGAATAATATAAATTTGCTCTGGTTTAAATTGTCTTGTTCCCAAAGTTGAGTATCCAGGCCAATCCAGCCCTGCCCGACCCGACCGGAAGGCTAAGGAATAGCATTTATAGATAACCTATTTTGATGCTATAAAACTCATCTTAAAGTGTGTATTTCCATCAGGCATATATCTAAAAGTGAGACTTTTTTCTAATTACTTAGAAACTCCTCACAGTCTCTTTAAATTTGTGGGTCATAGATCATGAACATTAGGGCCTCCTGTGAAGTGACGCTCATCTCTTGGTTGCCAAAGTTAAAAAGTCTGAATTCTTCAGACGCTATTGCGTGTGGCTGTGCGGCAACAGCAATTTAGCATTGCGTGGGTGTGTGATGGTACCTTTGACTGATTCTTTTTTTTTCCTGGTTCACAGAATGAGTCCATGTTTATATGAAAAACATTAGTGAGGACATTACTTTCTCCTGGATAGGACTGCAGAGAACTCAGACAATGCTGCTGCAGGGCCATCAGCTGCAATGTTTTTTAGTTGGTTGGTGAGTGAAAAGGATACAACTGGAATAATGTCAGCTAATACATCCTATTATATGGCATGACATGATTGTGTTGAAACTCGAGCGGATGCTAGGACAGCACTTGGGTGGCGTTGTAATGTCCACTCG
Organism: Scarus forsteni; assembly: GCA_036419115.1. Classification (NCBI taxonomy): domain Eukaryota; kingdom Metazoa; phylum Chordata; class Actinopteri; order Labriformes; family Labridae; genus Scarus; species Scarus forsteni. The sequence continues at coordinate 29,551,392 of JAZDUH010000341.1, read as the reverse complement.
GATTGGTGACGCGATTTCAGTAGTAAAGTTGCATTTGGTGTGAACGTAGCTTAAGTGTAAAACATGAGCCACGAAGTAGAACAAACTCACCAAAACATGTCTGGAAGTTGAGTTAAGATATCTTTGCCACTGATAAAGCTTTTCAGTCTTGTTTGCTTTTCATTTAATAAAGAAATGCAGACCAGGTCTGAAAAACTGCTGATATCTGTATGAGCAGTCACTTTTTGCTGTTGTCAAGTTCCTATTCCTTCTTTACAGGACACTGATTGCAGACCAAACTCAGTCTTTTACTTGGAGCTTTACTAGATAGATTCTGGCTGATAACAGAAAATGAATTTGTGGGTCCCAGCTGCAAAACAAGGTTCATATTTCTGTCTAAATTAAAATGAATATCCTCATTCAATCAATAATAAACTGATAAGAAAAGAGCCACATGTTTGTCTTTTGATTGTGAGACAAGTGATGCTTTTAGGGATTCTGTTAAATGTTGCATACATTTCCACTCTTGTATTTCTTTGTGTAAACCTAGGGTCATTAGGTTGACTAATGACTTCTATGACTGTGGTGACTCAAAACACTTTTAAAGATTTCACTCATTTCTTAGAAACTAACTAGATTGTTGTTGTCATACACACTTTGGTTGACTTCATGGCATCCTTTATTGTCAGTTTAGCATCTTAAGTTGCTTTGTTTTGTTTCTGTTTTTTTTGTGTGAAATTTGAATAGATGTCCAATGTGAATTAAATCGGGGGGATCATCGACCAAAGTTCATTTTTACCAATGACCATCATTGCCAATATATTTTAAGAAGGCTTTGAGAGTATTTCTGTCAAATTTTGCAAAAATTAGGCAGCATAAGCTTCCGGAGAAAGTATTTTTTAACGTGCCAAGAAATTTCTGTTAGCTGTTTTCTTTTCTAATACTTGTATATAACACTTTATAACAATGTTCTTAGTTTTCAGCTTGTTAACTTAGAGATGTTGCTCTGACATGACTTTTTCTCCATGATTCCAGCTCTACAACATGCTGCACTAGCTTAAATGTGCTGCTGCCATATTTCTTGGCCCTAAAAGCCAATGGACTGTTGTGCCATTATTGCCAAGATGATCTTGAACCCTCAGGTTGAATCCTTGGCCCAGGTGGTCTAAAGGGAGATTAAGTTTCAGCACAATGCTGGTGTCCAATTCCGTCTTAACCAGCGTGGGTTTTGGAGTCATTAGGGCACACTCAGCGCCTGGCATTGAATCCAGTTACGGATAGAATGACATGGAACCATCTGCATAGCTGGTGGTGGCGTTATGTGTGTGTGAGGGTGGTGGTAGGGGGTTATTATGTTTTGCTTGGGCTGTAACCATAAGCCTTGTGTTGATATGGGAAATGCCCTCAGGATGGGGAGAAATTGAAGCACAGCGGCTTAGTCTTTGTTGTTGTAAGTTGCAAGTCCTGAGAATACTGTTACATTTTATCATATTTGGTTGTTGTATTAAGCCTTGTTAGTTTTTGGAAAGGCAGCCCATCTGAAATGCAGGGATCTCGGCAAACTCACATGTTTGTGAGAAGAAGCTAAAAAAAACAGTCTTTGTTATAAATTCTGCAGCATTTTCTTTAATTTATTAAACATTTAAAAGAGGGTAGAGCCATTTGAAAGCTCTCATTCTGAATTCCTCCAGTGTATGCTCTTGCGCTTAGACACGCATCTTTGAATTGGGTAACTAAAATTCTATTGGCCAGACATATTTAAGCAAAAATCCTCTAGAGATATGTTGTCCTCATTAGTCAATGGGAATTGCTTCTGGCCATGGAAGTCCAGGAAAGGACCTTCAAACTTTTACGTTCTTCCCCTGTTGACTCAAAGATTTAGGGTGATTTGAAAAAATCTGCAGGTTTATATATGGAATTAAGGCACTCCCATTGGCTGGATTTGGGTGTTAACTGGCTTGTGTGAGCTGCTAATTCCTGCCAGTCAATTTAAAAAAAGTAGAAGTGTGCCATAAAATTCCAAAAAGCAAATGCATGTAGGTCATTTTTTATACATTTATGAAAACTTGATCAGCCCATAATGAATGTGACCGACAAAGCCATTGTCTAATCACCTCCATGGTGCTTTTATAGGTTCTTCTCTTCATACTTTTGCCAGATGATCTGACAGATTGTATCCTCAACAAAATGGGAAACAGTCTGTCTCAAATGTCTGGTTAGAAAGTAACAAGAATTTGAATCTTTTAAAACTATGATGCATGAATTTTAAACAGGAATAAAATTATCAGAATCACTTTTTCAAGGAATACTTGCAATATGTAATGATAACAACATCACCCACTTATGAAACTAATGCCTGCTATGCTTTTTTTTAAATTGATGGACGCAATTACATTGAGAATCCATCAAGATAACAATAAAAGTGCTCAGTTTGGTGACATAACATCTTTCGAGTCATGTTACCATTGTCGAATGTCCTGAGATGTAACAATAATGCATGCGCACATAGCAAATGTGATGAAAATGACATTTTGATCCTCTCTTTAGAGCAAATGGGTTTCTTTCCATTTTAACTTAAATTAATAAAAACTGTCTCTAAATCAATTTAGCATTTTGCAGAGCTATGCAACAATGCCTTGCTTGTGTGGCTATTGGTTGAAGTGTTTCTTTATACGAAACTTGACATTCTGATCACAAACTGTCAAAAGTCTTCCATTTCTTTCTAAAGGCATTACATCATTTATGAGTCATTATTATAACATGATCTACAGTCTTGATATGTGACAATTCACACAAATTAGACTCATGACCCATTTTCAGAAACAACAGATTGATTTCATAGAATCAATCTGTGATACGCTCTGAAAATTACCCATAAGCACCCACTAATCATCATCTGACTGATTATACATCTGTTGGCGGATGCGATTACCCATTCACTCGGCCATATTGTCAGCTTACACTAGGCTTCCTGAAACTGTAAATGAAGTCAAAGTCTTGATTGAAGCAGATGAAAAGACGACTAAATTGCACCATCGTGTATCTCTCACTTAACCAACCAGCCAACTCTGCTTTTGAATGAAGGTATTTTTCATCCCAGGAAGAGCTTCTCTCACTCGCTTTGAGTTGGCGGGGTGTAAAGTCGTTTTTCTTCCTACCAAAGGGCAACCGATGAAGCACTGTGTTATGAATAATGCTAATGTGCTAGGTGCTTCCAGTGAGCATAAACATGCATTACTTTAAAATTAGAAAAAAGGCAAAAGATTTTATGGGTGGAGAGGGAATGTTAGAGCTTCTAGGAAAAAAACAACTTAATTTTATGCAAAAAGGGGCACATAAATCTTTTAGTTTCCCGCTCTTCAGTAAAATGTTTTCACTTTCCAAGCTTTAGCATGTTCTGCTAATTATGCCCCTGAATCCAGAGCTGGCTGTTTTTTTGCCTTTAACCAAATCTGTGCTCATGTGAATAACAAAGGACCAAAGAGAGACTGCATTAAAGAAGAATGAACCTTTCTGAGTTTTACATTTTCAAATTCTAAGCCACTGACCCACTGATTTGTGATATGGTAACATTAGATGAACAGCAACCTAGGGAGGTTTGGACCTGTTTTTAAAGTTTTTTTTTCCTTCTTCACATTTGAAAATAGAAAATTATGAGCAAAGCTTTCTTTGATGTGAGAGGTAGATATGCAAAACGTAAAGTTTTTGTCTTATACAGACACAGTGTACTGTCAGTTTTTTCTTTAAGTTCTCTGCATGTGCCATTACATTTTTATACATTTAATTTCAATTTCTACAATTTACAAGTGGGCTACTTTGCATGCAAGGATTTTCTCAGGGAACTCTGGTTTCGTCTAACTTACCAGAAACATGCTTGCTTGATTTATTGGTGACTTTTAACAGTGTATGGAAATACAGTATATGGAAACCATGTGGTTGACTTGCAACTAGTTTTGGGTGTACCCCAACATCTGCCCCCACAACCTCAAGAGGGATAGAATAGGTAGAGAAAATGGATGGATGGATGGATCCATGTTGAAATGGCTATTTTGGAATCCAGCTAAAATATGTTCACAACTCAACCATTCAGATTCAGATTTCTCTTAAGTTTATGATTAAGAGAAAGATTCGATTACAATGTTCTGAGTAATGGGTAAGGGGTATTGTAGCTGTTTGGCAAGAGGCTGAAAGCCATCCTGTTACTGTTACAGGCTGACCAAAGGTTTGTTTTTGGATAGAATATCTAAGATGGCATCTGCCATAGTTTGGGTTCAAAACACTTTCTCAGAGAAGGGACCTCACTGAGGCCACGGTCATGTTTATTACTTCTTTGCTGTATCTTCAGATGGTGCTGCCTTACTAATTTGAACAGAAAAATCTGGAAAATGTTCATTTTTGATGGTAGTGCTTTGAGAGATAGATGAAAAACCTGTTGTTGTTGTTTAGACAGTTACAAGTACCAGTGTCCATAGACAATGGTTATTGTGCTTGCTGAGCTAGATTAGTATTGTAATGATATTGAGTGTTTTTAGTGCATCAATTAAGCAGCAGAGTGGAGTTAAGGGATTTACCCATATTAAACCATATCACTCATGTTATTCATAATAAAACAATGTGTCTCCGTATGGCTCAGTCGTTTGTTGGACCTCCTCTTATTGGACACACATGGAAGTCTGTGGCTTTAAAATATTTACAGTATGCAGACGTGTTTCTGGGATCAGCTAAGCAAAAGCAGCATATCACCAACTTTGTGAAATAAGTTCATCACTGAAATAGAGCACATGCATGGATGGAGACTGTATGAGATTCAGATTTCCCATTCAGAGCAGTAACACGTAACCTCTTTGTGAACTCATCCGTCTGGATGAATTATGAGGGTCTGATCGGTGACCCCCGAGAGCCTAATTCAAACTCGTTGCTAGTATGTGTCAGAGGGCTGGAGGACGAGGCGGCTGTATTGTGTGGCCCAGCTCACTGGCTGTTGTTCTAATGGCAGATGAGAGATTAATGGCAATCTAATGACTGTGGGGAGGACACGGTGCAACAATAGAGTCCCGGTGCTGGGCAGGCCAAGTACATTAGTCAGTCAAGACAAGTATCTGCATGAATGCACGCACACACAGGAAAAAATGTGTAAAAACACTACAGGAACACATGAGGTTGGGTGAATCTCCAGCCAGATAAACAGTATGTTTGTATGCACGCAGAGCGAGGAATGAAAGTGGCTTCAATTGATTTGTCAGGCAGAAGTTTTGCTTCATTTGCTTTCTCTGCACCCTGTCTCATCAAAACAAACCAGGCTAATTTTCAACCCACCAACCCCCCCAATGTGACAAAAGACGGCTAATTTATGCATCGGCAACGTGTTGTGTGAGGAATAAGAGCGTGTCAGCGGGGCTAGATACTCACTCGTGGATCCACAGTAATTGTGATTTGGTTGCTAGGATGTTGAGGGTAATGAATGTCTTGTTGATGCAGTTTGTCATAACCCGTGCCAAACGTGGCTGCTTGAGGACACAATCCCTATTAGTTAAACACAGACATGTTGAGTCTGCCATGATGTATGAGCCCACCAGGCAGAGGGCATTTGTCATCTTCTGAAAGAAACAGAAGAAAGCTGGCAGGGCATGGTGGATGTTGAGTTAGATCGTGGCTAAAAATAATCAGTGCAATGGAAACCTCTTGACTTTTGATATTAGCATGGATGTTATCCACCCAAGACACCTGGTGGCCATATTTCATTGATGTGGCGATCAAAAGCTGAGTTTTTTTGTGTCTACAAAAGAGAAACAGAAATAAAAGCACAAAAGAAGAATTGATTTGTCACCATTTCAAGAGTATCAAAAAACCTCTGCTATTTTTGGAAAATAAATATCTACACTGACATCAGGCTGGCATTTAACTATAGAGAGGGGCAACCCCCCAGTGGATGTAATGCAACGATGCTCTGGCAATAATAAAACATTGATTGGGTCTTGCCACACAACTAAATTGTGAAATTTTCTGAAACTCAAGCCTTAGACTTTAGTCATTTAAGGCTAGCAATTTTACTCTTAATTCTGCCTAATCATTTTACTTCATCCTAAATGTAGAGGTTTCTACTATTGAGTATTTGACAGGATATAGAGTGCTGGTTGGGCAGAATGGGTAGCAACAGTGTACTCACCACATCTTTAGACTCTTGATTCAATTCTTCCCTGTTGCCCATTTGCTCCTTGTCTTCCCCTGATCTCTCCTCAATTTCTAAAGTAAATTTGCTATCTCTGACTTTTCATTGACTTTTCATTGAAGGCCTAAATCATGAAAAAAATCTCAAAAAAGAACATTAGCAGTTTACCATCTGGACTGGGTATTCACAGCAACCTCACGATCGAAGGGTCATGGTCTGAACTTAATGCGTTATAAATTATTGACATTTTATTTTCTCTTCTAATAAACAAAGCAGGGCAAGGTTCAAAGATCCTACAGTTTAAGACATTTTATTTGAGGTCTTGGAAGAAGCTGGAAGTTTTTTAGATTTTGGACTATTCTCTGCTATATTTTGGCTCCCTCTGCCACCTTTTAGGCACTATGGGTTATGTAGTTCAATGTGTATCTTACAACTGTTTTTGCAGTGTTATGGGCCATATCAGTCCTGGAAAATCCAGATCTGTGGGCACATCAGCAACGATTTTCTTATGCTGCGTTCACACCGGACGCGAATCGGCGTCAATGGACGCCCGTAAGGCCTGTGACGCGCTTAACGCCCGAGGCTGGACGCTGGACATTTTGACAAGCTGAGGGACGACGCGCGTCCTGGCGCAGGCGCAGTAGAGAGCCGGAGCTTGTCGGACTCAGTGATAACCTGTGCAGGCAAATCCAGCTGGAAACGAATATTTACAGAACTTACCTTCAAAACCTGTCTCCTCAGCGACTTTCTCCCAAGCCTGCTCCTTTTTGTTCCAGTCTCTGTAGAGTGCACACGTCGAGTAGTAGAGCTTCGGATGATAGCAAACACCGCAGATAAACCTCTCCTCCATCTTTGAGAGGGGGTTTGAGCAGGAACAGGAGACCGGGGCGTCACACGTCATCAAATCAAACCTGTCTGTCTCCTCGGCGACTTTCACCCAAGCCTACTCCCTTTTGTTCCGGTCTCTGCAGAGTACACACACTGAATAGTATAGCTCCGGATGATAGCAAACAGCGCAGATAAACCTCTCCTCCATCTTACAGAGGGCTTTGAGCGGGAGCAGGGGGACGTAGCGTCATACGTCATCAAATCAATGACGTCGGGGGGGGGATGTCATCGCTGATTGGCTGCCGCGCCACAGCGTCAAGCGAACTGGCGTCGAAAGTTCAATATTTTCAACTCGAGCGTCGAGGCGTCAGGGCGTCGAGGGCGTCAAACACCTCGACGCTCGACGCCTCAAACGCGCCGGACACTCCCAACGCGCCGCTCCAAACGCGTCCAACGCACCGCCCGGGGCGAATCTGCGTCAAGACGCACCTTTGCATTGACTTTGTATGTAATCTCGACGCGCGTCGACGCAAATTCGCGTCCGGTGTGAACACACCATTAGGATATATTGCTGAATCCATTTTCAACCACATGCCCAATCACAACACAAATTCATATGTAGTTGAACACTATCCATCAGATTTAAAATCTAATGCTAGCTTTGTTTATGTTTTTGTCAATTTTCAATTAGCTTGTAATTTAGGCATTCTTCATGTCATTATTTCAGTGTTAATCGGCATGTAAGAAAGTTTCCAAATTAGAGTAGTGGTTATACTAAAGGACATGAACCCAGAAGTCAGACTGTGTCACTTACATTGTTTGATATTTAGTAAGTTACTGTTTCCAAACTTTACATTAGCATTTATTAGTATCATTCAGTACTTATCAGTTGACAAAATATTATGGACATATATCCAGGACTTTAGCATCGACTTCAGCCGGTTCAAACCATTTTGTTGTTTCTGTATTAATTCAGTGCTCAATGATATACAACAAACTTGAAGACTATAGTAAAAACTCCATACTGATGATCAATAAGGTAATATGGCTAAAGCTAATAGTCACTGTTTACTGGTAAATGTGTATTTAAATGAGTTATTTATGACATTTTTAATTGTCATTGTTATACCTGTGCTTTTTATTTTCAGAGAACCTTCAAAACAACAGCACAGTGGAGAAAAGTTTCGATAGAGTTCAAGTAAAACTTAACAAAACAGATAATGCTAGCATTGGCCACTTTTTAACAAACTCCAACCCTTCCAAAATGAAAGCACAAAACACTAGATTAATAGAATTTGCAGAATTTTGCACCCTGGATCTAAAATTAACATCTGTCTCTTGCCAAAATAGGTGAAAAATCTTCTTTCAAATACCCTTCATCAGCTCAAAACAGACTTGAACTTGTACACCTTGTATTGAAAAGACTTTGTATGTCCACTGTGACCAGAAGTAATGATCAATGGATATCCACCTTTTAACGAATAAAAATAATCATTGTAATAATTATATTAACATTATTTGCAAAGCACTTCTGAAAACATTGGTTTACAAAGTGCTTTGACTGACAGACTGCAATATACAGACAGCAAAGCACTAGAGTTAAATCACAAAAGAAACTCATCGGAAAAAGCATAATTTAGTCAAAGAACACTCATGAAGATACACAAATAACATAATAAACTCAAGCACAATAAGTACCGAAGCGAGAGAGAGCAGGAGAAGGTCTGCTGTCTCTCAGCACAACGGTGCACATGTATGGGAAACATTTAGAAAAATACAGTTGGCAGGAACAAACAAAAGGCAGGAACAAACAATCAAGGCCCAGGCACTCAACACAATCTGAAAAATACAAATGACCCTTATACCATAGTCATGACAACAGTCTCAAACTTGGGTTTTAAGTTGGACAGTGATTTTAAATTGGAAAAGCAAATTAGCTCAGTTGTCAGGCAGCTTTTTTCATATTAGGCAGCTGGCTAAGGTGAAACCCTTCCTTGCACAACAGCACTTCGAAACAGTAATCCATGCCTTTATTACATCTCGGCTAGATTACTGTAATGCACTTTATTTTGGTGTCAGCCAGTCCTCCCTCTTGCGTCTCCAGTTGGTGCAAAATACTGCCACTTGCCTCTTAGCTGGAGCACGAAAGAGTGAGCACATTACTCCCATCCTGGCCTCCCTCCACTGGCTGCCTGTACATTTTAGAGTTCATTTTAAGATTCTTTTAGTTGTTTTTAAATCTTTACATGGTCTGGCCCCATCTTACCTCTCTGAGCTTCTTCACCCCTACACTCCTGCTTGGTGCCTCAGGTCAGCTGATCAGCTGCTCCTGGAGGTACCGAGGTTCAAACGGAAGCTCAGGGGATAAAGCTTTTTCTGTGGTGGCCCCCAAATTGTGAAACGAGCTTCCCGTCCACATCAGACAGAGCTCCTCACTGTCCATTTTTAAAACGCATCTTAAAACTTAATTTTATTCCTTGGCTTTCGACCCTGCATGAGACTAGGCTCCTGTTTAGTGTTTTACGGTTTGCTTTTACTTATTGTTTCTACTGTTTTTAAATTAGATTTTAAAAACATTGAAACAATTGTTTTAGTATTTATATCTGCTTTATTTTATCCATTGTTTTTAATTAATTTCTGTCTGTTTTGTTTTGTCTATTTGTGTACAGCACTTTGTTTCAGCTGTGGTTGTTTTTAAAGTGCTTTATAAATAAAGATGAGTTGAGTTGAGTTATACCATAGCACAAGAAACACCAAAAATCCCCACCACTGCATAAGCTACCAACCACAGGCACAGTCCCCAAATTTTCCAGCTCCACAATCAAAGGCCCCTCATGTTCCTCAAACCAAACCACCTGAAAATGCGATACTACAAACCTCATCACCACTATGAACAGAGAAAATCTTAGCATCAGTCCATTTAAATTATCAAGAAGTAAAAAGCCTATGAAAGCTGATTTTGTATTCACCTCTTGCTGGTAGATAATAAATTTATGCATGAAAACTCTGACATCAAGGAAAAGTAGATACAAACATGTATAAAAGCACAAGTACTAGTGCACAATTAAAAATAATAAAGGCCTAACTGGACTGTTTGCTTTTACTCTTGAAGCATCCTCAAATACCAGTATCATTGTTGTATGAACAAAAGACAAATGTGAAAATTGTAATTCCTAAAAGCCACAAGAGAAATTGTGTTCCAATCTGAGGTTTTATTGGTGGGTAGAATCTGTATTCATGAAGCCTAATTGAATGGAAGCTCATCCTGCATAAGGAAAAGCTACAAAGAGCAGGAAATGAGATGGTTCTTAATGCATTCACTGGCACATGATAACCTTTGATTTCCCTCCACTTACATCAGAAATGGCTGCTTGGGATGACAGTCACAAGTCAACAGTCTCCGATGTGTGTGTGTGTTTCCCCTGCTGGAGCTGTTACACACTCGGGTGGGGAAAGAGATGTAAAGAGCAGAGATAGGAAAACCCTTGAGACTAACACAAAGGAGATATAGGTAGAAACAGAAAACATCATTCTGTCTGTTTTTAGAGCTCTTTCAAAATACAAAGTATTAATATGCACTGAATCTAAATGAACTGGGCTGACTTACAGTGACAATGACTGTCAGAAAAGGGGATAAACATATACAGAATGGACAAAGAGCTTTCATCAAAATAAAGTTAAAATCCACCAGTTATTTGAAATGTAATCAAAAGGATGTCTGATCACACACTGCAGAAAATATTGTTCTATAATTATTTATTTATTCCAAATATATGAATTATCTTACAAAAGGCAACACAAATGGTAAATGTAGGACCTCAAACTATACCAAATTCAAAATAATAGACTCTTAAATGGGTTTTAATTGCAATTTTTACATAGATAAATAAGAAAATAAATGTCTAAAACATGACCAGTTTACACAAAATGCCAACACATTTACTTTTTCAGGGCTAAATTGCATCATTGATTAAAAATATTTGATTTAAGAAATTGCCCTCATTTTAAAATTTGTGATGTATTTGTTCAATCTCAGAACTATTGGATGTATAGTTTTCCAATTATCAATGTCATCAAATATTTGTAGAACTGATGACAAGTGATCAGACCCTAGCATCATTATCATCTATTAAGTTTTTTTTTTTTATCATTATTGCACCAAAAAAGGCGAATCGGTATTTTATGAGAAGATACAGCCATAGTAACAAAGCTGACAAACCCACTCATTGATATGCTGCGTTCCTTTTACATCTGAGCTCCAACAGGGAAAGAGGGAATGATGTCGAATCTGGTTAAAAGCACATTCACGTTTCACCCATGAGCAAAAGTCTGGAGGCACTTTTTCGTTGATAAAACTTGCAGTATCAAATGTCTGTAACTTTAGTGCTAAAATACTTTTCCTAAGATCATATACTATGAAGTTATCACATTTTGTGGCACTTTTAATATCAATCAATCAAAACCAACCAACTGAAGCTACAGCTGCAGTTAGCAGTGTTAGCCTATAACAAACATGAACAGCTACAAGACATGTAGATGGAGTACAATGCACAGCTTATACTTTCCTTTTATGCACTGAGAAGCAATGTTTGTTGAAAAACTTAGTCTGCGAGGGTTGTCCAAGGTTCCCAGTAGGATCTCTGACTTTTAGGGGTGTTGCAGATGAAGATTTCCAACTGGGGAGTCAGAATTTCTGACGTTGGATGAGAAGGCAATGCTCCAATTGAGTTAATCATGGTGTCAGCTCAGTCACCAGTTTACATGGTCACTAGTTGAATTGATACATCAAACTTATTTCCTTGTTTCCTGATGTCACAAGACTATTTATCAGATAGGGCTGGGTTAAAAAAATCAATTTCATCGATTTAAATTGATTTTCCTTTAACTGGCTCATAATCGATTCATAAAATCCAAAGATGGATCTTTTAACTTGGGTAGTTTTTTCTTCTTTGGATGTGCAGAGAAGCAGCCTGTGGTATCAACCCTGCTAGTCTCGTGTGATCAGCGTTTAGCGTTGCTTTCTACTGAACAAGATCTCATGAGATGTTACTGCAAACAAACATGGTGGAGGCACTACATGGGCACCACTGGCAAGTTTAAAAGCTGATGTTTGGATGTACAGTATTTTAGATTTAACAAGTACAAAGGAAAATAAGAGTTGGACAAAAAACAAGTAATATGCAGAATATGCATTAATGCATATAATTAAAATATGATTAATGTAACTGCTTTGGGTTTAGTTCTTCATGTTAAAACAATTTTAATGATGTACCAGGTCAAAAGGTCACTTTTTAGTTGCACTGCACTATTTTAACTAAGATATCCCAGACTGAATAAATATCAAATTGAATCGGGAATTGAATCGATTTGAGACCTTGTAATATCGAATCGATCCAGAAAATCTGAATAGATACCCAGCCCTATTATCAGTCATCTTTGAGATGAACTGTGCAGTTTCACACATTATTTGGACACTGATGATTGAGGACTTGGATGAATCAGTTTATCTTCAAAATATTCTGTTATAATTTATTTTTTCTGCTGTGCTAAGCAGCTTGCATCTGAGCCGCATTAATTGTGTTAATTGTGCGCAATTTACAGCTAGTATATCTCCAGCCAAACAGTTGACAGAAACAATGATGGCTAACGGTTGTCTTCCTTTTTGTGAAGATTATCTGAAGTAATCCTCGGAGATGTTGGAAATAAGCTTTCTCCTGCTCCTTATACTGCATCCTCAGCGTATGATCAGCTGCAGCAGCAAAGTCAATCTCACTGAAGGACACTTCAGCAGTGCCGATGGCTCATGGAAACTGGACGACCAGTTGAAGGACAGTGCAGCAGCCTGTTACTTTTAGCAGGTACTATCAAAGAGGGCTGTGTGGGAAGCACTGTTCTCTGTTGTTGCTGTGAGACATTTGAAGCACGCAGCTCCTCTGTTAAAACTTCATACATTTTTAACAGTGAACGCTCCCTCTGAAGCGAACATCTGAAGGCTGAAGCATGCCAGCGCTGTGAAGAGCGATTCCAAGAGAAAACACAATCTAATCTACTTGCATACAGATACTGTGTGATGCAGAGGGATTAACCTGCGACGGCAGCATAACACCCTTCCCAACAGCAGCTTTTTAATCCATGTTTCATGTTGTCATAGTGTCTTTTTCCATGCAGAACTAATTGGATGTTTTTCCCTTTTTTGCTGTGGCCCGTGCTTGTGGAAAAAAATGTGAAGGACACTCATTACTACTCGTACACAGATGTCAACAGAGATGCAATCATGGGTGCAGATGAGCTTGTAAATACAGAAAGTGTCCAACTCTATTTGGTGGATAAGGGTCTCAAAATGAGCAGAGTGAAATCTCCTTGAACCACACACAAACACACACACACACACACGCAACCCGAGCTGCCAGCCCTACTACCAAACTTGCATCTCTTACACCCTCCTTTATGCACTCACTCTCCATCTGATTTGCATTTTGGTTAACACTCTAATTGCCTCTCATTAAATACCTTGTCACTTTGATTAATTGGTGCGATACAGAAATGTAAAACAGCAGAGCATTACAATGCATGCCGAACAGTTGCTGATTGGGAATAGGCCAGCCTGAAAAATGCAAACGAGAGGTGAAATCTTCCTAACTTTCTTGCTCACTTTTAGAGTTTCATTTCTCCACTCTCCATGAAGTAAGAATTTGAGGTAAATGGCACAGCTGAAGGTCAAATATAGCATTTGACTTGCTCAAAATGGTTGAAGTGAGACAGTCATTCAAGATAGGCTGCATCAAATTGCTGTAATGGCAGAGATAATGGGCTTGTCCCTAAAGCTCTTCCTTCCAGGCACAGTAGCTGCCTAAATAATAGGTTTCTGTCTTTCTGACTGGGTGTCCAAATGCAAAAAAGTGCACCAACGCCATCCCTAATCACTCCTGCAAAGTTAGTCCCTTACTAAAAGACAGTAAATGCTGCTGGGACTTTAATGTCCTTAAAATCCACCCATGTTAAGTATATGTTAAAATGAATCAGATCCCAGCGTAACAGCTGTAATTTACCCCAGAATCAGTCATTACACTTCCATCTTGAAATTGCTGTAATTGTCTAGAATTATATACCTAGGCCCCTTTTGCTGTATCTTACACAAAAATACAGGATTTCTTACCTTTTTCAAAATAGCAGGTGTTGTAATTGCTCACAATATGACAGGTGAGGTCAGAGTTTTTACTTCATGGTCTAGCATAAAGAGGCACTCAAATTGAAGGGTATGTTGTTCAAGAAATACCATGCTAATTTACAAAATATTGAAATAAAAGTCTGTTTTTCAGAGACAATTTCAGCCTGGGTGATGACAACATCTTACAAGGCAGCATGAGATGCTATGAAGACAAGGTTGGATATGATAGATCCTGTTTTCCCTGCAGCCTTTTGTTTATATACCTCTTTAAAGGATAAGTTCGGTCTCCACAGCTTTCACATTGTTTATAGAATGAAGTAGAACAATATACTAACCCAGAGGGCTTTCCTGATGCAAACGGTGCTTCGGGAGATATTTGGATCCAAAATCGAGCGGCGGACATCCGTATAATGGTAACACATACAGCGCCGCTCCTAAAACTGCATTAATCGTCCAAAAACTCATTTTTCCACCAATATTCCATCATGGTCCGCTCGTGCTACTCCTCCATTACAGTCTGTGTTGCTCCAGACATATCTTTGAGCCTCTGCTGACCTCTGAGCTGAAGAAGAAGAACGAGTGTACCGCACATGCGCAGTACAGCTCATTGTTTCAGGGGAAGACCGCAGGCTACACAATGACTTTCTTCTTCGTGTTTTGTGCAAAATGGACAAATATCTATCGGATGAAGATGTTGTGGAGGAGAACTTTGAATATAATGGGTGACCTTACAGTTTCGAACCAGAGTTTACAGATGAGGAGCTCATTGAAAGGAGGACGCAGAGGCAAAGAGAGGAACAGCTCTCCAGAGAGTACTGCGCATGTGCGGTACACTCGTTCTTCTTCTTCAGCTCAGAGGTCAGCAGAGACTCTGGAGCGATACAGACTGTAATGGAGGAGTAGCCCGAGCGGACCATGATGAAATATTGGTGAAAAAAATGAATTTTTGGACGATTAATGCAGTTTTAGGAGCGGCGCTGTATGCCTTATGTGCTACCATTATACGGATGTCTGCCGCTCAATTTTGGATCTAAATATCTCCCGAAGCACTATTTGGATCAGGAAAGCCTTCCGGGTGAGTATATTGTTCTACTTCATTCTATAAACAATGTGAAAGCTGTAGAAATCAAACTTATCCCTTAAATAAACAAAAACAGCTCTTATGACCGGTCAAAAAATCAACAGTCACTTGTTTTAGCTTCTGTTTTACTAGCAAAACAGAACTCAGCAGTAAACATCCATTTCAGCTAGTCTGCATGTACATCGGTCTGGATCTTGCTAATTTTATATCCCAAGAATGATCAAATCAAGCATGAAATGTATGCAGGAGATTATTTCTTTGTTACAATGATTCTTGATGACCAAGGTTATAATAGTTTTGGATTTGTCATTGTAGTTTAGTATTAGTTAGCTTTGACATTTTTTTCCCATTACAGTTTAGTTCTAATTAGTTTTAGAGTGGGCATTCTAGTTTTTATTTAGTTTTGATTTTTGCAACAGGGCTTAGTTTTAGTTCAGTTTTAGTTCAGTTTCAGTTTAGTTTTAGTTTTTTCATACCTTATTTGCCAGGTGCAGGATTCAAAAAGGTCAGATAAGTATTTTGTAATACTGTTTATTTTCAAGTCCAACATAGTGCTCACTGCTCAGTCAGTGCTGATACTGTACTGTTGGCTGCTACCTTAAACACAAGAAAATACTATAAACTTAATATAAAATATATAAACATCAATGGAAGCAATATTAACTCTCGACTTCCTTGTTTTCATAGGCTGTATAAGCCTCCTTATGGGTGCTCCTCAAATGGGCTTTTAAGTTTGTGGAATTTTTTCCCTTAAGAAGTACTTCACATCTCACCAGTTTT
The DNA here is from genome assembly GCA_036419115.1 of Scarus forsteni. Classification (NCBI taxonomy): domain Eukaryota; kingdom Metazoa; phylum Chordata; class Actinopteri; order Labriformes; family Labridae; genus Scarus; species Scarus forsteni. The sequence continues at coordinate 29,535,387 of JAZDUH010000341.1, read as the reverse complement.
AATTTCCGCCAGGCACTTGCATTTGTTTGTCTCACTGTGGCACTCAAAAAAATCCCAAATGGGACAGTGCCGCCTCCTCCCAACTTTAGCCATTTCTTCCAAGTTGTTCCAACAACACGTTTCATCGCGGCACAGAGCACAGACAGTCAGTGCAGTAAACAAGCACGTCCCAGTACGTAACTATGATGGTACCGTACGGCGCTGACAACTGCCGAAAACTGTTGTGAAATTGGTTGGGAAAATGTGTCGGATTAATTTAAATCCTTAAGCTAATAGATATTGTCAAAAACGAAGGACATTTTGTCTATCATTTTGGTTAGTTTCAGTTAGTTTTGTGAACTCAAGATACAGTTTTAGTTTATTATCGTTTTTGTTTTCTTTCTAGTTTTTATTAGTTTGAGTTAGTTGCAATATATTTTAAATTTTAGTTTTAGTTTTTAGTTTCGTTTTAGTTAACTATTATAACCTTGTTGGTGACAAGTCTTACACCATTGCTAAACTTGTTTATTTCCCTTTTAAATGGGGTCATATATGTAAGGACCGTGTATCAATGGAATGGGCAACAGAGCTGAGTTAGTTAGTTTGTGCCCATGGTAAATGTGTTCTGGTGCTGACAATCTGTTTGTCTGCGCCTGTTAGCACGAGCCCTGCTACAGTGGTCTGTTGATGTCTGCTGGAAGAGTCAGCATGCCACATTTGGCTAATCTGGATAGAGATGTGTAAGTTGCCCCAAGAAGACCATTTCTTTAGCCTGTCAGCACTTAGAAACTGTTGTCAGTCTTCTCTAGATTTGCAGTCAAGGTTTGTATGATAATACGGTCCATGGCTTTCTGTCTTGGAACAGACTGTATGCAATGAAGCTGCAGTCTCATAGAGGCCTGCCTTGACTGCCCTCCACCATCAGGAACATGCCAGCAACGAGTGCACTGGTTAACATGTGAAGGAAGGTTTTTATCAGTGATGAGTCCAAATTCTGTCTACAGCAGTTGAATTGTTGGGCTAAAATGTGGAAAGTACATTGTGCTAATTGCTGCACCGCGAGAGTGACATCTTTTTATTATGCAGTGTGATAGGTGGGGAGGCATCTCCCTCGCTGGAAAAGCAATGCTTGTCATCATTTGAAGCAATCTCAGCGCAGAGATACTTAGATGAGATTCTGCAACAAGTGACAATTCTGTAACTCCACCGTCTGGGTCCAGAATCCCTCCTAAGGTGACCCACTCTTCCACCTCCACAAAGGGGGGGTTCTCAGAGGTTCCCTCCGGAATTAGGAAGTGGAGAGGATTGAATAGCCTGCCAGCAGTCCTGACCTCAACCCCATTAAACACTTGTGCGATCAATTCGGGCGTGCTGGTCATGCTGAAGTGAGCGACTCAACCATGTTGGCTGAATGGTTCTTCCACACGCTACTGAGGCTCCTGTTTGTTAAGCAAACATGCATTTAACTTGCATTGTCAGAAAAGGTTTGGCAAATTTTTCATCAGTTCAACCTACTCTGTTCTCACTGGTTAGATTTTGCCATAGGTGTTGTATAATTTTTAAAATAACTTGACTGCCAGACTAAGTTGTGTTTTACTGAAGTGAACTATGAAACAAGGATGCAAAAACTGACATTTTACCTCAAAGTTCAAGGTCACAAAGTCTCATATCCATCTCCATTAGTATTTCTTTTCATCACTTTACCACAAAATCCAACAGAGCTCCCTTTTGATCCATTCCTGTTCTTGTCTTGTCAAGCACCTGTACACCTTCTTGAGGTATAAAATAACCAGGCAGATGATCTATTTTCCTCCATGTCTTGTCTAGCTTACAGTAGGAGACTGTTCTGGAAAGACACAGTTGAATAAAAAAACAGGCCTATTTCTGTCTTGCCAGCTTGCCCTCAGGGTTTGTCACAAATACATCAATAGCATTGTGGTATTCTCATCCCACACGAGTCAAGGGTCACTTTGATTCAGCTGACCGAGCTTGGTCAACCAGTTGCACAAGCTGCCACTCAAACCTCTGAAACCACTGTCTTCTTTTCCATCCCTGCAGTGGGTTAGATTGCATGTCAGAGACTTTTATTATTGAAATGAGACATTTATGACATTGAACTCTTGTCATATGAGAGCACACTCTTGAATCATCTCAGCACATTGCAGAAAAATGAGATCTGACAGATGAATTGAATGTGCCACCTGCGCTTCCTCACTATTCATAATGTGTCAGTTTCAATGAATGAAAACTAATTTTACATGGATTGTGCTGAAGTTCACAAAAATCATGATCTGGAGGATTGTGTGACAAAGCTTGCTGGTGGATTTGAGCCTTTTGTATCCTCAGGGTCAGACAAGGTCAGTATAAAGAGCGTTGGGGAGGGTTTCTCTCTCTATTGCATATAATTGTTTCCTCATCTATTGTTAGAATATTCATTGGAAAATCTTTCAATATTCAGTTGATTCAGCAACCAGATTGTGTCACTGTTTTGCTTGGTGCCTCTGAATTGCAAAACAAATCTTTTAACCAGAGATTGCAACAACAAATGTAGAAATGCAATGACACATATACTGTCCTCAAACATGATGGGGAAGAAATCACTACAAATCAAATCTGGAGAAACATAAATAAAATAATGCTCCAAATACCCAGCAACAAATTAAAACAGAAATGAAATAATCACTGAGCAGAAAACACAACATTACAATAATCCAAATATACAATAAGGTAAAGTTTGTTTCAGACCAAAAATAAACAAATAAAATACACAGCTACAAATAAAAAAACACCACAACAAGTTTCATGAAATAAGTGTAAACAGCAGTGTACCTTTCTGGTCGTCTCAGCTCATTCTCCTTAAAGGTACAGCGCTGCTTAGAACATTTCAGCCAATTGACAGACTATTGACAAGCATCTGATACAACCCACCTTCAAAAATATTGAACTATCCCTTTAATATGTTGTTGTTTTCCTGTTATTACAGTTTTTACTTCCGTTTGTATCTATTATGTTTGCTTTTTTATTTTAGCTGTGTTTTTTTTTGTTTTATGTGTTTAAACTGTCATGTTTTTCAATTTTGGTTTCACTTTTAATTTATGTCTTCTTTATTTTGCCTGTCTTATTGTTTTATTTTATTTTTTTTGCATTTTTAATTCATTGTTTTATTACTTCTGTTTGTTTTTTTGTCTTTGTGTTCCTGCAGTTTGTCTTCTGTTCTTTTTTTGTGTTACTGCATTTTCTGTTTTTTAATAGTTTCACATTTTCTCTGTTTGTGGTTTTGTTGTTTTGTTTTTTAATATGTAGTTGTGTTGTAGTCCTACTCTGTGATTGATGTCATGCTTAAGACGTGTGTATCTTGCGTGTATCTGCCTCCATTTTCTCACAATGACACCGTATCTGTCAGATTTAGCTGTGGGGTTGAGTGGTTTCCATCACGTTCTAATCTCCAGGCAGCAAACACGTCCATCCACATGTACACCAGCACAAACACACACACACAGACTCTTATCTCTGAGCCTCCCTTATCGCTCCTGTTTGTATTCAAAAGTGGAAACAGCATTTAGCCTTCTTAGAGGCCAACTGATTGCATCCACTGACACATTTAGAGGTTGACATGTGCCCTCCTATTGGAGCATATTGGAAGCCTTGGGGCCTGACACCGATAGGTTTTCACTGTGCCACTTTCAACCCCACTGCAACACATGTAATAGCTATTTCCACACCACAGGCTGCTGGTAGGCCCCTCATAGTCAATCATGTGTGTAATTGGTGCATCACAGGCAGCAAAATCTTTCATTAAATGCTTGTAGCTGTGAATCACTGTTTGATATGTGTGACCTTAAAAGAAATGGGAACAGTTATATTCCCAGAGCCAAATATTAAAGCTTATTGAAACAGTCAAATTGACTTTTTATGAATATGATGAGGTTTCTATCTATCTATTTGTGAAATACTTGAGTGGAAATGCTCAAAGTTAGATTAGTTTAGAGTGGTTGAGTAATTTCAAGTACACATTATGTGTTATGTCAATCAGTTATTAGTTGCACTATAATTACACAACATATCATAGCATTTAAAATAATACAGTTTAATTCCAGAAGAGCAAATTCCCCATGTTTATATGAAAATAAATTTTTTAATCAATTTCTTTCTATGCCCTGTTAAAGTTTTGCAGAAGTATGCTTTATTGGAACAAAGATATGAAGAAAGCCAATTAAATGAATAAATAATAAGGAATCCCCCTGATAAATATTGAATAAGGGTATATATTGGCAATAATTTTGGGATTCCATATGATATCTCCATACATGTGTGACGACACTATATATTAAGGTATATCATAATACTTAAAGGGCAATTCATTTCATTTTTTCACCATAAAATTGTTTTAAAATATATATTTGAATTCAGTTAAGGACACAGAGTATAAATGCAAAAATACAGTTTCTAATCTGTTTAAAAAATCCAAATTTTGTTTCCTGTTGTTTTTGTAAACTTTGTCTGTCTAACTGACAGAAGTAATTAGTGTAAATGTAATGGAGAGAAGAAGTCAAATGGTTGAATGTCTGCTACTCCAATACCAAACAATGATTCTGAATTTCTTTAAATTATTTAATAATAAATATCACAATTTTACACAAGAAGTATCAGCACCGTGTTGGGCCCTAAAAATATCACCATAGATTGCTGTATCTGTCATTTTCTCAAGCCCTGATATTGAATCACTTTAAGAGCCCATACTAAGAGGTTTTGTCTCATTTATTATATTAAGCTGTATCACTTGATGTCTAAAATACTAGTCTGTATAGTAGGGCTGTTTGACTCTTTTAAAAATACATAATTGTAATTGGTTTGCTAATTATTAAGATCATGATTATAAAACAAAATAACTCATTTTCAACACAATGCAATTTATCCTTCAGTGATTTCCCCCCTCTATATTAAAAAACAATTAATGAGATTGAATATAAAAATACTTTTCAAAAGTGTTTTTTGCTAGACGAAAGACAAAGTAAGAGCAACATATCATGTGACATAATAGAAATGTATTCTTGATTATTCTATTTTGATAATTCTTGGAGCTTGCAATCATTATTCCAGTTAACTTAAATTAAATGCCCAGTTTTAACGTCGCAGTTCAACCAACGGTAGCAATTATCAAGCATCCCTCTGCTAAATCTCGTGTTAAGGTAAAAAATGTAACCTTAAGTTCTGCCTTTATTCACAATCTTTGTGTGTGTGACAAAGTTGAGATTAAGTTAGGTTGAAATGACACACACAGAACGACAGCAGCACAATCAACAATGCTCCAAAGGCTTTGTGAATTTATTTCGACAAGCTGTGGTTCTCCCATAGACCAAAAAGAAGCTTGTCCGGCTAATAATTTCTTAAAATTGCCCTTATGAGTGAATATGTGTATGAGAGGTTGTCTTTCTGCATGTCAACCCTGTGATTGTCTGGTGACATGACCATGGTCCAGTTCTGGTATTTGATTTTACCAATAAAGATTGAAAATGCATAATGGTCAAAGTATTTGAAGTAGTGTTTTATAGACCAATAACAAACACATGCAGTAGCTTTTCCAGTGTAGCTGCAGATTGATTATGACAAACTGCACCCATTGAACACGCCCACCTCACTACAGTGTGCCCTTTTCTTAAAAAACTGTATCACACCACTTTGAACCTTGACCTTTAGGATGAGTGTTTGGACAGCCATGGAGCTTTGTTGTGGGGCTACAGGGAACCATTTTTATTGGCAAAGATAACCTTTAACTTGAGAGGTATATGAAGGCTGTGCCGTGTAGTTGGTTCATTACAGCCGTCCCCATGGAGTCTGTTGAAGTGCCGACTTTTTTTTAGTGTTCTCACGGAGCTCTCAGGTTTATATCAGATGATGCAATGAGTTGATATTGTCTTTCTGTCAGTTTTGACACATGAGCAGGGTGGTGTAATAAGAAGGGAAACTTGTAATCAAAATGGAATTACTGTCTGATATTGATGGAATCCACACACCTGCTTGTCTCAGTGGAGATCCACCTGCATGTAAGGCTCCTGAATGCTAATGCATAAGCAGACAGGGGGACCCCATGCTGTGGCAGAATGCTTCAGTGTAGAGAACCAGTCTTTTAAGTAAACACTGTACAACAACATAAGGGACAAAGAGAGCAGTAGAACAAAGAAGTGCAAGTGTTTTGGTTAATAGAAATGACGGCACTCTGTCAGACTCCATCGGGGAAGCTGTAAGGAACCAACAGCACAGCACAGCCTTCATATACCTGTCTTGTTGCTCACAGATCTCAGTGTTATCTAGAAGTGCTCTGAAAGCTCAAACCTCTTCCAGGGCATGTCTGACACTGTTTTCTATGTCTCGTAGTGCTAAGGAATCCTTGAAAAAGAATGTGGGTTCCACTAAACACCAATCTAATCAATTATTTCTTGTGCCATGAATTACTTTATCTGTAACTCAAGCAACAACTTATTTACCCGGCAATTGTAATAAAACTATTTTTTTTCACATAATGTCTGAACCAAAAAAACTATGGCATAATTTTAAGAGAATTAAATGCTATTTTTCTTGTTTTAGATTTGTTTTCTTTACAAATAAGCTGTAGGGTACAAAGAACAGTTATTTTTTTAAAGTGGAGACTGCAAGCTGATAACCAAAAGCTGGCCATACGGGCAATAATGAGTTAGAAAACATCATATTAGATTTTTAAGGAGATATATCATGCTTATTTCTTCTTTTCACTATGCCAGACTAGGATGCCTGTAAAGCATTTCTGCCCTCAGTACAAGTCATTTAGTTCCTTCATTGCCCCACAATAGTGTTCTCAAAATCCTCATTTTAGGCCATTATCAAGCTCTCGTTGATACGCTCGGGTCTCAGGCTGACCTACAGTAACCTCGCAACGTCACAGCCCTTTGTACTCTGATTGGTCAGTTCTATCGGGGGTAGAGCCAGCCTGTCCTTCTTCTTCTATTGTATTCTCCGGCAGGCTCAAAGCAGCGACCGCGTATTGAGTCCCCCTACAGGCCAGAGCTGGTAATGAGTGAGTGTGAGCTAGGGAGCTATATACTTCTGCTGGGTGGATGTGGTCCTGACTGATGGTTGTGGGGCTAACGGACATCACAGAGGAGGAAGTGTTTTATCAGATTACCCCAATAAAAAGAAATGTACCTCGTGTCGTCACGACGATTTAAATCTCGCGGTCATCTCGCAATGACCTATTTTCAGAGGCATCAAATCTCGTTCTAGGATATCAGAAAAAATAGAATATTTCATTTTTTGAAAATTAAGGGGGTGTAAGGTCTTGTTTTCAAATTTATTATATTATATGTAAGTATTAAATCATGCATCAGCATCATATGTCTCCTTTAAAAAAGAATCAAATATCATGCACCCCTTCTGTGTATAACTTCCACTATTCCAGCAATATCAATATTTTCTGTATTTTAAGCATTCAGTGACCAAAACATCCTTGGCGTCCAATATTTTGGCCCTGCTCTTATACAGTAGAACTTTAAATTAGGAATTGTTCATGTAGTTAGACAAAAAGCATTTAGATTAAATCAGCAAAACAGGCTGTGAGACAATTTCAAAGATCATCTTGTCATTTATTCAATATGAACGTCATCTCAAAGCTTCCCAAAAGAATCACTTGACTTGCCATGGGAACTTTCATTGGTATTCATGTCGCCAAGGTTTTGCTTCTGCTTGTACAACCTTCCTGTTTTGTCAAGTTACTTTGCAAGGTAATGTTGTGTTACTTCACACCCCCACCACCACTAAGTTTATTTAATATCAAGGCTACTAAGCCCCACAATATCATAAAAATATGGAATCCCATCTAGCTGTATATCGATTGAGCCCATAACTGAGTGATCTTTACTTTGCAAAACTGATGACTCTAAAGTGTACCTAAACTTCCCCAGATTAGTTCAAAACTCTCTGGGCTGTAAGGAATTGACTCAATGATAAGCCTCCCCATACTGCAGCCTGCTAATATTCCATTGTTGTTTGTTAAGTTGAGGAAAGTGCAGCAAGAAGCATTCATGCATAAAATTAAGCAAAAGATTAAGCAATAAAAATGTCCCAACGGACCTCCTTTGCCATCTTCCTCCCTTTGAAAACTGTTTAATATTGCTCTAAAGTTAAAGGTGTGGTCCCCGCCACCTCTAAAAATTCCTAATTTCCCTCAGGGAGTTTCCCAAAGGGATTAATAAAGTTTTATCTATCAAGTCTAATCGAATATAAGAAGCCATCAGTGAATTTATGCCTCAAGTGTGATACAAATGAGAAATGCAGCTCCAAAGCCCGCAGCCATTTCGTCTCAAGCGAATACAGAAACAAATGTGTAGATAATCCCCATAATTCTCTGTTCTCCCAATCAACTTTCCAACTGTCTCAAAGCTGACTTGTCTGCTCCTCTTTATCTTCTCATTTGTAGTTTAATTATCCCATAATGCTTTGTTAAGTCACTGTGTATATGATGCACTAAACACACATGCATAAAACCTGCCCGTTCTGAGCCATTATCCCCAGTCTTTGTCACATCTGCTAGCTATTAATCAGCCCCCAGTTAGCTCATCAACAGGCAGATTGAGCCGAGGAACAACAGCAGGTAAACATACTGGCAGGTGTAGCCCGCACAATCGTTCCCCGCCTTTTAGAGCACTCCCTCTGATTGGAGATTAATGCGTCCATCTGGATCTCATTACAACTTTAAAATGTTGTAAAACTTTCTGAGAGTTAAAACTGGAGGATAGTATAAGGGGACGTGTTTGGAGGGTGACTTTTATGCAGAAAAAACTTCTGTCATTATGAGAGATGTCGGAGGTTTGATGAAGCCATAAATTTAAATTGTTGCTGCAGATGGTAATAGGATATGGACAGCAGCTTCACTTTTCAGAAACTACATAAACTTATAAGTAGCTACTTAGAAATATCCATCTGTTTCTGTTCATTTAAAAATGTTTAAAGAAACAACAGCAATTTTATCAAAACCTATAGAGGTTGTCTCTGAGATGCCAATAAACCAATATATGTATATCAATATTTGCAATTCCTGTATATCACTTCCTGTTTCCATGTTAACAGTTCATTTAAATTGGCAAAACAATTGTATTTTGTGTTCTAAAAATAATAGATTTTGTATTTTATGGCATCGTTTTGAATGAGCTCAAGCCAGTACCCAACTTTTGTATGTATTTTTTGGCATTTTGTGCCTTTTATTGATAGGAGAGAGTGACAGTGGATAGGCTTGTGAAAGGGAGTAAGAGAGAGTAGGGGAAGACACTCTGCGAACTGGCCACAGACTGGACTTGAACCGGGCCTGCAGAAGTATACATATGAGATAGGGCTGGGCGATATTACCTAATCTCAATATCATGATCAATTGAAGCTCTTATCTCGATTATGATTGATGAATGATTATTTTTTGCTGTGCTAGAACAAAATTAGTGATGATAGCGACAGTCGTCGACACGGTCTTCCTGCAGTGTTTACACTTAACTTCTCTCTGCTTTATGTCCTCTGCACAGAATCCCAAATGTGCCCAAACAATGGAGACAATATTTTTCTTGGCTTCTAGTTCCTCTGATAGATCGGCACTTGTCTCCTACATGTTGGCAGCACGTCCTTTGCTCTTGGCAAAAGTGAACGTAGACTATATGTAGGGGACGCTGTCTTGTGACTTACTCAGGGAAAATAATCAGAATAATCGTCATGAGTAAAATTACTTTGATTATAGGATCTAAATGTCGATTTTGATTATTTTTCGATTAATTGTCCAGCCCTAATATGGGAAGTGCCTGACCGCTAACCACTCTGCCAAACCAGCACCCCCAATCCCCAACTTTTGACCAAGATAAGTATTTTTAGTTTTAAGAGTGTATCAAATTTTAGGAGATTAAAAAAACCCTGCTAACTGGCAGATAAGCATGAGGCATGATATCCTGACATTGGACCTTTCATTCATGCACAGTTTGGCAGAAATACTCAGGAACACTTTTCAGATAATGTGCACAAGCAAGGAATGAACAAAGACCTGACCTTGACTCATGACCTTTAAAATCCAATCCATTGTCCAAGTTGTAATGGACATGTGAGCATAGTTTGGACGGTTCTTAAGCTGAGAGTTAGGGGAGTTTTCTCCCAGTCTGTAAGTCTCATAGTGCAATGAAGGGTTTGTGTAGCCCCTCATATATACAGTATTAGTTGTCTTTCAATAGGAAGGCTAGCATCTGACATGTCTTAATTTTAAACTCCTCAAGCATCCAAAAATCCATGTTAACAATTTATTTCTGGGTATGACAAGCTGGAAATTAACTTGGGTGCCATTTGGGCATACAGTGGTGTAACAGAGGGTCCACAAAGTATACAGTTTGTTGTTTTTCATTGACAGCTGTCAGTACATCTATCTCCATTGACCCTTTGCAGCACAGCCTCTGGATCCTGTAAATTAAATGAATTGTACTTATTAGGAGTATTATTCCCAATGGTCTACCTTTACTGCTCTTTCTTGCTGAAGTCAGTATTATAATTCAAAGTCTAATGGGGAGTGTGACGTAAATAATGCATCTGATTTAGATTGATTTGAAAACCCTTGGTGCAAAACACAAAAGATAAAACTAGCTTATTAAGCCCTTTTCCTCCTTCAGCAAAACTTGCAACCCAGCACATTAGCCACCCTGTGCAAATGCTGCAGCAGCCTTAAGGTTAAAGAAGCACATTTGCGCATAGCTGGTCAGCAGTTAAAATGTCTGAACCTGCTGGGGAGAGTGCATTGTGGAGGTGAAACAAGGGAGAAAGTGTAATGTGCTGCCACCATCAAGAATTACTGCCAAAGTGCCCTTATAAAAGCACGTAACTTGGTGGAAGCTGTTCTCAGAGATGTGTAAAAGTACAAAGAGGCTGCCAGGTGTGAGTCTGAACAGGTTGTTGCTGAAAGAACATATACTGTGAGTCTGCAGGATTGTTCTTGAATAAATTAGGGTTATAAAGAAAGGCAATTTGATGTAAATAAATGTGGAAGGTCTACTTTCCCCTTCTGATTGGACTCCTTATAGATGGTGTATAATGTCATCAGTGAGGGCAATTAGACACTTGAAAAAAAACTTGGCTTTAGACATTTATGAGCGTTTCCTTTTTGGGCTGGCTTACAAAGTTAAAATATCTCCAACTGGTGTTACACAGAACTACTAATTTCATGATTTTTCTCTTCATGAGACACTGACTCTACTGATTGCATTGTTTTACTCTGTGATGCCTATTTGATTAAAAATGTCGTTTGAATGGGAGTAAATGGGACATTTCTGCCTATGAATGGTCCTCAAATGGAGACGGATTTTCAACCTGGCACAAAAAGTCTGAAGCAGCATCAAGAGTGTTCAAATTTTTACCTAAGATTGTCACTTAAAAATACTCCAGCTCCAAAACAACTGCTATGCAGTATATGCATCATTCGGCTCACATTTTTCATAAAATGACCATTATATGTGGTTAAACAGGTCAAAGTGGTTAAAACCGTTACATTAATTATTTGGGAGTTTATCAAACTTGAATTCACTTTGACATGTACTCCAGAAATGTGGAACATATGATTATTATTTAACCTCTTTAGCCCCACCCCCCTTTTTAAGCCTTCTTCTTGAAAATGACATACTATAAAGAAAAGATTGTATCTCTGCAACCACAGGGGTCTATTTGAATTATTTTGGTGTCATAATAAAAGTAACATTTGAGAGATTTGTCAAAATGTGTACTTTTCAGTTTCTGTGTTACTGGACAGAGTAAATGAAGATAGAAGTCAGAATCATTTGAAAATATCATTCTTACCTAAAAAAAAATGATTGTGAATATATCTTGGAAATGCTGCTGGAGTGGCTATAAAACTCTAAAAATTAATAATAAAATATTTTTACATCATCTCTGCCAAGGGCTATTGTTATAAAATGATGCAGAGCAAAATTAGAGAGGTTTTATCACAATATGGTCAGGCAGGGATTTTGAAAAACAGTTAACTTTTTCTTATGTTTTTGTTGGAGAGCAAGCATTCCTGAAATCGGGTACTTTGGAGCTGTAGAGGTTAATAGTTCAACAACAGCTCTTAACCCTTTTAAGTCTAAAAACACAAATTATCGCTCAAAAAATCAATTTATTTTTGGAGCTGAAATGTTTATTTTACTTTTTACTGAAATCTTCAAAAATCAACATTTCCATGAAATTTAACATACCTAACATACATTTTTTTGTATATCATTTGATACAGTTGGTGTTTTTGGCAACTGATAATCCATTTGAGGATGTTTTTTATCTTTTACCTGATTATTTGCAGATGCTTTTTTCAGCCATTTGCTGATCAAATTGATTCCATACAGGTATCATAATGGTATGTATCAAATATGATACAAAGGGCTTTAAGGGGTTAAATCCAAGGTCTTCTTTGTTTACTTGGCAAGAGAAGACAGTTTTTATGTTGGTCATGCTAGCAGGGAAAACGAGTTCCATTTTGATGGCTTTTTTTGTTTGTTTGTTTTTGGGTCTCCCTGTCTGTTTGCATCTGAGCAAGATGTCTCAAAAAGTTCTCCAACAGATGTTGATGACATTTCAGGACATGTTGGTCATGAAGTGATCCAGTCTTGGTGGTCATCCACATACAGATGTGACCTCAGGTTTTACACTCCCAGGGATTTGTTGATGTTGCACCATCGGGCAGTTTTCCCCTTTGTTCAGGATAGCTCAGCCAAGAATGTTGAAAAAGGCCTGGCAGAGGTTTTTGCTCTTGGAGCACTTCTAGCTAGCATTATTAAGCTTTGGCCTACTGCAGCATGCCAGGATCCTCTTCTGTACAACTTTGAATACAGCTGCATCACAACAGGCCCACTGATTATATTGGTCTAGATGGGTGAAACTGTAACTAATGGTAGCATTTTTATTATCCTGGGTATTTGTGTACTTCTGAAAAAAAATGGAATGTGGAGCTGAAACTCATGAGCCTTATCAAATCCATGAACCTCAAGTCGCAGCCTCAAACTGGCAGTTAAAGGATTAAAATGTTAAAACTGTTTTGAAGTTTTGATCAGGACTGAGGCAAACTGAAACACTTAACTCCTTCAAAATGAGGGAAAAGGGTTTGTATAGATTTTTATGCCAACAGTTTTTGAAGGTGGAAATTTTTGTCATGAATAGCCTCAATCAGCAGTGAATCTGTTCAACTGTATCATAGATCAGTACATACAACCTTTTAACTGGATTTCAGAACATAGCTTTATGATTGACAGTAACACTGACACAATAAAACATGCCCAGAGTGGTCCCAGAAGATTAAAACTGATTGTCTTTTAATTTGGTTTCCCCCTTCTATCCTCCAACAGGTAAACGCAAGAGAATTTGCCAAGGTTGACCATGACGAGGCAGTGGTGGAGGCCATCAGGCGAGACCCTATTGTTGTCCAAGTTCTTCGGCGGACCCCAACCAGAGCCACAGCTGCTGTTTCACACAACCACAGCGGGGTGGCGGAGGATGTGTGTGTGGTGGATGTTTGCACACAGACAGACATCACCTTTGAGCACATCATGGCACTGGCAAAGCTTCGGCCAGTAACTCCGCCTGTCCCTGACATCTGTCCTTTCCTTTTATCTGACAGGTAAGAACTAAAGTCAGTGGTAGAGTTTAATTTCATCTTAAGATTGCTGTAGTTTTTGAGATAATGTGAACTGAATATTAGTTTTATTCAATATTTAGGCTATCAACAAACTAAGGAAATAGATTTTCCCTGAGGGTTCTCTCTTGTTCTCTTTCATTTCAAGTAGTTATTAAGCTGTTAGAAACCCCCAGCAAAGCTAAGCACTTTGTCCCAGTGATATCATTATGCAGAACCAAAGCTGCATGCAATAATTGCTTCTGTGTGCTACATCCATTTTCTTTAATGGGAGCTTTTGCTGGGCGATTAAAAGCCAATGGGCTGATAGAGCAGGCTTTCTGGTGCTCCCTCCATTCTCTCCCTATTTATAGGGCTTTGTTGGGCTGAGCTGATGAAATCAATTTGTTCTGTAGAACTACAGATCTGCCATTCTTGGTCAGTGATCATGGAGAGGGAGTTATGAGGACAATTTACAGAGGTCATGGCGTTAATGAGGCAAACAGTTGATGTCAGCAGTGCTTTCATGATGTTTCGTAGGAAAAAAAATATATCAGCATATAACTTTAACCAACTTTTTTCTATTGTGCTCTGACATGTTAAGAATTGATATTAGAAACCCCAATTTCATAAGAGTTGAAATGTAAATAAAGATATAATATAGTGTTTTTACATATTTTCTTAACCTCTTTATGAATATAGCACAGAGACAAGAAATCTAGAGTTCAGAGTCTTCAAACTGATGGACTTATTTGTGTTGAAGAAATATGTCCGTGTCCAGAGTTTGATTTTCTGTAATAAATTGCAGAAAATGAAGAACATGAGCAAGTCCACCTCTGTGTTTCATAACCTTTTCTTCAAACTGCACTTTAAGCAGATCGCTTCTGATGACACTAATTGTTGAATTGTCGAAGTTTTAAAGTGATTTTCTTCCCCTTTCTTTCTTGCAAATGTTTAGGGTTCCCATTGTCATACTTTGAGCTATACAATGCACGTTTTTTTAATATGACACTGGACTCAATGGCGTGCAGGCCACTATTATTTTTTCACTGCTTCAATATAAAGCCATGTTGTTTCAACTTGGCATAAGTGACTTGGCACCTAAAGAAGAGATATCCTTAACGAAGACATCATCTGAATAGAAGCATATGTTGCTACAAAATTGACCAATGCCATTGGTGATAAATTGCTTCATTACCATTCTGGATAGTCCTTTGAATCTTTAGGCAAACATTTTTTACACAGCACACTTCAATGCTCTCGGTCATGCTTTAGTTTTTTTTTAAAACATTTAGCAACTAAATCTGTAGTTAGTCTTTTCTAGTTTCTGTTCCAGGTCGTTTAAAACGTGTTGTAGGCATCAAACTCAGAATTCCACGACTATCTCACCCCGTTCCAAAATCATCAATGTTTCTTCTCTATCAGTAAATGAAATGAATGCCCTTAAACAACTTAACTAAAAACAGTTTGTGTCAGATTAAATGTTCGATGTCTTCTCTTTGAGTTGTATGCATTGGTGTAAATGTTGAAAGAATATCAATCACTCTCCCATTTTGGGGGGTTTTGTACTTTGGGGGGGCGAGGGGGATACTAGCACGATGCTGTATCAATATTTTAGAGCTAACTGTAACATTCTGTTCTTCAATAACTTACAGAAACTCTGGACATTTCAATTATATTTTAGTTCAGCCACCAGACTGTAGTTGGCAGCAGCCATTCATCCTTTTGATTCCGTGGATTAGTGGTATTTCTGTCAATGGGGTGGACAATAAAGTTCATTAATGTTGCATTGACTACAATTGTATAAATCCAATTAATCAGAAATTATTTTTATGTACACAATATTTTTTTTTTTTATGTAATAAAATGTATTTAAAAAAACATTTTTGGGAAATAATTGTGATATATTACCATGTTCATCGTATCACAATATTGTATTGTGAACAATACAATACAGTAATACAATACAATAAAACAATTGTTTTATTTACATTTTACTGATTATGGAATTTACTCTAACTTTTCAGTCTTATTCTGACTGGGCACGATCATAAATTAATGTTTTTCCCTGAAAAATCTCCTGAACATAAGTAAACATTTGGCAGTTTTAGAGAGAACAACGTTAGGTCATCTGCATATCAACAGACATTATCTCTAATCATGATTGAATTCACAGTAAATTCATGCCTATACCCCCAGCAAATCCATGAATCTAATAAGGATAGCAGGGTATTTAATAATGACAAGATTGAGTCTTTTGTGGACAAGGGTCTGTTTTTTTGTTTTTGAATAAATTTCCCCTCTGTTTTTCTCTCCAGCTGTCACTCCATTCACACCATGGAACATGAGTATTACGAATGCCCTGAGTATTTGTCCAATACCCCTGCAGAGGTGGAGAGGACTGAGGAGTACGAGTATGAGGTACATTTTATGTTTTCTGCTATAGGTGTGTTTGTACATGTCTGGGTTTGGGCAGTTATATAATTGGTGTTCCCTTGGCCTGTCAACAGACCTATTCAGCACTTGCTTAGAACAGGATAAGTGGGTTGGAATTATATAAAAATTGTTATGACTCTTCATATTTTAGAGAGGAGCATGTCTCTCATATCCTTCAATTTTGCACAGTTATATATTAAAATCGGCTGAATCCCTGTGCCGAAGAGTTTGGAGTCTTTGCAGCATCTTTCGTCCTTTTTAACTGTGCTCTGTTGGGTTATCCAAAAAACAAAATTTCAGACTTTTTTCATTTTAATATTTATCAAAAGTCCAACCATATCGATACAAGTTTCTTTATCATGGCAACAAATGCAAGGGCAAGGCACCTAATATTCTGTGATTTCATCAGTTTGCTCCAATTGATTTTAATGTCGATAAGTTGTTTTATTTAGTTACACCATGTTTGCTGTGCAGGGCATAACAGGTTTTAAGCAGCAGAATGTTCTGAGGAGTGATTTAACTATTTCCTGTCAATTTTTAGCATTGCAAACATTAATCATGAAGCAACAGGAAAACAAAACATAGCACATCATTGTGGTTGATGTGCCACCACAGTATCCAAAGACCTTGTTTTTTATTTTTGAGTGTTTCATCCTCTGCACCAATAAAAAATGGGTTATGCATCCCAGTGTCAGTCTTCTGGCAGATTATCGTGGCCTATATTTCGCATTTTTGCCAATAATAGATGTCTTCTGTTTGTTTGGCCATTCATTGATATTATTGATTATTTTTAGAAAATATGTTCCTTCAGCTCCTCCAGCCATCTTTACCTGCATACCAGCTGCTTTCTTTTTTACCTTCTGAATGAATGTTCCAACCAAACATAGATCTGATTGGCGATGAGTCGCTGGAAAAACCGCCAATCAGCAGTGAAGCCAACCTAACATCCTGTCTCAAACATTCTCTGATTGGCTGGACTTCATACAACCATTCGTCAATGGCATCAGCAGCCTGGGTGCTTCGAGGAGCAGTGAGGCAAAACAATGAGACATCAGAGTGGAGTCTACTGAAATAGGAGTGCATCTTAAAATAGCTCAAGTCTTGTTCTTGGTTTACCCTAATTCAAGCTCCCACATTGATCTCACTACCATCCTGTGAGCCTTTTTTTTGTAATGGCAGGCCAACTCAGTTTCTTTTAGTCACAGTCCTCATCAGTTTACTAAATAGTGTCAAAGTCATTTAAAATCATGTACAGATACAAGAGCTGCTCATAATCTTAATCTCATTTTATGACTAGCTGAGTTAAAAGTAACTTTACAGAGATTTTTAGAAAGACATTTTTAATGTTACGGAGATGATGAGACGATAAATGAAGTCAGTACACTGACAGAAATGTTCACTGGCACTTTGGCAACAGAAGTTGGCAAACACAGAAGATATTTTTTTAAACGAAGAAAAAATATTGTTAATGTAATTTAATTTGTTATAGCTGCAAAACTAACTGTGCTGATGCAAATGAGGGGAGCTTGTTGAGCCTGTAAGCCATTTTATGGTCGAGAAGGCTTAACCATTGCTGTTATACAGTGAGACCTCAAGGCTAATCTACTGCCAGCAATACACAATCCCATGAGATATCCTAAGGCTAGACCTGATGTTTAATTCCCATCAGTCCCACAACACAAAAAATATCCACCACGATATTACAGGAAATTGGTTTTTCATGTGAGAGCTTTGTCTACTGTAAGGGTTGTTTTGCAGAGCAGAGGAGAGTCCCTGGGTTAGAGATGGAGGGCTATTTTTCATATAATGGTATCAAAAGAAAAAAACTCTCCAAATGGCCTCCCTGTTGAATTACTAGTGTATTTCATTCACAGACTAGTAGTTTCTCTTTTATCATCCACTGTCCTTCAGATTTGTTTGTGTCCCTTTTCAGACAGCCACTTCAAGCTGAACCCACATTGTGAAGATGTTTTATCTCAGACAGGAGGCTCTCAGAGCTATGAGAATGGAATTGCTGTGTTTTCCATTCACAACCAACAAACTCAGTATTAAATAGCTATGTCAAGGTTTGTGTGAGCGATGTTTTCAGAGTTCACTGACCTCCCCACTGATGAACCAACAAGGTCATTTTCATTACTGAGTTGTGGCTGATGAATAATCTGCCATTTACAGTATTAGTTCCATCAATTTTTTTTTCTTAAATTTACCTCCTGGAACCATGCAGATGAAAATATATTCTTCCTTCTAATAGAGAAACAGGGCCTTATGATTATATTAATTTTATATTTGAAGTCACAGTCCTGCTGCTTAACAGGTTACTTTTTGTCACTATAACTATTGCAAATTTTGACAAAATGTTATACCTATAGTGGTTTTCTGTTGGACTTGAAATAACGATAAACATAGATATACAGTGCATAACAAATTTATTCGACCACTGGTCGATGTAAGGTTTATGTAAGATTAATTAATTTTTTTTTTTCTGGTCTTGTACAGCATCCTTGAGTGTCGTGAAAGGCGCTTTAAAAAAATGTATTATTATTTATTATTATGCTACAAATGCCGTATTATAGTTACCCAAATTATCATGTAGAAGCTCTTTAACTGAAATTATATTTTTAATACTAAAACATAATTATTATTGTGATCCACAAGTTTTAAAATTCATGGTTTTTCAATAAAAAAATCACAAAAAAAAAAGTAAAAAAATAATAATAATTGCTTGATTAAAATGTCAGATTATAGATTTTTACTTGCATTCCTTAACATAAAAAGTTTTAGTGGTTTAATGTCATGCTTGATTAACAATAAAAAAAACGTTTTTTCAGTTTTTAGCAAGATTCTGAAGATTTCTAAAATATACTTGTTTGTACGACAGGTGGCCTAAAAATTTGTCAAGCACCTAATGTTATCCAAGCATTTGGCAGGCAGTGCCTTATTATGTGATTTCAGACGCAGCCAAGTCATAATTGTTTTAAGACCATAAATGTCTGAAAGGTGCTAAATTTTGATAAAAGTATTTTCTCTTGGATATTTGTGTAGTTTATAGTTTTTCTTTTCCTGGCTGTATTTTCACATCTTAACCTACACGTCCAGTCAATGGTTTGTGACCACAAGTGTCTCCATTGTAACAGATGCATCATGGCACTCAGACAGTAGACCTCCAGGTCATGCTGGGTGACAGTGATGGCTGACGTTTGCTACTGTCAGTCATCCCCCCTGGTTTAATAGGCACTTCCTGGTTCAGTGAACTGCATTGTGGGTCATTAGGAGTCCTCCACTGCCAGCTGTGGCCTTACCTCACAGCGTCAGCTGGATGAAAGTCTCCAGTGTGTGGTGGGGGGAGGTGAGGGGCTTGTGTGTGGTAATAGCAGCAGTATGAGAACAAGGTCGGCTTTACAAAGCTAACACACATACTGTCAAACCCACTCCCACACCTCTACCTGTCAGACGTACACACACCAAATCAGCCATCTTCACTTTCCTCTGTCCATCCGTGTGTATCTAACTGAAACATGAATGGCTTTCCTCTCGGATGAAGCCTTTCCCAGGAACATTATTTCTGACAGGTTTGGCTTCACTTCCATCTGATTGTACACATGGGTTCTCCTGCTGTCATATTACTCCTGCTGCTACTTCCAAATCTACCAGTTTATATAAAAAGCCAAGAAGCAGACAGTGGATGAAAAATGACGGTTTGTTTTCAACCAAGAGCCCCCACATATTTGACTTCACAGTGGTATAGTGAGCCATGTAATTTCCATTTCCAAATCCCAGAGTTACTTAAAATACAGTTTTTAATGTCTGAATTTATCATGCTCTCAACAGTTGCAAACCCCCTTTGGATAATAATATCTCTTCCCCAGGCAAAATATTGTTCAAATGAATAAATAATGACATGTTTTAATGAACGCTCAGTTTGGTCACTATTAATAAAGTAGCAGTGGTAGAAATCAGCCTGATAGCTGTTTGCCAAATTAGTCAAAATAAACATGCCTTAATTATAGAAAGTCAACGGGTACCAAACATCAAAGGCTGGATCCTTTTTAAAGCATAAAAACTAAATCCTTTTAGTATGCAAGGAGTGGTACAAGAACAAAATCATTTTTTTCTGCTTTGTCTGTGCTTGTACAAAATTAGAGGACAGACAGCAAAAGGGTTTGTTGTGAAAGCAGTGACAAACTTATGGAGCTGCTGTGTTGTGATGTAATATCTATAATGTTGGAAGATATAAAGGACTTAGATTAAATGAAAAATGATCAGAATCAACACATTTCAAATAAGGATATCTACTCTGACAGAAAGGTTAAATGCATGAATTCTGAATGCTCAGCAGCCAATCTCAAACATTTTAACCATTCCTCTCTTTATCCATCCATTATCAATGCCCCTTATCCCTGTGAAGGTCATGGAGGCTGGAGCCTACACAAGGTGATGTTGGGCGGGAGACCGGGTACACCCCAGCCAAACATGGCCATATAGAGGAACAGACAACCATTCATGGTCACACTCACACCTATGGGCAATTTGAAGTTGCCAGATAAACTAAGGAGCATGTTTCAGTACATAGGAGGGAACTGGAGTACCCAGAGAAAACCCACCAAGCACAGGGAGAACATACAAACTCCACACAGAAGGTTCTGAACTGACACGGGAAGTCAAACAGTCTTCTTGCACTGAGGCATGTGCATGAGTCACTGTACTGCCCTTGGCTTTCCAACAATACAACATACATATCACTGAAATTTGTATCATGTGATGTTGAAAAAGGCTTATCTTTTTTTGCAGTAGACAAATGTTTTCTAACAAAAGTAAGGGTGTTCCTGTCAAGAAAATGTCAAAAAACTTTGTCCAGACAGAAACATTCATCTTTGATTTTTTTTTTACTAATGTAGCTTTCTGGTTTGTTTGTTTGTTTTTACAAGATATAGTTTATAAAGAAATCACATTATAGACAGGACTCCTGACAGAGGCAGTGTCAATGGTACGTGTAACATTGAAGCAGGGAGGTTGTCTGATATTTCCAAGGTTAAGTTGAGTTACTGTCTGTCTAATGTACCAAGGGATGAGTACTGAAATCTGAAAGCAACACATCCAATCCCAAAAAACTCCATCACGACACAAATTTATGTGCTTGATTCAGAGCCAAGGATGCAAAACCTTATCTGCCCTCGCAGTTCTGCAAACAGTGAAATATTGCTCACCAGCTGAAAAAATAGATCGTACAGGAAGCAGAGGCATAATCACAGCAAATCTAAAAATGACTTGTTTGTCATCTGAAGTATTTATTCTCAAGTGTGTAAGGAATTACGATTTTTAAAATTATCAATTTTGTAAACAACCCAAATGACAGCCTATGAGCATTCTCATGTTCTGTACGGATCCATGACTGTGATGTGTGTTTGAATGCTCCTGTGATAGTTTTATAATCCTAAGTGCTGTAAGCTTGCACAGAAACCAAATACTAAACATTGTTGATCAAGTTATGGATTTGGATCGCCACCAACATGGCGATCACTTTTTACTTGTGAAATGACCAACATTCCCTGGAAATGTCATCAAAATCTGTTGAACTTACTGAGTTAATAGCAAAAATATTGAAAACTGTTCTCACTCACAATGTTAATAAATACTGAAAAACATTCCTTGATCTGCATTGACATTCAGATCACCACCAAAATCTAATTGATTCATTCTTAGCACATTTCTGACCTATCTTTAACATTTCGTGAATTTTGTTTTATGTTTTCCTTATCCTGTTCACAAACAAACGCAGACAAAAACAGAACCTCCTTGGTGTAGGTAGACAGACCCAAGCCTTCCTTCTTGACCCCTCACTAACCACTTATTGTGCAACTCATGAATGCAGAAATCTGCCACACAGTGCAACACAGTTGATCTTATAAGCTGTTTTCTTGCGTATTGGGACTGCATTCAAAAGTAAGTAAATAAGACATTTAAGCAAGGAAGGAAATTTTGTTTTCTGCATGTCATTTAGGTAAGGTCACTTCCACCAGTTGTCCACCAATTACCCTGCAGCAGCACTAAATATCACAATGACCCTTTCTTCTACCTTTTTATGTCCACAGATCAACCTTGTAACACAGGTTTCCTCTTAAAAATCAATATTCTCTAACCCAATACAAGATGTCTCTAATGACTTTAAGTGGGTGTTCTGTCAGCACCCTGCCAGCACCAGATGCCTTATATAGAGGTTTTCAGCAGCCATTACCCACAATGCAGCTACCTGGCTATCATAACCCGTTTTGCCCTTGGGTAGACAGTAAAAAAAACAGCCAGATCCCTTTCATTTAGAATTATTGGTCAACTTTATCAGGCTGGATAACCATGAGTGCACTCTAAAGACAGAGGCAATAAGATGATGAGATGATGGAAACCATATCATCATCTGCAAAAGTGGGAAACAATCAGGACGTGAGCATTAAGAATGGCAGTTACTTCCCTTCAATGAAACATTAGTTAGACGTTGAGTGCACATTAGACTAAATGCTACCAACAGATGTTTGATGTGGCAGGGCGCTATTTATTTTCCAATACCTTGATTCCTCACTAGCATGTGGTAAATGTGATCCCAGCTTCTTCAAATTGGGACGCAATACAAAGTAGAATCAAGAAGATACATAAATTGTCATATGGCGTTATGAGTCAAGTGAATTAGTTTTGATTGCACTGCTGTGCCTTGATTAAACTCCACAGTGGTACATATTAGGATCCAGTCATTTCTAATCAAGCATTGTACCATTTTTGCACCCATGGATCTACACATGTGGGCCTATACATCCACAATAATTGACTCCTGTAATCCATTTTAATGAGGAAAGCAGTCAACAGTACACTGACATTAAGGTGCTGGAGTCTTTTGACTCACTGCCAGGACTATTAAGAATCAGAAACTATATTTAATTACTGAGATGCAGGAGTAGTCAAACCAGCGCAGGATGATATAAAACTATAAACTCTACATACAACCCAACCTTTGAAGGTCAGGGCTGTCTGCATAGGGGGTTAAATGCCACAGAAATTAATTACTTCCCTTGTCAATCTCTGCTATCGGGGTCTCCCATGACAGCAAAAAGGGGGGGTTGGGGTTTAGTTCTTGTGTCTTCACTCTGATCCCCCATTTTACCCCACTCTTTTGCATTCACAACTTCAACACACTGAAATGAACTTGGCAGCATGGGGTTAATAAAGGTCCCCCCTGCAGTTATTTTTATGTGATTACCTTATACACAGTGGAGATCAAAAAGAGCTGGTAGCCAGTCAGGGCTCAAATTAAAGTCTTCTCCTTAGGGAGGCAGCTTGTCAGTAAAATACCTTCGATGTAGTCATCAGAAGCTGCCCTGTGCGCTGCTGCATGCTGGTTTTGGTTTGATTCTAACATGTTGTATTCCCCTGATGTACAGACCACGTGCTTGCTCCATATTTGTGTTTTTTGTATCATGTTTACCTCTTTAACTGTTCTTTACATTGTGTGATGTTGTCCCACTTTGTGTGTGGTTAGGTGAGTAACTCGCTTGTTACGCAGGGCAGACCTCAGATCAGCGGTTCTCAAAATTTTCCCTTGGCAGATGTATGTTGAAGTATTTTCAAGTATTTTTACATGGTGCTGGTGGAAATTTTACTCTGATGTATGCTTTTACTTGCCATTTGAGTTACACTTCGCATTTCAGTCTCACCACCAACACATATGAGCTCCTGTCTCTCATAAAGATCTTCACTTCATGCTATCAGCATTTGAACGGTTTAAGTTAGTTTGTAGCATTTCCTTTGAGGAGCAGAGTCTCACACATAGATGAGATTAATAACATACACATAGATAAGCTGAGCAGTACATAGGCCTGTCACGATAACAAATTTTGCTGGACGATAATTGTCCCAAAAGTTATTGCCGATAAATGATATTACTGTCAATTTTATTTTGAAACATCTTTTTTTTTCATTAATTATATGTTGTAATAAAGTGAACACACCAAATCAAAAGCAATGAACTTTAATTTCTTAACAGTATTTAACTGTAATTGGACGGTCAAGAGCTTTTAAATAAAAAAATAATATAATAGTTAAACAAGCAAAAAAAGAGGAAAGAATCCCAATGAAAATGAAATGGACTCTCTTTTGGGAAAAAAAAAACTGCATGCAAAAAAAATCATTCTTATAATCGAAAAACGACAAAAACATAGACTCTGTCTCTGTAAATAAAAAAAAACAAAACTCCAATAAAAACACACACAACAATAAAAACAATAAATAAAATGGAGTTTACATAGTTCCTGAATTGTTTGTGACATGTACTTTTTCCAAGTCAATTCGTTCTGTCTGTCAAACGTTTAAAACATAACTGACTTTTCAATCGTATTGAAGGGCTGCATTTCTTTTGCAGTGTAGCGAACGAGACTGTCTGTGAATGCACACTATTTTGAGCTGTGTTCTTTATATGTACTTTGCCAACCAAAGGCCTCAGTGTGCGCTGACTGTCAGGACGAAGGCTCCGCTGCACCTCTACGTCTTTGTCGCCACTACTTTCGAACAAATTCGACATATCGGTTCGTCAGGGTTGATTCTGTTTAAAACCAAAATATTTCCACACTTGGGCTGTGGCACTTAGGAACCATCACTTTTGTGCTATCATTCATGTTAGTGTTTTTTTCCATGTTACTTCTCTTGACGCTCACTTGCAGCTCTGTGTGTGTACCCACGACCGGCCCCACCTCCCCCTCAAATATTGAATGAAAGACAGATGCATCACTAACCCTAAACCCGCTCATTCCGCTGTCGAACCAACGTGCCCAGGCGTGGAAAAAGATGGACGTTGTGACTCATCTTCTCATCCAGCCTGTTTGGTAGAACAAGAGGAGGGAAACAAACACGCATGCAAACTTACCAAGGACGTTTTTATTTTTCGTTCCTTTAATTGATTTATTGATTATAGCAACAGGCCTAGCAGAGCACAGGTGTCCTCATCCTTGGTCCACACACAAAGTTCCAACTAAGATATCAGCTGTTTGTGTCTAATAATTTAGAGACAGCACTGGGACAGCATCTTTGGATTTACACATATACACACATACACGTTACCTCTCCATGGTATTTGAAAATAATTTGTTTTTAGGGATATTTACACCCCATGAATTTTTGTCTCCCCTGTGAATGTCCCAGAGACAAAATGGGGAGAACAAGTTTTCCCCCAATTCATTCCCTCACACAAGGTAGTACCAGAAGCTTGATATTTGAAAGAGGCAGGGCAGAGATGTTAATGTCTCATTAGGTAAATGTGAATGTCTCATCATTGTCTCAGTCTTGTTTCAGAGGTTTTGCATGGAAACACAAAGAATTGGCCTTAAAACAGTTATACTTTGCTAGCAGTCTTTCTATCTAGCCTCGCTGTGCCCCATGGAACTCGTGGTGGGCTCCACTTTCCAAGCACTGCTCAAGATGCAGTACACACTTGACTGATACAGTCTCTGTAAAGGCAGACGTGGTGAGCCTATACAGCAGAGGGAACAATAATACCAAATTATTTTAGGACAAACATGAACCAAATTCACAGTTCTCAACATCCAAAGGATGTTCTGCTAAGACTGCACAGACAAATGTCTGTTAAGCAAGTTAATGACAAAAAAAACATCTTAAGAAGTTATAAAAAGTTGGGCTAAAAAGTTTGGCATAATGGGTCAACCAGTGACCATGAAATGACCCTCAGTTGACTTTGTTCAGAGCTGTGTCCATACCAAGATTGGCTGTTTTTTTTAGATACTGGTTGGTTTTCTCTGGTGTTTTAAAGAACCATCTTAGTTCAGATTTGTATGTTCACATTCACTCATGTTCAACAAAACCAGTTTTCACAAACTAGATTCCCTGATCCACCTTTATTCTCAGTCTATCTGAAACTCTCTGTTAAAGAATGTTATGAGTGTGCTGTGCTGTGTTGAGATTATCGGAGCACACCAAACAGCACAATCAAAACCTATCAATACCTGATTTTTTATCTTCAGGTGTACAAAACATTTGTGTCAGTTCTAAAAGAGGATCCACTGAAGAATGAATGCATCCTCCAAGGCTATTTGTTGTAAATGTGCAAACTTATGCTAACAGTTCAGTCAAATTAACAACGTCACATTGGTAAAACAGTTTTTTCAGGTTTGCTGAATTAACCACAACCCAGCCAAAAACACCCTTTGTTTGTTTTATGATGCTGATCTCATTATGTTTTAAAGCAGAGTATGCCTACATTATTTATTTAATAGGCTCTGTTTTACTGATTGACTTTGTAGGAGGTTGAAATAGACTGCAGAATACACAATTCAACAGTCTTCATAAGTTTATTATTACTATTCTGTGTGTGTTTACAGTTGTCTGAGTATTGTACAGAAATAGAATATTAAATAGATCATCTTTGCCTGAAGCAAACTCACAGCTAATGATTACAGAGCAACAAAACGCTCCCAAAGTGATTAGAAATGGTAATGTCGAGCATAAAAATCAAGTTGGACCCCATCTCCCCTGAGCCCTGTCATTTCAGCTGCTCTGTTAAGTGATGAATACATTTATTTATGCGATGGTTCTGAAATGCATCGAACCCTCTAGGGAGGCCTGCAGTGTCATAACAGCTGCACCACAGCAAAAGTTTTTCCTCAAATCATTTTGATGTGTTTGTTTGTGACAGGAAGTGGAGCTGTGCAGGCAGAACAGCCAGGAGAAGCTCGGTCTGACTCTCTGCTACAGAACTGATGATGAGGAGGACACCGGCATCTATGTCAGTCAGGTACAGACAGATGTGCCTCTTGTTTTATTTTTCAAAGAACCATCGATGTGTCTGACAAATGAATGAAATTATTTTTTCTGCCTGTTCTGTCTTTTTCTTACTGTTTTGTACCAGTTTACAGCTCATGTCTGTAACTTTAGTTCATATGACTTTAGAAAATGTGGTACTTGTCAAATTGTTGCTGAAGTTGTCCAGTGCACCTGGTGAGCCTTCTTTTAACAATCACATAAATTACTTATTGAGAATAATTTTGCTGAACATGCTTTAAAAGTTGTTTCTTTCTAGCAGCCTTGTAAATACCTTTTATTAACACCTACCATGCAGTAGCAGCTTTATGCTGGGATATAACCACAGTAATCATTTTCTGAATTGGTTTGCTTTGATGACATGAAAAAGGCCTGTGCATTGATGGAGTAACTAGCTGAAGTTTTGTCACAGGAGCTTTAAGAAATAACAGTTATTTCAGCCAAACTTCTTAACTTGTAATGTGCTCTGGATGTTTTGAACCAGTATGTAATAAGTTAAGGGTTTGGATACATCTACTCAACCTTCAAAAGGAAAAATCAGCAGCTCCAAGACTGAATGATCCAGATTTGTTAATTCAAATGTCATGTATTGACATGGGGTAGGCATCAGACTGACACACTGAAGATACATCCTTTTTTATAAACTTTTCAAATCCAGAAAATCACAGTGACTAATTCAGTGAACACAACTTTTTTTTAACCATAAATACCAAATACAACACTCTGTTTTTTTTCAATTATATGCACTTTTTTTGGTTTAGTAGCAACTACTTAATTACTCACATTCTTGTATTACAGTTACACTGTGGCACCATGTTTACAGTGTCTGTTGTGAATCATGAGTTGGTCAACTAATGATCTTGGTTGTTTGTATATGTAGTATAGGTTTGATGGGTATGATGTGTGGCCCAAAAAGCAACCAAACCAAATGTCATTTGACTGCATATTTTCTATTTTTTCTTCTTTTGATGTCTTGAACCATGAACATTGGGGACTGGTCCGGCAGAGTGGGTTACGTACTTAAGAAACAACTGTTCCTAATGTGCATTTTCCTCAGCAAAACATTTGCAGTAATAGATTCATTTACTTTGTGAAAAGCATTCGGGTCATTTTCTGTAAAACACTAATTAGAGATAAAGGATAGTCCTTTGTCCACAAGGGTGCCAAATACTGCCAAAGAGGTTCTCTAAAGAACTGCAAAAGTAACACAAAATGCTGCAAAACATTTTTTCCAACCTGAATTTATGAGGGACTCTTCAAGCAGATGTGTACTCAGGGACAATTTGTTCTTGACTAAAGCGGAAATTCTCCTGGATTTTTTTTTCGTTGCCAGTATTATTTCCCTTTGAATCAACCACCTTATAAAACAAATTATACTTTTGCCTACTAATATATTTTTCTAAATGTAAGATAGTGGGAAAAAAATGTAATTTATATGAAGTATTTGTTTTTTTTAAATGACATTTTTGTAAAAAGTCTCCAAACAGGCCAAAATATTCTGCTATAAAAGATAACCAACCTTGTTGTATTTTCTGGTTTGTTTCAAGGAAAGATTCTTTTGCTTTGCTTTCTAAAATGTATTGATTTTTAATTAAATGTTTTGATATACAAAATGATAACTTGAAAAAAGAATTATTGTATGTTATTTTTTTGCAATTTTCAAACAGTGTGTAGGTTATGGTCACTGGTTACTATTATTTCAGTGATGCCAACAGGAAATTTAGAGGGGCTTCAGCAACCCCTAAAGTGGCAAAAAAAAAAGTTCTGATGTCCAAACAATAATTTTTCAGTAATTCTAAAACAAAAAAAATACCACGTGGAAAGTATTTAAGAGCTTTTGGCACCTTGCTACAAAACATTGAAACTTGATTTTAAGGCCCCGTTTACAGAAGAATGGCAGAGAATGGAGAGCTTTCATTCATTTTTTTCCTCCAGGTTACACGAGAATAGGGTCTGGAGTGCCTGAATCCACAAACTTTTGAATCCAGGGTCCAGAGTGTAAAGTTTTCAAAACATTTTCTTTTCCATGTCCATGTTGACGAGATTTTCAGCATTTCTAGGCAAACGCTGACCTACATCTCATGCCCAGTACTCATTTTACATGAAGACTGCACATGCATCCCAAAAACAACAAAAACAACTTCGGCTGTCCACCGAGCAACAAGTGAGCTGCTTACTGTACTCGTTTTTTATCCAGACAGAAATTTCCAGACACTTTTGTTATCCAGTCAAAATAACTCCTGCGTCTTTGTGCGTCCACTAACCATTGCTGTTTATAAAAATCTGGCTTCATCGGAAACTTCACTACCACTGTTTCACTACAAACCACATCGCCATCTACTGGCCTGGCATGCACGCTACAGCTTTTTCAATCGTTCTTGTGTCTCTGTGTGATTGCAGAAAAACATGTGAACTTATGACAGCGTTGTTGTCTAAATGGGGCCGAAAATGAGTCCTACCACTGAAAAGACAAAAAGACAGGTTCAATTTAAGATTTTGCAGGGGCAAGTGGCAGCCATTGGATCTGAAAGGGGGCCATTTTCTTGCCCCCCCCCACTGGACTCACCACAGAGGGGCAGCAACATTATACTTCTTTTTGGTTCTCCAAATAAGTTCCTTTTTCTGTGTCACCAAAGTTGTCTGTAAAGTGTATTTACTCTACTGTTAAATAGAACATACTCACTG
The DNA here is from genome assembly GCA_036419115.1 of Scarus forsteni. Lineage (NCBI taxonomy): Eukaryota > Metazoa > Chordata > Actinopteri > Labriformes > Labridae > Scarus > Scarus forsteni. Next base: position 29,505,836 of record JAZDUH010000341.1, on the reverse strand, counting down.
GAGTGTGACACCTGATGGAGTCTGATATAGAGGCTGCAGCATCAAACTCAAGCTCCTATGATCACTTTTCTTTGAACAGGAACTTATTAAACAACAGAATGAAGTCCCATTTGAATTCTCATCTCCACATCCTGATCCAGAGAGCAAAACAAATTGAGTTGGGGAAGGATTGGTAAAAATGTTCAATATCAATGCTGAATGAGCCACACATGACCGAAGAGGAAGCCGAGTTTGAAATGTGATTCCAGTCCCTGTCGCTCCTATCCCTCCTCTTTTAACATGTTTTAATTGAAGGTTTTAATTAGCTGTGAGAGACAACCTTCACTTCCCCCTCACACTGCATGTTAAATGACACATTATCACATTTCCTGTACCACATCGGAATACCAATCGCACGAAACAAAGACAGGGCGTATTACAGAGTTTTCAAATTAATTTGCAGCTTCAGAAAATACCACTTCCTCTAGTAGACTCATTAATCAAACAAATTATTTACGTTTCTGAGACAAATCTGAATGAAGTACTGAATTATGGGGGCTTTAGCTCAACAAAATGACAGAATTAGAGGTATTTTGAAACTGACGCAGGTGCATTCTCAATCACATTAGAAACAAAAGCCAGGAGGCTGTTATGTGGATTAGACAGCTGCTGTAAGAATTCACTTGGCACAGATCTGCTGTGCATTTAGCTCCTTTCACAATTTATAAAACTACCTGACAAGTATTTATCTGGTTTTATGTGCTCCTGCTCACTCTGAATGTTAATAATGCAAAGCCACAAAATAACAAGAGCACCTGCTGAACCTCAACAGAAGGGGAAAACGTTCTCCCACTGGCTGAAAGTATCTATTTTTGTACGTAAAAGGATAAAATGCTAATTTCGCCTCATTAAAATGTATGCATGGAAGGTGTTTGTGCAACTCGAGGAGGCTGCTTTTTTGTTTTCCTCACATGGTGCACTTTCTTGATCTTCAGTGCAAGAACAAGACAGAGTACGAAGTGATTATTGAGGGGCTTGCAGGATTGATGCATATCCAAGAGGAAGCTTCTCAAAAAAACTGAGGGTGTTTACTCGCTCAATAACAGAATTAACACTCTCTACGTGAGTCTTTGTCACTCCTCTGTCTCTACCTGTTATATGAGTGAGCTGGTGATATTATAGCTTTCTTTTGTGTGAAGTCTCTGCTGTAAACACTCATGACTCAAGCCTTTTGTTCCTTCATTGTCTCTTCTATTTTACGCCCATGCAGATATTGTGATGCTCTTTTGTATGTAAATCAAGGGCTTAGATGTTACCTCTCTCTGTGTCACTTAACCCCTTTGGAAACAGATTCAAAATGTGATGCAGAAAACCTTTAAAACATTCATGTATCCTACCGAAACACAATTTTGTCAGTAAGAAAATGGGCATGTTTTCTTCAAGGCAGAACAGTCTTACACTCTGACAGCCAGGATCAGAGAGTGTGGTTGAGAGTGGCACATCACTGGTGTCTCTTTTGAAGCATACAGACATAAACAATGACCAACTGTTGGCATTGATTTTCTTTCTTCTCTTTTGTGTCTTCTTTTTGTGTGCAGGTTGAACCAAATAGCATCGCAGCAAGAGATGGGCGCATCAAAGAAGGAGATCGTATTCTGCAGGTTGGTATTTTCATCTCACTGTCTAAAGTCCTCTCACATAAGGCTAAAATATTAACTCACATAGCCTCTAAGTGTATATCCCAATGCAAAAAGTGTTGGGATGCCGTTTATAACCTTGAATGAAATGGTGTTCAAATTGATTTCAGGTAATGGGGACTATCACAACACAATGCCTTCGAAAAGTTGGGTATGACAACAGAAAAAGTTGTAAATAGCTCAATAAACACCTAGAACATTTGACGGGCCAGTGGATTTATTTGTAACGGTTAACAGAACCATAACTCTGTGTAAACCAAACACCCCACACACGTCGAGTGGTATAGTCACAATGTGGAAGACTGCAAGGACAAAAAATATTTCTCGACATGAAATAATCGAGAAAATATCCTGAAAAGCATTTACAAATTATCCTTATTTTACTCGTATTGTGCTCATGGTCCCAGCTGCTTTTAACCTTTTTTTTTAACTTTTTTGTTTCACCCTTTTAAAAGGGTTTGCGAACCTTCATCTTTTCCAAAGAATTTTCTGTTTCCTTTTTTTTCTGTCTGTGCCAAGCAGTCTTACCACAGTCGACCCTTGAATCAGCCCATAAGACGGTCTTTAAAGAAGATACCCAGGCTGCTGGTTTCTCCAGTCTGCCCAAGCATATGTATATTTAATCACCTCGTTTTACCAGGGAAATTAAAGTCCTTAGTAGCCGCCACAGCCAGCACTATATCATCTGTAGTACTCCTCTCTGTCTCAATCTTCCTCCGTCTCATTATGCGAAATCACCCCTGGGGTCTGAAGCTGTATTCATGTGCTCCTTAGATGTCCTTAGTTTCTGAGGTTGTGGGGAGCTCCTCTGACTTACAGCTTTAGTTCTAATCAACAGTATATTCATTTAATTTTGAGACTACATGCAACAGAATGATGTTTGGTGCCCCCAGAATAAACAGATAAACAACACATCTTTGAGCATAATTTATTTAAAGACAAAATTACTTTAGTTTCCTGTGATTAGTAAAGTATGTTGTCAAATCTGAGCACTTTCCTAATGTTATGCATCTTTAGTGGGTAGATTTTACACCAGAATTTAGGATGATAAGAGTATTGCAATGCTCTTCAATCAACATGAGCCTATTCCATTGGGTTATAGTTGATAATCATGTCTTTTTTTCTATTTTGGAAACTTGTTAGTCCCTTTGCACTTGAATTAGACAGGATAAAATATAACAGACAAATCCCCAAAAAGATTATCTTGCAAAAGAATGATGTCAATAATTAGAAAAATTAACACAAAGAGCATGAGCAGTTTCACTTGTTTGAATTTTGTGTGTGTAATTATCTTACAGTGCATTTAGAGCCGTGTGGAGACTCTAAATCCTTTACTCAAAGTATAAGGGTGATTTGGGATAAACCCTTGGGTAGATTTGCTCTTATCTGCAAGTTTTGAATCAGCATAAAAAGTATTTTGTTCCTTTTCCTTCTTTTTAACGTTGTGATAATTTCCTATTTGGGTTTCATTCTTTGTTAAATGTGTCTTCATATTTTCTATTGAACCCAATATTCCTATGCAAATGAATGTAAATATATTACACTTAATTTACTGAACTCTGTGCTAATGAGTTTCAAAGGTTTGTGTTGATGAAGAACATTTTCTGATCGTTACTGGATCCATTTACAGACCTGAATCCCCCGCTTTACTGATCAGCTGATTGAAACACCTGCTGCCTTTTATAGCCTCTCTCTGATTGGCTGTTGTTCTGCCTATTAAGCCTCCAGTACCTCTCTTAACAAGCTGAGCTGATCTCTAACAGAACTGTATTAAACGCTAACTTCATTTTACTAGTAAGTTAATAAGGTGAATAAATAAATGTAATTTACAATAGAAAATTGACCAAGGAAGCAACCATGTAAAATTGCAGCCACATGAAAGTGAAGAATTTGACTGGGGATGCAAAATAGGAGAAAAGAAGTGCCCTTGAATGAGGAAGTAAGTGGTGTTGCACATTTTCAATAGATACCCTCTCAGTGTGCTCAAGATACTTAAACTCATGAGCAAACTAAAAACAGGTTTATCTTTGTCCTTTCAAATGTGTTTTTGTCAGTCATTACTGCAAAAAAAAAATCTAGACAACAGGAATGTATTTACCCAGTTATTTAGACTTGATACACATCAATTCAAACTTTGGTATATTATAGAAATATCTGACTCTTTTTTAACTATTGGAGGGTGACTCTTTAATTACATTGTTTTTACCATGAGTTTTTTTCTATCTAGTGTCCCAGCTACACAGTGTTGTTAATTTGAATAAATTGCTTGTTTTATTCTGAATAATAAATCTTACTTTTGATGTGAAGTATGATAAATAAACAATATTAAAAATAAGCAATAACTATCAGTTTTCCTGTCTATCTGCTGTTCTGCTTTATACTATATTTTACATATTGCACGTGTTCCTTTCCCCTTGATCCCACAGTAGATGCAAAAAGCCAGCATTCATTGAAATATAGCTGATAGAAAGTTATTTTTATTCGACATAGTGTGTAAGCATAACAGTTACACCAAAGGAATTTCTTTTTTACACAGAACTGCTAAATATTTTGTATATATATTTTTTTTGCAAACAACTTGGACTTAAAATGCTCCACAGCCCCATTGAAACAAAAAATCCTATACTAGTGTGTCTCCCTACCATCTAGAACTTTTTAATAAACGCACAAGTTCTTCAACTGCAGCCATCAAAATACAGAGTGAGTGTAGCAACTCTTTTCTTCTTATACCTTTATATATACAATTCCATTACATAAAAACTGTTATTTACTATATCTGACAATATTACCTCATCTTTGCAAGATGGCCTGATTTCTTGAAAATATAAAGCTCCCCATGTTGTGCTGCTTAGCATCTGTGGTTGTGGCAATGTCCTAACGTCTCTTTGTGGGTGTTTATATAAGTATTGTATAATTATCCTCAGAATAAGGCTAAAGAAAGACAAACATCATTTGAAAGTCTTCAGTAAACTTGGTCACTCTTTGAATTTTAACACCGCTGTACCTGAGACAAATGTAATCATGTACTGTGATCCAGTCTGAAAGTGGACCGACTGATGGTGATTCATTATGACTTTTATTGTAGAAAGTCAAAGAAATGGTCAAATCTGTGGTTTTAGTCTCCAAATAAACAACACACTAAAGACAGAGTGACACACTTTGGGCCATTTTACTCGCATTGCACAACCTGTGATGTGATCATTTACATTCACACATTGTAACTGCCACATAAAAACAAGACATTGTTTTGCCATAATCTCAACCTGCTACTACAGTGACTAGCTGTGTAGCAGTGTTACCTCCTCCCATATTCATTGTGTATACTACATCACTCAGGAGTACCCCCATCCTCTCTTCCAGTGTTTCGGTGTCCCAGTTGTGTGAGTGATTGTGGGTAGCAAGGCCGGCTGTACTCCTGGCCCTATTATCTTCTTCTGACAGCCCCATTACTCTAGTGAGGAAAAGATGAACGCCACCTGTCAAAGAACAGTTAATTGTGTGTCTGGATGTGTGCTGAGAGCGGAGGCTAGTGAGGTCGGACTACACACTCGCAATTGACTCCCCCTTAAAGAGCCTGTAGTACCATCTTACCTTTTTACAGTGGTGTGGCGAGTGTTGGGCTTTTAAAGACCTGAGGGTGTGAGCAAGGTGGAGGAGAAATATGGAGAAAGTAAAGTGTTGAAAACAAACAAATGGAAGGAAGTAAGTGGGTGGAAAGATGAGAAAAGAAAACCAAACTGGTAGTTTTAAGGCTTTTGTAAGTTACAAGTGCAAAGAGGAAGAAGGGAAAGACAAGGTGGTTATGTGGTCGTGGGACTTGAAGAAAAGCTTAAGGACAAGTGATAAGCACAAGGTCCTTGGATATTGAAGCTCAAAGTTTACAATCTAATCGGTCCATCCTTTAATCAGAGAAGATGTTCTTGTTAATTCTGACAGAAACCTCTAAAGTCTTTTTGAGTTGTTTAACTTACAGGGAAGGGATGAATATGAGTCTCCATGACTATTTGTGCTGTGATTGAAAAGCAAAATTGGTTTATTTATGTGCAGTCCCTCTAAGGGACTTTTACAAGACTGAATTAATGTTTAGAATATTACAATAAGAAGTAATTAATCACCTTGGCTTTTGAAAGATGATCTCCAAAATATAATTGGTTCATTCTGTTGTGTGAGCTGATATTTAAAGATCTCTCTCTCTCTCTCTAAATTTTCTTTCATATAATAAGTTTTGCAGACTCAGCTCAGTTCATAGGTTAGATTTTTATGTTGTACTTTTGTTTGTCTTTGTTTTCTTTGTTAGTGGATCAAAGTCAGTTATATTGTGTATAATCTATCCATCCTTCACAAGTTGTAGCTGTAACTGTAGTCCTTGTTCCTGTCATCAAACCTATTGTTGCACCATAACCAGGAAATAAACAAAAAACTTTCAGTAATAACACTGTTATCCTGGAAGTCTGTTTCCAGTCCAGACCAGAGGCTCAGTTCTTTGGTCCGCACCAGAGTTCTTGTGAGCTTTCAAACCACCTGCATTAAAAGAACTGGGCTGTATTTGGTCAGTAGGTCAGAGAGGTACTGCGGTACCCTGTCATTTCAGGATTTAAATCCATGGAGTACTATTTTAAAATCAGTTTTTGTTGGTCAGGAAGCCAGTGGAGTTTTTTTTAGCACAAGTGTGATGTGTTAAGTTTTCTTTGGTCCTTTATGTCCTCTGGCTGCTGCATTTGGGATTAATTGAAGTCTGCTGATTGAGGTTTTTGAAAGTTCAGCACAAAGGGCATTGTACTAATCTAGTCTACTAGATACAAAAGCGTGGACCAGTTTTTCTGAGTCTGACTGGGACATGAAGGACCGAAATTTAGCAATATTTTGCAGATGATAGAAGGCTTTTTTTGTTCCGGAGGTGATATGCTGCTGGCAGGTCAAATGTTGATCAATTGTAACACCAAGATTTCTGATGTACTTGCTGTTTTGAAAGGATATGCAGATGACAGAGAAGTATATTCTTCCCTCTGTTTTCGGAACCTATAATTAAAATGTCTGCTTTGTCTGTATTTGGTTGTTATAAATGAGGAGACAACCAATGACTTATTTTTATTCATGCATTTGATCATGTGTATAGACTCAAGATTTTCAGAGGAGAAGGATACATATAGTTGTGTATCATCTGCATATGAATGAAAAGAAGCATTGTGCTTTTATGGTATGATACCAACTACAGACTGATTAACAGCGGACCAAGAACTGACCCTTGTGGCACCCCGTAATCAATATTGAATTTATTTGATGAGAAATTGCCTAATGAAACTGTAAAGGTTCTTTCTGTGAGGTGTGATTGAAGTCAGTTAAGGACAAGTCCAGATAGGCCGATGTAATTTTCTCAGACAATATAAAAGGATGTGATGGACATCAGTATTGAAAGCGGAACTTAAATCTAATAATACTTAGAGTTTGTTTGAATCTGTGTTGGTTTTTAGGTCATTAATTACTTTGACTCGAGCAGTTTTGTGCTGTGATCTGTCCTGAAACCTGATTGATACACATCATATGAGTTGTTTTGGGATAATAAATAAAGAATTCTTTAGATATCTCATTAAGAAGCAAGGAATTATCATAAAGAGCCATGACCCTGCCATTCACCGAGAACCTACATGAGAACCTATTTGAAGTCAACATTTAAATCTGCTTACAGTATTTCTCAGGTAATGTGTTGCCGAGAATTGCGCGTATAAGGGGACAGCCTGAAAACATAATGTGTCTGTCTTTGGCTGTTGATGGCGTTAAGGCATCAACCTGTGTCTTAAAGGATTAGAAAGAATATGGTCAGGAGCATTCCGTTCATCTTTTCGTTCTTGACGCTGAAATTGAAGATGATGATGGTGAAATTACAGGTAGTTCTGACTTTAGACTCTCCACTTCACTCCTCTAAACACTACACCTGTCTTTGATGTACAGATAAATGGCTTCGAAGTGCAAGACAGAGAGAAAGCCGTTGCCTTGCTGTCAAGTGAAGAAGCAAGGAGCATCACACTTCTCGTGACAAGACCAGAAATCCAGGTAAGCACTCACACACGTACACAACCTCCTGGCCCCATCTTGACAACTAACGTCATGTCAAATAACAACAGCTGCCTGCTAAGTGCCTTTTCCCTTCCCTCAGACTGTCAGCCAGATTGGCTGGAGTTCCTGCACACACGAGCACACAGACTGAGAGAGAGACAGGTTTCTGATGAGATGTTGTTGATTTCAGCTCGAGGAGGAGGTATGGCTGGATGATGAGCAGCAGCAGCTGGTGGAGGAGCTAAAGATGGAGATCCTGGAGGAGAGGAGGAAGCAGAGGGAGCACAACTTTGACAGAGGAGATGAGGTGAGGAGCCTCGTCAAAACAAGAGAGAGAAACCTGGCATTGAGGCAAATGGTTGACAGAACTGGAACGAAGAAGAGACCTAAATAAAGAACTTGGTAGAAAAGAGACGAAAACTTGAAGTTTACAATCTTGCTGTCTCTTCCATCCTCAACAATCAAAGGGCTTGATGGCTGACAGAGACGTAACACTGGGGGATATGCCAGCATTTGAATACTTTTAAAGTATCAGTTACAACTTTGGTGAAGTTTGGAAAAGAACATGGCCAAAAATATAGGCTGTGGCTAAAATCTGAAATGTTTTTAATGTATTTTTTGGGCATTTTGTGCCTTAATTGAAAGGAGAGAGACAGTGGATAGGCTTGAGAAAGGGGGAGAGAGAGTAGGAAGACACTCTGCAAACTGGTCACAGGCTGGATTTGAACCCGGAGCGGCAGAAGTATGTATATGGGACGTACATGGTTGCTAACCACTCCGCCATACCAGCACCCCAATATCTGAAATGTTTTAATGCCATTTACCTCTGATACCAAGATTTAAGTATCATTCCTCTGCAATATTGGTGATAACATAAAAACGGGTACCTTGTTGACCTTGACAGACCTTAAAATTCTTCTGTAGCCTTTGTTTGTTCGTGTACACTAAAACAATTTGATATTAAAGGAAGCATTTCATGGATTTCACCTTGTCAAGCACACTTGCAAATTCTTACTCCGTGTTTTGGAAGTATGGTCACCATCTGACCAATCTGCTGCTACAGTAACCCCAGTAATCCAGCCCAGATTTAGCACCACTGAGCCCTCAACCTAAAGCACCTAATGCAGAGCCAGAGTCAGCATTTGCCAATGTAGTGCCTCCATTTGCCAAAGTTCTTCCTCCATTTACTCAGCTGATAACGATAACCTCTTGTAAGCTTGAAGTGGGTTAATTATGAGGCACCATCGACTGTAATATATCGACTAGCATTTGCACCTAGCTATATCCCATCAGGTTGAAAGCTTGAAACTTGCTTTATTGGCAACCATGTTTACGAGTGCCCAAGGCCTCCAACAACCCAACCTCAAAAACTCAATCAGTCCCTTCAATATGGTGCTACTTGCTGTCCAGTTCATACATTAAGGGAAAAAAATTGTTTTGAGGGGCTACACTTAGCAAAACATGCTTCTTTTTTATGAAGCATAACAATACTAAAAACATATCTTTCTTTCTTTAATGCCAGAATCAGCTTGAAGAGGAGACAACAGACACAGCTACCTGCTCCTCCAACAATCAGGACAGCGGATTTGGACGCAGCACCGACAGTCCAGAACACCAGCCTCTTCTGGCTAGAATTCAGAGGAGGACCCCAGCTCACTGCCTGAGGGAAAGATGGCGGGCTGAGCACCCCCACACAAGACGAGGGACTGCTGGGCCTCAGGACACCCAGGGTGTAAGGACAGTATCCAAAGGCAAGAGCCATGAAGGCGTTCTTAGTATTCGCAGCGGGGGTGGAGGGATTCTCGGGTTGGAGAACCGCTTCCAGCAGCTCCTGGAGCTCAAGTGTCAAATCCGCAATGGAGGAGAGTGTGGGGTGTACTCCATCCGACACAGCATAGAGTGTAGTCTCACTGAGCAGGCAGCAGGGGACGCAGATGATGCAGCTGACCTAGATGAAGGGAAGGGAGTGGAACAGGAGTTGCGGATGCTTAATGAAGAACTGCGCAGCATTGAGCTGGAGTGCCAAAACATCATGCAGGCACATCAGCTCCGTCAGACCCACCAGACTGATCCGTCCCAGTCTCCATCCTCACCTGGACGGAGCCCCAAAGATGGACTGAAGAGGCACGGCAGGTTGGCTGACATCTTTGAACACCCAGAGCGATCAGACAGCGATAAGATCCGAGAGAAAGACAGTTCCAGTGCTTACAACACGGCAGAAAGTGCAAGGTCCACGCCCCTCGGTATGGAGAGATCTCCTGATCATTCTCTGCAAAGACACATCAGCATCACCAACCAGAAAAACCTCAGACTGGCTTCTTCCACACCTTCCAGCCCCATCCCCATACCCAAGCCTCAAGGTCCCAGTCATGGAAGACCAGTAGACCCAGGGCCCGTTATCTCAAGTAGTCCAGACCAGAGCAACCCATCCCGATCCGAGTCGGACCCTGCCCTGCCTGCTGATGATGAGAGATGTGAGAAGAAAGGGAGGAGTAGAGATTCCAGAAGAGGGCTTACATATGGCTCTCCGTATCAGACAGCACCCTATTCTGGCCAGGGAGGATCTCGGCAACTTCAGGTAAGTGCAGTTAAAAAAAAAATTCCTTAGCCACCATAGACGCACTTTAAAGGTGGAACATAAGGAATTAGTTCTTCTCTAACAGAGTTCTCTATGTTTCAGAGCTACATGCAGCTGCTACAACAGCACTCATCCCTGGAGTACTCCCAGAGCCAGCTGAGCCTACTCAGTGTCTGCAGAGATCCAGTACACCGAGGAGGGCGCCCTGGGGAACCCCGTCTGGAGTGGAAGGTCAAAGTACGGGCCGACGGAACGCGCTATGTGGCCCGCAGACCTGCCCGTGACCGAATCCTGAGGGAACGTGCCCTGAGGATCCGAGAGGAGAGGAGCGGAGGCATGACAACAGACGATGATGCAATGAGCGAGATGAAGATGGGGCGCTACTGGAGCAAGGAGGAGAGGAAGCAGCACCTGGCAAGAGCCCGGGAGCAACGGAAGAGGAGGGAGTTTATGCAAAAGAGCCGCCTCGAGTGTCTGAAAGAAGGGTCTGCAAGTGGAGCTGAGGGCAGGAAAGAGATTAATATCCTTGAACTCAGCCATAAGAAGATGATGAAGAAACGTAACAAAAAGATTTTGGACAACTGGATGACCATCCAGGAGTTGATGAGCCATGGAGCAAGAGTACCTGAGGGCTCCAAGGTGCACAACGCCTTCCTGTCAGTCACAACTGTATAGTGGAGACAAAGAACTGCAGACTTTAAAAAGTGAACACTTAAGTAGCCTGAGTTAAGGAGCTTCTGTGTTGTGTATAAAAGTCTCTGAACTTCTGTAGCATTGCGAAAGCAACTTTGTAACTATCAATTGAAGAATGTTTCAACAGGTCTACAACTCTTTCCTGACAAGACCTTAGCCATTAGAGACGTGACTTTTCACTGTTTTTACACTGGATTTCTGAGGATGTACTGGCTTTTTACAGCAAATGATTTGGTAGCATTTTGGTTTGGACTGGTAAACTCTTGAGAAGTGAAGAACCAACTTGTTAAAGGTATAATAAGCAACATACTGGAATGGATATCTTGTAAATGTCCTGTTCTGGCACTGTTTTTGCAAACTACATGCAAAGTGTTTTGGCTATCCCTACACTTAACCTCAGTGCACCATTTACCCTCCCCTTTTGACCCGATGTCCACATGTGGGCCAGTATTTTTGTAAATGCAGCTTTTTCTGTGCAGCTTGTCCTTCCGTTCACATGCAATTCATGTTTTGAGTTTACTTATAATGTATGTGTTGTAAAACTTCTGCCAAGGTCAAGGTTTTTGAAGACTCCGTGTTGGGTATTATACAGAATTTGATCAAGATTTTCAGACATGTCTTATACTAAACAAAAACAAAGACATATATACTCATTATGCCTGCTAACAACAGTAAATGTAGCCACAAATGAGACCGTCACACTAATCTGACTTGTGGTTGAAATAGATTTTGAAGAAAAGGGAAGGTGCATATCATGGACATGGTCACAAGGTTATAAGCAGTATATAACAGTCTGCTTTTGTGTTTCCCTGTGAACAAGGAGATTTTTTAAAAATGAATGTGCGTGGACAAGATTAGTTTGAAATGGAAATGCCTCTTTTCAAAAACACCGGCCTATGTGTGGACATGAAACTCTACCATTTTACCCCACATACTCTCTCCTTCCATGGGACTCATGGTTGAAGATGGAGGGTTCACATGACGTGTTTCAAAATTTAAGCAAATCTTTAACAACCCGAAGGGAGAGTTGTCCTGCTGGTATTAACATTGAGCTGATGGCAACAAACCAGTGTCACATGATTTAGTTTGGATGTGACATCTACTTGATTATTGTTTAAATATTGCGTATTGTACCTTTAACTTCATGATGACGTGTTAACTGCTGCTGCATTGCCCAGTTTACCCTTGTTAACTGGACCCTTTTATACTATGTGCTGTGTCTATTCTTCACTCTTTGGTTTCATTACATATGAAGCGACTTCACTCGCCTCGTTGAAGGTGGCATTTTTATAATGAGGGAAATTCCAATATTTTTCAGTCTTTGTATACTAACTGACTTTTTGTATGGGAGTTTTACACTGAATGTTCATGTACTGTAAACCTTTTATCGCAATTTCTTGATTATGTTTATATAACCAAGGTTGGACAATATTTGATTGTACTGTAGCTTGTACTGTAAGCCAGATGGATACAAAGGGAGATCAAATACTGAGATTTTTTAAGAACAACCATCAAGTTGATGTCCATGTCAGATGGAAATGAAGCAATTTTACCTCAACAATTATTCTTTGAAACTCCAACAAATTTCGACTTTTTCAGCTCAACTTTCCACTGGGTCAGCATATGCCCAAACCACGAATGTGTGAATTATGTTTAAATGTTATATAAATTCATATTTATATTTAATGGTATTTTTATTTATTGTAAACTGATTTTTACAACTGGCAGTTTTGTCTGTCTGGTAATTGTGTCACATTGAGGGGCTAAACTTTAATAGGCCAACTCAAGGTACTGTCAAAAAGAAGCATCATACTGCAGCCTTTGACTCAAATCTGCTGCATTTCACTGTAAAGTTCATCAAAGTGGCCTTCAGCTCAGTATCTGTTCACAGTGATATTTGTAATAAAACACTTCAAGTAAAAAACTAATTGTGCTTTGTACTTTTTCAATCATTAGTTATTAATTACTTTAATGCTTCCGCGAAATGTACAGGTGCTGCACAGTGAAGTGCAATGTGGATTCAAACTTTATATGGACCATAATATAATGATATATATAATATACAAAAATAGTAGCATAATAACATAAAAACTATATGACATAGAGACACTACAAGTTAGAGAAATCCTACTAACATGGGTTAGGGTTATGGTTAGGTTTGGGTTACCCTAACCCTAACCCTAACCCTAACCCTAACCGGTATGTAGCCATTCTAGTAGTTCCTGCTTGAGTCACTGTCATATGTAAGTGCACATTTTAACAAAAAGCCCTGGAAGTGAAGTAATCACGTACAAAAGCAAGTGATGGGCTTGTGGCTGCATGGCCTTGACCTAAAAAACAATCAAATCCTCTCAGATCAAGCTTGACCATAGGTCATTATTAGTCAGTCTAATGTTGGTATTGTTCACTGATGGATATTTTGTTTGTGTTTCCTCTGAAAATTACCTCCTTCCTCTGTAAGTTGAGCACCGTGTGCATCAACTGACCCTCAGTTACACACATTGTGCAGAGTTAGATATTTTACAACTAGAGAGCATAAGAGTGCATGAGGACAAGGTGTCTCTGTACTTTTTTATTCATCACAGCAGTGACAGAGACCTCAGTATAAAGCCTGTGTAGTCAAACAATGTCATATGCAAGGATACCTCATCCTCTCAAGCATAACAGTGTGTAGTCTTAGATATTCAAAAAATAATATAACATTTTTCACATTTGTTTTTCTACCTCCGTTTGCCAAATTATCTACGGCCGAGTACTTGCCAGCAGCCCCGTGGTTGGGAACTTCTGCCCGAAGGAGGTTAAATTTCACCAAGTTCGTACTTCCATTTTGGGTAACTGCCATGGTATGTTCACTTTATCTGATGCTCAAAAAACCATCTTGTTTATTTCCCACCTGGGCCCAGTCCACACTGATTGGTTGATGGATCTGCTCTGTGGTAACTGGGCAGTTCAGCGCTGCATGGCTCAGTCTGCATCCATTCTCTGCCTGTGCTCTGCATTGGGCTAACACTCATGATGAAACAATATTATGAAATTACACTGGTAAGTTCATTCAAGGAGGAGGGGGAGCAAGACATTTTGGGAAGAGTAAGAAGTGTTAATGCTCCACTCTTTTTTTTTTGTTCTCAGGAGTGCACTTCTTCGCAGATGAAACATGTTAAAGGGCATATAAAACTAAATAAGCTCAGCATGATCTCTTTAAAGCATTCTCCAGTTACAGTGTTAATAAGCAAAGGACAAACATGAGGTGCTGCAGCCCTTACCTTGGACTTATGAACACCAAAATATATGTTCAGTCTGGACTAACATTTTTTTAGAAGTTTAAAGAAGCTCAGGAAAGTTGTCCTATCCTGTTGTCTCTGCATTTTACCCCGAGGCTCATGACTTGATGGCTGCCCAACATTCCCTCCAGCACTACAGTTAGCTTAAGACTGAGGGTCTCGCAGTTTTTGTTGACTGTCATGACAATTATTTATAAAACAGTCAAAATTTAGATTTCAGCCTGACATCAACAAACTTGGTTACATTACCCTCTACCTCTCCTCCATTTCTTGAAAAGAGCAGCACGAACCTGGCTGTGACCTTTTTGTTACCTTTTTTAACAGCAAACACAAGACTCAAATTCCATCTAAAAAACACTTTTTCTATTGTTCCCCCCCCTTCAGTGTCAAACAGAGTGCTCAGAAGTTTTTTAAGGTTCAGTTTGAAAACATCTCAATACACAGAGAGCGATGTCTCCATCTTATCCACCACCTCATGCATTATGTATGTGGGGGCCAGCTGTTTACATGCTCGGATTTAAGAGGCACAACAGCAAAACACTTGCGTCCCAATGCTCCAAATAAAAAACACGCCCTTTTTTTAGGAGAATAGGATCTCGTTTCCTGCAGAGAACAACACATTTGATCCTCTGCCTGACACACAAACACAGAGTGGAGGGTGTGGAGGCAGCCTGGCTGTTGATCTGAAACTGCAAGAGAATCCTTAAGTGCTGCCAACTTACCATGAAATCCCCCAAACTCTAAAACCACACAGGGTGTTTGTCAGTGATTACATAGAAAATTATCACTAATTGATCACATGGGAGAAATATTGGAACTGTAATGATCGCTGCACCTGGATAAAAACATACTCCCTGTCTTGTTTCTGCTCCAAATCAAGCTTCCAAATCTCCATATTCACTCCAAGAAAGTCTCAAATCATTTGGACGTTGCTGATGGCACATGTTAATCCACTCTGTTGTTGCAGTTTACACTTTTCATGTATTCAAGCTGGAAAGACTGACTGACAACTCGCGCGTGCACGTGTGGGGGGCGGGTCTATGTCCATTAACTGATAGCAGGCATCAAAGCTAAACTACACTCCTGACTCAAAGCATTAAAGAGATGCTGGTGAAGTCTCCTCATCCTCCTGTCAATCTGCTGTGTCTGTCCACAGCCCATTGAACTGAAGAATTAATGAGCAACATCAGACCAGCATCCCCTTCCCCAACATTATGCATTATAAAATAAAATCAGGTAGCACTGCTGCACCTACTACCTGCTGTCCATAAAATCCAAACCCGTTACGTCTTTGTGACAGGAATAATTCCCGCCCCACAACCAAGCTTTATGAATGTTTAATGGACCATATGCATTGAAGGGATGACTGAATGTATTTGAATATTGATCTGTTACTGTGGCTTTTTTTAGTAAAGCTCTCATTCAAATAGGCTTGGATTTCCACGCATGTTATACAGCATTACAGTTGTATTATCATACTAAACCATATGCAAAGGAACTCAAGCAGTGTGTCATATTCTCACTTTAATGTATGTTAGCTGATCTTAGCCAATATTTAAAAAAAAAAATCATTTATCATTTCAGTATTTTTTTTGTGTATAATGTAACACAGCATTGTAATGTGTTTTTTATATGGAAACCAGTCCAATAAGCAATATCTGTAATGGTGTCACCATCTAAGTGATAGTGAGTGTCACTAAATCTTTTTTGTTTATTCTTTTATTTATTTTGAGAAAATCAAACCAAAGTTTAGAATCTGAAAACCTCTAAGTTAAATTAAATTCTTATTTCTTCACTAAACGACTATGCAGTGGTGGATGCTGGGTAATGTGTTTAAAGTGTTGTCCAATCATAACCCTCGATTTAGTCATGTGACAATACTGTGCGATTGAACACACCTGTGAGACAATCAAGCTGGCGGTCATGCTGTCTAGATACAAAGTGTTTGCAGGGAACGACAGAGGAGAGAAGAAGCAGAGAAGGCTAAAAAACTTCTGTTTTCTTTTCTTTTCTTTTTTTTTTTGTTGAAGAACCGACCGACTGATGGACAAGAGGACGCCCTGAACAAACACTCACCAGGTAAACTTAAGAGAAAGTTTGGTCACATCGGTGTAGTCTTAACTTTAGACTGTTGTTGAATATATGAAATGCATCAAAAACGATGCGCACATGTAAAAGTACTGCTAGATATTTGGCTAAAATGATACTTCTGAAAGTAAAGTCAAGCTGTGAATCATTTGCGAGGGTATTTGGAGGCAACATTTACTTGACAATGCATCTGTCTTTTCTATACTGTTCAGAGTTGCTTCTCTGATCTTCCAGAAACAGCCACAACCATGACGCCAAAGTAGGTGAGTACAAACTATGGCTTGTCTGATTGGCTGCTCATAATTGTGTTGTGGTTGCTGTTGAGCACTTTCCTCAGTGTGTGTTTGTGTCTGTATTTGTGTTGATGGACAGGTGTAGTTGTATAAGTTCTACACCTTTTTACTAATTTAAAGAATCTCTTGTCTCCAAGTGGAGCACTGTACTTAAAAGTCCAGCAGCTGTCTTTGTTTGTTTCAGCACCACAGTGAGATGGACAGCTCCTCTGCTCTCTCTCCCTGCAGAAAGACACACTGTTGTGATTCTGATATTGATATACAGCACTGGTTTTCATTTTTTATATATATATACCTCAAAGCACACCTAATACACAGATGGACTGTGGCTTAAGTCCGACACATTTACATGTCAGTGTTCATTAGTATGCAATGCCCTCTATTAAAACACAAATAATAAAAAAAATAAAGTAAAAAAAATATCAAGCCAAAATCTCAGGACACACCATTTCCAAATTAAAGCAAAAAAACCCTTTAACATGTACCAACCATCAATTAAACAGTATTATAAAGCAAACTTCAAATAAATGCTTTTAAAGTTCAAAGTGCTTTTTCAGGGGTGCAGAGAAGTGATAGACAAAAAGATTAAAAAGTAATCATTTTAATAGTCAATGCAACTGTTATCATTTTTTTTTTTTTACCACCAATCAGTAAAAAAAATACAAAGCAGAGGTGTAGTTACTTACCATTCCATTGCACAGGTACCAAAATAGTAACAAGATAACAAGGTGGATTTAGAGATTTATGCACACCAGTATAGAAAAAGTAAAAGAAACAATAAAGTAATGATAAGAAACAAGAGAAAAGGCGAAGCAATAAAACCAGAAACAAACTTACAAGAATTAAATAAGAGCTAAAATACATACAAAAGCCACGTTAAGGAGATTAAAAAAGAAAAATCTCTGTGTAATGGTCATTCAAATCTCATAGTATCGCTTAAAATGCTTATCAAAGAAAGCAAACATTACTTTGAAGATGTGCTAAAATTTCAGCAATACACATTAAAACTTTTTTGAAACCAGTTTTTAATATCCTTTAAAACTTTATAACATCCTTCACATTCTAGTTCTGGTAACTTCAAAAGACTTTGTTACTTTAGAGGTTTTAAGGTTGTGAACAGCTGTAGAATTTGCATTTGTTATCTAGAAAGAATAATTGGTAGTAGTAACTTATGGTTGGACAAATTCCCAAGCACATCTACACTTGCCTCAGGTCCTCGCCCCTCATGATGCCTGATGACTGTTAGTCCTCTTCATTGGAGTAAGTGTGATTTTACATGCTAACAGAGCTCTGACAGATTGGCAGATTTTTGTTTGTTCCCCTTTTTTGAAGCTGAAAGCCTTAACATTTATAAAACCTTGTGCAGTTTCCTGTCGTGTTGCTTTGCCGTTGGAGGTTTGTCTTCAGTCTGCTGAAACAAAACACATCTTCTGGCAATTTTCTTGATTTAATAATAAACTGTCCACTGACAGTGGTGATAGGAAGATGGATGTGGTCAATAACAAATTGTCTTTCTTGAGGACAACCTTCAGTATCTGCTTCTGTATCCAAAACTTGAACTTTTCTGGTTATAAAAGGCAGTGTGGTTGGACACAGTAGTAAACTTGCACAATAACAAATTTCATGTAGCTACAGCCTGGGGTGAGTTAGCTAATACATGTAGCAAAGTTTATTTGTGGTATGTCAGCTGTAATGTTTTGATCAGTGAGCATAGCATTGTGTAAAAGAAACAAAAATTACTAACATCCAAGATCTCTCGACAATTTTAAATGAACCCATTATTTATTGTCTAAGAAGCTATAGTTAAAAAACAGTCAAGTATATGGGTAGCGACTGTGTTAAGCTAGCATGTTTAGACTTTTGTTTCACTGTTGTTGGCTTAATATAAACAACCTTCTCTGTTTTAGCAAGAGAGCTGAACCAAAATGGTTCTTTACAGGCTGTGTTTTAAGCTGAATAGGAAAATCAGGGCTTTAGGTTTGAGATCAATCTTAAATGTGAATATTTCTTTGATTCAGTCTGTAGAATAAAAGTTAACAGACAGTTTTATACTCTATGCTAAGCTATGTTAGCATGGTGGACTTTAGCTTTTGTATTAGTGTTTTAATAATTAATCTTACACATTAATTCTTTGCAAGAAAACAAAGCATGGGCATTTAAGCAGAGGCTGCCTGTTTTTATCTTTTGATAGAAAATTTCAAATAAAAAGAAAAGAAAATATTAAAATCGACAACTTTAGCTGAGGAAAAAGGTAAAATTATAGCTGTGATGGACTGGACGGGTTCATTCCAGGTAACATTAATAACCTTGTGATTAAAAATAACACTCAGCTGAGGAAAAGTTCTTAAACTTGAGGAAGAAACCATCTGGGGAGATTTCTTCACTCTGTAATTAGTGTTTGTGGAGTTATGTTGCTCTTCTGAGGAAACTTTACTGCATGTATAACCCTCCACTCTAAAGCCATCCTCACAGCAGGATCTTGCTGCAAACATAAATACAAGCATGTCGCATCCATACATCCTGCCCCCTCCTCAACCATTCTTCTCATCTAGATCTGTCTCATTCAAATTCCGCCAGCTGAGCGTGATGGTGCTGCAGCGTGGCACAGATGAAACAGCGAGGTATCCTCCTGCCTCTCTTTAATCTGACGACGCCTTTGAAGCAGCTAGAAATGAGACGACTAGAACAAAGTCAGGTGTGGTTTACTTTGGATGATTTGAGGAGAAGTGGGAGACGTTTAGTGTGTGGGTGTCTGTAAGTGTCAACCCAGAGTGTGCCATTATATAAAATACAACTGAGATCCTCAACTGCTGCAGGAAAATTAAAGATATCTATTGTTCAGGCCTTACTGATTGAACATTTTGGTAAGACCTGAAATCTCTCTGTCATAATTATTGTATTTGTTGATAGACATTAACTTCCAAAATGAAAACAGCGCAGAGAGGTAAATCAGTTTTAACAACCAATCAAATGTATTTTACTCACATCGCTGTTGTCACCTGTTTAAACACACGGTTGGTTGCTGTGCTCATGGGAGGCTGAACCAGTGTAACAGTGACAAGCTCGAGTAAAACAGTCATTTTGGACACCGTTTACTCAGTAAGAAGTCTTTTGTTGGCTATATTCCATGATTAATTATTGGCATTGACCCTGATTATACAGTCTGTACCACACCACTAAGGATTTGTAGTTATCTTTAAAACACATACTGATAAGTGGGAATTATAGACAGCTTTTTAGTAGCTTGCTAAGGAAGTAATATCTAATGATGGTGCTGTCTTTTACACTACAATGGAGATTAATATCTGGCCCACAAGGCTTAGGTGATTGTTTTTGTCACAAACAGTAATACACAGTACCTACAGCCTGCTGGTACCGGACTGGCGCGCTTTCGTGTCAGAGCTTAATTCTTTGTGACATCAATTTAACAAAATGCTGTAAACCCCTCCTGAGAATTTCGTCCATATTGACATACTAATATCGATACATTTCTGCACCACATCTCAAAGGTGCTCTATTAAATTAAAATCTGCTTACTTTGGAGGCAACTTGAGAACAGTGAACTTCAAAACCTAGTTTAGGATGATTTTAGTTTTGTCACATGAAGTGTTATCCGGCTGAAAGTAGATATCAGAGGATGGTATACTGTGGTCATTTAGTGATTAGGGATGTAACGGTTACTGGTAAAATAGTAAACCGTGGTTAAATTTCCCACGGTAATCATTACCGTGTCCTATCAAAATTACCGTTATACCGTGTGTGATCACACTGTGTCAATAATGCACGGTGATGCTGCTCTTTGACCGGAAAAGCCTGATCTTTGTATCCGTGCTCGATTAAGCAGCCTGACGAGAGGCGGGCATATGCAGTTTGCAGTGATGGGCTTTGAGCGTGAGAGCGAAAAACTTAGAGACACTACAGTGGAGACTTTTCCTCTCAAAACGGACTCTGAAGTCTGGTTGAATTTTGAATTTTTGGATAAGCATTTATTACATAATAATGACAAATACTTGCTAGACTTGTTTACTTTTATTTCTCATGAAAGAAGGGTCAAAAATGTACTCAAAGGGCATTTATTGACAAAAAAGACATAAATAAGTATTATGGTTGTAATGAAGGGGTTAAATGTTTTCATTTCTGTGTTAAAGTAGTTTTTGAACATTTTGAGCAAACTGCAATAATACCTGGACAATAATGATAGCCGTGATAATTTTGGTCACAATAACTGTGATACAGAATTTTCATATCTTTACATCCCTAGTAGTGATGAACATGCCCAGTGTCATGGCAGATTCTTCTTTAACAGTTTTAAAAGCCACCTGAATGATACGATCTTGACTGGTGATCTGACACGTGTCCACTTTCATTCATTAAATCATCCCATTACTCACAAGTCTGCAGTTGATGTCCCATTTATGTTGGTAGATGAAGATTCCATGATTCAACATTAACACAAAAAAATTGTATCCCATGGTTGAAGTTCCCCATTACATGGTAAAAAAACTAAATTTTGGGCCCAGCCCATCTCAACCTAAAGGAAGCCAAAGGCTGACCTCCACACCTGTGCTGGCTGACCTGTATAACCAGAACTCCACCCACAACCAAATATGTACAGGGTAGGTATAGATTAATCTATGAATTAACATAAACGAACCACTTACTTAATATTATAAGTAACACATTTGAATGAAATTTATCCCAATGATTAATCATTTAAACTAAAGCTTTAGTTTTTGTTGAATATAAATTCTTTATAAAAGTTTAAAATGGCTTCTCCGGTCAGCATTGAAACTCGGATAGGCTGGGAAGTTTAAACTGGTACCAAAGTGAGCTGAAAGGGTTCCTACACCATTCCATTTTATAGCTGTACATAGAAATAAAAATAAAATGAATAAATAAACAGAGTGTATTACCATTATGACTTCAATGAAATTAGCAGAAAAAAAGAGGCCAGTGTATGATTGATGTATCAGCTGTAGCTGTCGTTAAAATTTTTTAGATCTACTTAAAACAGGAACAGACTTTTTTGCTATAATCTGCTGTAAGTAACATGGTCAACAAAATTACATATTCTTATACATGATCATGACTTTTCCTATTGTTTTTTGTGAGTTAAAAACATTAGCTTAGAATGCTAACATTTGCAGTGAGATGATAAAAACACACATCATCTATGCTAAATTACTTCTCTGATTTTACCTCATCACATCATCTTACCATCTCACTGTGCTTCAGGAAGCCAAAATGAGGCTGAGATATTTTTTGTATTTGATTGCCACAACTGATTTCAGTTATTCCGAGTGAATGTTGCCTAAAGGTTGGTGTAGCATCCCTTTTGTGATCATATCTGCTCATTTTAATCTCTACACTGTGTGGGGAAGCCTCCACGTAGGATGAGTAATGGCCCCCACTACCTCAGCCCCACACAATATGAGCCCCAGAGCTTTGTAATTAACCTCCGATTGCTCCAGTAACACGGGATACTGGTAAACAGTGTGAGGCTGTGGTTACGCTGGGTTTCTCCCAGATAGACACAATGTCAGCAAATCAACAGAGCAACACAAAATCAGCAGGAAACAATCTCTAAAATAAAAAAAACTTGTTCTGAATGTTTTGTGTAGAGTTTGATGAAGAAGCTGGATATGCAGATTTGACCAATTAGTGTTGTTTGTGGTGCCAACAGCAGCCGAGCCTGCCATATATTCACATCCACCACACAATCAAGAGATGTGTCTTATGATGGAATAAATGACTGATTAGGGTGTGGTAATGACTGACAATTTTCCATTCATTAAACCCCTATTCATGGCCTCAATTATGTGCTAATGGCTCATTCAGACTTCTAATTAACAGAATGGATGTTTGACACTGTCTTTTCCTGATAGAGGATGACTTACTGCACTCCACTGGAACTTTGCTGCCAGCTCTTTCCTCATGTGTTTTCTTGTCTGAAAACCAGAAAACTGTCTGACCTGCATTTATTATGACATTGATTAAAAGTTTGCACAAACAACAATACACGGACCCTGAAACTTCAGAATGTTTGATTCTGAAGAAACAAAATTAACCTTTTGGGGGTTTTCTGCCCTTGTGATCTTTGATTTTAGATGACTTCTTAAAGTAGTTAAATAACACAAATTATGCAGCCATTGACTTTTATTGAAAGGAAATAATTAGCCAAATAGTCCCTTAATTATTTCGATAATAATTCTTTCCCTTAAAACCTAAACAACCCTAACTGTTGGACGTCTTACATCAAAGTCATACATCTCTTATCCAAACGCAAATTCTTCTAACAGCAAACAAGCTTATTCAACCTTTACCCAAGCCTTCATTATTTGGGGAGCAACCTTTTGCCGATCATCCTTTAACTGCCACTGATAATTTTTGCTCCCTCAACACAGAAGACAGTATTTGGGCTTTGCCATTGTGTGTTATCAGCTCTGCTTGTCTCAACTTTAATCTGTTTTTTCACCTTCACCATGGTCAAAGTGAGCTGACCTGAGACTAAATATGTCATTAAGAGACACTGGTGGCAGTCAGGACGATCTGATGCAGGAATGACATCCCTCCTGTTGTCGGCTCTCAGATGCTTTTGACCCTCCAAACTTGACTGCTTCAGAGAGTTTGTTGTTCTCTAAAATTATCTTTTGAATAAAATTCATCTCCTCAGTGTTACAAACAGCAACAAAGGGGAGGCAGCTCTATTGCCTCTGTCTCCAAGCTACGCTAAGACAACCCTGCCTGCCTTGGAGAGGTACTACCAACATCTACACTATAAAGGAAAATGAAGCAGATGGAATCTAAATTAAGGTTGCAATGGGACAGAAAATATCTTTCCAAAAACTTTTCATGGGAAGTAAAGCTGTGGAATTTTGGAAGATTCCCAAACTGGAAACTTCCATTGAAATGTATGGGACTTAATTGGAAATTGTGGGTTATATAAAATGAACTGTATCATATCCAATCATAACTATAAATATTTGTTTCATCATAGGCAGATTCATATGAAACAAAAAATACAATTGAAAAAGATTACATTATTTTTTCAAATATTTTTATTATTTTATCAAACAATCAGTTTAAACTTCACATTATGTAGCCCTCGAACTCAAATAAGTTGCTTCAACATTCTTGGGTTCTGTAATCATCTGAGCATGTGATTGAGGGAAAGCATAGCTATTCGCATGCTCACAATAAATCTGGTTGTTTTAGCCAAGATTGTCCTTGAACTTAATTTCACTAGTTATATTTAAATCCCTGTTAACAGCCAACTTCACTTGAATAAATGTCAAGTTCATTCGTGTTGATTTCTGTTTATTCTGATGGAAAGTTCCCAACTTTGAAACTGCAAAAATTTTGCAGCCCTGATAAAAACTGAATCAGAGTGGAGCAGTTAATACAAATGGAAGAGCATCACATGTCCCACAACTTAAAGGGCTCTTTAATGCTTGATTCAACCATCACAAATTTCACAGCAACTCTCATTTGCTCTTTAGGATGATAAAGACCGTGATCCACAGGAGGTCAGTCTATCTTTTGCACATGTCTAACTCATTCCTGTCCTATCTGCACTAAGCTGTTCTTTTGAAGTTGCCTGCTAATATTATATAGAGTATTTTTTCAACTGACCACTTTCAGTCAGGCTTTATCTGATGCCACTGTACAGTGGACACTTGTTGTGCTGCTGTACATGTTTGTCAATAATCACTTTCAAGACATATTTTTGGAGCCGAAACATTTCCGAAAAAATCACACACCAAACTACCTTAGCATAAAGGCGGCAGTTACACTTAATCCCAATGCACCGTACCATGTCAAAGCAGTAGTACATCACCGCATATGCCACATTTAACCTTGAAGATGTAAACTGGCCCATCTGGCACAGCTGGCACAACAGAAAGCCACACAAGGGGCTTGACTGTATCTTTGCTAACTGCTACTCTTTTACACTTTGCCCTCTGATCCTGACTCTACCCCAACCATAGCAACTTCCCTGGTCTCTGGGGCTCAACTGGAGCTCATTAATCACTTTTTTAAAACAGCCTTCACTCCAATAAATGAGATAGCAGCAATGAAAAGGTAGTAATGTTTAATCTAACAAAATATTACTGCTCCCTCTGATTCATGTCGTCTTCTTTTTCCTTTTTTCTGTTTTGAAGCAAAGCCTCTTTTAAGGACGGACACAGAGCAATCATAGAGGTATTAGGCCTATTTTTTTTTTTTTTTTTTTACCTTTTTCTGTCTCTGTTCTGACAACAGGCTTTGGTTGCAGCTGGTTTCATGATCCAGCCTTTCTGACACCTGGTTTATCCGCAGAGACAAACATATTCTGTTTCAGTCTCCCCTGTGGGGTGAAGGCTTTGATTAGCCCGCGATGTTCTCAGCTATTGATCCAGCAGACTGCTCCTTATCCAGCTCGGTTATGACTGGTTTACTGCAGGCCTCCTGGTGGGCTCAGTGGTTTCAAGTGTTGTGCAGGGAACACCATCCCTGCTCTGCTCGGGGGAATCAAAGCCCCCCCGAGCAGAGGAAAGGATGAGGGGGAAACATACTACAATCTAGTTTTCCACAAAATGTTCTTTTAAAAGGCTGCCTGTCTGAAGCAGAAGACAAAAATAGTGATGTCAAGTTAAGAAAATATTAAAAATACTCTTTATTTGATCAAACAGTCACTACTTGTACTATAATGCATTACATTAAATATATTCCATCCCCGAGCATTAGCATCTTGAAGTTAGTGTTGCCATTCTTTTTAAGGCTATGTCAGTCCACTGTGTTGCTAACAAAATGCTTGTTCTGAGTTTATGGAAAATAAAAAATAAAAAAACATTAAAGCTCATTTCAGCAACCTTGGTGTTGGACGGAGACATGCATTTCATAACCTGTTTTTTTTCTATTGCCTTCATGTGAAAGTCCATTTTATCACCGACTCTGAATGTTTGTGTAGGAAATGAGGAAAAAAAATGTATTTTTCATCAGTGCAGTGTCACTACACTGATGAAAACATAGCACAGTAGTAATTTCAGTCTATTTTTGGATAATTGCAAAAACCATGTAAGATCTTTAAATACAAAACCTCGAGATAAGGTGAATAAATATTAGCAGCAGAACTTTTTCTGTTCACCCTTTGTCATGGCAAAGATTTGTGCAAAGTTTGAGGATGTTCCTGAAAGCATTGTTGTGATATCACATTCAAATGTTGTTTTCTCAAGGAAGAGCTAAGCATGGGGTCTGGGTTTTGGCCTTTTATCCATAACCTTCAGAACTGAAATAGTTCATTCTTTGAATCACAATGGACATTGTGAAAACATTCACAATGCCCATTTGGTGGAAACACCATGTTGTTGTGACATGACACATTCTGGACAACAATTGAGGATTAAACAGATTTGGACTGCCAAAGAAGGATGAAGTTTCAGTGAGACACTATAGGCTTTGCCAAAATGGGGTTATGTTTTCTATGTTATGCTACATTAGACACTATATTTATCCTCCCTCTCCTCCTATTCTTCCATAGTGACAACCTCAAGTTATTAAAATGGAGCACGCAAGCAGGCTTTCTTCTCTTGTTGGCCTTTGGCTTTGACACCAAACACTTCAACACTTACACGGATAATGTCAAGGCCTTTGAGGTTAGAGAGAACGGCTCTGATGTAGCTCACCATGTAGCAGGAGAAATAGCCGTCCACGAGAGGCTTTGTTGGGACTTATTGTGTTTGGACAGAGGTCGTATGTGCTATAACTTTGAACTCATGGATCAAAGTGTGAGTGCTCAGATGGAGGACAGAAACAACCAGTGTTACAACGTCGAGTTGCATCAGACTGGACATCAATTGGCCACAGCCCTTTTCCTGTTAAAGTCCACGTGAACTCTGCATTCAGACCTCAGACCTGACAGCATAATGGTAAGAGAACACAGGGGGCGGCTGGAAGTGGAAAAGATTTAGTTTGCTGTGCATCATGAGTCTGCTGTCCAGCCGGGTGTTTGTGAGTCAAGCTGTGTGATCTGTCAGTGAAGCATCTCTGAGGTCTGTAGATACCGTTAAGGTCTTCAGTAAGGTCTTCAGGCTTCAGTAGTTTGCATTTTAAAGACAGATTTCTGATTGGGATGCACATTTGGTTTGATCCTGTCAGTGGAGTCTATTGACCGTAAGGTGCCTGAAGTGTTTTCACCAAGTTACTTCATCCTCTGTAAACAGCCTCCTGAATGGCCTAGTTGGAAATTGGAGTCCTAACGAAGTGTCATTAGACCTGATGAAAGCAAATTGATTTCTGTGGTAAGATGATTTCCAGGGGAACAGGAGTCTCCACCAGACTATCGTGTCCAGAGTTTTTCCTTCTTCTTCTTCTCTCTGTTTAGGAGAAGAGCACAGATGGTGCTCCCTGTCTCTACAGCCCCTGTGAAGCTGTGAAAATGAGAAAGTAAATGAGACAAAAATCAGATCCTGCTCTGTGTAATTGATCAGGGCTTTATGAGGAGCTGCTCTGCTGTGTTGTAGTTAAGTCTCTGGGGCCTCGGGGCCAATCATGCTGAAAGATTGTGGAGAAAAGGCTCCATGAAGATGCACCATGAAAGTCTGGTAAAATAACACAAAAGCATTAAACAAATTATCTCGAGGTCCTTAAGATTATTATACAAAACTTTCCTGTGGTGTGAAGTCTGTTAACAGTGATTTCACCAACCCCATCTCCCAAAGGGCAGAGGGGCCAGCAAAACCATAACTATTTTGTTCAATATTGATAATCACAGATTCGGTTGTTTATTTCCCCACTTTGTTTGCTCACTCCTCCAACCATGGTAATCATCAGTGACTCTACAGTGTCAGGATTTTTTTCCCTGACAGTCCTGAGATCGTTCAGAAACCACTTTGTACCAACACCTGACATAATTCTGAATAAAGACGACGAGAAGCAGCTGGATGCAATCAAGTGGAATTTTACTTGCAAGGAGTATAACAGTACAGAGTGTCAAACAGTCTGACATGTTGAACTGAAGAAATACAATGTCTTCTTTCTTTTATAAGGGTGTGTGTGTATGTAACATGTGAGGTGGAGTGGCCTTCGCACAGACTCCTCATCTCTTCACTGGCTGGAGCTGGTCTTGAAGGTGCTCCGAAGTTGCAGACATAAAGATAAACAAGGGACAAGGAGTGGGGCTGCACAAGGTCTTGTGTGTGTCTATGTGTGAGAAATAATGCAGTCAGCTAAGGATTGATTATACAGAGGATAAGGATAAAGTGAGAAAAAGATGTTTCAAATAAAAAAACTATATACAATATATACATTTCCTGACATTTCCCCCCTGTTTTTAATTAATTTGATCATCACCATGGTGATCATCAGGGACTCTACAGTCTGAAATGTGAGGAGAAAATCAGGGACAACCCACTGTCTGCCAGGTGCTTAAGTGTTGTGGAGCAGATCCAGAATATTTCTCATGATTATCTGCAAACTCCCAAGCAAACAAAACTTTTATTTTACATGATTTTTTCTTATCAGAAACCTGGCTGAAAATGAGGTGACTCTAGTCTGTCGAATGAAATGTACCCCCAAAACTACAAATCCATATTTCCCTATCCGTTGACAGCTTTTCAGCCGTTGAAGACAAGCTCAACATTTTTACCAAAATTGTCAGAATTTTTGTCATCATTTGTTCTGAGTAATGACAAAATTATCATAATAAAAACAATACCTTTATAAGTATAGCACTTTTAATAACGGTGTTTACAAAGCGCTTTGACAAACAGTCAAGAACAAACAGACAACAGAGCACAAGAGCTTCAGCACAAGGAAATAAAAACAAAAAGCTCTGTTTCAATCAGGGTACTGTTAAAGAAAGACACCAAAGGCATACAAGACTTTAGCAATAAAAGCTAAGAGGAGAACAACGAACACTTTTGGAGTCAAGTGACTCCAGGCCTCTGAATCAAAGGCCAGACAATCCAAGAACCATGCAACATAAAATGAGACCATGAGGACCGCAATAAAAGCTAAAAACATAAAATCAGCCATAAAAAAGACGATAAAAAGGGGTTGAAAACAGAACACAGGACAGCAAATATAAAAGACAATATTAGTAATGATAAAATAATAATGGCAATGATAAAATGAAATAACAGACATGAGCAAGAGATAAAACAACTAAAAGCCTGAACGTTAGAAAAGATTTAAAGTGTTAATTGAAAGTTAATTGGGTAAATTAAGTAAGTCATGGCATTAATATGTTAACATAACAGGAGGTGTAAATAATGGAACTTTATAGTAGTAGGAGGTAAAAGATAAGAGCAATCTTGGCAGAAAAAAAACTACTAAACAGAAAAGTAAGAGATAAAAAGGAAAAAAGATAAACCATGGTAGGTGATTTCAATTTGCATGTAGATGATTTGTCAAATCACTTTACTTCAGACTTCTTAATTATTCAGAATCTTTAAACCTGGTTCAGCGTGTCTCTGGCTCAACTCATTGCTATGGTCTTACTTCAGACTCTGAATTTACTCTTGGAGTAGAGTTGTTTATATATCATTTATCCATGAGAGACCTTGCCATCTTCAACCATCAGTATATTTTAATCAGTCTGAAAACAAACTGAATGCTAAAAGAGTTAAACTTGAAGTGTGAAGCCTTGTTGGACACTGTTGCACCATTTAAAGGTAATACAAATTTGCTGCCTAGTTCCCACCATGGACCAATGAGGACACTGGAAATCTCAAAAAGCATGTAGAAAAAACAAGTGAAAATGGAAGTCAAGCAAACCTTTTGTTCATTACTTAAAAATGATAGATTAAATGTTTGCTTATTATCGTGGATCAAAAGCAGTAAGGGGTCAGTATTTCTCTAAAATGATATCCACTCATCAGCAAAATCCAAAAGTTCTATTTACAGTCATAAATTCTGTCCACTGTACCAATACATGTTCACATGCAAAAGACTTTTACTCCACTTAACATTGTTCCTGTTAACACAGCCAACCTTTAGTTAAGCAGCTAAAACAGGTAACTTTTGAGTCTTCATAAAAGGCCTATAAAGGATGCTCAGATTGAAGCATTTTCCAAAGGAGAAAGTGCAGCATCTGCTCTTCTCAAGATACAAAATTTAACCTGATGTAAACAGTCAAATACTCCAGGACATTGGACCTTTAATGGTGCAGTGTGTAGAAGTTGGCAGCATTTCGCCAAACAGGAACAGTATAAAATGTTTCTATTTGTATTTAAAGTCTGTTGAAATAGGTGCACAATCATCCCCATAAAACTTTCATTTTCTTGTAGTTTTAAGTTAGAAAACGCTTTTTATTTTTTTTGTACAAAAAGAGGGAGACAAAAAGAGCCAAAAGTGATTTTTGAATGAGAGTCTACAAAAGTTTACAAAACCCATAGTCATCATCTTAACTGACCTATAATCCATGAAATAATAGCTATAAATATGAATGAAAAAACTCTCACCTCATAACTATTGGAAATGATGCCCTGTTCGTGATCCTTTTTGTATTTCACCGGCTCTTGTCCCTTAGTGATCTGAGGTTTTAGTAACAAACGTGCTCATTCCAAAATCTAAAAGCTAGGTATTCCTAAAATGCCATTTTCTACACACTACAGGGCTCGGACAGGGCTGGACTGGCCTGGATACTCAACTTCGGGAACAAGATAATTAAACTAGAGCAAATTTATATTATTCGGACGTGTCTCAGAGCACCGGGCTGTAAGTAGCGATATATAGCCAGCTACAACACTACGATACTAAGTTTTTTCAAAAATTGTCATGTCTTTTGGTGCGTTCCAGTTGTCGTCAGAAGTAGGAATTTCCGAGTTCCGAGTAGGAAACTGCAACTGGATTGTCCCCCCTAAATCAGAATTTCCTACTGGGAACTCGGTGAAACCTCGCCACCTTTAAGTTGACTTTGTTGAATAATCAGCAGTTACTTAATGGAACACAAAAGTCAGTTGGTAAAGTTGATAACTTCCCTTTAATTCAAAGATTTCTGTCCATTATTGATCCATAAATCATTTCTTTTTGAAAGTCTTTCATGACTGCAATGTTTTTATTTCCATCTGGAATTGTAGGAGTGAACCAACAGATGACTTTTCGATTCTCTAAGAGCTGCTGTAAATTCATAATCTTGCCCTTATTTTAGTGATGTAAATCCAGGATGACTCTTCTTTAAAGTCTCCATCTGGCATTTTGCAGATAAAGAAAAGAGAGAAACTACAGGTCTTAAATCAATGAAAGATTCATCTGACCGAGAAAAATACTGTATTCAAAAAAAGAAACATTGAGCAATATCAATAAAACCAGCTCTGAACTAAAGCAGCTTATTTGACACAGTGACAGAGGAGTGTTTGCCTCAGTATTGATTACACTAATGAACTGTTTCACAGCACAGCCCTGTAAATATCATCCGAACAGCAGCTCGATAAGGACAAACTCACAACGCTCTGTCTCGAATTTGTCTCACTCGCCGCCCTAAACTTGCATTAGCTTCTCAAACTGATCGATTGAGTCGCTATTATGAGAGAATTTGTCTTGTAAGTCGTCTCTGCTCGGCAGCTTGGACAGATTTTCAGCCCTCTCATGATCGGATGTTCGGAGAAACAGGAAATAATTGTCTTTGACAGAGTGGAGTTGAGTGGGGAAAAGAGCAACGTGATGGTTTCTGTTGTTCTCCTGTGCGGGAGCTGCTGAATGTCTGTAGGCTAAGAATTGAGTGGAGAAACTAGGCAGTAAATAACAGGGCAATAAGACTGCACACAGGCCAGCCTTTGCCTCATATAATGTTTTTTATGATGTAATATATTAAATAATGAAAGTATATCCACAGTGACCGGGACAGTGTTGTTTGGTATATTAAATATCAGCATGTAAGTAAACCAAGGCAGAAAAAAACATCTATCCATTTAACATAATATCTCAAAAGCACTTTCAGGGTGCTGGTTTGGTGGAGTGGTACGCATCCAAGAATCCCCCATATGCATGCTTCTGCCGGCCCAGGTTTGAATCCAGCCTGCGGCCAGTTTGTCGAGTGCCCTTCCCTACTCTCTCGCTACTTTGAGGGGTTTGCACAAATATCCACTCTGACCCAAACATGATTTTAGAAGAATTCGGAGTCAAAGTCCATCAGCCCTCATGGCGACCCATTGTCTTGCAATAAGGTACAGAAACTGATAACCCTTGTTTTAGATGTTCACTTGACTTTTCTGTGTTTTTTTAACTAAACACACAAACAGCAGCATAGCATGCCTTGTAACATATGACTGACATTACCATCTTATAATGTAACTGTTGGACATACATTCACCGAAATTGTGATGTGAAAACTACATTAAAACGGACAGTATTGTTGAGCCTAACAAATATCAAGCATGCTGCCAAAACACATTTGTTTTAAATGCTTTAAAACCAGACAAACACTGTATTTTAAAGCTTAGTCAACACTAACACTAGACCAAGATCCAAAAGATTTCAGTATCAGATAATTCAACAACAATAAAATCATAGATGTGAGGAGGTTATACAGGAAGTACATGAGGTCAAAGTTGGGGCTCAGTGTTGCACGAGATGTGTTCATCTATGCAGCACAGCTTTAAATATCAGCAGTGACATGTGTTTGACATTGCTGATGCAGAAAATCTGTTTGGAAATCCTTTATCCCCACACAAAAATCCTCAGGAAATATGGGAATTGATTTTAAAAATAGTAGATTAGCTGATTCAATCATTTCATTGTGATTAAAAAATCTCATCACTTCCAACCCTGTCATCTCTAATGTCCCTATGTGAAACCTAGCCTGCCATAGTGGGTAAAGAAAATGAGGAAATCAGAACTATTGGTCTCCCCTTGTGTTTTTATTTGCGTTTAAAAGTTATAAATAGGCATTAGTATTGATATGTTGATTGCAATGATACAGTAGTTTAAAGCTCCTTTCAGTAACCTTAAAATGTAATCTTTTCAATTTCGTTTATTTCACCAGGTAAAAAACTCATTGAGATTTGAAACCTTTTTTTTTTTCAAGATTGACCTGGCCAAGACGACAGGACAAACCAGAAAATAAAACAGGTTACAATCACAGATACACACACTACAGAAAAACAACGTTGGGATTATATGATTACACAGTGCAGTCAAAAGGACCAATTAAGGTCATTTCTCTGTTTTTTATGATTGGTTTAAATTCCCCTAGGGTTACAAGATGTATCAATTTCAAGTTCTTTTCGGTCTACTGCTGGACAAATAAATTCCTTCTTACTTTGAGGAATGTGAGAGCTATTATATTTCAAAAAGAAAATAGAGAAAACCAAAGAAGAAAACTGTCCCAGACTTGAAAAGCACAATTTTCTTCTCACTATCCTGGAATGGCATTAGTGCTGATCTTGCCTAAAGCAGAGTATCATCACTGTACAGTACACCACAGGAGTATAATGCAGTAAATACTCAGTCAGATAAGGATGGATACCCACAAAATTCACTGCTGTCCTTTTCTCCTCTCTGCTCTTACTGTATCTTCATGTTTTCCTTTCCCTCAGCTGGTTGCCTCTGCCAGCTTCAAAGCTTCCCTGCAGGGCTCTTTATAATCATGTAATCCACCCTTTCAGTAGATGGAACCTCCTTAAATCCTCTCTCACAGTTACCTCCATGTTCTCCTCCGGGTGTCGAGGCCAACTAATAAGCAATAAGCCAGAGCGAAGCTAATGCCAGGAATCCCCCAATTCGTCATCACTGATAGGGGAGAGACCTGAGGGGGGATGCAGACATGTTATTAACACAGGACCACCTCCACCGTGTGTACATACAAAACATCCACACATGCAACATCTCCTGAGCCCTGTGTGTCTGCTTCTATCCTCCAATATACGTCTGAATCAGGAGGCCGTATGTCCACATTGTGTGTCAACACACTATCTAAATGCAAATGGTTAATCGTTTCTTGTGTAGCCCACAGCCTCTGAGGAACCAACACATCACAGCAACATACATGCTGTTATTAGGTTTGATGTGCGATCACAGGTAATATAAAATAGTTAAACCTGCATATTTAGAATCCACTGATGCTATGCACTGCTTCCAAACTGCTATGAGATTATTGTGGTGTATATTACTGTAGTACTGAAGCTTTAATAGGAGAGGATGCACGCTCAAAGCCCTCTTTAAATGTTTGTTTTTGCATTTTCAGTACCAAATACTTCCACACCATCCAATAGCAAGTATCTCTGCACAACTTCAATTTAAAAATATGCTGAAATATAGTAGATGTTATACTGGTATCCAGTACTGACCAGCATCAACCTCCAAGGCTGAAAAATGAAGCCAATGAAACAGAGTGGAAAAGCTGAATTTTCCTTGAATGTCCGCTTAAGGCTGGCTGCAGGGAGCCTGTAAGTTATATGATAGTTTGTGGAAAGGATGAATGTCTTGTAAAGCCTGTAAACATGTTTACATCACAGAATTCTGAATTTAATCAAGAAGGTATCAATTCCCAGTAGAGCTCTCAATCACTGTCTAGAATTCTTACATTTATTCTAAAATCCTGAATCCAATCATAGGATTCTCAATTACACGCTAGAATACGTATCAGTGTTCTAGACTTTTGACACAATTTTGGGATTCCTAACTTTGATAATAAAATTCGAAAACTAATTCCAGAATTCTGTGGAACATCATCCTTTGAATACTGACTGTAATGTCAGTGTTCTAAATAACCTTCCATGATTTCAACTTATTTCTAAAATTTAAATCTTTAATCTCAGAATTCTAGCTAACATCCTAAATGTATACTTTTTTTTTAGAACTTTAGAATGCAAAAAATATCAAAAAATTGTTCAAAAATCATCTTAAAATTTCAATATGTTTGAATGTTATTCTTGTGCGAATTCCAATTTTCAAGTTCTAAGAAAAAAAGCTTGATTTCTATGATGAAATTCACATTTCTGTGATAGATGTCAAATTCTAGAGTGATGCAAAAAAAAAACCATCATTCTGACATCATCGTAGAAATCTAGTTTTAGTCAAATTCCACTGTTGATGAGTTTGACTTCATTCTAGAACCCTGACTTTTATCATGGAACACTTAATCTTACCTTATCATCTGTTTTTAAATGGGAATTCTGACATTGTAGAATTCAGACTGAAACAACAGAATTGTGCATTTCATTCTAGAATTCAGATTTCAGTCAAGTACTTCCAACTTTAATCACAAAATTCTGGATGGCAGTATAGGATGTTGACTTTATTCTAGAATGCAGAATTCGACAGATTCCTCCGATGAACTCAACATTTTAAAGTGTTAATTGGAGTTCTAGGGTACAAGTTGGAACTCTTGGAATAAAGTCTACATTACGGAACAAAATATACTATTCAGATATTAAAGAATTCTAAGAATGATGTCTGAGCTCTAGAATGGCATTTGTTATTCCAAAATACGTGTCAGAATTCTAGAATGAAGTTAAAATTACTTTTGAACTTGGGATTCAAAATGATGTAAAATGATTTAATGTTACTGAGAATTCTTCAGTGGAATGAGAATTTTCTGTTTTGACAAACAGCTTCAATCTAATTATGTAAAATATTTAAATGCTGTAACTGTACAGGGAGTAAATATTTTATAACCTGTCCATTTTCATCTTATTTGGGATTATGGTTATGATGTAGAAAAATGGCACCCTGTCATGTGAGGAGTGTTTTCAGAAGTTTCTTACTATTATCCAAACATTTATAAATGTGATAATAACACAGTACAAAAAGAGCTTTTCATGCTCTGCTGTTTACAGTTGACCACAGAGGACACTAGATAACATGGTAACCTTGTGCACCTTGACACCTGTTGTGGCGTTGACACTGAAAATATCATAAAAATGAAAATAGATCACAGTGTTGTAACAGTGGTTTTAATGATGTAAAGAATATATTGTTTCTTCGGTGAGCTGCACGAATTTATGTGAACTAAACCAGTTTTTGGAGCAGTCTATGCTGTCGAATCCTCATGTGACTACAACCCATTGCTGTATTTATAATATATTGTACCAAAGCACAGAGAGTGACTATATCGGATTCAAAACATCATTATTATGTAGTATTTTCTTATCACTTTAGAACGCATTGTCAGGCAGCTGTTACTGTTGTCAGTGCTGCTGCTTCTCCTCCATCAGTGTGATGAATTACCTCGTCACCCTGGCAGCAGCAGTTGCTCTTAAATTGAATTTTCACTGTAAATGAGCGGTCAACTTTTTCAAGTGGTCTTTTGTACTGACAATGGGATCAATTTCTGCAATATATGCTGTATTTCCAAACAAAAATGCCAAATGCCCTCTTGCAGCAGAACAGCTTTCATAGATAGTGTATGTGTGAAACCAGCCTTTACCTGTGTTTGATCCTGAGGTCAATATCTGTTATCATAAAGCCTTTTTTCCCTCTGAACACTGTCATTGTAATGTCTTAAATTTGTGCTTCCATTCTAATTCTTCATCTAATATCAATACTAAAACCTGTACCTGAGATAAAACTACCTTTTATATTGTATATAATTGTGTCATATTTTCTTTGGAGTGCTCTTGAGAATGATGATTTTAGTATCCAGTATGATGCTAACATAATAAGTTTTATATTTTGCATAGGTATATGCTGTTTATTATTAAATAGTCTCACACTGTTAGTTTTCATTGACATGACTTTGAAGTTTTAATTTTTTTATTTAGAGGTGTAAGTAAATTACTTCAAAATACACAACTCAAAGCCTGACTATTAATAATTAAGCTGTATCTTTAATACGTAATCCATGTTTGTCTTTCCTCTTTCTTTCTGTGCTTGGGCTGAGGCTTGATTACATTTTAATTCCAGTGCAGGCGTTTAACCTTTTCTGACACCAATACTTTAGCTTCGCCCATTGTTCGGTGTAAGCACCAGGGAATAAATCCTCAGAGCCAGACCAATTATAGGTGGGTAGTTAAAGTCTATACCCGCTCTCAGGTTAATGGGGGAGAAGGAGGAGGGAGAGGATAGTGAGGTCTCACATGGAGGCTGTGGTCATTAGGAGGCTGAATGCTACAGTAGAAGCTGCTTCTAATAGCTCATACGTAGAGGTGCAGCAGGTGTTAAGTTACCTTCTTCCTGTATTTGAGGATCATTAATAGGATTTTTGATTCTGGGCTGGAATATGATCACACAAAGGCCTTTAGATTTCCCTTTTCCATGTTTAGATTATTTAGCATTAGCATTATCAAGAAGACCTCCAGTTCATGAATCTGCCGTTTGTCGGACTTCTTTTAATAAGAACATGACACAGCGTTGCTAGATGGGAAATTTGAAATTATCGTACCAGAGTCTCAAAATTATCGTATTTACGGGGAAATTATCAACATGATCAAAGTAACTGTCTTATTGTTGTGCGTAAGTCACAATTGATCACTCTGTTTAATGTCCTACAGGCACTTTTGTGGGCATCCATCGCCCCGCCCCACATCAGCAGCGTTTGATCAGCTGCTCCAGGCTCGCTCACCCTCGTCCTCTCCTGCAGTGCTCATTTTTCTCAACTGACTTCCTGACTGAGCTCCTACGAGCATGATTGGTTGTCAATCGTTCTGAGACAAATGACACTCAAACTATGATTGGCTGGAAACGTCATGTGATATAAGATGCATTTAGGGTTAACAAATAACTATCCGTCAGACTGGGGTAGATCTATAACAACCACATGTAACTGCAGAATTATCGTACATTTAGCCTTTTTGGAATTATTGATCGTACATCGTACAGAGGGCTAAATTATCGTACAAATACAATAATTATCGTACGTCTGGCCACACTTACATGACATAAAAGTCAAACATTAAATATGAGCATGTCCTTGGATCAGACCTGTGTTGATTTCTCTCTTACCTTTGAGTAAACTAGTCTGGGCTTGTTTTTACATGCCTCCTGTCTTGCTCCCTGCTGCTGTGCAATTCATAGGATGACATAACTCAGTGTGGCACAGGGCCAAGTTTTTTAAGAGATAGGAAGCTTTATAATAACCGTTACATTTCTTCTTTCTTATCAATCAATCAAACTTTATTTGTATGGCACTTTTCAGACACAATTTTGTAGCACAAAGTGCTTCACACAGAAATGAAGAAAATAAAATTAAATAATCAAAGGTAAAAACATTAAGTACAATGAAAAATACAACCCACCCACCCTCCCCTCCCTCCCCCATCCCTCACCTTCACCCTTGCAATCCACATTCAGCACACCCACTCACTTGCATACACATACAAAGACATAAAGAAGAGATTCTAACAGAAAACAGAGTAAGAGGACGAAGGAAACACCATCTTTCATTAAAAGATGGGGGAACACTGGAAGTAAGACTAAAATAATAATAATAAATAAATAAATAAAATGAAATAAAATTTTGATAAGAAATAAGATTAAAATAAATAAATATAAAAATAAATAGGTAAATAAAATGCATTTTAAATAGTAATATGGTCAAATGAGATCAAATGCACTAAAGTTCAAAGAAAATCAATAAACAGACAATAAAATTCCAAACAATAAATCTGAACTAAATTGAATAATAAAATATATTAGGGGGGTTAAAATAGAGATAAATAAGATTAAATAATAATAACAATACGAATGATAATAATAATAATAATAATAATAATAAATATAATAATAATAATAAATATAATCAACTAAAAGCTAGACTAAAAAGGTAGGTCTTGAGTTTGCTTTTAAAAACATGAACAGTAGGTGCTGCTCTCAGGTCTTCAGGTAGACTGTTCCACAGATGAGAGCCGTAGTATTGAAATGATGCTTCACTGTATGTTTTAGTTCTAACTTTGGGTACTATCAAAAGGCCACTACCTGAAGACCTGAGGGCTCTACTAGGTTCATAGTGTAAAAGCAGATTGGATAAATAAAAAGGAGCAACACCTTTCAGGGATTTAAAAACTAGTAAAAGAACCTCCAAATCAACTCTAAAAGATGCGATAATCTCACACTCAAGCATAGTTCTGTTAACATCTCACCAAGATGACCTTAAAGCGATTGTTCAACATTTTTTATTGTTGTCGTGTCATTCCTCTCTCCCAAGCCCACCTCAAGCAGATAGACACCATTCTTTCGAATCAGCGTGCAATAAGAAGTAAGAGACAGACAAAGGTCACCACCGCTAACTAGCTTAGCTCAAATGGCCGGAAGTCAATGGGAAGTGTTAGTCAGACTCTGCCTACAGTGCTCAGATAAACTCCTCACAAACCCTAAACTCCTGTGTGCCTGTTGTGACTTGTTTTTACTGCATTTTGTTGCGTTATCTTCTGCCATCACTATATTATCTTTGTCTTCCTAAACAGAGGCTTTACTTCATTGACCTTCTTCCTCTGTGGTTTAGTGAGTTTGTGAACAAGTCAGGTTTTTTGAATGGCTCTTTTAAGTGACTGATTTGCAGTTTTGAGTGAGCTGTTTGTTTACAAGCCTTTCTAAAATTTGCAGGCAATTTGCATTTAATAAAGGCAACAAACAAACAGCACACTCACAACTGCAAATCAGTTCTCATCGTTCACTTATAAGAGATATTCAAAAACTCAACTTGTTTGCGAATATCACATTGCTAGCTCAAACCACCATAGAGGTAGGTTTACAAAGTAGAGCCCCTGTTTAGGAGAAGAAGAAGAAAATACAGTGACAGCAGAAGATAACGCAACATGATGCTGTGAAAACTGTTGATCTGATGACTATAGACAGAGGCAAGCTAACACTTCCCACTGACTTCCAGCTATTTGAGCTAAGCTAGTTAGCAGATGGTGAGCTCTGCCCATCTCTTCCTTGTCACGGGATGCACAATTGAAAAAAAGGTGTCTATCTGCTTGTCATTAAATCAGAAGTGAGGAAATCGAAAAAAAAATGCTGTCCAATGTCCATGTGCAGTATGTTTTGAAAGTGAACTCATGACAAGACCTGTGGTCATACACTCTCGTATCCAAGCCTAATGGCCCTTTTCCACTAGCCCTACTCTCTACTTGACTCTACTCGACTCTACCTGCCTCTACTCTACTCGCCTTGTGCTGCTTTTCCATTAGCCCCAGTTGCCTGCCCAACGGGGTGCAGTGTTGCTGTAAACAGAGAGCGGCTCTGCGGTGACGTCATTTTGAGCGCGACACAACAATCTGTGGCTTTTTGTCACAAACAGAGTAAAAAAGGAAAGCAGAAGAAGGCTGCATGTGGCAAGAAGAAATACTCCTTGAGGAGCACAGAAGACGCTTGGAAGCTATACAACAGAATGAAGAGGACGAGAGCAATCAAGCTGTAAAGAAAAGACGTATGAGGGTAAGCTAACGGTAGCTACCGCCAGCATGCTAGGTCGTCGCGCTCATGACTCAATGATGACGACATTGTCTGACCAATCAGTAGCCGGCAGTCGGTGACGTCATCTTTCAGTATCGACTCTTGCTTGGAACCAGAGCAGAGTAGGTACTAAAACTAGCTTGTTTTAGGAGGTACCGGGCTAGTGGAAACACGCTGAAAGTAGAGTAGGGCCGAGTAGAGTAGGGCCAAGGCGTGCAAGTGGAAAAGGGCTATAAGTCCTCTTTGAGATCCTTACTATGAAACTCTAAACAGACCAGAATAAAAGGTAATGATCTATATTTTAGTTTGCTTCCAAACATATTTTCATATTTTCTCTGTCCTTAAGAACATTATTACCTCAAATATATGAGTTACATGCTAATGCATTTTGAGACTGAAAACCCAAGTCACTCCTATTCTACTTCTGGTTAGTGAAGGGATTGTGAAGTATGGAGAGAAGAGGATACAAGTTTTAGCACCAATTATGCAAAAAAAAAAAAAAATCAGCTCTGGACCATTCCCTCATGATCTGAACTAAAAGCTTCAGTATTCCTCTTCCATCTCGCAGCCTTTTCTTTGTGCATAATCCCGCACTTCATGAATTAATTCTTGCCTTCAGATGGTCTTTTTGACAAACCCACACACACTGAGACTGGGCTATCACAACTGTGCTAAGAATAAAAACACAATGTATTGATTCCAGTGCTTGAGGCCTATGCTACTCATAATGGGAATCTGTTACAAAGCTGAATCCAAGGCGGCCCCCCTCCTGTGATAGTGTTTTTCTCTCGTTTAGGCACAAACCTCTAAAGACTGAAAAGTGCTGGCTTAGTTAGGGAGTCACCAGAGGGCAGAAGTGGAAGAAAGAAGTTAAACACACGTTAAAGCAGAAAGAAAACAAACCAGATTGCTGCAATTAAACCACTCACATTCTAAACTGTTACATCTGCCAGTTTCTTAAACAACTTAAAGCATCACAAAGATGACTAATTCACCTCAAGGCGTCAAAAACATATCTTTGTCATCAACGCCCCGCCCTTTTTTGTGAATGTAACAGCATCTGTCAAAGTACATCTCCTCCCTGAAGCATTCCCAAACACCTCCATGCAAGGACAAATCAATTAGCGGTGAAAGACAGGCAGATGGTTTTGAAGGACGACGGTGCATGCGCCTCAGGTGAGAGGCATCTGAATGGCGGCGAGCGACTGTCAAGTAGGATACTCGTCTCAGCAATTCCCCCTGATGTCATCTGCAGACACACATTCAGGCTTCTCCCCAAGAGGCTCCGCTGATATCAGAGACGCTCCGACACAAAAAAGGCAGTTCACAGCGCTCCGAAGGATGCAAAAATAAATGCTGTTAGAGAGAGAGGGGAGTGAATATTTCATATCCATACTATCAAACTGAATCTGAGATCAGCATTCCCTCAAAATGACCCCAGGTGATGCAAAGGAGGCTCCGATGTGCAAAAAAGGGAGAGCAGAGTGTGAATTATTCAGGAAAAAAGGAAAAATGCAGGAAAAAATCAAAGCATGTGCAACTCTTCAGGAGTTAGCGCACTAATCTTCATAATCATTTCACCACAATAGGACAATGCATCAAAGTTGCTAATTAGACAGTTTGCCTGCGTCTTTAATTTTAGCTCCCTGCAGATGAGATAATGCGCTAACTGTATTAGCCTAGCTGCTTATCTGCAGGTAACCAGGGCGACTGTTTGGTTTGCTTATAATTGAGGCATTGATGGGGAAGCCATTTCGAAAACCTTGTGGTGA
Source organism: Scarus forsteni (assembly GCA_036419115.1). Classification (NCBI taxonomy): domain Eukaryota; kingdom Metazoa; phylum Chordata; class Actinopteri; order Labriformes; family Labridae; genus Scarus; species Scarus forsteni. The sequence continues at coordinate 29,464,088 of JAZDUH010000341.1, read as the reverse complement.
GGAATGATAGAGAACCAGGGCGCTGAGGGACGAAAGCCGATCAGTGAAAAAGCCCATTGTCTCCTTTTCAGGCCTAATTAAAGCAAACAAAAGCACAAAGATACAGTACACAGCAGCAAGCATCCAGAGACAATGCAGACAAGGTAGGAAGTCATTAATTATGAGACAATAAGGTGACAACATTGGCAGTCATAAAGAAATAAGAGGAGGCCTGATTTTATATAAATTAATTCAGTGGTGAACATGGGTGATGTTCCACCTTTTTGAACCAGTTATAATCAATCACAGCACCTTTAAATGCTCTGGTTATTATACAGATCTTCAGAGCTCCACCATTCTATGAATACTAAAACTTCAGCTCATCCTTGAGTCAAAGTTAACATCTATGCATAGAGGTGTGCGATATGACGATATAAAATCGTTAAGGATTATAACATGGGGATGATCTCATAAAGCAGAAAGATCGTCAGATCGTCTGTGTGGGCGCAGAGACTTTGACATGCACCTGGCTAGCCAATCGAAGCACTATACCCGCAGTGCATGATAGTATCTCCTGTTTGGTTATTTAGGGTGAAGCCATGGCAAAAAGAGAAAAGGAGATAAAAGCTTGAAGATGTCTGAACAAAAATCTGTTCTAAAGCAGCTGTATTATTCACTCAGGTTATAGACATTGCAGTTAGATAACATTTGTTCTAAATTGTTGCACTTTAGGAGATAATGTTGATATTGTTGTTCATTACCTTTTATGTTTACATTTATTGCACATTTTTAGAAAAACTGCACTATTTAAATTAAAATCTGTTCAGAAAGTTTCTTTGGCTTTAATTGTCTTTTTTTTCTTTTAGGGTTTTACATGTTTTATATGTTAAACATAGGGAAAAAATGGTCAAACATGCAAATTAGTCTAGAAAAATCAATTAGTCTTGATCAATCAATCAATCGTGATAAAACCGTGATCGTGATCTTATTTTTAAAAAAATCGTGATATGATAGTTTTGCCATATCGCCCACCCCTATGTATGCATCACATGTTTTTTGAGATATTGTGCTCACAAACGAGGTAAACAAATGGGGCTTAAGAAGAAGTGTTCATGATATGACCTTAATCTTTGGCTTTGGGTCGAGGTACATGACCACAAAGTTTAAAGAAAACCCCCTGAAATGTTCTTGAGCTATAAAGATGAGACCTTTAGGTCAAACGCTCAAAATCCAGGGAGACCACCAATGAGTGATGTGAACATGTTCACAAAGTTTGAAGAAAACCACTCAAAGTACTGATGAGTTAATGCATTGACAAGCATGAGATGAACACTCCATAATCTTGAGCACTGACCTGTGATATCCATCCATCATCTTTACTGCTTGTCCCTTTTTGGGCTGCGTGGAACTGGAGCCTGTCTCCGCTTATGGCCCTTTTCCACTAGCACGCCTTGGCCCTACTCTACTTGGCTCAACTTGATTTGCAGCGTGTTTCCACTGGCCTGGTACCTCCTAAAACAAGCTAGTTTTAGTACCTACTCCACTCTGGTTCAAGCGAGCTGAGTCGATACTGGAAGATGATGTCACCGACCTAGCATGCTAGCGGTAGCTACTGTTAGCTTACCCTCATACGTCTTTTATTTGCAGCTCGATTGCTCTCGTCCTCGGCTTCATTCTGTTGTATAGCTTCCAAAACTCTCCTGTGCTTCTCAAGGGGTATTTCTTTTTGCCACCTACAGCCTTCTTCTGCTTTCCTTTTTTACTCGTTTTTTTACAAAAAGCCACAGATTACTGTGTCGCGCTCAAAATGATGTCTTCGCAGGGCTGCTCAGCTGTTTAAAGCGACACTGCATGCCGTTGGGCAGGTGACAGGGGCTAATGGAAAAGCAGCACAAGGCGAGTAGAGTAGAGCCGGGTAGAGTTGAGTAGAGTAGGGCTGGTGGAAAAGGGCCATTAGACTGGGTGAGTGGTGGGGAACAACCTGAATAAGTCACCAGCCAGCCCCATTGACACAGACCTATTTAGGATTCATTTAGAGTTACCACTTGACTTATGAGCATGTGTTTGGTCCGAATGAGGACACTGGAGTGCCTGAAAATAAAAACATCAGGTACAGTAGGACAATAACACATCACACAGAGAGGTCACTGTCACAAGGAGACAAAACAGTAACCTTCTTCTTGCTTGTTGTGCACTAACTTGCTGTGCCACTGTGTACCTGTAATATTTCATTCTTCTTATTCCACCCAGTATTCTCACTATATCTATGGTATTTGTGTATGATTGAATACCACTCTTCAATACTCTATTAACACTCTGTTAAAGATCATATTGACTCCAGCAGATTTCCAAATAATTCCCTCTAATGTCTGAAATTAACTGTCTGACAGACGGGGAGATTCCAATCACGGGAAATGGACCCGGCATTACTGCCAAAAAGAAGAGCCTGATGCTCACTAATTGAGATTCATAGCTTCAAATACCAATCAGATAAAGTGATTAAGTCCTAGCTTGTCCACATCTTTAAATCATCACTAGCTTCCCCTCCCTGTGCATCATCCTCTGATAGTCCATGTCTCATCATTTCATTATTAATCCTTTGTTTGGGAGCAGTGTGCCTCCCTCGAGGGCTCCGGCTTGGTACAATCAGAAAATGTAATTATTCCTCTGCAGTGATGTACATCATAACAGTCTGTATCTATCTACTGTTGGTTTAATAAAAGAGCTTCAGCTGCATATTTACAGGGAGTCAAGAGTGTACAATAATACAATTATATATGTAGACATATAATTTTACAGTCTTTTAATAGATCAGTGTTAACTGGCATTTACTGACACATTTACAGCAGGTCAAAGTAAAAAAGAAACACATTACAGAAAGGAAAATCATCACAAGAAATCACAAATTGAAGCTACCTTAACCTTTAGTTTATTGTAAACACATTGAGCTGACCTGAGATTCTCATGTAGGACCAAACTGCAATAAAATTGTATCTAATTTTTTTTAATTTTCGCTACAAAAAAGAGGAAGAAAACAACAATGGAAGTGTTATTCGTGTGCTTTAAGGAGAACTTCAATACTTGCAGATCCTACAGAACATGGTTTTATTTATTTTAAAGCTTCATATTCAGATAAATGCACATGTGATCATGAAGTTCTAATTGTACTTGTAAGTTCTTTCAATTCATTTCAAACAACCTAAATGATCCCTCTTGAGTAATTTTTTTGGAGCACCTTGTGCATAAAAACAGCAACAAACCACAGTAACATACATTCACACAACAAAACAAGTTTAGTTTTAAAATGATCATTACCTAAATACTTTTTAATTTAAAGGTGCTATTAGGAGAATCTATTTCCGGGGATATAAAGACTCTGCTACCCACGAGCACGCACAGCGACTGTCGTAAAGACGTGACCCAAGCCAAAGTGTGTGTTTGTTGTGATGCAAATGAATGAAGCGTGGACCTTCCTCAGAACTCTGCATTACTTTACAACTTCTTTTTCAACAACTTACAGGATGCAAAGCAACGAGGTAATGTATCTCTTTCTAGTTACGTAGTGGTAGTTTTTGATGTGTGACAACAAGCAAATTTTGGAAAACTTAATATTGTGGTTTGTAGCCAGCTATATATCACTACTTATAGCCCTGTGCTCTAAGACATGTCTGAATAATATAAATTTGCTCTGGTTTTAATTGTCTTGTTCCCGAAGTTGAGTATCCAGTCCAGTCCGGCCCTGTCTGACCCGATCGGAAGGCTAAGGAATAGCATTTATAGATAACCTATTGTGATGCTATAAAACTCATCTTAAAGTGTGTATTTCGATCAGGCATATATCAAAAAGTGAGACTTTTTTGTAATTACTTAGAAACTCCTCATAGCATCTTTAAGAAATGGCCCGTGCTTTGGTATGTTTTCACTTTTTACATTTAAAGGTACAGTGCTTCCCCTCCATCCGAGATAAATGAAAATTTGTGAAAAAGAAATAGAGACTGATGTCATCTCCTAAATATTACACCCTCTACAGAATTACAAAACTAATGCTTCTTCTCCTCTTGTTTTATCCATGCATTTGGACTGCTGCTCACACTTCCACCGTGTCTTTCATTAGCAGTCTCATCCTGTACCAAAAGAATTTCACATATCAATGGGTTGAAGACACTCCTTAGCTCATCATCCAGATGTTGATTAAAAAATTGGCTCACTTCCGTGTCTTCCATTTGCCACTAGCGTCTGCAGACCCATCAACACAGAAAACTTGTTTGTATCATTAGCAAACGGAGGAAAATGACCTTGCCCTGCTGTGACAGCTTAATCACTGTTGACCGTTATTGAGAGTCTGAATCACCAACGATCAAAATTTAGAGCTTTAATCAGCGTCGGCCGATATAAACGCTGACAGTGAGCCTGTAGCTGCTCTGACAACTGAAATAGGGTCCTCTTCCACAAAGAGTGTGTCTTTTTACGATGGCACTGAATCAAAAAGGAATTAGCCACTTTGCAAACACAACATTACTGTGATGAGCCCGGGATGAGTTATGATTGGAAATTGTCTTCATACAGCAGACATGGATCATTTTTGTTGCCATCTGTTTTTATTACTCCCCAGTGAATAGAGAAATTGAGTTTTTTTTCCTTTAGTCAATGCTGTAATAGCTGTCAGGTTCATATATGTAGCTCTGTCAATGATAAAATAATATCTCCTCCAAAATCTCTGCGCCGTTCATTCAAGTTTCCACACATTTGAATATATCTAGAGTCAGCTTTACCATATGAAAGGGGGGAAGGTTTTTGGGTGGGGGGCTCAAAATGTTAATTAAACTATAAATTGAATCCAGTCATGAAAAAGGAACAGCAGGAGAAATGGAGTTCAGTGAAGAAGGCAGGGCTCCATTCATCTCCACTTTGAAGAACATTAGTCTGATGGCTCGGCACGGTCCTTCCCTCTCTCACACGCTTATAGGGAATGTTTCATAGAACGTAAAATTAATTTCCCATTTCGAGTCATTAAACATTTAATGGACGAGTCCTTAGAAGATGGAATTATTCTGTTGGGCTGTTAGAGCAGGGGGTCTCCAGCCATGAGGCCATGGACCAAATCCTGGGCAGAGTACAAAGATGTAAACAGCTATTTTATTTCCTTTTATAGCTTATCAGTCCTGCAAGGTGCCTAGTTTTGTCTGTATTGGAACAGATTGGGCAGGAGCAGCTTGGCCAAAGATCGGCAGTGGGGCATAGCTTTTTTTTTTTTTTAACTGAAGCAGTAAGCATGGTGTCTTATTTTTGGGGGAAAAAAGTAGATTCCCAACATGAATCTGTATGTCTAAGCACTCAAGACTTGACACAAAGACACTTTCATATTAAGCATTAAAACAGATGTTTAAAGCTTTGTGAACACACCTTACATATTTCTCAACCAAAACAGACAGAAAATGGAAAATAGAGAGCTGTATTTATTTACCTTAATCCAGCTGGTTTGTATGTCTACAGGGGAAGAAGGTGTCTCAGAAAAAGATAGAAACCTCTTCCTGTCTGTGCCTCTCAGAGTTAAAGCTTTAGTTTTCCTCCTCTGTGGAGAAACTCCCCTTTATGTCAGAATACTTTCATTCTGCAGGTTTCCTGGATCAGATATAGAATGAATCAGCTTTATTGTGGAGAGATTGACTTTTGTTCTTCCTAAACTCATGATTTGGTTGCTGTATGGAGAGAGATTGAGCTGTGACAGCAGGGAGACGCAGTGCTGGATTAAATGCTGTGGTGGAACTCACCGGAGCTGACACGCGCAGCAAATAAATGCAAGCAAAATGTTTCCAGGCATAAGAATTCAATTGGTATGACACAACACATCTACATTTGAAACTGAAATGTCTCCTCTCCGCATTGTTTTACTGATGACAAGTTGGCCTATGTTTCAACCAACTTTGCATTTAGGCTTTCTCTTGGTATGGAAAATACTGCTACATTTTCTTTATTTCAATCATTTTGCTTTGCTCAGTAATAATTTATATTTATTCTATACAGGACACATTTGGTTTTTTACATTTTTAATAAAACTGAGTTAAGTCTGGATGAAGTTAAAATGTAACTGTTTATCTGGATTTGAATTAACTGCTAGCTCTCAGCAGAGAGGGTATCATACCATTTTGCTCACTTCCTGATTTAACAATTTAGATGGGCCTGTGTCAACATTATTGTTGCAAGGAAGTAATATGAGGAGTCACAAAATATGTAAATGAGGATCTTACTTGCGAAAACATGAATGCAAAAACAAACAGTTACATTAAATGAGTTATTGTTGAATAAAACAAGACATGGATGATCCAGATCTAATGTCATAGTTGTGAGAGGGATCCCAGTTGATCTCCAGGTTTATTATTGGCATGCAGGAAACTAAAAATTAGGAGTTTTGTTCAATAACTAAAAGGTCAAAGGTTAATGTCTCTGTCACAGCTGTGATGCTTTTAAGTAAGGCCTGAGATGAGCTAGCTGTTCAACCTTTTGTAGATATGGAAAGGGTTCAGTGAGTAAAACTAACATTAAAAACATCAATAACCAATCAGAACTTTAAACAGGCTCAGACTGATTACAGGTATACAGAAGATACAGCATTTTCCTCATGGATGTAACATTATGCTGTTGAGGTTTGATTGGTGACCTTGTTAACTGGTGACTCACCGCTGAATGCTATCTACACAATATCTAGATTGTGTGACTTCAGGAGTGTCCTTATGACCGTAATGTTTACTTTTTGATGTAATGTAAACACTCACCAGATATAAATTTGAAATATTAATGCCACACATACAAAGCCACATGCTAAAGGAATTAACCATATTAGACAGTCACTGGTTAAACTGATACACCAACTTATTTCTGTGTAACTCCTCAGAAAAACAAGATTATGGCTCCCACTAATCTTTTGTGTCGATGAGGGGTAATCCTCAAGCACATTTTGTTTGCTTGTTTATATACCAATTTGTCAATTTTTCTAATTAAATCCCCCACCTATAATGCCTGGTTCATGAATATAGATTCTTCCATTAAACCAGCATGTGGTTTAAAGGTTGGAGGCCGGTTGGTTAGAGAATTCAGGTCATTGATTTCACTCTTATTTCACCATCAGAGCAGCCGCAGCAGGAAAAGATTTGGAGGACGTCACTCTGTGATCGACCTTGACTGTGGCGTGACTGCTGTTTAATGTTTAAGATGCCTGAGAACTCTCCAGCATTCCTCTTCGATTGAGACGTTCGTTGTTCAAAGCCCTCATGTGTCAGAGCCTTTCTGCTTTGCTTTGTTACCCCCGTCTTTCTCCTGCTCTGTTTCCACGTCTGCACCCTCAAAAAGAGCAAGTTGTTTCTTTTGTTAAAGTGGCGTTGATGGTGAGACAGCTGGGGATGTGCTTCTTACGTAAACTGTCAGCATCGAGGACTCGGTGTTTTCACAGATCAAAGTGAGGCCTGTCTGAACGGCTGAACTGACCCTAATGTGATCGTCTCTACAGGAAGATCCACGGCTGGTTCTGTCTGGCTCTTTGCTGATAGTTCGTGACTTGAAGAAAAAGTTAAACTTATTTTTAGAGGGTTTACTATGCAGGCTGTTCTTGTTCTGTTTTTGGGTTGTTTAATCTTTATCTTTGAATGGCTCAGGACATGATATTGGGTTGTTTTGTGCGACTACTTTGTTGAATGTGAAGGTGATTTAGGTTGCTTCTGCTCCTTTTAAATGGTTCCCCAAACCTGCAGTGCATATGGATGAGCCGAATTTAATGCCTGTAATCGGGCAGATCCATCTTTCCAAGCTCCAGTCTACAATCACAGTGTTGCCCAAATTGGATCCCATCAGGGTCTTTTGGAGCATTAAGGTGGAGGTGGGAGCTATGAGCAAGATGAGACCATGAAATGACTGCTCATTCAGAGATCAAGAGATGCTAACCGTGTCAATGGCGGTTTTATCACATCTGGACTGTTTCTTTATTAAACAACAACAAATACTAACATGACAGAGTTCTCTGTAGAAAGGATATTTCCTTTTTTACTTTGGACATGTACTGCCAGGAGTTATCATGAGATGGCCCACTTTCTGTTCTTTACACACCAGCAGTATAACCCGCACACTGCATTATCTAATGGGCCTGCAATGCAATTGATGGAGCAATTGTCCAATCACCTGCCAGATATGTTTTTAAAGTTAAATATGTAGAACAGTGCATCTGGTGTGTCAGGTTAATTAATCCATGTTGCGGGAAAAACAACTGTACCAAGCTAAAATATATGGTTTCTGCCAGCTTCCGTTCACCCCCTTGGAGGGACTCAGATTCAGTAAGCACACCATCAACCCACACAAACAGGGCTATGAGTTAACTCGTCCCACTACTGTTTCAGTATAAGCAGCAGTAGTTGAACTAATAATCATATTATGGTTACCAGGCATCAAGAACAACATACCATAAACTTAGCAACAGGTTAACATTACCTGTGAGCTGCTGTAACAACCATTATCCTCTGAATGAGGGATAAATAAAGGTAACCTTTAAAATAAAATTAGCTGTACATATTTTCATGTTTTCCATGACATAGTTTTTTTTTACAGTACTTTCTCTACTTATATTAGAACGTAATCCACAACACATAACGCAATCCCTACATTTCATCAGTTAGTAATTGGAATAAAGGTGGTCTTATCTTAAATAGCAGCAACATTTTTTATCATGCTTTCATTCATCTTTTTTTTTATCCACTGCTCAATTTTACTGGCCAATGGCAGGAACCCTGTGGAGTAAAAGAACAAGAGGGATTTTTGCCAGCATTTTAGGTCGTTTGTTAACAGGATTACTCTAAAAGTTATAAAGGCAATTTTCAGCATAAGTCTGAAACGGGCCTAAGACCAATCCATTGAATTAGGGGGTGATCCGAATCTGGATCAGGGAACTTTATGATCCAGACTGTTTTGTTATCAATGTGAGATAAGTCACTGAACCACATTTTTGACAATATTTCAACTAATTATGTTCAAAACGCCTTGGTGGAGGTTTGTGCTTCTGCTAAACTTCTACTTTGGGATATCGATGACAGATGACTTTAATATTAAGCAAATAAAAAGGTAAAAGGCCTGTTATTTATGTGACACACCAGATGGACTGTTTAAAATAATTTACTATTCCATCCTGGAGCATGCCCATAGAAAGTGTTTGGAGAGGGCAGAACCTTTCATAAGCTTATCTAAAAGGTAATTGGATGATCGTTCCGTCAATAAACATTTATTACGGGTCAGTCAGATAATAAAGTAGGTGGGTGCTACTGTGTAACAGAACATGAGACTCTTTGTAAAACAAACTCCGATCAAAACATGTCAGAAGTGAAGGGAAAATATTCTTCTCACAGTGTTTCTCTTTGTTTTTCATTTTGTAAAGAAATGCAGTCAAAATCGGATTAAACTGCTAATGATGCTAACACCACTGCTAGTCTACAGTCACTTTGTGCCATCATTCTCTCATGTCTTCCTGCTCTAAAGGCCACTGATTTGACTGTTCTGCTTTGGGCCATGCATAAATGTTGTAGATTGCAGCTTGGCAAAAAGGATTTGCATGACTACAGACATTGAACCAGGCTGGACCATAGACTGTAAAAAACATGGACGCCATGTCGCTGGGCTCAAATTGAAGCCTCCACGAAAACTGCTCCCCCTGGTGACTGGCTGCAGTATAGGTCAAATTTCCGTCTCCCCCATTCATCTGGACGGGCCGTAGTGAAACTTCAAAAAATTATTACACCCGATACAAATATTTCTCCCATCTGTATGCTCTGGTGATAATAAAGTATTATTGGGCTGCGTGTTTTCCAAGTCCTCTTTTTTCTGAAAAGTTTCTTTTTTATAAGTTATTAGACTTTAAAAATAACCGCGGTTTACAGCAGCTTCACAATGATTGTGTACAGCGTATGCTGCGGAGTGTTGCGACCGTTTACGACAGCTGCGTCCGGATTATGGCCCAAATTCTCTACTGGCTGCACAATGGCGGCGCCCTGACGGGGGATATTTAGGCTTCAAATCCTTTACATGGTAGAAGGCGGAGCCACGCTATCCAGTTCGTATGATACATCCATGGGCTGGACCAGCTGCTGTGCAAGGTTAGACTGAAATGTTAAGTGTGGAAAAAAATGGGTGAATTGAACAGGGAATAAAAAAAATAGCCTGAATGTATACAAAGTCGATCTAAGATTCTATCACTTTGAATATCTAGAAAACTGCTTAAAGTTCTATATTGTATTTAAAAATGGCATCACATGTTTCCTGTAATCCTTCAACAGTGAGCAGGAGCAGTTTGAGTCAACCCAGATGAAGTCATTGACAGCAAACATTATTGTTGACAAACGCAGCGTTTGCTGTAGTTCTTGTCTACAGTTTTGACCTTTTCCATCACTTCTCTCCTTCATCTGTCTCTTCTGACACAATGAATCCATCTTTTGTGGTAGATAATCATGAGTTCACCCAATTATATCTTCCTCTCTCCGTGTAGCTTTGTTAGGAGGCCTCGTTAGTCCCGTGTGATACTATCAGTGATTGATCACAACCATCAGCCTCATCTCCTGTCGCACATCCTCCGCCCGGAACATCAAGAGCGCCGATAAACATCACTGATAAAGGCTGAATGCATTTGATTACAGCGACCTGGAGCCCAGCCAAGATGCTAAACCATTAGTTGTGAAGCGTTTTACTCATCCAAATAATTCAGGAGCCTTGGAGATGTCAGTGTAAGAACGCATGTGACAGAGGGTCGTCTTCATGCGTCAGTGCATTTACCTGGGGAAATGATAGAGATGTAAACAGATTGAGAGAGAACGGAGCATTTCAAATCCTTCACTTAGTGTGTCTCATTATTATAAAACTACGTGTTTGTGTGCGTTCCCAGCTCCTCTAAGCACAAATAGCACACTTTAACCTGTCCATCACGCAACATAACGGCCAAGCAGAGGGCTTTAATTAACAGAATGGATCCTTATCATCATGGGAGCAGATGTGATAGGCTGTTACTGACGTGTTTCACCACCTCCAGAGGCTCGAGAATTGCCTGGTGTGAAACGCAGCATGCACAGACACACACAAGAAGCCCCCGTCAATTTGTAGCTCACATTTTTTGCTCTTCTTAACAGAGCTTTAGAGGCATACGTGTGTGTCCAAGCAGATCAATAGGTGCTCACTATAAAATGGACCCAGGCGTAAATTAACACCCAAGGGAGCTGTGAGAACAAGACGCAAGCACGAGAAGGTAGAAGAAGAAGGTAATGTGGACAAATACACACAGCTGCAGGAGAGAACAACAAGTAGCCAGAGCTGCAATTTAATAGGATTTGTATATTTTGAGATAGAAAGTGGGCAGCAGCCATAAAAAAAATCTGAAGTCTCTTTATATTCTGTCTTGGAGCAGCTTTATTTTCGGGGGTTTTAATATACATGAAAACCCCATTATTACAGGTTGTAAAAACATGCAGTACAGTGTATATGTTCAAGTGTGCTGCAGTGTTGGTTCTTTTCTTTCGTGCTATAGGCTAAATGCTATAACAGTGATCTAATGTGCCATTATGTAGCTTTTATTTCTACTTAGTATTCATAGGTTAAAATAAAATCTTTCAAAACTCTTCTTCAGTTGTTCACATAAGTTAAAGTATCATGGATGTAAAGCATGTTTAGCAAAAAGGCAAAACGGTATATATCTGAAGAGGTTATTGTCATTTTAAATATTTCAGATTTTTTATTCATATTCCATTGTCATTTTTTATCTTCAGTGTGGTTTAATCAGGGCTTCACAATATTAGGAATAAATGCCTTGAACTTTTTCTTCAGTAGTGGTGATACGTTTAGGTGGAGGTATGATGAGTGGGTCACAACTGTGCAATTATAATGTGTGCATTTTGCCCAAGTTCAAGTCTGACCTGAGGCTTTCATGCCCTCCATTACTCCCCCTCCTCTTTTTCAAGTCTGTCAACTGTCTCCACAATCGATCAAGGTCAAAAAAGCCAAATATTTTATAAAAGGCTGATTGTTTGAGCCCTTCCTTATTCTATCTCTGAGCTAGCTTCAAGGCGTAACAAAAGTTTGAAGGGAGCACACAAAAGCCAGTGGGGGGGAAATGTCTTCTTTGTAAAACTTTTTTGTGCTATGCCAAGCATTAAGCTCATGTTAACGTCATCACTTGTACTTTTTTACACAATGATATGGGTTTTTATGAACATAGTGTTTTGCTCACAAAGGGCTAAACTGAGCAGCCATTGATAGTTTGCAGCCTCTAACTACCAACCATTATATCAGACAAATAAAAGAAATATACAAAAGTGATTTGAGAGACTGCGTAAGCATGGTACACAGTGCAACTTCATCCTTTCCACTGGTCAAAGTCAAAGGTTTAATTCTCTGTTGATACCAAAGGTTAGTTATCTTACATGATTATCCTGAGGTGTGAGGTGTGTCTAGAGTTTTTTTTCCTCCACAATCTTTGCAGAAGAGAACCGTGGATACTCCGCATTAAATACTACACGTAAACATATCCAATATTTATAAAAAGAAATTCTCATGTGTGCTGTCAGGAAAAGTAAAGGATAACAGTGTAGCATAAAGTTAGACTACTGCTGAAACGGTGGACCAACTTGAAGATTAATTGTAAACTATGGAGCATCTATACAGCTGCATTCAAGTGTTTGTTTCCGTTAAAGCTCCCACGTCTTGGTGCATTTGACTGTTTGCATCATGTCTAGATGTCTATTACACAAGGTGTTGATTGGATTGTCTGAAACATCTAAAATTTTGTCTCTGATGAGGAACAGATGCAGCTCTTTTTCCCTCCCCTTGGCAAAATGATCTGATCTGAAGGAGCAAGGAGGCCATGGGAAGGTATGATAATGAGCTCTGCCCTGATTGGCTGCCCAAATAATGTCTAATGGGAGGGGGAGGAAGGGTTACAGGCCATGAACATGACTTTTGTAACAGTCATGGTGTCTGCCTGTGACAAGAAGAAAACACACATTTAGTTGAAGGCTGTCTAGCTATGACAAAATGAACCCAAGGAAGTAAAAAGCGAGCTTTTAAGGGCTCATTTTTATTAAAAAGGCAGAGACAATTCTCTGTGAACTTGCAGTTTAGTAAATATGTCGTGTCATTTTGCTCTCCATACTCCTTGAAAAAAAATCAAAAACAAAGAAAATGGATTTTGCAGGACATGAGGCCTTTAAAGCTGCGTTTGATCACACAATTAAAAACTGCAAGAGTAGAAGCCCTGGTTGTTGGTGAGTTAGTTGGTATGTGTTGGTGTGCTATGCCTCCCTCCTTGTGGCACACCTTACACTAAAGGAACAAAACTGTTAAATCTGACATTATTTTGACTTTTTGTGAGGGCTGTCCCCAAAACTTTTGTTAGGCTGTTCTGGTTATCCCTTTGCATTTGTGAAGTTGTGAATCGGGTCCATATAAGTATAAATGTAGGATGAAAGCTGCAGACTGGAGAGGCATGTGTAAAAGCTTTTGCAGAAACATCCTAAAGTGATTCTTCATAATCACACCTTTGTCTGAAGACATGAGCTAACGGTTTACACACCTGTAAGTAATTGGTACCATGGGTTCCTCCAGTCCCCAGCAGTTTCCTCCATTTTGATTCAGACCTTTTTGCTGTACAGAAGTTTTCCTGTGTATACTCCAGTTCATACAAGTATTTCAGCTTGCTGTGCTGATCAGCCTGATTCAGTGTCAGGCAGATCCATCTTGCTAAGCTCTAGTGACTGTCAACAGCCCAAAGCAGGACAACCTAATCTGATATTTTTTATACGTTCTTGACTGCAATTCTTTATTACATGGAAAACAAATAAAAACACATCAAACATCCCTATTCCCTATATTTTTCACCCCACTTCTGCCATATTTTACCTTGAGTTTGTTTTACTAAGTGGCTTGTGTTCTGTCATTGACACTTACACAGTAGCACTCGCCTGATTGGCCAGCAATGAATGTGACTGGTGGAATGACTGTCCAATCACATGTGGGAAATGAATTGAAAGGTTCTGCCCATTACAAAAATGTCCATGTATACAGCTTGGTTGTGGTTGTCTCCTCTTGGTTGTTGGTTGGCTGTGCCGTTTAGCAAAGTATTGCCCAAACAAAGCACCTTGTCATTAAAAATTGGTTTTCATTATGAGTAATCACCCTAGGCTGTTAATGTGGCATACATTGTGGCTCACCTACAATTCTCTCAATTATGCATAGCTGGTGGCATTATTTGCAACAATGAATAGTCCTGTCTTCAATGCAACTTTTTCTGTACAGATGGAGAGTTGAGCTTTGTGACTGTGGCCTATGTTCAGACTAATGCCATTTACTTCATACAATCCCACTTCTAAATCCTGAGCTATCACTTTAAATGTTAGTTTAAACCAATTAGTTCCTGTTTGAAGTTTAATATTATTCAAAGAAGTGGGATGAAAACAGTGCAGCCTTGATGGCTCACAGGCTGTCAAAGCATATAAAGCCATTGAGTGACTTACAAGTGGCCTAATGTGCTAGATAAGTATTATTTACCCCTTATAATAAATTATTGTCCTATTCAATTAACAGGATTCTTGTTTTATTTTTCACTGATTTTCAACATTTGCCCAATATTGTTATTTTATTTTTTTTATTTAACCTTTATTTAACCAGGAAGTCCCATTGAGATTAACAAATCTCCTTTGCAAGAGAGACCTGGCCAAAATAGCAGCCGTAAAGATTCACGGCACATCGAAAATGACACAACACAATCAGCAGGTTAAAAATAAATAAGCATATACACAATTGGCTTTCAAGAAAAACAACCACATGCCTCTGTCACCACATTCTTAATGATGCTCTTAAATTCATTAAGAGATATCATTGAATCCAGTTTTAGCTCTCTTTGAAGATTATTCCACGACCAAGGTGCATTAAAAGAAAAAGCAGTTTTCCCCAGGTCTGTAAAAACTCTGGGTACAGAGATGAGCAGCAAGTTAGAGGAGGTCACATTTTCATTACAGTTTCCTTTAGAAGTGAAAACATTAAAATTATTCACCTGTTGCAAGCTACCTCTTGAGAAGACCATGAACTTTGTTTTTTGAGTATTTAAATCTTGCTTTAGATTTCGTAGTGTCATTTGTAAGGACTGAAATGCTGTCTGAAGTTCTTGCACCGCTTTTGTAATAGAGTTTGCATGGGCGCAGATGACAGTGTCATCAGCATATAGATGTATTTTGTCCTTTATGTCCTTTCCCAGGTCATATATAAAAATAGAAAACAGAGTTGGTCCCAGAATAGATCCCTGGGGGACACCTTTAGTGTTTGGAAGACATTCAGATTTATGGCCCTCTGCATTGACACACTGAGTTTGGCTGGTAAAATAATTTTTAAACCAATTGTGCTCACTATTACCTCATTCGCAAATGAACTCAATGATGGTGCCACTGAAAAGGCTTCAGTTCAGCTTCTTCTAGTTCAGACACTCACAATAGACGCCTCAGCACCCAGATAAACACACTTCCATAGATGCATGCAGTGGACATGCAGATATCTTTCACACATACTTAAATATATGCACACAGACAATAGCCCGACACTCCCCTCCAGCCTGCCAGGTAATTGCCGTCTATGGGGGGACAGGTGCTTCTACAAAAGAGTGCCACTGTCCAGGCAGGCTCCATTCACCACCACTGTAATTACCTAATTGAAAAGCTCACAGGGGAGAGAGTGTGTGTGTTGGTGAGGGGAAAGGGAAAGATAAGCTCTGGGTGCTCTGAATACAAAAAGCCATACACTCAACACTCCACCTTCATTCATATATGCTGCTATAGCTTCATCTCTGCACCTATGGACACTTGATCACAGCTGCATGGACACTCATAGGAGCCCAAGCTGAGGGTTTCCTGTGAATCACATCACTGCAGGGGGTAAATATTGTCAGGCAGTGATAGAGTGATGGAGCAGAGGAGTGGAGCAGTAATGGGAAATCTATTGTTGTGAGATGAGGATGCAGTGGGGAGAAGAGGAGGGTCAGAGCACGTTTGGATATGAAAGCAGCATGGTCACTCTCATTCCCTGATGTCAGCACCTCCATCTCAGGGTCCTCTCTGCCTTAAGTTTATTATGGATCTGTAGAGGGGGGAGTGCAGATGCAGTGGGAGTGGAAGTGCACAAATTTCCTGTTTCATGTGTGTTGTACTCATGTGAGTATAAATGTGAAGCTTTTTGGTGCCCATCCTGCCCATGTTTTTGCTAGAGAAATACAGAGCTTCCTATCTCTGGAAGCAGTTAACAGTCTCCAGAGTGAACTACACACATGCTTTGTTTTTGTATCGTTGTTATGTTTGTTTTCATGATCGCCAGAGACTAAAGCGTTCATCAATGAATTACCCAGCATTATTGATCGGGATAAGGGGCTGCTAGCAGTGTTGCTATTGTGTGATTTGTTGGAACTTTAAACTCAATGGGCGAATATGAGCCCCAAAACCCCCAACATTCCAAGTTGGGGATTGATTTCATTGTTTTATTGGATAAAATCAAGATCAGTTAGCTTATACACAAATCACTGAGCAAAGAAGAAGAATGTGTGAACATAATGTTTGATAATATATGTGCACTAAATTTCGAGAACCTGAGAGTCGACAGGGCCTCTGCATTTTTGACACCATCAAATGGAAAATTTAATGATATTGTGTAATCAAAGTACAATTTTTTGGCAATCTAAGTCCTTGGCAAAGGATAAGCATAAGATTCAATGACTTTTGCCTTTGGCCTTTGAGTTTGAATACCTAACCAATGACCTTTTAGTCAGAATTATTAGTTATTTGTGCAAAGTTTGAAGTAAATCCGTCATTGTACCTAAAATATCCTGTTTTCAAGTTGGAAACTCCTTGACCTTTGCCTTTGAACGTGTGTCCTTAAAAATCTTAATTCATGAGTCATATGTGTTATTGTGCAAAGTTTAACGAAAATCCCCCAAAGTCCAACACAAGATACAACATTAACAGATAAACAAAAATCTCTGTGACCTTGAATTTTGATCCATGAAACTTTTTTTAAATTTAACCTTTATTTAACCAGATAAAAAAAACCATTGAGATCAGGATCTCATTTACAAGGGTGACCTGGCCAAGACGTCAGCAGCACACGTCATAATTATACAGGTTCATGTTAAAGATTAAGGCAATAAATAGCAAATCACAACAATAAATATGGCGGGAAAAGTCACATTCCATCCTCCTTAAAGGTGTAGTCAGCGATGTGTGAGAAAACGAGTAGAGAGGTTGTTTATAAGCAAATTTAGACCCGCCCCCCGAAAGCTGATGGACGTGCATTGTCATGGAAACGGCCGTAGAAACTGCGTAGCTGACCAACGTAGCTAAGGTAACCCTGACTCGTCAGATAACTTGACTGCAATTATTGATAACATCAAAACAACAATACATTTTGGCAGATTAGACAATAAGATGAATGCCAGACGGCTGTTACTGTTATGTGAAGCACCACAAAGCTAATGTTGCTTACTTATCCAGCAGACAGACGGCAACATCCGCGTCCGTTTTCAGGTCTTTCAGTTCACGGAGTTCCCTCCACCGTCGGAAAGCAACACGAATATTGACCCAGGTCTTCGCTCTTTTATGGTCATAGCCCTTCTTTTTCACTTTTCACCCCTTTGAACTTTTTCTTTTGGGCTGTTTTTCAGCCATTGCTACTGCACATATTGTATCAATCGCTTATGCTAACTGCGCACGCTCCACAACCTACGACTCCCCCTCCCCCCTCTGTCTGATCTGCGCATGAGTGTTATCGCCCCCTGGATGTGGGGGGGTGTACCCTGTTTTGGTAACTCAGCCCGAGCCCCAGTATTTACCTGCTGAAATTCAGAGCCAAGGCTGTGTATTAAAATCTGACTTTTTTTCAACATGCTGCCAGTGGTGACATCTTGTGGATGGAGAGGAGAAATACGGAGATTTTGACAAATCGTGCATTAGATAAGAAGATTAGAAGATCGCTGACCACACCTTTAATTGAGAATTTATATTTTTGCCAATTCTGAGTTCAAAGCAGCCTTTGCTTTCACCACACAAGAGTGAAAATGAGACAAATGAAATAAAGTGACATGAGTTAATTAAATGGAAAAAAGTGAAACGGACACAAGCAGATGAAACCACCAGGATGAAAACAAGAGCTGAATTTGGCAGGAATTCTAAAAAATTGCAAGGGTTTCTTGAATGTTGGCTCCTCTGACAGCAGTGAGATTTTTGCCGAGAGCTGGACAGACATTCTTTGGCTTGGCTTTGTGGCATTGGCTGTGTTGAGTCTGACAAACACAAACACAAACTAAGCTGTGAAGTAAATAAACCAATCTGCTGGAACACTCTCCCCTCTCTCTGTTTCACTCACTATCCTCCCCACTATATATATCAGAAGGGTGGATTCAGTGTCAGTCTGAGCGGGAAATGTCACATTCCATCTCACTGGACATCAAACGTACCCTGCCGTCGCCCACATGTAAATAAAAAGCACAGTACATGCTGGAGTGTTTGAGTTGAACATTCAGGCCTGTGTGCGGCTCCAGTGATATACAGACCCTATTACAGCATGTAAATGACCCCCTGCTGTGCAGCCTAACAGTATGATGTGACATCCAGGCAGAGCAGAAGTCATATTTAATATAAAAATGAGCGTATGTGCTGATATGTGATGCTGCTCGACCTATTACCTCTGCTCTGTGGTGTCTGTTTGTGTAATTGAACATGTTTGCATAATGCAGCCGTGAAATTCTGGAGCGTTGGATTTAAGCTGTCAGAATCAGACAGATGTGGCCTTGTCTTCAAATATGACAAGTCACATGAAGAGTAAAAATGTCTCTCTGGATCAAAGTGAACATTCACTGCAAAGGACACATTCAAGCACAGCGAAAGGAACCATTAAAGATAACGTTCCCCTTTCAAATCCTCCAATGACATTTCAAAAAGTCCCGATTTCAATATTTTTAATCCTGGGACCAAGCCAACCAGTAAAAACATTTGATAATATACAAAAACAGAATAACAAAACAATGAGGCAAAAGGTAAAAGGAACTACAAATCCCACAATCCATTGATGTTTCCCTTTCCATGGCAAATTATGGTGCGTTCCAGTTGTAGTCGGAAGTTGGAATTTCCCAGTTCCGAGTAGGAAATTTTATCTGGAACGCCCCCCGAGGTCGGAATTTCCTACTAGGAACTCGGGGACACCTCGCCACCCCGAGTTGACAATCGAAGATGGATGCCCCCAGTGTGAACAGTTATTTAGCTCCCGTAATAATTAATTTATTTGCACTTCTGACTGGGGTGTGTTGCTCTAGATCAGCTGTATACATAGTATTGTGAGACTTAGACTTACAAAAATGCTGCCATAGTGATAATCACATTCTTCATGTGATATTTGTGAACAACAACGCAGGGCGTGCTAACAACGGCTAACAATAGCCTGGTAGATCGGCACGTTTTTTTTCAACTTCAACTGGAACGCAGATAAGTCGGAGATGATGTCACTCCCATTTCCCAGCTCCCAGTTCCGAGGTTAATGGAACGCAGCATTATTGTCGACATTTCAAAACCTGCACAGAAGAAAACCCTCACTTGAACCCTGCCACCATCCCATTCCCTGGCCAAGAGTACTCTTTGGGGGAAAATAGACAAAAAATGTTGTGGACGCCTGGAAAATAATAAAAGCATAGAGATAACAATATGAATAGACATCTTGGAAAAAATATGAGAATAAAATAAAAAAAAAATAATGATATAAAAATCAAATAATAAAACAATGATCAATCAATCAACTATTTACTAACCTAACATTGATGGTAATGTATTAATTTGATGCCTGGTAACCACAGTTTGTATGTCAACGTGATCAGACTTTGCTTTACAGTTTATTGGTAGGCGTGGCGGAAGAATGGGAATAAGCTCTGATGTTTTCTTGACGTAGAATAAGTAATTTCACTCACCATTTACAAAATCAAATGATGTGATAACTTACTGCACTCGTGTGATAAGGTACTCCCATGGTGTGCGTGCAGTACGCATACAGCAGTGCTTGTTTCTGACTGGCTGATACGTAGCTGCCTGTCATTTTTTGATTGGCTGATGGCTAGATGATCTGACTGACTGGGTTGCATCAAGCTCCCGTTGAGCTCTGTGATGCTCAGAACATCTTGCTACACGTTCCAATGCGTATATAGTGGTGTAACTTGGTGGGCGTTACATCATAAATTTTCATGCATGAGAAATACCAGGTGTGACGTGTGAGTGTGAAAAGGTTCAAATACGTGTGTCACACACTGAATGAATTAAAGTTGAGAGCCCTGGGTAGAAATAATTGCTCTGGCCTACACTTTAGCACAGTAGGTGGCAATAATCCACCTAATATGATAATTGTTACCAGCCAGTAAATAAAAAGATGATCAGCTGGCTGAGTCAAGGCTACTCTAAAATAAGTGTTAAGCTGTCTGCAGTGGTGGACAAAGTACACAATGCCAGTACTCAAGTCAAAGTATAGGTACTCTCGGCCAAATACTACTCCAATACAAGTAAAAGTTGCTCAGTTAAATTTTTACTTAAGTTAAAGTACTGGAGTACCTGCTTTTGAAAATACTCAAGTATTAAAAGTACATTTTCCCGTTGACCTTACAGAACGTAATGACTGAAACCATCTACAGAATGCACTGACCTGCTTATAGATCATGTAGAATAAAGAGTTTGAAAATATGCTACAAAGCCCATGGAAATGCATACTAAAACAATAATGAATCAACAAAAGGACAACCATTGCCATTGTCTTTTTTTTTATTTAACCCCCCCCCCCCCCTTCAGGTATGGCCATGGGTGCTCTGGTGTGGAATTGCCGTCTTTATCTGCCATAGTAGCCATCATTACTGCCAAGACGAACCGTAACCACAAACGTTAGCTCAACCTGCATGAGTGCATTACCGCCACCAACTGGACTGGAGTGTGGAACAGGATGCACAAAGTATAGATAACACCACTTGAACAAGTCACATTTTAGAAGAGAAAATAGATTTAATCCGCTGACTTCATACCTGTACCTAAAAGTAACAGGTAACAAGGCCATTTATAGAAATGTAGTGGAGTTAAAAGTAGAGCATTTGTCTTTTAAATGTAGTGAAGTAAAAGTCATAAGTTCCAAAAAAAAATGCAACTCAAGTAAAGTACAGATACTCAAAAAATGTACTCAAGTACAGTGCTCAAGTAAATCTACTTCGTTACTGTCCACCCCTGGCTGTCGGACTACATACCACTGCCATGTTCGTTCCTTGTACCCCTTTCAGACTGGCCAAAAAAACTTTTCAAACCCAGTAACAATCCGCTCCTGTCAGGAGTTTGAGTTTTTGCAAGCGACATGGGTTTTTATCAGCTTCCCTCCGATCGTCTTCAGTGGGAACATCACACCCACTAATTTACGTCATGGTGTCGGAGTACCACCATGACATAATATAGCGTGGGCCGGTATATTACATGACTCTTTCCTGTCTCAGCAACAAATTCCTTCCGCCTTTGTATCATCAGCACTGGAATGCTGTTCAGTCTGCGCTAGGGCTGAAAGATATATCTTTATCGTATGTAAATCGAGATATGAACATTCAAGATATTAATATGGAAAAAGCAACAATATAAACAATATAGATCTCCCCAGTGCTTGCCCTGCATGTACAGCTCTGGAAGTCACAGTAAAATTCATTTTTATGATTGCCCTTGAATGCACCGCTAGACACACATGCACAGTAGTGGTAATCTGGGTCAACGTCTGGCAACAAGTCGAAAGTTTGGGAGCATATTATCAAAACAAAACAAAAGAGTGTGCAATGAAAAATCTGCAAGGCGGAACTTACCTTCCATGGCAGTACAACGAGGATGCATGAGCATCTGATAAGGAAGCATGTCGTGGCTGATTCAGTTTCTGACGAAAAGGGACAGTCATCTCGATAAGCTAATCGGCTAGTTAGCTGCCAACATTAGTGTCAACAGTGTGGTAAATAGACGTCCAAGATTTCCGGGGACAGTCGCTGCTTTGGATGACCTGACCCCGGTTAAAACTGTCCCCAGAAATGTGCCTGATTTTAGTGTTTGACTATTGCGGGTCTACTAGTAAAAAGGTTATTACAACAGCCATTTGGGAAGCTGACAGCGTGAGGGAGCAGGTTGCGCACTGACTAAGTCAACAGTTATTGTTTTTCCAATTCTGTTTGTAAAAAGTGACCTTGGGCTTGCTCTTCTACTCGTGTGAATCTCACATGATTATCACCTAGCTGCCAACTACAAAACAAGACATGAGTGTGGTTGGTAGTTTGTCTTTTCCTCACCCTCGTTTCCTGGTTATCACGCCTGCAGCAATCAACCCAGCACACCACCAAACACGCTCACGCTTGTGCCGCATGCACAACTACACAGGTGCCCTAGTTGCCAGGTCTGCTCATTATAAGCCATTTGGGCCACCAGCTGCATGCTGGTGCTAAACACTTCAGTTCATACATGTTATGGCTAGTCGACTAATTGCAAAAATAGTCATTTGTGGCAGCCCTCGTATCGTATCAATATCAAGATATCTGGCATAAATATCAAGATATGAAATGTCCACATCGTTCAGCCCTAGTCTGTGCCGAGTTTGTACATTTTTAAAGAGGGACAAAAGTACAAGGTACAGAAAACAGGAGATCAACATGTCCACAGCCTCTATGCTCCTTTCCATTGTTTCATCGCGCTGATGATGTCATCAACGTGATGACATCAGCTTTATGCACCAGAGGAAACAAAAAACAGCAACGCAGCTCATCTGCTGTTAATTAGACCTGAGTCTGCTGGCAGTGGGAAAGAAGTTACTTGCTGATTGTTCATGGGTTAACCCATGTTGAAAAAATTTGCAGTGACCCACTAATCTTAGTGTGAAAGTGGTATAGCATGTGGTAGCTGATTTAAAAATGGCTATAATAAATGCACTTGTCATGACACTAAGCAGTCTTCCAAAATTGTTGTGTTTTTTAAAGTTTTGTTAAGTCTTTGTGTGTATTTTAACAAGTTTAATTAATACTTTACTTTTTTCTGAGTTTTATTCCTGAGTCTTTAATGACTTTGTTATTGTTAAACAAAGGACCCACAGGCCTGATTTGAACCTGAGCTGCTGCTGCTACAAGGTTAGCAGCCTGTTTGTGTGGTGCATGTTGACACAGCCACAAGGCTACCTGCTTTATATCCATGGTTGTTTACTCTGTTTGATAAGTAAGCCCAGCTCGTAATTACCTCCCTACTTTCTTCACTGCTGCACTCCACTTTCAACTAATGGTGCTTACACCTTGAGTCTGTTTGTTTCTCTGAAAAATCCCTCTGTCTCTTTTCTTTTGATGATACCGTTTGGAGGTCCAACTTTGTTTTCAGCAAAGCTATATCCAAAAGAAAAAGCTCTGAAGCAACAAAAGTGCCCTAATTGCTACATTAGCCATGACAGCCTTGTTCTTTTCTTTCATCACTAACACACTCCCATCAGCCATTTCTCTGCGCTGCCACTACGCACTCATCTCCCCTCTTCAACGTTTTATCCAGTGACAAAAGAGAAAAATGGGCAGCTGTACCTGGAGTTTGGAAATAGTGTTTCTGAATCACAAATGCAGACACACGGACATTTTTAATTATTCTGGGATGCCTCATTGTCCTCCAACTCTAAATGCTCGAGGTTACATATTTATTTTCAGTAGTTTCTCTTCCAGCCGCAATAACACATGAGAAATAAAACCCGAGTTATTTACGATGATATAAAAAATACACTTTCAGGGAAATGAAACCTTGGAGGATGGCTCATATTGAATTTTTCAACATGGTGCTCAATTCAAGCCATTGTCTCTGTCTCCCTGGGGACCTGGCCTGTTGCGTGTTGCGTTTAAGCACACAGGTCAATAAAGGTAATTGATAAGCTCTCATATGGATATATAGTGATGAATGAAGGATGTTTCTGCTGCAATAAATCAGATGTCCTCTGGAGCCATAAATGAACGCCTGTATCCCTTGCCTAATGGGAAAAAGCATAAAGTTATTCCACAAAGTCAATGTGGTATATGACGATGACTATACAGTCACGTTATTGGTCCATCACTTACACTTTATGAGCAGCTCAGCGTTGGTGGCTGAATCATAGATTATTGGAAAAGTCATTGATCTCCTCTGGATGGTGATAGAAACAAAGCATCAATCTTCAAGTTAGATTTTTATAGGAGAAACTAACAAAGATGGATCTTACTAATGGACAGAGAAAATTCTAACAGCTTGTATTTGGGTACTCGTGCCTGAGGACCTGCATGGTAGGAGAAAATTTAAACTGAATTGTAATATGTGCTGATTTGAGTTTTTTATTCCTCTAATCAATTAGCTGTAATATCACTTTCCTTATACCAGTTAAAAAATTCATAACTGCTCATTTCTCCCTTTAGCTCATATAAAACTATTTAGAAAAACGCTACCCTCTGGTGGTCAAAAAAGGCATTTTAGACATCTTTGAAAGATTGAGATGACTTTAATTGACTGAAAAAAAACACAACACAACCACCCAATGTATCAGTAAGTTCAAATGTAACAAAAGATCCCCTTACATCACATGTACGCAAACAAAAACACAGACAGAACCAAAAAAATACCTAAGCATTTTAAGTACATTCAACTGTTCAAATCACACATGAAGTCAAAAAGAAAAGAACTTTGGTAATAGCAAAAAATATAGCTTATTCACAAATTTCTACGAAAAACGTCAGACTGATATCAATCAACCTAACAAAAATCACCCTGTTTGTCTTAAGTTCAGGTCAAGAAAACCTGTGAAGAGATGATACATCATAGAGCAAGAGAAGCACTGAAAAAAAGCTTGAGGCTATTTTAAAACTAAGAAATTCTACGTTGACATACAAGTACACAAATTATGATCTCCAATTCCAATTGGGTTAGAAAGGAGCGTAACATTTAAATAAAAACAGAATACTGATATTTGAGAATCCTTTTCCACCTGAGTTTGTCTCCTGTGCTTTCACAGCTGGACAAGTTACCCATGCCATAGGCACTAATGCACCCACACACCATCACAGATGCTGGCTTTTGAACTTTGCACTTGATAGTCATTACTTCTAAAATAAATTTGAATGTGGACTCATTAGACCACAGTGTACCTTTCTGCTTTATGCCAGTTCATCTCAGATGAGCTCAGAGAGGTGAGCAGCAGTTTTGCTTGATGATTGGCCTTGCATGGTCTGATATGCCATTTGTAGATGTGGAGAGGTACTGTGTTTACAAACAGAAGTTTTCCAGAGTGGAACCGAATCCATCACAGATTGAAGTCAGTTTAAATGTGGTATTAACTGAGAGACTGAAGGTCACAGGCATTCAGGGTTGGTTTTTGGCCGAGTCCCCTATTGCAAATGTTTCTCCAGATTCTCTGAATCTATTGATTACAGATGGTAGATCACAAAACCTCTGATTACTTTTGCAATTTCAAGTTGTGGGACATTGTTCCCAAACTGATCATTTGTCACTATCTTTCACAAAATGGAAACCTTCAGTTGTTGCTCCTCAACCAAACATGGAGCCATCATCTGCTGACAACACCTCCCTACCTATCCAATGTAACCAGGGGTTTTTGAGAATTTAACAATTTCTTCAGTCTCTCCTTCCTCTTGTCCCATCTCTTTCTGGAATTGTGTTGGTGGCATCAAATTCAAATTCAGACACAATTGATTTTGTCTGCAATGAATTTTATAAAGGTTGAAAAGGATTTTCACATGACTTTTCTGTTTTCATTCATAATTTTTACATGTCCCAACTCTATTGGAAATGGGGGTTGTATTATAATCTATTTCCCCTGATAATCAGTTATTTCTGGTCATTTGTTCTAGATCTTGACTATTTAAATTAACTTTCTTTATCTTTCCTTTATTTCTATTTCATGTTATTCACTAAAGGAGTTAGAATAGATGAGCTACTTGTGCTGGACACCAAGCATGGTCGGCCAAACTCAATGAGGTGAAATGTCAAGAAAACTGACAAAATTTAACTGATTTTTGCAAATTTGATGATTATACGTTTGCATGTCCTTTTATTGCTTCCACAGTTTGAACAATAAAACAATCAGAAATCATTGTCCATTTGAGATGATACCCCTTCTTCTCCATCTTGTTGGTTATGGATGGAATCTGATGGTGGTGGAAAAGTTGTCCAGTGCATTTCATGTCCAAAAGTCAGTCCTGCTGAAGCCCTTGTCTAGCTCTGTTGTGATTTTTGTCTCTTTTTGAAAGAGTGTCTCACAAAGTTCAATAAACTCTCCAATATGGAAAGACAAGCTATTCTTCCAATCTCGAGCAACTCACTAACCGGAAGAGACTTGATACTTGCCGAGATAATTTTCTTTAAGTCTGCGTTAAAACACACTAAGAAAAAATCCAAACGTGTCTGTAACAGTCATTCTGAAATCAGCACATTGCAACAAGGCCAACTGGCTTTTGCAGCAGTTAAACTTGATTTCAGGCACTTACATCACGCTCTTATCCAGAGCAACTTAGCTGAACAGATATTAGTCTCATTTTGAGACAACTCCAGCTGTCTTATTGAGCTTTAAACAGCTGCTCACACAAAAACAGTCCTTCCTTTTGGCGCCTTTTCTGTTTCTGTGTTTCCTTTGTGTCACCGTACTCGTGGGGCCTTTCTGTTGACGTTTTCCAGGCTGTGTGCCAGTCTCTTTGTGAAGAGAGGGAACGATTTACCACAGTACGTGTGTGTCGTCTTTAATAGTTCTTCTTCAAGAGGCTCCAGCAAGGATGAGACTGGGTCTGCACCGAAAGGGTACTGAAATGACAAAAAAAGAGACGTTAAAGCTCCGGTTAAAAGATTTTTGCTGTTTATGAAATAGGCTGAATTCAGTACTGATGCCTCTTTATACACTAACAAGGCTGAAGAGCAGACCAGTGACATTAGGGATGCATGATACTGGATTTTTGGCAATAACTATCAGGCTGTTATTTCCTGACTCATTCCAGTTGATACAGATATCTGTACTGACATGGAAATAACTCAAAATAGCTTTTTTTTCGACATACAGTTCTAACAGTTCCAGTAAGATTAAGCTGTAACTGCCTTTAAAGAGCTGCAAACACTGATTTGCCAGCCTGCTTTCTGAGGTTATTCTATCAAATTAGGATCAATATGCTTAAACTTGGTGAGTTAAATGTTAATATATGGGTTTAAAATATTGGCAGTTGATGTCACGATCTTTCATGTCTACCAATACCAATATTTAGCTTTGGAGACAATTGTACACCACTGTCATACCAATTATTTTGCAAACTCCCAAATGGCAGCATTGTGAATTTCAAAGTAATTGTTTTTTTCTGACAGTTGTTAACCTATGGTGGGGGAAAGGTGTCAAAGAGAATCATTTCTTTTGCAAAGCGTTGCATTCAGAGATAAATGCATAAAAGAAAGTAGGGCTGGGCAATATGGACTAAAAATAAAATCCCATATTTTCTCCCCACAAAACTCAATTTATGATTTTAATCGATTTCTTCCCTCTCAAAGCAAAAACACTCCAAGTGACACAGTAATGACATAAATCAAGTTCTGCCTTTATATTGTTCAAATACATTCCCAAATCAATCAGAATTTCCCTCTTAAAATTAAAGAGTGTGTCATAAAATGTTGATTATGTGGTTCTAATGCAGGCAGGTTGGCCTACATAAACACTGAAAGCTGAGGGATTTTCTCAGCTTGTTAACATGTTTCCTCTGATCTATATTTATTCTAACTGAAAAAAATACAAGCCTATAAAAGTGCTTGTGCAAAAACTGACTGGGCCACCATTATGAAAACTGTAACATTTCAGTGTAATTTTTCTAACTTTGCAACTAAATCTCAATTTTTGATTTTTAAATCTTCTGCAGAAAACAATTTGATTTAATTGATTTAATCTATATATTTCCCAGCCCTTAAAGAAAGCAGAACAAATTTTAGCACAGCGTGAACGTTTCTGACTGGAGCTTTAATTCTAAATGCAGGGAATGTTGTAAATTGCAGAAAATTCTGTTTTGACACCAAAACAAGGAATTTGTCAATTATTAAGTCGACATCTTTTTGGCATGACTTGAACTTAAGGTTTTTCCTAATTTAAAACAAGACCATGGCGACATACTTCAACATTTCTATTGGGAGTTATTGAGTAATAAAAGGACCATACTGACACTAAAGCATGCTGTGCCACATAAACAGATGTGCTCTTCCAAAATTTGTTTCCATACAAAATGAAAGCAAGAGTTTGAATTAAAACCATATAGAGCGACACTGTTTTAATAAATGGTCGAAAATAGTTATTGTGCCTCAATGATTTAGAAAAAAATATTAAAATGGTACTGTTTTTTGAAAGACACTTTATCATTCAAATGAAACTGTCTGGATCATCCTCGAAGGATGTGTAATGGTGTTTTCCACAGATTATAAGAGTAAGCATTCAAACAAGTTCTCATAATATCATCTACACTCTGATGAGATTGTTTATTAACCCCAAACTGAACTCTGGGAAGCTTAAAGGATAAGTTCGGTTTCTACAGCTTTCACATTGTTTATAGAATGAAGTAGAACAATATACTCACCCAGAAGACTTTCCTGATCCAAACAGTGCTTCAGGAGATATTTAGATCCAAAATCGAGCGGCGGAACGTATAGTGGTAGCACACGGGGCATGTTAGCGCCACTCCTAAAACTGCATTAATCATCCAAAAACTCATTAGTTTCACCAATATTTCATCATGGTCCGCTCAAGCTACTCCTCCATTACAGTCTGTGTCGCTCCAGATATGTTGTGTGACTGTGCTGACCTCTGAACTGAAGAAGAAGAAGAACACTTACCTCTGCGCATGCGCAGTATGGCTCATTGTTTCAGGGGAAGACCGCCGGCTACACAACGACTTTCTTCTTCCAGTTTTGTGCAAAATAGACGAATATCTATCGGATGAAGATGTTGTGGAGGAGAACTTTGAATATGATGGGTGTCCTTACAGTTTTGAGCCAGAGTTTACAGATATGGAGCTCATCGAAAGGAGGACGCGGAGGCAGCGCTCCAGAGAGTACTGCGCATGTGCAGAGGCAAGCTTTCTTCTTCTTCAGTTCAGAGGTCTGCACAGTCACAAAAACATGTCAGAGGTGACACAGACTGTAATGGAGGAGTAGCTCGAGCGGACCATGATGAAATATTAGTGAAACTAATGAGTTTTTGGTCGATTAATGCAGTTTTAGGAGCGGCGCTAACATGCCCCGTGTGCTACCATTATACGGATGTCCGCTGCTCGATTTTGGATCTAAATATCTCCTGAAGCATTGTTTGGATCAGAAAAGCCTTCTGGGTGAGTATATTGTTCTACTTCATTCCATAAACAATGTGAAAGCTGTAGAAACCGAACTTATCCTTTAAGTTTGTATCAGCCCATTTTACAAACTTTCACCATCTGCACAACAGATTGTCATTACCAGATATTTGTCTGCTTTCACACAAATTCAATGAAGGCAACAAACAAAATCCTCCAAAAGGATCAAGTTTGGTTGAGTTTTATAAAACCTTAATCCAAAAAAATCCTTGAGGGGTGAAGTTTTTAAGGAAAACACCCACCTGATAAGACAGAATACAGTCATGGAAAAAATTATTAGACCACCCTTGTTTTCTTCAATTTCTTGTTCATTCTAATATCTGGTACCACTAAACGTATAGTACAATGAACACAACAAAAAATGCAGCTGGTCACATAATACTTTATGTCCTATTTGACATTCTTAAGCTTAATTGATTCCCAGGGTATATAAGAGGCCATTTCATGTCACAAGCAGCACTGCACATGCAAAGGCCTAGAGTGGTTTCCTGCTTACATTCAAGCCGTAGCACAACTCAGAAGTTGTCAGCTCTCACATAATGCCTAAAACAAAAGAATTATGTGAAGCCACAAAGGCAGCCATCTTGAAACTGCTGGAAATTGGCATGAGTGAGAGACAGGTAGCGAAAAAACTGAAGATCTCCAAGACAGCCGTTCATTACAACAACAAAAAACAAGCTGAACATGGCACTACCAAATTGCTACCTGGCCGTGGCAGGAAAGGTCTTTCTACCCCACGAGATGACCGTGCACTCATCCGTTCCTGTGTCAGGAATCGTCGTCAGACCTCCAGGGACCTTAAAAATGAGTGGGCACTGTCGAGAAATGTGACTTGTTCAGCAAGGACAGTTCGAAACCGACTTGTTGAAGCTGGTTTGAAGTCACACAGAAACGCATAGAAGCCCTTCATCAATGAAAGGCAGAGGAAGGCCGGTTACTCTTTGCTCGAGACCACAAGGATTGGACTGTTGATGATTGGGCTAAGGTTCTCTTCAGTGATGAATCCAATTTTGAATTGATGCCCTCCAGCCAACTTACTGGTTAGGAGGAAGCCTGGAGAAGCTTACAACCCAGACTGTCTTGCCCCTACAGTAAAACATGGGGTGGATCAGTCATGATCTGGGGTTGTTTCAGTCTGAGTGGAACAGGGCAAATGCAATTGTGTGAAGGCCGAATGAACCAGGTCATGTACAGGACTACCCTTGAAAACAGTCTTCTTCCATCAGCTGGAAAACTCTTTCCTGCCTGGAATGACTGGATTTTCCAACAAGACAATGCCCCTTGCCACACGGCAAGGTCAGTTAAAGCCTGGATGGAGAACCACAACATTACCATGCCTT
Organism: Scarus forsteni; assembly: GCA_036419115.1. Classification (NCBI taxonomy): domain Eukaryota; kingdom Metazoa; phylum Chordata; class Actinopteri; order Labriformes; family Labridae; genus Scarus; species Scarus forsteni. The sequence continues at coordinate 29,433,317 of JAZDUH010000341.1, read as the reverse complement.
GGCCTGCTCAATCACCAGATCTTAATCCAATTGAAAACCTGTGGAAAATCATCAAACTCAAAATGGAGAACCACAAGCCCAAAAACAAAGAAAATTTGTTTGAATTTGTCCAACAGGAATGGGCTGCTGTGACAGCAGAACAATGTCAGAAGCTGGTGGAGAGCATGCCAAGGCGCATGGCTGCAGTCATCAAAAACAATGGTTATGCAATCAAGTATTAACTCTTGTGTGTATCATGTGTTTAAAGCAAACAGAAAAGAAAACATGGAATGCTTAAAAGTAGTGTTTTTGGTGGTACAATGCCATAGCTATTGATGTAAGAATTTAAGTAATTTTGGTTATTATCAAGAAAACCATGGAAAATGAATAGTTCTTAGTTCTTACATTAAACTCTCATGAGCTATTTTTGTTGTTATCATTATAATTGTCCAAACAAATGTACCTTTAGTTGAGCCAGGCATTAAAATTAACAAGAAATTGAAGAAAACAAGGGTGGTCTAATAATTTTTTCCATGACTGTATGTGGAATTTGGCAGCAAAAGCCTCCACTTAGTTTATAAAACAGGACAACCCTGGTTTATCACAGTCATCTATGAATACAGGGGTTGATTCACTTAAAGTTGGTACAAAAGCTTTAGGGAAACTTTACAGAAACAACCAAAAAATCCCAGCCTAGCATCAACGCCCCCACCGCTCTGCTGAGATTGATCAGGCTGTGTTGGTAAGTAAGTAAAGTGCAGCTGTGGGCGGGAGGACATCTATCCCAGGATAAATTAAATAAACAAATCCAGGAGGCATACCGGACTCAAAGGACTCCAAATGTAATCAGATTGGTCATCGGGGTGAAACATAAAGCGGCCTGTGCTGTTGGGAGGGAGGTTTATGCTATAGGCTCACTGTCCAGTGATAACAGCAGATCAGAGAAGAATTTTCATGTCTTCTCGATAATGAAGGAGCCTTTACTACGCTCTGAGGAAATCAAAGGGGAATTACCATTTTTTATGCCAGTCATTTGCTTGCGGTTGGGTCCCTGATATTGGGTCACAAAGAGAATGGCGTTTTTACGAGCACACACCCACACACATACACACACACACGTGCGCGTATTGGTCGTAAAGTTGCATTTACAGTTGCTGTATTGATTTTGTGCGGCTGATGGGGCACCCTCGGCTTGCAGACTTCGACTCTAAACGTACCGCTGGTTGTAAAATTTTACTGCTGCTTCTTGGGCTCAGCTTTTTTGCAGCGCAGGGAGGGAGGAGATGCTTTATGACGGACAGACGGCCGTGTTCTGTCTGAGGTACAGACGGGCTGACAGACGGGGAGGAGCACTTCCGTGTGCTCCCTGGTTCTTTGTGTGAGGATACAGAGCTTTGGAGTCTGACTTAAGATTTGTGTCTGTTTTTGAACATCTAAACTTAGTTTGAAGACCTCATTAATAAAGAGTTAGTTGGATTGCATTTCCATATCCTCTTCCACTTCATCTGTAAAGGCAAACCGATAACTTTACAACACTGAAAAAATGGTTTAGATTTCAATTTGCAAAAAAATGTCAAGGTATTGTCTAAAGTTTAAGACCTCACACAAATAAAAACAAGAAAATTTAAGGCATTTGAAAAGCTTACATTTCTGAAATGGAATTTAAAACCTTATAAGATGTTTTAAGAACCTGTAATAACCATAACATCAGAGTTCATTTTACAAGTTGGTCCAAAATGGCAACTTAATACCAGGTCTTAGCTGGCTCTCAGGGTTGTAACCCCTGCATTTAGCTTCAGGCTAAATTTACAGGGACACTCTCTACCTTAAAACGCAAAGATTTTACCTTTGCGTATTCAAAGTCGATCTGCGTTCAGACGGAGACGCAGGAAATGAATTAAACTGCTGTAGTATGCATGCTGGTTCAGTAGATGGCAGTGTAGGTTTGCAGAGAGGCTGTGCTACAATACATGTACGAAGAAGAAAAACTTTTCACAAACAACAATGGCGAGTGTCAGCACAAAGACGCAGGAGTGTTTTTTTCTGAACAACAAATCAGTTCGGACAACAAATCTGTCTGGATAGTTTTGTCTGGATAAAAAAAAAACAGCATGGTAAGAGGCTCACATGTTACTTGGTAGCCGGCCGAAGCTGTTATTGTTCCTGGTATGTGCGCACAGCCTTCATGTGAAAGAGTACTGCACATGCGGTGACGTAAGCTTTTCACCCTGAAACGCTCTGATTCAGGTTTACACGCCGCTGTATGGAGGGCATACTGAAACTCTCCACTCTGGAGTTTGGTTTCAAAAGTTTACGGATTTGGGCAATCTGCAAAAAGTTCCCATGTAAACACAAGGCCAAAACACAATAAAAACTTATTGGATTTGACCTTTTTAAGAATTGAATTTCCCGTGAGGGATTAATAAAGTATGTCTTCTTTTAGGCCTTGTGTAAACGGCCCCTTTGTTAATGGGCCTTCTGCTTTGTAACTGCTACCCAGATGAAAACAAGCACAGTGATCAGAGAGCATCCTGTAGGAGCAGAGGGTTCACAGCATGTAGGACCAGAAAATGACCGATAATAAAGTGTAAACAGGCTAGGTCAGGTCACCTTGGTAGTTCATAACCACATTCAGCACAGGGTACTAAAAACTTTTTTTATAAGTTGAGCCATGTCTAATTAAAAATAGAATACAAATCTATCTTTTTTTAAACAAAGCCAAATAATACCTCTTTCAAGCTGGACAAAAACCTGTTTAAACTTGGTAACAATCGGCTCCTGTCTGCAGTTTTTCAGGGTTTAATCAGCATTTTGACCCGTGTCGTTTGACCCTCCAAGCGACATGGGTTTTTATCAGCTTGCCTCCAATTGGCTTCAGTGAGAACATCACACCAGGGTCGACCCGCTAATTTACGGATGACGCAGGTGTAATGTCCCCACGGTATAATATCACGCCCGCCCCCTCCTTCCATAACTTATGTGACTCTTTGCCATCTCAGCAGAAAATTCCATCTGCCTTTGTATCGTCAGTGCCGAGTTTGTACATTTTAAAAGAGGGACAAAAGCACAAAGTAAATAAAAGCACAGCCTCCAGGCTCCTTTCCATTGTTTACATGGAGGGGCTACTTCGCGCTGATAATGTCATCAACGTGATGGCACCAGCTTTAAGAACCAGAGGAATAAACAAAGCCATGCAGCTCATCTACTGCCAATTTGACACGGGCCTGCTGGCAGTGGGGAATTGCCGATTGTTAGCAGGTTAACCCGCATTTGTGGACTATCAGTAAATAACACTTTGGTGCCCTGACCATCAGTATCCTCAGGCTGGCTGTTCTATCGTAATAACTCAACATTAAACAAAAACAAAGGAACCAAGAAAAGGAATATGAGAGAAATTCTTGCCATGCTTCATAGCACATGACATCTAGTTGGTAACATTAACATGTCTGCTTGTTCTGGCACAGCGGTTTTCCACTTTTCCCTCTGTTGGCCTCCTCAGAACATTTAATGCCCTTTAATTTAATGGCTAAATTAGATTTTACAAAAAAAAAGTCAGGCATGTGAAACTTTGTTTTCCTTTCATTCTGGGTGTAATACAGAACATTTTTATCTGCCCTTTTAAATCCACATTTCATATCTTCCTCCCATAACCGCATTTTTAAAGAGTAATAACAGAGCGCCAACATCTTGGCTGAATGTCCAAATTCACTATTTAAAATTTTAACAATACAAATGTGCAACAATATATTACAAAGAAAGTCATGAGCAGCATGTGAAACACATGTATTAATTTTTAACAAATTTGTCTATGGTGTAGCTAATCACAGGACAAACTTCTGGACCGACAACTGGGACTGCAAATTTCAAACTCAAGGGGGCAAGTGAGTATTGCAAATAAAGAGAGGAGACATCTGAGGTGTTGAAATTTATGACTGCTCGATCGGTTGAGGCAGAGGGTATATTTGTAGTGCTTGTTTGAGCGCATAAATAGGATAATACTCAACTTATATATAAATAAATTGCAAATAAATTATTGTGCCATCTTCTGTAGATTGAATCACATTGTAAGTACAAATGTGATGCTTCAGACATACTTAAGAGTCTGGCAGATAACAGGCACTGTGCAGCAGAACAGCCATAGGGCTCATGGTCTGTGCTGTTCTGACATTTTGTCACATTTTGAGGGATTTGCTACAAGTGCAGCCCTCAGCACAGTTTCAGAGCCACACAGACATAGGGCACAGGTCACGGCGCAGCTTCATTGCAAAAGCATAAATCAGCTTAAGTGTTGGGGTGCGCTCCATCATTTGAGACTTACTGCTCCAACGGGTAATCTGTCAAAGGAAGCCTGATCTGAAGTCAAAAAACAGATTTGAGATTGGAGAGGATCTGATTTGGTTGGGGGCAGTAAGTTGATCTTTTTGACAACACACAGTTTAGGAGAGATTACACCAACAGTGTGAAGTGTAGTCGAAACACAAGACAAAATATTGGTTTTGAAAAAGGCTTATTTTAGCCATCATTCCCCACATGCCTTCAAGCTGTCCTCAGTGAGTTTCTCATTTAATCCTCTGACCTGAAAGCACACCTGAACCCCATCTTGATTTTGTCAGATTGTATGTTTCTGGAAGAAGCTTTTGCTTTCAGCATCTGCAAATGTTTCCCACTTCTTTACGGAGTTCATATACTAGTATACTCATATACATTCATTCATTCATTTTCTCTACCCCTTTATCCCTTTTGGGGTCAGGGGGGCTGGAGCCTATCCCAGGTGCCATTTGGATCGAGGTGGGGTACACCCTGAACTGGTCGCAAGTCGATTGCAGGGACACATAGAGAGACAGACAACCATTCACAATCACACTCATACCTAAGGGCAATTTAGAGTCACCACTTAAAGGTGCAGTGTGTAGAATGTGGCATTTTATACATCCACTGCATTTTGCCAAAAAGAAAGGATGAATGAAGGAGATATATGTTTCTATTTGTATGTAAAGTCCGTCAAAACAGGAGTACAATCAACCCCATAAAATGTTTGTTTTATTTTTATTTAGTTAGAAAAATCTTTATAAAAAAATAACATTACTGTGGGCCGCTTTTGTGTAGGCCGACATATTGATCCGCCGTGTTGTCTACAGGTGGTTTTTAGGAACAAAAAAAAATGAAACACGAATCTGTCCGCCTGTTCTGAAATCTACCTGGACTGCAGGCGAAGAAGGTGAGAAAGGATGGCAATGGGTGCATAGAAAGTTGTTACTCTGTCCGAGGGATTCAAACTGTGTGTATAAACACACACATAACATAAATTGTGTGCCGTGTTCACAATCCCTTTTGGTCCTCACAGTGTTGCGTTGCTCAGCGACGTGACGTTTTGGTTACAATTAGGCTCATTCTAGAATGAACGCTAGATTTCGCTAAAATGCCAAATTCTACACACTGCACCTTTAACCTAATGAGCATGGTTTTGGTCTGTTGGAGGAAGCCACAGTGCCCAGAGAGAACCCACGCATGTATCCAACCTGGGAATGGAACCGGGAACCTTCTTGTTGTGAGGCACGTGCACTACATGCTACGCCACCTTGCTGCCCTACTCATAGACAATACTTTAAATTTGAAATGCCCTTTTATGTGTTTTAGATCTTTTCTGCGCAACAGAAGACTTCAGTGTGCGAGACTGCAGCATCATCTCCATCTCCTCTCCGCTGGTTGGCACTGCTTTGTCAGCAGTTTGATTAGCTTAGGGTAGCAACCTCAGTGTAGAGCATTGATATTAGAGAGAACACAGAGTTGTTTAAAATGGCACTGAACTGACTAGTGACCACAGAGGAGACCAGTCAACCCAACAGAATAGACTGCCCAGGTGGGAAAGGGGGCCTTAAAAGTGAGGAGCTCCACCAGAGCATCCAATCCTAAATTTTTGTACTGCCTGCCTCTGTAGCTTCACATATGTGCTGCTGCTTTGCCCAAACTGACGGCAACACAACTTAAGGGGGTAATTGTGATTTTATGGGAAAACAGGAGAAAATTGACTGGAGAATCTGTGCACTTGTTTTCCTGTTGTGGGGAGATGTGCTGGGCAGAGATTGATGCAGGGTTGAAGCAGCTCGCACTAAAAATAGAATTGCTCGCTTTTCCAACAAACCAGTGCAGAGCTGTGCTGCTGTGATGTGCAAGAGATATATTGAGGTACAGGCTGTGGAAACCAGTTGAATGAAGAAACCGAGGGTGATTTCCTGCAGAGTGTGGGTGCCTAAAGTTGGCTACACAAATGAACTTTGTGGAACTGGGGGTCAGACTGAGTGACAATAGAGGTGGATTAGGTGGATCATAACACCACGTAGCGATTGTAAACATACTTCAGGAGTAAGAAAACTAAATTCTATCAATCTGATTGAGGGTAAAAACTGACCTTAAAATTCAGCCTCTAAAAGTTAAAAATTATCTGTTGAAGAACTGAACTCTATGAAATATATTATGCCAAGTTGCAATTTTCCCTTTAGGTTGTCATTCCGTTGTCAGACAACTGAATTGTTAGTTTTCTATCATAACAATGAGATGTGTTTTCACTCTCCAACGCTGCACAAACACCCTGAGGTTCTATTGCAGTAAAACAAGCAAGAAACAAATAAAATGATCAGCTCAGTGAGGGAAACACAGGCAATCAATCCAAACTCCACCATCCCTCTCACCAACCAGACTTAATCACATATCTATGGAAGTGTCAATATTTACCATGGGGTATTGGGAAAACTGTGTGTTTTAGTGCTTTGGGCCCTCACGTTGGGGGTTTCTGCTCACTAGTAGCACCATCAGAGCGTGTGTGTGTCCTGCTGTCATTGATTTTATCCTTTAAAGCGGTAGTTTTAACTGCAGGCTGAGGGTAACATATAGATCAGCCATTGCTCTGATCTATGCTCAATGCTTTGTTAATAAGAAAGCAATGAGACTCCAAACAGTGATGGCTTCATTAAGTAAATGCCACTCGTGCCGTCAATATCATTACACTCTGGTAAACAAGCCATAAACATCCTCATGGGGGAAATTAGCTTCAATCCTGCCTTCTCAATATGGAGGGGATTTGTGTTTTCAGTGCAGACCATCTGAAGACACACTCACTTTGGGGTGCTCGGGGTCAGCACCAATCCAAAGTGTAATCCAGGAGGATAAAGAGAGAGGGGAGTGGAGGAGAGCAGGTGTGTCACTGGGGCAGTAAAAAGGGCTTCTTTCATCAGATGTTGCACTAAATTACAACAACACTTTAAGACGGCTCACCAGGCTCTTTTCTGAACTTTAATGCACCCCAGAGACCTTTAATTCGGTGTGCTTTCTTGTTTAAAGTCACTTTGGTTTTAGACTCTTTATTTCCCAAAAGGCCTTGAGAGGATTTACCCAGCTTTCACAGTCGGTTTGTGTGGACGGAAGTAAGAATTTTAATACAATAAAACCTGCAGTCTGGGATTTAAGGTCGAGTCAGCAGGAAATTTGCAAGTTAAGATGGTGTCTGCTTTGTTACACGTGCAGTATGATAGTGCGCTTGGTCAGAAATCTGGAAGTTGAAGGATCTGGCCCTGCTCCAGTTGTCCTTGGGCAAGACACTTTACCCCAAGTTGGTCAGTGATGCGTATGCGAGCATGAAAAGGCGTGTAGGTGTTAGTTTATACTGATGGGCAGCTGACATAGAAACTCTGAACCATTAGTGTGAATGTGAGAGTGAATGTGTGTGGATGGGTGGGTGTGACCTGCGGTGTATAGCTGCTCTGAGTAAGACGAGAGAAGTGCTCAAAGTCCATTTACTTTAACAGTTTATCCCACAGATGATACTTAGGTGGGCCACCCAGTTATATTTCCAGACACCCAAATACAGTGTAATTCTGTTCATTTATTACTTTTGTTTGAGCACATATACTTCTGCTCACTTAGTTATTCACAGCTCTAGTATATTCACATTTATTTCTTTTAATGCGTATACAACTTTCATCCATGTGCTTTTTATTCTTGTTGATACATCACTCTAGTTGGATCTATTTATTCTTAAATGTGGCCCTCCAGGCAGTTTAGAAAGCCAAAAAGTATTTGCTTGTAGAGAAATCTGACAAACTGCCATGAAGGTGATAAAATTCAGGGATGCCCTGATCAGGCTTTTCTTGGCCTATGTCAAACACCGATCACCTGCTTGTGACACCAGCCGATACTGATAGTTTACCTGTTTTGTTTAATCAATGAGTTAAGTGTTGGCTCAACAATGCAGTACAAAAAAATCCAAGGAGCAATTCAATGAACTATCCTAAGTATCCTACAGTAAGGACATCTGAATTAAACTCAGTCATGACTAATTTATTACTTGCTTTTATTTATGGTGAATTAAAATAATAAATGGGAAAAAAAACAATCAGGCAAAACAGTGAAAAAAGAGATTTCAATGAGAGGCCATAAATTAAAATTAACTGTTTTTGTTTTTTTAACGTATATTTTGGACATTTTGTGCCTTTATTGATAGGAGAGAATGACAGTGGATAAGCTAGTGGAAGGGATGAGAGAGTAGGAGAAGACAATCTGCAAAATGGCCACATGCTGGATTTGAACCCGGGTTGGCAGAAGTATGTATATGGGACGTGCCTGGTTGCTAACCACTTGTGATTTATTCAGGGTTTAGCAAAAATCTAAATGTCCAGCTCTGTAAATGACATCAAATAAAATGAGGAAGATTTAATGTGACCCTTTTGGAAACAAAAGTTGCCCATCCCTGCACGAGTAGACAGATCTCTTTAACAACATGTGCACTTGGCCAGTGGCGTGTAGTTGTTGGACATATTGTAATTTCACTGATATCTTTGATCTTCTTTCAGCTGACCATGCTGTTGTATGTCAAACAGTGAAAACATGGACTTTACAGCTCGGTACATTCCATACATTTATTGAGACAAAAGAAATGCATAAAAGACCTCTAGCCTGTGTTGACGGCCTAAGGCAGACTCAAAGCTTCAGCTTCAGGAAGTTCTAATAACAGGTTAAAGTTAGCAAAGACTTATACAGTGTCTGCACCAGGGAAGTGGAGGTGGTTTGTAAACCCTGTTTACTTAAGTTAAATGAATGTTAACCTTTATTGGTTAAATGAGTGTGCTTCCTTTCATTCTCTTATCCATCACATTTCACATAAGATCTCTATCTGAGACAATGTAATGTTGATGATGTAGAATACAATAACAAGGGCATCAGCAGCTTAGCTGATAGCCCAATATGTCATTTCAAAATGCAATATTTACCCCCCTGTGATGTTTCATCTCCCATGTGAACGTCACTGAGACAGGTTTGGGGGGAACAAGTTCACTCCATCTTTGTTTCTAATCCAGAGGGAGTAACAGTGATGTGATATTGGAGAGAAGGAAGCACGCAGACTCAACAGGAGTCAGGAGTGCTGGGAGTGAGTCTCTGCTTTTGAGCGTATGGGGTGTGAACTGACACCCATATTACAGCCTTGCAGGAATGATGAAAATGTCTCTTGGTGTAAATATAGAGGAGCCTTGTTTTGCTGCTTTTCCATAAATTAACTGAGCTTAAGAGCAGATAAAGGGTTTGAAAACCTCACTGTTGTGCTTAAGCTATGGGTTCCTGGGTTCTTATAACTGGGTTCATGAGCATCAGGTCTCGGATTTCACAGAACTGCTTATAGACAGTTTGCACTGCAATGGAGACACTATTGAAAAAAACTGTAGTTGTTTTCAGAACTTCAAGCTATCAGGCAACCAAAACACTGCTGTTGGGCTGATAATCAACCAAAATGCAACTTGCTGATTTACACTGGCCGGGTTTTTGCCTTTAAAAAGCTGTAAGATTTGAATAATGTGAAGTTGTTCTTCTACTGAAGTAGTGAGAAGCTGCCCTGTTCAGAATGCACTTCGCTGTGATAAAGCCCTATTCGCATAAGTAAATGCACTTTTTTGTTTAGAATTCAAAATTGTATGACTGTCACGACTGTATAGGTTATGTCTTATGTTTTCCTTTTCAAAAAATAATGGATTCCAAAACTCTGGTAGTAATGCATTAAAACCTTTAAAGTTCTTTTTTGTAGCCACATGGTGGCACATATTTGATGAGGATGACTTAAAATGAGCAATAAAAGCTCCGATGAGATTTACTGTGGTGCAGTTAATTTTATGTTCCCAGGGTAACATCAGATACAGATAAACCTTGATGCATCATCTGTGGGAGTTTAATGTTGTACAGCCTTGTTTGATATACTTTGTATTTTTCACCATCGGTTTATGTTGTCTATGTGCATAAAATCACTGATTCAAATCAACGTTAAGGCTTGACATGTTAGGTTAACAAAGGGAGAAAAAATTGACACTAAAGCTTTTTTTCAACAAAACAAGCATTTTCAAGTGTCATATATACACCTACATAAACGCACAAAGGCATGCTCACCTTTCGTATGGCCTCATAAGCAGCCCTGAAGGCGGGTTGTTTGTGGTCGTGATAAACTCCTCTGTTTCCATGCAGAATGTAGATGCCATCCTCCTCAGCTGACGCACAGTTGCTGCCATAAATGCAGTGATCCGGACGATAATTCCACTGACACGGAAACTCCAGCAAGCACGCTGAAAAAGTTCAGTTGGAGGGTCGATAACTTTTAGTGTTTTACATTTGAGGGACTTGAGGCGTGGTGTATGGGTAAAATAAGGTTAAAGCAAAGCTAAATTAACCTTGAGGAAGCACAGTCTTACCAGGGTTGTGGTGGAAAATGATATTAAGAAGGTCCTGGTCTCCCCAGGTTATGTTGAGTTTGTATTTCTGAAGTAAAGGCATCAACAGCTCCTCCCAGCGCAGACCCACAGCCGTCATATCATTCTGTCAAGTACAAAAACAGTTAAAACATTCTTTACTTTCTTAAAGTAATATAAACTGATAAGGATTTCAGTCAGTGCCAATGACCCTGATGGACTCTGTGTTTTCTCTGAAGTCGCTTGAGCCTTTGATTCCGATGACTACCATGTTCTTCAACAGATGTTGGCTGATACTTTAGAAAATTCAGACTTAAGGGGCCATTCCCATTCACTATCTTAATTACAATTTACACTGTCTGACTCCTGAGATCAAATGGAGTGCACAATTAATGCCAAGTTTGTTTGCAGAGTTGGGTGTGGCTAATGCTAATGTTGGTAATACTTGAACTACCAGCCTTCAGTCATCCTTTAAGCTGTTTGTCCATAGTTCTGCCCTGAATGTGGTCTCTTAAGCTGTCAAGGCGATCCACTTTATCCAATGAGTTCATTGAAGTCTTTCGATTACATTTGAGACAGAGCATTTGACTGGAATTGCAGGCCTATTTTGTAAATAAATAAATCTGGTTATAATTTTGCCTGAATTTTACCATCAATCTAGATTCCCTAATCATAACAAACACAGTTTCTTTGTTGCGAGGAACCAAACTTATCAAGGAACATAGCAGTCTGTGGTTGACTACGCTGACAGTCTTGGTAGAAATTTTACATCTTTATGGCGGATGTTGGACTCTGTGTATTGTACTGCCTTGGCTCTTGTTTGGGTTGCTACACACATCACACAGCTTTCTGTCTTGTTTGAGAAAGTTGGTTTATCTTTTTTATATAACTGAAGGAGGGAGCATTTGGTCTGTCTTTCTTTATACAGTCATAACAAAGTGTCATCAGCCTGATGTTCTCTGCTGACTTTAAGTATTCAAAGTAACTGTGGCCTCAAGTGCATGTAATTCTTCAAACTTGCTTTATCTTATAGGGAAGAAAGAGACTTCTGTTTGTGGTCCATCATTTTGGTCAGACCTACAGTGTCATTAATATGACCTAAGAAGATTTGAAAACTAAAATTGGGGATCATTTGACTTGTGATTGAACATTTCTAGACTGAAATATGAGTATTTGTTGGTTGAAGTGATCTTCCTTCTTTACGGTCTGTTGGTAATATTTCTTAAACTTAGAGTGCTAATGTATTTGCCAGGACTCCCATGCAAAGGAGAACTTTGTCTCAACAGGAAAATACCTTAAAAAAGAATAAGAAGTAACTGAGTGAAAAGCCAGGCATAGTAACAGGATTGATTTGAGCTCTCTGTTAGACACGTAGCAACAACCACAGCACAACAAGGACATCTAGTGGCCATAATGGGTAGTACCAAAAGCAATATTTCAAGCCTACCTTAAAGAACATGCTCCTCATCCTTGTCATGTTCATGAGCATGACGCCTGAGTTGATCCCTGTCCTGCCATAAAAGGGGTGGCGGGCAAAACGGTTGTACCAGGCGATGCGGGGCTCCTCATGCTCTGGAGCCATAGCAGCCAGCTGAGAGGAGTTGAACTTAGAGAGGAAGTCCCAAAGGCGATCCACGGGCTGCAGGAAGAGGATGTCAGAGTCCACATACACAATGGAGTCGACATCCTTTAGGATGAGCTGAAAGAGAAGAAGACTTTTAAATAGATACACAGAGACAGGTATCTCTGAGGTGCTGAATGATACAGATGATCTTTTGTGTATGAAAAATAAAGGAGATTTTTACTTCTAGTTTAACACATCCAACATCCTTCATGAACCTGAAATTGCAATATTTCAAAACACTTTATTTAAATACAACATTTCTGAATATAAAATAAGTCATTTACTGGTTTTATTGGAGCATATTTTTCTGTTAAATTGTTATTTTTTTCTGTTTTAACAGGGTTTGTACCAAGCAGCAACATGATGTCTACTAAAGTGTACAATATCTGCAAAATCACTAAAATTCACTATATTAGTTTGACTTTTAAAGTAGAAATGATACTACGGCCCAGTTTTAAAAAAATACTTTTTGGTCAGAAATGTTCATGTGCACTGTTTAGGGGGTTTTATTACCTCCACGAGGAGGTTATATGATTACTGGCCTTCAATTTTTTGTTAGTTAGTTAGTTAGTTAGTTAGTTTCTCTGTTAGCAAGATAACTTAAAAAGTTATGTACAGATTTCAATGAAATTTTCAGGAAATGTCCAGATTGGGACAAGAAACAAATGATTAGATTTTGGGAAATCAATCTAAATATTTAGATAAAATAAAGGTAGGATTAATACATTTATGGTGAAAATCACAATATGACTGGTTCTGGCAGAGGTCTGAAACTTCCGATTTCTTTTGTAGTTGTGGATTTGTGTTGTCCATAACTCGGAGCACTATCACCCTTTATGGCATTGCTGCTTGCCAGAGGACTTAAGACCTGACTCGACTCTACCAGTTCGTCTGTCATTAGGTTGACCAAAGCAAGTTTGATACAGCATTTTCAATGAGCTGGGGCTGCAGATTCAACTGAAAAGCCTTGAGTTACAGCTGATGGCACTCTGGCTTTTGGTTTTCTACAGACTCTGGTTATTACACCTTTTCAAGGGTCAAAGTGCAGCCCTTTTAAGCACTTTGTGAATTTTCAAAACTTCTGGCACCTATAGTTGATGTAAATTATAATTTTATACATTTAAAGAGATTGTAAATGTCTCTGTAAAACAGATTATATTAACCTATGAACACCAAGAATGTGATTTTTTAACAGTTAAGAGTTACCACAGACTAGTAGTCTTACTTTTACATGTGGGAGGCCTTACATTTTAGATTACAAGTAAGCTATGACCTTCTTTGTCAAACTGAATTTGGACTTCTCTAAGGACTGCTTAAAGCTAAGCTGTGTTTCCACTGGGTGGTCTTGTTCGGTTCAGTTCAGTTTAGAGTGGCATGCCCTAATCTCACTTTTGTTTCAAGTGTAAGCTGAAGATGATGGTCGCATGACCTTATGTCTATCTCCCTTTGCACTTCCTCCAACATTGGCAAAGAAAGTGTGCACCTCTGAAGTCCTCCACGAAGCTCTGTTCTATGCCTGTATTCTTTATAGCTTAATTGTAAAAAAAAATGTTGCTCACCTTGATCCATAAATTGAAGTATAGTTGAGTGTATTGTTTTTGTTTTATCTGCTGTGTGGGAAGAGATAAATCTTGGAACCAATCAAAAGACTTGAGTATGCTATCCACCCAACAGAAGAGGGCCAAAACTGTGGAATCTTTCTCTATATTTGTGTACAACAAATGTGTGCTGTACTAAACTGGACCATTTGGTGAGAATGCAGCTTCAGAATACATCTGAAAAATCATCAGCAATGTAATTCTTTTACGTCCATATACATGCAAGCACTCTTTTTATGTCTGCATCTTTTTCCTTTTCTTGAGAACAATACACTTTGATGTCACGATATCGTTTTAATATTTAGGACACAAGTTTATGTTTAAGGGAAACAACAGTGTCACCCGAGCACATGGTGCAAAAAATATGAGAAAGTTTCCATGAGTTCTGGAAAAATGTTCAGAACTTTCTCAGTTTGGGTTTTGAGAGATCTTAAAGTCTAGATTGGATTTATAAGTTGACTGGAACCCTGGTGATGGGTGTAAATCAGCAATTTTATATTTCAAAATGCATCAACTGTAGAATTTTGCACCCAATGACCTCAGTACAAGCAAAACCTTCAAATCTTATCTATGTATTCATTCTTTGCTTCAAAAACTCTTAAGTAGCATTATTCAGTTGATTTAAATAATGTCAGGTACACTTTACTGCCAAAAGTATTCACACACCTGCCTTGACCCACATATGAACTTAAGTGACATCCCATTCCTAATCAAACAGGGTTCAATATGACGTTGGTCCACCCTTTGCAGCATTAACAGCTTCAACTCTTCTGGGAAGGCTGTCCACAAGGTTTAGGAGTGTTTATGGGAATTTTTGACCATTCTTCCAGAAGAGCATTTGTGGGGTCACACACTGATGTTGGACGAGAAGTCCTGGCTCTCAGTCTCCGCTCTAATTCACCCCAAAGGTGTTCTATCGGGTTGAGGTCAGGACACTGTGCAGGCCAGTCAAGTTCATGCACACCAGACTCTGTCATCCATGTCTGTATGGACCTGCTTTGTGCACCGGTGCACAGTCATGTTGAAAGAGGAAGGGGCCAGCTCCAAACTGTTCCCACAAAGTTGGGAGCATGAAATTGTCCAAAATGTCTTGGTGTGATGAGGCTTTCAGAGTTCCTTTGAATGAAACTAAGGGGCCAAGCCCAGGTCCTGAAAAACAGCCCAACACCTAAATCCCCCCTCCACCAAAATGTACACTTGGCACAATGCAGTCCGGCAAGTATCGTTCTCCTGGCAACCACCAAACCCAGACTCATCCATCAGATTGCCAGATAGAGAAGCGCAATTCGTCACTCCAGAGAACGCGTCTCCACTGCTCTAGAGTGCAGTTGCGGTGTGCTTTACACCACTGCATCTGACGCTTTGCAATGCACTTGGTCATGTGAGGCTTGGATGCAGCTGCTTGACCATGGAAACCCATCCATGAAGCTCACTCCACGCTGTTCTTGAGCTAATCTGAAGGCAACATGAAGTTTGGAGGTCTATAGTGATTGACTCTGCAGAAAGTTGGCAACCTCTTTGCACTATGCACCTCAGCATCCGCTGACCCTGCTCCATCAGTTTACGTGGCCTACGACTTTGTGGCTGAGTTGCTGTCGTTCCCAAACACTTCCACATTCTTATAATACAGCTGACAGTTGACTGTGGAATATTTAGGAATCAGGAAATTTCACATCTGGATTTGTTGCACAGGTGACATCCTATCACAGTTCCACACTGGAATTTACTGAGCACCTGATAGCAACCCATTCTTTCACAAATGTTTGTAAAGCAGTCTGCATGCCTAGGTGCTTGATTTTATACACCTGTGGACATTGAAGTGGTTGGAACACCTGAGTCTGATTATTTGGATGGGTGAGCGAATACTTTTGGCAGTATAGTGTATGTGCTGTCACGCTTGTTTTCAGGATAAAAGTCCCCTCTGTACTTACTGGTAAGAAGAGCCTCTGAGAAGCACAGGGCTTAAAGAGTTTCTTCCACTCTGCTGCGTTCTCACTTGGAAAGCTGATGGAGTAAACGGTGTAGTTGAACCTGGAGCGGATGAAATCTGGCCAAGACTCCAGCTGAAACAAAAGAAACAGATGAATTTTCCACATCTGCTGTTTTTCCGATGGTCATTTTAAAGGCTGTATTTTCCAACGTACTGCTTCTATGAAACTAGCGTGCAGCTGATCTTCAGCAAAGATGTGCACAGAGAGCTGTTTGATGCTGAAGAGCACGGCAGACTTGATCATGGTGAGGGTCTCCTCCAGACGCTCCCCACAGGCCACCACAGCCAGGTGCATGGGAGGGTCAGGTCTGCTCTGAACGCTGCCAGCAACTCCTGCGTCCGCCTGGCCCCGCTGACGCATGATGTACCTGAGGGAGAACATGGACAGTCTGAACTGGGCTTCATTTAACAGGAACAGTGATGTGAAAGTCAAACACGATGAATCCAGGACTGTTTCACACTTTATTATGTCACAGCTCAGTGTGTAGGTGGTTTGGCAGAGGCATTCAGTTACTCTTCTTAGGATCAACATGGCCTTTTATTTTAAACAAGTTTATCCAGATCAACTGAGGTTTGCATGAAACCATCAAGAGAACACAATATTTTACTTTTTCACTCTCAAGTCAATATTTACTCAAATTTAATAGAAGCAAAATTGAGTGCCAGTCTGCTTTTCTATGGTTTTGTGTTTATCTAAAGTTTATTTATTTTCTCTCCTTTGCTTTTTGATGACTATACAAGTAAGCCAGGGGAAATTAATTTTTTGAGCCCCAGTTATTCATACTGCAGTTAAAAGATCTAGGAAGTTAATAAAATTAAACTACAGCAATTGGGACAATTACCAAAAAAAAAAAAAAAAAAAAAATTACATATTGAAAATGAAACATAAAATTAAAAAACATGTCAAGGTTTGTGAAACTGAACAAAAATGTATAAAAAATCCCAATATTAAGATGCTCATGTTTTAAAAACAGATCATTATAAAAATAAAAAAATACAATAAAATGTTTCAAATTATATTTGAAAAATAGTTAAAATGTCACTTGATTGACAGAATCAAGTCTAAGATGATCAATAATACCCTGATGCTGATTCGATGTTTAATATTTTTGTTTTAATGTTTTTTTTGTTTTGTTTTGTTTTTTTTTGTGTTATTTGTGTTAAACTGTTGAGCTGCTGTCTTGGTCAGGACTGCCTTGCAAAAGAGATCTTTGTGTCTGAATGGAAACACTCCTGCTAAAATAAAAGTCTGATAAAAAACTTTTTAAAAAACCTATGGTTCTCCTGCTATCTTTTTGGATGTATTAGTTTCACTTTGCATTTATTTTGAACTTTGCTGAAACAAAACTAGGGATGGGGATCACTGTTTGATCAACACTGATGCTATTATGGATTCAGCTTACTGATCGGATCCTTACTCACCTGCTTAAGCCATTCTTTTCGATTCCTAGAGTGTTAAAAATAGTGTTCACAAGTTTTCCTTTAACATCAGTCACTTCAATGCTCTTCTGATATTAAATTCTATGCTGCATTTACAGAGGTTTTAGAATCTTTCTAATATTTCCAACCCGTCCACAGACAACTATGTGAGCTGTTAGTGTAATTTTTGCATAAGCCTCATTATTGACCACCTCTGTCTCCTGTCTGCAGCTCTTACTTCAACTCCTCACTGTCATTTGTACTTGCTGCCTCATGACAGCGTGAAATTACTGGACTGACTAAGGACATTGTTAAGCAGAGTCCAAAGATAATGATTCCTAAAACTTGTCCTCGATTTCCATCCTCAACAGGACATGCTTGTAATTAAAGGGGTCAGTGTACACATTTTTCATGCGGAACATTTTCTTTTTGAACTATTTCTTTTGAATCTATACTTGCAGCCATCCATTGAGTTTTTCTGTGTCTTTTTAACTTTGTTTTGCTCCGACTGCTTCTTCACCTTCATGACAGGATTTATAGCTTAAGTAAAGTGCTGGCTCTTCCTTTGAACTGCGGCTTCACCTCCCACCCCGCTGAGTAAACCCCTGACGCTTAGAGGAGACTTTAACACTCGAGCGTGAAACAAACAAAGCTGTTAGAAGATGAGTCGTGCACTTTCATTCAACACCTTACTGCCTTTTCATGATCTTTACACATGGAGAAATAAGGATTTTCTATGATAAAACTAGTCTCTTTTCTCTTGAATTCTAATGAATTAATTAGACAAAAATCAATGAACAAAATATGAGAAGTCTGTAGTATTGTTACAGTATTACAGTAGGGATGCACAATATTGAATTTTTGCCGATACCCACTATCCTGATACTTCTGAGCTTGATGTCACTGATAACAAACTGAGATTTATGGTTTTAAATATGTTTTCAATCAACTAGAATTGGCCTATTTCTTAGAGTTAAGATGAATTGTGTTAGTACCAAATGCGAGACATTTTATTATTCTTAAAGGAGACATATCATGCTTGTTTCTCCTTTTCACTATGCCAGACAAGGATGCCTGTAAAGCATTTCTGCCCTCAGTACAAGTCATTTAGTTCCTTCATTGCCCCACAATAGCGTTCTCAAAATCCTCATTTCAGGCCATTATGAAGCCCTCGTTGAAACACCAGATCTGAGGCTGACCTAAAGTTACCTCGCAACGTCACAGCCCTTTGTGCTCTGATTGGTCAGGCCTATCAGGGGCTGAGCCAGCCTGTCCTTCTTCTACTGTATTTTCCGGCAGGCTCAAAGCAGCGACCACGTATTGAGTCCCCCTACAGGCCAGAGCTGGTAATGAGTGAACGTGACCTAGGGAGTTATATACCTCTGCTGGTGAATGCGTTCCTCGGTGACGGTTTTGTGGCTAACGGACATCACAGAGGAGGAAGTGTTTTATCAGATTACTCCAATAAAAAGAAAGGTACCTCGTGTCGTCACGACGTTTGAAATCTTGCGGACATCTCGCAATGACCTATTTTCAGAGGCATCAAATCTCGTTCTAGGATATCAGAAAAAATACAATATCTCATTTTTTGAAAATTAAGGGGGTGTAAGGTCTTGTTTTCAAATTTATTCTATTATATCTAAGTATTAAATCATGCATCAGCATATGTCTCCTTTAAATAATACTGGAGATTTTTTTTTTAAATGAAGACATTCAATGTTAAGAATCAGAGTACATTTATACATTCTGCCAATATTTCAGGTGATATAAAGAATATGCAGTGGATTAGGGATGCACAGTATTGGATTTTTGCTCTAATACATCCAGGATGCTGATGTTTTTAAAATCCGATATCACAGGTGGTTTATCAACACTGACTTTTTTTGTGTATGTGTGTGTGTGTGTGTGTGTGTGTGTGTGTGTGTGTGTGTGTGTGTGAAGAATTTAATCTCTTCATTTAACTAAATTGTACCTGTTCCCTTCTTGATTACAGTATGTGTAAGATACGAATAAGAAGTAAAGATAAACTGTCACTTTCGGTTTTAGTAAATGATCATTTTGATTTGTAAGAGAGGACATACTGTAAGGAGAATAACCATTGTGGTGCCTTGTACATTTTGCTAATATTACAGCTAATACATGGAATATTTATACCAAATTTATATGGTCAAAACATTTGCTGTATATATCAGCACACATTTGCCAGTACAGATGATCAACTTTTTAAGTTATAATGGGTCATTACCAATTTTTGACTAATAATATTATGCATCCCTAACACACAGAGTTTAACAAATGAATTGAACCAACACCCAGTGTGAGGTTTATGACACAGCTGCCCTAAATAGACAGCACTGGTAACTGCCAAAATCATTTTTATGTTTCTGTCTTGTTTTGCACACCAGAATCTAGAAACTCTTCAATGTTTTATTTGTCTTAGTATTTTTAAAGCTGAAATATAAATACTTTTAAATACCATGAATTTCCAAATTTACTGTATAAAAAGATAAGCACATCATTATTCAATTTGGGCATAAAAGGTGAATTCATTCTAAAATTCTTACCGTTTTACAAAATGAGTGTCTGATGATTAAAACGTTTTCAGTTTGTACGGTTTAAAAAATGTTCTCTCCTTTTATGACAAATGGTCTAATAAATGTATTAAACATTGTCTAAACCCAATGCATATGGCTAATATATCAGCTGTAAATCAGCAGAGCTTCTCACATCTGCAGGACAAATATTTGACTTTTTTAAGTGTAATATGCCAAGACCAATACTGTACCAACTTTATCCTTCATCCTTTGGTACTATTGCTGAAATTGTGCCAATACAATCAAATTAAACAAGGAACATATTCAAATTGTTAGGATCATAACAAACATTTTCCTTTAAAAAAACTGAATAGACTTACATCATTTCTCTGTATAAATGAAATATAAACATAGATTATCAAAAAAAGAAAGCTTTAAGGTGTTATTTTTTAAATTAATGATCGCCATCCTTTACTACAAATTCAACTGTAATGGAAATGTTTACTGATTTTAGACCTCGAAAAATGTGTGTATTAGGTGGTGAATATAAAGCTGCTGTTTCTGTTTTACTTCCTTTACTTTCATTTATATGCAAAGCTGTTGTGAAGTCTTTATTGTGGAACAAAATGTAGGATGAATATTATTAACACAAAATGGTGATTAAACACAGAAGTAATTTAATTTAATCTTAAGTGTTGAAGTCTGACACCTGTCAAAGTCTCGCGTTATTTCAACACCCAAAATGTAATAAATGTAATAATAATAATCATAATAACAAGAAGAAGAACAATAATTTATTGATATAGCACCTTTATAGACAGGTGTATTGTCCTCTTGGACAAAGTGTGAAAGGATAGGAACAAAATGCAAACACGGAGGGTCATGTTAAAAGAAGTGACAAATCGAGTAGAAATGGTCAACCGGAAACAATTGAAGTACTTTATGAATAAATTGCATTACCACAGGATAACGGTCACCATGTACATAGTTACCGAAGGTTTATTACAATTAGATAATGACAAGAACATAATGAGACAGTAAATAGATGACCACATCAACATGAAGCCCTGCTGTCCCGTTCTCATCTATCATACCGGTGATGTATCGGAATGTGAGTCAGCACACACATACAGTTCGCTTTTTATCAACATGTGACCCCACGTCCATCCGACAAAACGATGTTTTTGCACCACGTATCCCCAGCTGAAGCTCAAGAGTTTGGAAAGTCCAGTCTTACCTATTGTACCAGTGAGAGTTTTGGGGCCCAGTCTTGTCCGCAGCCCCTCGCCTGCCTCCGGGGACTCTCGGTGGGACGAAGCCCCTCTTCTGTCCGTTTGCCCCGACAGACACGTCGGAATAGAGCAGCCTATTGTAGACGAACAGGCCCGAGAACACGGCAAACACCGTGCACACGAACAGTGCACGAATGTAGCGCCGCATTATGGAGTTTAAAGGCAAAACTCGGAGCTAAAGTCATGACACAAAAACTAACGAATAATAACAACTGCGAAGACAGAAAGAGTGCTGAGGCACTTCCGGTAAAGGTTTTCAAAGTAATACTTACGAGGGGGGGTCTGGCTACAACGCCCACTAACGGCCACATCTGGGTATGGAGCTCGAGTAAAACAACTTCTCTGCCTCTTTGTCTTTTGAAATTATTTTACTTTTACAACATGAAAGCTAATTTTATGAGAGTATATTCTACATTGTAAAAAACAGAAACACCTGAGGCTGAGAACTACCATTACTTTTCAGAAAGATGGTTTGACCCTTTAGGCTTAAATAGCCACAATAATGTATATCCACACAGTTGAAGGGCCACTACTGTAAAATAGTTATACACACTTGCTTTCTTAACTGAACAAAATGACCACAATTAAATTCTCATTCGTTAGTTGAGCCACAGATAGTTAACTAAAAATATCAAGCTAATTGAATCTACTCAGTGCAAGAAACGAAATATTATTTCTACCACATTTAACCCATAGGTCTTTTTTAAATAAGTACAAATGTATTTTTTGATTCATATACAAGATTTGTACAGAAACAAGACTGTTTTTGGAAACAACTAGCCTATGTACATACCAATAACAAAAGAATATTATGGACATATTTGGTTTGCAATATGAAAATGTCTTTTTTGGTCATATTTGCTGTTTATTAATATGTGCATTAAATAAGAGGGCCACATGTTACTCCCTGCATTTTGCCCATCCCTGGTGTTGTTCACAAAGGCTGTACAAAAGGCAGTCTTTGTTAAGAACCTGTCCTAGTGTATAAGAAATTCAGTCATCTTATTAATGAGGATGGACTTACTGATAGTTTTTAAAGAAAGTAAAAATCAACAACATGAATAGATAATAAATTGTGGTCGTCTTTACCTGTTTCTGGTAGGATTTCATCAAAACTTTATTTAAATTGGGCATGTTCTTTTCTTTCTTTGTTTTAAGTATCTGTATTTTCTATTCCTTTTATTTTGAAGGCGAAGGAGAACTTCCGGCTCTCATCCGTCTTTGTCCGTTTAGCTTCATGTACACGATGCATGGGAAGCAGCAGGTCGGGACCCCAAAAGGGGGAAGGGTGGGAGCGATAAGCGAAGCTGATTCCTCCGCTCTCCCTCCCCCCTTGGGCTCCGTCTGCAGCAAAACTTTGAATTGATTTGGCCCCTGAAAAGAGCCATTCAGGGCTTTAAGTGACTAGTCCTCTCCATTGAGGTGGCTCCTTAGACAACAGGCCTGAAGGCCAACTGCATGTTCATGAAGTGTGGGAAAATTACCCAAATGACCAGTGCAGTGGTTGATCGATTACTATGCTTACATAATCTCTGCTTTCATGCACGAAATGCTTTTAATGATAAAGACAATTAAAAATAATAATCATAATAATAATTAAGCTCCAGTGGTGACTTTACGGTGCTTAACCAAACTGAAATGAGTACACCTCTTTCTTACAAAAGTGAACCAGAAAATTTGATTAATTCATTATATTTTCAGTCTTTTACTGGAAAAACTGCTACTGGGGTAGGTGGTAGGGCTGCTAGATTGTGGCAAAAATCATACTTGTGATTCTTTAATGGAAATTTATGTAAACAATTACTTGACTTTGTTTCCTGCACCACAATAAATACAAAGACCTAAAATGATGATAGATGGAATAAGACAAAACAAGTGCAACTTGTCCTGTGGCACAGCAAACTGTTAGTGTTAATCTTACGTTTTGTAATTGTGGAAGACAGTTTTGATGATCTACACTGAAACTGATTAACTGCACAAATCTAACAGGTTGAAGGATCTGTTTAGGTAAATTGCACACGAGTCTCCAGGAGCAGCAAAGAAGGCAGGTTCACCATTGTGCCTAAGATTGGTATGATAGCATGATGAGGACTTATTAAAGCTGGGTCTCTGTATGTCTTCACAGGAAATGTCACACTCAGTAAAGACAGGACATTTTCCACTGAAGCATTATGGGTAAGTCGACTTACAGTAATTCACCTCTTTCATGACTGTCAACAGTGAGACTTTTAGAGGACATGTATGCCCGTGTAAGTTGTTTTCATCTTATTGCTTTGACAGTAGGAAAGCTGTCCTCTTTGAACATGATAAATCAACAGAAAGAGCAAGAAAAAGTGAACACTGCCAATTTGCAAGTGACTGGACAAGTTTCTGCTTTGACCTGTCATATTCTTGTATCCAGTGTCTTAGGGCAATGTGTTTTAAACTCCAGTGAGCCCAGCTCGCTGGTAACTTAAACATGCTGTAGCATACACCAATGCTTCTCTACCTTTTCGCTGTCATGGCATCCTCAATAGTTTGAAAAAATATATAGTCATCAAAATTAAAATTTAATTAGCCTCAAGAGCTTTCATGAGCATTTTTGCAAACTCCATTTTTCGTCAGTGTTGCCTTTTTAAATCAATGAAATCATAATTTCATTATCACCCACTGCTGGGGTGTCACTAGAAAATGAAGTTGATGGCTCAGATTCAGAGTTGTGACGATTAAATGCTCTTTTTTGGCAGCAGTTACTTTTGTTTATTGTGCACACTCCACAAACACCAGCCAGCTAAAATAATGAGGTATGCTTCTTCCATAAAGGTTTTTAAGACTATTTTTTAGGAATTTGGTGCCTTTTATTGATGAGAGAGTGGACAGGATTGTGAACCTCTCTGCTAAACCAGCACCTCGCCATTAAATGTTCTGATACCAACCGAGTTATTCACAAACCCCAAATTCATCTTACATAATAACCTGCATAATCGTTATGGTCATAGCCTGATGCTAGCTTTCCAGTTCAGCCAATTATATGTATGCTTCATGAATTATGAGGAATAAATAATTTGGAAAAAGAAAATACTCATGATGAACAAAACCTCTTAGTTTGAACCTTTTACCCCCTTTTTGCCACAGATCTTATTAGCAGCAATAATCCAAACACTCGAAAATTCAGGTTGGCCTACAAAATGCTGTGATCCTGGCACCACTCTCTGCACATGTAGCCTGGCACATGCCTCCTAAAAATATGATTATGACACATGAAGTGACCTTTGTGATTAGTTAGCTGAGAGGCATCTCTTTTTTCCTTTGCCTTTACAAGAACACAGAATAATCATCAGCAGCCCATCACCCACTCCTACTCAAACATAATGTGCGAAGTTTCAGCTGCCACGGTTTCCTGTATACAAACAAGCAACAGAATTGTGTTGCTTACTCACTAACCAACACAAACCTGTGAAGATGTAGATTCCTATAATGTAGGCTGGACATAGAAGTGTCTCCAGACATGTTAGCCAAGCTATTTGGGCTTGTTTTGTGAAATTAACAGAAAATAAAGGTTAACACTGACATGTTGGGATGTTTTCTCCCAGTTTTGCTAAAGCTCTGACTTAACTTATGACTTAGATCAAGTTTGATTAAACAGGTGTAAGCTGAACCCACATGTTCCTACAGACAGCAAGCTAAGACGCTCACCAGAGGACACTCAAGACATAAAAATATGATCCTCTTGTGGACAGAAAATTGCAAAAAGAACTAGTAAGATTCCCTAAGTAGAAGCTGTTTTGACCTTTGACAAACATGTTAACAAAGTTCAACTGCATGACCAGAGAGACATATTTGTTTGAATTTTACTATTTTCTTATTCAGACATGTAATAAACAAGTTCACACATTTTTAAACAATTTTGCATGGAAAAGCAAAAGTAAAATATCAACAAGTGACACCAACATATTTTCAAAAGTCCATTTTTTTGCCACAAATCAAGAACGAACATCCGTCTGGACAGTTCTCAGTGGTTCACACAGCTAGTCCCAGCTAGTGTGGTGAACCCATGAAACATTAAACAACGCTAACGACCTAAGAGACAGACCCTGTCCCACAATATACCGAGACCATATTTCAACATGCCGTGACAGTTCTCAGAATCTGTGCTAAAATGTTCAAAGTAAAACTCTTGACGATAACACTGGTATGATGGATAATACTACCACATCAAAACATTGTAGTACAATATTTTTTTTTTTAGAAATATCCATTTTTATCTGCGTGGTATTCTACAGGGTTTATAAGTTATTGAGTAGCTAAGTTGATCTTAAAGTATTTCAGCTGGGAGAGAAGTGTGAACGATGGTCTCCCCCACTTTGCTACATCAAAATGGAGGATTTGAAAAAGTTTCTGAAGTCCATCACACTGCAGGCCGTCACCCATACAGCTGATAAATGTGCGTGTCCAAAGGTCAGGGGTCTTTGTTCTGTTGATCCGTGCTGGGTCCAAACCGGGTCCATTGTTGGGGTGCAGAGTAAGCACCCTCTGGCTTTCCACTGGGACGCTGAGCAGGTGCAGCCCTGTTTGTGCAGCTTTTGGTGAAGACTAAGGAGAAGTTTTGCAGACACACCAGTTTGACTGCCCTCCACACCCATAAATCAAAAACAAGTTCTTTTGAGAAAATGACAGGAAGCGAAAGAACAGCAGCATCATTATTTCTGCACTCGTCAAAGCGTCATAAAGAATTGAAGACAGAAACGGAGGCCTGAAGGTTTTTCTTTGACAGGTGTTGCCTGATGCTCGTCCAGATTTACAAGTTCTGTTGTGGTTCATGTGTGGCAAATAGCTAAAAGATTCTGCTATTTCACACAAGCCAACGGTGATGTAACAGCCGAACTGCCAGATTTGGGAGTTTTTGGGGAGTGATTTTCCTTGGCTGTTGTAATATATCAAACAGATGAAAGAAAAAAAAGATGTTCCTGTGAGAATATGAGTGCATTTCATGGAGGGAACATAACTATGTAACAGCTGATGTTTAAGAATAAGTGCACAGCAGTTGTGTCTTTCATTCATGTTGTCAAATTATGTTTAATTAAGAATGTAAGTTCTGCTTTAATTTAATACATTTCTGGTCTTGTCTTGAACAACAACCATGTGGCAAATGCTGTTTGTTTAGTTTTATTGTAGCAGGTTCATCTGTAAACTACAGTGTTATGAACAATATGACTAGGGCTGTTTTACGTCTGTGTAAGCCAACTCCAGCCATCTCTGTTATTTGAAGATTCAAAAAGAGGCAACTGAACTGTGCTCAGTTTTGGTAAGACGTTTCACTTCTCATCCAAGAAGCTTCTTCAGTTCCTCTTAGATGAGAAGTGAAACGCCATCCCAAAACTCAATTAGTTTCACAACATGGTCCACTACTCCTCCATGCGTAAGCGTTCTTCTTCTTCAGTTCAGAGGTCAGCACAGTCACACAACATGTCTGAAGCGACACAGAGTGTAATGGAGGAGCAGCCTGAGCAGACCATGATGAAATATTACTGAAACTAATGAGTTTTTGGACGATTAATGCAGTTTTAGGAGCGGCGCTATACATGCCCCGTGTGCTACCATTATACGGATGTCTGCCGCTTGATTTTGGATCTAAATATCTCCCGAAGCACTGTTTGCATCAGGAAAGCCTTCTGGGTGAGTATATTGTTCTACTACATTCTATAAACAGTGTGAAAGCTGTAGAAACCCAACTTATCCTTTAATGAATGAAAATCTAAACAGCAGCCATCTCTGTTATTGTCCTTCATGCTTGCTCCTCTTTCACGATCTGCAGTATGCACCCCCTAGCTATCAACCACCAGCTTCAATTTTGTGAATTTTGCTACAGGTGACAGAATATGGGATGTATTGATTGTGTAAAATATTTATCAGTAAACCTTTATGAAGGAGTTTATGACAATATATTGCTGTATCAATTATTTTAGCACAAGCCTTTTGGCAGAACACACTGTGCTGTGTGCTTAATGTACCAAACACGACTAAATCTATGGACAGAACAAGTGCAACACAGCAGGAAGCACAGACACCTGAATCTCAGGGATTTTTCTTTGATAATTCTGGGAAGCGTGGGAATTAAGAGAGCCACAGAAATGCCAGAAGGTCAAACTGTTGGCTATATTCTCACCTAAGCCTATTTACTGGTTGTTTAAAGATGTTTATTGTATTTGACAGTGAATGTAGTAATGCACAAAGGGGCGTTTCAAATGAATGATTAGAGCCAACGATTCCTCTGTTTGCTTGGAATTATTACAATGTTAATGATTTTTTCTGTAGATCTGATTAGGTTTGTTTCATTTCTAAGCAGTTTTTGACGTTTTGAATGACAGGTGGGCCACATTTAGATGAATGAAGAACTCACTTCTTTACATTCAGCTCATAGGATGGTTGCTTCTGTTACTTTTGGGTCATGTCACTCAGATGAAATGAACAGATGCTATTTTTCAGGTAGGGTTATTAAACCAGGCGCTGGTTATCAGCATCCAGGTCATGTTGCTCCAAAGCTTGACCTAGAAAGGGCATCTGAACTTGGCGAAGGTTCATGAAGATATTACTGCTGTCTTCCACTGCACCATTTAAGTTCGTAACTGAAGAAGCCTTTATGGGGACAAGGACAACAGCTTCAAGAACCTTAGCCAAGTCCAGCCTCGGCTAAGTGTCATAATGCAGTAATTTGCATGACAGCTTTCTGCATATAACTGGGATGATTACAATTACTTCAAGTTTAAATTTGACACATTAATTCTGCACTCAGTTAAACCATCACTTTAGGCTAGTTTCACCAAACTGGTGTGCTCCCAAACATGGAAAAAAGAGGGCTTGTGTAAAATGTTGGCACAAAACAATGTACAGACACCCAGAACACATTTAAAATCATCAATTACCTGCACCATTTAAAAGAGGGCTACCATCAAAACCTGCCTGATGTTGGTGTACAGCTGAATGAAGCTTACAAAGTCAAACCACATCCTGCATCAGAAAAAAGTCAAGTCTTTCGGCTGGAGGAGTCGAGAAGATTAAGTTTGGAGGATCAAGATTAGGAGCAAAAGGTCACTGTGAGGTTGTAGGTTGAGCTGAGAGTGTCATAGATGGTTCAGGTTTATAACACGAAGGTAAAGATTTCAGATGTAGGCTGAAAAATTCCACATGGGTTGACAAAAAGGTCACGCTGTAGTTCGCTGATGATGTTGTCAAAGATAAGACTGCGCTGTTCATTACCAAAAAAAGAAAAAATAGGCTGGTGCAGAGGACCAGGAAGCTTGTCCTAGAGTCTTTAAACTGGAAACAAGCCTCACACACTGTAAGATCCTTCCTTTACACCAAATGACCAAATGATGAAGATCTCAAAAAGAGAAAAAACTCAAAAGATGGAGAAACAAGTGTCATATTGCTTTCTAACTGCAGATTTCCACTGCTGTGAAAATCTCCACACTGGCTGACTCAGATGTGTTGAAAATGTGACTAAAATATCAGAAAAAGAGCAAAAAAGGAATTTGATGTCAAGACCCTCCACCTGTGACCTGTGGGCTAGCAGATGAGTTGCTGGTGGGAGGTCCTTAAGTTGACTCAGTGGGTCTCCCCGTTGACCGAGCTGCCCTCTCCCCTGGGTGACGAGGCACGGGAGAGCCCCTTCTCTGTCGTTTCTGAGATGGAGCCGTTCTGGTTGTGGTGGTCGGCTGTGGTTGTGGCGCTGCTGGACGATGACGATGAGGTCATGGTCGAGGTGGACGAGGGCTTGGCCTTCTCCTTGAAGTCTGTTATGATGACTGTAAGGTCCCCGACCGTCACCTCGAGGTGCTGGGCGCTGCTGCGGTCGATGTTTTTTAATCTTGGCCTGAGGGTTGGAGGATAAAGTAAATTATGAAAGTAAGTGAACAATGTAAAATCCAACATCAAGTTTGATCATAGCATATGCAGATGACATTGTGCTTTTCGCTTTATTTGCTTAGTTCTGATTCAGATGATCAGGTGACATGTTTTTGAGTTTTATCTTGGTAACTGCTTAAGAAAACAAACCCCCCCACCTGTTTTTTTGCACTTTGCATTCTTGGTTGCTAGTTAGCAAGTTTATCAACCAACAGAATTAGTAACTGTTTGACTTGGAGAAGCAAGTTTTCAGGGTGATGCAAGACTGCCTTTTTCCAAAATCCAATTGAGGGGATTGATATAGAGCTGGATAGAAAGGCAGAATGGAAATGAGGTAAATAAAACTGTTAATTTTGGAAGCACTTTTTAATTTAGTTTTAGACTTTTGCCTAAAATATCATTAAGCTGTAGTCATACTTTAGTCATCTAAACTGTTTTAATTTTTGTCCAGTTTTAGTTGATGACATCTTAAAACATTTTATTCAACGAAATCTTCTGTTAATTTAGACGACTAAAATATGAAGTGTGAGGTGGAAGGCATTTTTCATGTTTCAATGAATTTCTGAAGACATGTTGAACACTTGGATCCCGCCACAATGAAGCTGAGGCGGTTGTAATTGGATGTCCCTCTTAACCCATCCAACCTTTCCACACAACCAAAGTAGCTGTGACTGGATATTTTTCCTAACTTGTCCCTACTTTCTATATGAAGAAAGTAGGTCTGACTGGATTTAGTCTCTGTCAGACATTTTAGTATGCAGTGTTACATGTGTTAACAAAAATGTTGGTTAATTCAGTATTAGTTTTCGTCAATGTACACTGTTTCGTTTTAGTTATAGTCTATTTTTCATCGGGGAAAAAAGGTTGTTGAAATGAACAATGACAAAATAATTAGTCGACAATATTAACACTGCAATAAAATGATCAGTTCCCATCCCTGGACATTAAAGTAGAGTGGTATGATATTATTGTATTGGAAGACATTTCTGTATATATTAACTGCCAGTATTTTAGCCCCATATATTCACGTTATGATTAGGGAATATTTGCATGTAAATTCTGAACTGAAAGTTAAACTCCATAAAATGGTTGATTCTGTCCAGCTTCACACGCCCTCAACATGTTGCTATATGCAAAAGCATCTCTTTAAAACTATATGATGTTTCCTCTTGTTTCCCTCTCTCAGTATTTTTATCCCCTGAAGTTCTTTATGAAATACAGCATCACAACAACCTAACAACCCCTGGAAAAATACACACCATCCTCAATTCTCTGTTTATTCCCCGTTCACCCCTCCACTTTGTGCCATCTTGTTTACCTCATCTTCTTGTGACTGTTCTTCTTAAGCGTCGGCTCTTTGTCGCTCTTCTCCTTCTCCACGCGCTCCTTCTTTTCCTTTTTGGGCTGCGAGGGCAACACAAACTGCTGTGTTACCTGCTGCTGCGAGACGAGCTGGGAGACAGGACGAGGCTTCCTGATTGGGAGGAAGAGAAGGGGAGAGTCAGGAAGGTGGCAGATTAATGAGAGGGAAAATCACAATGAACGCATGACTACATGCTAGCGTTCTGCTATAATCATGGGCCAATATAACTGCCAGAGCTGGTTAGAGTGGTGTGGTTGAAGTGTTCTTAACGTTGGCGGGGAATAAAAACCCAGGTTTCAGTGAGATGTGTATCTACACCGGCCTGTGCGAGTGCTCGGGATGGAATCTGTGTGGGAAAACAGATTTGTGGTGGGGTGGACAACACAGTGAACTAGCTGTCTATACTAGTCGTGAATAGGTCTGCCCTCTAGTATTATGACTGATATGCTAATATTTCTTAACTTATTATTGCCATTACTGATATAAATATATCTTGTTACGCACAGACTCCACACCACTGAAATTGGCCTGTTCCTTTTTCTGGTTACAGCCCATTTGTGTTAGAAACAGGTGTGAAACAAAAACAACCTGAATTATATTCTCTTCATTGGGATTGGGACAATTCACTTTTCTCCCGATTCAATTTTTTATGATTTTTTTAGGTTCCGATTCAATTTAAATTGCAATTCCATGATATTGCAGATTTTTGCAATCTTTAGTTAGCTTTTTTAACACCAGCGAAGAAAGATGAACAATGATGTTGCCTATAGACTATATCAGGAATAACACAAATCACACGGGAGTCTGTTTTTAGGATTTATTCAGCAATATATTTTAACCAGCTGTTTATACTCTCTCTTCAAAAGCCTAGATTATATTTAAAAGTGGCTATAACACAGACTAAAATGAAGCATTTAAAAAGAAAACATTTTAATCGTCAAAGAAAAAAATCAGATACTTATGTGAATCATTTTTTTCTCCCACCCCTTATGTTCATAATTCTTCTGGTCAATTTTTGCACAAGCTCCTGCAGCAAAGCATTTCTTCTTAATAAGGAAACTAAAGACATATGAGAGTGAGACTCCCAGAGTAACTGAGTGATGTAATATGATTTGGTATGAAGCACAATTGCTCTTGCTCTTCATTTTTGAGAAGACGATTAAAAGCAGAAAGCAGTTAAAGACTTCTTTCTAAACATTAATTATAGATTGCTTATAGACCTGGTTGCTTATGATGTCATGGCTAAGGACACCAACAGTCTAATGAAGTGGTTGTTCATTGACATACAAATAGCAGTATGAAATGTAAAATCAAAAATAGATAACTGAATGATTTGTATGTGAGATGTTCTTCCTCAAAGCCACATTTTCTTCCTCCATGAATTTCTGATGTCCCAAAAATGATACATTATGCAATTGTTCTGGCAACAGTTTGTATGCAAGAGGGCTGCAATCTTATTTCTGTGCAGGAGTTTTATGTGTGTGTGCCTCCATGTGTTTTGGGGGCTGGCAAGAGCCCCAGCCGAGAGGAGAGTGTGTTGAAAAGGCCATCTGTTGAGGGAGCCTACACATCTAGTGCCTGATTTTGCATGCACGCACACATGGACACAGTTATGTTATGTATGAATGCACCAGTGCACATCACTGCATGCACATACTGCAGCAACAGCCTGGATGCTGCTACAGATCAAACATGGATGCATGTGATACTGCACGCTTGCTTTATAAACAAATTAAATGGGCAACATTAGGTGAGGTTTTAGACATTTGGCTGCACACACACAAGGGCATGTTGAGAATAGCAGAAGAGCACAGTGTGTTCAAGCTCTGTTGAGTGGTCCTATTTCGTAATTGGAGCTATAAATGCACACAGACAAACATTCTATGAATCATCAGCTGATATTACTGTTTGACCTGCTTTCAGTGATATTACACAGCAGAAGAACGAAGGACTCGCGGATATATGCCTTAGCAAGCTTTGATAAAAAGTACTGTCATGTTTCAAAAGAGGTTTGAGGTGGTTTTTGTTTTGTTGTGATCTGTAGAAGTTTATTAAGGGTTGGTAAAGTGTTAATTTTAACAGCACTTTTGAATTCAGTTTTAATTTTAGTCTTTTCAGAAAATATCTTTTGGATTTGGATTTGTCCCAAAGTCCTTGACCTTAAATCCAAAATCTAAGCAGTTTATCCTGGGTCAGAGGAGTCAGTCATTTATAGTGTGAAGGAAAATCTATGAATATTCTTAAGCGGTCACTAGGACTGAACGATATGGACAAAATTTCATATCTTGGTATTCATGTCAAAGAAAAAAATCAGATACTTATGTGAATCAAAGCCACATTTTTCTTTCCTCCATGAATTTCTGATGTCCCAAAAATCATGCATGAACTGCAGTGTACTGCGACAGCATGCAGCTGGTGGCCCAAATTGCTTATAATGAGCAGACCTGGCAACTATGGCTCCTGCGTAGTTGTGCATGCCCCACATGTGTGAGTGTGTTTGGGGGTGTGCTGGGTTGATTCCTGCGGGTGTGATAACCAGGAAACGGGGGTGAGGAAAGGACAAACTACCGACCAAACTCATGTCTTACTTTCATGTGAGATTCACACAAGAGCAAGCCCAAAGTCACATTTAATGATTGGACTTGGCAACACAATAACTGTTGTCTTAGTCTGCACTCAGTCTGCTCCCTCACGCTTTCTGCTTCCTATACAGCTGTAGTAACTGAAATCGGGCACGTTTTCGGGGACAGCTTAACCAGAGACAAGTCATCCAAAACAGGGACTGACCCCAGAAATCTGGGACTTCTGGTCACCATACTGTTGACGCTAATGTGATCAGCTAACTAGCCGATTAGATTATTGAGACTACTGTCCCTCTTCGTCAGAAACTGAATCAGCCACGACCTGCCTCTTTTTCAGATGCTTATGCATTGCCGTCATACTGCCATGGAAGGAAAGTTCCCGCTTGCAGATTTTTCATTGCACATTCTTCTCTTTTGTTTTGGTAAAGTGTTCCCAAACTTTCGAACTCCGTTGCTGGACAGCGATAATACTGTTTTCTAACTCTTCCAGTGACATCCTGGCTGACCCAGATCAACACCACTGCGCATGTGTGTCAAGTGGTGCATTCAAGGGCAATCATAAAAATGAATTTTATTGTGACTTCCAGAGCTGTACATGCAGGGCGAGACCATGGGAAATCTACATCATTTATATTGTTGCTTTTTCGATATATTAACATCTTGAATGTTCATATCTCGATATAGATATGACAATGATATATCTTTCAGTCTTCGTGGTCACATTTTCATGCTAGGGATCAGCCAGAGCCTCGGTGACCTTGAAGTAGACTTGAACAGCTGGGTGCGTTCATCCTTGTCAGTGACGGCTCTTGTGTAGTTAAACAAAAAAATATCATAGGATATCATGTGCACAAGAATCTGATAGATGGACAAACCGAAGGACAGATGAGCAACATGAAAACTATCTTATTACTTCTAAATATAAGCCTTAAAATATTGTTGAAAAACAAAAACTATGTGATAATTGATGCTCTCATGCTCTCATACTGTTACCCTGAAACAGCATCTTTAAGTGAGCTAACCTGTGGGTGAACCCTGTGAAAAGTGTTGCAATTACCAAACATTGGCCTCTGGGCGCTGCATGATAAATGTCTATCTGCACTTGCCTAATGTAATTCTAAGGGTCCAACAAAGTACTGAGTGTACAAATGTGCTTGAGTTGATAAAAATCCATCGACGAAATGAGTCTGAGCACCTGGTGTGCACTACTTTTTGCCAAAAAGAGCCTCTGTGGCCTATTTAGCCCAATTTGGAAGCTTTTCTCGTCTCGTTTTCTGAGGGGAAAAATGTGAACTGCCGGTCTGCTGTCTTGTTCGAAGGGCAGAGCTGTTGTTTAACAATTCTGGTGATGACCTAAATTGGATCCCAGCTTCAAAGAGTCAGTCTTTTTTCTTCTCAGAGTTATCTCTGCCTTCACAGAACATGCTAGGAAAGGGGCTAGAGTAAAATGCAAATGGGTCTCTTGGCCTACATAGCTGTCTGATAGTAAGGAGATGTAGAGATTCTTTAATATGTCTGTCTTGTCAGCACGACACTGCAGAACTGCTGACACCTTTTTAAATGAAAGCGTGGGCCTTTCAGTCACAGTTTAAGTTATTTATACATTTTCTTACCAACACATTGTTATGAAACAGACAGTTTTATGGAATTTGTCAGTGACTTGCTCTGTGTAGTTAAACAAAAATATCATAGGATATCATGTGCACAAGAATCTGATAGATGGACAAACCGAAGGACTGCAGCATCCAAAATGCCTCCATTACAACCTCAATTCAGTCCCTTGTTATTTAATGAATTAAGGACCAGAGTCGTAATGTTCTGTTTGTTTTCCTGTTTTTGATAAGATAGACTACTTTCACGTTTGTAGGTCTTGGCCATACAAATGGATATTTGAACATTATTTTGGCAGAGTAAAAACAAATGATTGTGTGGCATGTGGCTTCTTAATTAAAAGTAATGAATATTGACTGCTGCAGAATATGAAATTATGAGAGTTAGAGGTTCTGCAGGAAATTGTCCAGCACAGAAGCTGAAAAACAATAACACTTCCAATTTTGGGTATCTCGGACTTCGGTTTGTTTGAGGTGTTGTTTTGTATACCAGAGGTTTCCAATTTAGTTCATTTGAGTCCCACCATAACACATTTGAAAAAATCCTGCAAACATCCTGAATTTACCTGAATGAGATCCATCTGTGAGAGCGACCGCAGACTTTTCCCCCAGTATTTAGCCTGAAATATCCCAATAAACTGACATGAAAGTGATAATTCAAGATTCATGATTAGATTTTCCCTAAAAAAATGATGCAAAAATATGCACTCTAACTTAATAAGAAATGTATGTTATTTTGGAGGTACTTAGGTCTTATTATCATCCCGAAACATGCACAACAGCCCTGAAAATTTCCTGGATTTACCCTGGTGAAGTGTATTTGTAAATCCAAAAAGCAGGACTTCTCAAACTTAACAATGAAAAAGCTCAAATCCGATAAGTTTTCGTTGCGTTTTGGCCTTGCGTTCAGATGGAGCACTTTGCGTTTTTACTGAAAACAGAAACTTTTGAAAACGTGCTCCAGAGTGGAAAGGTTAGAATCCGCTCTCCATGCAGCTCCGTGAAAAACCTTATCAGAGCGTTTTACGGTGAAACGCTTACGTCACCGCAAGCGCAGTGCTCATTCCCATGAAGGCTGCGCGCTAGGGATGGGAATCGAAAACCAATTCCAGTTGAGAATCGTTAACAGCTCCATTAAAGAATCGATATCATTAATCTTTTTGCTTATCAATTCCCTCATCAATTCCTTCCACTGACAGGGTTAGGAAGCATCGGAATTGTAACTTAATTTTCATTGCACCTACTACACAACCTTAAGTGAGTGGAAACACCAGCAACTTGCAGAAGCAGTTATCTATGCTGTGATGTGTGTCTGACATTGTTGCCACTGAAAATCACACAACATATGCCCACATGCAAAATCTGCAGGAATCCATAAGGGAATCGTTAAAGAATTGGATCGATTAGCAGGATCGTTAACAGCATCGACATTGATAAAATCTTATCAATTCCCATCCCTATTGCGCGCGCATACCAGGAACAACAGCGGCTTCGGCCATCTGCTGAGTAATGTGTGAGCGTCCTACCGTGCTCGGTTTATGATTCAGGCAAAACTATCCAGGCAGATTTGTTGTCCAAACTGGTTTGTTTTCCCTAAAAAATGATGCAAAAAATATGCACTCTAACTTAATAAGTTGTGAAATGTTATTCTTCTTCGTTCGTGTGTGGTAGCAGCGCTGCCTCTCTGCAAACCTACATCGCCATCTACTGAACCAGCATGCACACTACAGCGGGTTTACAGGGGATTAACTAGTCTCCAGCTTTGTCATCTGAACGCAGAGGAATTTGAAAACGCAAAGGAAAAATCTTTGCGTCTTTAAGTCAGGAGTTTCCAAGTAAACGTAGTGTTAGAGGCCCAAAAACGCAAGTTTTTTGAGACTGTTCTGGGAGTGGATCAATCAGAAAGCTCCAGCCTCGTGTATCTGTGTGGACAATGAATACAGGTAGCTTTCGGCCTGTGCTTAAAATATCGATACCACAAAATATCATCATGCACACCTAGGGGATAATAGTATCGATACAGATTCTACAGAATTGATACGGCCTCAATGTTTGGACAGTTGTTGTAAATACTCTGTGGGTACTGTTAACAATACCACAGTTAAAAGTAGAAGCCAAGCTACATCATGAAACACAGTCCCAAATTTAAACTTTGGTGTCTACCATCGTTGGGGACCTGAATTTAAGTTTCTGAAGTTGTAGAGCCATTTAAAACTCATCCTTGTTCTTTTTCTTCCTGTAATAACAAGTAAAAGTTGCCGGGAATTCTGTTAAGAGTGCAGTCAATGTTCACAATTTATGTGTATCAGGATATGTATTGTATCGTGGGGTTGATGGAAATACCCAACCCTAGGTAGCTTCAGAAAGAATGACGTCATAGCCCAGTCTTTTGCTTTAACAGAAACAATGGTGGAAGTGTTGCGTTTAGGCTGAAGAAAGCACTTAGCTTCTTATGGATTTTACAGCAAAATCTTCTGCTTCTCTAAGGACATGGGAAATAATGTACAAAAGTCAGTGATAGTTGACATTTCTCATGATGTATGCGCCAGCTCCATGTCATCAAGCCATTTTTCCAACAACATAAAGCTACAGTGATAAAATAACCCTACTCTATATTTTACCCTACAGCGTATCTCCTTTGACAGAGGATCAATAAATCTTGCACACTGGATATATTTTCTCACTCTGTGTTTAGCCTGATGTGTGATCAGGGCTATTCCAAGCTTCTATGATCTTTCTTTTCTATTAAAAAACAAGCCATGCAAGAGAGCAAACAGGAACATATTTTGTACACCCTTTCTTCTTCATGCCAGTAGATTTTCACTAATAGAGCCCGTTCAATAACCTGGGGGTGAAAGAGGAGACAGACGACATAACATAATGGCGAGGAGGCCTAAACAGAGCTGCCTCTGTTAACCCAATCAGATGGTTATTATCTCAGCACTTAGGCCTTTGCTGCAGCTGAGAGCGAGTGTGTTTGTGTGTTTATTGATTCCAACAACAATTTCTGAGCCTAATGTAACGGCCTTTTCTTCTGACATTAATATCACATGCTGGAGCTTTGTTCCAGGCAATATTTGCTCCACATGTGCCATCTATTATCCAACAGCTAATGGAGTCCCACACTGGGATATTAGAGGCTATGAGAGCTGAAGCACGCTGAATTTTCAAGCCGTGGATGACATTTATGATGGCTTCATTTTTACGAAGTTTATCATACTCAGGATCAAAGACTATGTGTAAAGTTTTTCCTTGATTTACCCGATCATTTGTTTTTGACTTTTTATGCTGTGTTGCTGGCAACAGTTGAAACTCAAGACAGTTGGTTTTCTGCTTGTCTGATTCTTGAATGTATTTCATGGATGCTTTAAGGAACAGAGTATCAATTCCGACAAAAGGCTGAAGTTCTTAGACCTGGAAGAAAAAGGGTCAGTGGTCAAGACTGTTGCGCCTCATTTTATGTATGTGTGTTCTTATAGAGGGGTATTAATATGAAATATCACACTAATATTTAGAGCGTAATGATATATCGCAATTTTCTTCAAAAGTTTTTTCTTAACTATTAAAGGCCCACAATATTGTATGTATTTAAAAAAATATTACAATCAGTGTTATGGATTAAAAAAAAGGTCCTTGCAACAATGACACTGAAAAAAATAAAAATGAGAAAAGCACTCGGAGAGCACAGACCTCCGCCAGCACCACAGTCCTCTCCCATATTGTGATTTTTACCATAAATATTAGTCCTACCTTTATTTCATGTAAATATTTACATCCCTTGACCATGAAAACAAACCATTAGCAATTGTTTTCATAATGATATCTATTTTAGATGTTCACCAAAATTGCCTTTTTCGTCATGGCGGCCAGACGGTGATCTGGATCAACACCAAAATCGAATCAGTTCTTCCTTTTCCCATGCTGAACATTTCCTAAAAATTTCATCAAAATCCATCCGTAACTTTTTGAGTTATTTTGTTCACAGACAGACGGACAGACGGACAGACAGACAGACAGACAAACTCTCCCGAAAATATAACCTCCTTGGCCGAGGTTAAAATGTCATGAATCCAATTTATAACAAATGGCATACTGCAATAGTTCAGTTTAAATATAGGTAGAGTATTGCTCAGCAAATGATTGCGATAAATTAGAGTATCTATATTTTCCTACACCCCACTGCTTTTACACTGTGCCTCAAGAACACTTTGGCTACGTTACATAAGAGCTTCCCTTATAATTCAGAAAATAACTTAAATCTTCTTTAAAAAGATTAGAAATTGTTTTGTAAACACCTAATTGTGAACGAAATTGACCATTCTGAATTAAACATAATTCTGAAGCAGGTGGCTGGTTTATTTAGTTTTTAAATCTGAATTGAATAATTCCTCGACCATGTATACGTTCATTCCACTTTAAATTAAAGGTGCAGTGTGTAGAACTTGTGTGTGTTTATACACACAGTTTGAATCCCTAGGACAGAGTAACAACTTTCTATGCATCCAGCCATCCTCTCCTCTTCTTCACCTGCATTCCAGGCGGATCTCAGAACTGGCGGACAGATTCGCATTTTGTTCTTTTTGTCCCTAAAACCACCCGTAGACAACACAGCGGACCAATATGTCAGCCCACATGAAACAGCTGCCCACGCTGCCCACATTCTACACACTGCACCTTTAATTCCAGTTGTTCTGGGCATGCTTGTCCCCTTGTCCTTCCGCGATGATGCATATATTCCACACTGACGGGAACAGGATGTCCGCCCGAAGTGTTGGATTTGAGCCAAGACAAGATATTTAATTAGAGCCTTAGAAGATTTGGAAATAATAAGAGTGGATGGACATAAGCATATAAAGGCGGACCTATTTGAAGTTGTAGCTTCCAAGTTGGAAGTTTGCCTAATGGAGACGCTGAAATGGAGTTTGTTTTCATCCACTAATTTAAAGCTATGGTCTATGATTTGGAAGCTTTGTACATATTAATAACACCGTTTATAAGGCTGTTATGGTCCTATGGTCCTATCTACACAGTATAAAGACCAAAAAGAATGAAAATAATCCATTCAGTATATCCGCTGAAAAGCTGCATACTAGCTGACGTGTTTCAAAGACCCGGAATCAGCACACACTTACGCTAGTGTGTTTAGTACACACAGTTTGAATCCCCAGCCTTCTTCACCTTACAGTATCCACTGTTATCTTTCTTTTCACCAATTGCGGTGGATTCAGAACTGGAAGTGACAGAATCGTGATTTTGTTCTTTTTTTTGTCCCTAAAATACCCAGATAACATAGCGATCAATATACAGCCCCCACATTCTACACACTGCCACATTCTACATACCGCCCCTGGTTGACTGTAGATTCCATGCTACCGGCTTTGGTTCCCCAGGGGTGATGTCCTTCCGCTGATGACCCTGCATATATTCCTTCATCGGGCTATGATATACTTCCAAGCGGGAACTGATCATAGGAACTAATCGTCGGTAACTGGAAGCGTTGATTTGGGGAGCACAGACAAGATATTTAATTAGCTCGGGCTTGGCGGAGACGCATTTGGTCCAATTGAGAAGAAGAGAGTGAAATAAGTGAGCAGGGATGCAAATAAGCGGACGATTTGATAGTTATGTTGCTGATTTAGTTGTAGCTTCCAAGTTGGAAGTTTGCCTAATGGAGACGCTGAAATGGAGTTTGTTTTCATCCACTAATTTAAGTACATCAAGTCCACCCCTTCCAATCAGATTCATTCCCAACCCTCAGACCTTAATTGAATAAACATGTTTTCCATGTAAACCTCAATTCGGAACTACTATTTCCATGGAAAACATGATGGAGAATACTTTAAACTCGAATCAGATCTCCTTGGAAAAGAGACTTTAAGGTTTAATAAGTAAATACAAGGGTTAGGGTTAGGGTTGCAGGTCAAGGTTTAAAGTGACATTAACGGTGATCTACAGTGATAAATTTGAATAGATTTCGTCAAGAATTACACGAATTCAGGGACAGTGAGATCTGATTGTCAAGGTTTGAGGTAGGGGTGGAGGAAAATCCTTGCACCATAGTGTAGTATTATTTGGTGCAGCACTAGCATACTGATCCACAGTGCTTGTTTATTGTATTGATTTCCAACATTTAACAAAGATGACAGTTCTACAGAAATTAAACAGTGCTTTTTATGTCCAAGGTGAGGTCAGCAGAGGTGACGTAAATTCTGCAGGTGAGAATCAGTAAGTCAAGCATAACAGCACAGTCGAGAGACAGAAGAAGAGCAGTGTTAGCATTTAAATCTGTTGTGTTGACTTTTGGAATTTCTAAAGTCTATTGTTTGTTTTTTATACCTGTGATATGCCTATTTTAATGCACTTTTTATCTTTTCTAAGGTGATCTAGAGTGTCATGAAAGGCGCCCTTAAATAAAATGTATTATTACTATTATTATGACAGGGGCAAAGGGGATGGACATGACAAGGGATTTATAAAGAGTGAAAATAAGATGTAAGAAATGTTCTGTAAAATACATCTTGACTACAATCTTGAAATTCATCATTTCTGCTTGATAGTAGTTCGAATTTCAACCAGTTTTTTTTCTCACTTGCGATTTTATTAAAAGTGAAAGCTAAACCTGAACTTGTCTTTTCCTGCAGCCTGCAGAGCTTTGAGAGTAAAAATACTGCCACTGATCCCTCACACACTTCAGTGACGGGGGGAACTCTGGCTGACCCCTTTTTGCAAATCGCACACACACACACACCTCCTCCTTTCTGCTCACATGCACCCGCTGACCTCTCGCTCTCCCACTTCTCGGCTGAGCTCAAAAGAGGAGAGAAGTAGTTGTTGAGGCAGAGCAAAGAAAGTTAAAAAAATCTGCTCTGGTTTTGATTTAGTCACAATCTGACGGTAAATGTTTGTCCTCGCGGTGCTCAGCAGGGGGTCAGCTCATGAATCAGGATGGTTTGGCCCTGGCTGTCACATTTCTGCCACGGCGGACAAAAACAGGTCATCCACGCTGAAACTCACAGACTCAGCAACTGACGCAGATGGTGTGGTTGCATTCAAACACTGTTAAATATGAATCACAACTTCCTTATTAGTGGGTGACTCAGAGAACATTGACTAATCCTTCCCTACTTCCTAATTTAGCTCATTTGTGGTTATTTAATCATACTTGTAATGCACCCTATTACTGTTTTATAGCATTACCTCCTCAAATCATGCTCCACTGCACGTACAGCACTTATTAACGGCTGTATTTAAACCTCCTTAATTAAAATGCTTTAAAAAATACTTTATTTCCTCAAAAATCCTACAAACAGACCCCAACTGAACCTTCTTAATGTCAGCTCAGCGGGCTGGTTAACTCACCACATACCATAATAAAGTACAATTTGGGGCCCACTCTTGAAGTGAAATCATAAAACAGCTATTCTGTGATAATCTCTACACTGCATGAGAATCACAAAATGCCCTAACTGATAAAATATGATGTATAATAAGCCTGTGCTCAAAATATCGATACCACAAAATATCGTCATGCACTTCTTGGGGATACGTGTATCGATACGGATTCTACAGAATCGATAACGGCCTCAATGTTTGAACAGTTGTTGTAAATACACTTAGGGTAATGTTTAAAATGGCACAGTTCAAAGTAGAAGCCAAGCTACATCATGAAACACAGTTCCAAATTTAAACTAAAGTCTACTATCTTTGGGGACCTGAATTAAAGTTCTTAAGTTGAAGAATTATTGAAAACTCATGCTTTTCCTTTTTCTTCTTGTAATAAAAACAAAAGTTGCTGGGAATTCTGTTAAAAGTGCAGTCAATGTTCACAATTTATGTGTATCGGGATACGTATCGTATCGTGGCCTTAGTATCGGGATACG
The DNA here is from genome assembly GCA_036419115.1 of Scarus forsteni. Taxonomy (NCBI): domain Eukaryota; kingdom Metazoa; phylum Chordata; class Actinopteri; order Labriformes; family Labridae; genus Scarus; species Scarus forsteni. Next base: position 29,390,841 of record JAZDUH010000341.1, on the reverse strand, counting down.
TATCATATTGTTGGGTTGCTGGAAATGTGGGCACAAGCCTCAGGAATTTGATGTGAATGTCTTAAAGTGTACATACATCAGAGCCTTGTTGCAGTGCATTGTGTAGAGGCACTTTAAAAAGGGCAGGTGATTGGGAAAGCCATAACATTTTAAAAACTGGAGGTGAATCTTCTGTCACATTCATTTTGGGCCAGTCGCTTCTCACTTTAAGTAAAACTAACCCATACTTTGGGCCTGTTTACCCAACAACAAAGGCAGCTGAAAACTAACAGTTTATGTTGATTTATGTCTGTTTACATGAGGATTGTGCCCGGAGTGCCTGAATCTGCAAACATTTGAAACTGGGGTCCTGAGTGAAAAATTCTGGAACATTTGCATTTCATACAAACCTCCCTGGGGAGGTGTTCCGGGCACGTCCCACCGGTAGGCGGCCTCGTGGCAGACCCAGGACACGCTGGAGAGACTATGTCTCTCAGCTGGACGAGGTGGCTGGGGAGAGGGAAGTCTGGGCTTCCCTGCTTAGGCTGCTGCCCCTGCGACCCGACCATGGATAAGCGGAAGAAGATGGTATGGTACGGTACAAACAGGAATCACTGTTGTCAGATAAATATGGCCCGTACATCCAGGAACAAAAACAACAGTGATGGCAGACTATGGAGAAACATGCGTGTTGCTAGCTGTGCTAAGCTTGTTATCACTCCTCCAAAAAAATGTAGATTTCAATACTCTGATCAGCGGAGGCGCATTTGCTTTATTTACAAAGTACACTACAAACCAACATTGCCAATTACTGGCCTGGCATGAACGCAGCTGCGTTTTCAGTCTTTTTTGCGGACCTGTGTGAATGCGTATTGGTGCCGCACCATCTCCAAATAAAGGCGAGAACTTTTGAAAAGCCCAGGGAAAAAGCATTCAGTTTCTGGAGACAACATTGTCCTGTGAACAGGCCCTTTAGCTTCTGCTTCTCTATCTATGATATAATGCAGAAAAGGCTTGATCATTTCTTAACTGGGAAAACTTAAGGTTTTTCAAGATGGATCTGCCTGATGACAGAGACTGAATCTTGCAAATCCAGGTGCTTTGCAAGGTTAATGCTGTACGGCACTGGGTGAATTTGCTAAAGAGAAGCATTATTGGATGTTGTTCCCTTCCACAAATATTCACCTTTTTTAAATAAAATATATACTTGGGCTACAGATCAATCTTATCTCCTTACTCAAGTATTGTCTGAGTGGTAAAACCCAGAGAGGTAGGTGACTTCCTGCTGCTGTGGAGCCATGAAGCCTCAATTACTACAATTACAAACATGACACATATTTGGCCATTTCATTAGGAACATTTCATTCCCGCTATCATTATAGCTGTTAATGTAGATATTAGCATGATCTCTATATCCATGGTTGATACATCTATACTATCTATATTCAGCACCACATAGTCGTGGGGTGCCTCTTGAAAATGGGATGTCACATCTCAAGAGGCCTTTAATACATTTATATTTTATGGAGACAAATATGGTTGGGATGCACTTGTGGTCTGGGCATCCATGAGTTCGTCACTACCATAAATTCTTATTTTCAGTAAGAATATCATTGGTTATACTTCTATAAAATGATCACCACAACCATTCAGACACAAGGACCCTCCTGAAAATGAGATGTAGCATCTCAAGAGGCTAACCTCTGATAAATCAGACTATAGGGCTATATGGATTCATGTTGGGTGTTGGATGTATATATTTGTATATATATTATGTATATGTGTATTTTTATATGTATATATGTATCTATGCATATACATGTATCCATAAAATGAAGAGCTTTATGCTCTATTGTAAAGTGTCTTGAGATAACACTTGTAATGAATTGACGCTATACAAATAAAGATTGATGGAGAGAAAAGTTAAATATGACAAACAGTTAGTGGGCACAGTGATGATACTATCAAAGTACAAAAATACTGTAATTATTGATAAAATAAAAATGATGAGACATAACTGAATTATACAAAGCACCCCTAAAAAGATGGAGAATTTATGTCTTATCTACTTTAATTTGGTTAGTTTAACCTCTTGTAATTTTGTCATGAGGTCTTGAGGATATGAACAGAGTCAAATAAGAGCTTTAAACACCAAATGTTTCAAATTAAGTCACATCTGGCACTAATGACTCGGTATCTGAATCAAAATGAGGACATGCTGCTTTTATTGATATCTTCTCCGGATTCCTTTATAATCTGGGACAACCTTCTCCAGCTGACTCTCTGTTTTATCTCCTCATTATAAGACTAAACACTGTTAGTGTTGTTTTATGATTTATGTGTGGGCAGAGACCAAGCACTGCTGCTGTAACAAACCAAAACCTCCACTGCAGGGGGACCTCAGAAGGTGAAGTGTTTGTGCTAGGACAGTGAGCTCCATACAAATGAGGGGCATGGATGTAGGTGCAGTATTCTGCCAAAAACAAAGGTCTTACTTTAACTGTGAGGACACTCAGGCTCTGATGTTTTATTTAAAAAAAATCAAGGCAATAACTGTCTCCTTTGGCCATTTTTCCAGACATGTGCTTCTACAATGTTGAAATCATAATGCATAAGAAATCAGCCCAAGTCTCTGCAGATGTTTGTCCTGCTTTGCCAACATTTGTCGAGAACATTGTGTGATGAGCAAACAGCCCACAGGACAGCTGACGGACTGCAAATAAGCGCTGGAGGAGGAGTGAGCTTCTATAAAAAAACAAATCTCATCTCAGTGTTTTGTGATGATTGTAGGATCATTGTGAAAGAGCTGATTTTTACGCCCTGTTGAACGCTCTCCCAATCTAAAGTGTAGGTGTGTATCAGGTTTTCTATCAGCAGGTCGTAGGCTGCTCCCAGGCGCTCCTCCAACCCCGATGATTAATGTCCTCTCCTGCCTGAACATGCTTTGTGTATGTGTGTGCGAGACAGATGGCGCTCCACGTCCTGTGGTTTATGACACCTTCTGCAGCCTGATAGCCACACTATACTACAATCTCCTTTTACACAAGCACACGCACACACTCGCAAGCGGAGCAGTATGTCATGCATCAGTGTCAGCGAAGTAATTACAGGCTTATCACGTAGCCATAATCTTGAGCCACAATGACGTGATAACAGCCAGCTTCATTGTACCCGCTGTACACGCTGTTTGTATTCCGAGCAAGTGTTTAAAGTTGTAACTGTGGGATTTATAGACGGCTGTAGTCATTCAGACTGGATGATCAAAAGCTGATTGTCTGCTGAATGTGCTTAGTTACAGTTCAGATGCCACTTCAGTCAGTTATGTAACACGGAGCAGTATTCATGCCCATTTTTCATATTAAAAACAGAAATTCTTTCAGATAGAGCTCAAAAAACCTTTTTGGGGGTTGAGAATGTCACATGTTCTGAACAATTTATTCCATAGACAGTGTTTTATTTTCATGTACTGAAGTCCTCACGTTTCAACCTTATCACATCACAGAACAATGCTAGAGGTCAGAGAGCAGCTAAACCCCACAACCACTTTTGCTGCTGAAATCCTAAATTATTGAATTATTGAGAAGTCAAGGTCCAGATTCTGATATCCAAGCACAAATAATTTATACTCTTCTTTTGTGTTAAAAACATACACCAATCAGGTGCAACAATATAACCACCTGCTACCCTGACAGGTTTTCTGCTACACAACCCCATATGAAACAAACTGTGATGCTCTGTGTATTCTGACACCTTTCTATCAGAGCCAGCACACACCTCTTCAGCAGCATGAGTAACAGTAACCTATCTGTTGGCTTGGACCACACAGGCCAGCCCTAACTCATCAATGAGTCCTGACTGCCCATGACCCTGTAGCCACTTCACCACTGTTCCTTCCTTGGACCACTTTTGATTTACTGCTTTCACACTAAAATAAGCGGGTCAGCGTGGGTCATAGCGGGTTAACCTGCTAACAATTGGCAAGTGACTCCTTTCCCACTGCCAGCAGACCCAGGTGTAGCCGGCAGCAGACAAACTGTGTGGCTGTTTTTTTTCCTCTGGCACATCAAGCTTCAGTATGATGAAACACAACCACATAAACAATGGAAAGGAGCATTGAAGACGTCGACACAGTTTTCTGTACTTGGTACTTTTGTCCCTCTTTAAAAATGTACAAACTTGGCTCTGATGATGCAAAGATGGATGGAATTTGTTGTTGAGACGGCAAAGATTTACGTAACGTACAGATGGAGGGGACAGGCGCAGTGTTATGTCGTGGGCACGTTACGCTGATGTCATCTGTAAATAAGCGGGTCAACCCGGGTGTGATGTTCTCACTGAGGCCAATCAGAGGCAAGCGGATAAAACCCTGTGTTCCTTGCAGGGTTAGACGACCTGGGTTGAAATGCTGATTAAACCCATTCAAACTGCTGACAGGAGCCGATTGCTACTGGGTTTAAACAGGTTTATTGGCCAGTCTGAAAGGGATAATGACCACTGCAGGGACCACCCCATGAGAGCTGCAGTTTCTGAGATTTTCTGACCCAGTGGTCAAACCATCACAATTTGGAACTTGTCAAACTTGCTCAAATCTTTACATCTAAGCAGTTTTCATGCTATGTTTGAGGGCAAAATATTAGCTTGCTGCCAAATAGATCCCACCCTATTAACGGGTACCATGATGAAGAGATGATTAGTTTTACTCACATCATGTGTTAGTGGTCATAATTTTAGGCCTGATTGGTGTTTGTAAAAACTGGGTCCAGTTTAGAACCTTTCCTAAGTTTTTAACATTCATGCATTTGATAAAGCCTGTGAGTTTCATTTCCTCCAGTAAAATAATTAAACCTCAGTGAAGCTACTGCTGTCCATAAAGTTGTATGTATCTATAAGAACCAATATTTTGATAAAGTAGCATTTTAAAAATAAACAATTTATTTATTCAAGTGATAATGTCTTACTCTAAAGCTCATACTAATTTACTAATTTATAAATATCTTCAAAAAATCTTAAACTGCTCGAGATTGTCAATTTTATGTTTTACTCTGTGCTGGTTGGATTGATTTTCATGTTCAAATTGGTATAATAACACTAAAGACTTGAAATGTTCTTGATATAGATGTAAGTATTCCCATCATGTATATAAATGTGCTCATGGGCAGAGGAATATACATAACAGCTAATTCACACTTAACCCATTGCACTACAATACATAGATGCATTTCTCTTCAGGCAGCATTTTAACATATATTGAATTGTATATTACTTTTCCATGGCTGCTGCACACATTTTTATGAGCACAGCTATGCTGATACAAAATAGAGATTGAAAAGAGAAGTAATTATTCCTTCTTTTCCTCTTTGCAACTAAAGTGATACATTTGGTCCCATTTTCACTGTCCCAAAGCTTTGAACAGGCAACATTTCACCCTTTATTTACAACAAAAATGTGTTACTTATTCCGGAATTATATGGTTTTTTAAAGCATTAAATACCACTTCTATATTTTCTATTTGAATTTATCAGTGTTGTTTTAGGTTAAAGGGCTCACACTCAGCATGGAAAGCTCATTTACACACATGGAAAAAATTGTTGGTTACCTTCCGTTAAAGAAAGAAAATTTAACTATGGTCACTGAAATAACTCGAAACAGACAAAAGTAATAATAAAAAAAATTATTTAAAATTATCTGATTTTGAACTGTGGTCAACAGAATCATTTTAAAAAACAAAATAATGGTATGGACTGGCCTGGACAAAAATGATGGTACCCTTAACATCATATTTTGTTGCACAGAATTTTGAGGCAATCACTGCAGTCGGGTGATTTCTGTAACCCTCAACTGGACATTTGCACCTGTTCACAGGTATTTCATCTCACTCCTCATGAGCAAACTGCTCCAACTGAGGTCTGAGGTTTAAAGGGTGTCTTCTCCAGACTGCATGTTTCAGCTCTTTTCACAAATGTTCAATAGGATTTAGATCAGGGCTACTAGAGGTCCACTTTGGAATAGTCTAGTGTTTTGTTCTGAGACACTCTTGGGTGTTTTTAGCTGTGTGTTAGGTCATTATCTTGTTGAAGGACCCATGAACTGCGGCTGAGACCAAGCTTTCTGACACTGTGCAGCACATTTTACTCCAGAGGGTCTTGCTAGTCTTGAGATGTCATTGTACCCTGCACAGATTCAAGACACCCTGTGTCGGATGCAGCAAAGTAGCTCCAGAACATAACTGAGCCTCCTCCATGTTTCACAGTAGGTACAGTGTTCTTTTCTTTGTATGCTTCATTTCCTCTGTGAACACCAAACTGATGTAGCTTACCAAAAAAAACTCCAGTTTTGTCTCATCTGTGTAGGGGACATTCTCCCAGAAGCTTTGTGACTTGTCAATATGCATTTTGACAAAATCCAGTCTTACTTTTTATGATTTGTTTTCAACAGTGGTGTCATCCTTGGTCATCTTCCATTAAGTCCACCTTGGGTCAAACAGTGATCTGATACTGATGTACCTTGACCTTGGAGTTCACCTCTAATCTCTTTGGAAGTTGTTCTGGGCTCTTTGGTCATATTATCCAATCTCTTCAATTTGTAATCAATTTTTCTTTTGCTGCCACGTCCAGGGAGGTTGGCTCCAGTCCTGTGGACCTTTAACTTCTGAACAATATTTGCAACTGTTGTCACAGTAACATCAAGCTGCTTGGAGATGGTCTCACAGCTTTTACCTTCAACATGTTTGTCTATAATTTTCTTTCTAATCTCCTGAGACATCTCTCTCCTTAGCTTTCTGTGGTCAAGCACAGTGACTACTTTTCACCCTTTAAATAGGCAGACTGACCGATTACAATCTTGACGACACCTGTGATGCTAATTACAGGACACACTTTAGTTTAACATGTCCCTATGGTCAAATCATTTTCAATGTTTTCTAGGGGTACCAGCATTTTTGTCCAGGCCAGTTTCATTATTTAGTTTTTTAAATTCATTATGCTGATCCACAATTCAAAAGCAATGTCTGATTTTCATTAGTTAATTTTCAGTACATTTTTATTATTACTTTTGCCAGTTTAAAGTTATTTCAGTGACCATTGTGGGTTTTTCTTTCTTTAACGGAAAGGTACCAACAATTTTGTCTGCATGTGTATTTTTAAGGTCTGCAACATCGTTTGAAATCAAGTAAAATTCTGCATCTCCTGAACATTAGTGCAGGGGTGTTGGCATGTTTCAGACTTTTTTTTCCTAGTGGTATCACGTTGAAGTTACCAGAAAATATCATATTTATTTGTTTCTTCAGTTGATTTGTTGCTTGTATCGCTTCCCATCTATACCTCGCCCCTCAGTGCTTCATTCTATTTTCGCTGCAGGGTTGAAATACCGCTGTACATCTGCTAATTTTTCCATCACTTAACAACTGCTGTGTTCGCCATAGCATGAAAGCAAATGATATTGTATCATCTGAAGCATGTATTATTAAAAAAATTGAGGTGTAAAAATTTCAACAGCCCATTTCCACTCGTCTCTGTGCTTTTTTATTTGGTTTCATTTTCTTTGCAATATATGGATACATTCAATTAAACTGCTGCTGTCTGACACTAAATGCCAAAATAAGCATGCAGTTATTTAGACCTCAGTCGTTTACCTTTATGATGTGCATTATCATGTGGTTCCAATATTCAGTACGTGTGCACTGTAAGTGAAATGTGAAGGCGAACATTTGTGGAGGATGATTTAACAACATCTGAAAAGCTGCACCGCTGACAGCCTCCTAGCCTGCACCCAGCCGTTTCTACTTGTAAAAGCAGATTTGACAAAGACCTGAACATTAGTCAATCTGTCACCAAAAGACGCTTCAGGTTAAGTTCAAATTCAGGGGAGAGGGGGAGAAAAACCCTCACAACAGAGATAACTTGGTGACACGATCAGTCCTGACCTGTAGATAAACTGCTGCTGGAAAAACACAAAATCTCCTGAACGCAGCACATGCACACGGCCAGTGTTTCCCTGGTGGGCCTGAATTGTCACAGCTCAGTGAACAGATGCAGGAGGTGCAGGCGAGACACCAGAGAAGGTCACACACATGCTGCTCTATTACATTCAGTAGTGTGCTGCTGTAGGCAGTGTTTAGATTGAGCTTTAGCAGCTGTCTGTCAGCACTGCCTCACATGAGATTTCTCAGCCTTTATTACAGAAAAAGGGCAGGGGTGTTAAGTCTGGAACATGCCCCTATTTCCATCTTTAAACATTAAGATGTCATCCTAATCCAGGACAAATCCTCATGGTGCAGCGAGTGTCTTTCACCTGATCGTAGGTGTAAAAACCAGTGACCTTTTACTTCCCAAAAACAGCCTGTTTTTCCCCTCTGTGCCAGCAACAGCTCAGGCTGGAGGCATCATGTTTTAAGGTTGTCTGTCAGGCCTTGTATCTCATAGGGCGCTGTCAGCTACACCCTTTAGGGTTGGTTTGGTACACTCAGCACCCCTTCAGAGGAGTGCCAAAAAGTGGGATGACACAGGTCAGTTATTTCCTCCTCATTTGAACTGTAAATGCGTACCATACCGATCAAAACCGAACTGGACTGGACTATTAAAGTAAGACAGACCTCCAGGACACTCACAACAGGAGGCAGTCATGCTTTAGTTCAGCTCGGATGGCCCTCGTGTGAGAGCAGCCTCAGACAGATAAATTAAACTCTGCACCTATGTTACCTCTGACTCAAGGCTGAACTGATCATAGTTCAGACGTAGCACGTCAGTGCAACAGGGCCTCGTGTTTAGAGACGGGAGATCAAAAAAAAAAACAATTCCAGTTGAGTCTTGGAAACAACTTCTTTGTGGAATTGATATCATTAGTCATGAATAGCTCCCTTATCAGTTTCTTCCACTTCATTCTGCCTGCCTTGTGAATCAAGGACATCGTCCTCTCATTGGAGTCAGCCAGCAGAAATGATAACAAATTCAGAAAAATAAAACATTATCATGTCAGCAGTAGCGGCTGCTGGTCAGTCAAGGAGGGGAAGCTCATTTTTTTCCGGCCTACATCATAAATTTGTTTATTATTTAAATGTAAATTCTACCCTCTGTTCCTTTTCAAGAAAATGATCTGTGACCTTGTCGTACCAACTCGTTGTCTTTTCCAGGGATTTTACCAGTGTTCTCTCAATGGCCAGCAGAGCTAGACTGCTTAAAGGCCTTGGCCCATTGTGTTGCGGGTGTAAGACTTGAGCCGCTTTAAACAGGAGAAGCTCCTCTCCAGAACAACTGAATGTAAAACTTAGAAGATGCTCCGGTGGAGGGTTATACTTCAAGATCGCTGATTGGCTCATTTCACTGTCAATCAAAAGGGGATTCGGCCTCAGACAGATCATCCAATCATCATGCAGAAGCCAAGCGTCCAGGCCAGCCCACTGCCTCATAGACCCCCAGAGATGCTGAGCGTCCAATGGGCGGGACAAAGCCCAGCGTTTATCCAATGACCGTCCAGTTTCCACAGTGGAACAACCCACTCTACGCTTCCCCATCGAAGTCAGAAGATGCTCAGCGTCCGACTGTGTTAAAGCGCTGAGACGCTGCGGGGATGAATGAGAAGGAACCAGTTACCTGTGATAAGTAGCTGATTCTGAAAAAAAGTTGAAGGTATTCTAGCGCATATTTAGTCAATGAAATGCACACACAGCAGTACATATCCCCACTTTTTGGGGACATTTTAGGGGAAGCTGAGCTTCCCTTGCAGTCTAAAGGTGCGTTCACACCGCAAGCAACCCAGCTACCAAAGTCGCGTCGCCCACTGATGTAGCGTTGCACGTCTATAAATACCTGTTTGGTCGCCGTTGGCGTCGGCCGTCGGTCGGTGACGTCACATCCGCTCGAGTTTTACCGCGATCATATCATATATCACATAATAGGATGTATAAGCGGACATTATTCCAGCTGTGTCCTTTTCACTCATTTATCAGACACAAAACTCTGCAGCTGATGATGCAGCAGCATCCTCTGTGAGTTTACCGCGGTCCGTCTGCAAATGTCCTCACTGAGATTAGTTCCGCCTATACGGAAGTCATCCGCCCTGTAGTCCGGATGAATAACGGCACCGTCACATGTACACACACCGCTGATTGGCTGATACTACACAGCCACACACGACATTGCCTGAATAGATCAACTTTTTTTTAACTTTGACATCGCGCGACAAGTGAAGCGGTCGTCTTATCGCCGGCTGTCGCATCGCGGGAGGGTTAGCCCCACCCCATCGCGGCTGTACATTGACTTTGAATGGAGAGTGATCGCAGAGGTAGTACAGGTAGCGTCCGGTGTGAACGCACCTTTAGGCTGCATTTATATGGCGCCGAAAATGGTCAAATCCGATAAGTTTACGTTGCGTTTTGGCCTTGCGCTTAGATGAGAACGCGTTGCGTTTCCATCTAAAACGGAAACTTTTGAAAATGGGCTCCGAAGTAGAAAGATTTGAATCCGCTCTCCATTCAGCTCCATGTAAACCCATATCAAAGTGTTTCAGGGTGAATCGCTGACGTCACCGCATGCGCAGTACTCTCTTTATGAAAGCTGCGTGCGCATACCAGGAACAACAACAGCTTCGGCTGTCTGCCGAGTAACGTGTGAGTGTCTTACCGTGCTCTGATTGTTATCCAGACAGATTTGTTGTCCGAACTGATTTGTTGTCCAGAAAAGAAACTCCTGCGTCTCTGTGCGTCTATTCGCCATTGTTGTTTGTGAAAGTTTTTCTTCTTCGTTCGTGTGTTGTAGCAGCGCTGCCTCTCTGCAGACCTACACCGCCATCTACTGAACCGGCGTGCACACTACAGCGGATTAACTCGTGTCATCATCTGAACGCAGAAGAATTCTAAAACACAAAGGACAAATCTTTGTGTCTTTAAGTCAGGAATGTCTGTGTAAACCCAGCCTTAGAGCAACTGCCACTGTATGTCAGACAGAAAGCAGACCTAGTCAAGATTGTGGCTAATTTTTTTGACTACTTGCAGAAGAATTTGTCTATGCAGCACAGCATTTATTATAATTCTTGAATTGAGAATGGCAGTGGTATGACTAAATGTTATCCACAAGTTTTGTTTTGGCAGGAACTTACTATGTTGCTCAAAGATGAATTGGTTCGATTTTTGAGGAACTCTCCTTCGGTTTCATGTTCAAACCTTACAATGGAATACTTTCACACAATGATATGCTTTGAGGGAATTTTATTTAACTTCCACTCTGACATGAGGAAAAACTGTTCAAATAATGCCTTAGACATGAAGACCTTAGTGACTCATGTTCATCTGTTGCTTTTTAGACTTTCACTCATCACACACCCCACACACACACTCACACACACTTCCTCTTGACCCATCACTCTACTTGCAGAAGTATAAAAACATCCTACAGTAGTTCTAGTTTAAGTACACTCTTTTTTGTGATTTCACTACATCCTGTTTGTTTCTGGTCTGATCCAAAGAGCAGCAAGAAGATCAAATGTCTTCCATTTTTATAAAGCAGAAGCTAAAGGTAATGAGGCTGTGATCCCAAAGCTCCTCTAAGACAGCTTTAATTAAATACTGTAAGCTAGCAGGAAGCTTGCCCTAAAATAACAGCATATTTTTCCATATTTATCTGCTAAATTAGCTGCCCCATATTCCGTTTGGGCCATGCAGGTGCAAGTTCCTCTTGTGTTTGCACAAGTTTCCATGCTGCTGGGGAGAATTAGTGGAACGTTAGCCAGACCTCTCTTTGTCAATCCATCTCTCTTTCTCATTTCACTCCACCTCCTCTGATAAGCAAGTCCAATCCTGCTGATGTGTCCCTGTCTTCGGTCCAACTCAAAGTGCTCTCAATCAGCCGCGAGCTCTGTGTCCCTGCAGTAGATCATCTCCGCACATCAAAGGGATGTAAGCGGCGAGATCTGCAGAAGCTCACCTCAATAAATTATTTATTATCTCGCGTCCTCCCAAAATATTTCACCACTTTTTCCACAATGTTCCAATAATCTCAGTTGAAATGTACTATATGTTTAGTTTTTGCACAGTCACAGCTGACAATATGATACTGTATGATACTTTATCATATAATGATGTATGTCGAACTACTAATATTTTCTCTCAACTCATTGAGTCCTCACCTAATAACAGCATGGCAGAATTCTGTCCAGTGCCAGCCACTGATCCCTGAATAGCTGCATACAGAGTGTGCATAGAGACTGGGAGAAGCCAAAGAGTCAGGTTGAACAGCAAAGTAAAGTGAGTAATATTACAGAAGAGTCTAATCAGTGAGAGCCACAAGTGATAGCATTAGCCACCATGATGTAGGACAAACTGTTTTATTTACTGCTTCTTATTTACAGATTTTTTGAATAATCTCTTATCTTTTTTATTGACCAAACTCTTCTACAATTGCTTTTACTCATCATGTTTTTACTGATTGCTCTTTTTTTTCTTTTTGATTACCATGTTTTCACCTGTTTGAGGTATGTTATCTCTTCACCTGGCTTCTATTTCCTGACTGATGGGTTATTTTTTGATCTTAGTATTAAGCATTGTTGTAAATCTTCTGTGTGGTCCCGTCCTGTGTGTGGGCTAAAAGGATGTTGACTCATTTAGGGGAAACCAAATTTACTACCAGAAAAATGAAGAAACCTCACTTCACCTTAGAATCATTAAAAAAAAAAAAAAACTCTGCTAGTGTCCATCATTGTAAGCAGTTTGCATGTGTACATGTATTCAGCTGTTGACATAAGGTTACAGTCCAGGGAGACATTCAAGAATTCAGTCTTTCTCTTGTAAAACAGCTCATGATGAAATATATAGAATTAAATATTTAATGGATGCCCTGCGGACAAAAGTCAAGCATGCAACGTAATGTCTGACGCACACCTTCAGTGAACCATGGTATCATCAGGTTCATACGATCACACATTGAGGGTCTCTTTTTTGCTACCATTTCACATATTGTCACTTTTATCACTGTATTATCCTCAGTATCAATCTTTTATTTCTCTTTCTGGAGTAGACATTGACTACGACTCCATCATATGAACTGTCTGCTTTCTTCCTGCAATGCTGACCCAATGTGTATTTACCAAGGCAGCTGTAGCCCCATTCACGCTACTGATTCAAGCCATATTTACTGTGAACATCATAGAGACAGAACGAGGGAAACCCTCATTTGCTCTGTCTCCAGAAGTTGTATCAGAGGGGAAATATCTGAGAGGGAGCCATGTGGACTCAGCAGTAGGCAGGAGCGCTGCCAGTGAGTGTCTATGCCTTTGTGTGTATGTGGAGGCACGTACTGTTTTGCACACAGCCAAAGCATACTGCAGCGTGAATTGACACATTATCACTGCCTCACAGAATTAAAGCAGCAGTATGCAGGTGTTTTGTCACTGGCTCAAAAAAATGAGCACTGGAAGTTGAATTTCTGAGTTCTGGGTGGGAAATTTAATCTGGCACACCCCCTGAGGTTGGAATTTCCTACTGGAAAGTCGGGGAATTGACAATCCAAGATGGCTGCATCCGGTGTAAACGGTTATTAAGCTCCTGTAATATCCTGTTTATTTGCACTTCTGACTCATGTTTGCCGCACAAAATCAGTCGTATACATAGTACTGTTTGAAGTGGAAATGCTGCTTATAGTGGTATTTACATTCTTCATATGGTACGTGTGAAGTACAATGCAGGGTATGCTAACAACGGCTAACAATAGCCTGGTAGATTGGCATGATTTTTCCAGCTTTTGAACTGGACATTAATAACTCGGAGTTGATGTCATTCCCACTCCCCTCTTTCTGGTTCCAATGTAAATGCAACGCAGCATCAGCCTTTAGAAAATCTTGCAAGGGACATGCACTTTTCTGGTAAGTTAGAGCTCAATTTGGGGAAGGTGTTTTTGCTGGATCTTGTTGTTACATGAGCTTCAGTTGTTGTTTATACTCCTCAGGTCTTGTTTTTATGAAGGGACGTGGTTTGTGGCTAAAGTTAATAAGTGCTGAAAGCAGGCAACCAAGACTCTCTGTGGAAAATGGGATTGATTGTATTTCACCCATTGAAGATCAATATATTCAGTCTTTTAAACTACCACTTTCCAATAATGGTGGGGTTGCATTTTCCTGAGCTGCAATTTAAAGATATGACAGGACATGATACAGTTTATAAGCTGTATGAAGATAGGCCTTTAGACAAGCATGCCCTACTAAGCGGCTGAAAAGAAAAAGAAAATCTGACATTCAACCCAATTAGTTTGCGTTTTCATCCAATGACAAGTGACAGGTTGATGCCACAGAAGCACCCACACTTGCTGTCAAACCTGTGACCTTCAGGCATTGGGAAATTTCCACCAACCACTGGGCCCTCCACGCTCTGAGTCGAGCATTAATTCATTACTCCACAGTAATAGCTCAGTCATGCTTGTTTAGTAACCAGCACGGGAGTTCGCAGTGTCCTCCATTAATATTCCGCTTGCCGTTTGCCCTTTAGCACCTTCGGCTTTGCTTGCAGAGAAATCCACTTGTCCGCCGTGTTTGGTCGTTAACAGCTGCGACCACCTGTGTGGCCATTTTGCTGCGACATTAGCCTGCCTGTGGCAGTCAGGTACGTGTTTGTGTTTGGCCTCATGGATGAGCATGACAAGGCTACAATTTTTTGGCGACACTGCATTTGGAAGGACAGTTGGTGTGAAACCTTAAATAAGACCTTCTTGTGGAGTAAATTTGTGAGGGAGTGTCTGGGGTGTTACGAGGAATCCTGGGTCCTTGTGTCCTTGTCAAGGTAGAAAAAACAGTCAAGACAAAGGGTGTCACAGCTTTTGTTGACGTGATGATTCAGACAGTTTCTTGGCAAAGCTGCAGGACGCTTGTTTTCATAAACAAAAAAAAAAAATGCAGAGTCCCTGAAGTGTCCTCTTCACAATCATCGCTCAATTGCAACAGTCCCGACCCTTTGACAACAACGCGGAAGCTCCTCATTCTCTCTGTTTGTTTGAGCAGTCCTAATGCACTTGAGTGTGTATTCATGGCTGTGCGTAAGGAGAATGTGCACGTGTGTTTGTGTACGAATATGCATGCAGTCATGTGTAAAATTTGCATGTCGAGTGCATCTGTACACCAGTGTGTGTGTGTGTGTGTCTCTCTCTCTCTCTCTCTGATGACAGCAGGGCTGATTAAGCTGTTGCATAGTAATGAGCTATGGCTGTCTGTCTGGCAGCTGCTCTGACAACCTCTTTTCACAACTATCCCTCCCACACACACACGGAAAAAAACACACAAGGCATACAAGTGCATGCACCAACATGTGAAGTACCATAAATCTTAAAAAAGAAAAACATCAAGGCTAACAACTGCAACGACGTGCTGATGCTGCTCCAGTAAAATCATGTTGTGCTAATGCAGAAGAGGATAATTGGAGGTGCATTAAGGAGCAAAAACAACACACACTGCTTTCTATGGCTCATGCTAAAGGCTACACTTCCTCGCTGTCTGCCTTTGTTGTGTTTTCATCCTGATAATGACTGCCACTCAGGAATAACAGAGACTTCCTGCTGCAAATCACAAACGACAGGGTGCATATCAGGCTCCACACAGAGGGCATGCAGTGTGTGTTTGGATACTTGAGTACCTGTCTGTTGAAAATATCTCCAGGGCAACAAGATGGAAGAGCAATCCTTCCCTCTCCCTCAATTTACGCAGGTCAGTGTCATGACCCAAGCAAGAAAATGGAGACTGGTGCATTTTTCAGAATAAAGTGGCAAGTGCCAGGAGAATTTCAACGTTGATTTACTGTGTGTACTGAATATTCTATGCTTTATCAGTTAATAAAGGTTTAACATTACATTTGTTTTCAAAAATCCTCCTCAGATTCTCAGACAATTCCTAACAGGCAATGATACCAAATGATTATCCTTTATTCGAGGCGTGCAAACTTTTACAGTTTGATGTCCAACAGCTTAGACTGCATACAGATCTGGACTTGGCTGCCTTTATCCACAGTTGTTTGATAGTTTGAGTTTAATGCATACTGACCTGCATTAAACATCACACTGTCTGTCAATATACTCTGCTCAGTCTGCCACAGAGAACAGTGAGCAAATAGTGCTTTTATGCCAGTCTCCAGTCTCATTATTGGTGATGGGGATCCCTGCCCCTTTTAAACCAGACGTACACTGTGCACATTTCAAGCTAGTGGTACATTAGTTCAGATGATATGTCTGCACAAACTAGGGGTGCCACCTTAGACTCAATGTTTGATTATCTGTTCAGGCAGAAAAGGAGTAAAAATCTATGCTCAAACTGTAAATAAACACATCAATATAAACTAAAATGCTCAACAGCACATTAGGGTGCCTGGTCCATCAGAGGGTGCTCCCAGTGCAATGACATCAGTCAAAGTGCTCTCTTGACCTCAACAGCTACTTCTAGTCTGTCGGATACCAACAGATAAAGAAGACACTTTGAGGAACTGGAGGGTAAGCAAAGCCAATCCGAGCGAAAATAACACTGAACCATGTGTGGAGAGCCGTGTGGAAGCACACCTCTGTGTTGATTATGTGCACTGTGACAAGCATACACACGAAAAACAAATATCTTTGGTTATTGATGGGTATGCTTGAAAAACAATCAAGCTAGGTTTTTCTGAAAAGTGACAGCCCTAGTACGCAATTTATAGGGTTGTAAGAAAATACTGATCCACCAATACATCAGGTGATGTAATAAAGTACTGATATTCTAAGTGTATAACTGGGATGTTTTACTGGAGAATCTGCTTGTGGCTCTGCCCTCACTGTATGAGGGAATGCAATTACATGATCCAATTTGTCAACATGTCAAAATTCGTCCTACTGTTTTAGAGCAGCTGATCAGAATGCTATTTCCTGTCATGTAACCCTGTCCAACCTCAAAACCAGTTGTTTTTCCCCAAATTGACTTAGAATTGCACTTAAATCCAAAGTGTTAGATTAGATTAGATAGTACTTCATTAATTCCTTTGGAAAAACTCCCTATGGGAAACTGAGATCCAGTAGCAGTTAATTATTACAAATTAAAAGATATGTACAAAGAAAAGAGAGATCCACTAGCTTTGGAGATCCAGATCATTTAAACTCAGCTGTGATCAGAGAGTCTTTTTGCTCTCAAATGGCTCTTTTTATGTTCCACTTTGGCTTCACTGTGTCTATCAGTCAACCACAAAGAATGAAAAATGAAAACAATCACCTCATTCGGGTTCAGGCAACTGGAGTTCACACGAAAGACTCAGCACTTATAACCAGCTCTTTTTAAGCCAGTCATTACAGCTTATTCTTCACATCCTGTCTTTAATTGATTTGTCAGCTCATCTCACATTGATCTCACGGTGGAATTTTACAGTGTTTTTACTGTTGAATTAAGGAGAAAAGCTGTTAAGAATTGCTGCTAGTGTTTGACTTCAAAACACTCTTCCTTTTCACTTCAGTCTTGCTTGACCAAATTCTCAAAAGTGGAGGCCTGACTTATGTAGATGAACCAAGGTGTGCCTAAAAGCCACAGAAATTACGTATTTAAAGTTGTTTCTATAAAAGGTAGACAAGTGAGTTCCAACTGCAGGTTGTCACTTGTGAGGTATTAATAAATAATATGAGCATACATACTTAAGAGTAGCCAGCATGGTCAAGATCAAAATGGATGTCAATCTGGATAATGCACAATGTTAATAGAGTGTGAGAACTTGGCTTGACAAAGGTGTTGAGTTTTTGACTTAACTTATTAAAGTCATGTTAGTGGATACATTTTGCGTCTATGGTGTTAAGCAAGGGTAGAGACACTAGCTAACGGATTAAATGCATGCTTACAAAGCACAGCATTTAATGTTAGGAGTGCCTTAGGTTTGATGTTATTGACACAGAAAACTAACCTTGCAGTGCAGCTGGATCCACCTGATTCTACGTCGCATGCTGACTGGGCAGTGCGTTTCAAACAAAGCTCAAGCCAGAGCTATGGAGCTCTGTCTGAAACACACTGTCCAGTCAGCGTCCATCAAGGATGAGGAGGCAACATGAGCATGGCAAAGTGAGAATGGACTACAAGCCAGTAAACAATGGCTGACTGTACAAGCATTAGCATAAATGCTGCCTGCTTTAGCAGCAGCTCAATCAAAACTGAACATCTCTTTATTGAAATAGGAACACAGATAGCACTGAAAGCATTTCTCCTTTAAGATGTTTTCTCTTCACTTCTACCATGTTCGGGAGACTTTGCTGCATAATTTGGCCCATGTTCTGTACTACATGCAGCAGCAAAGCATGCTCAAAACATCTGACACTTGATCCAACTTGCTTATAAACACCAGCAAGAGTTGGACAACACTCACTAATGCCACCCTCAGTTGCAGCATTCATCTCTAGCCCCATTCAAACTGCTGTTTCATGCCATGAGTTAACAACTGTGCGCTGCTTTGCCTCACTTGCAACTGACAATATGTGATATTGGAGAAAGGGAGGCATGCGGACTTAGCGGGAGACAGGAGCGTCGTGAGGTCGTGTTTCTGCCCTTGTGTGTATGATGAGGCATGAACAACTGAGTGCATACAAGCAGTATTGCAGCATGAAACAACCTCATGGGATAAATGTGAGTGTCTTTTGGGGCAAATATAGCAACATCTCATTGAGGCGGTTTCTCATTGAGGCAGTTTCTCATAAAGGCGTTGCTAATAGGGCATCGTTCAGCTCCAGCTGCTCCCTCCTCGGGACTGGGCTCCCGTTGTATACTTGAGGCACCCTTTAGGGGACAGCCTTCTTTCTGTCTCTTGGCATGGTGTCAGAATACTTAGACCAGCTGGTGAAATGGCATACATGTCAACTTTATATGGTGTTTGAGTGATGTTGCAACGTATAAGATAATTAGCAGTGCCAAACTCTGTTAGGCCAAACTTCCATAAAGTCAGGTGTGCTACCAACATCTACCTTTGAGAACGTTTATAATTAGTCAGAGGGAAGCGTCTTATTCCACCAGCACAAGGTTTCGTCCCACGTCAACTTGGTTAGAAATACTTTTGCCTACATTTTGATTTTTCAGCGACTACATTTTGATAGGACTTGAATATGTTCTTAATAAGTATGTTGTTTGGAAATCTGTCAATAATTGATATATTTCCCAGCCCTAAGAGCTCGAATCTACCTTGTTTGTTTATGTTTTCACTAAATCTAAGACACCAACACATGATGCAATTACTGACACATTTTTGATTAGAAACATGACAAAATGCTTTAAGTAGATGGGTGGCGGTAGGATAAATTAGTTCCTCCTTTCACTGGGAGGTGGAGAGTCCCAAAGCACCCCCCCAAGAGACCCTCTTAGAAAGAAGAAACCAAAGGTAATTGTATCAATCGTCTTACCTTGTTGATGTCCCCTTCCTGACATCACACATCATGCACTTAAAAGCTTCTGCTGTGTTCTTGTACGTGCACACGCTGCAGTCCCAAAACCCCTCGTCGGAGGAGGGCTTCGGTTGACGCTTCGGCCTTTAAAACAAATGTTTAAAAAAAAAAAAAGAAAAAAAAGAAAAAAAAGGAGAAGGAAAGAGAGAAATTAAAACCACCAAAGGGGATAGAGGAAGGGGAGGCAATAAGGGGGCTGAGTAGGAGACAAGAGTGAGTTCAGCTGGCATCCACGAAGGCTATCGATAGCAAACATCTGGGTAAGCCTATAGGATTTAGGAAATCATCTGCAGGCGCGCTGTGATCCGACACTGTAATTGGTGATGAGGTTTTAACACCCGCGCGCGCGCCGACACGCGCACACACATGCAGACAGGAAGAGAGAGAGCGAGGGAGAGAGGGAGAGCGAGCGAGGAAGAGAGAGAGAGACCATGGAGAGAGAAACCCATTTTCTTCTCATGTCCGCTCCCCCTCTCCATAGCTCCACGTATTCCTGACACACAGACCCGCTCCTCACCTTGTGGGACTCCTCTTGTCGCCCATGCCAGACCAGGGTTTCTCTGGAGTCGCCGAGACGAGCACAAGTCGCGCTATTTCCGACAATTTTAGCAAAGAAGCGATGCGCCTGTGCCGCTCGGCTTCCAGCTGTCGTGGAAACTCCGCTTGGGAAACGGTCACGTGACTCGCTTCGACCAATCACAGCGCGGGTTACATCCCGAAGCTGACATTCCTCTTGATAAATCTGTGCTGCGTTCACGGACCTGGGACGAGCTCGTACTCTTGTGGACTAAAGATGCAATGGACTCCTAGTATTCAATTATCATTTTATGTATGATCTGTAAACCTGTTGTTCTTCAGCTGACTCCACACACATGTGTAATTGTTAATGTAAATGTGAGTGCTCTTCATTTATACAGCCCTTTACAACAACCCCTTCAGTGAACCAAAGAGCTTTACAGTAGGCCTATAGTCAATAAAAAGTAATAAATAAAAACAATAAAAAGCAATATGAGCAATGAAGTAGAGTGTCACCACGCCACTGGGCATTAAAAGCCATCCTATATGAACAAGTTTTCCGTCAAGATTTGAAAAGGCCCACATTAGAAAAAAGAGGCATTACAAGCTCCCCAGAGCCTGAGAGCAGCAACAAAAAAGGCTTGGTCACCCCAGTGTTTGTATTTTGACCTGAGCATTTCCAGCAAAAGTTGGTTCTACAACATCAGAGCTCTCTCCCAAACAATTAAAAGCTCAGTAAAATACACTGGGGCAAGACCATTAAGAGCTTTAAAAACAAACATTAAATGTTTAAAATCAATCCTGTAATGGACAGGAAGCCAACAAAGGGAGTTAAGGACAGGAGGGATGCGCTCTCGCCTGTTAAGGCTGGTTAAGAGATGAGCAGTGGCATTTTACACAAGTTGGAGATGACTGAGAGAAGACTGGGAGACGCCAACATAAAGTGCATTGCAGAAGTATGTATGTAATCGTTTTCATCATACATTTTAGCTGATATGGTTAATTTACCCGGCTGTATTTTGAGACATATACCATATAATGTTAGTTTAATTCAATATGTAGAGGTCACATTACTTTGGTGGCCATTAAGAGGAGCTGCAGAACTATATGATAGGAAAAACCTTTAATAATATGAAGGTCCCATGTCCTTCAAAATGCAATGTGTGTTTTCTTCTTACAGACAGCTGCCATAACTGTTTTGAAAGTCTGCAGCCTTTAACTCCTGCTCACCTTTGCATCAGGCATTGTTTTGGCAGCCAGTTAGTGCAGGACTCATTATCATGGCCTCCCTCAGCCTTTTCCCCCCTTAGACTCCAGCATTTCCAAATGGGAGTGAAAAGAGTTGCATTTGATTCTCAACATGCTTTTTCAAATTCAACTGCAATCAAATTCTTGCTTAACAGACAGCTAAGGCAGAGTAGAGATGGATGGAAACAGTCGAACACAGCAGGAAATGGGGCTTAGAAATCCAGATGTCACACAATTTCAGTGGCTATGAGGAAAAACTGTAAAACCGTTTCATAAGTATTTTTTACATCTACTCCATTTTGCATTCAATGAAATGTGCTTGGTGTCTGGTAGAATTATCCCTTTATCAAGGAATTAGTTTTATGGTTGGTTTTCACACATGATTTCTCTGCTATGGTTTTCAAATCATCCATTTTTTCTTATAATTTTATCCTCTTGGTAGAATCTTGTGTCACGTTCATGTGCTCATGCACAGGACTGTTTATGTGTCTGTATATTCATGTTCATCTGGGTGCATGTTTGTGTGTCTGTCACTGTGAAGCTCTGTTCAGCCTGAGCTGTTTTAAATGTGCTGCAGGAATAATTTACCTTGATTTGACTCTTCAGTGGCAAACATGCATGGTGTACGTGTTTATTATTGTTTTTCTCTGTATCATTTTGTTGTCATTATTCTAATAAAAGTGGGCATGTTGAAGGTCGAAACCAAAGAAATTGAAAGGTGCCCATAAGGCAGGCTGAGCCAATCAGAAACAGCAGTGCACACCACTCCATAACCTGCACTAAATTGAGAATATGTTTAGCCAATCTTACTGTTTTACTATTACTTATTTACTCATGCATATGTACTCCTTGTTCTCAGCGAGTGATCTAAGACGAGGATCCACCTCTGTCATATATTTTAGAATTTTTTTTTAGAATTTTGAAATTTCCATGCGGACGTAAATGCAGCAGAGGCAACAGAGGCTGATGTGTGTGTGTCTTTGTAACAGCGCGGGTGTCGTTCACAGCAGCTCTGGGCACAGACCAGGGAACCCCGGCACTGGATAATGTCTTCGGGCGAACACACTGAAGAAATGCTGCAGTATTGTCTCAACACGGGCACAAAATCATGAGGGAATCCCTCATTGCTGGTGCACAGACCAAAGAAGCAAACACGTTCAACATTCCTTCTGTTTTAGAGCCAGAGGCTCCCGGTGCTGTTACATGGAGGACATTCACATGGATTCTCCATTGTCTACTGATGAGATTTTATTGCAGGAAACCCCCACAGCACCTTCTCAAAGATAGCCATAAATCCATTTCAGTGTTGTAGCTGATTAAATTAAACTCTAAGATGTTTAAACAATCAGATAAGTCACTTGTTAAAACATCTCTGCTGCCTGTCAGACGCATTTTACACACGCCAATCTAATTTTTTGCCTACTTTAGCTGTGTTCATGCATGTGACATGAGTTTGGGCAGACTGCACTTTTATTTGTTCCTATTTCTTCCTCAGCTTCTATAGTAAGTCTAAAATACACTGTGTACAATTTGTTACACCCAGACTGTTGGGCACAAAATGGGTCATTGGAAGCCAATCAAACTTCCATTAAAGCATAGACTCATGTTTAATCACAGCTTTGTGTCAATCTGAGCCTTTTTTAAGTCGCTTTTAAAGACTCACTTTTACAGATTCGCTTTTATGTCTTTACTGTCTTTTAATGTCTTTTATCTCTATCTTATTTTGGCTTTACTGTTTGTTTTGCTTTACCTTCTTTTACTCCTTTTTTGTTAATTTATTAATACTGTTATGTGCTATCAATTATGATTTTATCTTATTAATGATTCACCTTTTTACACTCTTATAGATAATTTTTAGACCTTTTTAATCATCTTATCTCTTGCTCATGTTTATTACTGTATTTTATCATCGCCATTTATTTTTATTATGTAGTATTTTTATCATCATTGCTCATTTCATCTTTTTATATTTTCTGACCTGATTTCTGCTTTCATCCCCTTTTTTATTGCGTTTCCTATTCTTGCTGATTTTATGTTTTTATGTTTGGTCCTCATGGTCTCTTTTTATGCTGCATGGTTCTTGTATTGTCGGTTCCTATAAAGTATGAAAAGGGCCTTCAGTAAGAAATTTGGAGTATTAACACAGTATCAACCGTCACCCCTCTTTTCACCTCGTGTCTTTTTACCTTTGTGTCTTTCTCTTAGTCTTGATTTAAGCTGTGCTTTTTGTTTTTACTTCATTGTGCTCATTGTTTTTTGCGTTTTATTTTGTGCTGAATGCTTGTCAAAGCACTTTGTAAACTGTTTTTAAAAGTGCTATATAAATAAAACTATTTACCTTTGAGCTGATAATTTTTACTACTCTCCACCCTATGACATTATTTTAACCAAATGAAAATTAGTGTGAGTATTTGACACTGCACAAAAGTAATGATTTATAAAGATAAGTGTTTCGCCTAAGCACTAACATATCCCAGGTCATTCAACACTAAAATATTTTGTGTTTAGTACACTGAGAAAAAGATGTTTTTTTTTATGTTAAACCATGATGGTATCATGAAAACAAGCATTTCAATGATTATAATCGTTAAACATTCATGAGTAGGCCATTTAATGTGTATAATTAGGACTGGAATTGGTTTGAAAGTCAAGCCTAAAAAGTTGGAAATTACAGCCTTATAAAAAAATATATTTTTGGGGTTAGTGGTATGAGTGTATTTGACAGGGCATAGAAAATAATGAGAAAAAAAAATCAGTGTTGCTGCTAATTACTCACAAAATCCAGACTGTATTTACCAAAACAAAACAAATTACTTTGAATTTAGTATTTTCTTTTTCATCTGAAGCACTTTAACACCGTGACAGAATCTGTCAAACAATAATATATATATATATATAAAAATAGTATTTATATCAATATTTAAGTCAATTACAGGTGAAAAGGTTAAGCTCCACTGACAGACTATTTTGGCATTTTATGATTCACTTTGTTGATGTGTAGTGTGAAAAATCACATTGTGAAATCATTTAAATTATTAGCTCACAATTTAATTCTTCTGGTAAAAATGTTTTTTATGACATTGCAGAACCTCAAGCTTGACGTGAGTATATAATCGAAGTGATAGTTCAATGTTCCCAAGATATTCAATATCCTCTCAGCATCTCCGCCCTTCAGTCTGTGTGATGATCAGATGTAGAGCTCTATTTCTCTATTAAAATGTATGTTTGTATTTTTAAAATCCATTCACATTTAGGCATTTACTTAAAAATGAGTAAATTCAGGATGTATTTTTAATGTTTGTTCCTTCCCTGTTCTATAATAACTGTCCATTTTATTGGGGAACCTTTGAAAATACAGAGAACATGCCGTACACTTAACCTAGATTTACCTTAATCACTGGTTTATATTTTGTAGAAAAAATGTCACATTATTCAAAGATGCTTTGTGCAATATTTGCAATTTTTTTTTGTCAAAAACAGAGCCCTGAGATTGACCTTCTCTGTCTGCCATGATTTTTGACTTCTCTGTCATCATCTCCGCTGAGATGAGCTTCTGAGGAGAGGGTTACGTTTTTGATTAGCATAGCATTCAGAACCACGTGGAAGGAATTTATAAGTATTTTAGTAGCAGGAGTTTGCTGGCAGGTAAATCTTGCTTTTTCTGTAAACATCATAAGGGATCTTTATTTAGTAAATATTGGTCACCACTGTCATAAACTGACATGAAACATCCAGCAGTACATGTGGATTTTTGTCTACAAAGAGGGATTTATTACTCACAATGAAAAACACAACACGCACTGAAGGAATAATAAAACTATATAAAAAAAAGAATAAATCCACCTCAGTTAATAAGCGTAAACATATTTTTTACATAGGCTTTTTGTAGAAAAATAGAAAAGTAGACATGCACATCTTACTGTATGTAGGGTGCTGGATCCAAAAAAAATTAGCATGAAAAAGTACAAGAAAATCTGCACACCAAAAATAACTGCCTTGAAAATTCCTCTGAGGAAGAGCTGTTTGACTCAAAACGCCACTATCTGATTGGAAATTAAAGAATTTTAAGGAAGCTTTATTTTGGTGTGCGGAGTTTCTTATAGCTTTTCATTACATTGGCTTTTTAACAAAATCTATTTTACAAAAATACATTAGTTTTGGACAAACACCATTCAAAACATGTTCAAACTTGTGACGTCAATCACTGAGCTCCTCCTCATCACTGAAGTAAGCGCTCTTTTTAATCCTCGGTTTCTTTGAGTCTGACGATGTCGAAGCGTCACCATCATCCTGAGACAAACGCGCCTGCTTCCTCCTCGTCTCCTCTTCTTCTTCAATACAAGCTTGCTGTGGAATACACAGTGAGATATTAACACAATTCTTCAAGTATTAAATGACACTAATTTTTATTTCTGTAATGGCATTCTGTAAACGTACCTGGAAAGCTATGGCCTGGCTCAGACTGTCTAATTTTGGGTCTTCTCCCTCTTCTTCACTTTCTTCTTCTTCTTCTTCACTGTATGGCGGAATCAAGTTACAATTACAAAACAAAACATGTAGAAACACTGTTTGGCTGGACTTTGAAGAACAATGTTATTGTGTGTTTTTGTGTGTGTATTCATTTGTGTATTTAAATGTGTAATAAGGATGTTTTTATTCTTATTATATATGTTCTGTAAATGCTCTGAGTTTTTATTTATGTTTTAGATTTTCCCAACTTTGACAGTGTTGCAGTTGTTTTGTCTCTCGATGGGAAAGTGATTCTGTTGCTTTGTGATTTAACTGTCTATACAGCAAAGCCTTAGTTGAGTAATTATCATCTTTTAAAATACTTACAATTGCTCTGGTTGCTCTGCCTTTTTCTTCTTCTTCTTCTCTTTCTTCTTTGGGGGTTCTCTCTCTCCCAGTAGGTTTTTAGGGCATGCATAACTCAAATGGCCTGTATCCTGTGGTAATGAATTTTGAAACACACATTATTTCAACCAAAAAAAACCAAAAAACTTGTGTATTTCATAATCTATGGGACAGAAATATCATTAATTATGCACTGACCCCACATTCGTAGCATTTTGTCTTGTCTGTGTAGTTTCTCCTCCTGATGAACTCAGTGGCTCGTCCATTGTCTATTGCGATGCTGGCTTTTATTGTTCTGCCAAACAACTAAGACACAAACAGTTGTAACTCAGAATGCGTGTGACATAAGGAAGAACAAAACTCATGGTCCTAACTGAGACAGTCTCACCTGTTTGTTGTTAATTGCTCTCGCACAGTTATGAGCAGATTCTCTGTCCAGGAAGAGGACAAACGCCACCCCTTTGCTTTGGCGCGTTAACTTATCCTTCATAATTGTGACCCTGAAAAACACAACAGTCCAATACAACAATCTAAAGCTTTAGGCTGGTTATTACAGCCTTTTTTCTCCTCTCATAAAACATTTTATTTGGTGTACCTTTTGTTGTAAAACATAGAAGCTTAGCTGTGACTTACTTGACAACTTTTCCATACTTGGTGAACAGCTGAAAGGAAAATTAAACATTTACAAGGGTTATAAAAGTGGACAAAAGGTAGAATGTAAGAAAAGTAATTTAGAGGCTGAAGTAGGGATGCATAATATTGCCATTTTATTGTAATGAACACCAAGCCTCCCCAGTGCTAGAATTTACCCTTTACCATGTGAAAGTATTTAAGGAAAAAGAAACAGTTGATAAAATGTATATCAATGGGTGCATCCAAATGTGCTAAAATGCAGTCTCCTCTCTCCTCCACGACACCAGAAGTACCTTCTGAGCAGCCATATTGAAGGATGTTCCAAAGCGCAAAATGCTCTCGGAGGACAGAGGAGCGAGGAGACTGATCAGGAGAAGGGATAATAGAGGAAACACAAGTGCAGGCTTCGCGGGAGTCTTTTTACTGACAAACAAACCCCCTTGTGACGTATCAGCAGCCGGCTGTAAAGCATCGGCTGCACACATATCTGAAACTTAAACATCATGGCGCAAGAGAAGCTGTTTAAGTGTATTTAGCAACTTCTTGGGAGTCATTGTGATGAGTATATCCACATTTCACACAAAGCAGTTGATGTGTAGGCCTGATGTTCCCTCAAAATGTGAGCAGTTCCAGAGGAGAGGACGTCTCATTTCTCTTAAAATGAATCTCCCCATTTCCTCGCTCCCCTCTTCATTTCCTCGCGTCTTTGGCATGCTTCTCTGGTGGGCGAGACTAAGACGCAAGTGAACGACGCAAGTGGAGGAAGCGAGGATGAAACTTTGCAGCATTGAGATGCAGCCAATATCTACAGTGCTTATCCCTTTTGAGGTTACTGGAAGCTGAAGCCTATCACAGGTGTTACTGAACATATTTTGGTCGAAAGGAAGTTGACTGGTCTTCCAAGCAAGAACTCACAAATGCACAGAAAGACCATGAAAAAAACAAAACAGAAGCCTAAGCAAGATTTGAACCAGAAACCTCCTTGCTTACTTGGAGTACTAAAACCACCACAAAGTTTGTTTGTAAAATAAAATCAAGCCTATCTGCCATTTGAGAGCCACATAAAGCACTGTAATACAGAGAGTGAGCTCTGTGGTGCATTATATGAAAGGTAGCCCTTTATTTTCTATGGAGCACATTGTTAAAACTCAGAGTCCTGGGTTGCTGTTAGGTTGCCTTAGACAATCCTTAAAAAGTGCTTAAAATGACACACACACAAAAACAGACAGTTGCTGGGGTGCAAGAAATCAAGCTGATTCATATCCAGACTTAGTACTTCAATCCTTAACCACTTTCAAGTCGAAGAATTACAGATTAGGATGAATAGGTAACTTTAACGGAAGGTTTATGTTTTACTGGATGTTCATGCTTGTTATCAATATACGTGACCGAAGTACCCTTTATCATGGAAGAAATGTTCATATCTTTGGAAAACAGGAAAAGCTATTCTCTGCATTAAGCTTTATCCCAATGATATTATGCTTTCCAAAACCAGGGATGGGAAGTGATCAGATTTTAGTTATACCAATGCCACTATAATTTCTGCTTCTGGATCAATTTCCTGAACAATTTCTGCATGGGAAAGGGTTGTCCTGTCAGTTTTCAGTGGCAACACTGATGGACTCATCCCACTCCTCATATTTAATTCTATGCTGCAGAAAAAAAATCTTCTGCAAGTTTATATTCTTGCTTCAAATTACACAAATTCAGATGCAGGACATACTCATTTCTGTATAACTATTACATAGATGTCAAACTGTACTAAAATAGCCTGATGTCTTGTGAATGTTACTAGTTTAAAGGAGAGGTGTCACAGTTTTGGAATATGCTGTAACAGAAATCTCTGCTGTATAAGCCAATGTAAACTTGTTGTCTGCCTGATGGCCAGAACTGAAGAGAGCAATGAAAGGGGTGAGCTCAGGGTGGTTTTCAGATGATCAGAGTGTTGATACAGTTCAGTGTGGTGTTTCTGGTTGAACTGAAGATTTTGCTGGCCTGGCTAACTCTACGGGAGAGTTTTTGTTTTCCATGGAGGCAGATGTACCAGGATAAAATGTTTAAAGTGAGTGTGAATTCAATCATAAGATAGACAGATTCTTAAGAAATATGATGTACAGTGTTATGGTGTAGCTGAAGAACTCTAAAAATGCAATTATTGTGGCTCTAGCCATGCCTAAGGAGAGCAGTGCGATGTACTTCTCGAGTTTTTGAGGCACTGGAGAGTGTTTGCATAGTTTAAGAGTCAGAAATTGTATTTTTTTAATGTCCTTTTCTTCCCTCTTCCTGTTGCTGTGTCCCCTGTAGTATATTATATATAGACTGACTGAATCAGTGAAATGAATCTACTCTACTGACATCAAAGCTCATATGATTCCTTGGGGTGTTGTTGTGCTTTTTTACTAACAAAGTCAACATAACAAAAAGAAAGGCTGGAGTCAACTTCTGTCCCCAGATATGTAAACACCTGTACCTGCTCAGTGGGTTGAGAGGTGTAAAGTAAGAGCATCTCTCTGCCCCCACAGCACAACGACTTTTGTCTTTGTGGTTCTGATTCTGACTTGAGGAATACACCTTAGTTTGCTTACTTTATTGTAGAGTAGTAAGCTTGCCTTATCTGAGCTGCGCTGAAAAAAACAAACAAACAACAGCCATGGCGTGTTTTGCCATAAGTGGCAGGGACTGACTTACCTTATGTAGGTCATTGTTTGTTAAGGAGAATGGCAGGTTTGATACATAGACGGTGCTTTTGCTAGGAGCCAAACCTCCACTCATACTGGACGCTTTTGTGTCTCTGCAGTACGAGATAAATCTGTAAATAGTAGAAAATGCATCCTTTATATGAACATGCCCGGAAACTTCAGCTTACAGCATTGATAATCATTTACACGTTGACACACATAACTAAATAACTTACCAAAACGTTGTCCAAATATCACAAAAACCTCCTTTCTGATGCTTGAAAACGCGAGTTTCGTGTATTCCTCATAGCTTGTTTCATGCATCTGCGTCGCCCTCTGATGACGTCATCGCTGCTGCCCAATAACATAACATAACATCCGTCTCCATGTCGCTGGTGGAGCGGCTGTGCTAACAGAAAGCCAGAGGAAGGTGAGATTGTTTTGCCAGTTTTCGTCGGATATACTGCTTTCACTGCAGCTTTTGTTACATGTCTGCGCCACTTTAAGGTACAGTTCCTGTAGAATATGTATTTGAGGGTTTACGGAGTGTGTATCAATAACTTAACCCCCATGGTTTGACTAAAACGTGCGAATGTTTGCAGCATTTATGGTGGCTAGCTAATTAGCAATGCTTGCTATCCGGTGTGCATGGAGAGAGCTTGGGTGAATTTATAGCATCCGAAGGTGTTTGCATGGGGTTTATCAGCTGGGCTGTACTCTCTAATCTATGGGAGGCCGTTTAGGACAAAACGCATTAAAAACCTGCACACACACTCACAATGGATTCACACACACACTGACGACTGGCACCTATGGACTGAAACAAGGAAAAACACATCAAAAATCAGCACATACACCCACAGTTTACACACACTCACACAGGTAATGGGTATTTACACACTGTAAATAAAAGCTAAACACATTAAAAAGCTCCACACTCACAACAACAATAGGCACATACACACTAAAGATATGCACACACAACTGCATGCACACACACACTGAGTGTGAACACAAACTGATAATGGGTATATAAACTCAAAAAACATGCACACACATCTGCTCATGCACGCACACTGACAATGGCTACGTACATGATAAACATATTCACACGCTGAAAACCTGTGCACATGCACACATTATATAGAGTATTTACACGGACCACCTTTCACACAGGGGATGATCGCTTTCATGTCTGTGTTAACTTCCTCTACTGATCTTGAGTGTGTGTGTGTGTGTGTGTGTGTTGGTGTGAGTGTAAAATTAATTGAATGTGCCCGGAAGCTCCTGTCAGTGTAACCGGAAGGCACCTGAAACTGCTTGTTTACAGCTTGTTTAAAGTCCGCCAATGGCACAGCTGCTTCCGACTTTGCTGTTTCAAAATATTTGTCCCTGCATTATAAATATTTCATAACCTATACTATAGAAACTTCACACTTGAAGAACAATGACTTACTGTTCATCATTTTTGCGTAAATTAACCATCTGTCAGAACAAACCACCTCAGTCGCTAGACAAATTAAGAGTTTCGTCATGTTTGCATGTATTTTATTCTGAAAGCTTTGACAGGAAGTCCTAGTATCTGATACAGATGGATGCACACTTGACTTCGATCATGACGGAGCATCACAGGTACCACAGGTAGACAAACCGAGGAGGCTGTTTCAATTGTTTTTTTCCTCTCAAGCTAACGTTGTAGTCATCGAAGATATGGCACCACAGAAGTTGATTTTACTTGCATTTGGGCTTTTATTTTTAGCCTTGTGCAATAAGGCTAATATTGAGGAAATACGTGACTTCTTCGTCGTGTTCTGCACTGCATCCAGTCAATCCAACAGAGCCCGGTAGCTGGACCGAGCTGTGAAACCATACCAGAACTGTTGGTGCCATGTCTTCTGTGGCTCGTCGTGCTCAGAGTCACGAGAATGTGACACAGTGTAAAAACGTTACCTTGGGGGGAAAAAACAATTGAAACAGCCTCCTCGGTTTGTCTACCTGTGGTACCTGTGATGCTGTCATGATCGAAGTCAAGTGTGCATCCATCTGTATCAGATACTAGGACTTCCTGTCAAAGCTTTCAGAATAAAATACATGCAAACATGACGAAACTCTTAATTTGTCTAGCGACTGAGGTGGTTTGTTCTGACAGATGGTTAATTTACGCAAAAATGATGAACAGTAAGTCATTGTTCTTCAAGTGTGAAGTTTCTATAGTATAGGTTATGAAATATTTATAATGCAGGGACAAATATTTTGAAACAGCAAAGTCGGAAGTAGCTGTGCCATTGGCGGACTTTAAACAAGCTGTAAACAAGCAGTTTCAGGTGCCTTCCGGTTACACTGACAGGAGCTTCCGGGCACATTCAATTAATTTTACACTCACACCAACACACACACACACACACACACACTCAAGATCAGTAGAGGAAGTTAACACAGACATGAAAGCGATCATCCCCTGTGTGAAAGGTGGTCCGTGTAAATACTCTATATAATGTGTGCATGTGCACAGGTTTTCAGCGTGTGAATATGTTTATCATGTATGTAGCCATTGTCAGTGTGCGTGCATGAGCAGATGTGTGTGCATGTTTTTTGAGTTTATATACCCATTATCAGTTTGTGTTCACACTCAGTGTGTGTGTGCATGCAGTTGTGTGTGCATATCTTTAGTGTGTATGTGCCTATTGTTGTTGTGAGTGTGGAGCTTTTTAATGTGTTTAGCTTTTATTTACAGTGTGTAAATACCCATTACCTGTGTGAGTGTGTGTAAACTGTGGGTGTATGTGCTGATTTTTGATGTGTTTTTCCTTGTTTCAGTCCATATGTGCCAGTCATCAGTGTGTGTGTGAATCCATTGTGAGTGTGTGTGCAGGTTTTTAATGCGTTTTGTCCTAAACGGCCTCCCATACTAATCCAAAAGTCACTTTATTCTGCAGATGGAGACCCCAGACAGTTCAGTTATAATGACCTATTGTGACGTTACATCTGTGCACAGTGTCTGGTTCTCACCACTTTGTACACAGTTTGTGGCATTTATAGAAATCAGCCCCTTATTAATGTCAGAATAATTGTTTCATTTGCTGTTTTCCGAACCAACTGCATTAGAAGTTCCCTTCCACATCTGGATTTAAATGTGTTTTCTTGCAGGTTCTTGTTGAAGGTCCTTGAATTTCTTCATTTGAAAAGTAAGTAACTGCCACACATTGCATTATTTGAACATATTTGCTTACAAAAATGATGCACACATCCAAGTCTTCAAATTGATATTAGAAATTAAAAGCCTTAATAGACAGCACCTACTGTTCATATTTTTAAAAGAAAACTCAAAATCTACCTTTTTAATCTGGCTTTTAGCTGATTGTATTTATTATTATTTTACGTTATATTTTAACTTATTTTAACCCTTTTATTTTATTTTATTACTACATTTCAGTTCAGATTTTTTATTTGAAATTTTATTCTTTGTTAAATGCTTTTCCTTTTATTATCCTGTTTTAGCTGATTTTATTATGCACCTGATGTAACACTTTCTCATTTTACCATATTATTTATCCAACTTTTATTCTATACTGTTATATTTTATTTATTCATGTATTTACGCATTTATTTATCTTGCCCTCTAGTATTTTCGAGTATTTTTAAGTATTATTTTAGTTTTAGCTCCTGTGTTTGCTCATTTTTAATTCAAGATAGCGTTTCCTCAGTCCTCTAATTCTGTTTTCTGTCAGAATTTACTTTTTATGTCTACGTGTGTTTGAGTAAGTGAGTGTGTATATTGAATGTGGCTTGGGGGAGGGGGGATTGTGGGGGTCTTATGTTTTCATTTTATGCAATTTTCTGCTTTCAATTCCACTTATTTTATTTTATCTTTTTCAAAGCACTTTGTATTACAAAGTCCTGTATGAAAAGTGCGATACAAATAAAGATTGATTCATTGATTGATAGATAGATTGATTGGGGGATCTCTTGATTTTTTAATGTTCCAATGAAGTGATGGTACATTTGTGTTACGACGATATTGCAGTTGGTAGTCACTGATCACCGTTAACATTTTGATAATCTTCCTAATTTTTCTTTGGTTACTCTTGTGCTTCTACCCATCAAACTTGATCAAACTAGGTACTGACCACTGCAGACCAGGAATACCCTACATGAGCTGCAGTTTTGGAGATGTTCTGACCCAGTCGTCAAGCCATAACAATTTGGCCTTTGTCAAAAGCACTCAAACCTGGTGCCAGTTAGGCCTGTGCTCAAAATATCGATACGGCAAAATATCGTATCGCACTCCCTTGGGATATGTGTATCGATACGGATTCTACAGAATCGATGTGGGCTAAATATTTTGACAGCTGTTGTAAATACACTTTGGGTAATGTTAACAGTGGCACAGTTCAAGGTAGAAGACAAGCTACATAATGAAGCAGATGTTCTAAATTTGAACTTGGGTCTACCATCTTTAGGGATCTAAATTTATGTCTCTCCAGTTGTAGAACCACTTAAAACTCATCTTGTTACTTTCCTTCTTATAAGAAAAAACTAGACTTGTTAAGAATTTTGCTTAAAGCGTAGTCAATGTTCACAATTTACATGTATCGGGATACGCATTGTATCATGGCCTTAGTATCGGGATATGTATCGTATCATGAAGTTGCTGGAAATATCCAGCCCTAGTGCCAGTGGTCATGATGTGAAGCCCTGATCAGTGTGTGACCAACAAATCAGCTGTAAATATCTGCAAAAAATGTCTATCACATGATACTGATAGTTGCCTTTTTTGGCTGATAATATTGTCTAGTTTAGTCTTGTCTTTGATCTGTGAGAGGTCTCAAATTGGGTGGCACTTTGTCCAAATGCAGTCACTGTCAATTCTTGTTTAGGCTATTTAAAGGGCCTCTTCAGAAAATGTCAGAGTGTCCACAATTTTTTACACTACAGTATACATGAAAATGTACCTCTCTTTATGCACTTGCATGCTTTCTTATGTTTGCTTCTCTTTTCTGCTCTTAAGACTGAAATATACCGTTATCAATCAGTTGAATTGATATTGAGCTCTTTGGCTTTTCATATTTTTTTGAATCAAAATATGGTCTTGATAAATCAGCATGTTAGTGTAGTAAATAATTGCTGAATATCCCACACCTGCGTTGATAGCGCATCCTCTGCAGTGCAAAAAAAAGCTGATCCTCCATTAGTCTTAAAAGATCTTTAAAGTCTTTGAAATTATTTTCTAAAGTTGTAAATGATATTACAAGAATTCTAAGCTTAACATGCAAGTACCAGATGAATGTTTTGAAGTACAGTATTTCTAAAGTAATTTTGCCTCAGTACTCAAGAGTGCTGCAGGCTTGAGAAGACTGATGTCACAGCAATAAGAGACTTTTATAGGACCCTAAATTTTCCAGTCTCCACATGTATTGTAAGAACACCAGAATTTCAAAACATCAATCAAATAAAGACACACTGTAACGATACCTGCCTTGATACTACAGATCTTACTGAGAATAAAATGGACCTAATAAAAGTTAAGGATGTTTTTTTTAATGACCAAAATGTTGGTGAACTTCTGCTGACTGAATTACATCTTCACAGACCTCTTACAGATCCTTAAAAAGGCTTGAACCGTCTTGAATCAGATTTTTCACATTTAAAAGCCTTGAAATGTCATGTTTTATTTTGCCAATGAGAGGTCTTTAATATGAGTTCTTACATTGACCATCCTTTTCTAATAATTGTTTCCATTTAAAGGCTGTTTCAGAAAACAGAGAAAAAAGATAGCAGCAAAATGACTTCTTAGACTTTACCTTAATAATTTAGCTCTTGTGCTTTGTTTGTTGCCTGTATTGCTTTCTTTCTCTCTGAAGAGTAATTCACTTTGAACTCCTCTTGGTAACTGATTCAGCACTTTGACTTTTTAGTTATTTAATAACCAGAACATGCTCAATTTCTCTGCCTTTTGCAGTGACGTACAGAAGAGACAGGAGTTTACGAGAGGTATACGATGAACGCTTCCTCCCGGAGAGGCCGGTGAGTCCAACTCAATGGTTTTCTTTCTTTACTTTGTTAACAGTTTTACCCTCCTTCTCCAAATGAAAAATGCTTATCTTGAGAATTGTAAACTATGATGACTCGATATTACACCAGTTCAAACAATATCAATACCAGAGCAAGCAGCACGGGTGCTCTTAACTTTTTGTCTTTTTTTAATCAAACTAAAATTTTCTGCAGTATGTAGTTGCAGCCCTGTGCTCTGAGTGATGCTGTTAGTATGAATTTTAAGTCCTGGATCTATATCTCAAGTCTTCTATGTATTTTTTCAATCTTCCATGTATATCTATGATGCAGTGAGTTAAGTTTGGCTCTGAGGCAGGAATAGAGCTACAGAAGCTGATCACTGAACATACACACCATTGTCTAAAGTTAGGTGTCCATGCAAGGAATCGACTGCAGGTATACAGAATCTGTAAGCAGATATATCTGTGTCTGTACCGGCCATATTGACCTTTTCAGATACCTTCCACAGTCGTGTATCTAGATACTTTATTCCGTGCATGTGATGAACAGCTCATGCTATCAAATGTTGAATGAAATGAAAAAGTTGTTGAATTGTAATTATTTGACCCGTACTTGTTGTAACAAAGAAAATCACAGTTCTTAACAAGATATTATCTTTATTAAGAATATATTTAAATGACAGATTGAATAATTTTTAAATTGTTGCTTTTGATGTTGTTTTTTTGTAATTTGTGCACCAAATTGTGTATAAATTAGGGCTGAACAATTAATTGCAAATTAGATTAAATCGCAATATGGCTTGTTGCAATTTTCAAATCGCAGACAGTGCAATATTTTTAACCCAAAATGTGTTGAACATTTTGGCATTATGATGTAGTTTCTTGCAATTTCATGCTTATTTTAACTTTTTTTAACCCAGTTTTTACAAATTTATGCCTATCTTGCTCCCATTCATCTTTTTTTTGGCCACTGTCAGAACATGTTTGGAATTTTTACATGGTTTTTGAAATTTAATCCCAATTTTGCTGCTATAATCAATTTTCCTTAGTCACTTTTGAAATTTTTTTTGCCATTTTCTTTGCAATTTCATACCAATTTGCACCTATTAACTTTTTTTCTGCTTTCGTACCATTTTTTGCACCCAGTTTTTACAATTTCATACCTATTTTGCTTCTGTTCTTCACTTCTCCACTTTTTCTCAAATTGATTTAATGTCGTATTGGTTTTACTATAAAAAGATCTACTGCTTATATTGTTGAAGAATACATAAGATGAGGAACATTAAAACAATCACAGAGTAAATCGCAGTTGCAATATTGGGGGAAAAATATCGCAATAAAATTATTTTCTCAAATCGTTCAGCCCTAGTATAAATAAATAAGCTCCGACAGAAGATCCTTTCACAGCAGAATTCAGTCTGCAGAAGTGGACGGAGTGAATAGAAACACTGGACAACTTGCTGACAGGTTTTCATTCCTTTTACTCCCTGTTTCTGTTACTTGGGAGTGTCAGTGGCGCAGTGGGATAGTGCGCTTGGTCACTGATCGGGAGATTGCAGATTCAAACCCAGCTCTGGGCAACACATGGAGCTGGTCTTGAGTAGGGATGTGCGCGACTAGTCGTTTAATCGTTTAACCGCCTACTTATTTATTAATCGTTTAGTATTTTACTAGTCGGTTAAACGCTACATAAGCATCATGCATCTTGTTCTTCACGCCTCTGCGCATAGCTGTCAAGTCTCCCGTTTTGGCCGGGAAACTACCATATTTTACCCCTCTTTCCCGCCGTCCTCC
Source organism: Scarus forsteni (assembly GCA_036419115.1). Classification (NCBI taxonomy): domain Eukaryota; kingdom Metazoa; phylum Chordata; class Actinopteri; order Labriformes; family Labridae; genus Scarus; species Scarus forsteni. Next base: position 29,353,734 of record JAZDUH010000341.1, on the reverse strand, counting down.
CGTATTAATGTTTTCCCGTAATTTCCTGTATTAAAAAAAAACATTCCTCTGCCTCTGCTACTAACTGAACACTGTCACTCGTCTGGCGAGAAATGCCACCTGCAGTATCCTGCATGTTTGTTTTCCTCCTCTTTTACTACCAAAGAGGCTGAATGACAAGATGCCTCACTACGTCTATCTTTCTTAACACCGGGGTGCATCGGTTCTATAGCGGATTTAGCGGATTTATAGCCGAGTGAGCATCTGTCAAACATGCGATCTTTGGGGTGAAGACGGGGCCGCTCGCGCGGACACATGGAGAGAGCTGAAGTGAGCGTCCTGAGGAGTTAGGAGGAAACAAATGCTAACATGAATGATGGCACTAAAGATACGGTTCTTAAGCCGGCTGCCCGAGTGTGAGAATGTGTTGGTTTTAAACAGGATGAACAAGGTGTGAGCTCATGAACACCTACAAGCTGATATGTCGTATTTGTTTGAAAGTAGTGGCGATGAAGATGTGCAGGTGCAGCGGAGCCTTTGTCCTGACAGTCAACACTTAACGAGGTGTTTGGTCGGCAAAGAACATATAGATAAAAGCCCAAAATGAAGCGCTCACAGACAGCGTCGTTCGCTACATTGCAAAAGAAGTGCAGCCCTTCAATACGGTTGAAAAGCCAGCAGTTACAAACGTTTGACAGATAGTACGAATTGACTGGGAGAAAGTACATGTCACAGTTCCTGAACTGTATAAACTCCATTTCATTTAGGCCATAGTTTTTATTGTTGTGCGAGTTTTGTTTTTTCTTTACAGAGACAGGGTCTATTTTTTTTTGTTTTTGACTAGTATAATTATTTTTATTTACATGCAATTTTGCTAAGAGATAGGCCATTTCATTTTCATTGCTTTTTTTTCTCTTTTTTGTTTGTTAAATTTACAATATTTTTTGTTCAATTTATTTTATTTAAAATATCCTGACCTTCCAATTACAGTTAAATATTCTTAAGAAATGAAAGTTTCTTGAATCGTGCACTAGTCTTAAGTGCCAGAGATTTCAGGGAAATTCTATCCTAGACTACTAAGTTGTACGTTTGGAATTGTCATGCTGCTGCATCCAAGTTTCATACCAAAGCAGTATTCATAATAAATGCCATGCATTGCATTGCCAAACATATCAGAAATGTATTTCTCTTTAAATTTGTTCAACTTTATTCAGTCAGTTGTTGTTACATCAATAGAATTAAATTAAGTTTGTCCTGAATGTTTGGGCTAAAATAGTTCCTAAATACACATTTGCATGTTAAACTTTTAACTTAATATGTGCATTAAATTGCAAGTTTTCTTGCTTATAGACTAATTGACTAGTCGCAAGTAAAATTTGAGACTAGTCGGTGGAGAAATTAGTCGAAATTCCCATCCCTAGTCTTGAGCAAGACACTTAAACCCAAGTTGCTCCCACTGCTGCGTCAGTGGTGTGTAAATGATGAAAGGACGTGAATGTGTTAGAGATTCGGGCTGGGCAATTAATCGAAAAATAATCAAAATCGCCATTTAGACCCTGTAATCGAAGTACTTTTGCTCCATGGTGATTATTTTGATTATTTTCCCTGTGTAAGTCACATGACCGCGCCCCTTCCATCCAGTCTTCGTTCACTTTCGCCAAGAGTGATGGATGCACCTCCAACATGGAGGAGACAAATGCCAATCTATTCAGGGGACATTGTAGCCAAGAAAACTACCGTCTCCATTATTGGGCACACTTTGGATACTGTGCAGAGGACATCGAGCAGAAAGAAGTTAAGTGTGAATACTGCAAGGAGACCGTTTGACGGCCATCGGTATCACCACTAATTTGTTCCAGCCTTGCTTAAAATAATCATTTATTAATCGTAATCGAGATAAGAGCTTCAATTAATCGTGATGTTGAGATTAGGTAAAATCGCCCAGCTCTTATAGAGATACATAGAAATTCAGAACCATCAGTTAGTAGAGCGAATGGATGTGAATGGGTAGGTGTGACCTGCGGTTAGGGATGTAACGGTTACCGGTAAAATGGTAAACCGCGATAAAATTTCCCACGGTAATTATTACCGTGTCCTGTTAAAATTACCGTTATATCATGTTTGATTACCACACTGTTTCAACAACTCACGGTGATGCTGCTCTTCACCTGGAAAAGCCTAAACTTTGTGTGTCTGCTCCTCGGTGAATCAGCCGTCTCTCACAGACAGAGGAGCAGTTTGCATTGTTTGGCCTCTGAAAGTCCAGCACCTGGAGCCTCGCTCAAACTCTTACAAATTTTCACACCCCCCCAACTAAAATGTGGGAGTGTCTGTAAAACAGGTTAAAACATTTTTTGGCCATCTCAAAACTTTGAACATGTTGATTTACAATTGTTTATAAAGAGAAGCTTGTTTCAAGTACAAATCCGTTTTTTTTCTTTAACTACACACAGTTTAAGCATTTATAACATAATAATGACAAATACTTGCCAGAATTGTTTTTTCTTGTGGTTTATTAACATGTTACACAGACTAGCTCTGAGGAAGTGTTAAGCCACTGTGCACAGCCTTTGTAGCTGCTATTCTCAAGAAAGGTGAGAAAGTCCTATTCGACTTCCATATGCAGCTCATCAATCTGAGACATTTTCATATAATCATTGACAAAGTATTGTTGACCAAACAGTTTTGAGAGCACACTTCCAACTGAATGCTTCCTGTCTGCTCAGGGTCCGTACCCACGATCAGCTCCAGAGAGAAGAGGCCCTTTCGGCAGGCCGGAGGACGACTACGGTCGGGGCGGATATGAAGGAGGCCCACGCTTTTACCCAAATGGAGGGCAAAGGGGTTTCCATGAAGATCAGCGAGGGTACCACGGGGACGCACATTTTCCAGCTGAGCGCAGAGCAGTGCCGCCTTCAAGGAGGGTAAGAGCTTAAACCTGATATAGTTAATTTGTTGATGAAATGGCCATAGCAGAGATCAAACAAAAGAACAACAATTTAAAAATGAGTAGATTTATAAAGACAACTATGTTCAGGCAATAAAAGACAGTCAACAACAGCAAACAAATTAAGGCAAATCCTCACAATATTTTATTTAATATTTGGTGCAGATGCTCGGATGAATCAGGATCAGACACGAGAAAAAATGATGACTCATAGTGATACAAGTTAAATTTAGATGCATGGATTAAAATATTCCCTTTCAAAAATCCTGAAAGGCTGGTGAAGAAATCATGTTACAGCAAAGAAACATTTTTTCCATCTTTTAATCACACATCCAGTTTTCATGAACATTATGGATTTCTAATGGGTCATTTAACCCCTTAAATTTAAGACCAGCAGTAATCTTCTCACACACTTTATACTGACACATTAAAAACGTGTAAGCTTGTAATTATAAATGAATGGACACTGACATTTTGTAAACTTAAACAGCTGTTGAGGAAATATATTGTTTGTCTTAATTTGAATTTCCCTGGATGCAAACCTTTAACATCTGAGATCAGAAATTTTGACCTGAATGAGCGCCTTTAAGTGGCCAGCAGAGGGCGCTGTGGCCTAAGATAAACTGTACTCAGCTCTTTGTTTCATTTAGATCAGAGGTCCACCAACCCTTCCAATTCCAAAATAAAAGCACAAAATGCCATATTTAAGGCGTTTTTTAAAATAAATTGTTCTGTAGACAAGCTCTGAAATAACCACCCTCTACCTCTTTAATGAAGATTTCTTATTTTGTGTGGCCACCTTGTCAAGCAAAGACACGTTTTGATGACCACAATTTGATCTTAATTGACTTTATTTGCCATAAATGACCTGTGTGACCTGTGGGCAAGCACCCAAAAAGGGTAAACCAAGGGGAAACTAATTACCAGAAAAGCTAAATCTTTATCCGTCAGGCATTGACATGATACTACGAGGAGCAAACTTTTCATTAAATGTTTCCAACTTTTGCATTTCTACCCTGCCTAAAGTTCAATCTGGACTGATGGTTGGTAAAACTTGGTAACAATTTCAACAAGACAAGTTCTTAAACCCTGGAAAGCATTGTGTTATTCTTAAATCGTCTGTCCCAGTGTGGAATATCAGGTTTCACATCTACAGCTTGGTGCTTTGTTCGAATTTAGTAGGAAAAAATTGCATTATTTCCTTTTCAACTTTACGTGTTCACGTGGCAGTAGCCCCACTAAAGGCCCAAGCTGCACATGTGTCATTATGTCACAGCCAGCATTACTATGACTACAAGCAACACTGTCTAATTCATTACAATAGCAGCAGAGGCGTATCATCCTATGTAAGATCATACAGATGAGCATTTTTATCATTGTTGGACAAGCCTTATGATATAGGTGTAAACAAACTGTGCATGAAGTAGAGGGCTTTTGACGCTCGCCATAATTTATAGCAACATAACACCTGTAAAAGTGCCCGCGGACAAACTGTCAGCATTGCAGAAAAGTCAAAAGCAGATTTTTGATGATATATTCTCCTTCTTGAACGAGCTGCAATAAATTGTGTGAACTAAACCAGTTTTTGCACCAGTCCATGTTGTTGAGTCCTGTGAAAGTCTGCGGTAGAGATGGTGAGTAATGTTATCCTGTTGATATTTTCACGTTATGTTGAGATTCAAAAAAGTATTAAGTTGAACTTTGTCTTTAACCTGGGAGCTGTAATGCAGTTATTATGACTGCTGCTACTTACACCACTGCAGCAGTGTGTTAACTCATCTCACTGTGCTGGTTGCTTGCTCAAGTGTGTCCCTATTGTCTTTGCACTCATTCAAGGTAGATTGGAAGTGAGCCAAGACCACCTCTGTCAGGCAAGCTTGGCACACATGCTTGTACAGAAACAGGGATTGATTGCTGTGTCCATATACATTGGAACATGGAGCACACGCTTGCAAGGGAAAACTCTCCCATCATGAATGAGGAGAACTGGTTACATGAAAAAATGGAAGATGAAACTGTTTTCAGATCAAAACACTGTTTGATTTTAGTTCACACTGGTATGTTATCACAGAGTCCTCTTTGATTCTTCCTTCTCTCTCTCTCACGCTTTCTTTTTTCTCAACATTGTCTCCAAAACACAGGAGGACTATCCATACAGAGGTCCAAGAGAAGACCCTCATGCAGGACGGCCTTTGGAATTTGGGTAACTGCATTTATTTTTTAAGGTCAAAATCCAGTCCATAAAAGTTGTAACAAGTAAAATGTGATTTTTATCATTATTGACAACAAGAGTCAGGTTTTTGCATATGTGCTGAGATCAACTACTCTGTTTGATTCCTGAGTTTCAGACCAGAAGGCAGATTTCTAGAGGTGTACCTTACAGCCTGTGTTTGAGTTGTTTGTTTACAGAGCAGAAATCATAAATCATGCCTCACTCTGGCCCCTACTGGCCTGTCTCCTCTCATACATCCCTCGCAGTCTCGATTCTACCTCGCACCAAATTTGAAAGGCTCCTCAGTTGAGTTTTGATTCCAGCCGAACAGTATGTGTATTTAGGTTTCAGATTCAAAGCTTCGCATTTATTTTGACAGTTTTACAGTCCGCACTCTGCTCCCACTCAACAGCCCCAGTAAACATGAGAGCAAAGCGGAGTGAGCATAGATTACATGTACAAACATAACAGTCACAGGCTTTTTTCAGAATGTGGTGCCTGAAACGTGTTCCAAAAACAGTTGGGACAGGTGAAGTCTTCAGAGTGTGATTCTTTCCCATTCTTTAGAGCAGAGTTTTCATTTTCATTTATTGTGCTTATATAGACATTTTAGGAGGACTCTATTGAGGCTTGTCTAGTACCCATGCTCTTTAAACCATGCAGTTGTTGCTTAAGTAGTATGTGTTTTTTATTTAAGGGTTCACACAGGTGCTCGGAACCTATCAAAAACTGCATCAGTTGAAAGGAGATATTGTGAGCTTTGAGAAGAGCAAGGATTTCCAAAGTGATGCTTGAAATTATTATTGTATAATTAGTTACATATTCAGAAACATACATGTTATGGGCTCAACCATGTAAGATGGGCTGCAAGTCTTCAGATGACCCACTTTGAAACAAGTGGTTTTTTATTTATTATTTTATCTGTAGACTGCTGTACCTGTGTTTACTTGACTGTATTACTACTTTGCCAGGTGTGCAGGGCATTAGCATACTCCCACACCATCACAGTTGCAGGTTTTGGACTTTGCAGCAATGATAATATCAGAGGGGGTGCTGGTTTGGCGGAGTGGTTAGCAACCAGGCACCCCATGTACTTGCTTCTGCCGGTCCAGGTTCGAATCCCGCCTGTGACCAGTTTGCAGAGTGTCTTCCCCTACTCTCTCACCCCCTTTCACAAGTCTATCCACTGTCTCTCTACTATCATTAAAGGCACAAAATGCCCAAAAAATATATTTAAAAAAAAAAAAAAAAAAAAAAAAAAAAATGATAATATCAGAGTTCCCACACATACTGGGAAACCTGGAAACAATTGACCAAAAACAGTAATGGAAACAGTCATGGAACGTATGTGGGAAATGAGAAAAAAAGTAAAATGTCCTGTAAAGCTTGTATTCTTCTGGGAAATGATTTATCCATCCTCTGTTTCTCTCACCCTTGTTTGTGAATGCAAACAGGTAAAAAGTGTGAGCATCGCCGACATGTCTGTTCACAGAGCAGTCCCACTATCCAGTGTTTCCACATGACTTTGTCCTTTGATTTAACAAGTTTTCAAACCCCTGTAAGGACTGTTTTCCCAAAAGAACCGTCCAAAACTAGCAACAGAAAACAGTTAAAGAGTGTTATAAAGAGTGTACACAGATCGCTGGGAAGAGGCAGCCCTTAAAACTAAATACTCACATGTTCATTTGAACTGCTGACACTTCTTTTTGCTAATGTTGTTTGCATAAATGAAAGACATGTAGCCTGGCTAAATTAGCATAACAGCGGTCAATCGGTCAATATTTTTTCAGTTTTCAAACAAGTCAAATTCAAAGGGCTTGGTGGGTTGATAAAAGAAAAAAACATAGGAAATGAAGTAAAAGTGGAGCAATATGTCCTGGAATAGTCCTGGAAAACAATTTCCAGAAAAAAGTGGAAACCATGATTTTAGATAGTTTTAGATAGTTTTTAGATCAGCTTAAACAATTTTGGTCTCATATGATAATAACATTTTTGACTCTTTTTTTTTTTTTTTATACAAAATTAAGCATCCATGTCACTTTTTGTGACATTGATGCTTTAAAGCTGAAGCAACGTCCACCTCTATTTAAATTCATTCATTTCATCTCTTGAGAGGGTTGGTAGTTGATACGTCTTTTCAGTATCTACTCCTAAACAGCCTGTTCTGTGAAGGGCTTAAACAGAGGGGTTTATGACCATCAGCATACATAGCAAATTGATATACAGCCCTCTTTAAGTGCTCAAAAGCACCTGTGACCATGACTTTAGGTATATTTGTTCACAAATATGTCTTCAAGGTTTGTATTTCTTTCTCTATTCCCAGTGCACGTGCTCCACCTCCTCATGGTGTGCGCGGTCAGGGACATTTCCCAGCAGCCAGATCACTACCCGAGAGCGGAGAAGACACACTAGTGCAGGCCATCCTCAACCTGGACAGAGGAGGGTATGAGTAAACACACACCAAATCACTGCTTTAGTTTTGACTTTAAAGCCCATAGACGTCTGAAGTGATCGTGTGGGGCACATTCTGAAGCACATCATACCCCAAAAGAGACCAGTACTTTTGAGCAACTCGATAAATATCAAGCGAGAATAGGAAAGAATTCCACTGACAAAGATTCAACAAATAGTGTCCTCAGTTCTCTAATGCTCATTGAGTGTTGAAAGGTGATGTAACACAGTGGTAAACCTGTCCCAGCTTTTGGGAAGAAGGATTTGCAAATCTTATATTCTGATTCATTTACATTTTATCAATGTTCTAGCTTCATTGGATTAGGGTTTGTAATTGGTGAAATGAGAAGGACTTAAAGGACAAACATGTTCTTGCATTAACTTTTTTTGTGCAATAGTCTATATCAAATACTGCAGATGGCACTGTTGATCTGTACTGGCCCCCTAAAAGAGATTCTTAGTTTCTTCTGATCCCTCAACACTGAGACTATTGCTTTATTTCAAATAATGGAGTTTTAACAGTACGTCCTTTCCTTCTGTTCCTCCAGTGAGGACAGAGACCTCTTCAGAAGAAAAGCCGCCTTCCCTCCCCTCAGAGAACGATCCCCTGTGCGCCGCGAGGTGCCCCGCTCACCTCACAGCCGCTCCGGCTCCAGCGTCAGTAGCAAAGGCTACTCACCGGAAAGAGCCAAGAGCCTGCCTTTTCCCACACAGCAAGGCAAGAGTATGTGCAATTAAGAGCTTCCTCCTCCATGATTTAACCTCTGAGGACACTCTAAATGAACATTCAAAATTAAAACTTCTTGACCACACATGGAGTTCTGCAGTTTATAATCTGACTGGCTGACTTTCAGGTGGAGACGGGGCAGATGGCCACGCAGGAGTTGCTGAACACCTCTGGGGGGCGCTCTTTTCTCAGCAGAGTGGACACGACACTATAGGTACGTAACATGAGCTCTGAGGACAAGCCTCGACTTGGATGACAATAAGCTGATCTTTATTCCTCACACGCCTCTGTGCACCCTTGTCATATCAGGAAATGTCAGCAGCGGGAGCGTAGGAAGTCATGACATCTCCTTCTGGACTAGAGAAGGACACAAGGATAGAGGACAGAATAAATTACAATCCTAATGAAAAATCAATTTTAATCCTGTAGCGTAGAAAAAAAATCATTTATTGTTATCTGATGAATTCAATACAAAAATACAAGGATTGAGTGAATTTTGTCAACTATATTATCATGTGGCCTTTCTTACAACAAGGTTTTCAATGTCATCAGTGGTTCTAATCAAGAAAAATGAGTGGATATTAAAGTTTTATTTGTGCAAGGTAAAAATAATCTGTTTGGAGGTCAACAGAGGAGAATTTGAAATCAAATCAGTATTTAGTGTGACCAAGCCTTGCCTTCTTCAAGGAACACAAGGGCTTAGTATTCAAAGGGATTCAGTGGAAGGTTGTTCCAAATATCTTGGAGACCTTTTTATGCTTCAATAATCAAACATTTCCAGGATGGAACTGCACAGTGGGAAAAGTATTTGCTCGCATTTAGTAGTGTTGAAGACTGAGACTAAGACCTCATCCACATGAAGACAAAACGCTGAACAGTTTCCAAAGCGATCGTCATAAAGACGAAGGCGTCTCAGAAAATGTGTGCGTCTATATGCACTCAAAACGCATGCCAGACCTCTAGGGGCGCTGTAACGACATGAAGGAAACAAGCGGAAACAAAAAACAGTGGGCATGCGCACTTGCGGCAGAAGTTGTAAACAGAGATTGTGATAAAGTGATCATAAAGTGACGTAATGTGTCCTTGATAATTATTTGTTCCACTTGGTGGTGATTGAGAAGAAGGAGATTTTGCTGTTACAGGGATAGCAGGGTTACTAGCTTCGTCAGCACAGATGCTACACCGTACGCCGCCATTGTTGTTGTCGTTGTCGCGTGTGGCGCATGCGTATCAATGAAGATATTAAACTATGATGAAGCGTATCTGAAAAGTGGCGGAGAGCCAGTAATCACGGAGCTGCGTATACGGCATTTCAAAATCTTTCCACTCTGGAACCTGGTTTCAAAAATGATCGTTTACAGACCCCCAAAACGCTGTCTTCGTATGGATGATACGCAGATTCAGCGAAAAACTTCTGCGTTTAGACCTCGGTTTGTCTTTGTGTGGATGGGGCCTAAGTACCCAGCTTCATTTGCAGGAAGCAGCCCCAGACTTTAAAAGAACCTCCACCATCATCAACTATTGCCTGCAGGCATTCATTCATGCACCATTCTCCAGCCACTCAAAAAACAGCCGGAGCATAATGTCTCAGATTGTGTCCGAGATGATGGCACTCCGGGGTTTCATGTGATTTCAAAGACAAGTCAGCATGATGTGTCTTTCATCTGCTCCACAAAGATGCTTTTCATGCTTACAGCTTGGTTGCTTTATCCCCAGTCAGTCGGGAAGAAAAACATGCCACAAAATAAATATAAATAATAATATAAATAATATAATAATATATTTAATAATATAAATATATAAAATATTTGCAATTTCAGTTCGATCGTTTTAATGTTCACAATGCAGTACCTGAAAAGGGTCAAAGACCAGAGCTAGCCCATATCATTGCGTCAGAACCAGCATTGTTTTCAGCAGTTAATGAGACAGCCAGCAGATTACACTCCCTCCCCAAATTCCACATAAAACAAATGTGGTGCGAATTGCACTGCATTTCCACTGCTGGCGCTGTGGTTTGTTGAATGGAGCAGCAGTGCACTCCGCTTCACTCAAGATATGCTGCTGGTCTGTTTTCAGCACAGCCGACGCCAAACCTCGTGAATTCACTGTTGTTCAGAAAGCACCAGAAAAGGAAGCCCGACACGTGGAGTATCCAATGCTTCACAATGTAATACAATGCACGGACTCCTGAACTTAAATTTGCTCAACAGGCACTTCAACACCATCAGGTTAACATTAATAATAATAACTATGTATTATTTAAAAGCACCTTCCAAGACACTCAAGGACACTGTACAGGATAGGTTAATGGGCGGTCAGAGGGTCCTAGAGTTAACACAACACCATGGATGAAGAAAAGTAAATTGTGGAGTTGGAGAAATATAAAATTGTGTATGACACCAAACATTCTTGCTGCAAAGATATAGGCAGATAGAAGTGATACAGATCTCGGAGCTGAATGGTTGGGACCAGCAAAACGACCTTAGAGAAGCAAAGTGATGTGTCATTTGTTTCTTTTCTCGGTTTATAAGGTGTTTTTTCGTGTGATCTCGCAGTTCATATGAGAACTTGTGGCTCTCCAGAGATCTTGTGCCATCCCCCTTCCAGCTACGCAGGGCTGCGTGGTGCGCCACTTAAGCCAGTCTTTCAGTCGGAGCAAACCGTGTCCACTCTATTTGGAAATCTAGGGTACTGATGATGTTACTGCTTATACTGTATGTTACTGCTGCTCCTTATACAATTACAGCAGCATGAGCTGATTGTGTCCCCACTGAAAATGAACCGCTGCAGGGGTCGATTGGAAGTGAGCAGAGAACCCGTTTCAGGAGGGTTGATTGCTGTGTTCATCTTAATTTATAAATGAACCTTGCCGAGCACAATCAGAACAAGTCTCCCAAACAATCTAGGTGTTCAAAATTATTTAAGTTTCCTTTGCCAACCACTGTGGTTATGACCCTCAAGGTTGCTCTTGTCTTGGTGCTCAAACAGAACATCTTTAAAACCCAGTTCGGCTTTGGAGAGATCCTGCTACAGTTTGTTTAGTTGCTTTACTCAGTTTTGTTATGACCTTGGCACGAGTTTGGCTTCTTCTCCTCCACAGCTGTTTCCGTTTCAGTGAATGACTGCATTTAAACTTCCATTTGAAAATGGCGGTCAGCAGCATCTGTTTGATATAACTGCTGAATCATACACTCGACTATAATCCTATAAAAGCTCCCACTTTGAGTTAGTGTACTGCAAGGAATTGATGTTGGTTTTAAGTTAAAGGGAGGTCACAATGAACACTGATATGATTCATATTTTTCTTTTAATCTTGTTCTTGTTACTAAAAAGTATGACATTTGATGTGTTTGCCAGAGTTTTGTATATTGAAAAGCTCTTGTTATTTGGGACACATAAAGTGACGTATTTGGTTCTTCTTTCAGCCTATGAAGAGACTTATGGTCAGAGCAAGATGACTGGTAAGTTATGTTCACTCTTAATGTTAAATTCTTCATGGAATGCTTGAACAGCATGATTTTGAATCAGTACTTCTGCTCAGTGGGTGTCCAGGTTGATTGATTTTCCAATACAAATGAACAAGAGTGAGGCAAGATGGCGTGCAGAGGATTTGTTTTGGCCACAGACAAAGGTTAGAATCATTAAACCTAACCTATTCTCAGTCTGGGTAACCCGATAGAGACAGGGAGCGTTTCTAATACGTCCAGCAGCCAGCCGTACGCCCAGCTCTGTCTGCCACTTTGTCAGGCCTCATAAACATGCCACCAGGTCGTGTGTAGAAGAACATGGAAAGGGTGTAGGATGTCTGATGTATATTCCTGAAGCTGCGAGGTGTTTTTGTTTCACGGGGAGGTGCTAGGAGATCATGTTTTTATTTAGTAGACTTGGTAGGCCTGCTCAGAAAACTGGAAGGTGGTTGTGTGATTAATTAAGAAACATCAGAAGGAGAAAAACTGTGAAAGAAGGGAGGAGGTGATGCTTGATTGATGAATGAGAGTCTCAACATGAGAGAAAAAGCAGAGAAATAAATGACCTGTCTCTGGTTTGTTCAGCATGTTGTAGTCTTAGTACTTGTCTGAGTACTGGAGACAAACTTCCCAGCAACAGTCCATTTGTTTTAAAGGTCTTTTGAGGAAATTTAAAGTGATTAGGAAACTAAAAATAATACTGAGGCCTCAATGTGACCTACAAAGAATAAGATTGATAGTTACACACGTGGTTAATTTTAAGGCATGCAAACACTGCCATGAGGTAAGTGTCCAACAAGTGATTAACAGCAGCCTGTCACAGCAGACTTTTCTCATTTTCCATGAAAATGATTAATACAGAGTGATTTGTTTGATTCTTGAAATAAAGAGGGAGGAATATTTGATTAAAAGTGGCATGACATTATTAAAAAAACAGCTTCTTCTACATAGGGGAGCCTAAATCTAACCTTGCAGTGCAGTTGGATCTGTCTGTAATCAGGCATTTCCATCTTGCCAAGCTCCAATCTACAATGATCGTGTTCAGCCTGAAGCAGCCTTCAAGGGAGATGACAGCAGGAAGTGACTGCTCACATAGAGATTAGCACAGATGCTTCAGTAGTGGTTTAACAGATCAGGACTGCATTTTTTTTTCTTCCTCGTGGAAATGATGTTTTTGCTCCATGTCCAGCATGTTTTTCTGAGGGTTTGTTTTACAAAGGGGCTCGTGTTCTGTCCTTTACTACATGGCAGTAGGGTCTGTCTATGTGAATAATGATTGACAAAATGATCATCCAGTTCCCTGTGGGGTGTGTTTTTGTAAGGTTCTGCCCATCCCCGAACACTTTTTATGGGCTCTTTCTCAGATGAACAATAGAAATATATTAAAACGGTCCATCAAGTGAGCCAGATAAGTCTAAATCAACACAACAACATTTTCCTCAATTTAATTTCAAGCTCTGTGCATTTTTTGCTCTTTTTCCTCAAGATGTTTACCTCTCTGTTTTATTTTTGTTTTATTTATTTTAATTTCTGATTTTTAAACCAAGTCTGTTGTCCTGACTTTATGGTGCTTTCAAATCATTTGTTAATTTTCAAACTTCCTTGTCTCTTACTGTAATTTTCCAGAGAAAATTCCTGGCTTGTCTCGAGAGGGCTCCCCACACAGCGCCATTTCAACTAAGGTAAGCTCCAATGAATCAAAGAAAAATTGAATTGTTAATAATAAAGACTGAAATGAAACTGGGGTTTTAATAATGCCAGTTCTTTAAACTCTTGTTGTGTTTCCAATTAAATAAACGTATAATAATACATATAAAATTAAATATTTTTCCTGTTTATAATGAGGGTAGAAAGGTTGGTAGAAGGTAGGGCAGAAAAACAGCAGCCATTCACCAGGGTTTCAGTGGTTTGAGCATTTTGCATGATTTTAGGCCTTTATTGATAACAAAACATGGTAACACTAATAAGCTTAAATACCTTGTAAATTAGGTGCTGACCATTTGTGTTGAGTTGTGTTGAGCTGATACTCATAGTGGGAACCCTAAAAGTAGCCCACAGTTCTAATTTTTTTCCCTTTAAGCCCCCCAGTTGTATCTAAGAAGAGTTGAGTTTGATTGCTCAGTAGACTGACAGAAGTTGTCACCTTCTCTGATGATTAAAGTTAAATTGGAATAATATAGCTACAGCATTTTTCCTTTGGAAAAAGGGATTGAAAAAAAATCTCTAATTAAGAATTACTGTGGATCCACAAATATTACGTTTTAAAAAGCTGTGCTTCATAGCTGGATTAGAAATATCAAAAGGGGGTACACTAACCTTATTCTCTTGAAAAATTTTACAAGTCTGAGCTTCCAGGCAGTTGTCCCCTGCTGTGTACTCCAAAAGATACATGTGTGTACTAAGTGTTTGGAGGCGCTGGTGATCTCATGGCATTGGGAGGGACCCTTGAAGAAAGTGCCATACGTGTATAATCACTGTTATTGTTAATACATGTAAATGTCGGATTTAAGGCTGCAAAAAATACAGAGCATTGAAAGGCCTTGACCCAGGTTGAAAACCAAGATTTGGCGGGCATTGACAAAATTGTATTAACATTTTAAAACGAAGACTTAATCTTAGCTGCAAAACTTTTCTTCTAAAATTTTGCTTTAAATATAATCAAACAAACAAAAGCCAAAGCATGAGCCTCTTTTCCCGGTGTAAGTTTTCAGTTCCAGCAAGCAGCACTTGGTCCTTAATGTATATCATGGTCACCATACAGCAGGATACATCTGGAACTTCTTAAATTCCATCCTTTTAATAAGTGTTCGGTTCCATTGAAGTATGTTAATGGGTTTTAAAGTGGCCCTCACGCAGGGCATAAAAGCCATCAGGCCTGAGCTTTGTTTACCACTGCTGTAAGCAGACTTCAATCACAAAACTTGTAATGGTGTAGGGGCCTCAAATGTTCTCTAAAGTACAAGCTGTACTACCTTAACATGCTCTTCTTTTTTAAAGAACGGCTTTAACTCTAATAAATTAGGCAGTATTTAATGTTGCTCCCTTTACACTGTTTTACTAATGACTGCTTATTTTGCTGATTTCCTCCATCTCTAACCATGCAGAAGAGTGTAAATAGAATCAGATGTAATTAGGTGCAGGTCTGTGACCACCCAGAAGTGAAGAGACTAACTCAGTAGCTGAAGTCAAAGAATTATCTTTGGATCTTTGCCTCAGAGCAGACAGGTCCCCGAGGATCTCATTTGGACGTGTTTAGAGCATTTATGAAGAACAATCGTTTCCTTTTTCAACTTGAAAGTATGACGCAGCATGTTTGGTGGCTCTGGCTGTCTAGCGGGTCGGTGATATTGATGTAGAGCCACAGGGTCAAGGAAGAAGCTTCAAGCATAAATGGTACAGGGAATCTATTGTAGAGGCTGGAAATGAAGCTCAAGTAGTTAACTTGAAAGTACTTTTACTATCTGATCTTTCATCAGTGTTAAATTTATAAAAAAGCAGCTTATGAGAGGTTAAAAATATTTGTAGATTCCTTTACTGCAGCTTATTTTTGAGTTCAGACAACCACAGGTGTTCTTGTCTGATTGGGTTTAAAGACCTGCATGTCTGATTAAACAGAGTGGACACTGAATCCCTGCATGTTGTAGTCGTCTTTTGAATGTTTCATCTCAATGATTTTATTAATAACATGCTAGATATTAGTTATCAGGATTACTCTTACAGGACATGAATATCCCTTACCCCCATATTAAACTACCAAGTGCTGCTTTGGAAACTACAGACTTAAAATTCCCTTCTGTTTTGCAACCCTGATCCAGTGATAGTATACAAGCGTACTGTACCCATTTAAACCAAAGTACCTGCAAGTTAAAAACAGCAACAAAAAATGCTTATCCAATAGTGTTTTTTTTCTGGCAAGATACAATGTCCGAAGTAACTATGAAAGAACAAGAATGTTGGTTGGTTTGGTGGTCAAAGCAAGTCCTGGCTAGCCTTCTCTTGGAATATTGGTCAAAAGACTGGGGTGATTAACTTTTGGTGGGGATCCAGGCTAACCTGACAAGCCAGATGGACAGCTCCATATATCTGCCACAGAAATATTTCACTAGTCCATCTGGGTAGGAGCCCTTTAAATTTGTTTTCAGGGGCAGAACGTTTAAAAAAAACACAAGCTTGTGATTGGATAATCATTCTGCTCGTCACATTCATCACAGACCAATCCACATCAAGCAGGGTTGCCTCCTATAATGTAGCAATGTTTACATTGAATTTGTCATTGTTTTTTTTTCTTTCATATATACATTTTATTTTATTATTTTGTTTATATTGGTTGCTGATGCTGCTCAGTTATTTTTTGAAGACTGTATGATGCAAAATGTGCCTGTTTGTTACTTGAAATGGTTGCATAAAGAATTGAAAAAAAAAAGTAGCATACATAGCGGCTAATTTAGGCGCTAACGGCTAACAACAGTTAATGACTGTTAGCTGCTAGCAGCTAACGGCCTTATACTATCGTCTTACACTAAATTGTACCACACAGATGATTCATTTAACACTTATATGTGACATGAACCTCGTCAAAGACAATCCCTACAAGTAAACTTCCAAGGAGGGATTTTGCCAAGTTTTACTAAGTATCAATGAGGACAATAGGCTAATCGGCATGTCTGTTCTCAACTTCCGGTTTTCAACTTCCGGTTGACGTCACGTCCGCATTCTGCAGCTCCCGCCTCTCTTCCCTGATTGGGCCGTTAAGAATTCAGCCGCGTGAATTCGTTGGACAATGGAGGCTTGCAAGACAGAGCTGCAGGATTTCAGAATCAGGCAGGTCTGTCTGCTCTGCAAGGCTAGATCCAGGCCTGGATCTTTATTTTTTTTTTATAGCACTGGGAAATAGGATAGTTTTTACCATTTTGCTAATAACTTGGCTAGTTATTGCTTTGGCAGAGGTTTTTAATCTCTGAGCACTTAAGGAAATATAGCCTGTCTGAATTGTTTCTAATATAAATTAGCCAAAAATACTTTGTGAAAATAAAGTCATGTGGTTGAACATTAGTGAAGTTCCGCTGGACTGTGGTGCCTCCTCTGCTGCCTTGCTTGGGTGAAAAGTCAGCAGGTTAGTCTGAAGGCTTGTCATCATTGAACAGTAAGATGGCGACTTTCTTTACATGATCAACACACATCCTGGCCTATGATTTTGATTTTACCATGAATAGTGTAGAAACCTAAATCAATCAATCAATCTTTATTTATAAAGCACTTTTCATACATAAAATGTTGCACAAGTTGCTGAACATTAAAGTAAACAAGCAGATAAGAGTCAGGGATAAAAATAATTGAAATACTACAATAAGATAAAATACAAAAATTGAAAAATAAAAAAATAAAAAGGAATCCATCTGCTCAGGGTGGCTTTGCTTCTTGTTCCTCTGAATTTACTTCACTCTTAATTTACTGAGGTCAAGAGAGCATCATGAGTGCGTTCAATGTCAAGTTACACTGAGAGCTCTCTCTTGGATCAAACTGTTCACTGCTCTATGTGCTACTTTATTGTATATTTTCAGTTTGATTGGCTCCCTAAAGTTCAGATATGAATTTTTCCTCCAAGGTTGGTTTATTCTAGGAATTACAAATACAAATTATGGGCACTGTGTAGGGATGGGATGAAATATCGTTGGCAATATATCACGATACAGTACGTCACGAAATGTATCGAGTTTGAAAAAAATGGATCGCGAAATAAAGACGTCACGTCCGGTAATAGCACATGTGACCAGAAGTGACGACAACAAACGTTAGCACCAACTACCTTGCCTCCAAAAAGCTGAATGATGGAGTCATATGAGGTCGAAATTGAGGACGCTCCACCTGGATACAAGTCACCTGTCTGGCAGTATTTTGGCTTTCTCAATGTATTTTTTTTTGGGGCATTTTTTGCCTTTATTGATAGGAGAGAGACAGTGGATAGGCTTGTGAAAGGGGGAGAGAGAGTAGGGGAAGACACTCTGCAAACTGGTCACAGGCGGGATTCGAACCTGGACCGGCAGAAGCATGTACATGGGGTGCCTGGTTGCTAACCACTCCGCCAAACCAGCACCCCAGTATTTTGGCTTTCTCATTAAAAAAGACGAAGGCTGCATTTACATGGTGCCGAAAACTGTCAAATCCGATAAGTTTTCTTTGCGTTTTGGCCTTGCGTTTAGATGAGAACGAGTTGCGTTTGCATCTAAAACGGAAACTTTTGAAAACGGGCTCCTGAGTGGAAAGATTTGAATCCGCTCTCCATTCAGCTCCGTGTAAACCCGTATCAAGGTGTTTCAGGGTGAAACGCTGACGTCACCGCATGCGCAGTACTCTTTCACATGAAGGCTGTGCACGCATACCAGGAACAACAACAGCTTCGGCCGTCTGCTGAGTAACATGTGAGCGTCTTACCCTGCTCGGTTTGTTATGCAGACAAAACTATTCAGACAGATTTGTTGTCCGAACTGATTTGTTGTCCAGAGAAGAAACTCCTGCGTCTCTGTGTGTCTATTCACCATTGTTGTTTGTGAAAGTTTTTCTTCTTCGTTCGTGTGTTGTAGCAGCGCTGCCTCTCTGCAGACCTACACCGCCATCTACTGAACCGGCATGCATACTACAGCGGATTAACTTGTCTCCGAGCGTCGTCGTCTGAACACAGAATTCTAAAACCCAAAGGACTGCGTCTTTAAGTCAGGAGTGTCCATGTAAACGCAGCAGAAGACGGCAAAAATGAGCCTACCGCCCGTTAGCATACACTCTCTCTAACCTCTCTAGGTTAGAGAGGGGGTTATTGTTTGTGTTTGGCCTGTTAGGCCTTGTGTTTTCCTGTGTGCAACTCAAACAAAAACAAATAAGTTGTAATTACACAGTAATATTTTTTCCTTTTTACTCTTTTGATATTGTATCGTGACGTATCGTATCGTGACCCGGGCATATCGGGGAGCGCCGTATCGTGAGTTTAAGTGTATTGTCCCATCCCTAGCACTGTGAGAAATAATAAAAAGAGAAATAGGTGCAAATAGAGAGAAATGTAATGGCAAAATAGAAATTGACAACATTTAGCTGGATGTTAAGTACAAATCAGAGAAGTCAGATTTGATAATCACACACCATACTTATTTGAAATTAACACATATCTAGCCTTTTTGTAACATTGTACAAATGCATGCATAGATTGATATACTTATGCATGCAAATCCATATTAACATACTACTGTATTTATGTGTAGTGCATGTGTACAAACTCAAACACCTGTCCTTAAAACATATTTAGAAACTAACAAATACATGATTTTTACTGACCTGGGTAAGAATCCTGTTGAATCCAGTTATTTTAATCCATGCCATTAACAAGGTGAATATACGTTTATCAACCACCCATTAAAAATAAGGGATTTCCTTCGCCAGTACATTGAGGCTAAGAGTAAATTATAACAACTGAAGTACACCCAGTAAAACTTGAGCCCTATGGATTGTTTCTAGTTTATGTTCAATTTAATATATATATATAATGTTCTTATATTATCCAACACAAGGAAGAGATCTTTTTTGTTGTATCCTTTCACCATATGAATCTAATCATAAGGCAGTGTGTGATTACGGAAGTTCAAGGTCAAATCTGGGAATGTTAAAATAATAAACTTAAAACCCCAAGTCATTAGTCTCCGATTAAATATGAGTCAGAAGACATTTTCCTCGGTTAAGCTTATCCTGTTCTGATTGTCCTTTGTTCATGGTAGCCTTTCATTTAAGGAAAACCACCTTGTGATTTTCAAAAACAAATGAACTGTTCCAAAAGCCAGTACAGCTGGATATTTAAATGCCTCTTTAATGCCCCCGCAGGTTTATTATTTATCTCATTAGCAGCCCTCAGATCTTTTCTGCACATGCTGGAGGTCATTAGTGTATTGAAATTGTTTACTGTAGTGGGCACCTGGATATGTCTGTACTAATGCTCTTGCTTTATATGTCAGAAATTACAAGACTTAAGGAAAAAAAAAGGTCCTGTCCTCTCCTTTTAATGTGCTTTATTTTGCAAGAACCACCCACCAGCACCCAATCAACTGCTGTGATGAAAGTTTCACTCAGTGCCCCACCCCTCCATAGGCACACAAGCACACTGCTGCTATTTTACCCTGTTTGATCTAGCCCATGGTGCATTGTTGTCCTCTGTTCTGGGGGCACAAACCCATAACCTTGGCTAAGATGAAAGGCCCGTGCCATGCCCCCAGTAAAGCTTGCACTTCTGGCCCCGGCTGCTGCCTGCTGTGGGAGATTCAACAAACACACACGCAGGCTTTCTGGAGCCACATCCCAGACGGAAGAGAGCAAAGAGGGGGCCTAAAGAGCAACTCCGGCTCTGGCTGTGAGCCACAGTGGCCTAGCGGGAGGGAGAGCATGTCCTGTGACTGAAAAGGTCACCAGGGGTTTCTTTGTCCATCATATTCCTCACTATTCCAGCTTGATGACCTTTTGCAGACCAGGATAATTGCTGTGATTTGGTTATGTGAACAACTAGCAGTCATGGAAAAATCTGTTGTAGTTTTCATGGAGAGTTCCCAGTCATTGTGATATTTTTAGTACTGTTGGCATCGTGGCTGTAGGGATGGCAATAGCCGTATGTTTACAATAATATCTTAATGGTTTCCTGATGCTCTAATGCCACCAATCTTAGCTTTTTGTTTGGAGTGAACAGATATTCAGTAATTGCCAGAACATTCTGTACAGATGTTCACATTTACCACATGATGATTAAAATGACTCTGGTAGTCTTTGAATGACATCAGAAGGCTCTAGTTTTTTTGTTTTTATTTGTTCAGAGTAATACAGGACCTGAAATTTACTTCGTGGGCGTAATATCCCCTCGCATTGTTCCAAATACTGAGGGGTTGAAGGTTACCATCACACCTGGACAAAGCTAAACCTGGTTTGCTTTGTTGGGAAGTAGGTTCATGTGGGCTGGTGAGAAAGCTCATTGGAACTCTGGTGTCGACCAAGGATCTGAGCTCTTGGGATTTTTCACCCTGGAATTGTCCTGAAATTAACCGACTGCTTTCTTATGGCCCTTTTCCACTAGCACGCCTTGGCCCTACTCGATATGTAGTGTGTTTCCACTGGCCTGGTACCTCCGAACAGAAGCTAGTTTTAGTACCTACTCCACTCTGGTTCCAAGCGAGCTGAGTCGATACTAAAAGATGACGTCACCGACTGCAGGCTACTGATTGGTCAGACAATGTCATCATCGATGAGTCATGAGCGTGGCAACCGAGCATGCTAGCGGTAGCTACCATTAGCTTACCCTCATACGTCTTTTCTTTGCAGCTCGATTGGTCTCGCCCTCGGCTTCATTCTGTTGTATAGCTTCCAAAACTCTCCTCTGTTTTGCAAGGGGTATTTCTTCTTGCCACCTGCAGCCTTCTTCTGCTTTCCTTTTTTACTCGGTTTGTGACAAAAAGCCACAGATTGTTGTGTCGCACTCAAAATGACGTCACTGCAGTGCCGCTCAGCTGTTTACAGCGACACTGCACCCTGTTGGGCAGGTGACTGGGGCTAATGGAAAAGCAGCACAAGGCGAGTAGAGTAGAGCCGGGTAGAGTCTTGTAGAGTCGAGTAGGGCTAATGGAAAAGGGCCATTAGACACTGTTTACACAACAACATTATCACCAGACACTGAGATTTTTCCTTACCTTTTTAAAAGCACTTCAAATGCACATGGAGACAGTGTGGAAACAATGCGCGTCAACAGGGATTAGCGAGAATGACTGCAAAAGTGGTCGCATCCATGCCAGGCCAGTAGTTGGTGATGTTAGTTTGTAGTTAAACAGCGGTGTCACAATGACAGTCTGCACACCAAAGCTTTACAGTAAAGACAAACTTTGAAGTTATGTTTGCCTAGGACTCATTCCTTGGCAAATATAACAAATGAGTCTCTGCTGGTTGGAGTATTACCGCAACAAATCCACATTTTGTTGGAGGAGCGATAACAAACGGAGCAGAGTAAGCAGCACACTTGTTCCTCGGTATTCAGCTGTTGTTGATCAGAGGTGCGTGTACAACCTTTATCTGAGGGTACTGCGCAAACACTGTGCTTCACCATTTTTCCTGACAACTCTAGGGAGTAACATGGAACCCTGTGTACTTGACCTGTGACTTCCAAATGAGTTCTTCCTTGAGTCAGAGACTACGTTTTTTAACGTTATTTTAACTAAAATATCTAAAATATTCCAGTCACACTTGCAAAAAAAAAAGAGATAAAATTATCCAGACTTTATGCTGGTGAGCTGTTTATGTAAATGAAAACAGCTGAATCGTTCACCAGATTGTGAACACAGCAGCAAATCGGCGTAATTCACTGAGAGCAAGGAGAGGGCTAATGATAGTCATCCTGGCACAAAACCAGATAAGATAGACCTGTTGTAGGAGATGTTTGTTTGACTACAAGGGGGCTCATACGTACTTCAGTGTGCATCTGGACATCAAAGGTGTTGTTTTCAAAGCACATCATCAAAGTTTTGAAGATCAACTTCTCTAAAACAATCACCACCAGGTCTCTCTCCCATCTGATGAGCCGTCTCCTGCTACTGCTGTTTGATACAGAGCTAAATCACTGCAGCTTTCTTTCACCAGTGAAATTGTCTTGCACAAGTGATGTTGCTTCATATTCATCTCTGGGCACTGTGGTCTTTTGTCGCTGCTCTTGATACACTATTTGACCTGTGTTAGTAGGGTTAGATACAGATTGTGACGTAAAGCTCAGCTGCCTTGTTCACTGTTTAATGATGTCTGACATCTGCTGCATAATTTTTGGCATCATGTTCTACCTACCTTTGTCCATTCTGCCAATATAGGGTATATATGTGCCCAATCTATACAACCAAAATATCTTCTCTAGATGCCAGTAAAGATTTTGATTTATGCCAAAACTGGTGATCAAAGTTTGAACAAGTATCTGCTGATACAGATGTTATTTCAGCAGATGATCACTTCTAATCCAAAGAAATGCTATTGTCAAGACAATGACATCTCTTCCAGGTTTGTTTTGCACAGCACACCCAACCAACAAAGATTCAGACTATTTTTAAGGCAGAGCCCTGACAAACAAAGTCTTCCTTGTCCTGCACATTGCTTCAAGGAGGTCACTGGATGCTGCATTAATTGGATGATACATTACATTATGATCTGTGCTTTTTATTTTTGAGCACAGTCTTGTTTTACCATGTGCCATCCCTTGTAATTTATCTCTTTAGTCATGTAGAGATTTGATATGACTCGGTCTGTGTCCTGTTTCCTCTAATGTATGAGTGGAATTTAGTCATGGCTGGTCAGCTCTGCGTCCTGGGCTGCAAACCTTTTAATAGTATCAGGAAATGAGCTCGAGCAATTGAGCAGTGATCCAAGCTGGCCTCATTTCTACCCTTTGCTCTTTGTTTTGGCTTCAACAGGAAAACTTATGGGTACTTAAGTTTCCTTTTTGCTCATCAGTGGACTCATCATGGTTCATGCAGACAGACCTCTTATTTTTGAGATGTAATGAAAACAGCTGAGCTCAATTTTATGGTAAATGATGACTGAAACTGGGCTTAACAACCTTGTTGTTCCAAGTAATGTGAACATGTTTCCTTCCTTGATGCTGTAAGGTCTAAACATTTCTTAAACTCTTTCTTATTATTCCCAGCTCCATACTTTCCTGAAGTTTATTCTGGCTTTTGAGCTACGGTGTATCCAAGCTCCATTTCCTGGCACACTACATTAAACACGTCTTTCCTGTAAGGTTAAACAGTCAGTAGGTTACTCGTTGTGACTGCTGACCTGTGACCACTCCTATTCTTGACCATCCTCTGATGTTCTCTATAGTGTGTAGTTGCCAGCAGTGTGCCATTTCTGCCATTTGGGTATTGCATTGGTATCAGTCACAACAGTCCCTGCAAAGATAGATCATAAATTTGTCTTAAAATGTGCAGTACAAGTTGAAATGATATCATCATAAATGTGTAAAATGATGTACAGCATTATAAGTTTCAATTGTTTGAAAGTTTTTCACCACTTTTAGGTCCAGAAGCTTGAAGGACCAAACTGAGGCTTTAGTTTCGCACTTATGTCAATGAAAATGTCGTCTTTAGTTTTGCCTTCTGGCTGTGCCTTCCTTCCATGGCAATTTTTATGTGCAGTATTAAGTGGATTTTCTCAGCTTTATAGCCACAGTGTAGGAAGGGTGAATAAAACTGTTGAGCGAAGCTTTTTTTATACAGAGCCACAGCTTCTCCATCTGTGCTCTTCTTTATATGAGGGTGCAGGATATATGCTGGAATGATGTACTCTGATGTTGCAGTGAAGCAGCAAACACATCTAAAGGTGCCCTTTAACTGGTGTCTTGCTTGTCTTACGTCAAGAATTATGACAAGAACTAGGTTATGTGGCAGCAAATACAGTTAAAGTTGAATTTGTGGCCCCTAAACTTAGTACATCCTTTGAAAAGCATGTTTTTTGTGAAACCTTCTCAAGGGCTGCTTGAGAAGCTGACTAAATAGTTAAAGTAGAATAACAAAACAGCTGTAACCAGATTTACAAGCTGTTTAAAACCGGCCTGTATGTCTTCTTTTCATTTGAGGCCCAAAATCCCATTCAAATGCTCTGTCTTAACAGTAATGCAGCTTTCCATCATCAGAGACGAGGATTGTCCCACTCAATGTC
The DNA here is from genome assembly GCA_036419115.1 of Scarus forsteni. NCBI lineage: Eukaryota > Metazoa > Chordata > Actinopteri > Labriformes > Labridae > Scarus > Scarus forsteni. The sequence goes on along the minus strand of JAZDUH010000341.1, from coordinate 29,329,240 downwards.
TGGTGCCTTGCAGACAAAATGCCCTGTTACCCAAATGTAAATAAAGGACTTTGAATAAAAAATAGCAATAGTAGCATCTCATTGTAACGCTGCAGTTTTGTATTTTTCAGGGATGCACAGTATTTTCCAGACAATATTGGTAACAGCAGATAATTGACTAAAACTTGATCAGTAGTATTGGGAGATACTCTTCTCTAATTCAGTGCAAAGTTATGATTTGCGTGGGGTTTGCTGTTTTTAACTGACAGCAGTTATTGGGTGTCGTCTTTGCAGAGATCAGGTCAGAGTCAGACTCCTTTTGAAACTTATTTCTAAACCCAGAAAGATGTATTGATGAAACCTGGTCTTGAGTTTGAAAGCAGTCTTCCGTTATATACCAAACAAAAAAATCAGTTCTTTTAATTGGCTTTTAGAAAAGTATTTTTTCTGAGTTTGGACAGTCTTCATCCTTTCATGTTAACTTTGTTCAGCTTTTTTTTTCAATAATTTATCACAATGTTCCTTCAATATATGTTGTTTCTGGTCCATTTAAGGAAGAGATCAATCCTCCAGAGGTGGAAAAAGAGGAGCCTCAGGTACCTCCAGTGATTGAAGAGAGCCACAAGCCGTCCACAGACAACCTCCAAGAACGAAGAGCCCTGGCCATAGCAGCTAAAGCTCAGGAGATAGAAAAGGTATGCAAACTTCAGCTTACTTTGACCACCTGTGTGAGAAAAATAACAGTTCAGACAAGGCAGCTTGATTCAAAGTGCAAACTAAAGGGTTTACACTGATGAAACAACAATTTAAAAATAAATGAAACAGTTTAGTTTGGATAGATTAAATAATTCAGAGTACAGTATTACACTTTGATATAAAAGGCAAACTCAAAAGAGATGATGAAACTGGTACAGGAGATTAAATAAATGGCCACATTTTGAAGTCACAATCTCGCTTCTCTTCATACTTTATTATTCGAGCAGTGTCTTTTGAGTGCTGCTCGACTGGTTGATTTAATGTGACTGACAAGTGGGAGATCAGTCAATGAGCAAATCAAGAGTCCACACAAGCCCTTCATCTTCAGGCCTGAGATTCAGGATTTTTACCACACTTTTGCATCTTGTCTGCTGTGTAAAAATGACACAGCAGCTTTAAAAAAAACTGTACTTTTTAGTTATGCACAGTCATTTTAGCTCCAGTTATTGCTTGGCTCTTGTGCTTTAAACACAGTCACACATCAATAGTCCTTTCAATCAATCAACATTTATTTATACCCAAGAAAACATTGAGGGGCATGCTCATTTACAATTATATCAAGTCAGTTACATAAGAAATTGAGTAAATACAAAGCAATAAAAATAAATTTTAAAAATCAAAAACAATTTTAAATATCAATAAAAACAGCCACACTTTAACAAAATGGCATTAAAATCATCAGACCTGAGATGATGAATAAAACACTGAAAAAAGCAAGCTTCAACAAAAGGGCATTTACAACATCAGGCCTGTGATGATGAATATGACATTAAAGGTCACAGTTAGATCAAATAATCACATACATAAGGTTGGGAGAGTAAAATGAGATTTCTAAAAAGCCCAAAAGGTAGAAGCTCCTTAATCTTGAGCAGCTCTTGTAGCCTGTTCAAGGACTCAGGAGCAGAATAGGAAAAGGCCATCTTTCCCAGTTCAGACCTGACTCGTGGCACATATAACAAAAGCCTGTCGGAGGAGCGTGTATATTGATTATTCAAAGAAATATGCAGAAGCTCGGTGAGGCAGGATGGTAGTTTTTCTGAAAGGGCTTTATAAATAAAAAGGTGCCAGTGAAAATCACATCTCACCTGTAGAGAAGACCAGCCAACCTGTATAAAGACACTAAACAGTAAAGTTTTAAAAAGAAAACATTTTTGAATTCTTAAGTTACATAATTCATTAGTTCCCAGGATATTGAAGTATCCCACCGTAAATGTTAGACCTCAGCCATGAAGCTGTCCTCTCCTCACATAGTCCATATGTCTATCTTGTACTGTCATATTTGACTGGCTGAGTTCTGTCTGTTTGCCAACCATTTTTTAAAAACATGAAAAACATCACATCTAAGATCACTCCACTCACAGCTCTGAACTCTGTTTAACACTGAAGTTTGGTTTCTGAGTAGCATTGTTGATTTTTAAGGTTGCTTAAAGAGAGAGAGGGTATGATGTTTTCTGTTATGTCCATTTCTGTATGCAAAGATTGAGGCATCACTCTGTGAATGTACCCCTTTTTATTATTGTTGTTTCATCGTTTTGTGCATATCTTTGCAGCAGACGCCTCAGCACTGTCTTTTTCTTATACAAAGTCTCCTAATGTTACAATGCAATTTGAAGTGAAGCCTTCAAGAAGATGTTTTGGGGATTTTATTAATCCTTCTGATAAAAGCCAAGATTTCAGTAAAGCGAATGTCAGTGTACTTAACCACTCTATACCGTTTCCTATTTATAAAATAACTTGTTTTTTATCTGTATTGTATGCAAAATTTGTTTTTTAACAGTAAACCAAACTTCATTTTTCCTTGTAAGAGCTACAAACAGCAATATAATATTATCACAGCAATATTACTAGCTAAAATTAGCATTTTGCTGTGGAATTCATTCTTTTAATTTAGTAAACTAGCAGACTTCATGCATTTTAGAAGACTCTGATACCAGCAGTATATATTAGGAGAAACTTTTATTTTTGAAAATATCTTAATTATTGAAGCAGCTAAATCCTGATATGCACAACATAGCAATAATTGTATTCTGCATCCCAAATGAACTAAACTTTTAGCAGTTGCATTTATCATGTGTGAGAAGAGTTTCATATTCAAAAGGGTATATAAAACATATTTAGATATTAAAGAAACAATAGGGGACACTATACTAGATCATAGCCATGAACCTGAGTGAAAAACTCACAGAATACAGAAAAATATGTTTCACATGTCTTGCTATTAAAAAAAGTGCAATGTTTTCCATAACCTGGCACAACAAATGGACTGTTCTATACACAGTATTTCTGTAGTCCGTCTGAGAAAGAGCCATGGAAATGTTTGGGTGTGGGCATAGACTTTCAAAAGCATTTCAGGCAGAGGGTTGGCTGTTCAATCCATCTAAACATTTGAAGGATCAGTCAAGTAATGTAATAGATGTGTGCTACTTCTGTGGTATAAAAGAGAGAACATGAACCCCTGTGGACAACAAACAATTGCCAAAACATCGCAATCATGGACAAAAAAGCACACATTGAACTCTTGGAAGTGAAGCAAAAATGTTTGTAAATGTTTGTAGTATGTCATTTGTTTTTTCATTCAACAAGGAAATACGGTCAAGATCTGATTAAACTGCTGCAGAAGCTGTTAGCACCGATGCTAATATCTGTTCAAGCAGTCACTTAGCTCCCAGTCTCTTTGGGCCGCTAGCAATCGTAATTACTTAGTTACTGAACATAAAATCAGGCTGATCTATCTGCTCTGCAAAGTGTTTCCCAATATCTGATATGCCAGTATTTCCATTCTTATTATCTCAGATACCATAAAAGCTGCTTCTTAATTTAGGTCTGTTACTTTTATGGTTACAGTCCATTTGTATGAGAAACATATGTGAAGCAAGAAAAAAATATTCTCGAGTAAATGGCACAAAAATTATTCAAGCTGATATTCATTAACAGTGAGGTGAACTACTATGGAACATGTGTACATCATGGCGGTATTAACATCTTTTTATAGTATATGGATCAATTTTCTTGGTTTTTGGTCTTCGTCGGGCACATACTTAACTCTTACTGGCAGTTTTTTTGAAGCATGTTTAAGACAAATTAAAACTTAATTGTACCCCAGTGACTCATTGCTTACTGTTTCAAAAAGCTTTTACAGTCCTCTCATTACAAGTAGGTAATTTGTCAGACTTTTCTATAAATGTCAGCTTGGTATGCTCGTGACACATGCTGTATTCTTGGCAAACAATCCCTCATATATGTTGGCCTTGACTCCTCTGACTCGCACACGGCTTACTTTACAGGCTGGAATTATTACTGGAATAGAAAACCTGATGGGGTTTCTAACAAGGCAGGAAATTAACTTTTCTGTCCATTAGTACCTACCGTGGGTTTATCCTTGAGTTCACTTTTGGTGACCTCCATACGTTCTGTTTGAAAAGAAGAGACCAGTAAAAAGTGATCTTTGTGTAAGTGGTCGCCAAATTTATCTCCTTTTTTCTTGTGGCTTCCTTTAATCTCCATCCTGACTTGAACTGCTTATTATTCCCAGTTTAGCATCCCACATGCCTCAAGAATCACATTTCTCCCTCTGTGTGTATATAAAGATGAGTCACACACACACATGGGCCTGGGTAATTGGGTTAGGGTAATGTTCACAGGACAAGAACCCATAAACCAAAACAGGAACACAAGTACGGCTCAGACATGCTGCAGCTCTGCTCTGACAATAAATTTCAGGGGTCGACCTCTCAGCAGAGCGCAAACGGCCTCCGGGCCTGAGGTTCCAGCTCTGCTGGGTTATCTAATGAAGCCCATCCCTGCACCAGTGAGCACCACCGCTGCTTTACTGGGACCGTTAAACCCAAGCCAGCTCTGCCCTGGAGCACACACTGCGCTCTCACATATAGCTGCGCCACAGAGCCTATAGGCAGTTAGCTTGATGCTGCTGACTCTGCAGCTTGTGGCTTGTTTTATAGCCTGTCTTTTTCTCTCTCCCATCTGTGTCGACTTCTTTCATGCTCTTTTGTGTAAACTTGACTTCAGTTTCTCAGGTGTTTGTTAGTTTGTCTACGGAGAAAGCATGTAGATCTCATCATCCAAACTCATTTATACATGGATCAAATCTCAGCACCTCAGTATTGATCACTTGATAATTAAAGTTGGCCATTTGAACAGAGTTTGTGTTGTTTTGTTTCACCATGTCTCTACTTCATGACCTCTTGGTTGAGCTCATACCACCAATAAAAGTTACGTGAGATAGTATTATTGTGCAGAAAAGGTTAAGTTATCTGTATAGTGCTCTGGCATTTGTACTTTTGGTTAATGGTGAAGTTCCATTTTTCAGTCAGAAGCAAATATAGGTGTAGTTCACTCTAGAGACAGAAACTGAGTTTCTACACAACAGACTAAAAAGTTTTGGGGTGCTGGTTTGGCGGAGTGGTTAGCAACCAGACACCCCATGTACTTGCTTCTGCCGGTCCGGGTTTGAATCCCACCTGTGACCAGTTTGCAGAGTGTCTTCCCCTACACTCTCTCTGAATCTGAACACACTATAGAGGGAAAACACGCTATGGTTGATATTTAGAATTGGAGATCTTCTCTACCATTCTCCCTTCCTGCTTGTATGTCAACAGGGCATGCCTTTTAAAATACATAGGTATGTGCAAATAGGACAGTAAGCCTATGATGAAATATGTATTTTCTGTATATATTAGTTAAATGGGCAATGCACCAATCAGGCTTTCTTAGCTGATACCGATCACCAGTCAGTGAGATCAACCAGTACCAGCACAGACAAGGATCATGTTTTTTGTTTTGTTTTCACAGCTTCTTGGGTGTTTGCTCAAAAAGCAGCAAAAAAAGCAATCAAACCATAAAAATACTCTATCACTTGTTTTGAGTCATGTGAATTAACAAAATTATTGACAGACTGACAAACATTTTATTATCCAACAGACAAAACAGTGCAAAATGACTTGAAAGGCAGCAAGTTTATAAGATGAACTCAGTTGCATAATGTAAGTGCTGTAATTATTTCACACCGCCAAGAAAACAAACTCACCTCAACTCAGCAGTATTAATCAGGACCATAATTAAATCTCCAACTCTGTAAATGACACTTAAACACATGATGCTTCCTCAAATACTACAACACATCACAATTTTGCCAAAACGCATCACCCAACCCGTGCATATTTGTGTTGCAGTGTTGATCTTTTAGCTTTGTTGTTTTTTCCCTAGTGGTCTAAGTGCGAAATTCAATTCAGACTTTAACAATGGATTCATATTTTGAAGTTAAAGGACTGATAAAGTTCTGAAAATTCCATGGTAATTTATTTAAGAGTTTGACAGAGCAGCAGAAGAGTGGATAAACATCCACAGGTGAGCAAGAGCTTAATCCACAGATGATTAGTATTGGTCACTACAGGCATTTATTTCTATCAACTTTTCTTTTTTAAAGCTAACATTAGCCAGTATTGAATGGTGCTCAATTGATGGGACCACCTTATCTTTTATTACTGAGTCGAGCTCAGAGCTTTTCAACCTGTCTCTTACATGGACTGTTGTATGACGAAATATAATCAATTAATTTTTAGAATGAAGCCAAATAACATGCAGAATTTTGTACACAGACATTTCTGCATGTTTTTATGAGATTGTGAAATTTGTAGAGATGTTTAGAAATCAGTAAGTAATCATGTAACATTATGGTAAATGGAATATCAAACACAGTGACTGCATTTTTTAAATTTTAATAATATTGATCAGCATTTCCAGATATCATGTTTTTCTTTGTGTGTTGTTTGGTATGTTTTTGTACTCTTATTTTATCCCATATAATATCCAATATACCACTGTGTGGTCTTATACAGAAGTTTGTATTATGCACAGGGTATCACATTGTGTATTGCTTAACATCCCATCAATTGCCATTTTTGTGTGTCTTGTTTGGCGTTGAATGGTTTACTTCATTGTGTATATTTGTTTATCATGTGTGTAATGTTGTAGGTTATATGGCTAATCATATTGTGTATGTCATTGTGTATTAGTAATGTTTTGTGCATCACAACACAAATTGTTTGTTGTTTTATTGATCATATTGTACGTCATAATTTGTACTATATCATATATTGTAGTGTGCATAGAATCACGTATCATTATGTATCATACTGTGTATCATTTCACAGGTTACCCTGTGAATCTTATCCTGAGTCTGTACAGTTGGCACTTTCCCTGCCTGAATATCCACTCTTTTCCAAATTCTTGCATGTTGAAACACTCATGTATTTGCCTTTTACATAGTACGTTACAAATGGACACGTCCAAATTTAATCCGGTGTGTTTTCTATTCTGATTTTTGTGTGCACTGATCAAAACCTCAGGGACTCGCCTTCACATGGTTCTCGGTCCCCTGCCAAAGCAGTATTTTGGAAAGGCATGCGCACTTGTTTGGAGGCTGGTAATAATTTCCCATCATGCCCCGAACACTCAGCCAAACACTCTCAAGTCAGACTTTCTTTTTCAACGCCAAAACAACTAAGTCACTTTCTCATGCGGCACTGTTTCTGTTGCAGTTGGCGGCCCACGTTCGAGCCTCTTGACAAGTGTCGGCCAGATGTTTGGCTTTCTCCGCCCAATCTGGTCTAGCCATCTTATTCTAAACACACAAACACACCACCGCCTGGTAGCTCCTTGCTAACTGTCTCTACATTTTCCATACATTCAAAGCTACACTTTCCATCATCTGCCAGACGTCGTGCTGGGCCTCATATAGCAGCACCGCAGTGTGTGTTTGTGTAGTTAAGTGAAATTGGTCTGCTGAAATCTAACCTGAGCCCCACTCTCATTGTCGGGGGTTGACTTTGGCTGCAGTACAGACTAACTGGTTACATTGAGTGACAAGGCATGAGAGGCAATAAAGTGCATGATGCTTTACTCCTCCTCGAATACCCAGGCCGTTCTACAAAGACAGTTTTATTTCATTTGTTGAGGAAAATCTAAATATACTTGGCTCTGAGACAGACAGCCAGACAGTTCCAGCCTGGGTTTATTTTAGGCACAAAGAAGGCAGAACTGGACCAACGCCCCAACTCATGCTCTTTTCTCCAGCCAGGTAGCCTCACTCCCTTATCCTGCTGAAACTGGCTTCAAAATAAAGTTTAATGATATTTTATAAGAGAGAGCTTGGGAGACGATTCTCGAATGACCCCCACCCAAAGTCGAGAACTGGTCTTTTCCTTCCTGATTGGATAACAAGGGAGGTGGTTTCAGGAAGTGCGTTTGTATACAGGAAGAACATTTTCAGCACATTGTTATCAAGGAACAACTTTCCCTGTATTCACAGAAGTTGTCCACACACTTGATTGGATATTTCCTCTGAATAAATGATAAATAATCAGCTGCTGAATGAGACAGTTGAGCCATGCCTTGTTACTAAGTTTAGAGCAGTGGACTGCATTTTTGCTTATAGGTTTGTCAGGCTGCCTGTCATGTGTCATCTGAATCTTTTATTTTCCATAAAGCTGCTCATTCTCAGAGGTTGTATATCTTTTCATTCAACACTCATTCCTGAAAGTGTTATTCTTCTGGTCAGCAGAAATTGCTGGTTAAGTTTTCATCTGATTGTTGGATCTAGGTCAGGCTAAGTGGGAAAACTGAAAACACTTTCCTCTGCCCACAAACTACAGATGTGGGGAAACTCGCTAAGAATGGATTATGGGCAATTATGGCAAGAAAAAGTGACTTTCTGGCTCCAGCCATCTGCTCCACTCCTAGGTCTAACTCAGAGAGCAAAGAACCTGATTATATGAAGATGCAAATATGAATAAATCAGTGGTCACCAACCTTTTTTGATCCAGAACACAGAAGATTCTTACAGGAAAAGCTACCTGTTCAAATTCACTAATTCCCATAAAAAAATTGGACTTTTATCCTGACAAAGGTCGTCCCGAGGTCTCATGTTTATCTCTGACAGAACTTTCCATTCTTCAGCTTTACAAAAATGTTATATTAAGCTGTCTGAATATCTTGCAAAAACTGAAAACTAATAGAGGAAAGGGTAATCAGTTCAACCAGACTGATTAAGCATATTAGCTGTTTTCAGCAAATCCATGAATCTGTGCTTGTAGGATGAAACCACCAAATCCCACAGCTAATCTGTTGTGTTGTACTTGTGGACTTCTTGAAAAGAAACATTGGGGAGGATTTTGACTAAAAGGAGAACAAAAGAAGCAGTGGATTAAATCAAGGATAAACTTTTTATTTTTTGGACCTCTTGCTACACAAAATTTAATAAATCAATTTAATTGAGGTATTACCTGGCCCTGCTCTGCATGTAGGAGGTCCATGTTCACAGAGTATCATTTTGCTCACAACTGTTACTGCATTATATTCGCATATAATGTTTTTTTTTTTCAAAAGCTCCACCCCCTTCTTCCTTTAAAACAGTTAGGCTGTGGATTACTCAACTATGCATAGATTCAAAGCACAATACTTTAAGTTCAGTTTATAGAGTTGTAGCTGTAACTGAATGTGTTGTTTGTTTTTCTCCAAAGTTGTGTCAAGATGTTGTTGAAAAATAAAATGTCCTGATTTCTTGTAAAAGTACTTCCCTGTGAATAGTGAGGACTTTTCTCATGACAAAGGCCTTGAGGTTAGGGTTACACATTGTTGCATTAGTTCCCTTTTTTAATATATTTTGGTAGAAAAAAAGATGAGTCTTGAGTTCAAACACACCTGTCTTAGCTGAGGCAATAGAAAGCTGCCTCTGTTTATTCCAGCTTACAGTCTGGCATGAAACAAACATACTGAGGCTCTCAGTAAGGTGAGCAAGCCGACTTTGTTCTGCTTATATTACAGACATCAATAGGATACAGTTGCATCTTGTTGTTGTGAAGTAGCTTATTGACATTTTAAACACACAGTGCTATACACAGAATAGATGCAGTGCTGTTCAGTCTGATTGTGTGTGTGATTGCCTTGCTCTTACATTTATTGTATCAGATTGAATCATGCTCAAGACTGGACTCCATCTGTAACTGGTCGTGTTACAAATCGCCTTGCTATGCTGCTTTAAGTTAATATATCACTCTGGTGGATGGTTGAAGGAGCAACCTGTTGGTATGGCATCAGTTTAGCCTTGCAAGTGCACTGCAACAGGTCATTAAAGTGTCATAATAATCCATTCTGTGGTAGAAAAACATACTGGCAAAGCTCTCAACATCAGCTTTCTGCCCAGCATTATACAGAGGTAGGACTACTGTCAGGACCAATTGACTGTTTGGTGTGACCTTTCATATTAATACTGCACCATACTTACCATCAGTTCCCAGAAGACAGTATTTTGTCCACATAACTGTGCTGTTGCTCAGTAAAATAAGCACAAACGAGATGTTGCACAAAGACAGTGTTTGCTTCCCAGTGCAGTTCAGGGTGCATTTAAGTTTTTATTTCTGCTGTGAATTAGAGTTCTGTCTGACTTAGCTGCACTGAAGTAGGGGGCTAAAAATACAACATAATTCATTTCTGAATGAGGCCAGAAATGTCTGTTGAAAGCAGCATCCTTGCTTATTTTAAAATTTCTCGAAATGCAAAGAACTGTCCCTAATTTCTTATGTAGCCCTTATACATGAGTGGAAGTAATTTGGTCCTACATTTTTGGAAAGCTGTCATCTGTCATAACAAGCTCATTAACTCAGTTTGACAGCAAAGTTTATTTTGGACTCCTGTCTACTTTGACTATTCATACTTTTCTAGGAACCATAAAACCCATAAATAAGTTTGTGAGTTAAATTGCCCTGCAGCAGAGAAGCTGTCGTAGGTACCCAGTGAATGACTGAAACTCACGTACGCCTGACCTTTACTAACACACATGGACAAACACAGATCTGCACTCAACATTAGTCATTCACTGTCTCCCTGTGCGAGCCTGGGGCATGAAGGCCTGACAGTCATTGTGAAGAATAGATGCAAAACTTATTTAGCTGAATTTTTAGATGGTTAAATCTCTCCATATTTAACGTGGGGGAAGATGGAAGGTAAGACAAAATGAGGCAAAGAGGGACTAACTATAGAACGTAATATGTGTTTAAAAAAGAAGATGAGGGACAGATGGAGACAACAGTAATTAAAGGAGAGCAACGTCCCAAAGAGGAATGGATGTGTGGGTGTCCCTCTGGTCTCTCACGGAGGACTTGGCAAAATACGTAGAACACCAAAGCATCACTGTGTCCGGTTATAAAAGTGTCCCACCATTTGATGTTTATTTTTAATAGTATAGTCATTTTGGGGCTCATCTTCTGATTGTTATGACGATGGAACAAGAGAAAACTGGAGCAAAGAAACAAATCTTTGAATGCACCTTTGTTTTTAAGTAGTCAAGGAATATGTAAACACCAGTTCATGCATTTTAATCCAATTTCTTTTTATTTCTTTGGTTTTAATTACAAGTAAAAAATAGGTTTTTTTGCAATTTTTTACATGATTAGAATGACAATCTTTTTGACAGAAGGAAAGACTCTTCTTTGCTCATAGAGAAAACAAATGCAAATGTTCTTGACGAACCGCGATTATAGAGTCTTCATTTTTAACCTACACATTAAGTCTTAACCAAAACACTGAGAATGGACACAGAGATTTAATTAACTTCTTTCTTCTATTCTTAGATATGATGTTTTGTCTTTGCTTCTTTACTGCATCACTTGTTTGAGTGGGAACGTGGTGTATGACTTTGAAATGCAGTTAGATTTGTGACTTCTCGGTTCCTTAATGATAGAAATACTGAAATTATATTGATCAAATCATGCTCAGCCCTCGAGAGAAATGTATAGCTTTGAAATACAGCACCAACAGAGTTATTGGAATTACATTTTTTTTTGCTTAGTACATAAAATCAACTCTTTTTATTTGCCTTTAAGTTACATTTTTGATATTTTAAAGTTTGATTCAACCTGCAAACTGTACTGTATGAAACTACACATAATTATAATTGCTATGTTAAAAATATCTTCACATATAAATAGCATGGCTCATGATCTGAGAAAATATAATATATATATGTAGCCTTCTTGATAAAACGGTAGCCTGTCTCACCCTGACTCATTCAAATGTTCATGGGTTAAAATGCTGTGACATTTTTCCCAATATAGAGCTCTTACAATTCAAGCCTTCCTGAAAATTATCTTTATAAAGCAGATCATAAAATTTCCTCATTTTGAAGTTCACTTTTATCTCATTTAAAGAGTCAGAAACTGAGACATATCTCTTTCTGGATTTTTCAGATTCTGACTGGTTTTTGTAAGGAACTGGGCTCCTGCTAATGTTTTATGAGACATTTGAGTCTTGGTGTGAAATCCCTGCTCCCAAACAGGACACCAGAACCTCTTCCTCATTGTCCCCTTAACACCTGTTTTAAGCCCCTGAGCCCCTCCTTAAAGCAAGCTTTATTGCCCCTCGGGCTACCTCGTCTTTTATAAAGGGCCCTTATTAAAGTGGAGAAGGAGAAGTGTTTATCTTTTGACACTACATGATGTGTGTTAACACCAGAATGATCAGCTCAGGCTCAGTGACACTATAATATTTACACCTAGGCGTCAGGTAGAGCAGGAAGGAAACAGCTTTTAATCTCCTCAAGTTAGAGCTTTTCTTTTTAAGGTTTTGACCTCTGCTTGTTAACACCTTTAGTCGTTAATCCAAGCACAAAGGTTTAGTCCACACGTTGAACTGAAGCTTTTCCCTCCTTTTTAAAGAATAATGCCAACCAATCACAGGAGGAACATAGTTGACCACATTGAAACACTACTGTCATGTGCTGTCAGGAGGAGCATGCATCAGTGTTTTGACTGCAGAGCATTTTCATGCCATTTAACTTTAATGTCTGTTTTATTTTAAAATATGTAGAAAACTGGTAAAGTTAAAGTCCAACTGATAATGGACCACGGGCCCTTACATTGAAGGTTCCAGGGACTTAATTATCAGGAACCTCTGTTAAAGGAACTAAATAGTTCTTGTGGTCTGTTTTCTGGGTTTCTACTAAGGCCTAAAATCTTAGGCCTTGTTTGTTTTTAACAAAGAAGTTGTAGTTTTAATCACATATTGATTCCTACCAAATTATTTTTACTACTTCAGTGCTTACATTAATTGTGATTTGTCCACCTTTTTGCCCCCTTGTTGTAATAATGATTTTGTTTTTACCCTCTTTAATCTATTTGTATTTACATTTAATGCCCAACTACTAGTTCTTTCAGACACCTGACTCTGTGCTGATTTTACATCCAGCATGCATCAGTCACCTGATCAACATTCTACCAATTTATGCTCTATTAAAGTTGCAAGCCTCCTCTCTTATTTTCTCGTCCTGTCTGCCCTCTGTTTTCTGCCAGCTCTGTCTCGAATCAGAGCTTCCACCTTGCTTTTAACCCTCTGCCACCTCTATCTGCCTGTGGCTCCAACAGAGGGTTTAAGATTTATTTGCGAGACTCCTACAAGCATGTGCACTCAGTGATAAGGCCCTGAACCTCACTTTTGGAGCTTTTCTACTCCGAAGCATTTCCTTGACTTTATTTGCCTTTTTGTTTTGTTTTTTAAATTAGGGATTTTACAGAGTATCTGGCACAGATTTTCATACCACCCCCATCAGGGTTCCAAGCAACCTTACCTGAGACCAAGGGGCCGTTTACAAGAGGCTGAATACAGTGAAATCCGATAAGTTTTAATTGCATTTTGGCCTTGCGTTTACATGGGAACACTATACGGACTGACCAATAGGGCTGTCACTTTATATTTGATATTCGAATAACTGATCGAATATGGGGTTAAATATCTTCAACCGAATAGTAAATAAATATTGGAATGTAAAATACTGAGTGTGGCGGCACATCAGGGCGCCTGGAGCAGTGGATCGTTCCGTCTAGCAGAGGATGCTGTGAGTGCAGCTTGACCCTCAGACACATCCGCTGCTCTCTTGACCCAAGTAAATAAAGAGTTTCCACTCCGGGCTGACATTAACAGCTCCGAGTATTTTTGGGGAGTATATATATGTGTGGGAGTATTTTTGGTTCTACACCGTAGATGGCAAACTTAAAAAAAAAATAATAATAATAATAATCGAATATCTTCAATTATTTGGGTGCATGTCCGAAAACCGTTTGACTTTGATTTTTGGAAAAGTGACAGCCTTAGTGCCCAAATCCCCAAACCTAAAATGATCCTCTATGCAGCTCCATGTAAACCAAAGTCAGTTTCAGGGTGAAACGCTGACGTTGCCACATGCGCAGTACTCTTACACATGAATAGTGTGCGTGCATATCAAAACAACAACAGCCCACATGCATGCAACAGTGGTTCATTTGTTTTTAGCGTTTCCGTCTGAATGCGGATTGACTTTGAATACGCCAAGGAAAAATCTTTCCCAATGGTGCCGAGTTTTTCTGAGCTGAACAGATTCCACAAATGGAAAAGCACTTTTCCATCCCAGTACCATACTGAAGAGATACATAATCTGTCACATGGCCTTTTATTGCCACAACATTGCCACCTTTAACTGACCAGGCTACCATACATGCCAGCTTAAGGCGGTGACAGTGCTGATGTCTTGATGCTCCAGTCTTCAGTGTTTAAACCAATGAGCCCCTCACACTTTTTTGTGGACCTTATATGCAACTTCAGTGTGCACAAAAGACCAAAATGCACAAAAAATCTAAGATACCCCCTATGTGTGGATTAGGTTTTTGACTGTATTTTGAAGGGATAGTTATCATCTCATTCTGTCCCCTTTTTTAATGTTTCTGCACGTGATCCCTCTTTGCTCATATTCCACTCCAGGTCTACCGCCAAGACTGTGAGACATTCGGCATGGTGGTGAAGATGCTGGTGGCTAAAGACCCCAACCTGGAGAAGCAGCTGCAGGTTCCCCTCAGGGAGAACCTCGGAGAGATCCGAGAGCGTTGCCTTGAAGACCTCAAGCACTTCATCAGCGAGCTGGACGAGGCCATACGGCAGCCAGAACCTTCTGTCTGTGACTCCACGACCCCGTCCACAACCCTACCAGGTCATAAACTTTCAAAGACTGGAATCAATCACAGCTCAGCTTATTGACAATTCTGATCTGTTCTTTGGGACTCTGAGCATTATTGGACTGACTTCTGAGGAGCGTTGGATGTGTTGGCCGGACTGTAGATTGCTGAGCAGCAACCAGAGAAGTAATTTAAAACAGAGAGGAGGTAGTGTTGAATAAAGGAGATGAACAGTGTTAGTCTTAAACAGATTTTTAACCATCAGCTCTTTATTGAACATGAAATCTTCTTGAATTGTTATTCTGTTCTTTTTTTGTTATTTATCACAGGTAAATGGTTATCATGGTTTACACACTTTAACCGGTTTCATTAAAACAATTTCAATATTGTGAATTGTTATCAAGCCTATAACTTTTCCAACAAAGTCTAAAAGAAAAGTTTTTGTACAATTTTCAAACAATGTACCTTTTTCCTTTTGCCGCACTCATCTTCGATTTGAAGCTGCTCAATGAGCTGTGTTTGTTTATAAATTTGTACTGTTTAAAGTAAGCCTGTTTTGTTCCTTATTGATGTTTTGTCTCATGTTGCTTTTCAGACTTTATGTTCTATGCCTTCAGCTTCTGTCTCTGTGTGAAAGTCCACAGGGAGAGATAATTTAGAAGATAGAGAGACAAAGCTTTGCACACACTGAGATGTCTCTGAAGGGTGTAGAAATGATGTTTTGTTAAATTTGAGCTTTGTTATACTGCGATCTGTTAAAATAAACTGCATAATTGGCACTGGCATTCTTGAACTTACATACTGTACATACTTATGTTTCTTTTCTTCGAACAGGACATTACAAAATAATCAAGTTGTGTTTTATTAATTACTGATAAGCATACTAAAGAGAATATAGAGTGGTGCAGGGATGACAAACTTGTATTATAGGCCAACATTATTTTTGCACTGTCCCTCGATTTAAAGCCTGTGGGATTTTTCTCTTGTGGTCTTGAAACACTGCAAAATGTGATGAACCTGACACATTTTTCATCAGGATAATATTCACAAAATTACCTAACCTTTACAAGTTTTAAGGCCTAAATGTAACTGGCAAAGGAAAAATCCTTCTGTTGAGTGAATGCAATGCAGATGCCACATATGTGACTCGGTCAGTGACAGAGAACAGCATGTGGTTATTAATATAAAAGGAAAAAGTAATTTTTGGTGTTTGTCATTTTCAGTGACACTTATTGTTGATTATGTTCATTCCAGAAATTTTCAATTTGAGTCAGATTTATGTTTGGAAAATGACGAAAGACGTGTTGGAGCAACTTAGCTTAACTCGTAACTATGACTGTGTGATGCTGCATTTATTTAAAATTTGATGTGTCCAGGCTTTCTCTGGACAATTAGCTTTAGCATTGATTACACTGTCGTTTCCTACAGTTTGTTTTAAATGGGACCTCTGAACTGGTCAAAATTTTAGTTTATGAAAAATATGTAAACCTAGCATCAAAAAATGGCCAATTGGAATTCATCTGAATTATTTCTACAATTTTTCATCAAATCTATGGACTTAGCCTTTTTTAAATAATTAATGGTCAAACCAGTTGTTGTATTCAAACTCTGGATGTTTTGTCATCTACATGCACCACTCCATACACATGATGTCACAGTCCATGAATCTGTGAAATCCCAGCCACCAAGTGGCAGAGAGCACAATTAAGTGACAGAAATCAGGGGAAAGCAGCAAACCGCTTTAATTCAGCGACAACTCTGATTTCTCAGAAATGTATTGACATTACTCACTGCAGGATCGAACCTGACACACTAAATGAACATTTTCTACTTCAAGTACATAGTATATTGTACTAGTCCGTCTGTACTACAGCTCAGACATAGTGTGTGGGAAGGGCAGAACTCATAAGACACTATGAAGATCACAACTTCTCAGGAGAGGAGAAACATGTATTCGTGGACAAATGTTCACAGTTTAGCTCTTTCTTAATTTAATGAAGAAATATCTCTTTTTCCTGACGCTAATTCTTTCTCTTTTGCTTAATCCACTTGAGGTTACATTCCCTCAAAACTGCATTGGCTTCGTTTGCACAACATGCATCTCGTTTAATCCACATATAACACTTTCTTGAGCCTGTCAGTCTACTTCCACTTAAACTTTTAACTCGGACACAGAGGTCAAATCAGTGCATGGTGTGCACAGTTGACTGTCCATGCCTTTGGTCTATGCTGATTGACATGCTTTGACATATCAGTCATTACAAGCCAAGTACATTTTTATTTTCATTAAATTCAGTTTTTTTCCTGCAAATTTGTACAAAACCCAAAACCAGTGAAGTTGGCACGTTGTGTAAATCATAAATAAAAACAGTACAATGATTTGCAAATCCTTCTCAACTTATGTTCAATTGAATACACAGCAAAGATCTTATAGCAACACTCAGTAAACATTTGGGAACTGAGGAGACCAATTTTTGAAGCTTTTCAGGTGGAATTCTTTCCCATTCTTGCTTGATGTACAGCTTAAGTTGTTCAACAGTCCGAGGTCTCTGTTTTTGTATTTTACGCTTCATAATGCACCACACATTTTCCGTGGGGGACAGGTCTGGACTACAGGCAGGCCAGTCCAGTACCCGCACTCTTTTACTCCGAAGCCACGCTGTTGTAACATGTGCAGAATGTGGCTTGGCATTGTCTTGCTCGAATATGCAGGGGCGTCCATGAAAAAGACGTTGCTTGGATGGCAACATATGTTGCTCCAAAACCTGTATGTACCTTTCAGCATCTTCACAGATGTGTAAGTTACCCATGCCTTGGGCACTAATACACCCCCATACCATCACAGATGCTGGCTTTTGAACTTTGTGCCTATAACAGTCCGGCTGGTTCTTTTCCTCTTTGGCCCGGAGGACACGACAACCACAGTTTCCAAAAACAATTTGAAATGTGGACTCGTCAGACCACAGAACACTTTTCCACTTTGCATCAGTCCATCTTAGATGAGCTCGGGCCCAGCGAAGCCGGCGGCGTTTCTGGGTGTTGTTGATAAATGGCTTTGGCTTTGCATAGTAGAGTTTTAACTTGCACTTACAGATGTAGACGAACTGTAGTTACTGACAGTGGTTTTCTGAAGTGTTCCTGAGCCCATGTGGTGATATCCTTTACACAGTGATGCCGGTTTTTGATGCAGTACCGCCTGAGGGATCGAAGGTCACGGGCATTCAATGCTGGTTTTGGGCCTTGCCGCTTACGTGCAGTAATTTCTCCAGATTCTCTGAACCTTTTGATGATATTACGGACCGTAGATGATGAAATCCCTAAATTCCTTGCAATAGCTGGTTGAGAAATGTTGTTCTTAAACTGTTCGACAGTTTGCTCACGCATTTGTTCACAAAGTGGTGACCCTCACCCCATCCTTGTTTGTGAATGACTGAGCATTTCAGGGAAGCTGCTTTTATACCCAATCATGGCACCCACCTGTTCCCAATTAGCCTGTTCACCTGTGGGATGTTCCAAATAAGTGTTTGATGAGCATTCCTCAACTTTCTCAGTCTTTTTTGCCACTTGTGCCAGCTTTTTTGAAACATGTTGCAGGCATCAAATTCCAAATTAGCTAAGATTTGCAAAAAATTACAGAGTTTACCAGTTTGAACGTTAAGTATCTTGTCTTTGCTGTGTATTCAAATGAATATAGGTTGAAAGGGATTTGCGAATCATTGTATTCTGTTTTTATTTACACAATTACACAATGTGCCAACTTCACTGGTTTTGGGTTTTGTACAAGGAAATTGTGATTATGGGTATGTAAACTGGAAAAAGTCTATACCAGGGGAGTGATCAATGAATGGTGGAAAAAGTTAAACAATTAGAAGTTAGAAATCAGTTTACAGAAAAATAGGAATTTGAGCAAGAGGCCTATCTTGATTTTATAGTTGATTTATTTGTGCATGAGTTGAGTAAATCTTTCATTTGGAAATGCTAGGAAGAAGCATCCACAGGTGGAAAAGGGTGATCATCCATCATGGAGCTTGTGGTAGCATCACACTATTTTTCAATTACATCTCAGGTTACGTTTGCTGATGCTGGATGTGGATGTTGTCATAGAGCCGCACTGAAAAAACATTATCACCCTTCAAAATTATGCGCAGAAAAAAATCATTCTGTTATTCAAATCCAGACATTAAGAAATAAACAGAGGCATCTTGAAAGGAAAAGAAGTCTTTATTACAAGCATTTTTACATCATCAAGCATGTAACTGTTTAAGTCAGAGCAAGAGTGGTGAGCAGTTTAGCTGGATACAGTATCATGTTGGTTTTAATGCAAATTCTTTTGCATTATGAAATAAACCGTTACAATAGTCATTGTGACAGAGTAACATGGCACTTGAGCTGTGAACCACACAGTTAATGAAGTGGCACCGTCTTTAGTTGTTAAAGAGGTCTATTTGGTTGCCATAACTGTTCCTATTTCTAAGACACTTCAAAAAACAATTCTTTCACCACAGATATAAAAATATCAGTATGAAAATCTTAACTTAGTATATACAGTATCATTTGTACTATAATGCTTTAAATAATTATTTGGTTCTTTTCTATTTTCTACTCTATCAAGCTCTGTGTACACTGTTTTGCCATTTCCTGCACACAAAGATATTGCTCCAGATCGCTAAACTGAACACCCATTTTAGAATAAGTCAATGTAAAATTCAAGAAAGAGTTGAAACCAGGAAAAAAATGCATCATGATATCCTTCCAAATTTTAGGTACATGCAATCTTATAGTGCTTTAGTTATCAATACCCGATGTTTAAGCTTAATTTGCACATTTCAAAAACAGAGCCCCTTTTGTTTCCTTACCAGTTCATACTTATGTGTTCTTTAAGCATATGTGGGCTTAAAACATGATATGCAACATTGACATTTGGCTATAAACCCTCATCTGGGGTGCCACTTGTATTAAAATGGTCTGTTATAAACACCCATCACAAACTGAGATTTATCTGCAAACGTCCATCAAAACGAAAATCCCACAATTGCTTACTGAAGCGCTGATAATAAAGGAACTCCACCTCGAGCTGTTAAGAAATGATACAGTTTTTAGAGCGATGGCTCTTTTTGCGACCAGTCTGTGAGCCGTGGAACTGTGAGGAGAGGGCTGTGACCCTTGTTGGATAGTCCTCAGCGTAGTACCGCCCAACCATTCGAGGTTGAGGGATGGGCTGGCCCAGAAAATATCCTTCCTCCTCAGAGTCTGATGATGAGGAAGAGCATGTGGAGCAACAGTCTTCCTCATCTCTGTAAAGACCCATTAAATGTTCAACCCGTGGGTCTCCTGGAGCAGACCCTTGGGGCATAAAGTCAGACCTGGATTGAGAGTAGGCCATGGGCAGCCTGTGTGCTGGGTGCTGCAGGAGCATTGGACTACAAAGGGGGTTCATCAGACCTTGCTGATGGTGCTCATACGGCCTTTGTACTTTCTCCAGAGGCACCATGTGAAGGTTATTGTCCGAGCGGGATTTGCGGCTCCTGTGGTGCCGACCCTGGCCTGGATGGTGGTGGTGCTGCCTTCTTCTACCATGATGGCTTGCAGGGCGTCCGCTCTCCCTGCCCATCTCATCAGGACAGTATGCCCTCCGCTGTGGCCGCTCACTCATTGGATGTCTTCTAATATTGACATCAAAACCGTCATTATATCCATTGTCCACTGTGTCCTCTGAGAACTTGACCATCTGAGGGGGCCTGGATTGAGACTTGCTCCTCCTTAGAGCTGGGGCATGGACAAATGAGGAAGGGATGCCATCTGATTGTGGGGACAAGGGGATAAGTCCTACTGGTGTGCCTCCTCTCCTTGCAAGTGCCAGCTCTTCCTCATCTACTTTCTCCATGTTGAGGTTCAAAGAGTTGTCACTATGGTGAAGATGAGATGAATTAAAGGTTCCCATGTTGCTCATCTTCTCACAGTCATCTGGGGCTGAGGGTTCCTGTAGGGCAAGGGTGTAGACTATGGGCCTGTCCCGGTTGTCTCCATCCACTGATGCACCTAAAGAAAGCAAAGAGAGATATTTGAGTTGAGGTTTGATATGAAAATAGAGTCCATTTTCAGTTGAAGACATGAACCCAATGATCCTCTTACCAGTGATGTTTGAGAGTGCAAGAGAGTCCATGGAGTCTCCAGCACCCTGTCCAACTCTTCTCAGCTCATCAGCGATGCACTCCAGAGAGTCATCGTACCACTGCCTGTTGTCAGGCCAGAAAGCCTGTTTTCCCATCCCAGCTTGATCCGGATCCTGGTCCAACTCAAGCTCTTGAATCTTCCTTGCACTCGCAGGGCCTGGATGACTCCCATAAGCTGAGTCCCCCATCCCGTCTTGAGACTGTGCCCAGTACATCTCCGGCAGGTTTTTCTTGCTCATTAGTCCAGGGCTGAGACTGTTGGCCCGAGACTGTATGGAAGTCTGGCTCTGGGTTGGACTTGCTGGAGTGGGAGAAGAGGCTGTTACCCTGATGGGTGTGGAGTCAGGCTTTAGCCAGGGGTCACCTATGATCCTGTTTCTTTCACAGCTAGGGCTAGGAGATTTAAGGGGTGGCTGCTGAATCTGGTGCAGCATACTGTGGTCACCAAACTTAAGCAGGAGCTGGGTCATGTAGTCATCATGCTGGGCCCACTCCTCTGGATCCTCCTCTCCACAGGCATCCTGCTCCTCACGGTTGCTCCAAAACCTTTCCTCCTCCAGGCCTAGATGAGCTAGCTTGCGCCCTACAATTCCGATGTCACAGTTGGCATGTCTGTTGGCCTCTTCATCTCCAAATTTAAACTCGCGAGAGGCAGTGGTAGCAGGATTGAGCACCTGCGATTGCCTACACTGTTCAGAAGGTCTGCTGCTCTTTCCCATGCGGACACTACGACGGGATTCACGAGACCGGGCAGACTGGAAGGCAGAATCAGATGAATCTGAGGCATGGATGTCCTCACCCTGGCTGCAGGCTTTTGAGCAGTAGATACGACCCTGCTTTGGTAGGAAAGGGCAGCCCAGTAATGACGTCTTGCACTGGGCACAACAAAAGCACTGGTCTGTGGCGTGCCAATGGACACCTTCATAGGTCATCTGGGCATGGTCGACCCCTGATTTAAGAGAAGAAGAAGAGGCAAAGTTTTAATTTAACAAGTACTCAAGGAATTAAGCAGCAGGGGGAAACTTTGGGAATTTCTGACACCTTGCAAATAAAACTTGCCAATGTTTTCCCCACAGGCCTCACAGTACTCTGCATACAGTGACTCGAAGCATCCGCAACAGTATGGCCGACCATCTTTCATGATGTAGCGCTGCCCACCAAGCATTGTCTCACACTCAAAACAGGCAAAGTGCTTCATGTGCCAGTGGCGTCCCTCTGCCTCTGTGCACTCATCTGCAAAGATGATCTAGCAAAAAAAAAAACACACATATATCAGTGTTAAGTTTTTTGAACTTACAGGACTGTTTTCTGACTTTGCCAAGGGGAGGAATAAAGGATTTTACTTCATCACAAGAAGAGCATCGAGGCTTGAGAAGCTCAGCGTGGTGTCGTCCACACAGGATCTTGCCATTTTGGTAGAAATAGATCAGATCCACCAGAAGCTCTTTACATGTAGCACACACGAAGCATGCTGGATGCCAGCAGGGGCTCGGTCCCACTCTGGAGGCAAAGATTGCCATCTCCCCTCCACTGATACCTCCGGCACACTGACAAATAGAAAAACACAGTTAATCCATGAATTATCTTGTTGTTCTATTGCCTATGACATTGCTTATTGTGTATTACTTGTAGATCTAGTGTTAAGTATACTTTAGTGAGAATGTAACCATGGAGATTAACACAGAGACTTTCACATTAGGAGATGACATGTCAAACTAGATTTGTGTTACAGTCAAAACTGACTACACATGAGGAATGCGCTATGTACAGCAGACGGATTATGGAGATAACTTTTTGAAATATATCAAATGTCTGATTTATTACTCGCAGTGATGCTAAAACAAAGAAGGTCAAACAACAGGTGACCATACTGTAAGTGCCTAAGGAAAATGATCCATTCCAAACATATCAGTGAATCCTACAGTCATGACAAATATAGCAGGGATATAGCACTGCTGCTTAACATAGACACAAGGAAGTTCACCTTTGCAAGGACAAAAAAACACAGATTGCTGTGACTGAGTCATTGAGGCATTTGTCACAACTCAACCCAGTGTCTCTCGAGCTTTAACTATTTACTTTAGGGCAGATTCAAAATAGCAGTTTGGCAGTAGATGTGACTTCTTGATTGTACCAGGAAAAAGATTTATGTTAACATAATTAAATCAAATATTTGTGTTCAGGTGGTAAATTTCAAGAATGTGATTGGCATGTTAGGCTGTTGGGCAAATAGAGGTAAGTGCAATGGCACCAACCATTGACCGGTGTGGTGCTGTGGCACAGGCTTTTTAACGTATCCTACCAAATTGATGCAAATTTACATTTAATTAAAACTGCAAGAAAACAAAGTTTATTGGAATGTGTGAGTTTTAAGCACTCTAGACCTTTGAACAACACCCATGGCACCATTTTTATCACTTAGAACAGCAAAGCCTTAACTGAAACTTAAGAGATGTTAATATTCCATTCAGAAGAAGAATCCTTCCCCTTACACCATCAAAAGTCATAACGTTTACAAAACCCTGGACTGCTAATGTATCTTTTATTATTTTGGGGGTAAATCATGCTGCAGTTTGAGATGTGAAGGACAAATAAAAGTATTCATTATCAAAGAATAAGTAAGTGCTAAAGCTAATATTCACTTATTAACTTATTCTAATGATGTTAGGTCTACATGGACAGCCTATTACTCGGACAAAGCTGGTAGGATATCTGTAAATGTGTGTCTACCATGAGCATCATGCTGATGTCATGGTTCAGACGGATATCATGTTATCTCATAACTTTGAGATTCTGATTTTCATTAATCAAGTAAATTTCTAAACCTAAAAAAAGAGCACTCAAAGTTTAGCTGAGAGACTCCAATTAACATGTTTCCTCTTTAAATTATTACACCAGTGTCTTTGTGATACAAGGCTCAGTAGTCTGAATGTTCTGATATGGAGGGGCGCCACAGTCTTTCCAAGCCCAGTGATCAGTTTTTTTATTGGTGTCTTGTATTTGTCGAATTCCTACTCCAAAATAGTTAAGGGACTGATAAACCTGGCTGTTTTGTTTTCGGTCAAACAGGATGTAAGTGGGAGCATAATAATATATGTACATAGCTATTCCTGCACTTTTGTACATACTCCAGTTGAAAAGGGAAAACGATGTGTAGTTCAGCCCTGGTTGCTATTTCACTTTAGGATAAAAGTCAGAAATTATTGATTAAATGTTGCCGAAGAAACGGAAATCATTTCTGCTCTGCTCTCTCCAGTATCATATGCTGGCCCTGCTCCTGAGTCAAAAGATCATATATCTCCACAGGGATTGTCAGAGCGTGTCCAAACCTGCAATCAAAAGTCTTTATATATTCCAGCATAGCTGTGAGACACCCACAGGCAGCTATGGGATAGTATGACCAGCTGTTAACCATTATTACCAGAGTGGACAGGCAGAGGCCTTGGATATGGAGGTGTTGTATGTCCCTTAGTGTGCAGCATGGGAAACTGGAGCCTGATAAATTGTGTGTGAATGTGTGCACAATGGCTGCAAGATATGTGCGTTCATCCACATACTTGTGATACATCCTTTTGTAGACAGGAGCATGTGCAGAATGTGCATAAATGAGTGTATGAATGTGCACATGTGTTGGGGCGCCGGTATGAATGACCGAGTCGTGGGTTTGACTGTTAAAGTATGTTTTTCCAAAGTATTTATGGACACTGAGCATGTTCAGTATGCTGAGGTAAGTGTGTGTTCATTGCTGTTCCTATGTGACCTTGCACCTCTGTGGTAGCATCTGTGTGGGTGTTGATGGACCACATTTCCGGTGGAATTAACATGGCTTGCCTAGCACAGATTTACTCAATGGTCAGCCCTCAGTTTGTTGGGAGCCACATAACACTAATATTGATGTTCTTGCACGGAAAGGAAATGTTTCTGTGTGGAGATCAAGGACGACAGTAGTGGCACAAGAAGTTGTTTAAAATGTCATCGCAAACTAAAAGTGGGATTAGAGGTTGGGAGATGGGATTGTTGAAAGTATTTTAATCTAAAATCTTTATGTATTTAACCACAATGTCAGAAAAATAGCTTTTCTGTTCCAAAGACAGGACATCTACAGCTTGATTGTGGTGTCTTCCAAGAGACCACAGTTTGGTTTGGGCCTCAGGTTTGGGGTAACGCTATGGCAAAGCTTCTGGTCCAAAAGGAATAAAAAAACAGCAGCATATAGGAGGGTACTGTCGCTATTTTTGTACATTTCTCTTATTTTTGAAAAAGCAGGAGTTCAGGTTATACTCTGTTCCATGTTGTGCATTTGCAAACAACATATGGTATTTGGTAGTTTTACAGCATGCTTCATTACAGGTTGTAGGACTACCAAATATTACAGTTCTTGGCTTGTTATTACCGCTAATGAGTCCTGTGACATAACCTCATGGTGTTAAATCATTCACTATTGTTTTGAGGATGGATTTTGAGCTTGGAGAACAAGACTGTTCATGCCAAGATTGGTGGCTGCATAACTGCTTATCTGCTTAAATAGGTCCCATTAATTAGAAATATTAATCCATGTTCAAATTCCTACTGAAATAAATACAATGAATGTGAATTAGGTAGCCTAACAAGAGAACGGTCACATGATGATATTTTCAAGGTCAGCTCAAAGAAATGATTCTTAGTGGATAATTCAAACTTGGCCCTAAGTTTGTAAATGGTATCAGGGCTTCTGCCTTTTCATGTCCCAGAAAACCAGCTTCTATTTTGTAGTCGATTTTAGCACATTCTTTGGCCACTACCCACAAGTACATGATCTTTGTTTGGCACTGTAAATGTGTCTAATCAGGCTTTCCAGCTCTATATAATACAATAGCAACTGGTATTATTAAATTGGTGAGGTACTTGAATAGCCATTCAAAACAGACCTAACAGCTGCAGGCTCCCAAAGTGCATAACATTTTTGCTTTTAAAAGTGTAACCATTTTTCCATTATATATTTATCATTCAAAAGTATTTCTAAGAATTTTACAGGAAAAAAAAAAGCAGTAGCTTTGTCTACTTTGTGCTTCTGTTAAATCTCTATGTACTTTGAATAGAAAACCACAAATAACACTCTGATGGCTCTGGCTTTCTGAGCTAAACAAAACCTAAGCTTTGATTAAAAAAAAACAGTACATAAAGCCTTTACATGACATAATACAGAGCTTTCCCCTCTCCCTTATACAGTGGAGAAGTTTTCATATTATACTTCCGTAGAGCCATATCTTGGAAAGAAATTTGAGAGAGGAGTTAATAGCAGATTTAGGCTAATAGATGTTCCACTGAGTCTGTAGGTTACAAACGAATACAAATTAACTGCTTGAAAGTAAGGAACTGGTCAATTTTGGTTAAGGGGAGACTGTGTGCTTCTTTGCCAAAAATATATGTATGTATAGATATCGGGAAAGGTGATGATATGTTCAGAAATACCAGCATTACAAAGTTCCAACAACTTTTAGTCGCAGCTTTCCCGTGGTTTGTATGGGATGTGATGGTAACATGTGTCTATTAGAAGCCTGTGCTGCTCCTGAGCAATGAATACTTGAAACAAAGGCCTTCCTCTCAAATGCATTTTTTTTTTTTTTTTATGTTTTAACTTCTGTGATGTCTTCAATCAAGAGCGACTTTGTGGCTTTGCTGTACCATTTTGTTGCAACTTTTTTTATTTTAGTGCATAGTTTCATAATTACTGCTTCATTTATAGGTGTGGAGATACAGTGATGCGTTCTTGCCTTTTTGTCTGCTTGGACCAAATTGTGTCAGATTGCAAGCCCTATTATACCTCCATAGAATGATAATAATTGAGACTTATCCCACGAGAAAATCTTTTGTACCTTTGGAAACATCCACCATTTACTTTTGTCCAAGTTTTCATTCAGAGGAGGACACTTCCCCTCTCCTCATCAGTGGAAGTCTCACCCCAGCTGCATGTACCAAGCTTAGCAGTCTCTAATTACACCATTTTATGAGGAATAATCTGCCACATACTGTGACTACCTTGGAAAAAGTCAGATTTTAAGACAGCTAGAAAACATTCCTTGTTAACCTGTGTAGTTTTTTGCTCTCTGTCATGCTGAGACGTAGATGGGTGGCAGGAAATGTGCTGAATTCCTCACTAGGAACCGGCTGCTTCGCTCGACTTGAGCATGAGCCATCCAATTTCCCCACTTCCTCTCTTTGCACTAATGAGGGGGTTTGTGTCCATGATTAAAACCATCGTGTAAGCCAATCAGGATTGTGCCTCTGGCTGCCTCGCACTGGTATGGGATGGCGGGTGTTAGCTGCTGGTGGTATAAATAACTTAAGGACCCACAAGTTGTTTTGTTTGCAACTGATAGCTTACCTTTATGAGCTCTAAATGACGTGCGTGTGTGTATGCATGTGTGTGTGTGAACATGGGTTTCCACATGGGGGACCTACATTTTCACAGCGTGTGTGCTGCAGAGCTCGGGGCAGGATCTTGGGTGTTCCTCTTCCCAGTGCCTCCCTCTTCCTCTGGGCGCTGAACATAAGAAGCTCCCGCTTTTCCTCCTCGGTGAGAGAGTGGCAGTAACGCAACTGCGGGAAAAAGAAGAGTTGATTTTTAAAACTGTAAGAACATTAAAGAAGGAGTTATAGTTCAGAGCTGAGTATGTTCAATCGAGTGAGGAGGTCAGGAAGACATAAACACATCATTGCGGTAGTTGGACTTGAATTAGAGATCGTCATGTGGCCTTTTTACCTCTTGGTGCTCAAGAGCGCCAGTCTATGAACATACCCCAACAGTGCAGGATTAAAAAAGTACTCATACAAACTTCAGTTCCAGTGAAGTCAAGGCGTACAAAACATAAACAAGAACTGAGTACAATGATTTGTAAATCCTTTTCTGCCCATGTTTACCACTGTGTTACATCACCTTTCCCTCTAACAATCTTGCTTGATACAACTTCAGTCGCTCACAGTCCTATTTTGTGGGCAGAGCAGTCTACTGTGGTACCCTTACTGCTGTGACACGTGCAGAATGTGGCTTGGCATTGTCTTGCTGAAGTAAGCAGGAGGGACCTTGAAAAAGACATCTCACAGATGGCAGCATATGTTGCTCCGAAATCTGTATGTGACTTCAGCATTAATGGTGCCTTTATGGATGTGCAAGTTACCCATGCCATGGGCACTACCACACCCCATACTATCACAGATGCTGTCTTTTAACTTTGGGCAGATAGCATTAGCTTTCCTGTTGTATCTAATACTCT
Organism: Scarus forsteni; assembly: GCA_036419115.1. Classification (NCBI taxonomy): domain Eukaryota; kingdom Metazoa; phylum Chordata; class Actinopteri; order Labriformes; family Labridae; genus Scarus; species Scarus forsteni. Next base: position 29,301,085 of record JAZDUH010000341.1, on the reverse strand, counting down.
CAGCTGTAAATGATTCACCTTTTTTGAACTATTCAGTAATAAACAATACCATGCAGTACACTTGACTGTGATATAAAGTATTATACTACCATGTAATTCACTATTCTGTACTGTATGGTATTACACAGCTTTTCTGTACTCTATTACATATTTTTACTTTATACTGTACACTTTACTGTTCTATATGATACGTTTTGCCATTTTACATTATAATTTACATTGAACTATATATTTATATACATGTGTAATACACTACTTTGTACTATAACCTGTGCTGCACTATACTGTACTGCATTTTTCATTTTCCTGTATTGCAGTTAGAGTTTAGTTTAGTGTGGTGCAAAACTATACTCTTATGCAAAAATATTATCTTCTACCATACATACACTAGATAATCCACTTTACTATGTTTTACTGGACTATATATGATCCTGTACACTATACTGCAATACGCTTTACATTTCACTGAACCACAGTATTTCATTAACTCTACAATATACACTTTACTTCTTTACTTTAGTATACTTTACAGTACTGCACACAATAATACACATTTGTTTACTATAATTCTCCTGATGTTGTACTTTTCATAATACTGCACCATACTTTGCTTAACTGTAAAACATCAGCATCAGCATCTATACTATGATCTATTTTGGGAATGAGACAACACTCCATATAAAGGTTGTCAGATCGACACTTGTATCTGTGCCGTCGTCTGTACTGGACTGACACTGTTTCCAAAATCAGGCTGATAACACTATCTGTATCAATATCGGCATCAGTCCAAGTATCCTTATCACTTGTTTTCTAAACAACAGTAAACAACGATGTCGTGTGAGCTCACACACCGTCTCTGTCTCCTCCCTGAACACACAAATGACTTATCCCTCTGGAGCACAGTTACTCCAGGAATCCACGGACAGTTTGCCTCCTGAACCATCAGGTCTGCTGACAAACATCATAAAACCCCTCAGTCAAACACTGAGTAGATGCGAGCCCCTAATGCGTATCTTCTATGTGTGCACAGATACCACCTCAACCCCTCCCGTACCTCCCCTCTGGTGATAACCTCTCCGCCTGATCTCCAAATGTAAACTCTATGAACACAGACGTGAAAGGAGTGCCGGTTTACAAACCATAAAGCTTTTATACAGGAGAGGCTGGCCTGTCATTTACTGTCATGAGGAGTTTTCGACCAGCAGCTGAGGGAATGTGGCCATTGTTGTTTTGTTTTTGTTTAGTTTTTTTTACAAGAGAGACAGTTTGTTCAAGCTTTACTCAGCTGCTGGCTTCAGAAAAAGCTGAGGCTTGAAAATTCTTTTCAGAGGGATGATCCTGGAAGGTTTCACAGTTTTTTTCTTCTGTTTTCATCGTTGGAATTGTAATTGCAACACGTGCTTGAATCAGTTAAAGTGGAAAACCTCTCAACTTTTTTTTTCTGGTATGCTGCTGTGGGTAAAATGTGTGCTCACGGTTCTATTCTTAATAGTGACATAATGTGATTTGATCTGCTCGACTTCTCTGCCATGACTTAGCATGAAGTAATTTGCTGCAGTTCTTGGAAAAACTTTGATTGTGGAATTTTTTAGATTCTTTCTACCAATCTTAACATACTTTCAAAACTTTATTTCGACCAAAAAAGATGTCATTACTTTGATGAACGTGTTATATCTATAAAATTAAAGTGAATCTCTCTATACAGAATTCCTAAATTCATGAGTCATTACATAAACAACATTTTTAACAACATTTTACGTCATTGAACAACTAAAAAAAATCAAAGTTACATTTTTTCTTTAAAATATCTTGATAAATTATCATTCTATGGACACTTTCAAATTCATTGGCAACTTATAGAATCATATAATTTACATTTCATACAGAAAGAATATCTTGATAAATCCTATGTTTTTATATTTTAACTGAATTTGTTAATCTAGTTGATGATGACTTAATAATTCAACATATAATTAACATTTTCAAATTTCCGTCAACAGTTATCCTTTTCAAGTGAACTTTTTGATTCCATAAATAACAGTGAATTATCACATAATTTACCCTCTTGCTGATCGAATATCTTCATAAATCATACATCTGTTTTCCTTTATAAATACATTTATTGATACTTTATATCATAGTATAATTCAGTTTTTTTTCTTTTTTCAAATGAATTGTTGAACACTTAAATCATCCCACAGTTCAAGTTTCTTAAGACTCCTATTCAGTTTAATCCAGGTGACATTTTTCATTTTTACTCATTCCAGGTTTCACATTTTTAAGAACATTATGAATATTTTATAATTCATTTATAGTTAACATTGTCAAGAACTTTTTCTCAGTTACCTGTATGCAGCCTTTACACAAACTTTTAGAGTTAAGTCTATGATTCATAAATAACAGCCAAGATTCAAAACATATTAAATTTTGATGTGATCGTGACATGTTGAACACTGAAGTTAGGTCCAGCCAATCACACTGTGTTATATCACATCTATGCACAGGACACAGAGCACATATCGTACCCACAGTCCTCCTTGTCGCCTTCACAATTTACGACAAACATCATTCAAACATCTTTTGCAACATCCTTTAACGTTCACTCCAACTGCTTGAATGTTCTCACAGCCGTAGTCCATTCCATTCCCATACTCAACATGTCAGTGTCTCTTTCTCATCGTCGTTACCTCGTTGTCATGCGGTGGCAGCTGATAGAGGAGCTGTCGAATCCTGTACTTTTCCCCAGGGCTGTTCACATAGGGCACCTTGTCCTCTGGCAGACAGGAGAAATACATCTGCACCTGTGGACATAAAGAACAGTCATGTGAACTTGAGAGGTGAAAACATTTTAAATCTGAGCATATACAGTAGAAATGTTAGTTTTCCTTCTTTTGAGCAGCCTGTTGAACAGCAGAGTTAAGGAGTTGCCTGGAGGCCAGCTGTGCCTTCATCAGTGTAGGGGGGGAAACGCATTGTGTTTTGATCTGTTCGAGGACTGAAATTACTTTGTCTGTCATAGCAAATCCATAATGTTTTAGTTGAAAAGATATGTATCATGTTTTATGGTTACTTTTACATAAAATGATCAACTGGAGAAATAAGTTCTGGAAGCATCTGCACAGTTTCTGTTTCTCTCCAACCTCCAGGACAGGGAGCTGTGTATCAGTGGAGACTTATTGTACTTGTTTGTCTGTTTTGCATTTGTTGCTGGCTCATTTAGCCAGTGAGATGACAGAGAGGACAGCATTTTGATTTGTGTAAACAACAACATTATGTTGGTTCTTAAGAGAAAATGGCAATAAAATAATAAAATAAAACAATAAAAATAATAAAAAGATTAAGGCCCAAGATAAATGTGCTGTTTAACTTTGTGAGTGATTGTGGGTCTGACTAAAATATAAGCCTTCTTGTAAAAATACTTGCTTCAGGGGTGCTGGTTTGGCGTAGTGGTTAGCACCCCATGTACATGCTTCTGCCGGACCAGGTTCGAATCCCGCCTGTGACCAGTTTGCAGAGTGTCTTCCCCTGATCTCTCTCCCCCTTTCACAACCCTATCCACTGTTTCTGTCCTATCAATAAAGGCACAAAATGCCCAAAAATATACATTCCAAAAAAAAATAATAATAAAAAAAATACTTGCTTCATGCAGTGGGTGTTATTGAAAGACAGTACAGACGAGAAACACTAGAGAGCTCAGGCTGTATACAACTATCAGCTTAGTCCAATGCGAATGACAAGCATAGCCTAAACAAACATCAGTAGTTGCATTGGATGTCCTTTGGCAACAAATGACAGGTTGTCAGGGTGCTTGTTTGGCGTAGTGGTTAGCACCCCATGTACGTACTTCTGCCGGTCCAGGTTCGAATCCCGCCTGTGACCAGTTTGCAGAGTGTCTTCCCTTACTCTCTCTCCCCCTTTCACAAGCCTATCCACTGTCTCTCTCCTATCAATAAAGGCACAAAATGCCCAAAAAATACATTAAAAAAAAACAAAAAAAAATGACAGGTTGTTGACCAATGAGTCTTTATTGTTTTGCAACATTTATTACATGCAAGTTCATTACGTGTCCCATAGTTATGGTTTACTGAGTGACTGTGTGAACTGGTTATTCTAAGCCAACTGTGTTTTAACCTATAAAAAACAAAGGGTGTCCTTTCAAATGCCCCTGAAGTTTTTCATGCTAATTTTCGTAAAACTGTCCTTGTAATATAGAAATTTGAAGAAAAACTAAAACACAAATGTGTCTGTTGTTTCAAACACAACAACAGATGTATCAATGGCATTTATATCTATCTTACTATGTTTGTGGGCATTAATTGTATCTATATATGTATTATATGTATTATTTTACTTTTCTATGTAAAAGGTCTATCAATTGCTAACCGTGTTTAATATTTATAATATTTATATTTTAATATTTATATTTAGCCATATTGTAAAGGTATTTGTGTTAACATAGTCTTATTTCTTTATTTTTCTTATTATGATTGCTATTCATCTACATATCTTATGGTTTTTCTTGTTTTATTTTAGTGTTTTAATATATAATTATGGTATTTTGCTTGATTTGTTGTATAAACTAGGCATTTCTCTGGATTATTTTGTATAAGTTATGCATCACAGAGGTGTTGCACAATTGGGAAAAAATAAAGGGAAAAAAATTAACTGTTTCACATTATGACTTATTAGATCATTAGACCAAACTCATTCATATATTTTAAATTAAAAAAAAAAAAAAGCAAATTTTTTGTGTGAATTTGCAAAGCATCTTGCAACCCCTCTCTTGGTGTCTTATGACCCCCCAGGGGGACCTGACTCCCAGTCTGAGAACCTTTGCTCGAGGGTAAACTGCACCTTATGTCTACATAGTTTAAACAAAGAGAACATACACGATTGACACCCTGATCAGACAAGGATACACTTACCATGCATTTGCAAAGCTAAAGCAAGTATGTCCCTGGTCTTACAACTAATATATTGTTTATTTTGAAACAGATGTGTCTGCCAGTTATGGAATGTGTTAAGGACCCTAATCTAAATTGTTTGGACAATATCGCCATGGACAAAAAGTTGCAAATGAGTCTTAATTTTGGGTGAAGCTTTTTAACTTGTTGCATTCAACTGAAGTAATGTTGTACCACAGCTGATTACTTTTTAAAGTCCCTACTCTTAAAATTCCCTCATTGGGAGAACTGCTTCTGTTTGGATGCATTTCTATGATCATACACCGAAGCCTTCAACAAAGCAACTGATGGAGCTTTGCAAAAAAAGTGCATCTAGAAAGCACAACAAGCCAAAGTGAAAACATGTCCACAGCCAGATGTTGAGACAACATGTGGCCAGACTAATCTGCTTGATAGGCACAGAGAACACAGTGTCTGCACATACGACTCTGTTGAACTTCGAGCACCCCTGCTGTTCACCGACAGGTTTCTACGCCCCAGTCTCCCACGGTAAAGTGTAATAAGTCTGTTCATTTTTCAGCCTCGAGATTTTTTGACTTTGATTTACATTTAACTCACCTGTAGTCTTGCATAAGATCACCCCACCTATACAAACATATAGAAAAGAGTGATATATGGCTCTGAGATGATGCAACAGGCTGAAGTCGTACCTGCTCAGGCCTGAGTCCCGGTGGCACCCACGCGTACTCCTCTAGCGCACACCCAGAGTCGTCATCAGATGTGGAGCTCCTCTGAAATCCCACCGACATCTTCCCCATCTTCCCCCCAGCACGAGGCTCCATCTCCAGGCCCCGAGGAGAGGACCGCTCCCCTCTTTCACTGCGCTCCAGATTCATGGCACACCGGCGCTGAGGACAGAAAAAACAAAACACATTAGGAAACAGGGTAACTGGGATCTGGAGACAACGTGTGGTCCCCTTACTCTCTTAATGTAGCCCAATTCAAACATCAAAAAACATGTACACTTAAAGAAATGTGACAAAAGCCATAAAAATATAAATATTTCTGAGAGAATGACCTTTTAGCCACCATGAATTGCTCTTGTGAACACAACCTTATAACTTTGAACTAATAACACACAATGACTTATTCTTGATAAACAGATGTGTTTTAATGAAATGTTCAACTCTGCTTTTGTAAAAAGTGCCAAAACAAGCTTCAACAACAAGTTTTTCTTGTTGCTTCCATCAATGAGCTTTTGACTTTGACCATATTTGTAAGTCATGCTGTCAACAGGGTAACTCAAAAAGACATTTTTAGGATAGGTCAGAAATATGACAAGGACCCTTCGATTAGATTTTGGTGGTGATCCAAATCTGTATCAAAGAATCTTTTCAAAGGATATGTAATGTAGTGAGATAGGGCAGTTTTTGTCATTACTCAATAAGTTCTCAATGGATATCATTACTTTTTTTAGGAAATGTTGGTCATAGCAAGAGGCAAGAGATAAGTGATATAACTTTGGTTGTCATCTGAATACAAATGTCAATATTCTGTATTCTGTAGGATTTTTGTAACGTGTTGTTGCAGGAGTTTTCCACATTTTTGAGAATAACTCACCAAACAATGTTGGAATTCCTTTGTAGGGGGTGTATGGTCTCACAACCCTTTTAGTTAGAGTTTAAGTATTGTTATTGAAGTGTGAATACCTACAAACCCATCAGAAAACAGCCATTGATGGTTCTTTAAGATGATACTTTTTGGGTGGGACAGGGTAAGAAATCACAATGTAATGAATGTTTAGGAAATACACACTATTCAGGAAACTCTCCTGAATTTACTCATAATTATCCCATATTTACTGTTTTGCACAAGAACCTCACATCCTGATTTCCAACTGTACATTTTTAACACATTTGAAGAAAATGTCAACAAGAAACCATAAAGCCTTATGAAACAGAGGTAGGAATGCACACCACTTAGTCAGTGCACTAAGTCATACTTCCATTTATCCATCACTGTATTCTTCCTTATAAAGGCCTTAAAAATCCACTGATCCACCTTCAAAGAGATCTTCAGCCAAACTTTGGGTGATTTATGAAGGAAAACTTGGCAGATTTTTCCATTTGGGCTGTTATTTAACCATGTGTGACTTCAGCTGATGTTAGAATAGATGCCTTATTTTGCTTAAAAGAAAAAGGGTCAGTTTATGAGCATTTGCTGGCTTTGTGTCAAAGTTAAGACCCTGTTGAGTCATTTTACTGCATCAATGAGAGAGGGTACACTGAGCACATTTCTTTTTATAGTTCTTTCAACTCTAATGCTCTCACATTCCAGCTGTTCCTCACCAAACATCTGTTGCACTTATCAAATAAAGCACTTAAGGTTGTGAGACAAATATATGATACCACTTTGAGACTGAGAGCCATTTTAAAGAATTAACCTGCCAAAAATGGTCAGTGGAATGTCTGAGGAGTAACAGATACAGTGGGGACATTTTCATGTTCATCCACCTTCAACTGCATCTCTGAATCTCCTTCCCCTTCCTCTTTCCAAGCTCATAATAGTTGTACTGTTGTATGTATATATAGGGATTATCAGCCTTGTCAATGAGTGTCTGCCACCTTCAGCAGCAGCTCTCTTATCCCAGCAGCCTGATAATGCACTTAAGTGTTGAAACAGCCACTTGCTCTGCTCTGCTGGGCCTCTTTCACGTGCTAATATCCACCAGAATAGACCTTGTTTGGGTAGAAACAGTGAAAGGGTTCACACAGCCCCTCCAAACTTCAGGTTTGATCTTTAACACAAAAGCAGCTCCATGAGGGGCATTACAGCCTCAACTGACAAAAACATTATGGCTCTTAACTGTGTCCTTAGTGCAGTCGTGAAAGCTCATTTAAGAACAATGCTTAAATCAGGGAGTAGTGGGATTCTTAGGGGGGGTATGAAAGTTACAGGCCAGGGGGAAGAGGTTTAACTTAAGGTTTGCATTTATATTAAAAAAACAACATAAAATATCCATGTATAGGAACAATCCAGATACGTGAACGCTTATAAGGCTGATAATTTGTTGTAAACTAAAATAGGAGATAAAGAGGGGAATTATGGACTTAAAAAAATGATGTAGAACTGTTTTTATTAACCCTGATTTTTTTTTAACTTAAGCCTTTTAAACAAAAGCAAAGCAGAACAGTTGTGACTGAAAGCAGTTAAATAATAATATAATTTCTTTAATGTGAAAACTTTTGCATTTCTGTTATTTTCTGTATGCCTTCTTTTAAATCAATCAATCAAACTTTACTTATAAAGCGCTTTTCAGGCAAATGAATGCAACTCGAAGTGCTTTACATAGAAAATTAACAGTATTGCCACAAAAATGTATCTCAGAATTTTAAAATCTACTTTATTGTCCTCTGGAGCTTAAACTCCTTTAACTCTCTCCAACAAACACTGCTGCAAAAAGCAAAACAGACATATTTTGACTGCTATGAATTAAGTGCTTAGCAAAGCTACAACTTAGGGTCATATGTTGAAATGTAGAGATATTTTCCTCCATTAGAATGAGCTCTAAAAGCTCCAGCTAAACAGCACTTAAACCCCCCTACTCAAATGCACTATCTGCAAGAAAAGTCAGCTCTCACCTCGAGCGTTGTGCCCAGGCTATGCCCCAAAACACAACTGCATTAGCATTCCCAACATTAGCATACAGTTAAAGGAAGCCCAGGGCCTCAAAACAGCAAATTAAACAGATTAGATACGTTGTTGTTAAAAGTCAAACCAAAGCTCCTTATCAGAAAACAGAGGGGTATGTGAGTGTGTCTTTGTTCTTTGGCGTCTAATCTATCAGGTTTTATGGTAGGACAGATAGTGTTATCACTCACAGGCTTTTCTTTACCTTCTTTCTTTAAGGTTTTATCTTGTCTAACATAGTTTAAAAATATTAAGTGATGCGATTAGATAGCACAATATTATTTTAATCAGAGCATTTTAACCACATATTCTAAGGGATGAAACTGTCTGAGATTTTTACAGCTGTGTCAATATTTTTATTTTTAACTTTTAAAATGTAGACCTAGCAGTAGTTCACTGCAAAAACATAAGATATTGTATGTAAAGCTTATAAATGAACAGATTTGGGGGGTTAAAAGTGTCCATCTTAAGGTCCAGCATAACATATTTGATCACAAGATAGGACTGCTTTGTTAAAGCAAAAATCAAAATCACAAAAGCTTTGGTTGAAAGTAGTGTCATGATCATTTAACCTGGCTGCAAACTGATTACAAAATATTTGCAACACATCTATTTATTGTATTAATAGGAGTCATAACACATAAACAAGAAACACGTGGAAAATTAGTCTGAAAATATAAAGAAATGGAAATTATTTTTCAAAAATGAATTGAATCAAATCTGTTTTTACATTCTTGGGAAGCCAGAAGAAGGATAACAATTCAGACTTGATTAACCAACGCTGGCACACACTCCTATGACTAGTTTTGCGCCTAAAATCTTGTCTTAATTAATCAATTTGGAAAAAAAGAGCAAGAAAGCAGCAAGAAACAAGGATTTGGAAGAGCAGTGTACATGGCTTTGTACTGACAGAATCCCCCTGCATCACAACACCCAGGAATGCCTCCAAAGAACACAAAAGTGATAAATGTATTGAATTTCTCTGTAAAGAAGCTTTTAAAATAATGATTCAGCCCCAAGAAGGTAATAAACTTGATCTATTTGTTCAAACTCAGCCCTGTGTTCACTCATTCACCTCTTTGCCTGCATATTCTCTTCCTTTTTTATCTTAAAGTCGACTCTGGATTCCTGAGCCAACCTACACATCAACTCACATTACAGCATGTCACCTGCTGGCAGTAACACAAAGGTCGTCTTTGTCAAAAAACGAAAACAAAACCATTCCTCCATCAAACCCAGCCAACAGTGGGGACGTGACAGGTGGAGGTCAACAGGGTTGGAAAGGGAAACTTTCTGAAAAAGGCGTTTAAAGAGTCACAACACAGGGTCTGTGTAAACATCAGCCTGACGTAGTGGAGTAGCGGTTAATCACGGGCTCTGAGACCCTTTACTGAGGAATTAGGAAGTTAAACACATGTTGTTTTCAAATGGACACAAGCTCTGCAAACTTCCTAATTCAGAGAGATAGCCCAAAGTATCCCATTCTCATGTATCAGGAGAGGAGCAGATTGAGAGAAATTAAAACCATCACAGATCCTTTTCCAAACATCATCGGATCTACTTTAGAAAACCCATTAAATATGAGGGTTCAAAGGTCGAGGGCATCGCTCTTTGACTGGAGAAGAGTGTTGTTTTAAGGCCAAATGGGTGTCAAAGGGTGCACGAAAGACTTAGCACAGCTGGAATGAGACCACCTGCACGGACACACAAATACAGACAATGGACAAGGGATTGAAACCATACATCCAAGCACTGTATTAGAAAACACAAGGTAACATTCTCCTGCTGGATGCTAAGTTAGCTAATAGACTCTTCCATGCTAAACAATATATTGTTGGACGCCCCAATCTGTCACTTTAAGAGGAATGAGGCTTAATCCATTATTTGAGGGGTAAAAAGGAGGTCTGATGTATGCCATTTTAGTACCATTTTAATTTATTTTACTAAAATCTCCTTGATTTGTAAAAGGAATATAAAAGTTTGAGTTTTATTGACATCTACACCATAAATTCAGCAAATGCATCCATCTCTGTTGATTCTCCTGTTGAATTCTTGTGCATAAATCAAGTGCCATGCTTTGTTGACGAGTGTTTAAGTGTTGCTGCTGTTTCAGTCTATGCTTAAAATCACTACCAGACATCCTTAGTTTACATTGCCACATTGCTTTTGCTGGCATTTGTTTGTTCGTTTGTTGATTTGTCTGTGAGCAAAATAACTCCAATTGATTTTGATGAAATTTTCAGAGAATGCTGTTTGTCACACAAGGGAGAAGAGATCAAATTTGGGCGGTGGTCCAAATCCAGAGGCAGATCCAGGAATTTTTCTAAAGGATTCATTAAAATTGTGGAATTTTAACATTTTTTAATGTAACACAGCTAATATTGTCAGAAGTATCTTAGCTGAAGTTTGTGCTCATTGAACACATCGAGTTCTGCTTAACTTGACTCTCCTTAGATTTTCCAAAGGGGTTGTACTGTTTACCTGGTGCAGTTTTTAATTTAATCTCTCGTAATGTTCCAAATGAGCTGAGCCGAGACTAAAACTGGACATGGAATAATAAGGGAAAACAGCGCAATGGTCCGAGTATTGGCACGATAAGTATTGACACAGATATGAAAGCACATTGTCCTCTCTGGTTTGTTGTTATGCTGCTTCTAACAGTCTATGGAACAAAACTCATCTCCTTTCTGTGACATTACCGCAAATCAGGAGGTGGCTATGCTATTGTCACCAGATGCTCCTTTTGTATGTTGTTAGGATATCATAGTATTTTCTTGCTGCCACATTATCATGACCACTCTGCTACATTAAAGAGTTACAATCAGTTACTACTACCATAGAGCACGAGTGGGTAGTACCCAGATCATGGAGAGTTGTGTCGAGTCAACACCACAAATAAAGCCACATTTTAGAGAGAGTCCATTTTCACCATGACTCCTTCTTCGAACCCATTTGTCTGGTTGATGGCCTCTCGGGACAGTACGCAGTCGCTGATTATTAAGTACAGTGGACTTAAGAGGAAGATATTAATAGGAGAAACTAAACCTAAAGGTAAATGATACGCTACAAACTAGTTAGAAACAATTTTTAGCTGGAGTCAGGTCTCAATTTACATCCAAATTCATCAGTGATTAAGTTTAAGACAAAAAAAAGTCACTGTCGCTGTCTAAACACTGTTTTTGCTGGCAATCCAATGAAGCTAAGGAACTGTTACGCTATCCAAAACTTTGTCCTAAAGGCAGGGAAACTTGCAGGGATCATTTCAGGAGTTAAAAGTTGGAACTCTATGCTACACATTTAAGATGAGTGCCTGCTGTCAATAGGCAGAGATTACAGAGCAGGATTGAGGAAAAGAGACCCTTTATTAAGTTCTGTGTGTAACACAACTTTTTTGATGATCATAAAAAAATTGTTGAGCAAAATTTCATCGCTTATGCTACTGTACTGCTGTAGGTTTATCTCCTGAGAGCACCACTATTCTTTTTTTAAAGAAATCATAGGAGTCCCATGATTTGAGAATAAGCTCAAACTCTGGCTTAATGTCTGTTTGCTAAGGACAGTTCCTTTTGTGTTTGGCTTTCTTAGAAGAAATTTCAGGGGTTGGTGCATGCATGTCAGCTTTGAGTCAATAACTTCAGTGCAACAAGAAAAGGTTAAGATGTTATTTTGAGCAGGAGAAAGACTTCAAAATGTTTACTTTACAGTTCCTTTCAAATACCATTTAAGGCGCCTTGGCTACATAGACTGATCAGATTTATCTATGGGTCCAGTGGACCAAGTGTTCACTTGGATACAGCCCTCCAAAATTGAAACATCATAGTCATATCAGTGTAGTCTAGCAATGAGATAATTATCCTAAATTCACAGCATGAATCTCTCAGGAAGTGTATTCATCTATTTTGTCTTACCTCCAAGAGAAGCATCCCTTTTTTCACCTCCATATAAAGCTTTCATTCACATCCACGGTCCTTGGGTCATGCAGCACTCAAGTTTTTGGCTTCATGTCTGCAGCATCAAGCTAAAGGCTCCAAAGTTTAATCAAATCCAGATCCAATTCAGCCAACAAGTCTTCCCCTAATCCTTTTGAATTTAAACCCCAATGGTGAGAGGAGGGTGAAAACACACCAACAATCCTTACACTCCAAACTTCAAGACCCTGAAAGTGCAGAGAAGAGGTGGACAGGAGGGTGACGTCTCTATCTGGAGTGTCTCTGATCCCTGTGAACGTGTGGGACTGAGTGGATGCCTGGCTGTGTGCTCATGGGGAAACCAAGCCATGTCAGCCCCTCCCTCATTCCTCCCCTCCAGAGCAAATCTTCTGCCACCACACTTCAATCACACACTCTCCAGAGTCAACACCCCACCTAGCCCCACACCCCCTCCTCCACTTGAGTGACATCAAGCCCCTCCAAACCCTCCCCCCAATTCTGATGTAGTAATTCAGAGAGCCAGATTACATCCCCTCATACAAACTTTTTTTCCTATCAGTCTTTTAGTCCTGTCTTTTTAATGTCCAGGGTTTAAGATCAAATGGCTGATCACTGTCCTACAAAGGAGCCAGGTGGGAAGGGTTTAGATCAGCTGTGTCCAAGTAAAAGCAGAGAGAACTTCATTTCAAATGTTCTTGCTGGAGTGTTGTGGTTCACAACTTCATTGATTCAGCTTCTTTTCAAGACTTCCACTGAGCATGACCTTCTTTGTCATCAGCTGGTGCATTTCCATCTAACAGTCCAGTGCCGTTTGACATGGTTCACAGTTATTTCATTCCCTCTGACAAAGGTAACCACCAAAAGAACCAATCTTTGTCTTTGCAGTTCTCTTCCAAGACTACAATTTGTGTTCACTATAGATGAGAAGGCAGTCCTAACCGAACAAGGGAAGATCACCAAAAGCAGCACATCTAGGGTTAAATTTTGCCAGATATTTCAAAAGTAACATTAGAGACAAAGCTCAAGTTACAGAACCATTAAGAAATAGGTAATCAGAGTGGGGCTAATGTTAGCATTGCTAGCACCACTAGCTTCTGGTCCTACTTGCCGGTTAATGTCTATACATCACAAACTACATGAGATTATGCCTCCATGTTGTTGATAGAACAGTTTCATCTGGCACAGCCTGCATGTAACTTTTATTTCATTTTGTAGCTCAAAATACTCCCCTGTGCTTCATACTGCTGGATTTTACTATACTCTTATGTATTTTGGGGTCATCAAGCAACAGTTGGCCAGAGAGCAAGAGCAACTAATGGCCCTTTTCCACTAGCACGCCTTGGCCCTACTCGATTTGCAGTGTGTTTCCACGAGCCTGGTACCTCCTAAAACAAGCTGGTTTTAGTCCCTACTCCGCTCTGGTTCCAAGTGAGCTGAGTCGATACTAAAAGATGATGTAACCGACTGCCGGATACTGATTGGCCAGACAATGTCGTCATCGATGAGTCATGAACGCGACAACCTAGCATGCTAGCTGTAGCTACCATTAGCTTACCCTCATATGTCTTTTCTTTGCAGCTCGATTGCTCTCGTCCTCGGCTTCATTCTGTTGTATAGCTTCCAAAACTCTCCTGTGCTTCTCAAGTGGTATTTCTTCTTGCCACCTGCAGCCTTCTTCTGCTTTCCTTTTTTACTCGGTTTGTGACAAAAAGCCACAGATTGTTGTGTCGCGCTCTAAATGACGTCACCGCAGTGCCGCTCAGCTGTTTACAGCGACACTGCACCCCGTTGAGCAGGCGACTGGGGCTAATGGAACAGCAGCACAAGGTGAGTAGAGTAGAGCCGGGTAGAGTCGAGTTGAGTTGATTAGGGCTAATGGAAAAGGGTCATATCTGTAGCTGCAGCTAAAACTCATAGCAGGCATTATACAACAGACTGACTCTGGTCTGACTGCAGAACACCAAACTAAATGCAACAATACTGCCACTTAACACCACAATCACACTGAGTCTAACAAACTAAAGTGATGTGTGAAAGTGACCCAAGATTCTATTGGAGATTTATTAATGTGTGAAAGTTCAATCAGTATTTCCAAGAATACTCTCTCTTCTCCTTGCTTTGTTTGTGGTAACGACAACTTGCTTAAAATAGGCTTGACTTAGCTGATACACCAAACTCAAAAGTTTTCATATCAACTTTTGACACTACGTACAAACCATAGGACAAACACACTTTTAGACAAAAGAATGATAGAAACCTCCTGTTGTGACCAAAGTTAAAGGAAGAGTGAACCAAATAAGTAGTGCTGGCTCACAACAAAGACTGAAATAAAGGTAAGTATCAAACTGAAAAAAAATCTGAATTTTACCCCAATAAAGGCCTGCATTTTTATTTACCCCATGTGTAACACTTAAATCGCACTTAAATATTTATTTTCACGTTGATTTATTGTTTAACCAACACAGAAAAACATGTAAATAAAATCAGGGGGAAGTAAGGCAAACTTCTCAATAGATCATGTACTCAGCTATTGGGACCCCCAAGCCTACTATACTCTAGATTCTTGTTTTGTGAGACACATGTGAGATATATGGACGGTTGCCCAAATGAAAATGTACACACTCCACAGGTTTCACGCTGCTAAAAAGCATCACATGTAAAACAGCTGTTGGCACAGCTAGCATTAGCTACACTCCACTCTGCAAACCGAAATTCACATCCTTAACCCACTGATGTTGTGGCCCCTTGTTTCATAAAAGAGACTCAAGTTTGACTTGTTTTCAAAAGAAAGCTTATTTGAAATAATTTTCTTATCTTGGTGAGTACTCCTTCTGGGTGGTATTTATTTATTTTTGTATCTATTTATTTATCCGTCTATCTAAACTGGCTAAGCATTGCCGAAACCTCTTTCAAAGTTAACCTCATCCATCTCCAGAATTTCTCACGCTGAGAACCGCCTGCTCACCCTGTCACTGATAAAGCCACCCCCTTCCTATTTTAGTGACCTGAATGAGTGAGAGGAGAGGGGTCCCCTGTCCTCATCTCTCACTTCAGCCACTCACAATGGCATTATTGTCAGTCGGCACTTCACTTCAGGAAACTCCTTAAAATTTGACAGGAGAACTGATGACTTTTCCCCACTAAAATTAGACACCCTCGAGAAGGAAAAAGGATGAAGTCCTTCGGATGTGTTGTGAAAGTTTGATACAGTTGAGGCCAGCTTTACAGAATCTGTCACTTTGAAGGAACGAGAAGAAGCTATGGCTTCATTTAAAGATCCTAAAATGACAAATGAACATGCTCAATTGTTGAGCAGACAAAGAAGACACCCTCTACCCCAACAACACAACAATGCTGCTCGAAAAGGGGCAGACAGAGCTGTTTGTCTCATGCCAAGATACCTGTTACAAATGAGGAACAACTATGGACCAGTTTGGAGTGGATGTTGCAATTATGTCACAGCCGTGGCTCAACAATACAGGCTGTAAAAACTATCAAGTGGAAAAAACAAGATGACGCGAGCCAGTTTGTTGTAAAAGAGAAAAAGGGTCTTATTGAGTTCAAATTGTGTTAGTACTAGATGTCATAATGTTACAGGAGAAACATAAAAATACAAGCCGTATGTTAAAATGTTGTACAGATTCACTGTGGATAGCTAGCAGCAAATGCAGTCTTATGATGCTATATCTTGCGCTTACTTCTTAAGATTTAGAATCACCTACATCAGTCTGTAAGTGAAATAATAAAAGCAGAATAAAGTATTGTGTTTTTCACCTAACAGTTTAATCTAATAACCAATGAAAAACTGATATCAGCCTCACTATTCAGAAAACTGATCACTGTATTCATCCAGTCTGAGTGTCTCCTGTATTCATGCTCAGGCTTAACCCAATCACTGCTCCACAAAGACATGGTGCACAAGGCAGATGCTCATTTCTATAGTGGATCTTTAGTGAGTGTATTTTTGTCCTGCTGGTTATCAACGCTCTGACCAAACATATGGCCAATTCATGGTGCATAGGAATTTTGTCTCAGGATCGTATTGGAAGATCCAAGTTTCATCACATGTAATCACTCTAAAAATTCCTATAATTTGTTCCACCATGGATCCGTAGATTTGCTTGCATTTTCCTTTGATGAGGAGTCAGAAGTTTTGTTATAACTTTAGCACACATTCTTCTTCTTTGAGAGGGACCATTTCATTTGTTCATTTGTTCATTCAATTTTTTGAACATAGTACATATTTGCAGGTGAAATGCAGTATTCCCCAAACATCTTTGTGAATGTACCAAAAGTTTTGGCTGCTGTTTTGCTCAGTTTTACCAAAAATTTCAAAATAATGCTCTGCTCAATTTTAAAGCAGTTTGTTTTCTTATTAGAGCAGTTCTGCATGTAGACCCAACCTGTAATGTAAAAAACTCTGTGTGACAGCGAATTTTATGATCATAAGCCCAGTCTCATAATTAAAAGCCAGGCCTTGTTTTGTGAAAGAATACAATATCACAATGTCAGTTCTTCAAAAATCATTTAGGGAAACAAATTATTGATCATCATTACTGACCAGGATTTTGGAAACCAGTTATATAACATCCATGATGGTTCATGTTTAGTTCACTGAGTTTAAGGTGCTTGTTGCAAATTTTCTGCCACCATTAACACCCTAAATTTTTGATATCACTTTTTACAAACAAGAAAACATTCTGACCTATAACAATGTTAATGGATTGTCCACCTGCTTTGCCAACGCAGGCTTTTTCCTGTCCAACTAAGAACTTATGTCTACTATGAGGAGTTTGGGTGAATCCCTCAATTATTTGCAGACTCTACAAAAATATCCACATTGAGTTTTCTGAGTTATTTATCTGAATTTGTACCCATAAAGCTCTAGAGTTTGTATTTCAGGCAGATGGCAAGATAGGAGCAGACTAGATGAAAAAAGACAATGAGTGGGTGAGGAAAGCCACTGCATGAATAGAGGACATGTCAGAGGATGAGTGGCATTATCCCAGACAATAGGCAGAAATCAGCCCTTCAGCCTTGGCCTGGGACTGCGGCCAAAGAGCCATGGGTCTTTAGAGAAACACAAGAGGACAGCTGACCTTGCCGTCTCCCGTGCTTCCTCTCCTCGGAGAGCAGAGGGGTCGACAGTGTAGTGAGGGTCTGAAATTCAGGCTTAGGTGGGGATGTGTTGGTTTGTTTTCCATCCAGAACATAACTGGTCCTTCCTGTCCTTCATGAGTAAAGAAGACATTGTACGTGAGTCTTTGCCATTATCAGAAAAGGACATTTCACCATGTAGCATGTCCTGAAAGGTTGATACCCTGGGTGAATTAACATGTCCAAGATAAGACCCCAAACGGAACAAAATCAAGCACGATGCAAACATAAAGCAAAAGCATAAATGCACTACTAGTTCTGGATTTGTCCTCATTAATTTGGAAACTTGACTCCCACATTTTTTACTCAACAAGGCTGACTGATCCAACTACATATCCACGACCGGAAAAGAAACACAAATGCTGATTTTAACTAAAGCTGATTTCCAGAAAGAAACATTGGCTAATATCCAGCATCCATTAAAAATATCAGCCTAAACTTAAACTCAGACCAGTCTGAAGTAGTTCTGACTGAAGCCTTTTGATCTCCACTCTCAAAAGACTTTCCGAGCAGTTGTTTTCTTTCCTTGGCAAAAAGTTGGATGTGGGATCAGACAAGATCTACTGACCTTTCTTTACATGAAACCTAAAACCAAGTCTGGACTGCACTCAGGCAGCACACTCTTACACAAACCAGGCACACTTACTCACCCTCCTGGCCGCACATTTTGTTTATCGGCTGGAACTGAACTGAACTGTAAATTTGGCCCTTTCTTAACCTTTATTGTGTTGATCAGATGAGCTCATTTCCACTGTGATGTGCCTCATTTTCATTCATAATGGTCATTCACACCTGGATTCTACTACCTGCTCTGTGTTTCAACCCCAGGAGGGAAGAGGGGGTTTAACTGGCTCCTTTAAATGCAAATATCAGAGGAGACTTCCCTCTGGTTGTTTGAACCGATATCAACAAGGACAGTGACATGTCATGACTTGTCGCAGGATAATCTGATATCAAGACCAAACTTGACACCAGGAGGAGTCCCTAATATTTAAAACAACAATATGTAGCTTTTCCAACGCCAAATAGTAGTCTCACAGTTGATCAAACTGTCTTTTAATCATCACTGTTCCCTTCCAATTTTAAGACTTAAACATTTTATGAAGGCTTATGGTGTGTACCATTTATCTCAGAACTCTGAAGTGGGAGCTACTGTATGCAGCCAATGAAACAGGTTCCAGTTAGTAGACAGTCCCACTTCCCAAGTAGAAATTCTGACCAAAAAGGGCATTCCTTGTGATGTGTCCAATTTGAAATTCATACAGTCTGACTTCTGAGACGCAACAGAACCCACCAGCTTTTAGCTCAAAGCTGGAGAGTGAATTAGTGCCAAGGGCCTTACTATCTCAATTTCAGTTATTTCATTCATTGCAGTTCAGCAGGTTTGAAAAAAGTTTGTGAAACCTTCCGTCAGATTCTTGTTGGTGGATTGTTTGCAAAGTGGTTGAATAACAAAGCATGTCAGGTGTAAAATCAGCACAGCTCATGTTTCTGGCTCACAGGTATTGCCTCACACTTTGAGACACTCCACCTGTAATGAACCATAGTTAGTGAAACAACTTCACTGTTGTTCAAGATGTTTTAATGTTAATGATCAGGTTTAAAGAAGGATTCTGTCCACAACACAGCCTTCCATTAAAGGTTACACAAGACAAATAGGTAATACTGTGAAAACTTTGATGGGTGGGGGGACAACCACATTGTAAGGAACCCTGGTTGGCCCTGGCTAACACTGAATAGTCAAAAGAAGAATGTCAGTCTAGGTAGCAGACAGAAGACTGGCTGACTCCACATTCAGATACAAAACAAGAGCATCCTGAATTAAGATGACTAGCAAAAATGCCATTTATTTACATTAGCAGAAAGTAACGTGAAGAGGTTGTCTTTATAGACACTCTCTTCACTGTATTTGGTTAAATCCAAACTTGCAAATAGAATCTAATGAATCACAACATAGACATTTCAGTGATGTAGGGTATATTTTAGTGCTGTTAGACGATTAAAAAAATTAATCTAATTAATTACTGTATTTATAATTAATTAATCTAATTAATCGCGTTTTAGTCTCATATCTGCTTAAAGTACCCAAATAAAGAATCTGAATTCTAGGATATTATAAAATTGTAGTGCATGAATAATCAAATTAATACATTAAGAAGTGAAGATTTGTAAATCCACATTTTTATTGGTGACTGAATAAAACCAAAGTCAGGGCAACTTGTCCAGAAAATTCTAAGCTCAATCAGGCAACTCAAATTACACTTTAAATGTGTTTCATAAATCAAATTCAAAATAAGAAAAAGGTTGAGGACATCCAGCAAACCAATTAGGCCTGATGCATTATGAAAGAATGTAGTACAAATATAGATAATAAATTCAAAAATAAAATAAGACTAAGTCTTAAATATGCCATTCCTGTTGTCACCTCAGCTTTGTTTGGTTTGACTAGAGACGCATGTGTGAAGTGACGTGCCACTGCCATGTACAGGTCCTCCAGCTGGCCAATATCAAAATGTTTGTGTGCTATGATTAATCTTGTGATTAATTTTTATAACGCATTCATTTGCGGTGTAATTCCATCCATCCATTTTCTATACCCGGCTATCCCTTTCGGGGTTGCGGGGGGCTGGAGCCTATCCCAGCTATCATCGGGCGAGAGGCGGGGTACACCCTGAATCGGTCGCCAGTCGATCGCAGGGCCACATAGAGAGACAGACAACCATTCACGCTCACACTCATACCTAAGGACAATTTAGAGTTACTAATTAACCTAATGAGCATGTTTTTGGTCTGGAGAACCCACGCATGCACGGAAGAACATGCGCCTGTATATTTGATAAAACAGTTTTTCATGGTCAAATATACCAAATTGTTTTTCCCAAGGCCACATTAATGAATCTCTCATGAAACTTTTTCAAATTGAAAATAAAAATACATTTCTACTTCTTTAAAGAAGTAGAAATCTGCACTGTGTATTTAGACCTCATGCCAAAACCTAAACAAATCATCTCATTAGCTTTTACTTCCAAAACATCCTCACATCCACATCTGAATTCACATCCATCATTAATTTGCATTCATCCCCATTTACACTGACAGACCCCTCTCAGCATTTATTCCGGGAAATACATTTTTAAACCTTTTAACTGGACCCACCAGCTCGACCTGCAGCTCGGTATCAGATCCGAGGTGTTTCCTTACTGATCTCACCAGTTCAGTGTTAATTTTCCCTGACACTTCCAGACAGAGTGTGATTCAAGTTTCAGGCCATAAAAACCACAACTGAGGTTTGCTAACCACCACAGGGTGTTACCCACACACCTCTGAGACAATAGGAGCCGCAATAAAAAGTGCTGTAAAATACAGGAAATTGTCACCTAGGTGGGGACTAGGCTGGGAAGAGTTGGTTTTAGAACTTTACTTTGACCATTTTAAATAATCCTTCCAACAATTTTGATAACAACTTTTTATTGTTGTTAATTAGTCGGAGTGTCCTGTCTTCAGTGTGGCCTTTTTTAAGTTACAACAGGATGGATATCCTCCTGAGACCTGGCCCATTCATGTATGTCCACTGTAGTGGACATTTTGTTCACCTGCATCTTTCTTAAGTACTTAAAGGTACCCTATCAAGCCCTATATCACTCTGTAGAGGACATCCTGGGCTTTCCAGTGATGTGTCATGTGATTGATTTGCATGCTGGGAACTTTATTTTTTTCCCCTATCAAGATGGCTGACATACGAAACTACACATTTTATCCAAAGAGGAGAGGCAAGTCAAATATTCTTTATTAATTATTATTTTTTCTATGATAATTATAAATATTCTTGTTCATTAACATATATTTAACAATCTTTTTTAATCTGAAAACAGTTTCATTATTTCTGTTTTGATAGAGTAGTCATTAAATGAATGTCAACTGTAGTGGACACCAGGACCATTTTAATGTATTTAATGGCTGCACATTGTTGTTGGAGCAAAAAGTGAAGTGGGAGGATTCTACACCAGGTAATAGAGGGAGATTCAGATTTTGGAGCTGTCAGATGAGGAAAAGGACGAGAATGAGTGTCTGCAGGTGACTGGTGAAGATGGCGATGTAAAGGGACAGTATAGAAAGTCATTTGAGCAAAAATGTGATACTGGTGGTATCAAATGTAAACAAGTACTCAAATTATGAGTACATGTACTCATTTTTTAACACAATATGAAAGTGGCTGAAAATTAAAGGTTTTTATTGCGTTTGCGCCTTCTATTTACAAGAAAATGGTGCCCCAAGTGCCTGAATCTGCAAACCTTTGAGACCAGGGTCCAGAGTGAAAAGTTTTGTTTTCATTTCCGTATCTGTCCAAATAGGAATCCGCATTGTTAGGGACAAAGGCAGGGTGTGGCACATGCACAGTTCTCTTTTAGATAAAGGTTACACATACACCTAGGAACAACAACAGCTGCTGAGCAACATGTGAGCTGCTAACTGTGCTCGGTTTGTTTTCACCCCTACAACAAAATGTGTATTTGCTACAGCAATTGAGACGCACTTGTTGTATTCGCCAAAGACTGATGTTTGGAAAAGTTTGTCTTCACCAGAAGGCTTTAGTGCACAGATGCATGTTGTAACACAGCTGTTTTAGGACAAACCTACATAACCAACTAGTGGCATGGCATGCACACTACTGTGTTTGTAGTCGTTCTCGTAAATCTATGTGAATGTGCATTATTTTAACACCATCTCCATGTGACTGAGGAGTGATTTTGAAAACGCAAAGGAAAACCTTAACTTTTCTGGTGACATCATTGTTGTGGAAACAGGGCCTTAGTCAACTAGTGCACTAGTAGCCTTCACTCCAATGCCAAAAGTGTCACTAGTAATACTAGTACACTTAAAAATGTTCACTAGCACTACTATTAAGACTTATATACTAATAAGAAGGTGGGGAAAAGCAAATTCGGGCTTCTCATTGGCTTTTTTGAAAACAGTGTGCTGAATTTGGTTAGAATCCCTCCTGCTTCATTTAAATTATGTCTACTAGTTCTACAAGTGAATCTTTGTCTTTACTAGTACTACAAGTAAAGACTTCAAAAGGTCATGGTTCTGGATTTCGAGGTCTATCAGGGCAAGTATGCATTCATGAGCCAAATAGTGGGAGTTAGATTTTAAGCGTTCTTACAAAACTTGTGTTCTTTGATCAACTTTTCAGTTTTTTTTTTTATCAAATTGAATGTGTTCATGACTTAATATCACTCTAAAGATATAATTTGCTTATTTTTTTCATCTTCTAAATTCCCTGCTATTTTCACACGAAAATCGTCCTGTTGTCCTCCTCAGTGGACATGCCGTAAAATTAAAAATAAAAATATATTTAAAAAAAACCAAAATGGTAAGGTGTTTGTTTAGGTCTAAATAGATAGAAAATCACACAAAAAAAGAAATTGTAAGACGCTTTTTTTCTCCGGTTCTCAGGAGGATATACATTCAGAGAACTGAACAGCTCCAAGGATGGATTATTCAGACCATAGTGATAAGCTGACTAGCTTCTTTGCCGATTGAGATGTTTGGCAAACATTTTTATTTTTATGTTTTATTTTGGATGTACTGGTACAGAACTTGACACAGAGATGAGGATCAACCTTTCCTTACTAGCTCGAGTGATCTCTAAACTTGATTTCATGGATCACCAGCATGAGTGCAAGACATGACGATATGACACCATCTTTTCTGGTACACTTGAAACAAACTGATGGTTTAAACATGATCAGAGGCAGGCCACAAAGACAAACACAATAAAAAAGGACCAAATCAGGAAAAACTACATTTCAGATAAAAACAAAGATTTCCCCTCTCTGTACTGGCAGCTTTCCACTTGATTATGAAAGCTAAAGAGCTATCAACTGTCTCATTTTTAGACAAAGTGGACCACCTTCTATTTGGACTGAGTGCTAACACTTTGCATGATTAAGTTTTACATTTGGGGAGTTCATAAATATTTCAACAGTCATTTATTTCTGGACATTCACAAACTAGAAAGCTTGAACAGAAAGATGTACCCACACAGATACACGCTGTGGTCCCATGCTGTCAAAAAACTGAGTCTGAAAGTCTCTTGTTTCACGAATCCCTTGTGGTAGCCATTCATGCAGCAGCAATGCCCTGCCATGTTAATACTTGAAGTTTTTAAGCTAACAAAACAGGTAGAAAAATGGAAACCAGGTAAAACCAGTAGAGGGCAATCATGGTCAAACATACAACACACTGTGACAGATCTTTACATTCTGTGTAGTATTGACTTTAATGTCATCTTTTAGCATGCTAACAGTATCTTAACGATGCTAACATTTTGTTCAGGTGAAGCAACATCTGCTAATCTAATGCTCATTCTCCTGCAGTGTATCAACTTAGGATAGTAAGGAGCTCTTGTTATGTCACTCATGCTAGAAAACAGCTTTATTATAAGCTCCACTCTTTGTGTTATTCTCTTTACACTGATCATCCCTTATCGGATAGTCTGTCCTTAAGCTAGATCAGTCCCCACTTTTGAGGATTCCATGTCCTTTCCATCTGTGATACGGCCCTGTCTGTCAAAAACTTCTGCTGTTCCTGGATCCAATAGCCAAAATAATTTGCTTTGTATCTGAAGTCCTCAATAAGGCTGCAAACAAGAACCTGTAATCTAAAAACAAGAATGTTCTTTTTAAGTGTTTTGGTTTACAATCTATCAGAAAAGAAGGCAGAGGTAAAACCTTCCAATAGACAGGGCACAGTATTCACACAAATATCTCTGCTTTGCTCTGCTTTGTCCTTTAAGTAACCATGCCTCTAAAAGTACTTGACCAGAAAAAGAGACCTTTGTGCATGGTAAATGAACGCCTCCAGCACAATTCAACATTTAGAAGATTGCCTCTTAATGCTCCATTGTCTCTTCTTCAAACACATTGTAAAACAAACTACTCTCTTAATGTAGCTACTGCTAAGCTATTTAAGTGTATCTGTCAATCTTTACTAAGCGTTCTGTCCAGCCTGCTTCATATATCCCTGCATATGAAGCTGATTATTCTCATGTTTAAGTGGATTTTCTTTAAATCCCTTCACTTCTGACTGATTGAGTTTCATATGCTGAGGAGGTTATATAATGTCAGCTTTACAGAGAGCTGTCAAAAACAGTACAGAGTTCCAATGTACACGTCTACAGTGATTTATTTATTATGATTTGTAATGATTTGGCAGGTGCTCCCTCACTTAGACTGCTAAATACAAGTCATTACCTGAATGCAAGTGAGTCCGAGATGCTCGCTCCAGGCTGAAATG
This sequence comes from Scarus forsteni, assembly GCA_036419115.1. Lineage (NCBI taxonomy): Eukaryota > Metazoa > Chordata > Actinopteri > Labriformes > Labridae > Scarus > Scarus forsteni. The sequence continues at coordinate 29,276,106 of JAZDUH010000341.1, read as the reverse complement.
AATTGCCAAACTAAAGTATCCTCTGAGGTATTAATGGTTTCATCAGGCAGCTGCGTAATAATGCATCCATTGTGGAATGACAATAGATGATATATGATGAAATAAATTAAGTCTGCATTCAAAACAATGATGACTGGAGTAAAAGAATCACTGTTAATGTCCAACAAAAAGACACAAAGACTTACATCGCTGTGGAGGAATTGTCATATTTTCTCATTATCTTTGATAAGTGATGACATTACGACCTTGGGCTGGGCGATATGGCCGAGAAATAAAATCCCACTTGATTTACGATTTTAATTGATTTTTTCCCTCCCTAAAAGAAACAAAACTCCCAGTGATATAAAAAATTAAACAAATTAAGTTTTGCCTTTATGTTGTCTAAATGTTTCCCTCTTAAAGTCAAAGTGTGGGTCATAAAAGGTTGATTATGTAGTATAAATGTAGGCAGATTTGTCTACATAAACACTAAAAGGCTGAGGTATTTTTACAGTATTAGCATGAAATCTCTCCGATCAATATTTAATCTACTTAAATAACAAATACAAGCCTATAAAAGTGCTTGTGCAAACCCTACAAGGCTGACCATCATGGAAATTGTAATTTTTTTCAAAAATTGCAACTACTTACAATTGGACAAAGGTAAGAAAAAAAATCTCGATTTTTAATTTGTCAAATCTTCTGCAGAAATAATTCGAATTAATCGATTTAATCAATTTTTTGCCCAGCTCTATTACGACCACATGAATAACCAAAGACGATCTCAACCATACAGGATGTATGAAGCAGAATCATCACCGCTCTGACCACATCAACAAACATCTGATAAAAGTTGAATTTATCTTAAAACTGTTGTACTGTATTGCATAGACAGATGTTAACATTCAAACACTTAAATTTATAACATGAGAATATTTTAAAAGGCTTAATTGAATTTGAAAATCTATTTTTTGGTCAGTTGGACCATATATGCAGTGTAATATTAAAAGCCACATCGTTAAATTGAAATACAAGTGAGTAACTGTAACAAACCTGCAACATATTAAGTGAAACAAAGGGAGCCTTGGTCACTGAATTAGCTGCATATGAGTGTGTGTGTGTTTCAGATGCAGTCCACACTAATTTGATACTGTTAAGTGATGCATTCCTTCTTTAATAAAAACCAGAGGTCACTGTACGCACCACTACAAAGGGAGTGTGTGTGCATCAGCTGAAGTGTGTTTGTGAGTCGTCTTAAAAAAATGCCAGGCTGCTGCAATCACTTTGCCTCTTCAACAAACTGATTACGCTCCACACTGGAGAAACAACTCTGATATTTATAACAGAAACAGAGCCGAGCGACAGGCTGATGATAAAAATGTCAAGAACCAGATTTTCTTGTTTTTGTTAGCAGAACAAATGCACTTATCACTGCAGTTTGCTTCACTTGAATGGAAAGAAGAGGTCATCTTTGGGCCACTGATGAAAGGCCATAAACAGTAAGATAAACACTGACATATCCCAGCTCCTCTTTAGTCACAAATATACTGTTTCTAGGCCACACATAAAAGGCAGACAGACTCAATAAAAAAGCAGGAACGCTCTTGTTCTTGTTGACAGGAAATTAAAACTGAAACAGTCCAGCTGCACTCGTCAGAATCAACTTATTTTTTTATTTTTACTGGCCTCTGCTTCACTTTGAACCAAGAATGAAGCAGAGTTATTGTTCCTCTTACGTGCAGTGAAGTCCCTTTATCAATCTAGAAATCCATCTGGGTGATTTACAGAGCGTGTCAGGTTACAGCCAGAATAAACACATAAATTTGAGCATTTAATAAGGCGTGCCAATCAAACCAGATGGAAGCAAAACAAATGCGTCCTAAAGTGAGAGGAGCAAATGTAAAAACAGTGATATCTGATGACATATCGTGCAAGACAAGCGGCGGTGTTGCATCATGTTCGGTATGGGAAAAAAGCTGTGTGTGAGTCTTCAAATCCCACATGAATTTCAGCATAACAGATTGATGTAGGCCAGGGATTGGGGTTGTGTACACAGAGGCTTAATGACAGGACCCTGGAGGGATGGCACTTAAGTCAAGCGGAACAGACAAACACACACATACACAAATTTTTAACTGATTGTCTATTACACAACCCATTTCCTCGTTTTTCAATAATTTCGAGCATCGGAGAGACGACAAGAGCTGAGAACTGGGAGCGAGCAGCCTTGGGGTCTTTGTCACTCGGCCTACATGAGCTGGCACAGTTTTGGTGTCAAAAGGGTGTGTGTGAAACTGAATAGTTCTGAGTGGATTCCCCTGGCAATTTTTTGAATCTATAAGTTAGCAGCAGAAAAATCTTTTAAAGCAGAAAAATGCACTTTCATTTGTAAATAAAACAGAATACTGTGTTATGAAACACCAGGTCAAATTTCACTGATGAGGAAAGTCTGTTTTCATGGAGTTGTGTTTTTAAATAGTGGGAAATAAAGCAGTATATTGTCCCTTGGATTCAAGTTGAACAAGTCTTGCAATTAAAAATCCACATTTCCTGATATGGCTGCTTTCAAACAAAGGTCTTTTGTTATCAAGGGTGGTGGGCACTTCTTCACTTTTAAAAACCTACCTAAAACTACTGAAAAATGTTTGAATGTTGAGATTCCATAGTACGCAAAATACACCTTGAAATGTTTTGACACTCGATTGGCCCTTTTCCATTAGCCCTACTCTACTCTACTCGCCTTGTACTGCTTTTCCATTAGCCCCAGTTGCCTGCCCAACGGGGTGCAGTGTCGCTGTAAACAGCTGAGCAGCACTGCGGTGACGTCATTTTGAGTGTGACAAAACAATCTGTGGCTTTTTGTCACAAACCGAGTGAAAAAAGGAAAGCAGAAGAAGGCTGCAGGTGGCAAGAAGATATACCCCTTGAGAAACACTGGAGAGTTTCGGCAGCTATACAACAAAATGAAGCCGAGGACGAGAGCAATCAAGCTGCAAAGAAAAGACATATGTGGGTAAGCTAACGGTAGCTACCACTAGCATGCTAGGTGGTCGTGCTCATGACTCATGGATGATGACACTGTCTGACCAATCAGTAGCCGGCAGTCGGTGACGTCATCTCTTAGTATCGACTCTGCTTGCTTGGAACCAGAGCGGTGTAGGCACGAAAACTAGCTTGTTTTAGGAGGTACCAGGCCAGTGGAAACACGCTGGAAATCAAGTAGAGCCGAGTAGAGTAGGGCCAAGGCATGCTAGTGGAAAAGGGCCATATGTGTCTGTGGTCTGTTTAACCCCATAGCCTACTCCTAAACAAAAACACAAGAAATTCTTTAAAAAAAAAGGAGGTACAAAGTTTCTGCCTGACAGTAAAATCATGCATCTTTTAAACATCAATACTGCAGAAACAAGATTCATTCAAACTTGCATGGTTTTTAAGTAACAGGGAATTAATGTACTTGGGTTTGTTGTTCTCAGCTCCTTGTTCACACTAGCAGAATGGTGCTTATAAATCAGTCACAAACTTTCAGAACTGTATAAAACCTACAAAAGTTCTAAAAAAACATTTAAAATATGAAAACCTGATCAAATTTAAGTTTCATAGCTGTTGTAAAAATGGCTGTACTTTGTTTGAAACATGAAGGAAAGGGTAAAGGGAAGAGGGGAGGAAGCTTACACTCCTAATAAGTGCATTGATATTATTAAATGACACAGGTGGAGTCTCCTTTACTGAACTTTTCAGGGGGCAAACCATTTCTGTAGGTGGTCCTGTGGGTAACAGAGCTGCAACACAGATTTTTGAAGAGATAAATTATAAATCAACTGGGTGATTTCAGCTAAGCTCAGCACAGCAGTGTTAGCAATTTAGTGGCGGGTTTAAGTGCCACAAGGGCGTCAGATTTTGAAGGCATGTGTTATATGAAAGCTGCTTTGAGCTCCGTGCTTAAATAAACTCACTATCACAGGGAAAGTGGCGTGACTCGACTTTTTGCGGGGTGTTTGCCCCCACCTCCCCCTCTCCCAGGGAACTGTGGTTGAATTTGGCCAGGCAGACGCTGCAGGCATTCCACACTGACCCTCGAGTAGCCGGCCTGAGGTTCATGGGTAAACAGACGACCCGGTTTGGTGGGCTTCGTGTTTAACTTCGGATGCCTGTCTCACTTTTTCTCGCTGCCTCTCCTCCGGGCTCCGCTTCTCGTCTTTCCCCTCAGCCGGCCATATCCTCAGTTGGCCTCTCTGTTAATTCAGACCTACCTGACAGTTCTGACTAAAACCTTCTGGGTTTACTATCTGTCCCGCTTGGCGACAGGCTCGGCTCTCTAAACACACACTGACGACTAATCTGCAACAGATGGGAGACTGCCCGGGGAGGAAGTAGAATAAAAAGGATATACAGCATATTTGTACCCCTCTGAAGCAAACGATAGGGTTTCAGTTGAGTTCCAAGCAAAGCTGGAGGAGGCTTGTAATGATGTGCACAGCGGTGGCTCCCAAGGGCTTAACTGGACATATTACTCTAAGATATAAGCTCTCCATCCGCAACCAGATGTCTAAAAGACCCTGAGGGGGATTCTTAGGGGCTTTTCTCTGAAGGGAACATGCGCACACACTTATTCACACACTCTTGAAGCTGTATGTAACGTGTTGGGTAAATAAAAACATATGGAAACGTGAAAATGTGTGTGATACATTTGTGTGCGCACACATAAACCAGCCCACACATGTTGGATTTCATGGGTGGCTGGTTAGAGATAATGAAGGCCTTGGCCCTCTCGCTTTACTGTCTGCTTTTTGAGGTCATTAGTGTAAACACAAGAGACATTTAATTAGTACACCATTAATGCAAGTGGCAATTTAAGCTCCCTTTCTCTGACATGAACACATTCGTCTCACATTGCTGAAACTTTCAAACCACTGTTTGTATTTATTTTGAGTCAAGCGCTTGGAAAGCCCCAAGCTTTCATCAAGCTAACCACCACAAGTGAATATCTGTTACATTCTTCCTCACTCACAGATAAAGTTGTTCTGGCTAAAGGATATGTTGCTGCTTGATTGCTAGCCACAAAGCAGAGGCAGCTGGTGGTAGGCTAAAGTGGGTTGAGGTTACGTAAGAGAAAGTGCATCTGTTATACATTATTTGATATCACAGCTTTTACTTAAAAGCAAAAAAGTTTAGACCAGAAATAGTTCAGCAACCCAAATTTATAATATTCCACTTTTTGGGAGGCCTAACAACAGAAGCCACATTTAGCTGGGTACTAACTTTAAGTTGTGCAATCCTAACTTTGTTTTTTATTTTTTATTTTTTTAGCCGGTCAACTATTATACTGAGTTCTTAAGAAGGGAAAATATCCCAAACAAAGCTTAAAATGAGTAAACTAACCCTAACCCTTTAAGCTCCTTTACTGGTTTCCTTGAACTAACAACAACATTTAGCTACATACTTCCTTGTTGCTAACTTTCCTAGCTATTTGTAAATGTTCTTTGAGCTCTGATAGCTGGGAAACTGACATTGTGTTTTTTTGTTTTTTTTTTTGCAATTTGAACTTCTGTCACTGTTTTTAGTCCTTAATTTTCTATTTAGGGCTCTGAATATCTGGACAACCTATGCTATGCTAACTTTTTTTGCTGTTTGATAACACGAAGCTAATGTACTGTGATTTCTAAAAATCATGTCTTTTAGCTTCTTCATTGGTCAATATCACCTCCAGATAAATACATTTATCTATAAACTTAATTTGTTTTACTGTGCTAGTTACAGATGCAATTAGCATCTTAAAACTTACAATGAGTACCAAGTGAGAATCTGAAATTTGTCCATTTAACACTTACTTCCTTTGTTAGTCTTTTTTTCTCTACCCAACTCATGGGGGCAACATAAGCTTGACTGTTGCTATCTATTATGCTATGCTAACCAAGAAGATGCTACCTTTGCAATTGTAGCAAGGCAGCTATACTGTAAGTTATTTATGAGACAGGAAACCATTGGTAATAATAAGTAATAATAAGTGAAATACATTACGTTTGGCCCATTTTCTGGTTGCTGCAGGCATGATTTAGCGAGTTACTTACTATATGTGAGGTTATGCTGACTGAGCCATTGCTAAGTTGTTTTGCTAATTTTGCAGCAGCTGATTTTTAGAGTTCCAGAGAGTTTGCAAAAACTAAATCATGGAAGAGAAATCTCAGTAAAAGTGAAACACTGAAAGGCAAAAAGAAAAAAATGGCATTAAGATCCTAAAATTATTCAAAGAGCTGAAAGGTGAACACAGTCCTGATGCCTTCATCATATTCTTGCCCCTTTTTTCATTTTTCGCTTTGATACAACTTGGAAAATGATGTTTGAGAGCTACAGTGCTGTAATGCCAAATTTGGTACTGAAAGCAGCACCCTGTGAAGCTTTTGGCAATTTGGTGAAAATCCATTAATTTACCCCACCCACACTCACAAAGCATTTATCGTAACAGGCCATTTCCTGACTCCGGGTGGCATCAGATTGGATGGAGTCATTTCCTTTGGGTAAATTAAAAGGCTGCTATTCCTCTGGGAAGAAATGAGACAACAGAAAGATTCAGTGACAGATATGAAATGTCTCTAGGGACTTTCATGGGTGACCACCCAACAGCTGAAAGTTCACATAAATGTTCTCTTAATGACAATGATCGGTCGTGGAAAAACTGAGAATAATGGGATGGTTTCATGCAGAAAGTGAGGTAGCCAGACTTCTGTGATGTAGAAAAAAGGTGAGACAAACTGGTTTTTGGGAACCTTGGACTGGCTGTCTTAAAATAAGCTGCCAGATTCAGCCTGGGAAAGTTGCTCTTTGCCTCAAGAGTGCATTGTCGAACACATGAGGCCACATGAAACCAATTTTATTTGGTAGGCAAATCTAAGTCATGTTTCCTTGCTGCACAAATCTAATTTAAATGTTCCCTGAATAACTATTTTGGGATAGGTCTATTTAATTCTGTTGTTTATGGAAGGATTCTACCCTAAGACTGCAGATGTTTCTTGTCAGGTATGGCAGCCTCGCACATTTTAATGTCACTCAGTCATTTTTTTGAAGAACATTTGCATCATTCATTAGGGCCAGTCAGTTTATTAAGTCCTTAACACATTTTTGGCAAAATCTAGGGTAAGACAAAAGTCTTTGAAAGAGTATAATTTAATGGAGTCTGATCAAAAAACATGACAAGTCTAAAGCTTATTGAAAAAATGTAGCTATGTTTCTCATTCCTTTAACACACAATCCTCACAAGCGACTAATCAGACTGTCAAACAAAATAAAATACAATTATTTCCTACTTTCTTTGCATTTTGGTCTCTATTAGTGGTGTTGAGATAGCAGATCTGCTTGTAAAGGGGTTCAAGAGAGCAGGAAAAGACATGCAGCAAGTGGACTTCAGGAAGGAATCGAACCAAGGCTGGCCAAACAAGGCAAAAGCTTGTCCATGGAACATGCATGGTTGCGACTCACGCAACCTAATGAACTGAAATTTTGTTTCAAACACCCTCACAACACTATCTCATGTCAACCATGGATCTCCAAAATGTCATTATTTTCCCAACAGAAAAACTGCTCTTGGATTTGTTGCAGTGCTTTCTTGGCATTACTTAATGATTATATTTTGGCTGTTCCTTCATCCAAAATGAAAAGATCAAAAAGATTTAACGACAAAGCATCAAACTGTGAAACACGATCACCCGAATTATGCAGGTTTTTACTCTTTTGCTGTTTGATATGAGTGATGTCGCACGCAGCAAACCGGAGTCAGTTCTTTGAAATCTTTTATGTTCCTTCCAATCAGAAACAAGACTAAAAGGTATCATTTGTGTTCCCCCTCAGGGTGGTCATTTAATGAGAAATAATGATGTGGTTGTTGCTCAGATATCTCATCTTCCTATATGAGACAGTGTTTCTATCTATGCTGTTTACCATACCTGCAGATTTAAAGCCTTTTAATTATTATCATCTAATAATCACCATCTTTAATGTCTATAACCACCATGACTGGCGACTGTGTCTAGGCAGGTGTGTGCAGCAGCGTGCTTTGGCTTTAATCATCATCAAATAGAGCTGTGTGTATGGGTAATTAAGCTGGTGCCAAATTGACTCTCACTCGCAGGCACGAGTCGCTCGGCAACGCCACTGTTTTGCATCACCTAGCGAGCGCTGCGGGCAACTTGATTTCACTCGACAGTCAAGTTTTAACAGAGTGGTGTGTGACTCCCTCTCAGAGTCCATTACTCAGTGTCTGATATTCTTCTAAACCCCTGGATTACTTTTCCTCCCCACAAGCTGACCATAATACCAGGCTTGTGGAGCCAATGCGGCCTGCAGGGTTTGGTCTGTAACCGCTCAGTGTGCACAAGGATCCCGATTAGTGTTTGGTAGATCAAGGACGGCCGCACACACATTTTTACACCGCATCCTTCAGCCCCGCTGCACAGTCATGGTTTTTATGGCTACTATAAGCCAACACACACACACTGTCAGCTCGTCTCTCATCATTTATACTGCAATATTTTCATCAGACCTTAGAGTCCTCATGAAGGCTGCAGCTAAGCATTGATTTCATATTGGCATTTTCATATCTGCATTTTGGGTAGTGAAGGATTACTTTTTAATTTTTACAGACCACTTAAAAATTACTATTATTCATGCAGCTCTTCTCTCAGACACACACAGCCTTACAGGAACACTATATGGCCATTTGTTTGGTTGTACTTTGGTACTACTAAAGGTCTCTGAGTGCAGCTGTGGTGAAACACATAGTGCTGTAACTTTCCCCACATAGAAAGCATAAATTTGTTCTCGGATAAACGGTGGTGAAGTTGGCAAAGATGTTATGAGAAGACAAAGAACCACCATGACTAATAATTCAAAGCAGTGTTCCCAAATTTTGTACAAATAATGCTGCGTTCATACCGCAAGCGACCCAGCTACCAAAGTCGCGTCGCCCACTGAGTAGCGTCGCGCGTCCATAAATACCTTTAGGTAACCGCTGCCATCGCTCGGTGACGTCACGTCCGCTCGAGTTTCACCGCAATCATATCATATATCACATAATAGGATGTATAAGCGGACATTATTCCAGCTGTGTCCTTTTCACTCACTTATCAGACACAAAACTCTGCAGCTGATGATGCAGCAGCATTATCTGTGAGTTTACCGCGGTCCGTCTAGGCGGAACTAATGTCCTCACTGAGATTAGTTCCACCTAGACGGAAGTCATCCGCCCTGTAGTCCGGATGAATAACTGTTTGTCTAGGGTACTGTCACACGTACACACACCGCTGATTGGCTGATGCTGCACAGCCACAACCAACATCGCCTGAATAGATCAACTTTTTTTCAACTTTGACATCGCGTGACGATAGAAGTGATTGTCTTGTACGCGGCTGTCGCATCGCGGGAGGGTTAGCCCCGCCCCATCACGGCTGTACATTGACTTTGAATGGAGAGTGATCGCCGAGGTAGTACAGGTAGCGTCCGGTGTGAACGCACATTAAGACTGTGTTACCCTCTACATTTTGTTTGCAAACTGTTTGCATGTCAAGTATGTGCTGAGTTGTGATTGACCAGATTCAGTGAACAGCGGTCATCATATGTGCTAATTGTTTTGATTGACAGTTACAAGAGCATTAATTTTTCAACCCACGGACAAAATGTGAGCTTTGTTTCAACGTAGGGGCAGTGAACAGCCAAGAGTTTGAGCTCCATCTGCCAAGTTGCATTTTGGGACGGTGCCCCAAGACGTTGTGGGCCTGAAATGCTGACATAGGATCAATCCATGGGTACTTCTCAAAGTAAAACCTCCCTCTTATTTATTTAATTGGGGAAAAAGTTGCTTTTTCTAATTATGCTTTTATTCTGTGATTGTTTCCTGTAAAGTTACTTAATGAAGAAGACACTTTCAAAGCTTTGTGTCATTGAGAAAATGCACAAATAAATAAATAAATAAAGAAATATAAATTAAAAAACAGCAAGCAATTTGTAAGGGATGTTTTTAGAAAATGCCAGGGGGCATTTATTTCCATTTCTCATTTTGCACCCCCCACTCTGACTTTTCTCTGCATGCAGTTATTTCTGCGCATATATGTTTGTATGACATACCGATTTGGTGTATGCAATAGGTGATACATTTCTAAAAGCTAAACTTTGGAAACCTGTTTAAAACTAATGTGTGGTACTAATTTTACCAAGGTTGAAAATAAAAATAAAAAAAAATCCAACAATAAAGGCAGAAAACATCATGAAGCAGTAGGAAAAGATGTATAAACAGGAAGCACTTGGAGGGCACAAGATGGCTCACATCTTGCTGTTACTTCTACAAGCAGCAGTTCCATGACAAGGTTACCGTCATAATATGATTCAGTGACCCTTAAAACACACACCTAGCACACAATCATGTTCTTATCATTACAGGTTAGAGAGTTATTGAGCAAAAAATATAATTCACAAATAGTGGTTTTCTGAATCACCACCAAACTCTAATCAGCAGAGGAAATGGAAATAATTACACAGGATAAATAATATTGCATCATCCTAATATAAGAATCTAATTCCAAGATATGACATTACTCCTAATTGCTTGTTTGTTCTCTAAGACGTCCTAAAAACCTCAGTGCAGTGACTCAAAACCAAAGCTGACAGCTGTAAAAGCCTCAATATGAAAAAAATATTTTCTTGCATTAAACCAAGACATTTGGCAAGCTGCCACTTCTTAATATAAAGTATGAGAAAGAAAGTTTCCCCTTGTCCACTGTTGTCACAGCACAACTTGCAAGCAACTTTCAATAGCGCCATGAAGAATGATTGTTGATTTCTGTAATATGGAGGAACTCCAACGTAAGACTCACTCCATCCCTGTTTAAAGCACATCAACTTGGGACAGCAGCTTGGCAAGCACATGTGTATGTGTGTGTAATTGTCTCTGTGTGTATACTGTAACTGTGATGGTGTGTTTTCTGAGGTTAGGAATGATTTACACAACCCCACACTTGATTAATTCCAGTATGACAGCACAAACCTGCCAGTGTGTACACATGCTGGTCTGAGGTATCAGGCTAACTGAAGAGCACAGACAGAACAGTGTTGACTAATAGATGGAGGCCTCTCTCTCTCTCCTTCTCTCTCTTTTTCAAACACAGGCACACTTCACATTCATGTTTATGTTTCTTATTGGTTTCACTTATTTAATCTGATGCCAATCTGTGCTCTGACTCAAAAATGAGACATTGAAAATCTGTAAAACTCACAGTCAGCCTGAAAAAAAAAAACCTTTACATACACACTTATAGTTTGTTTTTAATAGTGGACATACTTTAAACTTAACGAGCAGCTTTAAAGCATCATAAAATCATAAAAACATTGTGGGGAAAAGGAATTACCCAAGCTAACCAAGGATAACCGGACTGAATCTCAAAACACACCACAGCCTGAGCACTTTAGCAGCTCTACTACTGCGATCATAGATTCATGATGAAGTGTTTCTCTCTCCTCATGATGGAAAATTTTCTAAAAATGTAAGAAACTGCTGTAAAACTTTGTGAAGACATAAGATATTGTTTAAAAAATAACTTTAACCAAGGATTATTTCTGTCATTCTCAGTGTCTTCACTCTCCAACCACATTGACTCGAATAAGCTCGAGCATATGTCATACACTATGATCACTGTTGGCAGCAACACTTTCAGAAGTAATTTATGTTATTATTAAATTAAGAAAAGTAACATGATTGAGTACATTTGTATTGGCAAAAACCAGACAGTAAATAAATAAATGTGACATGGCATGTAACCAACTGTATGTCTTCCTCAAGTTGCGACCTCTGGAGATGAAAAAGGAGGCACTGTCGAAGTGCCAAAAGCTGTAGTCCTTTCAACATATGGCCCTTTTCCATTAGCCCTACTCTACTCTACCCGGCTCTACTCTACTCGCCTTGTGCTGCTTTTCCATTAGCCCCCATCGCCTGCCCAACAGGGTGCAATGTCGCTCAGCGGCACTGCGGTGACGTCATTTTGAGCGCGACAAAACAATCTGTGGCTTTTTGTCACAAACAGAGTAAAAAAGGAAAGCAGAAGAAGGCTGCAGGTGGTAAGAAGAAATACTCCTTGAGAAGCACAGGAGAGTTTTGGAAGCTATACAACAGAATGAAGCCGAGGACGAGAGCAATCGAGCTGCAAAGAAAAGACGTATGCGGGTAAGCTAATGGTAGCTACCGCTAACATGCTAGGTCGTCGCGCTCATGACTCATTGATGATGACATTATCTGACCAATCAGTAGCCGGCAGTCGGTGACGTCATCTTTTATTATCGACTCTGCTCGCTTGGAACCGAGGCGGAGTAGGTACTAAAACTAGCTTGTTTTAGTAGGTACCGGGCCAGTGGAAATACGCTGCAAATCGAGTAGGGCCTAGTAGAGTAGGGCCAAGGCCTGCTAGTGGAAAAGGGCCAATAGTCTCCATCTATGTGAGAAGGTTGAGCCTAAGTTCAGTTGAAATAAGTGCAGTATGTCAAATACAAGACATCCACAATTTCCAAAGGACCTCAAATGGCCAACATCACACAGCTTTGCCTAATTCTTTTACAGTCTGCGGAAATGGCACATTCCCAAAGGTGTTAATAAAGCTATGCCATAACACCATAAGATCATTTGAAATATTGTTGTGAAGGAATTGCTTCAAGTAAACCAAACTGAGTTCTTTAACACCTATACTTCTGCTATCAGATGAAATGTTTCCTTCTCTTTCTGATTATACTTTAAAACCAAGAAAAGGTTTCGAAACATTGTAACCATGCAGACCACCTAAACAGTTTGTTGTGGAAAAATGTTACTAAAAGTGAACTATGGATTGTACTTTTGTACTTGTTAATACAAGCCGTTACAATTGCAGCTCAGATTGAATCTCAAATCACATAATATGTTCCTGTCCTTCGACGTCAGTTTTATTACTATATTAAGACGAACTGTTTCTGTTTCCTGTTCTTACAATTTAGTTTTCTTAAGATATAAAGGACTGCTCTAAAACATCACAAAACCACTAAAAGACTGGGGTGAAAAAGCAAACACTCGCCATGGCCTGTCTGTTATTTTTAGCTTTGAATGCCACCATTCAGATTTTATCTTGAATCACGCCACATCTTGAGCTCTTCTAACATCTCTACTGTTGCGATCAGATGAGGTGTGTCGTGATGGGGAGCCAATAGCTCTAAATTCTGAGCACCCTTGGTCGCTGTGCAAAATGATTTTCCAGGATGGAGTCCAACAATATCAAAACAATCTCCAGGCTGGATTTCCTCTCTGGCACTTGAACATTACTTGAGAGGATGAGAATCTGGGCTGCATTTGAGTAAAGGAAGGACTGCTAGATAAAGACACTAATCGGGAGGTACTTTTCTGAAAAATGAGCCTGTCAGCTACGAAATTGCCCGTGAACATAAATCAATGCATCTTTGAATAGAGGATGCATTTGTATCTGTCAACTTCTTTGGCTAAAGCTGTGCTAATACTGTAATCTTATGGGGTTGCGTGCTGAGTCTTTGTTAGTGTTTTGTTGAATCTGAATGATTCATTTCTTCAGAATAGCTGCACATCTTCCTCAGCTTAAGTATTTTCCACCTCAGTCTCAAACTTTTCACCCTGACTCTTTCTTTTGTTCAGGAAGTGAAAGTCTTTCACCATACTTGACAGTTTAGACTTTTGGATTTAAAGAAGATTGAAATGGTCAGCTAACGATAATAAACCTGTTGAACTTCACTGCAAAGAAGACAGGCTGCTTGTATTTACATGTAAGAACATATGTGTGTGTGTTTTTAGTTGAGACTTTTTGATTTGTCTTGGTTAACTTTTAAGCTACAGTTAGCTTAACCTGAAACAAAAGCTGGAGAGGTGTTGCTAATCATAGCTTGTTCGGAAACTTGTAACGGTTTCACTCATCTGAGAGTAGGCGAGCTTCATTTAACTTTGGAAACTTTGTTTTTGAAAATGACCCAGTCTGTTGGTAAATCAAAAATGTTTCAGCTAGCTTAGCTTGACCAAACCTTTGTCAAAAGCTAACATTGTCCGCCTACAAATGTTCATGTATTTAACTTTTCAACAAATTACCTTATTGTTCTTTCATTTGTTGTTGGTTTTTTTTGTATGTTAGTGAAAGCTCTCTACCAAAACTAACTATTCTAATGGAAACATGCTTTAGCTAGCTAGGAAAAAAAACAATTCAATTTTAAAACTAACAGAAAATTCAAATTGTATTTTTTTTGTCTCATGGAGTGTATGAGATTACAACAGCTCTAATCTGACTAGTAGGACTTAAATTTAAGTTAACTTAGCGTGACAGTTACTGGAAGGTTAGCCTGGCTGCATCATGCTCGCAGAAAATGCCTTCAATTCCCTTTATAATTCGCTTCATCAAAAACTATGGTATTGGCTTAATTTTCACAAAAATTGTGATATCTCATAGTTTTACTGTGATATTTTCAAAAAAAAAATTTGTGGCCAGATGCAGTTCACTGCATGGAATTGTTGCTAACTAAGAAGCATAGCTTGGACCCAAGAAAATAAGTAAGCAAGTTAAGGCCCACTTCAGCTCAATCCAGCTGTGACCAGATTACAGGTAAACTCTGTGGTAATTATTATTTGCAGAGCTGTTCGGCATCTTGTTGTCAACAATAGCATTCATTCTATCATCTATGCTTTGTAACGGGCTTGCTATTCCAACTCAATGGACCTAAACTGAACACAGGACAATGGTAGGATGTCACACTGGTAGATCTGTTTTGGGGGGCTAGGGAAGCGAGACCTTTTAGGCAACTGCTGATGAGAGGGAGAGGTCTTAGTTCAAATATGTGGAATATTCTTTGGCACAATATAACTGGTGGGGTATTTTTCAAATTTAAACAACAGCAACTGGAAAGTTCCTGCATTTTTGGTCATTAAAAACTAAACAAGAAAAAATAGTATTGGGCAATAGGAATTCTTTTTGATGCTGTGGAATCAAAACAGGCTCAATTTAGCCAAATGAGACTTTTGCTTGTATTTAACAATATATATTATTTATTTATTATTTTGCAGATGCACAAAACATTAAAACAGATGCTTCTGTTGACTTAATAAGTATAAAGATTAAAGACTAATATTTGCTCTCTGTAAAGAATCACATCAGTAGTTTCCTTCTTTTGACAGACTGTCAGTGCCTGCAATTAAAATGATTTCCTCTCTTGACCCCCATGTGATCCAAATAGTTAACCAATTAACATCAGCTTAACTCCTGCTTCCAAACACCTATTTCTATCCTGCACACAAGCATACACACAAAGGTAACAGACAACCACTGGCACTGAGTACCACACACAGACACAGATACTCATTAACAGAGGCTTAGCATTACAGAGTGTATACCCCCAGCAAAGTGAGCCAGAGTCTGGCTGACTGGCCCCCCACAGAGGGGGAATACACCTCCAGTCACCTGATCCCTCTGCTGCTCTCATCCTGGATGTTTCAACAACACGGCAACCTGTCATTCAGTTACACACAACAAGACTGAGTAGCACGAAAACTCTGCAGGACTGGAGCCAGGAGAATCTTTACTGAAATGAAGATTCATAAAATTCTTAAATTATTCTAATGAGCATTGCTAAAAAGCACAAAACTGTTCTGATCCATTGTAGTATTGTGTTGCAGCAAATAAAAAACCTTTGCAACAATGCTGTCATCTGACAAGACTGAATTTCAAACATACTATTTAATGCCAAATGCAAAATTTACATCAAAATTAACAAAATTTGTGTTGCAAAATGTTAAATTTGTTACTATTTAATTTAACCGTATTCTACAAGTGGTATTACAGAGTTAATGAAGTTGATCTACAGACATATTTTTAATCAGAAAAGAAGAAGCAATGTTCAAACTGTCCAAAAACATCAGCAACAATTCTGTTCTTTGAGGCTGCAAATGTTTTCTGTACTCGAAAACATGATGTGTTTTAATGTGATTAAAATCTGATTCATTTTAATAACTGCTGGCATCAGTAAGCGGGAGAACTTGATGATTGGTTGTCATATTTTTAACCTATAGGGAAAGAGAGCATCATGCCAACTGCACAAAGGCAGGATGGCAAAATAGCAATCCCATGATTTTCTTCGCTCATAATATGTCACAAAATTATAAAATATGTGCAATACTTGGAGTGGGTTCCTTTCCCTGTTCCACCCACCCTTCCAGATATGGTCAAAGTTTTTGTGCAGGTTAGACAGTGAGCAGTTGGTCTGTAATCTTTGATAATATAGTTTAATGAACTCTTTACAACAGGATGTTTCATACCTCATATTTGCTGCAATGGGATCAAACAGCAATAAAGATCTGTTGATTTTTACAATAAAATAAGGCAATTTATCAAATATAGTGAATCCAAATCAGATTATCTTGCGGACACTTGGCACATTACTGAAATTGGATCTTAGTGTGAAAATCTCTCCATAAAGCATTTGGTTTAACATCAATTTTTAAAAAGTATGTTACCAACGATACCTCAACCTACATCTACTTTGAAAATACAGTATATCCATGTATCTCAAAGACTTGAGCTCTTCCCAAGCCGCCTCCATCACTGTTCTGATACCTGCATCTTCACACACCAGTCCCACCACTAGGTGCCGCCACTGGCCTCAATACTGATCCCACAGCTCTGCCGAGTCCATCACACAAGGGCTCATGTTCACTGCTGAAACTTTTTCACTTGGAGATATTTTTACGCACTTGAGATAAAAGTGGTCACCTCAGAACAATGCCGCCTCTTCTAACTTTCATGCTGGAAGAATCTAAAATGAGAAAGACAGAGGCTGCCACTTCAAAGTTTGTTTAAAAAAAAGGTTTATGTCTGCGGTGTGAGCAGAATTCATCAAAATCTTTTTCTTCAGCACTTTTCTGTGTGTTGTGGCTCCACTTTGTGATGTCTGTGGTCAGTCACCACTGATGTGATACTGACGGGCTGCATGGAAGGACCCTGAGGAGGGGGGCTCGTAAAAAGAAAGGAAAAAGAGTAGACAGAAAGAAGGACCACCTGAGTGACAAGTAACAGCTGACTTCACACATCTGGAAAGCAAAACGCAACCCTCCATTAAGTGCGTCTTTACGCACAGACACTTTCCGAGTGAAAATCCCCCCAGACCTGACCACAGATTCACTTTCTGGTGTTCTCCTTTCAAGGCTTCAACTATCCACCCCCCACGCATTGGAGGAGATAAATGATGACTAAAACTCGCCCAGATCTCTTCATTTTAGGGGGGGTCGATTCTTTTCAGCAGACAAATCCCATGTTACTTACACCAGGACCTTTTTTTTTCTACTCTCAAACTTTTACGCACAACTACGCATCCACTTGGGACAACGCTCACCGTTTAACGAACGATGCAGCTTTCTGTGATTAAAAACTGACATCAATAATGCGCACCAGCAAACTTGACACTCACCTCACAAGCTGCAAAAACTCGGTCCGGCTTCGGGGCTGAATATTCCGATTATTTTTCCGCGTAAAATCACGACTGTGGAGGCATCCGTGCAGACTGCATCCAACCAACAAAACTCCCTTTCGACCCCTGAATCAGCTCTGTAGAAGTTGTCTTTCAGTGCATGATCGTGGATAGAAACAGAGAGAGAGTCTGGGACGTGGACCAGGGTTGAGCGCAGCGCAGCTCTGGCACCAACTTAAAGCGTCGAGAAATGTCATTAACGCTGCTTTGCGCCCATTGGCTCCAACACGAAGCCCTCCCCCGCCCCCCTTCCTCCTCCACACACACATGCACACACAAAACGCTCCAACACTGGAACACATACACACATATGTCTCCTCTCCACTCCTCTGCAGACAGAAAGCTCACTGTAAACAGCCATGACTGTATAGAAGCAGGTCCACATGCTCTATTTTTCACTTAGATAAGCAGTTCCCTTTTGGATGGATGTGTTAAAAATACCATCAAGTGTGATAAGGTCATTGGGAACTCATTACTGAGTGCTATGGAGACACTGAACTCAAGAGCCCAAAGGGAAACAACAGCACTAATGTAATAAAATGTCCTCTGAGTTTACATCTTTGTCATAATTTGCATGCCTTTTTGGTTGAGCATCTTCAAGGGTGATAGGTCTAAATTTAGCCTGCAGTGTCACTAATGTAACATTCTTATACCAGTTTTATCATGTCTATAGTATGTATGTTTCACTGCCGCATCACAGAAATAATAAATAAAGTAAAATAATAAAGTACAATCCAATCCAATCCAATCCAATCCATACAACTGTACCTCTTAAAGAAGACAATTTGGTGATTGATGAAAAGTTAAGTCTGCTTTATTCATGGAAAGTAACTAATTACATGTATTCACAGTACTATGACTAAGAAGAGATTTTGGAATTGTTACTTTTACTACAGTAATATCTGTGGGAAAACTACTGCACTAGGTTTCAGTTTTCAGTGATACAATTTCAAACCAGCTACTGCACTAACAGCAGGTATCGATGTTGCTGAAAAGTGCTACGTGATTTGCCAAAACTACCCACATTGATTCCCCAGTATGCATCTGACCAGTTTGTCTCGCATACTGTCTCCCTCAGAGCAAAGGACCAACAGGTCAGGGGCCAACTTGGCAGACAGCAGCTGTGTATATCAACAACAGTAGCGTTTATGTTATTAGCATTAGCCATTAGCTTTAATTGAGTGGTGCAGTGAGTCCTAAAACATCAGTCTAAGTCTGCGTTCGAGCACTTTTCATTTCCTCATCTCAAGGCCTTTAGGGTTTTAATAAATCTTTGGAATACAAAGTTAAATAAACAGGCATACAAGATTTTGACCGATTTTTAGACAACAAAATAAGTTTATAGTTGGCCCACTTGTTACATTTTTTAGCATAACCGTGTCTTTAAAAGGGAAAATGTAAATATGCTACTACCATGGACTACACAAGTGTCCAGAAACCTTAAACATCATTATATTGGCTTGACTGTAAAAAACAATATTGTAAACATAATTGCCAAAGCAATGAGCACCAAATTCCCTTGAACAGCAGGTAAAAGCACAAGATAACACTAAGAAGCAGGTAAGTCAAACTGCCATGTCATAGTCCCATAATAGCTTTTTTTAATTTTTTGGTCAAATGAACTAGCCCAGTGCAAACATCCTGGAAGGCCTACAAAATCACATCATCTACGCACCACCCTACCTGTTACATTAACAGTTTAATCACTCAGAACAAATTGCATTAAAATGTAACTTTGTGTGTTATGTAGGACTGACACAGGTAAACGTTCAGCTGTGAAATCCAAACAATCAGCGCAAAATTTGGTTTTGACTCCAAACTGATATTACATGTCCCAGTATTAGCATCTGTGTACTATTGTCTTCTTTTGTTTCCAAGACCAGAAACAGAGATTAGCCAAGACAGATCAAGTGACTGCACAATACCAGCCAAATGGCAGTAATGCTACACACTACAACAAAACAAATACTACAGTACATACTAAATACTGCACATGTTTCATAACAGTAAGAAACAGAGAGAAAAAAAAAAACATGAAAAAAATAATCCAATAAAAGCTCTCCATCTACTTATGTTGTCATATTACCAACATTTTAGTTTTGAATCAGCTTCAAGTTTGATATCACCACACTTAATCCTGAAGTGACACTCCAGAGCCTTAAACATGCTACATGGATCAGAAACAGAATATTCACAACAGCGTTGATCACATTTTAGGAAAAAAGAAAAACCAAATCAAGTACATATAGTGCATTCACAAATCAGTCATTTCATATTTATTCAAGTAAATTGTTGACTCTTCTCCATATTGTACCAAACTGTCTTTGGTATTCTCTATTTGTTTGGTCAGTCAGTGGGTTTATTTTAAACTCTGAGTGAAATTCCTTGCAAGTGCATTTTCTAAAATATCGTCAGTATCTTTTTTTTGTTCAATGATATTCCGTGGTAACACAAAATTATTTGTTTCAGATATTATAACACACTTATCTATGGGCCAGCCGTTTGCAGCTTTGTGAAACAAAAACTGTATTTACAGTGCTTATTACTTTGGCTTTATTTTCAATTAAGTATTCTTTAATATTACCTAGGTATTCGGTAAGTCCATGTGCTACTTTTACTTGAGTGAAACGTAAACTTCCACCCCTGTTGTGTTTAAATAGTGAGGTATCATGTTATTGGACTGTCAGTCTGCCAGTCCAGACAGATTATTGTGAATGCAATATCTCACCCCTCCGGAGATTTTCTTTAAACTTTAAGAAATGTCCAACATCCTGTTGAGAGAGATTTTCCTCATTTTGAGGGGTTTCCTGCAGACAAGACATGGACACATATGTTTGTATAAATTCCATTAAAAGTTTACTTATCATAAAAAAAATAATATGAAGTGTTTCATGAAGTTTGAATTTTCAGTGCAGACTTGGTTTGAAGTGTATAGATTCATTGTCAGTCTCACCTTCCTTTGTTGTTGTTTTTTTCACTTTGAGTTTTACACTGTGGCATCGTCAGTACATTTTCAAATTGCTTTCCATGAAATCAAGCTTTGCAGTATTCCTCTGAGTTTAACCTCTTTTCCTGATATCAAAATTAGGGCATGAGAAAAAGCTGAGAAAAAAAATAAATTGGTGCAATATTCCAATTTTTCCAGTTGACAGTAAAATATTGTATAACATAAGATGATGATTGACAGTTGGGTGGGTAGATACATGGGTATGTCCTCCGATCCATTACCCTTACATGTGTGACTCTGCAACTCTGTTTTATGGTGTGCCCCAAGGTTCTGTCCTAGGCCTTTCTTGTTCTCCCTCAAATTGCTTGAGCTTGGCCTTGTAATAAGTACACTGCAAGGAAAGTTGTATCCCCTCTATGCGGATGACTTTTGACTGTTCGTACATTTGCAAGTCGTCTTGTGTTTTGGTTCTTTTTTAACGTCATTGTTTTGTATCTTAATGGTTACTTTGATGTTATAAGGTGATCTTTTTCAGAAGAAGGTGCTGTACGAAATGAAAATCTACATTTGGAATTCTAGAACGAATGCTGTACTGTCTAATCTGGAAATATAGGAGAGTATAGGTTGAGTTATTTAAAACCTAATCAGATGCAAGTCCAAACCCCTCATATAATGTGGCATAAGTTTAAACGAGCATCATGGCATAACTATTAGTCCTCAAGGCAGTGCTTCTGGACACAAACATGGATTAACATCAAGTGAAAGTGTGCTAAGAGGCAGCGCATCCAGGTTTGTGTAGCAGCATTTGGGTTGAGTTCACAGCCTCTGGAGTCAGGGGAGAGAGAGGAGGAGTTGTTTGAATGTCCGTTTAGTTGGCAGTGGGACAGACAGCGCAGGTCAAACAGTATGGCTTATTGTCCCTGCCAGCCAGCCAGGCGGCCCACACAGAGAGGGACCCATGGACGCCCTCGTTCACCCTGCTGGCTGCTGTTCTGACAACATGATTTACAACTTAAATTGACCCTAAAATTTAGGAGTTTTAGCTTGTATCCAGAGGTGCAGTTCAATAATAGAGCAAGGGACAGTAATGCTGTCAGAACACTGGCAAAAAGTATCAGCAAACGCTTGGGAAAATTTAAGGAAATTCCAAAATACAGCTACAAGTATCTCAGTGATCCAGTCTTCAAACACACACATAGCTGCTCGACTTTTGATGGGAAATTGGATCATCTTTTGTGTCCCAATGTTGCTCTTTCCACCTGCTCTCCTCAAATACAGCCGGCCTCTGTGCTTCACCCTGGCTCTTTGTGCTCGCACACAGACATCTGTAACATTAAGCCTATTTACAGCAGACAGAAACAGAGAGAGGGATATCAAAGGTAAGCCTATAGGCCTGCACATACAGCCAGAAAGGAAGCAGCGGATCAGTGTGGCGGGCTGAGCACAAAGGAGGCCTCTGGGTTAGTAAATCCTGCCCTGTCACCTTTTTAGTGAGTGGTAACACGGCACGTTTGACGAAAGTGTTGGAGTCAGGCACAGCACGTTCTACATCCCTTATCTCGTCTTTTAACTTACTCCTTACTCCTCTTCCTCCTCCTCCATCCCTTTTTTATGGAACACTGCTTTGAAAACAATCCAGATTGATGTGGGTCTGTGTGCTTTGCAATGGCAGCTCAAGCGATGAATGGCAGACTGCGACGTAAAGAGGTTATCTTTTCATCGACGTATCTGGTTCTTAGAAGGCGTGTTACCTGAACTCAACAGGCTCATCTGTCATGGAGCAGCCTGTTTAGTTATCAGACATATTTGTAGTATTTTCGGATTTGTAAATTAAGACAGAGCAAAGAGTTTTGCTTCTAACTTCTGTTAACTGTTTTGTCTAGTTTTCTTAATATAGAACCAAATGACTGAAATATATTAATGTATTTTATTTGAAGGATGTTTCTAGATCATTCTGATAGTAGTTCACTTTCAATCAGACAGAACATTGATCCAAAAGTCCCCAAACTTTTGTCATCAATGGCCACTTACAGAAAAAAAAAATGTGGGCGGCTGGATCCACTCTGATGTACCTCATTATAAGTGAATCATTAAGGACTTTATTTTGCCAAAGAAGATTTACGCAGGCCCTCGTTGGTCCTTTCAACCATTTGATTGGCCCCTGGTCAGGGTGAGAATGATGCAGCAGAGAGGGCAGATGGCTCATCTCTATATGTAGACATAAAACAAGAAGAAACGGCACAAAGCTGACAAAATTCATGCAGTGTTAGTGCCTTAAGATGATTATCAAGGATTAGCACATTATACTATATAATATGTTTGAAACTTTAACATGACTGCAGATAGGGTGGCACGTGGCGCAGCAGGTAGTGCACATGCCTCACAGCAAGAAGGTCTCCGGTTTGATCACCAGGTCGGACAGGGGCCTTTCTGTGTGAAGTTTGCATTTTCCTCCTGTGCATGCTTGGGTTCTCTCCGGGTAATCCAACCAAAAACATGCTCATTAGGTTAATTGGTGACTCTAAATTGCCCTTAGGTGTGACTGTGAGTGTGAATGGATGTATGCCTCTCTATGTGGCCCGACTGCCAACTGGTTCAGGGTGTATGCAGCCCCCAGAAGAAGTAGCGGTACAGAAAATGAATGAAGGAATGACTGCAGGTGAAACAGAAAATGGGTTGGTGCATTTTGCTACCATAACAAACTTGTTTTTGTTAATCAGTTAAGTAAAACCTTTGTCTTCCAAAACAAGGCGTAGTCATTTGTACCTTTGAAAGTTAGCTGAGAGCCATTTAGAAATGGGTTTCAGGCCGTGTCTGGCACTGAGCAACAATTTGGACACCCCTGCATTAATCCATCAAAAGAAAGCACATTGGTTAGATATACTTTTACATGCCAGTCAGATACTTAGAGCAGAACCAAATTCATTGATTAAAAGCCCTGAGGAATATTGCTGGATCATGTTTTTGAAATATTACTGATAAAGAGAATTACTATTTCTTATAGAAACCCAGCATCAATTCACCAGTTTGAAAATTATCAATAACAGGGAGATGGAAGCTTGATAACATGCCCAGAACCAGACTTATTTATATCCAACGTTAAACAGATTTTTTTTAAAACGTTTCTCTTTGAAACATCACCACCAGACACTGAATGTTGACGTACGAATTTCAGATCTGATGACAGCCTTTAAGGTATTTCTCTACCATTCTCTAAAAAATATTATGATGTAGTGGTCCCCTACCTTTTTGTACCAAATCTAAGTTTTATGTTCTACTATATAGTCATGGACAGCTGTTGCAGTAGGGCACTCCGCAGTCACACACTGTATACATAGTATAACACCATAACACAAGATCAGAGGCAGCGATGGGCATGTTTCTGAGCCCTAATACAGAGACATTCATGGGAGCGACTCTGTTTTCATCAGCTGTTTAACAATGACAATTATCAACGCAGTTGGCAGAAAGTCACCTGTTGACATGGTAACTAATTAAACGCCTTCTGAGCTCAGAGGAAAACACTTTTACTCCAATGTTCATTTGCTGCTGATGGTGTATTTTATCCAGCGCTCACCATAAGCTGATCTGATGTTTCTGTTGATTATTTATGTTTATTTTTATTAGTTCTCACCTCTGAATTGAACCCTTCCAAATCAGAAAGTTAGGGGCATTTGTGTGCTTCAACTGCCCTCCTGGCACAAACTTGCAGAGTCAAATATATTTACATATCAAATTGTTCAGAGTAAAGGTGGAAGAGCGCATTGACATAAGGTACAACAGTGAGTTTATCTCAGGTTGTACTTACTTGTTCATCACAAGTGACAGGGACAGAGAACCTGAGTGTAAGGTCTGCACAGTCAAGTTATACAGATGGAAATGTGATAATCTGTCTGTTCTGTATTTATAAAATACCCTTTTGTCACAGTTAGAAAAAAGGTTAATGATGTTTATTATTTTTGTTTTCCTATATGGCCTAATACCAAATGATGGCCTTGTGCTGGTCTGTGGCTTAGTGGGTCAGGACCTCTGTTATGATAGATACACAATATTTAATTATAAACATTTACCCAACAATGCACAAGCATTCTGTAGCAGTGGTAAGCAAAACTTTCATTTGAAGGAGAGGAAAACTAGATTCATCAATGGATAGATTTAACAGTAAGTATTTCTAGAGCTTAACCATAGGCTAAAGATACCAACCATTAATTGTTTATTGAAATTCAACATCAGTACACTTATGAGAAGTGTTTGGAAAAAGTATGACAGAAATGTTCATCCAATAGGATCTATCTTGAGAAAAATCAGACTCATTGGTGAAAGACCATCTGCCATGACTAGCAAACAACTAATAATAAACTTAATTGGCCTAATCCAAATGTCAGAATGCAGCTGTGTAATATTTGTGTTTATTTGATGAACCAAACATTCAAAAGTAGAAAAAAATGACATAAATGAACAAAACAACAAGAAGTGTCTTACATTCTGGCACAAACTATGAGATATGTTTGAGGTTTTCTTGTTTTGTCTATTCAAACTGAGGGTCTTTGTTCAAACTTTTATGAAAGAATTTAAATATTTAGTTAGAATGACAGGAGTACTGGACAGTCACTTTACACAGCATCAAGTTTGCTCTAACTTTTGGTGAAATCCTAAAATCTGTGGCTGTATATGTCTTTGGAAAGTGTGTTAATAGTTTCAATAGTTTAACACTGGGACAACACAAAACTCTCAAACCCTTACTGGTAATGTGCCTCAGACTCTGGGTCTGTAAGAAGATTGGGACAGGGTCTGCTTTCTAACGTGACAAACTACCAAAACTTTCAGGCATGAATGTGGTGAATCAAGATATTCAGCAATACACTCTTAAATTAGGTGCAATTTAGGCATTTCAAGTAATATTTAAGGATCATTATCATTCAATACTCACCCAAAAAACCCAGTCCTCCTTCCTGGTCATGACCTGTCGAGCCCCCTCTCCCCATGACCTTGTATAACCCAGCTCCAAAACCTCCAACCCCCTTAGTGTGAACGAGGTAAGTGGTTCCAGATTTGGCCTTAAGGAGAACTGTCAATCAGGCTGTGGGAATGAGGGCTCTGGTGTTTTGTGCTGGTACAATCGCCCAGAAAACTTCATTGACTGGAGACAGTGACATGGCTGTGTCTGAATCAGCCTCTAACTTTGCTCTGTGAAAATAAACCCATGTCTGAGCGTCTTCCTCCAAGAAGAAGAGAAAACAAAGAACAGTTTCCATGAAAGTTTGTCTTTGCATTTAAAGCCAGGACATGCGATGGTGAAAGCATGTCCGGTCATTCCTGCTTATCTACCTGTGACTTACTCCTCTGTCATTAACCTATCTGCTCATGTCATCTCTGTTTCTACAGGCAGAGCTGGGGTTGGAGGGGTGAGGTGTACTGTTATCACTGAGCTGTCATCAGACGCATCAGTTCAGTGAAGTCGGGGAAGGTTGGGTTACATTTACAGACAGGATCGACAGTAGCTCTGTAGTCAATCTCCCCTCACTGCCATGCTAATATACATTCATATGTACATGGTCTCTTTTTGAGGGAAAGACATTTTCTTCTGTTGTATTAAAGCTACTCTCAAACATGCACTCTTGCAGAATTTTAGTCCATTAAAAAAATTATTATCTTGAAAATATGCTAAGTTTTGTGTCTATGCTTGTTTCGTATGGCAGATTTTTTTCATAGTTTTTGTGTGAGAGGAAGGATAATGGGGAAGGGAAAATCTGGGGGTTAGCTAGAAAAATTCATGGCAAAGTCTTTAAAAAAAAAAGCGATGTCTGTTAGCATCTTTAAGTGCATCTCAACTAGAAAATTCCTGGTTCGTAAAGGAGCAACTATTATAGTGACAGTAACTTTAGACAAATGCAGAATGCAGACAATGTATTTGAAAGCAAACAGCAAAAGTTTTCACCTCAACTTGACCTGAAGTGAATTTTCAGCATGACGTTAAGAGAGCAGTCAGAAATATTCACGAAAATGTACAGGGAGAAAAGGGGACGGAGTTTTTGGACTCCATATAACACTGTATAAAGGTCAAAATGTAATTGCCGCAGTGGTACTTGCTGAAACAAGATAACATAACTCTATATTTGTCATTTTCCTGAGATAAGACTGTTGTTAAAAGTAGGTGAGCCTTCAAGATTTTTGTAATGGGAAATGAGCATGAGATGTTGTGAGATGTGTGGCTCATATTGGCAGTTTGAAAGCATCACCTTAATAACCTGCTTGCCTAAAGGAAACATGCACATACTGCTACCATCACACAGGTAAAATAATCTAGTGTGAAACTGGTGAGAGATTGTCTGTGATCTTACTCTGGTAAAGTAAAAAGTTATTCCTCTGCTAGGAGGTTATGTTTTTACCAGAGTGAAAAACAGAATTTCATGAACTTTTAGGATAGATCAGAAACAGGCCAAAGATCACTCAGTTGTAATATGGTTTTGATCTTAACCTGGATTTGGATACATCGTTTTTTTAAACGATTTGTAACATTGTGAGTTTTCCTGCATTTTTGTTAATAACCCAATAGGTTCTCAACAGATTTGAATGGAATTTCAGTGGATGTTGGTCAGGTCAAGAGACATGACTACATTGTGGTGGTTAAGCTAGGATTTTAAAAAAATGTTAGCAGTGCAAGATACAGATGCTCCCTACACTTTTAACAATAACATGCCTGTGTATTTGGAAATACCTTGTTAGAGGTTTGTGCTCTTGAAGCAATTCTAGTTTAGGAATAAGAGGTAATAGACATTCTTTGTTTTTCCTTTTGCCGATATTCTACGCCAAACTAAGCTAGCCCTGCTGTTAGCAGGCTGTAAGCTTCATTTTAATGCACAAAAATGAAAAAAACATCAAAAATGATACAAACCAAAAACAAACAGAACAAAAATCCCATGATAATTCCATTCTCTCATACTCTATTTTTAATTTCAAAACAAAATCAAAACAGCGAAAAATAGGCCGTTATTTGTTTTCCAATTTTTGATTTGAAAACGAGAAATGAAATAAGTCGTTTTCCGATTTTGGATTCTAAAACAGATATGGAATGAACGAATGATACACTGATAATCTGCCCTTATTCTTCTGCTCACAAAATGTACACCAAATAAAGTGGAAGAAATAAATACCTTTTCCGTCATGTTTTCCGTACCTTTTCTGCCACTCTAACTCTCAGGAGAAAAGTAATGAATTATAAGCAAACGTCTTTTCCATCGTATCCACTTCTTCCAAACTAAGCAAACTTTCTTCTCGGCTGCACAGTTTAGCCCTTTCAACTCAATGGGATTGCCTGAGCCCCGAGATAGACACTGACATTTTTGATTCAGCCTCTGTCCATAATCCATAATTCGTGATTTTTTGAAATCACATTGTTGTGAATGTAGCAGGAATGTTATTGGATCTTTGTATTGGTCCTTAAAGAAAGTGACACCCCTTTTCAGACCTATTGACCAACAGGATGCACCAATTTTCTTCTTCTCTTGCATTAAGAATGGCGCTTCTATAAGGCAAAATAAAACAATATGTCTGAAGGCATAATGAGGAATGTAAGAGAAGTATCTTCCATGAGATTATTTGCACGCTTTAGGTTTGTCCTATTAAACAAAAGGCTTGAATGAAATACATTCAGACATGTAAAGGCTTGTTCATAATAAATCATACATGATCTCTAAGATTTCTTTAATTTTTTTGAATTTTTGATTCATCTCTTGATTAACAAGTCTAACATCAATACGGCTTGAATATTCTGATGGCCCAGGCTGTCTTAAAGGCTGTTGCTGAGTTGTGATGACAGGGTTTTGCACACATTATTCCAAAAGAAGTCCAGGCTGACCAACAGTGAGATTAAGTACAAGGGTTTAAGTGGTAAATCATAGGCCCAAGTCAACTGAAAGAATAAGGAAGATCTACATTTACTTTTAAAGTTGTTGAAGTATTGAAAAACAGCTTATTTTTGAAAACAGTCTATTGTCCAGTTTAAAGGTAATAAAGTGAGTCACTTTTAAGATGAATAACTCAGAATGACAAGTGGACTTTCGGGGGTTAGATGTGGTGTGACACAAGAGAGGCTTAGCCCTCTAATTAAACTGATTCAGGTATTTTTATGAGAGGAAAGGTCCGAGCGGATGGAGTGGAACGCAATCTTTCCTCATTTCTGAAATTCCTGCCACCTGTGAGTTTTAATTGTCGAATGAAGTAAACCAACAGTGGATGCCCCCCTGCAGGGTCACTCACACACACACATACTGATGCACAGTTTCCTGACGCACTGGTGTGGTGTTTTTTTAGACAGGTGTGTGACAGCCAGTGAGTGCGCTGGTTAAAAGTTAATCCTATTAAGTGGATGTGCTGTTCGTTGCCCAAGGCACGTCCAGTCCCTCCAAACACAGACACACAAAACAACTCCTAGGGTGATACCTCTCCAACTCCACTAATTAGGCTAAGGACGTTAAGGACATCCGGCGTGCTACCTCCAACCTGCGCAGGACCTCCAGCGGTTAAGCCTCCATAGCTGGCATACCTGAGCACTTTGTCAGTCACTTGAACCTCTGAGAGCCCGGCTCTTTAACTCTTGAGTCTTTGACCATATTAGGCTGGGTGGTCGTTAAGTTTGACTCGAGTGGATGGAAGTCATCACGTTGCTGCCAGTGACTTCCTGCTGCTTCCCTACTACTAAACACAATTACTGGACATGTCAGTAACTACATGGCCAAAAGAGCAACACTTGACAAGCAAAAAGGATGTAATTAAAGCTCCTAAGCACAGTCATGAATTGGACATTCATGTCAAATATGTGCTGATTTAAAAGCACACAGATTAAGCCATTATTTGTAAAAGCATAAATGCATGTTAGGCACCTTTAAAATGGACTGTGACTCGTTCTTACAAAATACCCTCTGTTGTTCCAGTTCCAGATTTCTAATCAAAGATTTCAAGTCTATATTTCACATTAAATAGCCACCATCTGTTCTTTCTCCCATTTTCTTGTCCATTTTGTGCTGAACTAATTCGAGAGTCTGTCAGGGCTCATTTGGGTCTTGAAAGAAACAACCCTTGAGTCCAAAGGATATTATTTAACAACAATATGTGCCTCTGGAGACATTGCACAACTTCTGAAGGATAAAAAAAACTTTTGGCCAGACTGTATTTTCTGTGTTGCAAAAATTCGCTGCCCAAGGAGAAAACTGAGAAGTATAAGAAGCTGTAAATGATCATCTCCAGGACCATTTTAGCTGCACTTACAGACAGATATTTCAATCCTCTCTGGATTTTGCAGGCTTTACTGAAGTCGTAATAGCATCAAAGTCCTAATTTTTTTGCCAGTTATTGATGAAATAGAGGTGACGGTTGCTTTGTTTGTAGGCTTTTTTATTTTGGGTTCTTTAAGTAGGTAATCCAAAAAAGATCAAGATACAGTAATTTCAAAATGCTTTTCTTGTTATGAAAATGCTGTAGGGCAGTGGTGGGGCACACTGGCGTGCTTTAGGAATTTGTGATAACTATTTGTAATCACTTCAGCATCTTGAGAATAAGTTTTAATTTACTCTATCAGTACCTTTTTGTATAAAATTAAAACTTGGCTACTTTGAATTTCCTGTAGGACCTTGAGGGTTTTGCAGTTGGCAAAATAAGGAGGTTTGGATTAAAAAGATAAAGCCATCTCTTCCAAAATCCAGGAAACAACAGGCCTTATTGGTCCTTTGAAATAAAGTGATTGCATTATATCGCAAGTGAAATAGTATTTATCTTGTCTAAAGATGGAAAGCAAGTCTCAGGCATGGCAGCTTTTTGTGCATCAACTCAATATACTATAACACATAGAAAAAAGGTTGTTCTGCATGTATATGAACATGGCGTGCCTTTTTAGCCTGATGTTTGGTGTGTCTTGAGATTTTGACCTGATTTTCAGTGTATCCTCGGCAAAAAAAGTTTTAAAGCCACTGCATTTGGTGTAAGTGTCTCGTAGCAACAAGTGTGGTTGGTGGGTTGATAGGATCAGAGTTCGTGCTGATGTCACACTTTGGGGGCATGGGGGCTCCCAGTGTACAGTAAATGGTGTAGTGGAATAGACACCATATGAGCAGGGTGCTGGGACTGAAGACACTGGAGACAATGAGAGGTTGACTTCACGTAAAAATGTTTTTGACACATCGCTACATTAAGGTTGTTTTTTTTTTGCATTTATTTATGCCTTGATTATCAATTCCTATGTTTATATTTATGTGTATTCATATACTGCATGTTGGGGGCTGTAGTTGCTCAGTCAGTTAGAATAGTAATGAATGGGGGGTACAGTATTGGAAGTTGCCTGTTGGAGCCCCAGCTGGCCATATCTAGAAGTTAACCTGATATGTAGTGAGATATTGTTTTGGCACTGGCAGAACTTATTTTCAACCAAAGTAGGCCAGCGTTCTTAGCCCTGAGCAACCTGAGAGGAAAAACATCCTGAGTATCAACTTCTTTTTTCTGCCGCCTTTACCTTTTAGGTGAAAACAGATTAACTTTTGGAGAAGTGCTTCTCAATATCCATTCTTCCTCAGTGACCAGTTACAAATGAGAAGGGGAGGGACCTTTGATGTCCTCTTTAAATCAACAATGGCAGGGGAGAAAATGTACAAGGGAGCTAATTCCAGGCTTTCAGCTGCTATCAATGGTTCAAATGTTTCCTTGACTTCGTCCTTATGTGTTCTTGGTGATATTTCAATGACCGGAGGCAAATATGAATCACACACAGTTTTTACAAACAGCCTTACAGAGGGAAATTGAATCAACTTTTATTATCCAGCAACACTATAGCTTTTTGAAACTAAGGTTGAGAGTTCTTGTAAAAAATGAAAACTGTAGACACAGGCCCTCATACATGTGTGCCATGTTTAATAAAAAGAGAGAAAAAACTCAAATATCCCCATCAGGAATTCATAAAGTGTGCTTTATCCATGTTGTTGCATCTTCTCAATCTGAACAGCCAACCATCGAGTGCAAGCTGCCCTGGGGAAACACCATTGCTGGCCTATTAGAGAATTGGCCTGTTGTGCCATTAAATAATGATGTTCATGGCAGTGAGTCATCAACACACACACAGCCCCGGCGAAAGGAAGTTTCACACGTATTCAGGGAAACTCAGGTAACATTTTTGCTGTGTATGAGTCGTGTGGTTAAGGCACAAGGTTAAAAGTTCAGAAATAGTTGCAATATCTTTACAAAGCTGCAAGCCAGTGCAAATTTTGCAATGATGAATAAAATTTAGATTACTTTTTGCAGACATAGAAATACTGAGAAACAATTAAGCAACCATGGGCTTTGAGATGCATGAGAGTATTGCTCTCACACCCTTTCCTCGCCATTCAGTCTACTTGGAAGTAACTGCCTTAGCACTTTTAACAGCAAAATTCAAATCATACCTTTATTTGTGAACCTGTTAATAGTGATAAATAGATATAAAAGAGATGGAAAATGACAGGGATTGTTTTTCCATTAGAATCTACTTTTTTGTGTGATTTACCTTGGATCCAGAATCCCAAGCCTTGCATTTAACATCCATGAGAGGGTAAAAAAGGTAAACATTTGAACTAATGTTTGACCTGCAGAGAAACTCCATCCATTCCCACATCTGCAATGAAACACTTGACTGTGGAGTGGAGTTTCCCCCTCAGGGCTTAACTGTAAGCCACTGAAATCCCAAACTTAGCAGCCCTGTTCGTCATCCTGTAACTCAAGTTTTAGGGTTCAGCTCCTCACGGTAGGTCATGGGAGAGAGAATCTCTCATTATTTATAAGGTTTACTTTGGGCAACTTTTTCAGCAAAGAATGGCAAACAAAGCATTTAGTACTTTAGAAGAGCCATCATTTGTTAACAATATAAAAATGTCTACATTATATTATATGGTTAAATCATTTTTTATTTCTCATACAATCTCTAACCTTCAAAAATATTGCTCTGAAAACATGGATGATATTACTGACCATATATGGCAATGTCTCTATGTATAGATCTTAAAGTGATTACCTCACCTTTTGAGTTAATGCTAAACCTCTCCAATATGGCACTGTCTAATCTTTAAGCCTCGGCTCCCCCAAAGACCTCCATATATGATCAACCCTGAGAAGCAGTAAAACAAAGGAGCCCATTTGGCATTTGGTGCATTTTAACGCAGCAATCCTTAACTTTAATGGCTGGGTATCAATCTTGTGTTTGCGCTCAGCTAACCTTTAAGTAGATGATCTAAAGTGAAGCACAGGTATGTGGGAGCTATGATGACAATTACTCATTTTACAGCAAACTGACTTCTTGGACAGCTGTGGCACTTATTTGTTTCAACACGGTTTATAAGATGGAGCTCCTATGAGTGAGTACACACTTGAGTCTGTGAGTGTGTGTTTCAGAGAGTGCACCGGGGGGGTTAAACAAATGAGCCTTTTGGCTTAGCGCCTACTGAGGCAAGCTAAAAAGCAAACATGAGGCATTCAGGCTATTTGAAAACACACATGCATGCAGGCCGAGCAGATAGAATGACAAGAGGGGGGTCCTCGCTGGTATTTTTCAGTCTAATAAAAGGAAGTGACCTGTCAACTGTGCATGATATCACGTCACCGATCTTGAACTTCCATCAGCTACTCCTGCTCTGCTGAGGATCATGTTAAAGTGAAGTGTATGCGTGTTGTGCATTTTCCGAAGAAGGCTTTTACTTACCTGTGCACCTTTTGTGCATTTTTCAAAAGTGTTTCCAAGCCAACCGCCCTCCTTCACCTCTACCTCCTCCTCTTCCTCCTCAGGGTTCTGGCCCCAGGGAGGAAGTGTGTGACAGCACGTAGCTCCTGGCCCAAACTGAGGAATGTCTTACACAGAAACACACACAAAAGTAAGAACACACAAAATAAAAATCCAGGAGGCTATGTCAGCCAAGGGCAAAAGTGGAGATCAGAGGGAGGGTGGAAGAAAGAAAGGATGGAGGGACCATAAGTGGGGAAAGGGAAGGAGAGGATAAGAAAGACCTTGGCTTACTCTCTCGCCTTGGGAGGCCAGGGAGAACAAATATCTTTGACGGTCCAGAAATGAATTTTCCTGCCGTTGTAATAACTGTGGCCAAGTGAATCCAAGCTTCCCTATACAGTCCACAGACCACAGTGAGTCAAATGCAGATAATAAGTGAAAAATATCCTCCTCAGAAAAAGTTTGGAAGCATTATTCTGGTCAATTTTCCACCCTTTAATAAAAACAAGGACATCTTGTAAGGATTGTGCATTCATGGAATGAGTAACACAACTAAACGTGTTAGTAGTGCTCCCCAAAAAAGTGTAGCGAAGGTGGTTGAGGTTTATTACATTGTCATAGGGGTCTGCCATTTTATCTCTTGCTGATAAAGGTTTAAATCCAGGCTGTGATTGATGCATAAAGGGGAAAATATGACAACAGTACTTTTATGTTCCATCAGTCTTCCTTAGAGTTGGAAAATACAGGGGGATTGATGCGTCACCTGTTTCTGGTCCAAGTTGTTTCCTTGCTTAAAAAACTGCTCTATCTGGCTGTTCAATCCACCATCATAAAACACAGCAAGTCCAATAACAGTCATTTGACTGTAAACAATAAACAAAAATGTCCAAGGTTTTTTTTCACAAAGTAATGTAATAATTACATTGATATGACCACTATTTGGCTAGATACTAACATAACTTTCACATATTTGTCATAAAGGGAAGATACCGGACTTACTTGGACGTCATTAAAATTCAACAGGAGTATTCTTTAAAGGTGCTATGAAGAGAATCTATTACCGGGGACATAAAGACTCTGCTACCCATGAGCACGTGCAGCGACTGTCGTAATGCTGCGTTCCAGTAACCTCGGAACTGGGAGTGACATCATCTCCGACTTATCAGTGTTCAGTTCAAGTCGGAAAAAAATATGCCGATCTACCAGGCTATTGTTAGCTGTTGTTAGCTCAGGAGTGGCGAGGTTTCACCGAGTTCCCAGTAGGAAATTCCAACTTCGGGGGACATTCCAGTTGCAATTTCCTACTCGGAAATCAGAAATTCCTACTTATGACTACAACTGGAACGCATCAAAAGACGTTACCGAAGCCTAGCGTGTGTTTGTTGTGATGCTAATGAATGCAGCTCAGAACTCTGCATTGCTTTACAACTTCTTTTTTCAACAACTTTCAGGATGCAAAGCGACGAGGTATTGTTTCTCTTTCTAGTTACGTAGCGGTAGTTTTTGATGTGTGACAACAAGCAATTTTTGGAAAACTTAGTATCGTAGTTCTGTAGCCAGCTATTTATGGCTACTCACAGCCCGGTGCTCTAAGACGTGTCTGAATAATATAAATTTGCTCTAGTTTTGTCTAGTTCCTGAAGTTGAGTATCCAGGCCAGTCCAGCCCTGTTCGACCCGACCACGAAGCTAAGGAATAGCATTTATAGATAACCTATGTTGATGCTATAAAACTCATCTTAAAGTGTGTATTTCCATCAGGCATATATCTAAAAGTGAGACTTTTTTGTAATTACTTAGAAACTCCTCACAGTCTCTTTAAATAAATATCTCCATGGATATTGTGGTGACGGCCAACTCCTGATACTCCCCAATTTTGTTGTTGTTGTCTGAAGTTAATTGTCTTTTCTTTTGACAATCTGACCAGGTAGGTGATGGCAGGAATTATAAACTTTTAAACATTAAAGTAGATTAATTACAAGACTTTTGGTAGCACCATTGAATGCTGTGTTGCGTTGCTGAGTTGCTTTAGTAGCAATAGTGTTATCTAATTCAAAAATTGAAGTATCCCTTTACAAGCCTGATCATATGCTAGCTGTTTCCCCTGTTTTTGCTCATGTTTGTCAATAGCTATATCAAGTGCTAGCAATTAGCTGCAGATTTATTTACATGAAAGATATAGGGTAATTTAGTGTTTCTTTGCTACTCTCAACAAGTAGGCTAAAGCAGAAGTTTGCTCCCTTATACACTGGAGTCATCACTTTCAGTAGTGCAAACTACAGTGGGTGGTCGAAATAAGATTGGCCACACTTTAAAAACTCCTGGTCAATGTCATCCTCTCAGTCATGTTGTATAGAAACACTGTAGTACTCCTCTTTGCATTTGTAACTGGAGAATGATCTATTTTTCAAAGCTGTCTCGTATCTCTATTTGCACATAAACCCAGAGGCTTAAGAGGTGAGAACTGGTCTTAGATAAGCAAGTGAAACTCAGTGAAGCCCAATGGGAAACATATGCTACACACATGGGTAATCTTTCAGATATATGTATGAGACCTCATAGCTGTGTTATGTTTCAGATGATGTATGCACAGAGTGTACACACAGAGAGCAATCAGTGCTGTATTTCATGCATTTCTATAAAAAAAAAAAACAGAAATGTGCACTATCTGGCCCTTGATAATGCTCAGACTATTGTCCAGCAGAAAACCAGCTCCCACCGGCACAAGGCGAAAACAAGAGCAGATTTTGGTCAGATAATGTGCTCATTATTTCCTCTGAGACAAAACAATTTACTTTCTGGCAACAAAAAAAGTGTCTGGCAATTTCACGGGGCCCTGCACCAATGACATTCCTGCATTGTGTCAATTGTTCATGGTTTAAATCTCTCCAGTGATCGTCATCTGTTCCAAGCTGTAACAAAAAAAAGAGCATGATGACAACAAACTTATTAAAAGTCCAAGTCTTTGCAATGTTAACAGCCCAGTGATCTGAAACTGTAGCTCAGACTTGGTCCATTTCCATTACCAGACATAATCCAGATAAAGAAAAAAAATGAGGTAATTTCTTTCATCCAGGCATTCATGTTAACTCAGATGGACATCTATTGTAAAAGTTCTGTTAATCATAAAATAAACAAAGAAGTATAAAGAGCTTAAAACTGATATCAGAGTACTCGAGCTGTTTCAGATTTTGCTTGGGACAAATTTAAAGACATTTTTTCCAAAGAATCAGGAACTATGATTTTAAAAAAAACAAACAAAAAAAACAATCAAAAGCAGGAAGACACGGTTTTGATCATATATGTAGAGTTGTCTGAGAAATCAGTGATGAAGGTGTAAGAGTGCATCTTTGCAGAAATGTACTTCCAACATTTTTGTTGTAGGCCTACTGTTTTATATTTCTGATTAACACAGTGGGTTGTTTTGTAAAGCCTAAGCATGCAACTTCCCCATGAAGGTATTTACCTAAAATTTACTGATGAACTCACAAAAGAAGTATGAAAAGAAAACTTAGTGCAAAATAATGCAGTTCTCAAGCCCTCTGACATATCTGCTGCAAAATTAAACAGGTGACTATTATGGCCCTTTTCCACTAGCACGCCTTGGCCCTACTCTACTCGGCCCTACTGGATTTGCAGTGTGTTGCCACTGGCCTGGTACCACCTAAAACAAGCTAGTTTTAGTACCCACTCCGCTCTGGTTCCAATCGAGCAGAGTCGATACTGGAAGATGACGTCACCGACTGCCGGCTACTGATTGGTCAGACAATGGCCCCTAATTTCGTGGCGCAGCGCAGGGGGCGCAAGCCTGGCGCACCCCGCGCAGTGTTAATTTCGTCCGGCGCACCACCGTGCGCTGCCAGTTTGACAATTTGGTAGACCATCTGCGCAGAGATGGGTGTAACAGTGCATCAGGGGGAGTCAACGGCGCACCAGGGGGTGCCAACAGATTCAGGTTGGCGCAGTGACAATTTCGTGCCAAAAAACTGTGCGGAAGTTGCGCTGAAAGCCCGCCAGCTCCAACCTGGTCTATTCTCGGCGCAGGGCGAAGCGCACCCTCCGCAGCTGTAATTTGGTGACGGGCGCACATGTGCGCACACGTCAACCAAGCCTCAGAGGCAGGTTTCCAGAGTGCCAGGCATATTTTAATGCAATAAACAATCGCATCAATCACTATTTAATGTAACCGTCTGAACCAGCATATACATTTGTATCTATATTAACTGTCCCGTCACACCTGATATCGGATTACAACCATTTGTCATAATGGAAACTTAACCTGACGGCAGCTGGAAGTTTGATGCACATCTTACAAGTCAACAATAAACACCCTTAACATCTGATACTGAGTATGTATCTGGCTTCTCTCATTTCGTTAAATTCAAAGAAAAGAGGGAGAAAAAAGACAAAGAAAAACGAGAGAAAATAAATGCATGTCACTCAGGATTTACCTGTGATTTCCCATATTCCTCTGTTTTAGTCTTTATTTTTAACATGGTCTAAAAAGACGGAGTACATTATTGCAAGGAGGATGAGGCGGAGACACCGGGAGAGTATACAGTGTATCACTAAAGGCTCTGCTATTTGGTGATGACAAACCAGGAGTGCAGGTGGATCACAGGCATTATGAATGGATAAGCCAGCTGCTGTGTAACTGTCTCTTAATTGTGTACTCCTATTAATGACAAAGGAACAGATTACATCTGTCCCGGGAGCTGGCCCACACGGTGACGCGCTTCGTGGCTTCCGATGCGTGCCCCGCTGTCCATTCTCCTGCTGAAGTGACAGCAGCTCTGACCATCTCCGCTACCGGGTCTTTCCAGCACAATTTTTGCCACGGTGGCGGGGATCATTCAGACCAATCAGACGCTGTGCCTTGGCTGCAGCGCATTTAAAGGCAAGGAGAGGCGTTCATTTGATTGGTGAAGACAGCACTCGGCTGTGTTAAACCCACTCACGGCTTTTGTCCTCCCTCTCTGCGCTGAGGGGCAGGGTCACACCCTGTCCGCAAGGCGAAGGCCGGCGCAGGGCAGGTGCGCCTGGTCTACGAAATTAGAGCCCATTGTCATCATCGATGAGTCATGAGCGCGACAACCTAGCTTGCTAGCGGTAGCTACCATTAGCTTGCCCTCATACGTCTTTTCTTTGCAGCTCGATTGCTCTCGTCCTTGGCTTTATTCTGTTGTATAGCTTCCAAAACTCTCCTGTGCTTCTCAAGGGGTATTTCTTCTGGCCACCTGCAGCCTTCTTCTGCTTTCCTTTTTTACTCGGTTTGTGAAAAAAAGCCACAGATTGTTGTGTCGCGCTCAAAATGACGTCCCCGCAGTGGCGCTAAGCTGTTTACAGTGACACTTCACCCTGTTGGACAGGTGACTGGGGCTAATGGAAAAGTGGCACAAGGCGAGTAGAGTAGAGCCGGGGTAGAGTCGAGTAGAGTAGGGCTAATGGAAAAGGGCCAATAGTTTTTGTTCACACCTTAGGTGTTTGTTGTGCACTAAAAGATCACACAATGGCTGCAGAAGATAAAACATGTTGTATATATTTGCCAGTATCAGAGCTGTAGTTTAGTTTAGTTTTAGTTTATTGTTTAGCTCAAGTTTAGTACAAGTACAATACTGAGCAAGGTGGAAATGAAGCCTCTGCAGGCTTGTACAGTTGTAGTTCTGTCTTATGCTGTGTTTGAATGAGCACTAAAATTCCTCAGCCTTAACTGATTCAGAAGCTGTAAATGCCATCTATTGAGATGTCTTCTGGCGCTACTTTTTTGTAATTATTACATTTTAATCAAGTACTGCTTGATATTTACCAGCTTTTCTCCAAAATTAAGTGCTTTTTTCAGTTGCACAAACATGCAGAGAATATGTCAGGACCAATTATTTAATCACTCGGCCAAATACCATTTTGGTGAAGCATAGCAAAGTGACTTAGACACACCAATGCATGAGTATAAGTGCTCAAGACAGCATGAGGTACAACAGCATGAACTGCCACTGAGAACAGATGCTGCATCCTTAGTGGTTCCCAAAGTGGAGCTTGAGACCCCCTGGGAGGTTGCAAAACACATTAGAAAAAAAAATTCACACAATCAATTCCCTGGGTAACAATAGTAGGCCTTACAGGTGTGCATGTATTAGTGAGTGTGTGGCGGCTGAGTACAGTGTTGAATGTTTTTAACCATCTCCAAGAACAGTAAATGCCTCATTGTCTTGCACTGTTTTTTGGTGTGTGTTTGGGGGGTGGGGGGATGTCACAGGATCAACTGTTTGGGGGCAACAGCATATAGTAATCCTGCACATCCTTGATGTTCATGTTAGCTAACAATAAGGGGAAATGCCTTACCTGGATTAGACCATAATAACAAAAGCTTTTTAAGCTACCACAAGGCCAGCACAATAAAGCTCACTTTTTTGTTTCTTTGTATATGTCCACCAATCAGGCTTTTTTTAAAGGAGACATATCATGCTGATGCATGATTTAATACTTACATATAATATAATAAATTTGAAAACAAGACCTTACACCCCCTTAATTTTCAAAAAATGAGATTTTGTATTTTTTCTGATATCCTAGAACGAGATTTGATGCCTCTGAAAATAGGTCATTGCGAGATGTCCGCGAGATTTCAAACGTCATGACGACACGAGGTACCTTTCTTTTTGTTGGAGTAATCTGATAAAACACTTCCTCCTCTGTGATGTCCGTTAGCCACAAAAACCGTCACCGAGGAACACATCCACCAGCAGGGGTATATAGCTCCCTAGCTCACACTCACTCATTACCAGCTCTGGCCTGTAGGGGGACTCAATACGCGGTTGCTGCTTTGAGCCTGCCGGAAAATACAGTAGAAGAAGAAGGACAAGCTGGCTCTACCCCCGATAGAATTGACCAATCAGAGCACAAAGGGCTGTGACGTTGCGAGGTAACTGTAGGTCATCCTGAGATCCTCGTGTTTCAACGAGAGCTTCATAGTGGCCTAAAATGAGGATATTGAGAACGCTATTGTGGGGCAATGAAGGAACTACATGACTTGTACTGGGGGCAGAAATGCTTTACAGGCATCCTAGTCTGGCATAGTGAAAAGAAGAAACAAGCATGATATGTCTCCTTTAAGGGTTGGTATGCATACAATTTCTGTTTTCACTTGCAAATGTTAAAAAATGGACAGCAATAATAAACCTAGAGCTTCCTACTAATTTGGCATCTTTCCATTGAGATCCATATGATGTCAAGATGCTAAGAAGCTAGCATAACTATTGTC
Source organism: Scarus forsteni (assembly GCA_036419115.1). Classification (NCBI taxonomy): domain Eukaryota; kingdom Metazoa; phylum Chordata; class Actinopteri; order Labriformes; family Labridae; genus Scarus; species Scarus forsteni. Next base: position 29,235,658 of record JAZDUH010000341.1, on the reverse strand, counting down.
TTCTGGTGTATACCTCAACCCTCAGGAAAAGGTACACCATGCCAAAGAAACACAGGTGCAATCTACGAAACAATTTCACTCTCAGCTGAGCCAAACATCACTTGGTAGAAATGCATTAATAGTAAGAAATGCCAGGCTAACTGTGGGCTAGCTAGATTATCATATTTATAGCACATACAAGTGGTGTTGATTTTATTCAACAAAAACTTCGACTTGTTTTTTTAAGATGGCACTGATATCAGCTACATATTTCATTAAAATCACAACATACTCTGCTTCTTCTACCAGACCACGCAGTAATTACAGAGCCTTTAAATTGTGCTATGACTTGAATGATGTGAATGACACGACTGACATTGAGGACAACAACCAAAGACACTAAATCCTACTTTTGTATTTTACAAACGTTTTAATAAGGTATTTGTTACGAGAGACATGTAAAAGTCAGGACTCAGAAATGTCCTTTTACAGTTTTTTTTTATGTAGGCAGGGCAACTCACAGTTCATGACAAACGTGTTTCAGGACTCTGCCTTCGTCATGATCAGCGCTGAGTTTAATCTTGAATCATTGATTGTGAACTGTAAGATGCCTTGCCTAATTAAAAAGACTTTGTTAAAGGAAATTTCTGAGTGCTGACTGACTCCTTTTTTCCTTTTTTGACATAACTGAGTTACTTTTGGTGCTTCCTGTTTCTTCCCAACATTTCTCTTTGTACAGTCAGGTCGTAGCTCCTCTGCAGTTTATCATAACAGCAGAGATGTTTTTAGTGTTTAACAATCAGTCTTGGGGTTCTCAAGACAACAACTTTGGTCTGTTTACACCTGTGTTTGTCGCAGAGCTCCCAGTGCTCTTATGTCTGTGACACTGGGGAAGACATTGTAAGAGGCAGGACGAAAATCAAACATACTAGACTTGCGGTCATGGTACCATGAGGCTTCCCAGACCAACCTTTTATTGTCAGTCACACACTACATGAGATGAAATTACAATTTCTGTGGCTGGCAGGTCTCAAAACCCTGCAACTGTTCAGTTGGAGCAAAGTCTTGCATAGATTGGTAGTCTTACATGAGCATTAGATTTTTTAAAACCCCTATACCACACAAAATTCCTGAATTTGTTTAGCTTGTTAAGCAGTTGTTAGCATTTTTCTTTTCTGATTTAATTTTAAGACGCCAACACACTCAGCACTTTTGGACTGTGAAATGTTAAACAGTATCTAGAACATGTCCCTCCCTAGCTTCCTGTGTTTAGAGGTTTATATTCTTTGTATATTAGAATTAGCATGCTAGCCCTTTATTGAAAGCTGGAAAGATTTTAATAATAGCAAACATACTTGGCTTACATTGTTAAACATATAAACTGCCTGCAGACTTTACTGCATATACCATCACATTTTTGGAGCTAAGGTGGGTACATTGGGGTTGAATTAAATCATTGAACATGTGTTCTTTGTGTGCGCGTGTGTGTTGGTCTATGTCTGGAGACTCTGGAGGTTCATCTGTGCAACACGTGCTGGGGAAGTTCTGTCATCACCTCTGAAGAGTGGAGGACAGAGGGAGCAGACAGATGGAGGGATATCACAAAGGAGGGGAGCTATAAAAAGAGAAGGGGAAACAGGGTGTATATGGGACAGGGATATGGGTGTGTCTTAGAGATAAAAGGGGAGGGGCTTAAGTCTCTAAGGGAGGATGTAAAAAAGCTTCCCCTGTTGGGTTTAGCTCCCTGTGATACAAATCTTGGCTCGTATCCACTGAACATGCCTTCTCTGTGCCTGCTCCATCTATCATCCTGTCCCTAAGACTTTCTCCCTCCCTCTGTTGCCCGTTTCTCATCCATCTCTCCGAAGTATTGAAAGCGGCACAGAGCCAAGTCCGGACACTCTCATAATCAGACTGTGTATCGCTTGTTTGCCAACTGCAATAAATGGACGAGGATTTGTTTTAGTTTAGAGACCCTCATGGGGACATATCAACAAATAAAGGATTAGACCGAGTAAACACTCGAACACTTGGCAGAGGGGCATGAAGTCGTTCTGCTGCATTAGAGGGGGCAGTGCCAACATCTGACTTTTGTAAACAGTAGACACGCATGCTGAGGAGGACAGAATAGTTTTATAAATCACTTTTGGAATAAGATTAAACATTTAATGTATTTAAATATTGATAGTTAGGTTTGGGGATGTTTATTTTCACTATATTTGAGCAAAATTCCAACAAAATGTTTGGTTTGTCGCCTGAAATATCCCATAAGTCAGATTTTTTAGTGGTACAACCTGAGAAAGGTGGACTTCACTTAGCACGGTCGTTTCACAGCAAGAGGGTTCCCAGTTTGAACTTTGTTTGACTGCTCCTCCCCTGTGTGCTTGGACTCTCCCTGGGAACTTTGTCTTAATCCAACAGTCAAAATAAACTCCTCCTTGGTCAACTATTTCTCCCCTTTAATAATCCCAACTGGTATTGTATTTTATACATCTGAAAGCCTGATTATTCTACAACTCGGTAAAACTTGTAAGGATTATGCCCGAGTTAGATGAACAACACAGCTAAACCTGAGGGTAAACTATAATTAAATCTGAATGGGAGTTTCCGCCATGAACTTGTTCCTGTCATTATAAAAAGATGTGCAATCAATTATTCACGTGATACAGTGTGTTTTTTGTGAACCTTGTTTCGAAATGTGGTATCTTCAGAAAGCTTTAAGCTGCATTCACAAACTGACATTTTGGCCAGCTTTTACAGATGTATACAGAAACATTGAGCCACATTGAGAAATGTCAAGCAATGTAGAACTAATTTATGTAAGCTGGGCAATGCTGATGCTCATTGGGTATTTAGAAAAACTTAATGCATGCTTACATTTTCTGACATCTGATCCAACACGATCGTAAACTAAAGCAAGAGTTGGCCTCTGCTCACCTTCAATACCCACAGTTACAGCTGCATAGTTCAACACACATCAGCTCTTTTGGGACTGTGAGGTGCTCTTTTGGGGACAGCTGTCTTTCATCCTTGCTGTATGGTGTTGGAAAAATGAGAACAACTGCAACTGCACTTGATGAATTGGCATATACAGTATGTCTGCGTTTTATGGTGTTTGTTGAGTCACAATATGCTTGTAAGACTTTCAGCAGTTGAGTACCATGGTGGCACAGCAGGTAGTTCACATGCCACATGGCAAGAAAGTTGCTGGTGTGATCCCGGGTTGGGCAGGGCCTTTTCTAAGTGGAATTTGTGTGTTCTTCCTGTGCATGTGTGCGCTCTCTACTGGCACTCCGACTTCCTTCCATAGATTAAAAACATGCTTATTTGATTGATTGGTAACTCCAGTTGCTCTTAAAGATGCTATGATAAGTTTCTAAGTCATTACAAAAAAGTCTCACTTTTACATATATGCCTGATGGAAATACACACTTTAAGATGAGTTTTCTAGCATCAAAATAGCTTATCTATAAATGCTATTCCTTAGCTTTGCGGTCGGGTCAGACAGGGCTGGACTGGCCTGGATACTCAACTTTGGGAACAAGACAAATAAAACTAGAGCAAATTTATATTATTCGGACACGTCTTAGAGCACCGGGCTGTAAGTAGCGATATATAGCTGGCTACAAAACTACGATACTAAGTGTTACAAATATTGCTTGTTGTCACACATCAAAAACTACTGCTACATACCTTGGGTCACGTCTTTTGGTGCGTTCCAGTCGTCAGAAGCAGGAATTTCCGAGTTCCGAGTTGGAAACTGCAACTGGAATGTCCCCCGTAGTTGGAATTTCCTACTGGGAACTCGGTGAAACCTCGCCACCCTAACACTTTTTCCGACTTCAACTGGACAATGATTAGTCAGAGATGATGTCACTCCCAGTTCCGAGGTTACTGGAATGCAGCATTACGACAGTCGCCGCACGTGCTCATGGGTAGCACCGCCGGAAATAGATTCTCCTCATAGCACATTTAAGTCGAGTGTAAGTGTGAATGGTTGTCTTTCTCTCCATGTTACCCTGCGATCAGCTGGCGACCAGTTCAGTGTGTACCACACCTCTGGCCCAATGACGGCGGGGATAGGCTCCATCAGTTCCCCTTAGAAATCTATAAATAGTCATGGGGCCATCAAGAAATTTGGCACCAGCACAGTATGTCTTTCCACTTTAGATTTGATGACTTGAGTTGAACAAAGTTATATTGACCCTGGACTTAAACTGAAATTTTAATGGTTTCTCAACCTTGGTCAATGTCAGCAACTATGCGTCGATGTGTGAATGTGGTTTTCTCTCTTAGATTCAAGGATAAACTGATTAGAGAATGGAAGTTGGAGGAAATGTTCATTTTATCTCATGTTCATCTCTTGCTTTTGGCCAAAATATCTTATGAGCCATAAATGAACTGCATCAATTCTCAAACGTATATATCTCAGTGTCCCTTGTTTGTCTCTTGTTTATGAAAGCAATATTATGAAGAAAAATTGAGGGGGTTTTCCTCAAACTTTCCACAAATGGTAACTCCAGCTCCAGGCTGAACAGCTTAGATGTTTTCGGTCAAGGGTCAAAGTAACACTGTTTAGTACAAAACAAGAAATTAAGGGATTTAAGACACAATGTTTTAACCAATCACACTCCAACAAACAAAACCTGTTTGCTCATCTTGGCCTACTTTTGCAGTTTCACCGTCAGGTAGTTGCTATCTCTGCCAAGGACGTCATGCTTTTGCTGGGTTTGTTAGTTAGTTTGTTTACAGGGTTACTTGACATGTTTTTGGGGCAACTTGATGAAGATTTTAGGATATGTTAAGATGGGCCAAGGACTTTGTCAGATTTTGGTGATGATCCAAATCTGAACGCAGATCAAGGAATTCTAAAAGGCTTGGAAATATTGCTAAACAGGGTTTTTTTTTTCCACATTATTGCTAATTCATGAAGTTCTTGATGGAGTTTGATGACAATTTCAGGGAATGTTGTCCCTGGCACAAGGAACATTTGGTTAGATTTTGGTGGTGATCTGAATCTGGATGTGGAGCTTGGCATTTTTGAAGGACTTATTGACAGGGTAGTTTTCCACAATTTTGACAAGAATTCACCTGACAATGTTGGAAATGCCTTCATTGAGGTTTGTGCCCTGTTAGCCCTTCTTGTATATTTGATAGAACCACCTGGTTGTAGCTTTAGTTTCAAAATCATTTCAATGGACACAATGACAAAACATTTAACTGTCACTGCTAAGTAACATATGTCACATACATGTGTATAAAAGCACTACTTGTTAATGTGAAAGACTGAAATAAAAGAAAATTACAACTATTTTCTCCAACATTTTGACAGCCAAAAGTAAGACAGTAATTCAGAGGAGGGGAATGCAAACTGATGCCTTTTTGACCTTCATATATCATACGCAAAACAAATGACTGTGTCAGTGGATAATACTCACTTTCAGTTAAGTAATAACAGCTTAGCAGATGAAGAGTGGAGCTGAGTCGCTTTAATGAGCTGTGTGTAAAGCTAAAGTGTGTCACTGATGTAAGGTTACACCTGTCTGAGCTCTCCTGGGTCTTCTCCTGGGTGTACAATAACACACTTGCAGATGGGCTCAGGTGTGTGTGTGTGTGTGTCACAGAAGGAAAGAAAAGAACAGCATAAGAAAGACAAACTGTCTCTAATTGAGGAGGCCGCCCCTCGGTGCTCCGTATGTTGTTTACAGAGTAGTTACTGTAGCATGTGGATCACAAATTACTTCTTATACTGGTTCTAAATCATTCTGTATTATTTGCATTTGCAGCATGAATGTGCTGTAAACATGCTCATTACAGTGATTTACAGCAGATGAGATAAACAGTCCAAGCTGCACAAACTGAGAGTGAATACTTGGCTTGTATTGGTAGCAAATGGGGGCTGTATAGTGTGAACTTGTGACCTGCATGCTACAGGAGAGGCTGCTTGACCATTTGTTCGGCCTGTCTGCTGTATAACGTACACAACATAGGATGAACCATTTGGTCTTCAAGGCCAGCCTGAGTGATGATGTGTTTTTTTTAAGTATTTCAGCATATTACACAGGAAAGGGCGCAGTTATTGTAAATATCAGCACAGCTTTGCTTTAATTGTGTATTAAGGGAAAGATGTATGGAGTTTGGTAAAATACAGTATAGCAACATAACCTCAAGTGCTGTAATTCATCTGAACACAAGCTCTACAAGCTGCAGTAAAATTGTTATGTTTATAGGGAAGACATTAAAGCTCCCAAAGCCAGAGTGACTCAGTGTGCTGATATACAGTTCAACAGCACTGCATTAAATGGGACACTGCATTTATACAACATTGGCTATAGTAATAAATCTGAAATGCCCAAAGCCAAAAGGGATTCAGTGTGCTAAAATAATCTGGAGACCAGCACAACCTCAAGTATTGTGGTTAATTTGTACAACAGTTCAACAGTCAGTGTTGTAGGGGTGGGGGATATGGCAAAATATCATATCACGATTTTTTAAAAATAAAATCCTGATCACAATTTTATCACGATTCTTTTTTACGTAAATTTTTCTCGACTCATTTGCATGTTTTGACCATTTTTTCCCTATGTAAACGTATAAAACATGTAAAACCCTAAAAGAAAAAATAATAATAATAAATAAAAAAAATTTAAGCCAAAGAAACTTTGTGAACAGGTTTTAATTTATATAGCGCAGTTTTGATAAAAATGTTCAATAAATGTAAACATAAAAGGTAATGAACAACAATAAAGTGCACTTTTGTAACATAAAAACTAAATACACCAAATAGCTTATTGAAAAGGGTTATATATAAATGCAAACTTAAGTAACTGGTTATCTCTTAAAGTGCAACAGTTTAGAACAAATATTATCTAACTGCAATGTCTACAACCTGAGTGAATAATACAGCTGCTTCAGAACAGATTTCTTTGTTTAGACATCTTCAAGCTTTTATCTCCTTTTCTCTTTCCGCCATGGCTTCACGCTACATAACCAAAAAGGAAGATCCCACCATGCACTGTGCGTAATGTGCTACGATTGGTTAGTCGGGTGTGCGTCAAAGTCCCTGCGCCCACACAGACGATCTGACGATCTTTCTGCTTTATGAGATCATCCCCACGTTATAATCCTTAACGATTTAATATCGTCATATCGCACACCACTACAATGTTGCTATTAATGAACATGACCTTGATAGCATCCAAACCCAAAAAAATGAGTGTGCCGGTACACAGTAAAACAGCACCAGTGGTTTGATTTTACACATACAACAGCTTCACATGTAAGTGTTCGTGTTTCTAGTAATGAACTTAACAATAACACTTCTAAAGCTAAAAGGATTTAATGTACTGACACACATTACAATAGCCCCAGGTATTACAATGCTCTATGCAACAGAATAAGACTCTAATAGGAAAAGATGTGCTGACAATCCAACAAATCATACAGTACCATATTGCATTCACACAACCATTCCGATGAGTGCTAAAGTTTAATAGTGCTATTTAGGAACATTTAAGATCCCCAAAGGAGTTTCTAGCTAGTTTTGAAATGAACTGAGGTTCATACTGATGCTTCTTCATGACCTTTAGAAGCCAACAGGAACATTAGCTACAAGACTGACTATGTCCTCATGGTCAGTTTTAATGTCTGTAACTGCAGCCAAAGAGTAGGTGTCAGATGTAGTTGGCCTCAGTGCGTTTCTTTTACCACTCCTGTTGAGATTTTCCATGTAAAGCTCTAAAGTGAGTGATACATTTGGCAGTAAACCAATCAGGTTGAGATTTTTAACAAAGAACACTTCATGGGAAAGATGTGCTATTTTGTCCACAGCAGTCACCAAAACTTCCACACAGGAGCCTTTAAGACGAACACTGGACAGCTGGAGACTAACGAACAGCATTCATGTCAGTTCTCCTGTTCAATCAGATTTCTTATGGGAGTATTTAGTCATCTTGGGAGGATATTGTACTTTCCTCCAATTAGTATACCAAACCTTGACACTATGAAAGGCAAACATGACTGCCCATAATTGCAAACCTTCAAGTCCACTTCCCGATCTATTTTTCTACCCCTCATCCCTCATCAGAATCCATTCAAGCCTCATGCAATCTGAGCCATGCCACGCTATGAACAACATACGCTCACCTCAGCTGATATTTGCAGATTAGCATGTGCAAAGGATGAATAGTTCATCAACACCCCTATCTAATCACATCTTTAGATCATTAATGGGGGCTTTTAATGCAAATGCAGTGAATGTGTGCGAGCAGGCTCAATGACGTTCACACGTGTGCACATTTATTCATGTGGCACACCACCGTGAAACTCTGCGGCCAAGCATGGCATCACCATCTTCTCAAGAATGTAAACTCTGAGATCGCAGGAGTTGTAATGCTGTCCTCTGCTGCTGGTATTTGTTTGTTTTATCAGGCTTCTTCAGCAAGAATTTATTGTTTGACACTTCTAAGGTCTTATAAGGATGCGGTAAATACAGACTGAGGGAAAAGAGAAATGGACAAAAACTTAAACTACCCACTGATAGCTTCATGCTTCTGTGGGGTATACAGTTGATGATCAGTTAAAGGAGACATATCATGCTGATGCATGATTTAATACTTACATATAATAAATTTGAAAACAAGACCTTACACCCTCTTAATTTTCAAAAAATGAGATATTGTATTTTTTCTGATATCCTAGAACGAGATTTGATGCCTCTGAAAATAGGTCATTGGGAGATGACCGCGAGATTTCAAACGTCGTGACGACACGAGGTACATTTCTTTTATTGGAGTAATCTGATAAAACAGCTCCTCCTCTGTAATGTCCTTTAGCCACAAAACCGTCACCGAGGAACACATCCACCCAGCAGCAGTGTATAGCTCCCTAGCTCACACTCACTCATTACCAGCTCTGGCCTGTAGGGGGACTCAAAACGCGGTCACTGCTTTGAGCCTGCCGGAAAATACAGTAGAAGGAGAAGTACAGGCTGGCTCAACCCTCTCGGCATCTCTGACAGAACTGACCAATCAGAACACAAAGGGCTGTGACGTTGCGAGGTAACTGTAGGTCATCCTCAGATCCTCGTGTTTCAACGAGAGCTTGATAATGGCCTAAAATGAGGATTTTGAGAACGCTATTGTGGGGCAATGAAGGAACTAAATGACTTGTACTGAGGGCAGAAATGCTTTACAGGCATCCTAGTCTGGCATAGTGAAAAGGAGAAACAAGCATGATATGTCTCCTTCAAAGTTCAAAGATTGGTCAAGAAGAGCAGCTGGAGTGGTGTTGCAGTGACATTATGCCTAGAAACTTGCGTGGAAAGGGTGGACATGAGGCCCCTCATGTCTTTACCTTTTAAAATCTTTTCAGTTCATCCTTGGGTTGAAAATAACACATTCACTCGGAAAGAATGATCATAAGACCTTGTACCTTTAGAATCTGATCAAGTCATCCTTATGTCTCACTGGACATTTGAACAAAGTTCAGTTTGTATCATAAAGAGATAGTTCAGTGTCAGGATATTACCACAGGTTTTATTGTTGGACCCAAAAGCTCAAACCAGCAGGCAGGAAGAAAAGTTAAAATAGATTTATTTCATAGACAAACAAAAACCAAAAGGCTCCAAATCCAAACAAAAGACGTCAGCAGTGGCGGGGAGTTGTGGAGTACACCTGAAAAGGGAGCAGAGAAAAAGGTAAGTTTACCAAAAGCAACAGTGAGTAGTCAGTTCTCAAAAAATCATGAGAACGCCCCTGCACAGGGCAAAAGGCTAAAAGCCAGATCCAGGAGAACACATGGACGAGACTCGCACCAACCGAGGTTCACAGTGCAATCCTCCCGCGCCGGATTCCTCACAGGAGCCGTCTTACGTAGGAGAGTTGATGAGATGATGGGAGGCAGCTGTGCAGGTCGCAGAGCAGAGAAACTCCGCCCCCGCAGCAGGAGCAGAGAGAAAGTCCGAGAGGAAGGGGGAGAGCAGACTCCTGAGGATTCACTGAATCCTCACAGTTCAGTTTTTTTTTAAGTGTGGTTGTGTGAGGAACTAGCCGTGCAGAGCAGACGGACCTGCCTGATTGATCGTCTGAAATCTTGCATATCTGTCTTGCCAACCTCCATTGAATAACAACTTCAGTCGGCTAAATTAACGACCCAATCAGGGAAGAGAGACATAACGACAACAGGGAGTGACTGCATGTTTCAAAACAATGGTGGCTTCCGAAATGGAGCCAATAGCTGCGATTTTTCTGATTAGAAATGGACTCAATTTATTCTTTGAAAGATAAGCAAAGAACGTCACTTGAAGCTAATCTTTCTTTCTAAAATATCATGTTTCTGCCTTTCTCCTGACCGGGGATCACTGCTGGGAAACTAGGAGAGAACGCAGATATTCTCCTCGGAAATGCTCGGTTAGTCTTTGTCGTCATGGTTACTCAGTGATATTTGGCGAAATATGCTCTCCTGAGAAGTGTACCTGGAAAACTTGGTAGGGATTGTCTTTTATGAGGTTCATGTTGCATATATGTGTTGAATGATACATCTTTGTGGTATAATTTAAAGGGACTGTAAGGAGAATCTATTACCGGTGACACAAAGACTCTGCTACCCATGAGCACGCGCGGCGACTGTCATAATGCTGCGTTACAGTAACCTCAGAACTGGGAGTGACATCATCTCCGACTTATCAGCGTTCCAGTTGAAGTCTGAAAAAAACATCCCGATCTACCAGGCTATTGTTAGCTGTTGTTAGCACGCCTGCGTTGTTGTTCAAAAATATCACATGAAGAATGTGATTATCACTATGGCAGCATTTTTGTAAATATAAGTCTAACAATACTATGTATACAGCTGATCTAGAGCGACACACCCCAGTCAGAAGTGCAAATAAATTGATTATTACAGGAGCTAAATAACTGTTCACACTGGGGCATCCATCTTCCATTGTCAACTCGGAGGTGGCGAGGTTTCACCGAGTTCCCAGTAGGAAATTTTGACTTCGGGGGTCGTTCCAGGTGCAGTTTCCTACTCAGAACTTGGAAATTCCTACTTATGACTACAACTGGAACGCACCACAAAACGTTACCGAAGCAAAAGGCAAAGCGTGTGTTTGTTGTGTTGTAGCCCGGACCTTCCTCAGAACTCTGCATTGATTTACAGCTTCTTTTTTCAACAACTTACAGGATGCAAAGCGACGAGGTAATGTATCTCTTTCTAGTTACGTAGCGGTAGTTTTTGATGTGTGACAACAAGCAAGTTTTGAAAAACTTAGTATTGTAGTTTTGTAGCCAGCTATATATCGCTACGTACAGCCCGGTGCTCTAAGACGTGTCCGAATAATATAAATTTGCTCTAGTTTTAGTTGTCTTGTTCCCGAAGTTGAGTATCCAGTCCAGCCCTGTCCTGTCCGACCCGACCAGGAAGCTAAGGAATAGTATTTATAGATAACCTATTTTGATACTTTTAAACTCATCTCAAAGTGTGTATTTCCATCAGGCATATATATAAAAGTGAGACTTTTTTGCAATTACTTAGAAACTCCTCACAGTCCCTTTAATGTAAAGCGATAGTCTAAGGGAGTTTCAGCTAACGGCTAACAACTACGTCATACATAGAAGTATTACTTGATGTGGATTGCCTTCTGAAAGCTTCTTGAGGTATTGCATTAACAGTAATGCAGGAAGGATGATAAGCCTGAAATTGGGTTTGGTGATATGTTGGGAAAATTAATCTGTGAAGTATTCCAACTCAAATATTCAGACTTGGTTTATCCAATCTGCCCCGGATCTCCTCCTTTTGGACCCCTGAAGTGTGTTTATATGAGACTGTTTTTGTGTCATAATGACTGGGTGCCATGGCTCCTCTCTGTGTTCTTGTTACTGATGACTCACCGTCACTGCCGCACCAGGCTGCAGGCTTGGCATCGCTCACACCCGGCCGCAATGGCAGCCAACTCCCACAGAGTCTGCGTGTGTGTTTGGGTGGGAAAAAAATGATTTAGACAGAGAGAATCGGGACAAGCAGTGACATAAAAAGTGCATTTTAAAGCACTAACGTTTCTCTCTCCTGAAAAGGTTCTTTTTGGTGATGCTTTTGCAGGAACATAACCATCTGTGTGCAGCAGCAGGGAAGACAGGAATCGAGATAAAAACCTGCTGCTAAGATCAATGAATCCTCGGGGACCAGAGTCATCAGAAGACACTCCTGCTGATAGATCTTAATTTTATCCCAATGCAGCTCCATCTCAAGGGTGCTTTTGGTTTATGTCTAATTTTGGTTACTCTTTTCGAGTTGCTATCTGATTCACTGGGACAGAAAACGAGCTTATGTCAGCTTTTTCTGCAAAGGAAAAATATGAGTGTTTGAGCAAATATTCTTAATCATTGAAGTTACCGCACAAAAAGAGAAACTACATTTATTTTTACACTGGATTTAGTGTTACATAAAAGAACAGCTTGAAGCACAGATTGGGAAAAAGAGGCAGCAGCAGGACTTAATGATTAATTATCCAGCAGATGACAAGCCAACAGGAAATACAGGGATTACATAAGGTTAGAGATCCCTCTGTCCACACACAAACACACACACTGAGAGCCACAGTGTTAATGATGAACTGGTGTTGTCTGCAGCTAATTGGCTGCTTCATCCTGGCACTGACTGTGTGTGACAGAAAGAGTGTGTTTGCAGAATTTTGTCATGCAAAAGCAGACTGACTGTGGTTTCACTGGCGTGTGGACAGGAAGTTTTGCTCATAATAACATTTCAGTGTGATTGAGCTGTTAAATTCTGATTTTACATAAGAGGCTTGATGAAGTGGTTGTTGCAGTTTTGTTCATGAGGCAGAAGGACTGTGAAAAAATAAGTTAACAGGAAGGGCTATTTTATTTGAGGAATGTAACAAACAAACAATATACCAGGTTGAAGGAAATAAAGCATTTATAGTGATACCTGATCTATTAACCTTTTTTAATGTGCTCGTGGTTCCATGTTGCAGCTTTTAAGCAAACCTTATTTCCAGTGAGAGATGAAATTATCCTGATGATGGTTTGGGGGATTTTTTTGAGGCTGGAAATAGAGTTTTTGACTGTTGTTTTAATATAGGGTGTAAGCTCAAAAAACAGGGCCAATTTCCAATCACCAGATTAGTCAATCTATATTTGTAGCTGTATCTGTCCCTTTAAAGGACAGATAGATGTTATTATTTTGAGACATATAATTTGTATGAAATGCAATTTGAATCTGAAAAAGCTATATTTTCCATGATTTCCACCTATTGGTTGCAGTGATGCAGCAGGTAGTGCACATGCCCCACAGGTTTGCTGGTTCAATCCCTGTGCCAGTCAGGGCCTTTCTGTTTGGAGTTTGCATGTTCTTCCTTTGCATATGTGGGCTCTCTCTGGACACTCTTGCTTCCTATCGCACCAAAAACATGCTGTTTGGTGAGCAGGCCAGGGTGTACCCCACCTCTCACCCAGTGTCAGCCGGGGTAGGTTCCATCCCTCACATCCCCAAAAGGGATAAGCAGTATAGATAATGGATGGATGAGTGGCATAAATGAGTGTTTTGTCTAAAATGAATTTTAAAATATAAGCATATTGGCAAAAAACAAAAATGTATTCCTACGTATAATGTTTCCTAATATCGCCCTACTTTCAAGTTTTTTTTTAATTTGACAATACCACCAAAATGAGGAGAAGAGGAAACATTAGGAGAGCAAGGGCTCACAGGTGTGACTGTCAGCTGGGTTGACAACCAGAGGATCGTCAGCCAGGAAGAGTGCAGACAAACAGACACACACACGTCTTGTATCCATCCAAGCAACGCGAGAAAAGGAAAGATAATATGTGAGTATATAAGTATACTCATATGATGTCGGAAAAGTGCTATATAAATAAACTTGCCTTACCTATATTTATATTGCCTTTTTAATTTAAAAAGAAAAAATCTAACTGAGACAAGGGCCAAAAGGAGTTTGGACTCACTAAGACTAGTAAGATGATTTTTTTTCAAATTATTAAATGTGATTAAATTATTTTTCTGTCATTTTTCACAATGCATAAATGCCAAAGAAAGATATTAGCATATTAGGTTTAGTATAAAATAAATCTCCTTCCTGTCTTCAATAATTTCAATATATAATCACATCAACTTTTTTGTAAATATATATATTTTTTATTTCCTCTTTTTCCTCTTTTGCTGTTGTTGTTTTCTCTGGTTCTTGGTTTTCCCTTTATGCGCTCACTTCACTGTTGTCACTGTATCATTGCTGTTGTGTAACTGATTCCCTTTGTTGTACTGCACCAACTATTATTATCATTATCATTCATAATAATATTAATAATAATAATGATAATGTTAATAATAATAATAATAATAATAATAATAATAATAATAATAATAATAATAATAATAATAATACTTATATATTATCAGATATGTCTGGATCTTAAATATAAACAAAGAGACAAATGCGAAATGTACCTGCTTACACAAGTTAACATGGTCACAGATTAATCTATAACACCATAAACTTGTGGTTGGCATAGATTTGATAATTAAACAGATTATGCGAAAAAACAAACAAACAAAAACAACAACTGCATATTCTTGAGAACAAAGTTGTTTAAAACTTGATGTGTGTAGTTGGGATACTTTTCGAAATGGAGGAGGAAAACTAACTTGACACGACAGAGAGACAGTTTAGTCCATAAGATTCAGTCTGTTTTCCACTCGTCCTTTTGTGAAACAGCCTATAGAAGTGTTTGTGTTTGGGGCAGAACAGTTTTTTCACTCCCATTTTTTACAGGCCAATCATTTAATGTAGTAGGTGGATGCTACTGCCAGCAATGTTTGTTACATAACACCATCTAATTCAACAATTCCTGCTCAAACCTGTCAAGGGATGAGCAGCATATCTTTTCCAACAAGACATGCATTCAGTGTTTTTATTTGGACCATATTTAATGGAAAAAATGTCCTCCAGGTCCTATAAAACTGCTGCTAGGGCAGGTAGCATCTATGCTACAAGCAGCCATTGTTTACAGGCCTGCAGGCACTTCTCACTGTTGTCAGGCTTGTTGCTCCAGCCTCTGTCTCCTCTGAGGATGCTGACTGGGCAGTGCTTTTGCAGCCTGAGCTCAAACATTTCTGGCTTGGAGCTTTGCAAAGTGGATTTGCCTGGTTAGAGACAGCAAATATACTTGGAAAAAGCCTTATCCAGCAGCTTCTGCCTTAGGTTGATTGACATATTGATAAAAGGTAACACTCCAGTTACTCTCATCCTCAACTCTTTCACAGACACAAACAAGCTTGACCTTGTTCCTGTGTTTTTATCTGCCACTAACACTGTAAAGGACACAGACATGCAAACACAGGCTTTTACTCACGGAAAGAGGCTTTCATGTACTGTAGCTCGTTTACATATATAACATAATCAGATCAGACAGCAAGTACAACACCTCTGTTTTACTTATTTGCACAGAAGCTCATTTTTCCATCCAAGGCTGCACAGAAAGTCTGGTAAAACAATCAACCTGCTGAATGTTTGTAAAAATAGAGATCTGTAAGACTGGTATGCACAAGAGTTGCAATGAGCCAGAAGGCTGTTGCTTGAGCACATAAAACTTGAACATGTTTTGCACAAACTCCGTTTCCAATGAAGCTGGGACATAAAAAACAGAAAACAATGATTTGCAAATCCATTTCAACCTATATTTAAATGAACACACTTTAAAAGAAAGTTATTTATAATTCAAACTGATAAATGTCATCACTTTATTGCAAATAGACAGTTTTTCTTTATTTGATGCCTGAAATATGTTCTATGATAGCTTGGATTAGCCTTGCAGAGCAGACGAATCTGCATGACTCTGAAATCATGCATATCTGTCTCGCCAGCCTTCATTGTCCAGCGGTTTTACTCGACTTAATGCTTAACAGCCCATTTAGGGAAGAGAGGCAAGCAGCAGGAGCAGACAGCACCACAACAGGAAGTGACTTGACAGGAAGTGTTTGAAAATAATGGCAGCTAATGCCGGTTAGCCTGTGGTTATCATGGCTATTCAGTAGCCGATACAGCTAATGACTAACAAGGGCAAACAACAGTTAGCCGAGAAATTAATTAACAAGAAAAATATTTTTGGGACGTCCCTTTTATTTCAGCAAGACCACCCCAAGCTTATTTCTGCACGTTACATCAGAGTGGCTTCATAGTAAAACGGTGCGGGTACAGGGATGACCTATCTGCAGTCCAGATGTGTCTCCTACAAAACATACAACAAACAACAACAGTGGCCCCGGAATGTAGAGTTTACACATTGAACAAGAAAGGGAAAGGCTTCCACTTATTAAGCCTCAACAATTGGTTCCCTATCTCTTAGTGTTTTTAATAGGAAGGATGATTTAACACAGTGGGAAACATGCCCCTGTCCAAGTTTGTTTGGAATATGTTGCAGGCATCAAATTCAAAATAAGTAGATATTTTCAAAGAAACTAGTGAAGTATATCAGGTTGAACTTTACATACATTGTCTTTCTTTGTACTTTATTTTACTGAATATAGGTGGAAGAATATTTGCAAACTACTGTATTCTGGTTTGGCAGCACAGTGGTGCAGTAGGTAGTACACGTGGTTCACAGCAAGACAGTTGCTAGTTCGATCCCCTGTTCAGTTAGAGCTTCTGTGTGGAGTTTGCATGTTCTTATCCAGGCACTCTGACTTCCATGTTTTTGACCAAAAACATGCTCAGGTTGATTGGTGATTTCAAATTGTCCTCAGGTATGAACGCGAGTGTGAATGGTTATCCGTCTCTCTATGTTGCCCAGCGATCACCTAGCAACCAGTATAGGGTGAACCCCGCCTCTCCCCAATGTCAGCTGGGGTAGATAAGCAGTGTAGATAATGGATGGGTAGATGAATGGATTGGTGGGTTTATTCTGTTTTTTAATGTTTTACACAGTGTCCTAACTACACTGGAGTTTGTAGTATTCAAACTCTTATTTGACTTGAGCCCCATCTAGTATGAGGAACAATAATGGTAAGAGCGTGGCTTCATCCAGACACACTCATCATGCTCAAGCTTGAGACAAAAACATCATTCCTCACCTCAGACAGCTAATCCACCCTGATTCTT
The DNA here is from genome assembly GCA_036419115.1 of Scarus forsteni. Lineage (NCBI taxonomy): Eukaryota > Metazoa > Chordata > Actinopteri > Labriformes > Labridae > Scarus > Scarus forsteni. The sequence continues at coordinate 29,218,551 of JAZDUH010000341.1, read as the reverse complement.
AATGAAAGCCTTCATTATGTGCGTATGGCCACAACTTAGAGCGTCTCGCCGACTAATGATACCTGTTTCTACCACTCCAAACTCTGACACCAAAGACTCCCACCGTAAATCACTCGCCTCTCATTGCACTAATTAATAAAGCCGTGCCAGACTTTGAGACTCTCGCTGGAATTTGATAATGTTCTCCGAAAAACCCTTCAAAGTCAAACTCGATTTATTAAAACACGAAGCAGCCTCTGAGTCTGTTTTTGCTGATTCAGTGGCGGGGAAGGGGGCAGATGGGTGGGTTTGAATATGTTTATGCTTGTTAGTGTGTGTGTGTGTGTGCATATGTTTGTGGCCTTGGGGTGCTGGGGCCTTCAACCTCTCACAGTTGGAATCCACACTGGGGTCAAAGCCGTATGACCTCTAAACTGGGAAGGGCTCACGGGTCATCAGTCCCCAAGGAGCCAGCAGAAACACAACTGGACCTACCGGCTTGACTCCACAGTCTGGACATTACACCAACATGACAGCACTAATTTCCCTCAAACTATGAGTAAGAATTAAAAAATAACAATCCAATCCTGTCCGGCAGATCTATTTATTATGCTGTGATGGACAACATCTGATGACTAACCCACTCAAGACCCTTCACACGGACTTCTGACCCTTTAGTAACTTGCCAGGCTCATTTAAGTGGTTATTAGCCCGAGGACACAACAGAGAGCGACCTCGGTTCAACAAAACCAAAACAAAGATGCTCACAAGGTCATGTGTGTTACACTGAACTGTTCTGAAATGTTTTGGAGTCATGAGTCATGGAGGAGATACATAGCCTACTATTTTCTTTTCACAAAAAGATGAAGAGAGTTGAAAGTTTCTTTACATATGTTTAACATCCACCCTGAAAGATCTTGGAAAAACAAACTGGTATAATTAAGGCAAATTACGAGTTCATTCATTTTTTTTTACCATTGATTCAATGGACAGAAATTTTGGTTATTCAAATGTTGGTGAAGCAAAGTCATATTTTGTGCAGACGTTCATACCAGCAGATGAATCCCCTGTCACCGGTAAATCTGATTTTTCTGCTAGTACAATAAAATAAATATGTAATTTCGTAAAATATCAACACAATTTAGCAAATATATCCCAGTGAACCAGTGCAGAGACATATAATATTTCCACATTGTGAGTTGTAATAATGTAAGTAATGTTGTGATAGTGTATTAGAAAATTAAAATTTATATATATATGTATATATATGTATCTATATATATATGTATGTGTATATATGTATATATATATATATATATATATATATATAATATGTATATATATGTATATGTATATGTATATGTGTGTGTATATATATATGTATGTATGTATATGTGTATATATATATGTATGTATATGTGTGTATATATATATGTATGTATGTATATGTGTGTGTATATATATGTATGTTTATGATATGTATATATATATATATATATATATATATATACACACATATATATATATATATATATATCTATATATCTACATATATATATATATATATATATATATATATATATATATATATATATATATAACTTAAGGTCATGAATTATTGCCATGTAAAAATTGATAATGTGTGATTATTTTTGTAGATGTATATTTAAAAAGATAAGACTTAAGAGTTTAAACATGCTATTATTACTGTACTATACTATACTATACTATACTATACTATACTATATTACTATTACTATATGTTACTGAGTTATTTTTTATAATCTTATACATATAAGAAATACCTTGTGAAGTTATAGATTACCGGCAGGGTCTTTTAAAGGAGACATATTATGCTGATGCATGATTTAATACTTACATATAATATAATGAATTTGAAAACAAGATCTTACACCCCCTTAATTTTCAAAAAATGAGATATTGTATTTTTTCTGATATCCTAGAACGAGATTTGATGCCTCTGAAAATAGGTCATTGCGAGATGTCCGCGACATTTAAATTGTCGTGACGACACGAGGTACATTTCTTTTTATTGGAGTAATCTGATAAAACACTTCCTCCTCTGTGATGTCCGTTAGCCACAAAACCGTCACCGAGGAACACATTCGTCCAGCAGCAGTATATAGATCTCTAGCTCACACTCACTCATTACCAGCTCTGGCCTGTAGGGGGACTCAATATGCAGTCGCTGCTTTGAGCCTGTCGGAAACTACAGTAGAAGAAGAAGGACAGGCTGGCTCTACCCCCGATAGAACTGACAAATCAGACCACAAAAGGCTGTGACGTTGCGAGGTAACTGTAGGTCATCCTGAGATCCGAGTGTTTCAACTCGAGCTTGATAATGGCCTAAAATGAGGATATTTAGAACACTATTGTGGGGCAATGAAGGAACTAAATGACTTGTACTGAGGGCAGAAATGCTTTACAGGCATCCTAGTCTGGCATAGTGAAAAGGAGAAACAAGCATGATATGTCTCCTTTAAAATGACAATGGTATTAGCTTTTTTAGCTTGATTCATTAAGGTGAGAAAGCCATGAGTTTTGACAAATAAAAGTTAAATCAATCAATTAATCAACCATAGTTATTTATAAAGCACTTTTCATACATAAAATGTAGCACAAAGTGCTGTACATCAAAATAAAAAAGCAGATAAGAGTCAGGGGAATACTGGATAAAACAGGAAACCCACCCACCCTCCCAACCCACCTTTAACACAGACAGCAACTCACACATGCAAGGACTCTCAGTCAGGACTCTAAATAAGACTAAAATATGTGTAATTGTAAATTAAGCCGTAAATTCATGATAAACAAAATTAGTAATTTCTGCAAAATAGAATCCTAAAATTACATCAATTAACTAATGAATGTTTGAGTTATTAAAGTAGAAATTTAGTGAGCACTATAACTTGGTAAATGTAATAGTCTAAATCTAGGGGATTCAATTTAAATATATTTCAAATAATCAATCATAAAGTTACACTTAAATATATCTGAGATCATGTAACTGTGAGATTGAAAGAAATAGATCTCTTTGTATTAAATGCAGCTGTGTGAGATTGACACTTTGACAATTTTTGAGATGACAATTTGGTAGAGTTTAGTAATCAAACTTGGAATATCAGAGGAAATAATGTGAAATGACTTTGTAATATATAAATCATGGAGTAACCAGAAAATTAGCAAATGTTAAGGACTATAAAGCAAAAAAAGGCTGTTATGAAAATTGAACTTTTGAATATTCACATTTTTGCATCTGTTATTAAAATAAATATTATTCCATATTTTTAATAAAAAGGTTGTCAATTAACTTGTAGTATAACTTAAAACATATAGAATTAAAAAGCCTCATAAAGTATTTCTCAGACTATAGGAAAGAAGGCATTAAAAAGTAAATTATCATAGTATACAATTTGCAGTGGTTGATGTCCTAATGTTAAAAATGATTAAAAGTAATCAGTTAAAAATGAATTTGACAAAAACTCTGAAGTTGTTCATATATTAAAATGAATCTGATTTCTTTTTTTTTTTTTATCAAATTAATATTTTTAAACCCCTCAAGAGGTATCCCTATTTTCTTGAATGAGTATGGTGCTGATCATGCTACAATTTAATCATCATAATCTCAAACTGGAAAACAACACCAGACCTTAACATCACTGCACATTAGACCCATTAGAGTCTCTGTGCTGGACTCCGTCCTCTAAGGTCATTACCTGAGTGCAGCCTCAGGTGTGTGTGATTGTTCCTCATTCAGACCAGGTGTGCAGAGTCCACATACATGCTGCCTTCAGACTTGTGAGGTGTTGAACTCATGATGTGAAGTGAACTTTTAGAAAAGCTTGACTTACCATGATGTAAATGAGCACAGTTAAGGCTCCATAGTTCTGTGCTGACTCATCATCTTATTACCCACATGTAGCATCATAATCAGGAAGACAACAGGCTCCACAGAAAACAAAATAATAGACATAAAGACTGGATATCAACAACCAGGGTGCTAAATAAATAAGCACATATTTTTGGGATGATGAGGAGACATGGCTAATGTTTAGCAGCAGAAGGATTCAGACTTGTTGAAGTACATCGATGCATTGAAGGAAAACAAGGACAGCTCCGACTGAAGCACAGTAACTCTGATGTTACACTCCAGCCTGTAGTGTTACCTACAGCTTTCAAAGTCAGACAACAGCATCTTTAACCACAAATGTACCTGTGAGTCTTTATGAAAATATATCCTACGTCTGCAGTTTGCATTTCTGAAGTTCCTTGTTCCTCTCTGATGATGATAACTGTGACCCTGCTGTTCATCATATGTTCGTCTCTAAAGTATATTTAAGGCCTGGTTTTGTGCAAAGGTCCCGTACTGGTCTGTTCAACTTATTACTCCACTTATTAAACCAACTAACTCTGGTTATCTGACTGATATTGGATGTCTGACTAAGCTGCTGCGAGTTAACCCTGACACATACTGCTACATTCGATCTCAGACAGTTTTAATGCTGCTTTTGATCTTGGTCAGTTTTTGATGTTACCATACATCCTGATCATCCTGTGGTGCTACTGGTCATCCTTGAATGCAGCTGTTGGTCTTGGTCTACTTCTGCTGCTCTTGGTCAACTTACAGTGCTGCTACAATTATTGGTCAACTTCTAATTTTATGATTGGCTGATAGAAACTTATGCTGCTATTGCTCTTGGTTATCTGGTGATGTTGCTTTTGGTCAGCTTTTAGTGCTTCTATTGTTCTTCTTGGGCAGTGTATAATGCTCAAGTAAACCTTGGTCTGCTTATAATGCTGCTATGCTTTTTGACTACTATGTATGCTGCCTTTGGTCTTGGTGAGCTTATGGCACTGGTATTGCTCTTGTCCATTTGAATCCATGCTTTTGCTCTTTGTTATCTCATGATGCTGCTATAGATTTTGGTCACCTTTCAGTGCTGTGATGTTGGCATTGTCCACACATGCATTGTGATGTTGCCACTTCATATTTTTTGTTTTCATATTGTATGTGTTCCAACAACACTACCAATATTTACTTTGTCAGGCCTCTGGGTCTGTAGCCGGTGTATATGATCTTTCTAAATGTTCCTCTGTATTTAGTAGTGAGATATATTATTTGGTGTCCAGTGTTAATTGTCTTTTACATTATATATATGTGTCATTGTTTGTACTGTTTGTTAAACTGGTTGTTTATTGAAAGTCTATGCAACCTTATGTGGGTCCTGCACATGGAGATCAGCAGTCTGGTAATTTGGTTCAACCATTTTTTTTTTCATTTGTAACAAAAATTGGTGTAAATACACCTGGTATGGTGCCAGATAAATAATAAAGCTAAACTAAACTATAAGTAAAGTATAAAAACATGAAGTGAAAACAAATACCTGCCATCAAGGTTTAATGTTGATGAGCGCTCTTCTTGTGCCCTCTGTAGGGGTGCACATCAGGGGGGGATCCTGGAGGAGACAGCAGTGGAGCCTAAAGAGGACAGTGACTCATCTGAGACCCCAAAGAGCAGGACCACTTAATCCACTGCTGTCTTACCCGTCCAACATTGAGCTGGTGAGTTTTTTAAAATGTTTGTTTTCAGTGTATGCAGGTCTCCCTTTCACAGCAGTGGCCATTGCATTTCAATTTTTTGTTTCTCTGTGTTCTCCGCAGTACAGTGACTTGTCAGCAACTTGCTTTGACCTCATCTTAATTAATTGAATGAATAATCTGGTTTGTTTTTGCTTTTTTATTCCAGAGTTTAAATTCTAAAATTAAATTTCCCCATTAATTTTCCTCTTTGTGATTATCCCTTTGAGAACTTTCTAAGATACAACCTGAACATGATGTGTCCTGCCCCTGTTTGGCTTGATGAGAGGGTTGTTACATAAGGTTTGACCAGGCTAATGTTAGCATAAGGAGTGAGAATTGATTCTGTTGAGTAGAACAACTGTTTGCTGCCTACTCTCCTTGTTAGCTCTCACATTGGAATTGTGGCCCACACATAAGGTCCTGAAATACTCACTCAGATTTGGAGTAGAACCAAGACTTATCTTGGATGAAATATTGGTTGTTGAGTGAGTATTGAAGATTATCATGGCAGTAGGAATGACGCATTAACCTACAGTATGATTTTTGTTGGCTTAGCAAAATATTTTTTGCTCAAGTGTTGTCAAAACATTATGATTCAGTTTTGACTTAAGCTTAGAGCATTAATCTATAAACTGAGAAAAGCAATTACCACTGATATCAAAGGTTTAAAGTACCAATCACATCAACTTGACAAATGAATTTGTTTTACAGCTGATTTTTTCTCTGACTGGAAACAAAATCTCAAGCGGCAAAGTTATCATAAATGTCTAATCATACATATGAACAGCAAGTAAAATTTCCTGCTCCTCTTCATTCTGTAAGTTTTCTCTTTTGTCAACAACACACCATGACAACTGTACCTTACCAGGACTGTGAGGTGGACTTTACACCTGTTAGAAGTTAGTTGTGAGATTTAAGATTAAACTTCAGCCTATGTTGGCGCTATCTCAGTTGGTACAGTAATTCTAATTTTTGTAGAATCTTAAATCTGTCATATCAAAAATAAACTAGCATTTTTACAAGACTACCTTTTTTGCTAATGCAAGCTGCTACAACCTGAATTAGGATTTTTATGTAGAAAGAAAACAAAGAACAAATGTAAATTGTGACAAAAGCGAAATGGCTCATTATGATGGCTAATTATGAAGCAATATTACAAAATGTTCAAGGTTAATAGCAACATTACAAAATGACTAAGGTCAATGACAGGCTTATAACTAAACAGCAATATAGGGCGAACCAAAACAGACAGCAGCATAATGAGTTGGACAATACTGAAAGTATTTTTAAAAGATTATGATGCAAATAAATAACGTAATAGTATGACCAGTTTAAAAACAGCATTATGGTTCAAGCCTGTGTTACAAAACAATTAAGATCAAAAGCACCATTTTCCCACCTGATAAAAACACAATAAGGAGACCAAAACTAATAGCAGCATTATAAGGTTATCATAATTTATGGAAAGATAAAGTAGTCAAGGTCAATAGCAGCATTATATATGGTAGCCAAATACTATGGCTGCATACTAAAATACCCAGACAACTGTCAGACAACTACAATAGTAGTATTGATAAAGACAGTAAGAAATGTATATCAGCATAATAAGGTGACCAGAACCAGTAGCAGCATTATTAATTCATCAGGAGCATGATAAAGTGACCAAGGTCAATAGCAGGATTATTAAGTGATGGGCCTTGTATCAGCATTGTATCCAACCACAGCAGCTTGCTTCAGTAACCAAAACCACTAGCTACACTGCATGACAGACAACATTAATAAGATAATTGAAAAATGAATGCAGACAAATGTAATAATTTTATGGCAAACATAACTGACAGCTGCATATTATTGTAATCCAAACAGTGGGACCATTATGAGGTTAAATAATAAGTGTAGTTGTAAGATCAACGGCAGAAATTATGAAAACCCCAAAAGAGAAATGCACAGTCCTCGTCCTGAAACATTCATAAAGGACTGTAGAGTTTAAGATTTGTTGTTATCATGTTTGAACACAGTTATGATTATATTAATCTTATACACTGTATTGATACAAATGGTCACGGCCCAATAGTATATTATCAAAGTATCCAAAGAATTAAAACGGAAAACTCAAAAATACATTTGGGAGTTACCAAGGTGTGGATGCAGGTGTACACCTTCATAAACAATGCTTACTCACTGTAGGATAAATAAAAGTATTTAAAGAGAAACTGTGGTTAATTTAGCACTGAGAAAAATCAGGTTTCATCCCTCCTTATTTATATTTTTGATTCTTTTTCCTGGTCCCTCTTTCAAAAATGTCCTGTTCACGATGAACGGGAAAAACACCTCAATAACGGCTCTTTTCATTTCAAATGACCTTCAAATGCCAATGCACAAAAAACCCCAAACAAGTCTACTTAATGAGCATCATGTGCAAATTTAGTTTGGGAGAGTCCTTAAGCAAAAAGTCAATTACATTAGGCACAGTTTAAAGTGTGTGGCCGAAGACTAAAAGGGTCGTCTGTGAGTTTGATGGATGAGCATTTCCTGCCGACCAGCTCCCATCCAAACACAAAACCATACATCATGTGCAATTATGTATCTCTTCCTGCTTCGCTTCTCTGACACCTCAACCAGTTAACCTGATTGCCCCAGAGAGGCGTCGCAATCACAAGTCTGCAGCTCTTAAAGTCGCATTCAGTGCCGACCACCCGTCTGGTAATCACATCACAGCCTCCTAATGTTGTTAGTGGGATCCCCGAAGGCAACCTGAGACACAATTCCTGTTTTATGCGTGGATAATTTTGTGATTCGGAATTTTCAAAAAGCCAAAGGGTTTGATCAGTAATTCACTTTTTTATGCTGCAGTCTGCATATGAACTGAGACCACCTTGGAGATATTTAAAAAGCTGATCCTTACAGCAGCCGTCCACGTGGAATAAAGACACTATTCATTGACTTACTGGCCCCGATTGCTGTTGACTTAGGCAGAGGGGGGAGAAAACACGAAAACATATGCTGATTTAGAAGGCCTCACAACCTCCAGCCCTGCCTGAATGAATTTAAATGTGAGTTTGGAGTGAGTGCTAGAGCTCAAGGTAACAGAATTTGTGGGCACTATACATTACGGCTAAAGCAGCAACACATAAATGTGCAATCAGCCAAAGTAAAAGCCCTCACAAAAGACCCGCCTCTGTCTGGCATGATTATCTGTTCTTCTTTGACCTCTCCTCTGTGTACTGTGATCTTAAAGTGTGTGTAAACCTCTTCAGTCTCGCACAGTTTGTTCCTCACACCCTCTGATCCTTTGTGTACGGCGGATCATCTCTTAATGCCGAACCATGTCCTGCAAAGAGCCAGTGTTGGTTATTCACACCCGATTGACTCACAATGAAACCAAACCTTTCCCTGCTAGAAGCACACAGTCCATATAGCAGCACAGTCACTCTCGATATAGTTCGATATAGGAAGGAAAATTACTGTTGTGGATGATATAATGTAGGGCTGTATAATTTTGCTATCCCTTGCTACAAACCATAATTCCATAAGAGTTGGGACACTAAGAAAATGTGAATAAACACAGAATGCAGTGACACAATACTTTTTCACCAAGATTTAATGTAAACGGCACCATGCCATGCTTTTGATGTAACAAAATTCATTGTTTACTTGAAAATACACACTCATTTGAATCTTACATTATGTTCCAAAAACAGTTTGGACCTTGGACATGTGTACAACCTCCATCATAACTCTGTCTTCAAACAGCACAGGAATGAGTCCACAGGCTTGAAGAATATACCTTAGAGTACCTTTTTGGATAAATACCTGAATAAAGGTTGGTGAATGACACACAAATGAGATTTTAAGTTTAATCCAAAACAATAAAATGCATCTGGCATTGCCCCTCTTTTGCGTATTCAAGCATTGCTGGATTGGGAGCCGAGAACAAGTACAAGCTTCCCTGATTGTTTACTAATAACTAATAATAAAATCACTATTACCACAGTCATGAGGACCAACTTACTTAGGTAATCTAATTATTAGGAAACTCTGAAACGAGAGGTTACGTGACTTTTACATTGAAAATATTGTAATGCTTTTAAGTTAAATCATGTTAAATCAAGTTTAACCCATGTTGTCTTTCTATAGTAGATGAATCCCTTTTTTTGTCCTGCTGATTATGTTTAAGCTTAAAATAAAAGACCATATTTTCAGCAGTGATCCAAGAACACAGTCAAAAATCCCATTGGATTTTAGTCAAGATAACCAACACAATGCTAACATACATACAAATATGAGTCATTTGTGCTTAACTCTGTTATTTAAGTATTGAATATAGAATTCTATTTTAGTCATGCTTGACGTATACCTTTGGTTGCTCAGTAGTTTTGGTTCTCTCTATAAGGAAGTCAATCACTTTGACTGTGAGACAGGTCCGGACTGCAGACGGGCCTGTTGAGTATTCACACTCACTGTGAAGCCACACCTTTGTTACTTGTGCAGAATGTGGCTTTGCATCATTTTGCTGAAATAAGCAGGGACATCCCTGAAGGCATACTCTTGAAGAAAGCAAAACTTTTATATTTCTCTTTACTGAGGACACTAATTGTCAAAGCTTTGCCTTTGGAATTCTTAACCATCCTTGCTTGATGTATGACTTCAGTTGCTTAATAGCACAGGGTCTCCATCGTCTTATTTTGCACTTCATTAGTGCCACACATTTTGATGGCCTGCAGTCCAGTCTAGTACCTGAACTCTTTTACTACAAAGAAGAATGTGGCTTGGCATTGTTTTGCTGAAGTAAGAGGGACATTCCTGAAAAGGAAATGTTGGACATGACACAAGAAAGATATGAATAGTTTTGGTGGTGATCCAAGCAAGGAGACAGATCCAATATTGTTTTAGGGATTTTTTAGAATTGCAAGAGAATTTGCAGTTTCTCATATTTTATCAGTGGTGTAGAAAGGTCCCAACAGATTGTGAGCAGTGATCATAGCACAAGGGTGAAATAATTGAATTTTGGTGGTGGTTCAAATGTTGCGAGAGAGTTTGCAGTTTTCCACATTTTCAAGATTGACTTGGCTGAGCTGTCAGAAATGTCTTGATGGAGGTTTGTGCTCTCTGAGTACTTCTAACTTTTGTTCTATTGTTTTCCTCTTTCCCCTTGTATTTTTACCTGTTTCTATAGGCATCATATTTTGTTCTGGACTTTATACTATAAAAAGTTATACATAAAAAAGACTTGACTTACTTTTCATGATGCAGAAACACTGGCTAACATCCTGTGACATCCCCATTTGAATCAAATGGCTGTTCTGCTGTCAATCTGCATAAAAAAAAAAAAAAAACATGCTATCCATGAGGTCACTAATTGACTTCAAATTCACTATCTGTCCTGTCATGGCAAAGTGGGCCTGTTGATATCTGAAATCAATACATGCAAAGGTAAGAATCAAACAAAACACACATTTAATTTGTCCATTTAAAATGCTTTCTTGTAGCCTTGGATGCAAAAATAAGACTGTTGATTATTGGACAGAAGATTGAGCAGTTTGGGGTGCTGGTTGGGTGGAGTGGTTAGCAACCAGGCACGTCCCAGATGCCATGCTTCTGCCGGTCCGGAACCCAGCCTGTGACCAGTTTGCAGAGTGTCTTTCTCGACTCTCTCCCCCTTTCACTACCCTATCCACTGTTTCTCTCCTATCAATAAAGGCATACAATGCCCAAAAAATACATTAAAAAAAAAAAGATTGAGCAGTTTAACGCAGGTTTACACTGTCACCAAAACCAACATTTACTGAATCTGGATGAGCGTAAACTACTGATTATTACCTCAAATTGGAAAATGCCCTCAATGTGCCAATCATAAAACCTTAATAGATTGATAAAAACTGAATCATGCATCCTCTCAGTCTCAGTGTGAAAGAAGGCTCTGGTTAGACAGTTAGAGCCGCTGTGGGGGGGCTGAATCATGCTAGCTTGATTAACCTCATTTGCTTGAGTGACCATGAGAGTGCATGCACATACACACTGCATGTGCATGTGTTTTCTCTTTGTTTGGTGCCTACATACTCTATGCTATCTTCTGTGCATGTGCATGTGTGTTTATGTACGTGTACGTAACAACCTGCTGTTGCAGGGGCGTTCATTAAAGCTGCACCAGAGCCTTATTGGCTCCCCTGCTGCTCCAAGCTTCATGAGATATAAGAGAACCAGACTGCTTAACCCTCAGTCTCTTTAAAGATCTTTAGATGTTTACTGTTAAGCATAAAGCTAACCACACATCCATCAGATAAAACAATTTCAAATTTATTTATATGGCATTTTTTTTAGAATAAACAGGTTAATTAGAAGGTCTGCAGAGCAACAGACGAGATTACTCCACAGCCCGCAGGCCAACATAGACCACATTAGAACAGCCATTGGGACTGATGTGGCGAAGGTTCAGCATGGTTGTGAGAAAGTAGTGAGAGTATTGTTCAGTAGGCTCATAACAAAGAGCTGCTGTGCATTAACAAGAGATGTTCCCAATTCTGCCAAGCCACAGGATTAGTCCACCATGTTGTTTTGTAGGCTAATCTGTACATTCAGGATTAACCGTGCCATGTGCTCATTATGTGGATTTATTGTATATTCTGTGATTATTCAGAGAATAAGAATACTCAAAGACCTAGGCTACACATGGATGATCATGATGTCCCGTTACAAAAAGACTTGTTTACACTTTCACCAGCACTGATATGGGTCAGAGTGCAGCCTCGTAATTAAATGAGTCTATTTCTACTCGAAAAACCGACAATGTTTATTTTGTAACTCAGTCGCACATTCTATTTTGAGGCCTGTCTTTGACATTGAGTTATAATGAAACAAATGTGACAAAATGTTCCCTTTCAGACAGAAAAATTAAATCACAAAGAAGTATTTGGTAATTTGAAAATTCAGAGATAAAGTTCCAGAAATCCACCTGCACTGAATGTAACCTTATAGTATTCTGTGTTGTTTTGCAACTGGTCTCCTCAACAGACATTGGATGTTTTTCCATTCCTATTGTACCTGGAGAGCACTTTGGAGCTCAAAAGTAAACAGTTAAGCTAATTTTAAGCTTATAACAGGATTCAAGCCCATTTTGATGCAATAAACAAACATTCACTTTTTTACTGGTTCAGTTATTTTATTTTATTTTATCAGTAAACCCCAATAAGAACAATTTAACCTTGCCAAAACTGCAGTTTAAATATCTTGCTGGGGTTTTTTTTAAGATTGTTTGGCTTTGGACTCTTTCACACTGGTTGTGTTTTACTTGCATGACAGCAGCCGTGTACACCTGTTTTCATTTCAGCAAGCAGATTATCAAGTCAAACTTTTAGACTGGAATCGTGTTTCTCAGCCAAAACAGACAGAAAATGACAATCAGGGAATCATATTAACCTGAATCTTGCTGGCATGCATGTCAACAATAGAAAAATATGTCACATAAAAGACAAAAAACACTCAGTTACTCTTCATGTCTGCAACTTCCAAACTTAAAGTCTAAGTTGACTTCCTCTGTGGAAAAACTTTTTGTTCATGAAATATCTGTCATTCTGCAGGTTTTCCAGGTCAGTTATCAATTCTTCACTCGATTCCTTGTGGGGAGATTTATTATAATTCCTCCTAAGCTTTCAATAGAAACTCATTATCTGGGTGATATGAATGAAGATGAAGAACTGTGTCAGCAGGGAGATGCACTGAGGCTGCAGGATGTTGATGCACCTGGTGTGAAAGCTGTGGCGGCACCAGAGCTGACACATGTGGCAAATGCATGAAAAAAGGAAGCTTCCAGTGTGAAATGGGGTTACTTATTTCCAAATGCAATAACAATGCTTCATAAAATACCCTTCACAAAATCTGTCCAGCAAATGTAATTCACTTTTAAAGAGCTTTTTTTGCATTCTTATTTGTCAATGTGACGAATTATACCAAAATACTTAAGGGCACAATTTTTTGTTTTTCATTTCTGGTTGCACCTTTTGACAATTTGAAATTAACTGGCAGGCTGCACTGAGTAAAAGGGAGGGCAGTGTGAGGCCCAACCCTGGGTTCGAGTGGTGTTATAGTTTTGAGCATCATGTTCATCTTTTGCATGCTAACACAATCTCTCAAAGTGTTTGAGGGCTTTCTGATTTAGTTTGCACTGGCTGTTTGTTTGTTTGTAGCAAAACTTGTGATCATGATCATTTTAATTGGCTTTTAAATCCCAACTATCACACAATGACCCCTTGGTTTTACATCTGTGCTTTTCTACTCACAGTCAGAGGTATAATGGACTGAAAATTGAATACTTGAAACACTTTGATAGTTAAAGGAAGTTTTTAATTATGTAGAAAACTGTCAAATTGATGTATGTAGTAATATAAATTGTTTTGTTTTTTATTTATCTTTTGTCTTAATTATCCTGTTTTTATACATTTTTAAAGCAACCGTTGTAATTGAAATTAAACCTCAGTGAATTGCCCAGCCTTACTTTGCACAACTGTCTGCTCTAACTGACAGAAAAAACTGATTCAGTTTGAATGCTCAACGTGCTTATGAAAAGCACGCACCTTAAACATTTTCTTTGGATTCCTGTCAAGCTTGCATATAACACAGTAAGCTGATGGCAGAGCTGTTCTTCACAGCATACCTTGCAGAGGCATCAAACCACCAGGAAGAAAGATTTAGTTAAATGAATAAAAATTGTATTCACAGTACATCTAAATCATCAAATTTTATGGTACCTTTAAGTTTTTATGCTTTAATCTTGAGCCAGACTGCTGTCATATAAATAGCTCTTCTGAGGGTCACATGCATTTTATAGCCATTAAACACTCAGGTCTTTTCAATAACAGCCCCAGATCACACAAATTTAATAACACAATTAATTTATTGTAAAATACCAATGCATCTCCACAGTAACCACAGCTATTGATGTAAGCATATCTTTACTGACACGCAAAGCCTTTAAATTCCACATTTTAGTATCTACCGTGCAGAATGTGCTGTGGCTGACTTTCCAAATGGGCGACAGTGTGTGTCAACATCATATGAATCCATCCAGTCACATGTTTGTCAGGATCAAATAAGTCCATAGTATCACCACGAGAGCGCTGAGGCCAATCAATCAGCTCAGAAATGTGACCTGAGGATGGTAGCAGGACGACACGCTGTCTCTCTTTTACAACACATCCAGTTGTTACAGTGCAGAATTAAGTCATTATTGCTGGATTATTGCACAAACTCAGATCTCTGTGTTGTGTTAGACTGATCATTTCCTCGACTGAGCCTGCTTGTTACAGTCCTGCTGTTTCTAGTTAATGACAGCTCAATTGGTGAAATGTCAATATCTCTCTATGGTGTTTGTATTCCCAGCTCTGCAGGTTTTTTTTTTTTTTTTGAGTCACACTGGGTGTGTTGACATTTATTTCCTGGACTGACTGTTTGCTGGGACAGGGAGGCGACTCATCAGGAGCTTCATCACATTAATGATTAGATTTCAAGACATCACTTTGATTTTTAATGTCTACTCTTCAGTCCTGTGAAGTTAAGACATTTTGTGCCATCTCCTAATCCCGAAAGAATTAAAGTTTACATTAAAGCAATAATAAAGTTTTAATTTAACAGACAAAAAAGAGAGAGAGGGCACATAATTTGATTTTTACATGTTATCAGACAACAAAACAGACTGTAGACAGCATTTGTGTTTGCAGCTTTTACACATTAATGAAGTGCTCTCAAGGTTGAGAACTGAAGTCCAAGATGTATTGATCAAGTACATATCAGTTGTAATCCAGTTAAAAAGTCTGAGTTGACAACACTTAATGCTAATGACAAACCAGGTCCCATTCTTAAGTCAAAGATATTTGTTGGCCACTGACCATAATACCATGACCATAATGACAGTACATAGAGAAAAGGATTCTTGAATGTAGTGTAGACAGAGTTGATGGTGAACTATATCAACTGAGCATAAGTTGCCCATTTCCATAATGTTAAAGTGAGCCTTTTGCATATTTGTTGACAATAAAAACCATGTGTTGCTGTTTTCATGCAGTGTTATACCAGTCCAGATGATGTTTAACCAGTCATAACCATATTTAACCAGTGCAAACCAGTTAGTACTAAATACTAGAAAAGCACTCGGAGAGCGCAGACCTCCGCCAGCACCACAGTTCTCACTCATATTGTGATTTTCACCATAGATATTAGTCCTACCTTTATTTAATCTCAATATTTAGATTCCTTGACCATGAAAACATACCTTTAGCAACTAGATTCATCATGATATCTATTTTATTACCTCCGACAAGGAGATTATGTTTTCAGGAGAGTTTGTCGGTCTGTCGGTCTGTCTGTCTGTGAACAAAATAACTCAAAAAGTTATGGATGGATTTTGGATGAAATTTTCAGGAAATGTTCAGCATGGGAAACGGAAGAAGTGATTCTATTTTCGTGTTGATCCAGATCAGCATTTGGCTGCCATGACGAAAAATGTGATTTTTGTGAATAATTACTGAACTAAAATAGATATCATTATGAATCCAATTGCTAATGGTATGTTTTCATGGTCAAGGAATCTAAATATTTACATGAAATAAAGGTAGGACTAATATTTGTGGTGAAAATCACAATATGGGTGAGGACTGTGGCGCTGGCGGAGGTCTGCGCTCTCCGAGTGCTTTTCTAGTAGTTCAGTACTTATTCACAAAAATCGTATTTTTCATCATGGCGGATCCAGATGGTGATCCGGATCAACACCAAAATCGAATCACTTCTTCCTTTTCCCATGCTGAACTTTCCTGAAAATTTCATCCAAATCCATCCATAACTTTTTGTGTTATTTTGTTCACAGACAGACAAACTCTCCCAAAAACATAACGTCCTTGGCAGAGGTAAATATCAGTGACAACTTGGGATTTTAATGAAGTTGCATGTTCAGGTATTACTCTTTTAATCCAGTGAAAGCACAGTGACCCTTAAAACATTATGTCCCAATCACACTAGATAAAACTAGTTAAAAACTGTGTTTTTGTTTCAAACCACTGTTAAACAATAATAGTTTTATAAAGTGTGAATTAGTTTTTGCTGTTATAATGCTGTGTAAATCCAATTTTTATTATATTGAACCAGTGTAATCCTGGTCATAACCAGATCTTACCATTGTAAACAATGATAGCACAGTTGTTACTCATCTGATCAATTGTAAACCCATTATTTGAACCACTGTAGACCAAGTTTTTTATCTAATAAACAAGTATAAAACAGGTTTTACTGTTCTAATGCATATAAACTGCATTTATTATATAAAACAAATGTTATTCCAGTAATAACCAAATTTAGTTAGTATAAATGCAATTATTATCAAGTGAAACCATTGATTACCCAGTTGTTACAATTTATGCCATTATACATCCAGTTCTGAATCTCTTAAACAATTGCCTATATTGTTGTTATTCTTTAATTCCAGATTATTTTTAGGTATTACTGATTAAACCAGTGTTAAATTAGTTATAACTCTGAGGAATCATCAAAACACAGTTGTGGCCTGGTTAAACCAGTGTATCCCATTTATAACGAGTCAAAGCTTGTATAAACACAGTATCTTTTGTTTGAATGTGCTGTAAATACAGCTTTTAATCTATTAAAACAGTGAAAATTCTGTTTTTGCAGGTTTAACTCATCTTAAATTCAGTTTTCAGGATATTTAACCAGTTTATACCAGTCATCTCCACAGTTTACCAGTGGAAACATAGTAAAAGCTAAATAATACCAGCACTAACCCAGTTGTAAAAACTAAAAACCAGCAATAACCTTGTTGTTGCTATTCTAATGCAAAGTAAACTCAGTTATGACTCTTAACAAGTGCAAGTAGTTACTCTTTCAGTCCAGTTTTCATCAAGTAAATACTGTTTTAAAGCAGTGCCGGACTCGGTCTGGACTCTTTTGATCCAGTGAACTTTGTGAAAACACAGTAGAGTCTCCACTGCAAACCAGTGCACCATGTTTGCATTCACCTCTCTTCATGAAACCTAATGGACAGTTGGGGTGAGGTTGGCCTCTTCAGCCGCTGTAATCATGCAGTCTTATGCATCTTCTTCTGGTCCTCTCTGATTTGAATTCCTCACTGTTTTCTATTGACCTTTAAACTCTGATGACCTTGATATCAGTTAAATGCCAAATTCCTCAAAGATTCTCGCAGCATACAGGACCCAGCAGAGCACACAGAGCCGTAAAGCTTGTTGTTCAGTCTCAGCCGTGTGCCCTTTCTGGCTGACTCTGGAGATTTGCACATTATGCAGAACGACACCTCCCATCGATCATCTGCCAGACCGACTGACTGACAGACGGGCAGACAGGCAGCTGCGTCTGAACTCTGAGTGACTTCTCGTTCGTCCTGCAGCAAAAAGCCCATCATTCTTCGCTTGTGACTGTCAAACTGCAGCTTTGCTCAACATGTTGGCTGTTTCAATGTGTTTGCACCTGTGGCAGAAGAGTTTATTTTAACAGATTTTAACATGCAGAACAGCCTTAGACCTTTGACTTCAGGCTGTTCTACAGCAGAAAGCAGAAAGGAAGAAATTCTTAGAGGACCAAACCTGATTTATGCCCAAAATTATCACTGCTGTTATTGAGATTTCAGTCATTCCCAATTCCATAAACGTTGGGATATTTATTGAAGGACACATATACTCTCTTTGATACCTGCAGCATGCTAAGTTTGAACAGGGCATGATAGTAATGAGAAAGCTGAGGAAAAACCTGTAACATTTAACAGGTAAATAAGGGATAGCACAGTGACTGGTTATGAAAACCCTAACTTGAAAGGCTCAGATGTTTATGATTCTCCCCTTTGTGAAACACAATCACTAGCCAGTTTATGAAACACACCCATTCAACTTTCAATCATGTGTTACCAAGTTAATACACTAAAACATGGAGACACTGTCAAGACAACCGACTGAAGTTCATCTCAACACCAAAACTGAGGGGAAAAAGATGATTTAAAGGATGAGCTCGGTTTCTACAGCTTTCACATTGTTTATAGAATGAAGTAGAACAATATACTCACCCAGAAGGCTTTCCTGATCCAAACAGTGCTTCGGGAGATATTTAGATCCAAAATCGAGCGGCAGACATCCGTATTATGGTAGCACACGGGGCATGTATAGCGCCGCTCCTAAAACTGCATTAATCGTCCAAAAACTCATTAGTTTCACCAATGTCTCACACTACTCCTCCATTACAGTCTGTGTCGCTCCAGACATGTGTTTGTGACTGTGCTGACCTCTGAACTGAAGAAGAAGAATGTTTGCCTTCGTGCATGCGCAGTACTCTCTGGAGAGCTGTTCTTCTCTTTGCTTCCGCATCCTCCTTTCGATGAGCTCCTCATCTGTAAACTCTGGCTCGAAACTGTGAGGGCACCCATCATATTCAAAGTTCTCCTCCACAACATCTTCATCCGATAGATATTCGTCCATTTTGCACAAAACTGGAAGAAGAAAGTCGTTGTGTAGCCGGCTGTCGCCCCTGAAACAATGAGCCGTAGGCAAACATTCTTCTTCTTCAGTTCAGAGGTCAGCACAGCCACAAAGAAATGTCTCCTCCAAGACACAGACTGTCTTGGAGGAGTAGCCCGAGCGGACCATGATGAAATATTGGTGAAACTAATGAGATTTTGGATGATTAATGCAGTTTTAGGAGCGGCGCTATACATGCCCCGTGTGCTACCATTATACGGATGTCTGCCGCTCGATTTTGGATCTAAATATCTCCTGAAGCACTGTTTGGATCAGAAAAGCCTTCTGGGTGAGTATATTGTTCTACTTCATTCTACAAACAATGTGAAAGCTGTAGAAACCGAACTTATCCTTTAAGGGACTGTGAACATGGTGTGGTTGTAGGTGCAAGATGTGCTGAGTATTTCAGAAACTGCAGACCTACTGGGTTTTTCCCGCGCAACTATCTTTAAGTTTTAAAGAGGATAGCTAGAAAATAAATATCCAGGAAGCAACTGTTCTCACTGCAAAGAGGCTCAAGAAGGCAAAAAAGCAACAACAACTCATAACCACAATGAGGGTATACATGTAAAACCTCGTCATTTTGCTGTTTTCATTTAAATAAAAGGTGAAATTGATTTGTTAATCACAGTTTTGTATTTGTATTTACACTTTACAGAACATTAAAACTCTTTTGGAAGGGCTTTAACCTGATTAATAAGGATTTTTCTTGCCTGAGGTGGATCTGCATCTTGCTTAAAAATAAAGCCATTGTTCAAATACAAAAGCAGATAAATGTGGCCCAGGGAAGGATAAAAAGTTTCATCATGAAATTGTAAAAAGACAGCTCTTATTAATCCTGACCTCTTTTAAATGAATAGACATCCTGCATCAGTGTTATCCGTGACTTATCTAACCACAGCTGCCTTTAAACAAATCAGTAGTGACAGGCTTCACTGCCTACTCATCCCATTACCGTGTCCTGTTTGGTAACCCTCCAAATAACTGAAGTCCAGACAAAAATCACCAAATCTGGCTCACTGGAAATGACATGCGCTACCTGAAGCATGTCAGAATAAAAGCTACTAATCAGATTTAAGACAGGCAGAAAAAATGGATCACATGTAAGATCTGTTTTAATGCAAATAAAGCAATGTTTACCCAAGGTTCCAAGTCATGATGATTTGCATGTTATTGACACAGTGGGAGGAGAACAGTGACAGAGCAGGTCTGCGGCACATGAGACAGGTAAAAGAAATTAAAGGTTCATATAAAACTTAATTAAAGATGAGCCCAGTCATCACTCAAGTGCATCAAAAAAATATGGGCCAAATAGCAGTAACATGAGTTCTTAAGTTAAATAGAAGGATCTTTGTCTTTGAGTAAATCTAAAGTCTCTCTCCATTTCAACTCATCCATGCAACTCTAAACTCAAGACTTCTATGTACCTACATACTGTATATATCTAAATGTTATCTCAAGCAGCAACTTACAGAGATTGATGCCAGTGTTTAATGGAAAAGGAGAAAAAAAGTTCATCAAGTTTAGTCTGAAGAGATAATGTGTTTATCAGCACATACTTCACAGAAGTAATTTTCTATTTTAATTGACCATTTAAAGGCAAACAGCCATTGTTCAATTGGTGGCTGATATGACTGAGAGATGTGGGGTTGTAGCTATTTGCCAGGTGGATACATAGACTGTAAAAAACATGGACGCCATGTCGCTGGGCTCAAATTGAAGCCTCCACGAAAACTGCCCCTCCTGGTGACTGGCTGCAGTATAGGTCAAATTTCCGTCTCCCCCATTCATCTGGACGGGCCGAAGTGAAACTTCAAAAAATGATTACACCCCGTACAAATATTTCTCCCATCCGTATGCTGTGGTGATATGAAAGTATTATTGGGCTGCGTGTTTTCCAAGTCATCATTTTTCTGAAAAGTTTCTGTTTTATAAGTTATTAGACTTTAAAAATAACCGCGGTTTACGGCAGCTTCACAATGATTGTGTACGGCGTATGCTGCGGAGTGTTGCGACCATTTACGACAGCTGCGTCTGGATTATGGCCCAAATTCTCTACTGGCTGCACAATGGCGGCGCCCTGACGGGGGATATTTAGGCTTCAAATCCGTTACATGGTGGAAGGCGGAGCCACGCTATCCAGTTCTTATAATACATCCATGGGTGGATACAGTAAATATCACCCAGTTCATTTAAAGATGATTAAAACAGAATGTCAATTATGGCAAATGGATTCAATGGCTTGAAAATGTCTTTTTGTGTTTAGTTTTGTTGAGTTTGTTTATTTGTGGGGGAGGGGGAAGGTGTGTAATTGCATTGATCACACAAATGTTTGGACACATAGTTTTACTCAATTACCTGGTATTTAAAGCCCAGATTACCATTGGTAGTCCCAAATATGCAGATCACATAACCTTTCAATCACAAGACAAAAACTAGAAAAACATTCAGAGTGTGCAGACCTCCACCAGCGCCACAGTCCTCACCCTTGTGATTTTCACCATAAATATTAGTCCTATCTTTATTCCATCAAAATATTTAGATTCCTTTATTCACAAAAATCTCATTTTTCATCATGGCGGCCAGATGCTGTTCCAAAATCAAAATCGAATCAGTTCTTCCTTCTCCCATGCTGAACATTTCCTGAAAATTTCATCCAAATCCATCCATTACTTTTTGAGTTATTTTGTTGACAGCCGGACAAACAAACTCTCCTGAAAACATAACCTCTTTGGCAGAGGTAATAACAACCTTATTCCAAATAGAGATTTAGGTAAAACAAAACAAAAAAACACTACAACAATAAATGTATTCTTCTTAGTGCTACATTTATCAAAACCTAATTTATTGGATAAGTTCGGTTTCTATAGCTTTCACATTGTTTATAGAATGAAGTAGAACAATATACTCACCAAGAAGGCTTTCCTGATCCAAACAATGCTTCGGGAGATATTTAGTGTTTGTGATTGTACTGACCTCTGAACTGAAGAAGAAGAATGTTTGCCTCCGCGCATGCGCAGTACTCTCTGGCCAGCTGTTCTTCTCTTTGCCTCCGCGTCCTCCTTTCGATGAGCTCCTCATCTGTAAACTCTGGCTTGAAACTGTAAGGACACCCATCATATTCAAAGTTCTCCTCCACAACATCTTCATTCGATATATATTCGTCCATTTTGCCCAAACCTGGAAGAAGAAAGTTGTTGTGTAGCCGGCGGTCTTCCCCTGAAACAATGAGCCGTACTGCGCATGCACGGAGGCAAGCGTTCTTCTTCTTCAGTTCAGAGGTCAGCACAGTCACAAAAACATGGGTGGAGCGACACGGACTGTCGTGGAGGAGTGGCGTGAGCGGACCATGATGAAATATTGGTGAAACTAATGAGTTTTTGGACAATTAATGCAGTTTTAGGAGTGGCACAATACATGCCCTGTGTACATACCATTATACGGATGTCCGCCGCTCAATTTTGGATCTAAATATCTCCTGAAGCACTGTTTGGATCAGGAAAGCCTTCTGGGTGAGTATATTGTTCTACTTCATTCTATAAACAATGTGAAAGCTGTAGAAACCAAACTTATCCTTTAAGATTGACAAAGAGAAGTTCTTTAGCACACCAGTTACAAAACTGGGGGCTTTATAGTACACACTATACAAAGCAAAGACCTTCAGTTCGTTCGATACCAAATGAAAAATTGAAAGAGAAAAAGAAGCACTTTAGGATGACCAAGACAACAGGGGCATTATAGTGTTGTTTAACCAAAATCAACAGCAGCATGACTGTCAGTTTTTGAAGGCATATGATGTTATAAATTAAAAACAGTTTAAAAGAAGAAATGACTAGATTGGACAACAGCAAAGCAAGATTACCAAAACCAGTAGTTGCACTGTAAAGTAGCCTAAATTAGCATCAGCTTTTAAGTTCACCATGACTACAAACAGGATGATTAATTTAAAAGGGTACGATCAGAATCATATCATAAATACAGGTGATTGCATACTAAGGGGGCCAAACCAGTTGCTGCATTGTGAGGTAACCTCAAGCAATGACAGCATTAAAAGATGACCAATAACAACAGCAGCACATTCAGGAGACTTAATGAACTAATGTCAGGATGTGTACAAAGCAATAAGCCTCCCGTACACAGTGCAGAGTTAAAATGTTTATAAAAGGAAATGTCAGTGTGACTGCATTTATGTTTTTTTCCCCTGCAGTGGTGTATTTGCCTCATCAATACTTTGAAATACATAAACTTTTTTTTAAATAAAGTGCCTGCACTGTCAAACAAAGCTTTGTGTTTTGTTACAGTCATTGTGATAAAACGTGATAACCAGCATTTTGAGAATGAGTTACCACTAATTTCCTCTTTATATTGACAATCTCAGGGATAATGATATGATTTGTGCAGGTCATCCTACATTTGGTTCCTCTCTTTTTGATTCAGTTTACAGGTGTACAATCACAGGCTTTAAGCTTGCTATAAATTACACTAAAACTAACACTCATGCCTACAACCTATACAAACATACAAATATCATTAGCACACAGATTCACTTTTTATAATGTTATTTTACATAACTGCAACAAGTGGATGAATTTCAAATTATTTACGAAATTAAGTCCCTTTGTTAATATTTGGGCTTGCCATGGTGGGCTCATGCGGGGGTAAACCTTTGCCCATAATTGGCACCAAAATCAACTGACTCTAAAGTTACTTTTAGGAGCTTTATTGGTCAATAATACTAATAAAATGATATTCTGGTCAAGTTTTTTGAAACTATAGTGTTAAGAAGAGTAAGCACTGACATAGCTGGACAAAACTGATATAACCTCCGGGGGGGGGGGTTTCCTGCTCCTAATACCCGTTTCCTTGTAACATGCAAAGAGCAGATTCCCTATGTGTCCCTGGAGCTTTGCTGTCAGACCCAACTGAGGCTGCGGTGGGTTTAAATCCCCTTCCTCAGCAGGACTATGTCTGCTGGGCCACACAAATTATTTTCATCTCACAATGGAACATGGAGGACTTAGAACAACTGTGAGGCAGTTTTATGCCTTCACACGGTGTGCAAGTGCTGGACAGTGAAAGCACAGGGATGGGTCAAGAAGAGGTGCTCAGGGTTCTGTGGAAATCTCATAAGCAGGGAGTAACTGAGTGTCCAACTGACTTATGGTTTTGTGAATCAAATTTATCCTTGAGTCAGAGTGGACAATTTATGCAAAGCTCAAAGAAAATCCCCCAAAGTGTTAATTTGTTATGCGCTTAAAAGCAACAAATGAACATGGGGTCATACTACCTCAACCTCTTACATAAAAAATAGTAGTTTCACTAAAAATATCAACTTCATAAACAAAGGATGATCCAAAGGCCTGAAGACTTTTAACATTGTACTAGGGCTGGGTTAAAAAAATCAATTTAATGGATTTTAATCGATTTCCCTTTAAATGGTTCATAATCGATCCATAAAATCCAAAGATCGATCTTTTAACGTGGGTAGTTTTTTCTTCATTGGATGGTCTGAGAAGCAGCCTGTGGTATCAACTCTGCTAGTCTTGCATTTAGCTCTGCTTTCCACTGAACAAGACCTCATGAGATGTTACTGCAAGCAGTCAAAAAAACATGGCGGAAGCGAGTAGCACTATAGGGGCACCACCAGAGAGTTTAAAAGCTGATATCTGGACATATTTCAGATTTAACAAGCATGAAAGAAAAGACAAGTTGGACAGAAAACAAGTAACTTGCAGAATATGCATTAATGCATGTCATTAATATGTGATTAATGTAACTGCTTTGGGTTCAGTTCTTAATGTAAAAACAGTTTTAATAATGTACCAGGTCAAAAAGTCATTTACAGCATTATTTTTACTGAGATAACCCAGACTGAACAAATTTTGAATTGTGAATCGAATCGTTTTTAGACCTCTTCATATTGGATCGAATCGCTCCAGAAAATCTGAATCGATACCCAGCCCTACCTCATACCCTGAAATCTCTTCAGGCTATCCTTAAGTCAGAGTTGTGTCTTCTAACCCTGAAAAAAATATGGAAAACATCCTGCTGAGTTTTCTTGATCAAGAAGTTTTACAAGCAAGGGCCAATAGGGAGATTCACAGACCTTAATGACCTTCAAAATGGAATCAGTTCACTCTTGATTCTCATCAACACTGCAAACTTTGAGGGGAAAAACTAAAAGCACGTTATAAAAACCATGTCCACAAACAAGGCCAAACATGGGGTATCATGACACTGAAGTTTGACCTTCAAAATTATGCCAGGTCACCCTTGTTTGGGGTAAAGAGAAGAAAATCCTAAAACTTATAAAAAAAAGTGAAGGGAAAGGGAAAAGTGATCCTTTGAACAATCTTGTCAGTTAATTTATGAATGAACATTTGTCCACTGTTATAGATCTGTTTTAATGTAAGTAAGAAATGACATTCACAAGCAAAGGTTGACATGAGGCCCCATTGCTTTAAACAATTAGTTTCTAAGTTGTGCAAAATTCAAGAAACTCCCTCAAAGTGTTGTTGACATACAAAGTTGACAAAATATTGAAATAATGGAGAGACAAATGGACAAACAATCCAAAAATATAATGCCTGTGGTCTCAGCTGTTGTTGGCACGGAGTCATAAAAAACAGACTACCTTGACATTATGACTCACTTGGTCAACGCGAAATACAAAAATATCCTTCATCTGCACCTCAAATTATGTTTTCATGAGTTTAACAGCCTCAAAGAAATGACTCAGTGCTTATTTCCAGACTGAATATAGTAATCCTGCTCTGTGTCCTATATACTGTTCCTCATTACTCCAGATTACACAAAGAAAAGTACACAGACATGATCAAATAACCATTGTGCCCCTCCTTCCACTTATATGAGCCTTTATAGTGTGTAATTACTTGTGATGCTGAACGTCACGTACAATCCCCTCCCCCATTCATGCAGCATTATATACAGTATGTGCTGCTTAGTCAAACTACGATGATGGATGAAAATATCTACGATACCATATTCTGAACTCTTATAAAATCTTAAAATGCCAAAGTGATTAATTTCCAAGTGAATTGAAATGGGTAGACACATTTTCCTTTTGCCAGACAATTACCCCCTCCCGTTTTGATATTATTATCCACCCCCATCCGAATAATGTACAGACTGAGCCGTGGCCTTAATTTGACCCCTTTGTGCCCCAGCCCCCCTGCCTGGTATACGTCCAGATGATGCGGGACAGACTTGGAAAACAATGGCAGAGTATTAGACACCCAGAAGGCCTGTCTCTTTGTTTACATCCTGCTAATTATCAAACATGTGTTCCATTATATCTGAGTTTAAGGAAGAGAAAACCTCAATCGCTACAGTCAATGTTGGACAAGTTCAAGGATTTTTAAAAATAGATTAAATGGCTGTAGAGAAAAGAAAAATGTCAATATTTTGAGAGTAAAAACTGCGCTCAAGTAGTCAGTGCAGGTCTTCTACTGATGTGACATTTGTATTGAAATATATATGCACAACACTCAGGCCTAAAATTGACCAATGATAACATTTAGGCTCTGTTTTCTTGGTGATTGTTCCTAAAATGTGGTGCAATTCTCCATGGTGTGTTCTTTTAACATGTGCAGGGTAGAGGGCTTTATTTGACAAGAACTTACTTTAAATGGGGCGAACGCAGCATGACGTCCACCCCAGCCACAGCCACCCAGCCCCCCCATCACTGCCACCATGACCTCAAATGGCCATTTTTCTGTGAGAAACAGCTAGTGTCACACATACTGCTGTTCGTATGCATACAATTAAGCAAGGTCAAAAAGAAAGATATAAACTGAGGGCCAGAACTTACTGTCGCCTTGTTGTCCTGCATTGCTGTGCATTTTGAGAAGCTGAACTTGAACATAATAGTTTTGTAAATTTACAGTTTAATACGTCTGTGGAGCGGTGAGAGAGAACAAGAAGTGTTTTTACACAATGATAGATAGATGACAAAAGGGCAGATGGATGGGTTGATTGATGGTAGGGGTGCAAGAAATATCGATATACCAATCTTGCATTTTGTTTTTGTGCAATATTTTGTGATGTTTTTGTTCAATAACATATAAAAGTACAGAACATTCACTTTATGTTGTAATACAGCCACTGGTCACTAATTAGCAGCAGACACTCGACACTATTGGCCCTTTTCCACTAGCACGCCATGGCCCTACTCTACTCGGCTCTACTTGATTTGCAGCGTGTGTCCATTGGCCCGGTACCTCCTAAAACAAGCTAGTTTTAGTCCCTACTCCGCTCTGGTTCCAAGCGAGCTGAGTCGATACTAAAAGATGACGTCACCGACTGCCGGCTACTGATTGGTCAGACAATGTCGTCATCGATGAGTCATGAGCGCAACGACCTAGCATGCTAGCGGTAGCTACCATTAGCTTACCCTCATACGTCTTTTCTTTGCAGCTCGATTGACAACTTTTGCCGCAAGTGTTATTTAGTCACTGGGACAGACAGCAAAGTTTGAATATAGCAGACATCATACTTCATATTAACTCCATTATTAGAAACTGGATTCTTCATGCACACATTATTGTGTCTTTTTGGTATAAAAGAATTTTTTTAAAAATCAGGTAAAAAACATCATGATTTATCTCCCTGTTTATAATATTGTTTCATTACCCATGTATCACAATATGTATTGTATCACCAGTTTCTTGCTAATACACACCCCCAATATGTAAAGAGATAACCAGATGGATAGCTTATTTATCAATCCAAAGGATAATTACATAGCATACCCCTGGAGATGGAACAAACTGAAGATCAACTCCTCCCTCCATTAGTCCTTCTCCATGACATTCACAGTGGATGATAACCAAGAGCATAAACACTGTGGCTTGATATGTCAGTGTGAATGGGGCTTACATATTCACTGTAACAGAAAACAAAGCATCTAATACCAAAACAGACTTGAGCCAAGTCATGCCTGTCCCACAGAGAAATACTCCAGAAGATAGTCTGTGTATGTTGTATGTCACAGCCAAGAAGCCATGTGTTTACAGACCAAGGATCCGCATCCGGTAAACACCAGTATCAGCCGATATTGTGCACTTAAACAAATCAGCCTGGATTTTCACAATAGGCGCACCATTAATGCATACTACAAACAGATGAATAAAATGATGGATAAAAATGAATAGGTTTAAATGCGGTGTAAGCAAAATGAAACTACAAGGTTTATTCAGTTTTGCATCCGTTACTGATTGAACCCAGCTCATGTTTCCCCTCATGTCATAAAATCAGGTGCAAAGGAAAACAAATTTCATGACCACATGGAAATGTCCAAAGACCACAGTCTAATTGTCCTTCCACAAAGCACAAATATGACTTTTTATGCTTGTTTGTTGGATCGCCCTATTGCACTTGGCCATGCCTCAGAGTATCTTCACACTCAGTCCAGCTGAGGTGGCACAGTCCAATGGAAAAGTTTTATCAGCTTATATCTTCTACAGACTCTGTACTCCTGGTAGTTGAATTAACCTTTATGGACATGACTGTAGATTTTAAGATACTTGATTATTTATGATATGTCTCAATATCTCCATCACTAGACTTATAAAACTGGACCCTGGACCATTAAGATTTCATAGCAGCCACATGTTTTAAAGTTTTAAAGATTACAAAGATTACACAGCCTGAGCTAATGCACTATATCAGACAGTCTGGATGGTGTTTCTGCTTATGTTCCCATCTTTAAAAGGATATGGTGACCACCAGGCCATCCCGTACTACTTTTACACAGACATTTATCTCTGCAGACTCTCAGAGGACTGGTGATATACAAGGAGAGAGGCTGAGTTGGAGAGTTTTTGGTGACAGGGCGCTCTGTCTCTGTCCTCTCCTCTCGGCCCCCTGGAGTCTCACAAAAGTCCAAAAGAAAGAAGCAGGATGACTTCTTAAAGCCTGACCGCACACATGATACAAGCATGCACAGGCTCTGTATTCTCTTCAGTCTTACATGCGCTTCTCTTGAGGCGAGTATATAAAACATTTCATTGCCGGCTTTCCTACGCGGGGGAGAAACCTTGAGTGTGTCAGCACAACAAGGACATATTTTTTGGACAGCTGGAGGATGAATCAGGCAGAGAATAAAAGGACAAGACAAAGAGAGCTGGGTAGAGACCCTATAGCAGAAATAGATGATGACAAAGTGTTTTATAGAAGAGTAAGAAAAGATACATATGTTCTAATTCCATGTCAGTAGTAGAAAAAGACATGCTGGGCTCATTTTTGTTGACCTGAGGCCACTCTGCTCTGGCTGTTGTTCTTGTTTCAATGAATAGAAATCAATGACACGTGTGGATCATTTGTAGCGTAACAAGCTACATGATCTACTCTACACATTTGGAATGTGCTATTTAATCAATCCCAGGTCAGCTTTTATGTTTTAGGGATGGTAATCAATGGCAGGCAGCGTTTTCAAGTCCAGTTGGTCAGACTGAAATATTCAAACTACTGTTCAAATAATTAACACAGACTTTAAAAAGCCTTTAATGGTGTGAAACGGATGCTTCAGTGCAACTCTGGTGGCCTTCTGAACTTTTAAAGGTCAACTTTTGATTTACTGACTGTATATTATCATGTAAAAAGGTCACAAATCAGTACAATCCACACTTGTCTGTTTGAAGCAGACAGTCATACCTATTAACACATCATGGGCTGTATCATTTGTATTTCCCTCTGCACTCAGAACAAGCTGTGTTTGTGTGTTTAATTATGCGATAAACAAAACCAACATCATTTTGGAAAAGATTATTATCACATGGGCTCATGGTTATCTAGTCTTTAACTAATCTGAGCGTGTCCTCACTTCACACACACTTGGGCTACTGAGTGTTGTTCAAAGAAAAGGGGGTCAACAAGCCCCTGTCCCAGCTTTTTTGGAAAAACAATTTCAGACACACATTGTCAAAGTCATGAACACTGAGGTAATCATCACACTATTGGCCCTTTTCCACTAGCACGCCTTGGCCCTACTCTACTCGGCCCTGTTCAATTTGCAGCATGTTTCCACTAGCCCGGTACCTCCTAAAACAAGCTAGTTTTAGTACCTACTCCGCTCTGGTTTCAAGTGAGCTGAGTCGATACTAAAAGATGACGTCACCGACTGCCGGCTACTGATTGGTCAGACAATGTCGTCATCGATTAATCATTAGCGCGACGACCTAGGATGCTAGCGGTAGCTACCATTAGCTTACCCTCATACGTCTTTTCTTTGCAGCTCGATTGCTCTCATCTTCAGCTTCATTCTGTTGTATAGCTTCCAAAACTCTCCTGTGCCTCTAAAGGGTATTTCTTCTTGCCACCTGCAGCCTTCTTCTGCTTTCCTTTTTTACTTGGTTTGTGACAAAAAGCCACAGATTGTTGTGTTGCACTCAAAATGATGTCACCGCAGTGCCACTCAGCTGTTTACAGCGACACTGCACCCCGTTGGGCAGGCGACTGGGGCTAATGGAAAAGCAGCACAAAGCGAGTAGAGTAGAGCCAGGTAGAGTTGAGAAGAGTAGAGTAGGGCTAATGGAAAAGGGCCATATGAAGACAATCTGAGAAAATTGGTGGGGTTAGAGCATGACAAAAGTTGATGATAGAGCAGTCTAAGTCTACCACGTCGTAGTTCTATAAAGGTCAAGCAACAGCTTTTTACTCTCAACAATTACATTAAACAAACTAAAAGCCAAAAACTAATGACAAGAGTTTTTCTTCGTAAAGATAATCCGAGCAAAATGTGAGTTTCAAAGACATTTCTTTTCATCATTTAGCTAACAAGCAGTTATAGGATGAAACCCACTGAAAGAAATCTTATTTGCTTTTTTATAAGGGCACCAGTCCCTCAACAACTTTTGCATTGGCCTACAAAATATGTCGTCCCAGCACCAGTGGGCAGCCCAAGTTTCACATCAGCGCTTAACTATCATGACTGAATCCAGGTTTGATAAAAATGTAGGCTACATGACATGAATTCTAATTTTTCTCTAATTAAGCTTTGGCTTTAACAATGACCAGTGGCATTTGAGACATATACTAAAGCCAGCTGGCAAATATTTAGTCTCCTCTCTAAAAAGAGTGTTTTTCTGTCAATCTTAATATAAAACCCACAAGAAATCCTCAAGATTCTTTTGGCAGACAAAATTGACTGAAGCAGTTAAACCTCATGGCTAACTAGCAAACAACAGCTGTCTGTCCATCAAAACTATTACTTTACTGAAATATGGTCTCAAAACCACTTTAATATCAGCTACTTTGTATTTTGCCTGATAACTTTACCGGAGGGGTTTTTCAGAGTTAAAAAGGAGCCAAAAGCATTTCGACTAGACAAATTTTACCAAGCTAGCACTTGGCTGTTAGCACCATGTAATGTGCACATGTAATTTTATTCAAAACAGCTGGCAAGGCTCTTGGTAGAGGCTCAGAAATAAGTAGCTCTTCATGTAGCATATGGACCTGTTAGCTAGTTTGTGCAGGAAAAATTATGTTTCCTCCTATTTTGCCATCTGATACGAAACAGCAGGACCAGTGATATCGCCATTGGTAGTGGTTGAATGTGCTGTGAACATATTTACAAGCACGTGAATGTGTTTGCATTAGTATTAGCAGATCTATGAATGGGTTTGTTCTGTGCATGTATGTGTGTGCTGTGAGCGCTTGGATACAGAGAGAGGCTGTTCTCAGGCCCCCCCGTCCCTCCCCATTCCTCTACAAGTCCACATGTGTTTTATTAGCAGGCAGGCCCACTGGACTGTAAATTCCGACAGTGAGCTGGCCTGAGGATACACAGCCTGAAGTCGAAGGGAAAAAAAGCAGAAATAAAAAGAGGACAGGCAAGGAAGGAATCACCTCTATCTTGAACTTGTGCCATTTTCCATGTATCTTGTCATTTGTTTACCTCCTTTTTTTGGATCATTCATGGTCTTTTTTACATTCTTTATTCTTTCTGCATCCGTCTGTTGCTCTTTAATTAAGTTTATTTGATTTCCGACTGTTTCTCCAAATTCTTTCCAGCTCTGTCCTGCTTTTCTCAGCTTGTCTCTCCATCTGCTCTCACTCTCCTCCACTTTGTCTCTGTTTGTGTACATCGACGTTCTTGTTCTGTGAGTCCAAAACCGCAGCATTCCCACAACAGCAAACACTTAGAGAGAAGAACTGTGGCTAAACAATGGTTTCCGTTTGCCCCGGGAAGATATAACTCACTCTGTACCCCCCAACACACAAAAACTCTATGTTTCAGCCACACACACACATTGAAAGCATGCACACTCTGACACACATATCCACAGCCCGGCACCTATCATTAAATTTTATGTTAGCTTTCTAATTTTCCAGTCTCTTTCCTCTCCATCAATGTGACAATCACAATTAAAGCGTGACAAGGAGGGTCTTAACCTGAGACTCTCTGATGGCCCCTCAGCTCTGACACCAACAGCGTACTCTCACTTTGACTACACGTTTGGAGTGAGAGGGAGGAAAGAGCGAGTGATCAGGCTAGATCAGGATCAAGTTAGATCAGAAGTAATTGAAAATATAGACCAGTGGTAACATTGATTTTGATTTAGGAATACTAAATGTTGTGTTAATACAGAGCAGTTATATGTGGTGCAGGTTGGAAGATTAATAGATCTTAATAGATTTAAAGCAAATATGCAATTCTCAAAAAAAAATTTGAGACATTATTTCAATTAATTATTTCTCCTCATGAATAAAACATATATTTTATATCCCTGGAAATCCTGATTAGTCACTTCACACTGAGGTACAACTTGCAGTTACCATGCAATCATGAACTAAGTAACACAGCTAAATGTATGAGTGGGGGCCAAAATCCCCTTTTGTTCCTAGAACTTGGTCCTAAAGCCAGGCATCCACTGTACGACTTTTTCAATCGCGGCGTTCAGCTGCTGCTCATACTGTACGAGTGAATCGCAGGGGTTAAAAGTTCACAGCTCACGATTCTTCTTCTCACACTATACAACCAGATGCTCGGATGCGATCTGACTGTTCACACTGTTCATTTATGTACAACGTACATGGATTTATTATAAGAACTTATTATAATATAATAAAGTCTTATAATACACGACACAAGTCGGACTCTTGTATCCGGAAATGCAACGTTAAAAGTAGCAGTAGAAGAAGAAGTGGAAAGTGGTGCTCACAGACGCAAATGACTAACAAACAAAAACACATTGCCCGAAAAGGCTCCGCTGTGCCTGCCACAGCTCAACAAGTCGACCCTCCAGTGTTTGGGTCCAGGTCCGCTGTGATGCCACGCTGCTCCGTCTTGTGCATTTGTTTTCTCTTCTGTTTGCGCATGTGTAGTGTGACATAGCCTCATGAGGGGCGACCAGGATTTCAAACAGGTTTGATATTCATCCAATCAATCGGGAGGTGGTTGTGAGGTGTTAATCAGTTCTCGTTACCTCGTGTATACTACAGCATGTGAGACGCACGATTGAGCCAAAACTCGTGTGATAAAGGGCCAAAAATCACACAGTGGATGCCCGGCTTAACACCAAATAATGCTTCTACTGTGTGCCAGAATTCAGCTTCCAGTTTCAGGTGATTTTGGAACTTCTTTTAAAGTGCTATCCTCACTTAAACTGTGTTGGTTTTTCCGTGAATGCATGATCCTTGTAAGTTGTACTTCACTGTAAATGAGACTAGTTTTCCAAAATGTTTGAGGGGTAAAGATTCAAAGATTCCATTAATAAAAAGCAAGCTTCACAGACTTTCCCGAAACACGTCATATGGCATGTACCACCACTAAAACTCCCTGAACTTCAAAGGAGACATATCATGCTGATGCATGATTTAATACTTACATATAATATAATAAATTTGAAAACAAGACCTTACACCCCCTTGATTTTCAAAAAATTAGATATTGTGTTTTTTCCGATATCCTAGAACGAAATTTGATACCTCTGAAAATAGGTCATTGCGAGATGTACATTTCTTTTTATTGGAGTAATCTGATAAAACATTTCCTCCTCTGTGATGTCCGTTCGCCACAAAACCATCACCGAGGAACACATCCACCAGCAGGGGTATATAGATCCCTAGCTCACATTCAATTATTACCAGCTCTGGCCTGTAGGGGGACTCAATACGCAGTTGCTGCATTGAGCCTGCCAGAAAATACAGTAGAAGAAGAAGGACAGGCTGGCTCAGCCCCCGATAGAACTGACCAATCAGACCACAAAGGGCTGAGACGTTGCGAGGTAACTTTAGGTCATCCTCAGATCCGAGTGTTTCAACGAGGGCTTCATAATGGCCTAAAATGAGGATATTGAGAACACTACTGTGGGGCAATGAAGGAACTAAATGACTTGTGCTGAGGGCAGAAATGTTTTACAGGCATCCTAGTCTGGCATAGTGAAAAGAAGAAACAAGCATATGTCCTCTTTAAGCTTAAACTTTACACTACATATTGAGAAACTGAGCTGCTTGCATTAGCCAGCCACTGCGGGTGTAAGAATAAACAGTCCCCAGTTATAAGATCATATGGTATTACCGTATGCCATCTTTAGCCCAATATGATAATCACATTTTTTTCAAAAGGCTGTTTATTGTCCATGCCGGTTTATTGCAACAGCTCTAGTTTGAATATGTCTCGGAGATTCTGAAATAAAGTTGTTTTGAGTTTGACATTTTTGGAGATATGTGACCTAAATCTCATGGCATTTAGGTCACATTACTCAACACTATCATTACGCTGGCTTTTTCATCATAATTTAGTTATTATCAATGTTTTCTAGCATATTTTTAATACAGTTATGGTTTCCCTCCCCCACCTTCCTACTCAACATTCGAAAGATACAGCGCAGGGAGAGGAAGAAAGCTCAGAGAGCTTACCTGAAGCCCACCTGAACAACTTGAATTTGCTGCAGACACTGGAAAATTACATAAGCGATTGGATCTGTGACTTCATGCACATGATACTACCGACTATCATCACTTACAACCACCATTACTATTTGATAAAAGCTGGCCAATAATGATTGGCACACAACCAAAACTACCTCTAAATTCATCATAACTGATTTTAACATGCATCACTCAAATATTTGCATAAAAGCCCCTTAATTTGAAAAAAAACTAAAAAGCCATGGTTTATCTTATACCTTATATTAAACAATTGTGTTAAAGCTGCACTCTGTATGATTACGGCTTTCAGTTATCTAGTGCCCTCTATGGTCATTGAGTGCAACTGCACTTTTGTAAACAGTGCCTCACACCAACGTGCATTTGTTGACATACAGAGGGACAGAGGGAGGAGAAGCGAGCCGACAGGACGTCCCAAGAGACAAATTAACCATGTGGACTGATAGGGTACAGTCTGATCATGTTTCTTTTCAAATAAATCACGTACTTCCAAGTCCAACAATAATAGGGCAAATCAGCATCGGTTGAACATCCCTCCTCGTCTTTCAGCTCACACCAGCGAGTGAACGTCCGGCAAAGGTTTATCCCTGTCCAGGTTTAGCTTGTTACTCTCAAGCTTTCCTTTTTTCATGTCCTCCAATAAAACTTTTCTTTTTTGGGTTTTTTTCGCTGCTTCTGCCATGACAACATTGCTCCATTTTGCTCTCTTCTTCTTCTTGTTTAACGGCGAGTGGTATCCAGCATCAGAGGAGCATTACTGCCACCTAAGGAGAGTGAGCTAGAGGTCCCTTTCACCATTAGGAAAATAAGTTCAAATTTACTTTAAAATGAATTATGTTCATTAAATCTGTTTTAAAACTTCAAAAACTGCTTTTTATTCTCCTTTTCCCAACTTTTGCCTCAGTGATGAATGCAGTGATGCAGTTAAAGACGTTACAATTTGCATTTTTTTTAGTGTGGAAGTGTTCCCACCATCCACACTGAAGTTACAGTGCCAGTGAGGGCGATAGAGACCCTCTCAGGTCATTCAACCTGTTGTCGAAATTTTATATTAGGGTGGAAAAAACTAGGTGTTGATTTAAAATGGCCAAAATGAATAGTATGATGACATAAATGCACTTATCGAACTACTGAATGGGTTTTAAAATGTTTTAAGTCCATTGATAACTGTGTCAATTACTGGGGACTCCCTAGGTAATTTAAGCACAACTTGCAATTTAAAATAAGTGGTGGAAAAACATTGTAATTAAAATGAAAAACAACAAGAGTGAAAGTAGAGCAGCCCTCCTCTTCCAGCCTGCCTCTGAAAACTAATCTTCATCCAGGGACTTAGAGGGCATCTCATTTATTTTTCCACTCCACAATTAATAGTGGCAAGCTAAACCCGTCACCTATTTCCACCAAATCCCTCCATACAGATCATAGATATATGTGACCTGATAGAGGGAAAAGAAGGAAGAGTTAAGGGCTAAAAAGATCTCTTGAAGAGTTTACGAGTGGTGACGCAGTTTAATTACCTCTCCACCAGCAGGTCTGTTTCCCATTAAGTCTGCTAACAGCCAGCTCTCCTCTGCGCTGCTTTCCTCCCTGCTGCCTTGTCCTCAGTTGGCATCCCTTTCACCACAAAAATACTTGTCCAAATGAGCATTTCACGACACCATTTTGATCTAAAAGCATCTGTTTGCTTTCCAGCTGCATATTTTAAGCTGATCAAACTGTTTTAAAGATTTCTCCAAAGATGCATATGATAAACTTGTCAAATATCACGATGCAGCACCTGTACCCAAACAGTCATGCTTGCTCATCATGCTTGGTTTTCCGTATGACAAACTTGGCTTTTCAAAAGATCTTGTACATTTGAGGCCTGTGGATCGACAGCTTTCTGGAAGTCACCCAGAAGATGAACAATGTGAGGCTCCAACATATGTGCATGTGAATGTCTCCCTCTCAGTTTTGAAGACAGGATGTGGAAGCAGCGCTGGACCACTGAGCTAAAGACAAACAGCAATGAGGAGTGAAATAAAACCAGAGGGATTTAACAAGAGGCTTCAGTAGGGGAGGATGTGGTCAGAGCATCCCCCCCTCTGAAACAAAGTAGCATTATTCCATACACTGTCTGAATTACACATGCAATGATGTTTGCAGTTCACACAAGGATGCTTTCGTCGTAACAGTTTGATTTGGGGGAAGATGGAACATTTGTGTTAAATTTTATGCAATTGCCAGTTTTATCTCCGTGTGCTTGATTTGCTCAGGTGATAACATGCAGGAAGTAAAGAGAATCAATTGTATTTTAGTTAAAAGTACATGGTTCCCAGATGAAATTTCAAATTGTCTTACAGCACTGACAAGTTTGATTTAATGGTCAATCTGATTTAACATGTTAAGAACCAGCACTTGGACATCAAAGAATCTGATACAGGTGGTCATCAAGATCATAATTAGCACGTAATAGTAGATTCATTTTTTTACAGACAATTATGGTCCCTTGATAAGGCATTCCAAATTTTATGAAGTAATCCATGGTTCATCTATGATATATTCAGTGATTTTAGACATTCAAGGTCCCAGATATTTTCTTTATTTTTGAGACCGTTGTAGTTCCACAATAATAGACACCATACTTGAGGGAAACATTGAAGTGCAGCTGGATCTGCCTGATTCAGTGTAATCAGGCACATCCATCATGCCAAGCTCCAATCTACAAACATGCCCAAAGCAGCTTTGCCCACTCAGCATTCATTAAAGAGAGGAAGCAACTGGAACTATGCACCTGACGACAGCAGGAAGTGACTGCTCATATAGAGATTAGCATAGATGCTAATGGCTTTAACAGCGGTTTTATCAGATCTGGACCACATTTCTTTATTAAATGAAAAACAGAAACACTGAAAGCATTACTTAAAAGAAATTACATTTTTGCTCTACGTCTGACATGTTTTGTGGTGTTTGTTCTTGTTAGTGGCTTATGTTTTGTATTTTACACTGTGGCAGTACAGACGTCCAATTGGCCCATAGAGAATGTGATTGATGGAACAATCTCCAATTGCCTGTCGAATGCACTTTTAAAAGTTCCTACTCATTCCAGAACACTTTCTATGGGCTGTTGCCCAAAAGGACTTGTGAAATACGTTTATTTTACGGTATATCTGGTGTGTAAAGTTAATAGACACAATCATGGTCGCAAAATGGTATTTACCAAAGTTTAGAAAGATTGTCTTGTTCCTGGAGTGAACACAACATTCATGGCCTGTTACCCCTCCTCTCCCCTCCCGTCAGATGTTGTCAGATCTGAGCGTTCCAAGGGGGAGTGAAAAAGAGCTACCTCTGATCCTCAACTTCAATCAAATCCTTGCTTAATAAACACCTAAAGCCCCAGTCACACATTCCCGTTTGTCATGGCGATTGTGCACGACTGTCGTAATCCTGATAAAACGTGCTTTGGTCGTGGTGCATGCACTACTTGGTCTGGATCAGCCTTGTATAGTCGTGGATGAAAGGCGGGGAACGTGGAAGGGTCCCGACAGTTTTGAACTGTTCAAAACTGTTGTGGAGAATCACTGCTCTCAGTATAGCGGGATGGAAGCCTAAGGCAGTCCTAAAGCGAACGGTATTAACGTGGCATGTACGGAGCTCAGTCGGGCTGATCGTGGCTCAATCCTGAAAGCTTTATGAGGATGACTGACAAGGATGTATCCGTTTGTGCCCCGAATGTGTCCCGTTCAAGACGGCGCAAGCGACGGAGCTCAGTCTGGGCTTACGTGGCGCGAAATGAGCTCCAGCGGGGCTGACGTCGTATCAGCGGGATGAAAATTCAAGGAGTCCTTCTCATATCGCTGTATTAACCTAGCTGGAGCGGGACGAACGCCCCTGAAGCGCTGTAGAAGCGCTACTGATGGTGTATTTATGGGGTGTGTCCAGGGGTGAGACAGTCATTTCAGCCCGTATCATAGCGATCACACCAGCCTCCTTAATCGTGTACAGTCGTGCACAATCGCATGAGAAACGGGAATGTGTGACTTAGGCATAAGACATGATGTAAACTATCAAACACACCAGGACATATTTGTATCTTTATATAAACACAAATATCTTGTGTCTGTCAATTGGAGAGATAGCTGAAACACTTTCTGGTGGCAGCCGGTAAACCAGAAAGAAGAACAGGGTCAAACAGCCTCTGACTAAAATAAGTTGACCCAACAATGCATGTTGTACTGTAAATCAAACTACAGTAGTTAGTATGCATGGCTCAAGG
Organism: Scarus forsteni; assembly: GCA_036419115.1. Lineage (NCBI taxonomy): Eukaryota > Metazoa > Chordata > Actinopteri > Labriformes > Labridae > Scarus > Scarus forsteni. Next base: position 29,179,284 of record JAZDUH010000341.1, on the reverse strand, counting down.
TCACCATTAATTTCTCTTTTAAGTTCACTGATGCAACCCAAGCTTCTTTACAAGGTCCTTTTCCTTGTTTCTGAGAACTCCGTTTGACCATTTTTTTCTGAAATGTGGTCACTGATTTGTATACATCATCTAATGTGACTAGCTAGCAGGCACATTGGAGGCTGACATTTGAAGATCAAATATGTAAATCAGTGTTGTCAGTAGTGACAAGGTCTCATCTCTTTGCATGCTCTAGTGAAAGTATGATCTTCAAGACAAGGATTTAGCTACTTTTTGCTGTGTCTCAGATGGTTTATAGAGGCCCTTGAGTTACTGGAGATGTTCAGCTTGGTGAACATGCCGTGAATTGATTCCTCTGTTTCTCATTATGTTCTCAGCTGGAGGGGCACAAACTCAGAAATACTGTAATTACAGAACTTTTCCACAGGTTAATGCACAGGTTAACAAACTGAGACGCAGCCACAAGTTAATACATGGCAATAAAATGGAAAATAATCCCTTCTTTACAGCCAGATTTTACAGAGTAGGTCAGGATGTTTGGCAACGAGAAGCGCTCGCCAATATCATCCCCTGCTGTCCCTCTACGAGGTAACACCGCTCCATCTCATTACCTGCAGGGCTGTAGGGTTAAGAGGATGTGGTCTGCTTAGCCAGGATTTACTAATGTTTTCCCCCCAACATAGTTTGAAGTCTCCAGCTGTGGTCTTAAGTCCATGTACTTCTGTATGTACACAGTGAGACACACAAGATTAGCCTTATTAGAATAAGCATTCCAAAAACTAAGGTCTCTGAGTTTAAACCAGGCAAAAGAGGCTCTGAGGTTGGAGAGGAAGTCAGATGAAATATGAAGGAACCAATGAGGACAAGGAGAGGGAGCCCTGAAATTCTGTTAGAAGAAATTTGGCTTTTTTTTGTTTGTTTTTGGGACCATGTTCATTCTCATCTTTCTTTTTTTACATCATCCTTTAAACAGACAGACAATCATTAACTCTTGTATTTTTAAGGTCAGTTAATTAGATGGCAGGTTATTTGACATTGTTTTATTTCTTAGAGCAAATTGGCCAAGGAAATGTCATGTCATAGGGTATTTTTAGCTTTATTTAAAAGTTAGAAAACCATTTGATTAATGGTTAGCCTCCATGAGCTAATAGCAGCATTTGACCTTGTTGTTGGATCGAACATTAAGCCTAGGGAATTAAATATTGCAGAAGAAAGTAAGCTATTTTGACATGACTTGAATCCATTCCATAATCCCATTACTCATAATACTAACACATACTATTATATACTTGAATTAAAGTTGAACCTGACACACTGAATAGCTCATTCAGTATTCATAATATAAAATGTATTTGACTAGTTCATTTGGGCATCACCTCATGTGATTGAACCTTTTAAATATTGGACCATCATTCCGTCAATCACATTCATTTAGGGCTAATCAGGTGTAGCTGGTAGGCATGACTGCTGTGACACTGAAAACAAAATGTGAACCATTTCTCAGAACTTCAGCCAGTCACTAGAACTTTCTCTCTCTTCTTCTCAGCAAAACTTCTCAGAAGTGGACTGAAAATGTCTTTGCCATTGATAAATGTTTTCTGTGTTGTTTTTTTTCCCACATTTAACAGAGAAATGTGGTCCATGTCTGATAGAATGGCTTCTGCCAAAGTAAGCATTAGTGCAAAGTTTGAATTCCATCCAAGTTTTTTGTACTCATAAGTGGGAAATGAGCGAGGAACCCCTGATTTCAACCTTTGACTTTTAAAATCAGTTGAGCTTCTACTCGAGTAAGGGTGGACACATGTGTAAAGTTTGAACCAAATCCCTCCAAGCGTGATTGAGAAGTCGAGTTCCCAATAATCAAACAAATGTTCAAATGGAAAACTGGAGAACAATGCTGTTTATAGTGTGGAGGGACAAATGACAGTTTTGAATTAATCATTTTTAAATTTTGATTAGCAGCTGGAGAGGAATGTGGCCATTATTTGTTCCGTCTTTGAATTACAGTTTGGTCATAGTGGGGTCAGCCAACTGTGTGTACAGAACTCAGAGTGATTTAAATTCTGCAGGACTACTCCTACACTTAACACAGGGAAGGCTTGGATTCACACTGTGAATGGGGGTGTCATAGGGCATTTCCTGGCTCTTTTTCAACTCAGCAGAAAGACAAATGATGAGGGTAAACAGGGGTAAAAGTGTAGAAAAGGTCAGGAGAAAGGGGAACTGAATCTTAAGTGTACAGAATGAAATATAGAATGTAAAAATCAGCAGTGCTATATGGGAAAGAAAGGAGAGGATAGCCAAGGTTGTGATTAGAGCTTTAGCCTTCGCTCTGTTTGTAGCGTGTCCAGGTTTTCTCCTTATCTGGGTCCGGGCCACATTCCAGACAAATACAGCACTATGTCTCCTTGCTCTGTCTCTGAGATGCTGCTAATGTGGCCATTATCTGTGTGATTGGGTGATAGGGGATGTCCAGCAACACTCGTAATTACAGACCTGAGTCTTAGCCAGGTATGCTGCCTTGTCAGAATCTGAAGAGAGAAAGTCTCCTGGAAGTATTCAAATGTACAGCAACCAAACTCCCCAGTGAAAAATGACTGGCTGCAATTTGTGTACGTCATCTAAGAAGTTGCCAGAATAGTTTGGGAAGGTCAGACATGTCAAATGTAATGTATCTTGAAACGACCGAGAAGTGGAGCTGAGTGGGAAATATTACCTCTGTGTAGGACTGTGATTACATTCAAGAGCTCATCACTCTTCCTCAAGAGGGGAAATGTAGCTGTGGGCAGCTTGACCTGGCAGTCATCCAAATAATGGTCCAAGTGAGAACAGTCTGGTTTGATGTGTTGGATCGAGACATGGGAGGCAAAAAAACAACAAAATACAACAACAATGTTGATTAATATCAAGAGAAACTGGGGGGAACAGAGAATGAGAGACAGAGCTAATGGGCTAATGGACTGGAATGGGCTGTAAGTCTGCAGGTACGACTGATACCATCTCTGGCTGGTATTCTCACAACAGTGGATAATAAATCAGACAGGACTGACTCAGAATGCCTGGGGAGGTTGAACTTACACAAATGTTGAGGACCTTTAGCATTACACCGCGTGTTAGACTTGTTCAGAACAGAGGTGGGCAGCTGGCAGCTTCAGGGCCACATGCAGTCCTCCTGGTACCTTAATACGGCCCACCAGTACATTTAAGATATCACAAAACATATTTTCCTGAAGAAAACCTAAGATGTGATATGATCAATTTAGAATAACAAAGTTCCAAAGGAAACCAAAGTATGATTGACCGTAAATGTTTTTGCAAACATTTTTTTGTTCAATCGTCAAAGAAGAAATAAAATGTTAGTAAAATAAATTTTGATACCCAGTAAATGACCTGTTACCTGCTTAAAAAAGTTACTGTAATTGGCTTGAATACTGTGTTTAGGTAATAAGATTAACTATTGCCAGTTGTATTTTAGTTTTGACATATGTTTATGTTTAAACCGTAACTTCTTATAACAGCTAGATGATCTGTCCATTTAAGTAGCCTTTGAATTGCAAAAAATTTAGCTCTCTGGCAATGTTACCAACATTGGGCATTGCTCGTCGAGAGCAGCCTTTCTGGGGTACCTCCTGGCTCTGTCTAAGGTGCCTTAGAAATATTTGAAATTCTATTAAGTGTTATTAGGTCTGTGCAGATTATTGGTGTAAAATTTTAGATTAAATTGTCTTATGTTCTTCTGAAATTACAATTCCAATATCCAGGTTAGTGAATGACTAGTCTTACTAGTCTATTTAAGAAGCTGCTGCAAAACAAGCAAACATTTTCTTTATCATAACTTAGAATATAGACCATACTCCAACAATGACTTGAGATAAAATTATGATTTTACTGGTTTTAAAAGTCAGCAGCATAAACAATCAATGGTGAAACTATTGGAGAAAACCATGCAGGCTTACTTATGGCTACAATAACATTAAGTTTGTGTACATGGTCAAGAGCTCAGATTTCCCATTGATGGTCATTTGAAGCAAGGAATTGATTAAAAAAAAGCCCAAAACCAACCTATTGTTTATGTAAGTGGTCAGAGGGATGCAGAATGGCCCTCTTGCTTTGACAAATTGCTAACATTGGTATTGATCCAGATGTTGAGATTAACAACATTTGATTTGGCAATAACATGGAGAGTTTTTTTAAGGAATATATTTATGTCCCGAGTATGTTGACTGGAATTTAATTTTATAGCCATTAGTCCTGACAGACTGAAAGGACAAATTTCTCCTGTTTTCTAAAAAAAAAAGAAAAAAAAGATGAAATCCAGAAACAAAATGGCTCTAAAAAGTAAAGCAAGTCGATGGATGATTATCGGTAGAACTTGTGGCTATTTATGATCTTTTTCATCTCATAATGTTGTTACACATCAGCTGAGATTTCTTGCTCAGTCATCATAAGGAAGTGACTGGTCCTCCTCTTACTAATGGTGTTACATGCAGTGTTACATCTGCTTTGTGTCCAGCTGATGCTCATATTATGAACCACAGTGTAAAACAGATGCAAGAGGATAGTGTTGTGTCTTCTTCAAGTCATCTGTAAGAGCAGAACATATCTGTCTGACATAACTATGTGTTCTGTGATACACCATCCAACTTCAAAGAACATACAAGATGGACGCCTTTACTCTGAAAACTGTGTTCACACTATAGCACAGTATGGAGATTCCCATCCTCGTCTCCCAGGCCTTGTATCTGGCTGCAGGCTCCTGGCTCCAGACCAGGTCCTATTGTAACATGTAAGTGAATAAGGGCACAGTTGGGTGACCATTATGCATTTTTCAGGAGTCATGACTTGCAGGAAAGAGATGTGAAAATACTCCTCACATTGGCTCAGACCCTCCTGCTGCTTTTCTGAGTAAGTGTGGAAAGCCTCATTGCAGAACACATCGGAGGGCAGTATTTCTTCCTGTCAGAGGGTGGTGAACACTAAACTTTGGCCCAGAACTTTGGAGCCTGTGAGAAAAATTAATCTATACAAGACAAGGGAGACAGAGTGGACAAAGACATGCAATCCAGAACAGGTTGGGAGCTAAAGGAGGAAATTCTTTGTTACTATGATTAAAAGAGGCTGACTCTCCAATAACAGGAGCATTTTTTTATAAGACAGAGCAATACATTGAGATGAGTATGAGGAGTACTTTAAATTAATCGAGGTTTGAATCAGGAACACAGGACTGAGATGATACTTGTGGATGATAACGCTCAAGCTGAAAACAGTAAGACCCAAAACTGCTTTAAGAGATGTTAAACTTTGATGCTAATGTAGCTTATTAAGCAAAATGTTATTTTTTTTAACCTAACAGACAATTCTTTTTCTTTTGATAAATGTATAAATTGTGTCTACTTTAAAGAATGATCTTTTTACAGTCTCTGATAATGAAACTACATCTACTAATGTAGCACAGTGTCACATAGTGATGTAGCCCTCCTTAAAGGATTTGCACATTGCATCGGTTACATTCTCTTAAGTAACGCTCCCAGACCACTGCCTAGGACACATTTGTTCTATAGCTCATTACACAAATTGCTAAACCGCAGTACTTGGCAGTAACAAGGCATTTAGGCATGTAGACACGGTCAAGAGCTAGGATCGAATGCGGGACAAAGATGATTCAAGTGACCTTGAATCTGCCATAGTTGTTGGTGCTAAGAAGCAGGTTTGAGTTTTTCAGGCACTGCTGATCTTTGGGGATTTTACAACACAACCATCACAGAAAATGGTTCGATAAAGAGGGAGAATATGACTTGTTGATGCCAATTGTCAGAAGAGTGTAGCCCGAGTAGTTTGAGGTGATATAAAGGCAACACTAACTGGTCTAACACGTTTAGATTTCTGAAGTGACGTACAGATGGTAGGGTCAGGATTTCACAAAAACAACATGAAAGCATGGATCCATCCTGCCTTGAATCTCTGGTCGAGGTCAGTGGCATAGAATAGATGTTCTCCACTGATTTTTAATCACTGAACCTCTGCTGGGTAGTTAATATCACAGTCCTCAGTATTGTAATCTTCCAAAAAAAGCATAGCTTTGTGTTTAACAGAGACTTTTAAACACCATATTGTACCTGCCCACTCTGCGGATCCCAGACAGAAAAATAATAAATAAAAAAAATATTTGTATTCATTAAAGCAAGAAATACTGAACTGAAAAGTGACTCAGTGTGCATGGACCCAGTCTGTCATGTTCATACACTATCTGCTGTTACTCTTCAGCTTAACTGTGTCTTTTTACTACAGAATATTTAAATTTGGTAAATTATTGGTATGATTGAGGAGAAAACTTCACCATGATATGTTTCTGTTGCAATGTCTGGCAACATAGTTTCACTACCTACATTCCAAGATTGTCATGTCGGTGCCTTTATTTGGTGTAACTGGCTGAATTTTAGTTATTGGCTGCTACCTTTAAACTAAACAGTAACGGATGAAAATTATAAATGGTCATTGTTGAGTTCTGTGGTGAGAAAAGATGGAATAACATGAACAACAGCCACCAGATCAGTCAAAATTAGGTTTATTTGCAGGAGTGGGTTTCAAGTCATAGAGGACAGTTTAAAAAAATAAAATAAAATAAAATAAAATAGAATTTAAATAGCACAACCCATGGATTTGAGGCTGAAAAAAGTAGTCCTATAGGGTTTTGTTATTCTAAATAGAAAAATGAAGCATCAAAATGAAACTTAAGCATTGCCGCCTTATATAGAAAAACTGCAGAACAATAGAAAACATCTGATTTATGTAACATGGCTGCAGGCACGTAGCATGGCTGGATAAGAAATACAATGTCAGCTGGACCTTCCCCGTGTGTTGTTTTATAGCTTCACCATTCATCTTCCCATTCACACAACTATGCACCACCATTTGTCTCTGTTATGGTGGAGGATGTCATAAATCTGACCACTGGGTGCATATGTGAGCCTGAGCACTTATGTGTGTTTGCGTCTTTGGTTTAAGTTGCCAAACAGGGACTTTTTAACACTAAACATGCTTTGTTTGGTGTTATGGGACTTTTTTCTGCTTCATTCCTCTCCTGTTGTTTAATATTACATTTGACCATTGATAATCATTTCAAATTTGTTTCAACAATGAGTTTAACAATGACCATTTTAAATTTTGGTGAACAGGAACGCATTTAGACTCTAGTTGGTCTGTTTTATTAATCATCGAAGGTAATTCACATAGCTGACTTTTGAAAGGTTGATTGGGACCATCAAATGGTAGGTTGCATAGTGTTTTGTTGAGACAGAGTAACCAAAGCAAAAAGTTGTTGGCTCAAACCCTCTTTAGGCAAAGTCTGCATGGATGACTGTTAAATATCACTTACAGTAATTTGTGTGTTACAATCAACATGTTGTTCATACGCATCTATTGTTGGATTCAGCTCAGACATTGCAACAATAACTAGTAACAAAAAAGCCCAAATGTCAATTTTAAAGTAGCTGCCAACACTTAATTTTCCCATTAGCTGTCTTCTAGTCTTGTTCTTTTACTTCTAAGTGCTACAGTCATAACTGATATGATGAACTGATATTCTGTAACATAGCCTTTATTGAATTTGCTCCAGTAATTTATATTTATCAGTGCTTTACTTGGACCCTGCCACATTCTTTGATTTGGCATAGAATGAATATTTGGATATGCTGAGACGACGGCAGTTGGTTGATGGTTCCAGTATTGACCAAGGAAAGCAGGGACTTCTTCTTTAGACCTGGACCACACGTATATGGATATTTTTTTGATCGGATATCTTTGTTCTCGTTTAAAAAAAATCTCTGTCCACACCACAGAAATATCTCTGTTCTTAGGAAGAGGCCAAACTGAAAATGATCGCCTCTGAAGCCTGCAATGCCATGTCTGGCCAATAAGTGGCAGGTGAGCAAAATGTGAAAACCATAGAAGAAGAACGTTATGAGCATGCGCAGTCAAAAAGAGGAAGAAGAAGCAGTCAACGGAGTAAAAAGATGGCGAAGAAAACAAATAAAATTGATTCACCTTCACTATGAGGGTGAAGAAGCTCGACCAAAGAAATCCGTGGACATCAAAACCGTGGACGCTTGGGACAATCTAATAATACTGCATGCAGCAGATGCCGATGCTGAGCAGCAGTGGAGTGCCTTCGATGCCACAACTTTACATTCATTTGTGGCACTTTAATGAGGGCAAAAAGTGCAAAGAACACAGAGACAGCACGGTAAATGTCGTCCATCGTTCTTGTTGTTGGCAACCATTGCTACAGTGACTTGTTGCTAGGCGCTTGAGGTTATTGCGTCAACACCAGCTCCGTTTAACACCGCTACGCATATCCACTCGACTGGATATTTTTTATTTCTTCACTTTTTTTATCCGTTTTAAAAAATCTCCGTTTATGTGGGTGAAATGGTCGTGTTCGTGTGGTTGAGGGGCCCAATTGGACAGAAAAATGTGTGTTTAGGAATACATCCATATTCATGTGGTCCAGGACTAAGCCTCAGTTGATTGGCCTTTATCATGAGGCAGCCGTCGAGCCACTGTGACATAAGTGATCTTCATATGTATCCCATTAATACACAATATAAAAAGAAATATGGGACATACCTGAATTTCCCCTCTGGGGATCAACAAAGGATTACCTTATCTTAGCTGAAGACAACATAGATGTAAAAAGAATGGACGTTGAGCTGCTACATGAGCTGTGATTTTATCAGAAGATATTCTGAAACAATGACAGAGCTTTTGTGAGACTTTTGAAAAAAAAAATTTGGTCACAATTCTAAACACATGCTAGTAATGCTTTAAAGCTGGATTTGTTTATATGCAGCTGTTTAAAGTTTGCATTTTCAACTTTATTTGAGGACTCGTGTTGTACAATATTCAGTCTTATTGACTTTTTTATTACGTGTTGAAGCGTTGTCATTTAGGGTTTTATTACCCATTTCCAACACCCCCTCACCCCTGACACTGCTGACTTGTGAAGAACAATGATTTTTGGATATTTGTCATCATTTGTTAATAATCAAGGCTTTCATATGACTATTTAGAAATGGGCCAAGAGACAATTGATTTGATTTAGGCAGTGATCCAAATTAGCCAAAAGATTTTTTTAAGGGCAGTTTTCCACATTTTTGAAAATTACTCAGTAAGTTCTCAACAGATTTTCATGACACTCTCAGGGAATGTTGGGCATGGCACAAGAGAAGAGTGATTTAATTTTTAGTAGTAATCCAAGTTTCTTAATTGTGCAAGATAAGGAAGTTTTCCACATTTTTGAAAATGTCCTGTTGGAAGTCCTTTGCCAAGGTTTATGCTCATCGAGCACTTCCAGGTTGAAACTTTGATTTGTCTCCTTGCATGATTCACTTCCTGTGTCATCTACAAACAGTTGTTTTCAAAGTTTGCATTTCTAACTATCTTGTAGGTTATAGTGGGCTGATCTCTCTCTCTCCTTTCGCCCCTCTCTTTCCTCTCTCTCCCTTGGCCTGCGTGATCGTCTGGTATGGCAGGAATGTCACACATCACACACGCAGTCACAGCAGCCGTCACAGCGACCACACACTCTGGAGGTTTTATGGTCGGTTGACAAGTGGATTATCGGACCTTGAGGTGCAGAGACACCAGGCACATATCCGCACATATGCACACTCTGAAAAAATGTATCCCAAAATCTAGGACAAAAAAAATCACAGGCTTGAAGTCTTCCCTGCAACAAATAATGTATACACTAAAAACAGGCAAACCAGTCCCTCCTTGGGGCAACTGAGATGATCAGTATCTCACCCTGAGAGTGTGCTGCCTCACTGTTACAACACAGATACACAACCCTTCCAGCAGGTCAGCAGACAGGGGCAAAAGTCAGTCTGTGTGTCTGATGAGAGACAAAGACTGATGGGGTTAGCAGGCACTATTCCTCAAGGACTATATTTGCAAATTGGTTATTTTGAACATTGTGTTTCTTGGCGTATTGGTCCAAAATGTTTGAAACATGGACATGAAAGATATTTTAGCTGGTCTGTCTTCACTTACAACCAAGGCCACCCAGATCGTGCCACACGTCATACAGTCATGTACTCGTGTTGATTCTGGATTCTTCTTGAGGAAATGTCATTATGCTTATTTTAATGTTCAGCTCACAACCACTGAGGTACATTTAGCCTCATTCATGGGAGTAAATGTGATTTCAAGAGGCATTTTAATAATACAGGAGTGGACAGAAGGATCATATATCCCAAAATGAAGGATAACAAATGTTATAAACTATGGCTTTGGAGTTTCATGCCACCTAAGCAATAAAGGGATGGGTGAAGAAGCTGGACATTTTTTGTGGTGGTTTGATTTATGGAAATTATGAGAAAGGGATGACCATGTTGCCATAAGAGCTTGACATCCGAAGTCCAAAATCGAATAGGTTTATATGTAAGTCAGAGTAGCCATCTGTGCGAGGTTTCAAGAAAATCTCAGGTTCATATTGAAATGTAACATTCACAAGCAAGAGATAAATACAAGGCCCAAGAAAATCCTCAAAAATAACCCCAGAGATTCCCTGAGGTGTCACATTTACACCCAGTGGCCTTTGACCTGTATACTCCAACTTAATTTATCCTTAAGTCAAAGTGGACACAGAGCAAAGTTTTAAACCTTGTAAATTCACTGTCGTTAAGAAAGCACCAGACCGGAAGTCACCGTGTGGAGTATCCAGAAGTTTCAAAATAAAATAGAATGCAAGGACTCTTGAACGTAAACTTGCTCAGTTCTTTGTCACTCTGTCAAACTCAGAGGCAAGAGCATCAGGTCAGCGGTCCGTCAGAGGGTCCCAGAGACATCACGACACCATGGACAGAGAAAAGTGAATCATGGAGGTCCAGAAATATTATACGTTGTCTACATGACACCAAACATCTTTTCTATAAGGATATAGGCAGATAGAAGTTGAATAAATCCCGAAGCTGTGTGGTTGGGACCAGCAAAGAGACCTGAAAAGTGAAGTGAGGTGTTGTTTATTTCTTTTCTCAGTCCATAACATCCTTTATGAGCATTTGACATTGCTCTTCTCATGAGAGCCTGTGGCTCTCCGGGGATCAGCCCTCCCCCTACTGGGCTGCGCGCTGCGATGCTCCTCGGCGCACCCGTTCAGCGGGGTTTGTCTGTCAGAGCAAGACTGTGGGGGGGGGGGGGGGGGGCGGCAGGTCGGTTAACAGCTGCTTGACATCGATGCAAAGTAACACACCACATTTCACTGTCAGTAACGGTAACGACGTTTTAACGCATGAAAAGTAATAATTAGATCACCTGTTACTGGGAAAACATAATGGCGTTAGCAACCTTATTTATCCCGTTCCCTCACTTTATTACAGTGAGATCACGCTTTAACAACGCATGCCCACACTATAGAAGGCATTCCCTTGCCTTAATAAAATATTCTGCACCCTGATACCTCCAGGGCTCCGTAGGACCCTAACCCTCAAAAGTTTTTTTTTTAGCGTTTACACTAGGATTTACACTACAAGTGATGAACATGGGGTCCATCTCCTACTCCTTTGACCATTGACCCCTATAATCTCATCTTTGAGAATGAGTGGACATTTGTCCAGAGTTTGGAGAAAACTTGTCAGTAGAGTTCTGTTGATTTTCCGTTCACATGACTGTGTTCAAAGGTGGGCATGAGCATGAAATTACAACCTTCCACCTTGTGTCGTCAAAATCTAATTGCTTCATTCAGATTTGGAAGAGAGGATTTTAGTGTAAAACTTTGGAGAGAACTGATCCTTTGTAGGAGATATGGTATGATCATGAGGTGCCTTGCCCTTTTGCGGTCTTCCTTGTTATTAATTTATCATCCAGTTGAAATTGACATTTATGCAAAGTTTGAAAGAAAACCTCCAGAGTGCTCTTGAGATATTGCACTCACAAAAATGAGATTGACACATGGACAGACATCTCGTCTCCGGCTCCAGCTGTCAGCAACACAGAAACATAACAAAGACTGATGGACATGTGGAGAGTGAAATAAAAAGGGAGAAAGAGTGAAAACAAAAGAAAAAAGGACACAGGAAAATAATTAAAGGACAGGAAATGAATTCAAAAGAGCAGTCACAAACTACAAAGAATGACAAACTGCAGCTGAAGCCACAGTGACATTTAGATGAGGCGCTGTAAAACGGTTTGCTCATTTGGTGCAGCCTTTATGGTTTTGACTGATATTGCATTACATATTCCATAACTGACCCTCTCAGTTTTTCCACTGCAGAAAAATCACTTCATGTTTTTCACATCAGAAAAATTCCTGTAAGCCACAAGTATCATCTGTGCAGCAGTTCTATTGTTGGTGGATTAATTCAATCAGAGAACCTAACTAGATGATTGAAGGCAGTAAAAACAGCTATGCAATATATGTTCACTGATGATGTAAATCAGATGGATGGTGTGTACATTTAAAGTCTTCTGAGGATAAATCTAAATACTGTTTTGAATTCCTGATTTGTGTTAAGTAACAGCTGCAGGACCAAACTTGCACAGTGCAAAATATATGTACTTTTGAGTCTGTTTCCAAACAAACTGGGAGAAATTCTGATGTTAGAATCATCACGATGTTTTCAAACATCACTTAAAGCTTTTGTTAAGAATTTCAAGCTGGCTATGAAACAGCTTGTTATAAATTGTAATGCATCTTTATGAGCTACAGAAGTGAACAAGACCATCACAGTATGTGCTGGATTCACTATTTCTATTTGGTTAATTTTCATTGCCTGGAATCATTGCTACAGGGTGGGTGTCAGGTGTACACTGAGTGGTGTGAGGAGGATTTTATGATAAAAACTCTGCACATATTAGTCAGGCAACCCTTTTAGAGCAGAGATGAGAGCTGCTGCTACAATGGGGAGCATAAACATTGAAACAAACCATGACCTCTCCACAGAACTTTAAAGGGCTTGTTCTGTGTTTCTTTTAGATGGAATTGTTTAAAGTTCATGTCAATCGCAACAGTGATGGTGATCAGCTCTGCCCATGTAAGGAGAGAACTGACAAGTACGAGGCTGTTGTCTTGGCAAAGAGATTCAAATAAAATATCATTAAAAATGAAGACAAAAAGTCGGTGCTGAACTGACCCAGCAGTGATTCAACATGTCAATAAGCAATGCAGTTGATCTGTTGCAACCCCCTATCCAATATGGACAAACAAACAATTGGCTGCACTAAATGACAATGTCAAGGACATACTGAAGGTTGCCTTACTAGATTTTTTGGGACAGAAGGGCCTCAACACTCATGGACCCTGAGTTTGCCAACAAACATGGCTTCTCAGTAAAGGGAAAGTAAAGCAGTGCATTATTACCCAAAATAAAAAAAACTTGGTTGTTCTCATGCATTGAAATCAATTAACAGCCTTTTTACACCACAGACATGTGGACATATTGTGTTGTTGACTTTTGTACAAAATTGTCTTGTAGCATGCTGTTAATGTTTGTTATAAGCTAACAGTGCTAACTGCAGCTGGAGATCCATTTGGTTGGTGTTAACCTTATTTAAATCCCACTTGTACTATACCATACCGTCTTCTTTTGCTTATCCATTGTCGGGGCGCAGGGGGCAGTAGCCTAAGCAGGGAAGTCCAGTTACTTCGTCCAGCTCCTCCTGGGGGATCCCAAGGTGTTCCCAGACCAGCTGAGAGACATAGTCCCTCCAGCGCGTCCTGGGTTGTCCCAAGGGCTGCCTACTGGTGGGACGTGCCCAGTACACCTCACTACGGAGGCGTACAGGAGGCATACTGACCAGATGCCCGAGCCACCTCATCTGGCTTCTCTGCAGCATCGCTGTGGACATTTCCAGGCTCACTAGATTTTAGCAAGCATTTTTGTTTAGATTCTGCTGAGGCACATTGCATAGCCTGCATGTTGCTCCTCTCATCTATTTGTTAATGGGATAGGCCAACTTTTTTTGGTTTTCTTTTGGTGTCTTGCCTCACTCCCAAGTCCATGACAAGCAGACACCATTGATACTAGGTCAACCAATCAAATAGGCTACTGTGCCCTTTGGATGTATTCAGATGTATTTCTTTTGAAAATCATATAAAGTTTATGAAGATAATGTATCATAATGCTGTAAAAAAAATCACAACAAGCACACAGGATGGTTTAGAGTTTCGGAAGAGGTTATCTGATGATTGTAGCAGAGACAGGCTAACACTGCCCTTTGACTTTCAGTATTTGAGCGAAAGCTAACTAACGTTGGGCGAACTCTGTCCGTCTCTTCATTCTAAATGCACATACAGTCGAAGGAATGCTGTCTGCCTTCTTGTCATGGACTCAGGACTGAAGCAAGACATGAAAAACTAAAATAATGTTGGTGTATCACATTAAGTTCAGAGAATAATCAAAGGTTGTGAAAATTATGAAAGGCTGAAATGCTCAGTTGTCAAGTCCTTAAAAAGCACCGGTCATTTCTTGCGTCAGCCCATATAAGGAACATCATCACCTCCTTTCATGTTAGATTAATGACTGTAGAAATAAATAGTTTTCTGGTTCACCTGGATTCAAGTGTAAGTAGAGAACTGTTCTGTTATTTCTAAGCAGATTTAAGCTCTTACACTTGAAGTGGGGAGTTCCGTTCGCTCAGAGTGACATTGTGAAGTGATTAATGAAACAGGAAGAGAAAGTCTTGTTGGACATCTTGTCATTATTTCACTGCAGGAGTGAGAGAAAAAGAGAAAAGATAAGACAAAGAGAGGGGAGGATGGTGAAAGATGTGGAGAAGGAGGAGGGGGCCTGAAATAGCCTTGAGCCATTCCTCAAACATCTATCAAGGCTGCAACATGTGATTCACGACCTCGCTAAGACTCACTCCCACTTTAACGAAAACCCCCAACAGCTGCCCAGGAAACACTGACAGATACACAGACGAGCCAAAACCAGTCCGAGGGCTCACAGACAGAGAGAGGTTCAAGAAAAAATAATGAGTGGCAGCTGTTTATAAGAACACTGACAGAAACTGACAGACAGAAAGCTCAGACAAATAAGGAGTCATACTGAGAATTAGAGATAAAACGATGACTGATGAGAAGGTGGAGACAGAGAGAAGGTTCAAAAGGTGACAATCTCCAGTCTGTATTATGCACATTACATCAAATATGCAGTCTTTGTATAAGAAATAATTTGTTTGGCTCTGTTTTGTTTCAGACCATATGCAGTTATGGTAAACTGAGTCCTCTGAAGCTGACAGAGAATGGATATGCATTTCATACGACCACTACAGGCAGAAGAGAATTTCCAAAGCTTTAAAACTGCATCTAAAGTTTTTATCTACACAAAGCATTGTTGACTCAAGGTGTTTTTTATTTTCATATCCTGAGATCTAAACATGTAGGCAACATTCACTGACTGCTTTATGTGATACACTTTGCTAGAACCTGATTTGACCCCCTTTAGTCCTCATGCATTCAACGAGGAGCTGTTGGTGAGATTTTGCTCCATACTGACACAGTAATATCCAAGTTGAGGTCTGGGTACTGTGGAGGCCATTAGAGGACAGTTAAAGGATAAGTTCGGTTTCTACAGCTTTCACATTGTTTATAGAATGAAGTAGAACAATATACTCACCCAGAAGGCTTTCCTGATCCAAACAGTGCTTCGGGAGATATTTAGATCCAAAATCGAGCGGCGGACATCCGTATAATGGTAGCACATAGGGCATACAGCGCCACTCCTAAAACTGGATTAATCGTCCAAAAACTCATTAGTTTCCCCAATATTCCATCATGGTCCGCTCAAGCTACTCCTCCATTACAGTTTGTGTCGCCCCAGACATGTTTTTGTCACTGTGCCATCCTCTGAACTGAAGAAGAAGAACGTATGCCTCCACGCCTGCGCAGTACTCTCTGGAGCGCTGCCTCCGCGTCCCCCTTCGATGAGCTCCTCATCTGTAAACTCTGGCTCAAAACTGTAAGGACACCCATCATATTCAAAGTTCTCCTCCACAACATCTTCATCCGATAGATATTCGCCCATTTTGCACAAAACTGGAAGAAGCAATTAGTTGTGTAGCCGGCGGTCTTTCCCTGAAACAATGAGCCGCACTGCGCATGAGCGGAGCAAACCTTCTTCTTCTTCAGTTCAGAGGTCAGTACAGTCACACACATGTCTGGAGCAACACAGACTGTAATGGAGGAGTAGCCCAAACGGACCATGATGAAAAATTGGTGAAACTAATGAGTTTTTGACGATTAATCCAGTTTTAGGAGTGGCGCTGTATGCCCTATGTGCTACCATTATACGGATGTCCGCCACTCGATTTTGGATCTAAATATCTCCTGAAGCACTGTTTGGATCAGGAAAGCCTTCTGGGTGAGTATATTGTTCTGCTTCATTCTATAAACAATGTGAAAGCTGTAGAAACCGAACTTATCCTTTAACTTATTGTCATATTCGAGGTTAATAAACAAGTTTGAGATCATTTGAATGTTGTGACTTGGCACTCTGTCTTGCTGAAACCACATGATTGTATTGTGATCTTGGAAGTGTGAACATGGTCAGCAACAATACTCAGGTAGGTTGTGGCTTTTGAATGACGCTCAGTCAACACTAAAGGGTTCTAAGTGTGCCAATAAAATGTCCCCCACACCTTTAACGGCGACAATCCTGAAACATTGCTGGAAGGCAGGATGGATATTACCTATAACAATAGCAGAAACCAAGACTCATCAGACAGGCAATGTTTTTACAATCATTTAACTGTCCAATGATGTGCTTCTATGTCAACCATAGCCTCAGTTTACTGTTCTTGACTGACGTAAGTGGCCCAGATGTGGTCTGCCACCCCCTGCCAACATGTTGTACCTTAAGAAATGATCTTCTGGATAATTTGATTGTAACAGGGAATGTTTTAGTCACTATTGCCTTTTATCCTTTCAAACCACTCTTGCAGTCGTCTTATGACCACTGTTGTCAACACAGCATATTTGCCCATAGGACTGCTGCTCACTGGATATTATCTCCTTTGAAAACCATTCTCTGTGAACTCTAGAGATGGTTGTGTGTGAAAATCCCATTCGATCAGCAGTTTTTTAAACTGTCAGACCAGCCCAACTGGTACTAAGGACCATGCCATGTTTAAAGTCACTTAAATCACCTTTCTTCCCCGATCTGATGCTCAGTTTGATCAGCAGGTTTTCGTGACCATACATGGTTAAATCTATTGAGTGTCTACCATGTGAATGGCTGGTTAATTATTTGTCTATATGAGCATTTGAACTGTTGTACATTAAGAAGAGGCTGGACTGTTGAGTATACATCATAAATTGGTCTGTCAGCATTATCATCTGTCAACCACAATGATATTAAGATCTGTAAATAATGGGCTGCATGTTCTGAATGCATTAAATGCATGCTATTTAGTTATTTTCTGTGTTCTGTGGTAAGGTTGTTAAACCTTAACCTTGTACTGCTGGATTTGCATGATTAATTCTCTGTAATCAGACAGATCCATCTTGTTAAGCTCCAATCTGTAATGATGGAGCTCAGTCTGAAAGGGCATTGCCCAATCAGCATAATGTAAAATCAGCATAATATAAGGAGAAAGAGGGGGGAATTATGGGCATAATGGAAGTGTATAGCAGCCTGAGCTCATAAACAATGGTTGCTCATTCATAGATTAGCATGAATGCTACCTGCTTTCGTGGAAGTTTCATCAGAACTTACAACAGTTCTGCATTAAATGAAGAATAGATAAAAAAACAGTAATGATAATGATGGAAAAGATATTTACACACCTCTTCCAATGTGTTCGGTGAATTTACTTTTAAATGAGTTCATGGTTTGTTCTGAAAGGATAAGTTCGGTTTCTACAGCTTTCACATTGTTTATAGAATGAAGTATTTTGTAGAACAATATACTCACCCAGAAGGCTTTCCTGATCCAAACAGTGCTTCGGGAGATATTTAGATCTACATCCGAATAATGGTAGCACATAGGGCATGAATAGCGCCGCTTCTAAAACTGCATTAATCGTCCAAAAACTCATTAGTTTCACCAGTATTTCATCATGGTCCGCTCACGCTACTCCTCCATGACAGTCCGGTGTTGCTCCAGACATGTTTTTGTGACTGTGCTGACCTCTGAACTTAAGACTGCTCTCTGGCCAGCTGTTCCTCTCTTTGCCTCCGTATCCTCCTTTCGATGAGCTCCTCATCTGTAAACTCTGGCTCGAAACTGTAAGGACACCCAATATATTCAAAGTTCTCGTCCACAACATCTTCATCCGATAGATAGTCGTCCATTTTGCACAAAACTGGAAGAAACAAGTAGTTGTGTAGCCGGCAGTCTTCCCGGAAACAATGAGCCATACTGCGCATGAGCGGAGGCAAACGTAAACCAAGTCTTCAGTTCAGAGGTCAGCACAGTCACAAAGACATGTCTGGAGCGACACAGACTGTAATGGAGGAGTAGCTTAAGCGGACCATGATGAAATATGGTGAAACTAATGAGTTTTTGGACGATTAATGTAGTTTTAGGAGCGGCGCTATACATGCCCTATGTGCTACCATTATACGGATGTCTGCCGCTCGATTTTGGATCTAAATATCTCCCGAAGTACTGTTTGGATCAGGAAAGCCTTCTGGGTGAGTATATTGTTCTACTTCATTCTATAAACAATGTGAAAGCTGTAGAAACCGAACTTATCCCTCAAGGCATCGACGGTGTCGCCCACCTACTCCAGCATCTGATTGACCTGTAATGTGATTGACAGTACAGTTGTCTAATCAAAGCCTAGATGTGTTTCTAGTGAGAAATATTCTATATAGAATATTTTGAACTGTCTGCCTGGCAGGTCAAGTTAATTGAACCACCAGATCACCGACCAATTTTGCCAATTGAGCCTTATTTACTGTATGACATTCTCAAGGTTTTCTTTTTAAAGCCGTGGGTGGATTCCCCCTTAGACAAAACACTGGTGTCATTGACCCACATATCCATTGCTAATTAAGGGAAGAGAAGTAATAATATATGAAAGAGCAAATTAAATGTTCCTCTGGAAGAGACAACGATGGAAAAAGCTTATAGTTGAATAATTGTTATCTCCAGTCTGCTGTTACTAAACTGATGGTCCTTTTAAATGTTGAGGAGTGAGCCTGAGATGGTAAAAGTGATGCAGAACAAAAGAAAGGAAGGCAGGGAAAAAGCAGATGAAGAAAAGAGGAGACTTAAGGGGGGCAAAGCCACAGTCAACACAAACATGTTGAAATGATCAGATAGACCTCTCAGCAGACATCTTATCAATCAGGGACAGGAGACCGCAGCTGTGTGTGTGTGTGCACGCATATGTGTGTGTTTTAGAAAGAGCGAGCATGTCATGTGATCTTCAAGATGTTTGTCTTCAGGCTGAGTACAAAGAAATGCTAACAAATGCTGTGGCAGAGATCTGGCTGTACAAGGACCGATGCTCAACAAACAAAGATACACACTGAAACACACACGTGCACTCACAGTGGGAAACAGTTCTCTGTAGGTCTGCAAATTTGATAGAGATCTTGCAGATTCAGGACACTTAGCCTTGGCAAGTGAACAGACAGAATGACTGCATCAGTGTGTGTTCAGTGTGTTGTCTTCAGGACAGGAAGACAGATGAAAAAAAAAGAGATGCTTCTGATGATCTCACAGCTGGAAACATGCATGAAGTCAAGGACGAGCCCTCTCTGTGAAAAACTGCTTTTTTGTGCAGCCTCCTTTATGTGACTTTTTTTTCTAGATGTACCATCATACCTTGAATTAATCATATTTTAGACACAGGAAGACTGAAAACCACTTTTGGATTCAATCTGTCTGAATCAGCAGAAAAGCAAAGGATTTGAGTCTGAGGATTAAGTCTTTAATTTAAAATCCATGGTTTAATGTAACACAGATTGAAACTATTCCACACAGTTTATTCTTCGAGGAGGGGAATATTTTAGGGGTGAATGTCTGAAATTTCTCTGTGGTTTATTATTCCAGAGTATTCTTGTTCATTCGTCAAAACATAATTAAAGATAATCCCTGCATCTTGTGTTGTGTTTTAATTTTGTTGCTCCTTAGCTGATCTTTTGATAACCAGTTTTGTCTCATTTAAAAGTGGCACAAAAGGTGTTTCAGCTGTAAAATATGTTTAAAAATTTACACATTTTTGTATACCTTTTTCATGTTAGCTGTGGGCAGGTCTTAAACTGGAGGCAAAAAATTCCTGTAGACATGTTTGTGTTGGCCAGCAAGTTTTTTGTCTTGATCTCTACAATTTAAAAAAAAAAATAACATCCCTCTTATTATGTGTGGTCCTTCACAATTAAACCCAATCCACTCTTGGCTTTATTTGGTGTGCCAGATGAGGACATAACATTACCTTCTCTCAGGCTAACTTGCTTGGAGGCTGATTCTGAGGAATTGGAAGTCAGAAAAGCCCCCATCATTTAAATCTTGAGTAAAAGAAATCTTATCTTTACTCCCACTGGACAAGCTTAAAACCAATCGATTCAAATCCAGTAAGAAATTATTAATACATGGTCTCCGTAGAAATCACTATCACTCTCTCCTTTCCTCCAACTATATGAAGAATCTATCACCTCTATGCCATTTCATTTTTGTGCCCCGACTTATTAAAACTGGTATGAGTCTATATGAGCCTGTGCACTAACTTTAATGTACTTTTCCCATTCTTAGTTTCTTGCTTTGGTGCTGAACAGCTCGGTCTCCACTTTCATGTGTTATACTGAATGGTCAAGCAGTGGTACCTTATCTAAGTCGTCGCCCCATCTTGTAAGATACACACACTCTTAAGGTGCGTTCACACCGGACGCTACCTGTACTACCTCGGCGATCACTCTCCATTCAAAGTCAATGTACAGCCGCGATGGGGCGGGGCTAACCCTCCCGCGATGCGACAGCTGGCGACAAGACGACCGCTTCACTTGTCGCGCGATGCCAAAGTTAAAAAAAAATTGATCTATTCAGGCAATGTCGTGTGTGGCTGTGCGGCAACAGCCAGTCAGCGGTGTGTGTACGTGTGACGGTGCAGTTATTCATCCGGACTACAGGGCAGATGACTTCCTTCTAGGCGGAACTAATCTCAGTGAGGACATTTGCAGACGGACCGCGGTAAACTCACAGAGGATGCTGCTGCATCATCAGCTGCAGAGTCTTATGTCTGATAAGTGAGTGAAAAGGACACAGCTGGAATAATGTCCGCTTATACATCCTATTATGTGATATATGATCGCGGTAAAACGGCGGGACGTGACGCTACCGATCGACGTCGACGCCAACGGCGACCAAACAGGTATTTATGGACGTGCGACGCTACATCAGCGGGCGACGCGACTTTGGTAGCTGGGTCGCTTGCGGTGTGAACGCACCTTTAGATATGAATAATTCTCACACATACTGTATGCTATGTATTATTGTCATGTCTACTTTTTGTATTATACCTTTTTATTTACTTCTGTATTATTACTATTCATTAACTATTAGCATTATTTATTCATGCATATATTTATTTTATAACTATTTGATTTAAGTATGTACATTTTTTTTCTTGTTTTTGTGTCATGATGTAGGGTTGCCATATTGATTACATTCTTCACGAGAGTAACGCTCAGCAAGTCTAAGTTCAGAAACTATCACTGCTCTTTTGTTGACTGTAAAAAGCAATATTTATCTTTATATAGGCTAACAGCCATTGAAGGACGAAGGGCCCAGTGGATGAACGGTTTGTGTGTGTTCAGGACTGTAAGTGGCTTTGCTCGTTTTACACTGCAGGTCTAACAGGATTTGCCTAGGTTTACACTGCCCTGCTCTGGCTCATTAGCATATTAAGGTGACCACCCTCAAAACCAGCCGTTCTGAACAGAGGAGTTATGTGAGCCTGGAAATGCAGCTGTGCTTTATTCATAGGCTGTTGGGACCAAAGCATGTTATCAACATTTCATGAAGACATCAAGAATTCATGTTAAATTGTAGAGATGTAGCAAATATAGGGCCTTTAAGATAAATCAAAACTATAAGCATACTTTAATCATACAATGATAAGTTTGTTTTTTATAAGTCCAAAAAGAGGTTTATTTTACACATTAACTTAAATGTTATTTTGGCTTAAAAACAGAATTGTGATCTGTGTCCATTTCTTTAAATATGTAATTACACAGCCTGATTCCCTATTTTGAGATTTAGGCTTTCAAAGGTGTAAACTGGGAGATAGTTTGTAGAGTCATGAAGTATGTTTAAAAAGGGAGTATAGAACAAACTTGGCACTTTCTCTGAAATCTGTGTATGAAAATAGATAAAATAAACTTTGGGTCTCATGTTCTGGGGTTTTTAAAGGGATTTTTTGGCCCTGGGTAATTTTTTAGGTTTATAGCTTGGCTTCATTGTTTTTAAGTCTGAGAGAGGCTGACATAGATGTACATTGATTTGGACATTTGGAGACCATCTTGACTGCACTAAAATATGTGCAATCCTGCGATCAACATATCTATTAACCACTGTAATTACTGTTTACCTCATCTCCACATGTTGAGATCCTGTATACTGCAGTGAAAATAAATGAATAAATGAGGGCAAGTTGGCCACAAACAAAATGAGTAGCTATGCTTTCTAACAGCGTTTGTCCTTCATTTCTTTGGTTGTCAGCCATAAATTGATACTGGAACTATTAGTCTGAATCAGGGCTGGGAAAGGTTTCTAATTTTACACTAATTTTTCCCAAGTACAGGTAAACATAGCCCTCTGCTATAAAACTATGGAATAAATAGTAAAGAGTATTTAATTCAAATCAGAGGAACCTAAACAATTACTTATTTAACAAGTATGATAGGATTCTACATTTTGTGGCATGCAGACGTGGATGGTTGTGGTGATGCAGGGATATAGGATGTGATGACGAACAGAATTCTGAGGAGCTTGACTAGATGCTGATGAGATAGGTGGTAGGTTGGGATTGGTGGATGGTTGCCATTAACACAGTGAAACAACAGACTGACTTTAGGAGAGAAGATGAGGGATTTAAAACATAACTGCAGCAGGATGATTGGTCAAACAAGGCCATAGCAGAATTTAGTTGTTATGTGCTTAAATGTGTGAACATCCCTAATCATCTGATCACCAGTGAAAGAACCGGGTAGAGCAGAGAGATGAGTGCTTGACTGAATGTGTACTCAAGATGGTCCTGCTTGAACTCATGCTCTAAGCTTCATTAAGAATGAATTGTAAACTCTCATTTTGTTTAATTTTAACCTTAACTAAGAACCTAAGTTTCAAATTTCCCTCATGTCTGGAGCAATTAAAGGGTATTTTGAATTACCATAATCTCATCTCCCTGATTTTCAGTAGTGTCTGCTCATCAAAACTGATTCAATTTTCCATTTAGTCCAATCACCTTGAGAGGATTTGTTCCAGCGCCTGACATGTTAAGCTAATTAAATCACCATTTCCCCCTCTCAGCATATTTTAACTGCATGTCCGACCTTATCCTACCTTCTGCTGATTGATTTCCCCAACACGACCTGTCATGATGGCGTCCATACTAATTAGATGGACTGACTTTATTCCCAAATGGCCTCTGATGCAGCTTGTTAAGGAATGGAATAATACTGAGATTAGATACATTACCTCCACATGTTTCACCGTAAATCCAGGGTGAGATAACTTAAATAACCGGCAAAATGAAACAAACTCTGGTTCTAATAAAGCTGGGGCATTGTGTAAAATGTGAACAAGAATATT
Source organism: Scarus forsteni (assembly GCA_036419115.1). Classification (NCBI taxonomy): domain Eukaryota; kingdom Metazoa; phylum Chordata; class Actinopteri; order Labriformes; family Labridae; genus Scarus; species Scarus forsteni. The sequence continues at coordinate 29,155,525 of JAZDUH010000341.1, read as the reverse complement.
ATACAGTGATTTGATATCCTGTAGTCTATATTCAGTTGCACACATGCAGTGAAGAACATTAATAGCCCATTACAAACCAACCTTAGCTGGCTGGTTACATTGTGTATCACATCACTCTTGACACCTTACACCATTGGTCCAGACCAAACAAACTTGGTTTACGTTTTAGTAATGTTTGGTTTATTTGGCTCATTTATGGAGAAGTTTGTAGTGTGTTTTTTTGTTTTTTTAAATATAGTCCAGATCTGATAAAACTGCTACTGAAACTGTTAGTATCTATGCTAATCTCTGTACGTGCAGTCACTTCCTGCTGTCCTCACACTCATAGCACACCTTCCTCCTTCCGCGTCATTGAATAAGCAGGCTGTGCTGCTTTGAAACAAGCACTGTCTTTGTAGATTTGAACTTGAAAAGATGGATCTGTTTGATTACAGACATTGACTCAAGCAGATCTAACTGCAATGCAAGGGTAGTATGTACTGGCACAGCTCCAGGAGGTCACTCGGTTGGCACGATTTTACATTGCGGCAAATGCCTATGTGTTCCTCCACCTGTGCACATTAATTCTTATTCTGAATTCTGTATCCTCCTCTTAAAGGTAGCCACATGCATTCAGAAAAAGGAACGTCATCGTCACTTCAGTCAAATTAATTCATATTTGGTTCAGTATAACCTTCCTTTCCCATGGTTGTGTCTCCATGAGTCCACAGATAGGAACATGAGATCTGCAGAATCAAAGTGTACAGGTGGGAGAACACAAAGCCATTTGATGCATCGAAAAATCATCAGGTTGTTGACGATAGTTTTATGTCGAGGACAGACTTAAAAAATACTAAATTATCCTTTAATACTTCAACGCTTAGGCAAATGCTAAACAAGTGTTGTGACATGGTGGCATCTATTCACACTGCTATACATAAAAATACATATCTAAGGCATGTCAACTATGTCCGTTTGACATGCCTGTAGTGTATTGGACAATGCCTCTTTTGACAGAAATTAAATGTTTCAAATGCCAAACACTCCACCATGATCTCCATCCTACCATTGTATTTGTTTCAGAACGAACCATTCTGCTGTTAGCATTGCTTTTAAGTAGCTGACTATGTATTAGGGGTGTAACGGTACATGTACTCGTGCTGAACCACTCGAAACGGACATTTGGTCCGGTACACTGCTGTACTAGAACGAGTACAGTAAAGTTATGTTAGTGACTGCACATGGCTCCTTAATATTCATGGGGGTACTTGTCTATGATTGACGTGTTTTTTTTAATATTCATGAGAAAACTCGTCTGTGAGTTGTGCCCTTGTGATCATGTACATATCATGTGGAAGTGACGTCTCATGGCGAGCCAATCAGAAGACGAGTATCAAAGAGCTTCTATATCCAAAAAAGCTTGTGTCTGATTTGTACATCATGGCTACTGTTAGAAACAAACCGGAGCTTGAAGACCCTCCCCAGTCTCTGAAATGTACTGTTTGGGAACACTTTGGCTTCCTGGGGAAATATTGCAAATGCAGAAAGACAGGTGGATAAAACAAAAGTGGTCTGCCGATACTGTTCAACTGAGGTCAGGTTTTTTTTATGGCAGCACGTCAAACATGCTAGCTCACCTGAAACAGCACCACTCAAGTGTAAAGATTTCCGCGGGAAGGAAAAAAAACACCTTAGTGCAAATGCAACTGCCGTCTGCATTCAAGCAGTCTCTCCCTGACAATTCAGTTCAGGCCAAAGCGGTAACAGCATCCATCAGCGTTTTTATAGCATCGGATCTAAGACCATATTTAGTTGTGGAAAATGCTGGTTTTGAACACATGCTAAAGGTGATTGAGCCCTGGTATAAAGTACCCAGTCGTCATTTAAGCCAGGAATTTAAAAATGAATTCTTTTGAATTTCATGCATTTGTTGCTTATTTATTCGAATTAACTTATGAGTATTACCAAGCAGCACTTTGAATTTAGTTTGGTTTCCTGTTTGTATAATGACACATTTTTGGTTTCATGAACGTGCTAAACAAGAAACTGGTTTTGCGTTGTTCCCATCCTGTACCGAAAATGTACCGAACCGTGATCCCAAAACCGAGGTACATACCAAACCGTGATGTTTGTGTACCGTTACACTCCTACTATGTATGTTTTAGACTTTCTGTGTCGTTTCCCCCAGTGGAGTTCAATTGCCAAGTGTCACCCAAAGGTGCTCCTGTGTTGTCTTTATTTCTTTATTAGAGCTGAGGTGAAGAGGACAAAGAGGACAAGAGAAGGAGGAGTAAAAAAGGTGCCTCTCTGTCTGTCAGATGTTTTATTCATTTTGTATCTCAGAGCCAGATGGAAGAAGTTGGTTACGCAGCAGGTCATATAAATTCTTGAGAGAAAGGTTCAGGGCTGGGCACAGAGGAAGGAAATGGAGGGTTATTACAGACAGTAAGCATGGGAAGAGTGTGATCCTTTGAGTCTCAGATGGACGAGGGAACTCCAAACATTAAAGGACTAAACTCTCGTTGAAATCGTTCCTTTAGGTGTGTCCAGCTGAAGTAAACAAACCATCAAGAGGGATGGAAAATGGAGGGCAGAAGGTTTCAGGGTGCGCAGACAGGATGGGGAGGTTACAGCAACCAGGAGAGCAAAGGGCAGGGAGGGGAGACGGGTGAGAAAGGGGAGACGGAAAGAAGGAGAGGAGAGTAAGAAGTGTCTGGGACAGATTATCCTTGGAAGGCAATCAATCTTCCCTCCAATTCAGTCGACTGTAGGGGGCATAAGCACCAATACAAACACACACTCACGGAGATCACCCCTCTTAACCTCACCCATCTCTCTTTTTTAATCTTCTTCCACTCTCTCCCTGAACGATCGCTCTCTCCCTGGATACTCTTGAAGTTTAAAGTCAATTGCAGATAATAGTGTTGTTTCTCAAGGTGTGTTTTTGAACCCGGGGTCCCCTTCAACATATGGCTGCAATTTTGAAAAATACAGGGGGAACGGGTGACACGAGAGAGAGAGGGTTTTGGGGGAACATGAGGGTGCATTTAGGCGAGTGGCGAATCGCAGAATCCACGTGAGCTTTGGGAAATAAAGACGGTCTGATGTGCAGATGGTCGAATCACAGTCCTGTATTGTGTCAACAGCTCGGGCCTCCATAAACTGTGACATCCTGGCTGGAGAGAGCTGGGATTCTCCTTACATCTGTAACTCAGCAAAAAAACAGGAATGTTTTATTTATTTATTTATTTTTTACCAGCATATTATACAAATCCAAATTCAAAAAGAGTTGAGATGGCATGTCAGATGTAAAACACAGATCTGAATGCAGTGATTAAAAATCTGTTTGTCCCATAATTGACTGAATACAGCACAGAGACAAGATTGTTTATGCTCAAACTACTTTTTTTTCCAGATGTACATACATACTGTGTCTGATGCCTGAAAAAAAGTTGAGGCAGGAGCATATTCACCACCGTGTCTTATCACCTGATCTACAGGGTGGGCCATAAGTTTCCATACTTATGGAAAAAGGAAAGGAAAAATAATCATTCATGTTTGACAATCGTTATTTTATTTATATAAAGTGCTTTATATTATTACCATTGTTTCGAAAAGACATTTATGGCCCTTTTCCACTAGCACGCCTTGGCCCTCATTTACTCGGCCCTACTCAATTTGCAGTGTGTTTCCATTAGCCTGGTACCTCCTAAAACAAGCTAGTTCTAGTACCTACTCCGCTCTGGTTCCAAGCGAGCTGAGTCGATACTAAAAGATGATGTCACCAACTGCTGGCTACTGACTGGTCAGACAATGTCGTCACTGATGAGTCATGAGTGCGACGACCTAGCATACTAGCGGTAACTACCGTTAGCTTACCCTCATACGTCTTTTCTTTGCAGCTTGATTGCTCTCGTCCTCGGCTTCATTCTGTTGTAAAGCTTCCAAAACTCTCCTGTGCTTCTCAAGGGGTATTTCTTCCTGCCACCTGCAGCCTTCTTCTGCTTTCCTTTTTTACTCGGTTTGTGACCAAAAGCCACAGATTGTTGTGTCGTGCTCAAAATGACGTCACAGCAGTGCTGTTCACCCCGTTGGGCAGGCGACTGGGGCTAATGGAAAAGCAGCACAAGGTGAGTAGAGTAGAGCTGGCTGGAGTTGAGTAGAGTAGAGTGGAGTAGGGCGAATGGAAAATAAAATGTGTTTTCCACTGTTGGTGAACTTGCCTTAGCACATTTAAAGTTATGCTTGCATTGGCGTTGTTGATACGTTCCTTGAGATGATCTCCTATCTTTGCCTAATACCATGAATTTCAAGTGGGTATCTGAAACATAAAAAAATATACATTTTACATTTTCCTATGTATGGAAACTTATGGCCCATATCAGAAACAGTATTAAACCCAGCCTGATTCTGGATAGGACGCCAATGCAGTCCAGACTTGGACTGGAGTCTTCCTTTTTGTGATGCCTGCCATAGGAAGTCTCCTAACTGTCTGGACTTCACACTCTGTCACAGTCATGACGCCAAAGAAGAAAGGCTTGCCATTTAATTTTGCATTCAAACACGTGTCCAACTGAGTCATGAGTGTAGCTTTTGTTTGACAAAATGTGTACATGTTGCTGGTGGAAACCAAAGGCAAACCGCAGAGCCCACAACCTATACAAGTTTCAGATGTGCCAGCTGTAAACTGCAGGCATGGAGACCATTCAGTGGTGAGAGTGAACATCATTAGCATCAGTAAATGACACAATATCAGATTAGCCCTGATTGCTGACTCGCAATAAAAGCCATAGTCAGTACCCTTGTGAACGTTTGTTTTGGGGTTTTTTTTTTTACATTTTCCTTCATGTTTGGGTTTTATCTGCCGGTGTTTGGTGTAATTTGGGACCATGATAAGTGTTTCTCATGATTTCTCAATTAACTGTGTTAAGTCAGTGTTTCTGAATCCTACCCCCCCTTCCCCCCAAAAGATGATCTTTTAAAGAGGAATTGGCAAATTTTATAACCCACATACTGCTTGCTCATGTTCCTCAAGGTTGTGGCTCTATTCAAAATAGAATTAAATGGGCTTTCCAACATAACTTTTGCTTTTTTTGCAAAGAGGCATGGTTATAATAAAAATAAAATTCCAAACAGCAATTTCCTAACTGTTTTTGCTCAGTTTCGTGAATGATTGACCTGCTCTTTTGTGCACGTGATTTGTTTGTAAAACATCTCATGGTTCCTCCTGCATTTTAGTAAGTTGCATTTATTACGTACATAATGAATGTTGGTTTGGTTTAACGATGAGCATCCGCCTCCAAAACCCAAACTAAATTTTGTGGACCAAAGTTTTGCAAAACGTTCTCGTGCCATCCCTTCTAAAGTGAAAGCAGGCCAGTCGAAACCAGAATGACAGACGAGCAGTTTGACAGAAATTCCGACTGTTAGTATGCTTAGAAAATTGTAAGCACCCCCTTGGAGCATTATATAAGTAAATGCCCCACTTTATGTCTTTAAATACCTTTAAATACCTTCACACAAGTAAACATATACAGACATGCAAGAATACCTCAACACCCAAAGCATAGTTTCTTATGAGGAACAATAAATTAGACAACAGGAACGAGTCAAACCAGCTCTCATTCAGTCTTAATTGAGCCCATAAACTCTGTGCCCAAAACCAAAAGCCTCAGTCACGGCAAAGGGCCTCAGCACTTACAGCAGGGCTAATTGTCAAAATGATGCCCTGTTTCCCTTGAACTCCGTCTGAACCCCCTCGCAGCTTTTAAAATGATGCCTTTCTATGTGCATTTGACCCCCGCATGGAAATAACTGACCCAGTTTCTCCTGGGTAAATTGCAGGGTACGAGCTGAGCTGGCTAGGAGCGCACTTGGCTGTTGGGTGCCCAAGGCATCTGCGTGGAGGGAAAGCACATTGTTGCCATTAGCTTGTGACTCTGGCTTTAACAACCGGCTGATCTGTTGTGACATGCTCTTCCTTTGCCCACAGTGGATCTGTGACAGGGTTGTTGCAAAGATATGCTGCCTTCAGCCTAGCTTGGTAAACCACAGAAGATTTGTGAGGGAATTCAAGCTTAGGTAATCACTCCCAAGCTTTAATTTGACCAAATTACAGCAGGAGAGCCAACAATACCCCCTTCTCAGTGTCGGAATTGGATTATTTTATTTATGAAATTGTTCTATTTGTTCTTTCCATTCTTAACCAGCAATTTTATTAAATTTTCTGGGACTTTTTCTGCACCATTGTTTGTGTACAGAAGTCCATTCAAATTATATTTTGCTGGAATTCTCTTTAAGACTCTCGATATAATTCCTGTCTACTTCATAAGCCAGGTTTACATGCAGACTTTTTTTCATTCTGATTAAAATCATTCTGATTGAAGATCTCAGGTGAACTGTTTACATGTGACATGATCTATTCCAATCTGGTGTTTACATGTGTCACAACATTTAATCAGAACAGCTGTTTAAAGACACATGATACACACAGATCTATTTAAACATCACATGTAGGTGTTTTATTGAATTATTTGAGGGTTGTGTTGTTTAGCCTTATAATAGCCAACCTTCAGAGTTTTCCAGCGGTACCTTATTTTATTTTTCTTTTTGGTTTTAGTCTATCCCGGCTTCGCTGAGTTCTTTGTGGACTTTTTTAAATAGTTCAGTATTTATTGTTTTCCCATTGTCTAAATGTGCGATAATGTTTAGTTATTTGAGGGTTTGTATTAAAAACCAAACTCTCCAATGCAGGCCAGTGCTGTTTGCTCTGTTTGGAAGCCACCATGTTTCCAAGCGAGTAAACATCACTGCTCGTTTACGTCAAGACAGAGCATGCGCAGACAGAACCCAGCCTGACAACTTTCCCATTCATCCCAATTACATGACAGGATTTTACTTTTAATCAGTTTGGGAAAAGGAATATACTACCCCTGTGCAACTGAATGAAATTCCATTCGGATTTGGCCTGTTTTTCCGATTGAGGTGTTTATATGGAGCATTTTTATTCAGTTTGGGCTTCTAACCCGATTCTAATCGGAATATTAGGCTCCATGTAAACCTGGCTATAGACAGAGACAATATGGTGCATGTTTGGAGTCAAATTTGTACTTGGGCAACACATTTTTACACCAAAGTGGCAATTGCCATCATGAGTATTCAGCTTGTGTGTCCACATAGTTTTGTGGTTATGGCAACTGAAAATGAGAACATAGTTTTCGAGTTTAGTTATTGAAAAATAAGCAACAGGTGATTTTACTACAATCTATCGAGGATCGGACTGGAAACATCAGAATAGATGGAATGTACAGTTACTGAATCAGCTGAGGCAGAGATTCTGTTTGGCTTGTTTTGCAATCATGAGTAATTGAGGAGGATATACACTTTTAGCATCTTAGCAAGAAGTTGGATTAAATTTATTTGTGTCAAAGGCAACATACAGAAAAATACAATGACAACTGGACCATTTTGATACACCTCACCTTTTCTTTTTTAAGGTTCAGGGTTTTGTAGTGGCCAGGGTCCATTGTCAACCCTGGCTACCACTCATTCCACCCCTGGCCAAAATCAGAGTAATACTTTGAGCAGCATGGACCAGAGACACTGGTGTCTTGTCTTCTAATTCAGATACAACACAAGAGCAAACTGCAAAAAAAAACTGAACTTTTAGGAGTGATTTTGCTTGAAAATGGTTAAAGATGAGAAGCACAAATATGTGTCAGAAACCAAAATACAGAGCAGATAGTACAGAAAATTACTATTTTGGTGCCAGTAATGTCATAGCTTGAGCCTAGGTTTCATGTCATATTGCAGATATATGTGTAATTGCATACTTTGGAGTTTGTGTGGACTGTCTTGAAGTGGCCTTAACACAGGGTGCTCCTGTGTCAAAGTTTGGACACCCCTATTGTGCATTTTAGTCAGAAGCTGCCTTGATGCTACCCTGAAGACCAGGTGCAGGACGGACTACATGCAGTTGGTTCAGAACCTACGACAGTAGCTACAATTTTGCTGGAGTATGTGTTGGATATAGGTAGTCAGCTGCAGCTTTTTCGGGAAATTAATCAGTTAATCAATCATTGTTTATTAGGAATGCGCCAAATCATGAAAAGTGTTCTCCCAAGACACAATTTAAACTAATTCATGCTTTGTTTACCTTTTATAATAGTGGAGAGACAATAGATAGAGAGCAGGGATGACATGTGAGAAATGGGCTACCTACATAACAAGAGACCCTCAATACATGGTTAGGGCACAGTTACAACCCATTCAGTTAATGAGATCCCCAAAATAATTAATTCACTTAACACAGACAAAAGGCACATACCCTGCATAAGTGGAAGAGATAGAAACTGATGATCAGCCTGAGCTCTCTGCTGTGTCTCCAACTGTGACACACACACCATAAGGGCAAGCAAACTGTATAAACAAGGGTGCTCAAACGCAAGGATGAAGAGTAAGTGTGTCCCCTACCTTTAGATCAGAAGGGTCCAGACTGTCACCCGTAGGCCAATTGTGGCCTGCAGACCAATTTTGTTGGCCCATAAGCTAGCTTCAGAAGATAATAATGGAAAATTGGCACATATTAGAACTTGTAGTTTGTGCTTGACTGATCGTCTTTTTTTGCAGTTTGCTCCTGTTTTGAGGTTAAAGGTAGGAATCTGAAAGTGGTGGATAAGATGTCAGCATCCATTTTCTGCTACTCAGAGGGACCGATCCACAAGGAGAAAGACAGCATAGGCCACCCAAATACCGTTAACAACATTTGACTGTTTGCCTCACTGAGCCAGTAATGGAAAACTGTGATGTGGGCTATTATTTCTTTAAAGGTGCTATGAGGAGAATCTATTACCGGCGAAATAAAGACTCTGCTACACATGAGCACACGCGCCGACTGTCGTAATGCTGCATTCTAGTAACCTCGGAAATGGGAGTGACATCATCTCCGACTTATTGTCGTTCCTGTTGAAGTCAGAAAAAAAAACATGCCGATCTACCAGGCTATTGTTAGCTGTTGTTAGCACGCCCTGCGTTGTTGTATGAAGAATGTGATTATCACTATGACAGCATTTTTGTAAATATAAGTCTAACAATACTATGTATACAGCTGATCTAGAGCGACACACCCCAGTCAGAAGTGCAAATAAATGGATTATTACAGGAGCTAAATAACTGTTCACACTGGGGGCATCCATCTTTGATTGTCAACTCGGGGGTGGCGAGGTTTCACCGAGTTCCCAGTAGGAAATTCAGACTTCGGGGGACGTTCCAGTTGCAGTTTCCTACTCGGAACCCAGAAATTCCTACTTCTGACTACAACTGGAACGCACCAAAGACGTGACTGAAGCCAAAGTGTATTTGTTGTGGTAAATGCAGCTCAGACCTTTCTCAGAACACTGCATTGCTTTACAACTTCTTTTTTCAACAACTTACAGGCTGCAAAGCAACGAGGTAATGTATCTCTTTCTAGTTACGTAGCGGTAGTTTTTGATGTGTGACAACAAGCAATTTTTGGAAAACTTAGTATCGTAGTGTTGTAGCCGGCTATATATCGCTACTTACAGCCCAGTGCTCTAAGACGTGTAATGTAAATTATAAAATAATATAAATTTGCTCTAGTTTTAATTGTTCTGTTCCTGAAGTTGAGTATCCAGGCCAGTCCAGCCCTGTCCGACCCGACCAGAAGGCTAAGGAATAGCATTTATAGATAACCTATTTTGATGCTATAAAACTCATCTTAAAGTGTGTATTTTGTAATTGCTTGCCCTTAATATAAAAATTACTTTTTTGTAATTACTTAGAAACTCCTCACAGTCTCTTTAAGCATTGAGAATAATGGGTCTGTTTTACTTAGTCTTAACTAAAAGTAAGTATATATTAAAGTGGCCTAGTCGTTCTTACATTTAATGCGACCCTGCTGTAGATTCTTTATTCGTTGCTTCATGCAAAAGCTTGTCTGTCAGTCAGTAAATGTAAGTAGTTTTGTTAAACAACAATCCTTTAAATTCTGCCTGCAATGTGCACATGATTTTGCTCCATAATTAAAGGCACTATATTGAAGAAAATGACAGTTGCCCTTGCAAAATGATTCAAGCATGAACAAGTGCACAAGGATCACTTAAGTTAATGCATAAGCAGGAGGTTTTATTTGTGGGTAATTAACTGTTACAAAGATTTTCTCTCTGGGATGTAAATCAACACATGTGTTTTCAATCTTAAAGTAGATGTTGGACATTGACTTGATTTAAAAAAAAACTGCTGATAAGATGTTTTTAGCCCCTTCTCATGTGTGAAATGTCTTCATCTCAGCCTCTAGCTAATTCCATTAAAGGTACAGCTTTAATGCCACAAAGTATTTATGGGTTTGGGTGTCAGCCTTGTCAGGGAGGGAGATATCTCATGTTGGCATTAAGCTGCGTTTTGTCTGAAGCAGACACGCTCAGGAGCCCTGAGCCTGGAGTCGGATCGCAAGATAAAGCTTTGTTTTGGCCTCAGTGTGGAAAGGCTGCAGCAGGGATACACTGAAAAATGTGGAAACTAATCATTTTTACTTTCACATGCAAATTAAGTTCTGTTCCATTTGATTGGAAAACAATTAATTAAAGGCAATATGGTTTTATTTATGACCAATCAGCTTCACTATTTTTCTTGGCGAGAGCTCTTGACACATTTTGCTGTGTTGTTTCTGGTTCTGATTAAAAAATAATAGACCCTCAAACCTAAAGCCTATCAGAAAATAACTTAAGAACAGAATGACGTTATTCCAGAATAAAGTCACAATTTAAAAAAATAAAAAATGTGACCTTGCATGAATGTGTTTATTTACTTCATTCTTTCCAAGAACAGATGTAATCACTATGTTTGCAACCAATTTCACTGTCTTGAAGTGGCAAAGAAGTCAAGCAGGTTTAGATTTGGCTGCCTCAGAAGTAAATAATTGATATCCTGTTATGACCTTTTAATGTTTTTTTTGTAGTGCATGGAGGGTTCCCAGCATTAAGCTTTTACCTTTCCCATTCTTGCAACACATGATAGAACTTGGCAGGGAATTCTCCTATTACTCGATAATAACATCCATTAGTGATTGAACTATTCACCTGATCCAGTTTGTGTTGGCTCCCTGCGCCTTCTCAAAGAGGGAAAATGAAAAAGAGTAAAAAATAGAAGAGGCATTAAGAAACTATCACACGCAATTCTGACGCCATTCGCTAACCTCTGTCGTACGGAGTTAAGTCTGAGACATTTCTCAGCTTCTTTAGGAGAGTTAATCTGGGGTGAAGGTGACAGCCTTTGACACTAATAACTCGCCACCCAATGACACGGACCACCTCTTAAAAAAATGCCCTTACGCTTCTCCCTAAATACGAACTGAAACTTGCCAAATGCTGAGATAACTATCAGATTTCTTCTAAAGAAAAAGGGCTCGACTCAAACTGCTTCAAATCTGATCCAAGCATGGAAACTGGAAATCAGGAATGTGATAGGCTAATGTCGGGTAGAATATGGTCTTAAAAGCTAAAACATGTAAGATTTCTTCTCTTCTGTAATATTTATAACCATGTAGGCCACTTTTGTGTAGAACATGAAAGTTTTTATGTCTCCATTAGCAGCAACAGACAACACTGACGGCATTATATTTTCAGGTTGTCTATCTACTGAACTCCTTTATTTGTGTAAACATAGTTTGTCAAGACCAAGACTCAAGCATAAAGTGGTAGAGCAGTGCAAGGATAAGGTATTTTTATGAGCCAGTGCAGAAGTTAGCATCACGCTAATTCTCTTGACTAAAAAGCCTGGGCGTTTTTTCATTGCAGAGTTGGGTCATTGCTGATAAAAGTCTGAAGAGGACCAAAACATATGAAACTTAGGCTGCGTTTACATGGCGCCGAAAATGGTCAAATCTGATGCGTTTTTGTTGCATTTTGACCTTGCGTTTAGATGGACGCGCGTTACGTTTTTTCTTAAAACGGAAACTTTTGAAAATGGGCTCCAGAGTGGAGAGTTTTCAATACGCTCTCCATACAGCTCCGTGTAAACACGTATCAGAGCGTTTTAGGATGAAACGCTGACGTAACCGCATGCGCAGTACTCTCTCACATGAAGGCTGCGTGCGCATACCAGGAACAACAACAGCTTCGACCGTCTGCTGAGTAACATGTGAGCGTCTTACCGTGCTCGGTTTGTTATCCGGACAAAAATATCCAGACAGATTTGTTGTCCGAACTGATCTGTTGTCCAGAAAAGAAACTCCTGCGTCTCTGTGCATCTATTTGCCATTGTTGTTTGTGAAAAGTTTTTCTTCTTAGTACATGTGTTGTAGCAGCGCTGCCTCTCTGCAGACCTACACCGCCATCTACTGAACTGGCATGCACACTACAGCGGATTCACTCGTCTCCAGCGTCGTCGTCTGAACGCAGAAGAATTTGGAAACGCAAAGGAAAAATCTTTGCGTCTTTAAGTCAGGAGTTTCCATGTAAACATAGCCTTACATGTTCTGTTCTTAGTGATAGTATTAAAACAACTTAGTGTTGCTTTCATGACACTTTAACTCTATTGTTTTTGGTGAGAGTACAAAAGCTGTTATCAAGCTACAGTGAAACTATTGTCATCATATAGCTTCACATTTTGAACTCTTGTTTGATAATTTCCTCCGAAGTGGTCTTACCAAGTTGCTGCCCATTTCTGCCACAATGATGAGTCAATGATTGATCAAATATGATCAAAGGGCTCGCATCTGGGTCCCCGTCCATTTTTGCTGTCCTTGTTAGCAGTTCAATAGCAACCATTCTTTAAAACACAACAAATGGTTTGAAATTTAAAGCGATTATTCAGAGTACACATTAATATCTTTTGTGCTTGTGTTAATCTAATACCCTTTTTCAGGCATTTATCATAAACAGCTATTCTGAATCTATTATACTTTATTTCTTGGGAACTAAGTGCTTAGTGCTCCACTCTATTGGATTTGGGACGTCAGGGATCACGGGTCAAGATAATTGTTGCTTCATACTCAACCATTTCTTGCAAATATGATATGTGGTGAACCCTTTTGGAAACTTTCCTCAAACTTTGTTCAGAAGTCAGTCCTAAGTTGAACTGAATTGTCAAGGCCATGGAGCCGAACGTTAATCCTTTATTTGTGACCTTGATTCCTGAAGAGCGCTCAAAGAGGCTTTTTTCATACATGCACAGAAGTGTACTCTAAATAAGTTTGCGTAAATGTAGAACAAACATGTTCATCCACTGCTTGTAAGCCCAATATTTCAAAAACAGGACCAGAATTGTTTCTCAAACTTTGTGCAAATGACCTCTCTGAGACAAGGGAGTACTCATTTGATATTGGAGTTCCATAGGCAGGATTGAAGAGCCCCATGTTCACCAATTTCTTGTGAGTGCAACACCTCAGCAGCTGATGCTCTGAACTGAAAGGGTTGATGTTTTTGAGACTCATATTAATGACTTGTTTGAAATATGTCTAAAAATCAGACTATCAAAAAAACTACCCTGACCCATCATTCTAACCATCACTTTAGTCGTATTCATTAGGCACTTTAAGGGATTGCATAACTGTACTTATAACTAATGTATGAGTACTGAAAGACTGATTCCAAGCCTCAGGTCTTTATTATACAATCACTTACATATGCTATCAGTAACACACAGACCCCTCATTCTTCTGTATTTAATCCAAAGGCCCTGTGGTGCTCTGACAACTGTTTGCCTGTTCCTCTTGGATCTTTCCTTTTGTTACAGGCAGATCTGTCCTTAATCAGCACTTTGCTCAGATGGGTGGTTGGACCATTCTTTATATCATGAAACTGTACGCTCCACAGTAAAAACTCAAGCCAGAAACAATAAACATCACAAACACATGTTTGTTTACCCGCCAGGCAGCACAGAACATGTGGATGTGGCATCATAAACCGGTGATACTGAGATGTTGAGAGCCTGCTGCTTGCGGGAAATGGATTAGTTGCAGATTCAATGAAAGTCCTATTTTTTTTTTTTCTTCCTGAGACTAAAAGCCTTTAAAATCATCCCTCAAAGGCATGTGTGAAACCGTTCTTTCTGACTGTAAAACGGACGGTGTTCTCGTGACAGTGTTGAACTTTGACGCTCATTTCTCACCCTTTAACTCCTCCGACCTGTGGAATACGAGTCCCATGGGTGTGTTGTAAAGCAGAGGGAGGACATACAACAAAAGGTCACAAGGAGAGCATGAACATCACACACACTTAACAAAACTCAAGGACCTCTCAGCAGTGTGATGAGACATGCTGTCTGCCATGGACGCTTCAGAGTCTGGGTTGAATAAGATATGGTTAGAAATAACTACATGTTGTAAAGGACAGTGTGGGGCCAGATTACTCCATAATGACAGAATATTAAAATAAGTGCTGGAAACATGCTCAAAAATATAAAGGACCAATCAGTGTTTAAGGGCTGGAACTGTGAGTAGAGCTACAACAGGAGTATGTGTAAACCAACATGAGTAAGCAAAAAGTAGCAATATAATTTCGAAGTAAGAGTCCAGAGTTACAAGTTAGTTTTTGGCCTTATTGCACATAATAAATACTAAGACAGCCTAAAGGTGTGTTCACACCGGACACTACTCGAACTACCTTGGCGATCACTCTCCATGCAAAGTCAGTGTACAGCCGCGATGGGGCGGGGCTAACCCTCCCGCGATGCGTTTGCTGCGTACAAGACGATCACTTCACTCGTCGCGCGATGTCAAAGTAAAAAAAAAGTTGATCTTTTCAGGCGATGTCGTGTGTGCTGTGCGGTCACAGCCAATCAGCAGTAAGTGCGTGTGTGACGGTGCCTGTGACAGACAGTTTTTCATCCGGACTACGGAGGAACAACTTATGTCCAAGTGGGAAACATTAGTCAGTGAGGACATTAGTTCCGCCTCGACGGACCGCGGGAAACTCACAGATAATGCTGCTGTCGGGCATCAGCTGCAGTGTTTCGTGGTTGATAAGTAAATGAAAAGGATACAGCTGGAATAATGTCCGCTTATACATCCTATTACATGATTTATGATATGATTGCGGTGAAACTCGAGCGGATGTGACGTCACCAAGCAACGGCCCATGGCAACGGCGACCATAATGAGGTGTTTGTGGACGCGCGACGCTACGTCAGTGGGCGACGCGAGTTTGGTAGCTGTTTCTCTTTCGGTGTGAACGCAGCATAATAGTGAAAAAGAAATCTTGCAAATATGAAGAATAGTTATTGTAAATAGTTAGAAATGTAATATTGAACCTAATTTTAAAGGCAATGTTGCAAACAATGTTCAGAGTTACAGTGTTCACAGTGTTTCATGTCATACAAAAGTGAACATTACACTTTAAATAAAAAGTAATGACAGAGTTCTGACTTGTTTCTGGAATAAAAAAATGCAAACTACAAAAAAATGCACTGGACATAAAAAAAAGTGTGATTTTAAATGTAGATGAAAATAAATTTTGCCCATGTAATGAGCTTTGTCATGCTTGATATGAACCTTGCACATGGTAAAAGTGAACAACCTCATAAGAAACAAAGAAATATTGCACATGATAAAAAATGATATCACAATGATAGAAAGTAACGGTGGCCATTTGATGAAAGTAACATGGTATGTGTTACAAAATGGACAATGCCCATGTAATGAATCTAAAGCCACATGATTCCAATAGCTATGATGCTCATAATATGCAAAGTACTACTCCAGGTAATACAAATGCTTTTTATATGAACATTTTCTTGAAAATATAACAGTTTAGCACGTTCTTAATGAAATGTTTTGTAGGAAATAAAAATAATTCGTATGACACAAAGGCTATTTGCCAGATGATATAAATATGCTATTGCACAGGGTTACCGGTGACTCAGTGGGTTACTTTTGTGCCATGTGTCAAGACTCTTGCAACGAAAAGTGGCATTTGCCCTAATGTGAGTGTAATATGAAAGAAAACTGAAGGTGAAAGGCCATAATACAAAAAACAATATGGGACATGATA
This sequence comes from Scarus forsteni, assembly GCA_036419115.1. Lineage (NCBI taxonomy): Eukaryota > Metazoa > Chordata > Actinopteri > Labriformes > Labridae > Scarus > Scarus forsteni. The sequence goes on along the minus strand of JAZDUH010000341.1, from coordinate 29,139,539 downwards.
TTATATTATTGCACAGGACACAACAGTAGTATTACACATGACAAAAAGGACTAAGATTATGATATTAAAGTGTTGCTGCACCTGATACAAAAATTACATAGCATACGTTACAACAGCATAATGAATAGTTGGATTATATTGTTAACATTGAATAATGTTGCACATGTACAATAAACACTTAACACATAATAACACACATAACACATAATAAGACAAAATACTGTGCATAATGCAGTATGAATTTTACACATAAGACATGAAACATTAAATTTACCATTTACAATGACGTTGCACCTGACATTATAAATGTTGCACATGATAAGACACAAACATTGTACACAATACAGTGGGAATATAACAGATGATATGAAAAATAACATTGCACATGTATGATAGGAGTTCATTGAAGTGCTAAAAACTTTGCACTTTATATAAAAAGCAACAGTGCACATAATATAAAATGCAACACAAGAAACAAAAATTATCATTACACAAATTAGAATAACATTGCCATAATACTTCTGGAACATGAAATAAAAAATAGTGTTGCACATGAAATAATAGTCACTAAATACATGACTTGAAAAGGTCACATTGCGCATGATGTACTGCAATTAATGGTTCAGAAAGGAACATTTTTTGCATGAATACCAAACTGCATGATACGATGTTCAAGATTGTCAATTAAATGTTATCTTCACGTTAATTTTGATATTGCCCACAAAATAAGATTTATTATTGCACATAATGATATAATGAATATCTCCGAACAGCAAGATTTTAAAATATTATCTCGCACATGATTGGAAGTTATATTTCTCATGACAAAGTAGTACTGCTTGTGGTTTTGATTTTAAAGATATTGCATATGGAATAACATGTATTACTGCATTTGAAATGAGAAAAGGTTTGTTTTCTGTAAGATTTTAAAAGTTAAATTTCAAAATATACATATTAAAATGCATATATTCCTGGATAGATCCCATCTGGCGTGTCAGCGGTTTCAAGTCCCACTCTGAACGCTAACACCTCCTCTTCTGTTGCTATGAACACTGTCAACAAAAGCGCACCGCTAGTTAGCATTAGTCGTGGGCTCTGTTTGTTGTTCCTGTGAAACCAGCTGTTAGTCTCTCTCCTCTCCATTCTTCTCTCCTTGGAGCTCCTCGTCCGTGTACTCAGACTCAAACGGTGCGTCGTAGTCTGACTCTTGGCACCAGATATAATAGCTTCTGCCATGTTGCCAGCAAAATCGCTTTCGCTTCGCTATATTTTTTCATATATGTGCGCGACACAAGTAGGTACAGTTGACCTACCTTTTAGTCGTAGGCAGTGCGCTGAGCAACATGGCAGAATATTTATTCAATGCTTCACGTCAGTCAGACTACGCATTTAATCGGGTTTGAGTCTGAGTACACGGACGAGGTCCATGCTGACCCACCTGAAAGGGAGTAGATGACGAACAGCTGGCTTCGAGAACAACAAACAGGATAACACTGGCGATGGATGAACCATAAATAACTAGCAGAAATAGCGCGCTGTTGACAGTGTTGCGCTTATAGCAACAGAAGAGGAGTGTGTTCAGCTGCTCAGAGGACATAATCCGCTGACACGAATGGATCTTAAACCATTTAACAGGCGTCTGACTACTTCTGGAGGATTTTCATATACCGGCTGTCTAAAGAGCGAGCGATTTTGCAGAGATTATGTCCCGCGCTGACCTTCGTTGGACCCCGAGAGCTACATCGGTTGGATCTAACCAGCTGTCATAAGGACTCCAGCGCTGCACGATGTTTGTCTGAGTGAGTATATGAGCATGCACAAACCTAAAAATAAGGTCCAGGTGTCAAAATACCGGAGTTTCCCTTTAAGTCAGACATCTTATTTCTTTTTCATTTTTTTGTTTCTCCCCAGTAACCTTTTGACCTTATTCTCTCAGAATTTGATAATCATCTTAATCTGGTCCACTGCCCAAGCTTGTCTGTTCTCTTATCTAAGTGTACATCCAAGTATAAGAGCATACTTTCCATCTCTGGCACCTTCACCTCTCTGTGTACTAAACGTGCACAAGGTCATCTCAATGAGGATCACAGGGGTGTCTGTCTTCATCCCTATCTTGAGCCCGTTCTGGCAGAGGCGACGAGGCACGTGTGTGAGGGCAGATTACTCCCACTCGTACAAACCTCCCACGCCTGACTGGGAGTGTGGGAATGTGTCATTTGATATTATACCTCCTGCAGGACTTGTGAGGACAGGGAAGACAATCCAGAAGAAGGGGGTGTGTGCCCCGTTCTGATCAGTGCAGATTAAAGCTGACAAGTGATATTTTACAGTGTACCTCTGCATTCTGCTGCACAGAGTCGTTCACATCTTTACAGTGAAGCCGGGTCTTGTTTTAGCAAGCCACTCTCATATGGCCAGCAGACATTGGAACTCATACTATGTGTCAATTAAAATTCTTGAAAAAGAAGCAACAGCTGCTCAGGTGCTGCAACCTGCCTCTCCAGCTGCAGTGGAAACGTCCTCATGGCTGTCTCAGACCTCAACCTGAACCAACACCACTGTGATAATTTATATCACCACCACTCACTTCATACTGAATCAAAGCCAAAGTCAACCGGAGCTGTTTTTGGCAGTTTGCAATGACCCAGCACTCCATTAGAACACATATGAAGGTGTTTCTTTAATTTGGGGATTTCCTTTAATATAATTCTGCATGCTGCAGCATTAGTTTTTCCAGTATGTAAGTGCAGCACATGATTTATTGCAATCTTATTGTGCAGTATTTTTACATTAGATACCATCCAATCTGGTCAACATCCAAGTGAGAATGACTAAACTTTCACTTTTAAGAAGTGACATTCTGGCAAAAACCTGAAGTTAGATTGAAAAAGGAAAATATTAACATCTACGACTGCCAAAGCTAAATCAAACTTGTCTGGCCGTAGCTAGTCTTTATTATTAGTCTAAAGGTCCTTTCACTCTGTTGGAGCTCCTGCCACTTTAACAACCGTTCCCACAAAGGCCCAGCCTGCTCTGACTGGTTGTCCTGTTAACCCTGTGGGGATTGAGCAGTTCAGCACTATGTTCCCAAAAACGCTGCAATCATTCCAAGGTCTAAGCTAGTGGTGTCCAAACTGTCGCCTGGGGGACAATTGTGACCCACAGGCTACTTCTAGTTGGCCCACAGCAATCAATAAGGAGAAATGAAATTTTTCCTACTGTAGAGTATTTAGCTTTCATTCATCCACTAAACAATGTCAAATGGATTATGACAATAACTGGCAGCACAAATCACACTTATTCCTCTTTGTGCTCAGTCTCCTGGTTTATTCTACAACCAACCAAGCTAACGGACCCTTTGTCAAGCCCTGCCCATGATAGAAAGGGATCTTTTATCAAGGCCTGCACTCCTCCTTACTACATTAGACTGCAAGAACAGCACCAGGAAGCTCCATCTTTTTAGATATCCATGTTGATTCTCTGATGTGATGTTGCTTTTTCAGTTCATGTTGTGTTAAAGCTCTGCAGAAAGGTGGGGTGCAGGGTATAGTGGGAGCTCCACATACACACAAAGGGCTTCTCTCTCTTTCCAGCTCCACAGATACTTTTTGTCCACTATAACCTCTTTTAACTCTGATGCAGGCACAGAGGGGGGATTATTTGCCCACCATAACATTGCCATGACATTCAAAGTGAAAGTAAACAACACAGGGGTGTAAAACATCCTTTTAAGAACGAAAGAATCAGCAGTTTAATGGTTAAAAAATTTCAAAACTTAATTGTACCAATAAATAAATTTGCAACCTTTATAGATTTGATAATACGTAAGATAAGCTTTGAGTACTGCCTGTATGCATTTCCTAGAAAACCAGATGGACAACTCATAACGGACAACCTCCACAGAGTTTATTTTATAATCCAATTTTTCCTGTTCTTCCTGGCCGATCACACAATATCCACATCTAAAGCAATCCATCTGTTCAAGTTTGCTCACTGTAAACCTGATCCCCTTTGAGGACTCCAGATGAAGTCCAACATTTTGTCTTGGATGTCTTTGTGGACTCATAATTTCCACTTTGTAGTCCCATAACAGAGTCGTGTGACAACACCTCAAACCCAGGCTGCCTGACCATCACATGCTCTCCAAACCACAGAGGTCTGGCTTTCTTAAAAAGCCCTTCAGAGTCTATTAAGTCATCCAGTTAGCAGAAGAAAGAGGGAAGACTTAAAGACCAAAAAAGAGTGGAAGTAAGTGAAACCTGTAGTCAAAAGGGTAAAATGAGAAATGCAGGTAAAAATTAGCATCAGAGCTATAGGAAAATTCTTGGTTCTGGTGGGAAATATAGTTGAATCTAAGTTTTTCTTGATCTTTTGGTCCCCATTAGCACCACTAATCCCATTTCAGCTCTGAGCTGGAGGGCAGGATTTCAGAGTCGAGTTACGTAATTATCCATAAGCTCTCTGTTTGCTTTTCGGAGCCTTTATCAGCCATATCATTTAGATAATATTTCTTTAACCGATGAGTCTAAGTATAACCAACTAGGGTAATTCCCTTCCTTCTCTTCCCTTTCCTGACTCTTTAGTGGAGCAACGTGAAAACATGTGAAAAAGGTTAATGCAATATCCTAAATCTGACATATCCCCAAGCAGATTTTCTCATGTGTTTACGTCAAAATCTGTCTTCTGTGCTGACAAATCCTGTTTTTCTGTCACACTACAACATCTGTCTTATCTGCTCAGACAGATAGTGCAAAAAAAAACCTATGGGGGAAAGGAAATCAAACACGAAATCCACAACCTCTCAGCCCTTATCTTAATAAATCGCAGAGACTTCACAACACATTGGGGTGACACAGTCCTGAGTCCAGAGTCATTCCTGGAATCTTGGCCAGCCTAACAAAAATGCGAGTAGATTTTTCCACTGCCATGCTCATGGAATTCAAAGTTGGAGAAATGATCAATGCCTCTAAGAAGGCTGATGAATTTCACACCCTGGTCTGTTGCCAATAAATGTAATCGAGCAGCAACAGACAAGTATTGATTGCATGGCTGCATTCAGGTAGAACGATGATTTTTCTGCTAAAAATGAATAAACATTTGCAACAGATGCTTCCATTTAATACTTACAAATAAAACTATGCTGATGATTGGCTGATGTGTGTTAGTAATAAGACTCTGTGCTGATAGTTTGTTGATGTATATTTGGCCTTTCTCTGTGCTAATGATATGCTGATGTTTGTTCCTACTTTCTGTCTGCTCGCTATCGAACAGCTACAGCTGTGATACAGATGTAGTTTGATAAAATGTAAGTAATTAATACAATAAACTTAACTCTGCCCTGGCAATAATATTTGATGATAATTCAAAGCATTATCGAGCAAACTGCTGGGCCAAATATCATGGAAAACCATTCTAAGTATTATTTAGGATGCATGTTTCACACAGAAGTATCTCCAGTCAAAGTGGGTTGGGTTTCATGCTCTGTTTATCCCACTCACAGTGAGATCTACTTTAATAAAACACCTCTCCCTGCGTATACTATGCAACACCTCATAGATTAAAAACACTCCCAAGAGATATTCTCTAAGTCATTCGTGTTTAAATGTTATAATTGCAAGTTTAAAGCATGGGTGCTGTACCTGTATGTTTTAATCTCATAAAAAAATGGCTGCTTCTGACCGAAATGTTTTCACAAAAACTAAAATGACCTTTTTAAATATCAATATTTTTTCTGAATCGGTAGTTAGTGTGTAGGGGGCCTCTTGTCAAGGTGGCTGTCTTAACTATACTGCCGCTGGATCCTCACTAGAGACCAACATGTATGTATAAACTTTGTGCCATTCCACAGAAAATATCATTATATTGTATTAGATGAAGACAATTTCACCCCTCTGTTGGAACTGATGTGGAGGATCATCAGTGGGATCAGATGGGCTGACTCTGGGGAGATCAAATCTGACTGTGTTTTCCACATCCAAAGAATCAGTAAAGTATTCGCTAATCCATACAGCAATCATGTCTTGTGGGGCCTGTGACATGTTACCAACCTTGCAGTGCAGCTAGATTTGCCTTATTCAGTGTCCATGGTCAGGTAGATCTATCTTGCAAAACCTCAAGTTGGAACAATTGAGCCAGGGCTGCAGATGCACTGACCAATAAGCTTGTCCTTAAAGACAAAGATGTGAGAGCTATAAGTTTGTCAATAGGGAGGAGTGACTGCAAGCCTTTAAACAGCAATGATGCTAGCTGCAGTGACAGCTTCATCTTCTCTTGCAACATATCTTTATTAAATGAAGAGAAAAAGAGCAATTTCTTGCTGGAAAATATATTTCTCTACCTCCATTGACATGTTTCTGTCAAAAGTTTGTTTCATAAATAGGCTCCATTCTGTAGTTCACTTTTCTGCCAGAGCACCCACCTGCTACATCATCTAACTGAATGAATCTGACAGAACAAATATTTCATCATCATTTCGATAATACACTCCCCAAACACTTTTAAAAGTTGTTGCCTGGATGTAGTAGTGAAATATATCTTATGACTATATAGAACTGTCTATCTGGTTTCTCATGTTAATGAAACTAAGGTATTTCCTCAAACCACTTGTCTTCAAGCACTCATCATATTTGAACCTCTTCACCTAGCAACAGAACAATAACAGTGGTGATATCACGATGGCCATGGATCATAAAGTCAAACAAAAAGCAACAATCTCCATTTTCAGAAATGAGAGTAGGTACCTAATATCTTGTGGGAACAGTAAAAGTTGCTAAATTATTTTAATAGGACCATTGTATTGGACTGACCAAATAACATTTGCGTTGGTCTCTAATGCAGCAACCTTGGAGCTTAATACTAGCCACAGGCAATTTAATAGTCTCTTGAAAAGATAGCCAACATTTTTGGCTTTCAGTGTTCAAATTGCTCATTGTCGGACTGAAAAGACTTCTGTTTCCATATGTTGCCATTGTTTACAGTCCGAGTGAGTCTTAAAAAAGCAGTGATAAAGTTGGCGTGGAGAGGCAATGCAAAGGGATTGTATACTGTGCTTCGGTGAAGGTATGTGTTAACTTAAGCTACATCAGACCTGAATGAGCAGAAGATGTTGGTTGCATCCCTTATCTTTGTCTTTTGACCTTCACATGGTCTTTGGTTCTATATACAATCAAAAAACACTTCTCTACTCAACCAAATAATGCCCAGTACCAAAATTAGGTCCTTTGCGAGGCCTTGTATTTTCACACATTTATTTGGCAACCTGTTAATGAAAAGGAGTTGTACCAACTATTAAGTACCACCCATGAGGTCCTTTTACAGAAAATAATAGATTAAGATCTTCAGGTTTAATGGTTTCATTCCTCTTTAAAAATCAACGTGCAAAATCCACTGGCTGAACCACTCTTCTGGATACTGGCTCATTCTTTTGGTCAGTGTGTAAGCGTTTTAGGTGTTTACAAAGTAGAAAGTAAGATGTCCCATATCTTCTAATCTAGATATAGTCTAAAAGAGTACACAACGTCCTGTACCCACCTTCCAGCGAGCCCTCGTCTGACAGGTTGACTTTGTTGATGAATCCATTTGGGATAAATTGGCTGTGACGGATGTTCTCATGTCTCTATCTGGATGCGTTGCACTCCCATAGGAGATCAGTGAGACATGCAGGCTTTGTGTTGCCCCAAAGAACCATGCCAGGGAAAAACAAAGAGGCCATGGCGGTCCATTGAGCGTCTGTATTTACACAAATCAGAGCAACGAGCTGATAAGAGAGCACAGCAGCAGAGAGGGAAGGTGCCTTAAATCAGTCATGGTATGATAGTGTATTACAGCTTTTTGATCATCCTAAACATCTAAAACAGCATTCATATCCGTGTCTCCCTGTGTGGCCTGAACTGTTGAAAAGTAACTGAATAACATCCCATTAGTTATTTCTATGCCACAGAGATCCACTAATTCAGTGCTTTTTTATTCATTTCCGAAGATGTTTTTTCCCTTTTGTCATTTTCTCTTTTTTGATTTATTTCCTCTTTTTGAAGAAACCACACACACAGATGCATGTCATGTTTTTCCAGATGCCACCAAACAATGGCTCCATTCTTGGCAAAGTTCCCTCATACAACATCAATTTAATAAAACACTGAGCTGTTGCAAACTCTGTACTTTGAATCCTTCTTCTTAACTCCCTTTGTTTTTGTCTTTTCTCTCTTTCTCTGACAGCAGTTGGTGTGATTTGGGATCACAAACCAGCTACTGTTTGTTTAAACTGAGCACATGCTGAAATAAAGTGCTGGTGGTCCAAAAATGGTGACCAAATTCTTTGCTTTATGCAATTTGTAATCTCTACTTTGAATGACATCTTAATTCTCAAAGGATTCTTACATAACAGACTCAAGCTTTTACTTGTTCAGTTATTATTGAAGGTTTCCACAAGACATTGACAGTCACCAGTTAGGGCTTTGGAAATATCTTGTTTTGATTGTATTTTACGGAAATAATAGAAATAACCAAAAGTGACTGTAATGCAACTCACACTCAAAAATTGTATCTTTCATCTCTGCCTATGTTCCTTTGTGTTAAAGCTAGGGTCTGCGATTTGATTTAGATACACTTTTTTTAATTCTCGTTAAAATGGTCTTTATGACCCGATGGTAATCAACTCATAATGTGTTCTTAAAACAGAGCGAAAAATATCTGCTATCTACAGCAGGAGTAAAACAGGGAAAACACCAACCAATAATCATGCCGGGATACCTGTTTTTAAACCAATCAAATCCCGTCGCCATTCTGCCCGCCTACTGCGCGTGCATTTTCCCGGCGTGCACAGACTCGATGCGTGTAGCCGAGCTCATCCGTATCAGAGTCCGCCGGAGAATGCTTACCTTTCAAGTTTTGTCTTTGAAAATAAGGGAAGCCTGCCGTGATCCATCCCACAACCCCAACCAAGCTCCAGTATCCCTCACATTTTAAGACAGATTTACAAGAAATCTAAAATAAACTCTTAGTTTTTCTAAGTTTGTTCTGCTGCTCTAATCTCGCGATAGCTGCCACCCAGGCTACTGTAGGTGGACGTTCACGCAAGGCTTTTTCTTCTTCTTTGGTTTTATAGCGGTTGGCATCCAGCATTTTGGAGCATTACCGCCCCATTCCGGCTAGAGACAGAGCTCAGTTTGGAGAGGCAGAGGAATGTTTTTATTATTATATCCTCACACGGGAGATTTACGGGAGAATACTGATACAGGAGGACGGCAGGAAAGAGGATAAAATACGGAAAATACGGTAGTTTCATGTCCAAAACGGGAGATTTGACAGCTATGTGGAGAATGGCAGAGGAACTACCTACACCCTGATCAACATGGGCTGTGAGTACGAACAAACTTTACATGTTTGTTTGGTGTTTTCTTACCGCTGACTGAGACATGACTTGGTGTAGTGTAAAACAAACACGTTGTGCTGACGGTTTGGAGTTGAATCAGTCTTCTGGATATATCAGCCGCGCGTGCATGTGAGCGGGGGGGCAGGGGTGGGGGAGGCTAGGCGGAGCCCTGAGGAGATGCTACCTTTCATATTCATGCTAGTTTTCCAAAAATGCCGACCCCAGCTTTAAAGGATAAGTTCGGTTTCTACAGCTTTCACATTGTTTATAGAATAAAGTAGAACAATATACTCACCCAGAAGGCTTTCCTGATCCAAACAGTGCTTCGGGAGATATTTAGATCCAAAATCGAGCGGCATATCGAGCGGACATCCGTATAATGGTAGCACACAAGGCATGTATAGCGCCGCTCCTAAAACTGCATTAATCATCCAAAAACTCATTAGTTTCACCAATATTTCATCATGGTCCGCTCGCGCTACCCCTCCAAGACAGTCCGGTGTCGCTCCAGACATGTCTTTGTGACTGTGCTGACCTCTGAACTGAAAACTTTCTTTACGGCTGCCGCGCACGCGCAGTACGGCTTCCTCCTTTCGATGAGCTCCTTATCTGTAAACTCTGGCTCGAAACTGTAAGGACACCCATCATATTTAAAGTTCTCGTCCACAACATCTTCATCCGATAGATATTCGTCCATTTTGCATAAAACTGGAAGAAGAAAGTCATTGTGTATCCGGCGGTCTTCCACTGAAACAATGAGCCATACTACGCATGTGCGGAGGCAAACGTAAACAAAGTCTTTAGTTCAGAGGTCAGCAAAGTCACAAAACATAGGCCTACTGTATTCAATAATCTGGAAAGCCTGATCACTGCTACAATGAGGTATGGCTTTTAAATCGCAGATTTGTGGAATTAGCAACAAGCGAAATGTGCAGGTAGCTCACCAATGAAATGTGCCAAAAATCCCCTGCAACCGAGTAACAGTATTATTTGGGTCAGCCCTGGTACCATTTTCAAACTGAGGATCATGTTCAAAGAGAAAGGTGAAGACCACAACAGACCCTCAAAGTGGATGTCCCAGAAAGCCAACACTCAAAGAAGACTGATTCCTAACCCATGCTTTCTTGAAGAACCACAGGCTTTTTCGAGGGAAGAGGGGCTTCAGTGCTCTCCCACTTAGCTGTGTTGCTCTTTTAGGGATTGTTTAATTCTTGCTTATTGCACCTTGTTGTAAACTTTAAACTTTTTTGAGGAGTTAAATTGCATTTGTCTTTAGCCTAACCTTAACCAATCATCAACTTAGCTTACAGGGTTTTGTTCTGGGAAAAAACTTTAAACAACTTTAGTTTTATGGGTAATGGAGCCATCCAAGGAGAATGACACACACCTCAATAGCAGAAGAGGGAGTTGCTGGTTTGGCGGAGTGGTTGGCAACCAGACACAGCCTACGTGCATGATTTTTCCAGCCCAGGTTTGAGTCCAACCTGAGGTCAGTTAGCAGAGTGTCCTCCCCTGCTCTCTCGCCCCCTTTCATGGCCTTGTCCAATGTCTCTCCCTCTCTCTCTGTCCGATCAATAAAAGAAAGAAATAATCTTTAAAAAATAGCATAAAAAGAGTTAGTTTGGAAGATTATTATTTGACAGGGCAAGTGGAAAAGGCTGTGGAGCTAGATTAGCTTCACTTAAAACTAGCAGCTACCTAGCATCCCCAGTTTACTCAATTATAGCCAAACATTAACACAGTAAAAAAAAAAAAAGACAGAAAAAAGAAAAACTGTACATAAATTAAGTTCAGTGAAGTATAAACCTATCTTAACAGTTATGTAGCCAGTCTGGCTAGATATTATTCAGTGTCATATTTACTGCAGAAAGCTAGCCTATCTTAGCCTTGTCAGCAAACAACCTGTCATAGCTTGCTGTAGTCTTTTTAGGAGATACAAACCTATTAATTGATTGTAAATATAATGAAGCAATAACCAGGGAAACTCTGCCCAACTTAGCCTAAACCTGGCAGCAACCTTGATAGCCTTATTTGTTGAAGACGCTAAGGGGAAGAGTGGTAAAATTTTCATTTAAAGCAGTGAAGTGAAGACTGTATGAGAAAATATTCTTTGCTATATCTTAGTTTTAACGAAACTTGCTTGGCTCTGTCCAAAGTTTAAGCCAGGGCTATAAACTCTTGAGCTCAATGATTAATATCCTTTATCTTAATTGATTAATCCGTACTCAGGGGCGGTCAGGCGGAGAAATAATCCAGATAATAAACCCTTTTAAATCCTTCTTTTGACCTTTAGCTATACAAAGTTATGATAACAGTCCTCTGGCTGAAGCTTTATGTTAAGCATACAGGCACATGGTTTCAATCTCTGTAATAGGGGTGCTGATAAGTATTTTCCCAAATGTAAGTTATTTAAGCTTTTGTGGCAGTGTAGATATGGAGCTGAAAATAAAATGAGGTTGGTTGAAGAAGAAAAGCAGATATGAAAGCTTGAGTAAAAAGAAAGGGAGTGGACAAACATAGGGGAGATATATGTCCTCCAGCGCTGATGCCTGACTGTTTGTGTATACACTGTGAGAGAATAATGGTATTAAGTATGTGCCATATCCAATTTTAGCTTGCTATAATGTGTCTGTTTGCATACATCACTGATAAATGGGGCTTTTACTTTCCACCGACTATTATCTAATGGTCTAAGCATGGCTGTATGTGAGGTACTAGAGAGATAATTTGCTGTATGGAGATATCAGCCAGCCGTATGTAAACAATAGCCTATCGTCCATTCCTTAGTAAAACAAGAGAGGGAGGGATGGGCCAGTGTGGGCTTCTTATAGAGGGCTGGAAAAGTGAAAATATGAAGAGGGGACAGGGGGGATTGGGTGGTTTTGGGAAGGATATTTAAGAGCATCAGGAAATAACGATGGTCCCTCAGCGCTCCTCAATAACCTCAACCAGGACAGGAAGCTGCTCTATCAATCACCATCAAGACAGCTCCCTCTCCTCTCTCTCTCTCTCCTCCTCGGGCATTAAACCCTGCAAACGCACCGGTGCAGCTGCTCCAAAGCAGCCTGCCTCCCATTTACATTCCTATCTGTCTATGAGCACACACACAAGGACATATTTTGCAAATACACCCAGCTGAGGTTGAGCCAACAACGTAATTACAGGACGCTCCAAACCAGCAGGACCCCTGGCTGATGTAAAGAGAGAAGGTTGACAAGGAGAGAGGAAACAAAAAGCATAAATTCCAGGAGGTTCTCTCAAAGTTTTTGTGTGTTTTCATGCTGGAATCTCATCAAGGGATATTATTTTGTTCATAAGTCATGTATGTTGGGTATTGTCACAACCCAAAACTCAATAATGTCATGCTACATCACGACCTCCAGCGGAAAGGGTCACCTTGCTCTATAGATGGTGATACCATGACTGAGTGTATGTTGCAATGTTTTGCAAATAATAGAAGTGTTACCTAAGCTTACCTGAGTGGGTGCAAAACAGCCCTATTTGTGCAACCATGTGCATCAAACCCCCACCACATAGGTTCATTCATGCTTGGCCTTGGACAGGCCAGCAGTGACAATCATCCCCAGGAAGCGTGCTCTCAGGAGTTGGTGGCTCAGGTTAGAAAACACAAACTGCGTATTGTATAACCTGAGACTCCAGCTTGACGCTTTAGGTATGTTATACATATTTTATTTTACGAGTCCATGTGGGCGACAGGATATGTTTGGGAAAGGCACCATCTTTAAAACACAGATCTGGCAAGACAATTACATGATTATCCCATCCATTACATTCATTACGGGCAAATCAGGGGCTACTGCTGCCGTGTAAAATATCAAACGGGAGCCACTTTGTAGAATAAACTCTCAGTAGAATTTGTTAAAAATGGAACAAAAATATAATTTCTTGCAGAAATGCTTTCAGTGTTGCTATTCGTTTTTTATTTCATAAAACTATAGCCCATATCTGACAAAACTGCTAGCTATTATGATCTATGCTTCCCACCTCTACCTGCTTTAAAGGATGCTAATTGGGTCCTGCTGCTATAGATTGTGCCAAGTCATCATAGATCAGAATTAGGGATGGAAATTGATAAGATTTTATCAATACCAATGCTGTTAACGATCCTGCTAATCGATCCAATTCTTTAACGATTCCCTTATCGATTCCAGCTAATTTTGCATGTGGGCAAATGGTCTGATTTTCAGTGGCAACAATGCCAAACATACATCACAGTATAGAAAACTGCTTCTGCAAGTTGCTGGTGTTTCCACTCACTTAAAGGAACACTACACCCAAACAACGATTTGGCCTCATTTTCTACTCGCCCTCATGCTGAACAACACTGTGGAGTAGTTTTGGAACATCTAGGATGCAGCCGGAGCGTAGAACAAGAAACAAGAACACAAGAAATCCCACATTCTGCTGACCCCTCTTGTGTCTGTCCACGGCTCCGTCGCTCACAGCAGAATGTGGGATTTCTTGTTCTACGCTCCTAGTTATTGCAGAGTGCGCATTCGTTTGTTTGGTCAGCCGCGGCTCCCGTAGGCACCCGTAAGTGTATCATAGAAATGCCAAGTAGTACTGTTTAGGCTATAAACATGTGCTAAATGATGTCGTTTCGAGTAAATGGTGGACGTTACCCGCTCAGGACACTTGGATTACAGCGCACGAGCAGTATGGAGGAATATTGCCGACTTTTTGTGGACTTTTAAGGACACTGTTTGTTCGGGCTCTTACCGAAGTCATGATATCAATGTCAGTGGACAGCGAGGATTCCCCCAGATCTCCGGCTGCATCCTAGATGTTCCAAAACTACTCCACAGTGTTGTTGAGCATGAGGGTGAGTAGAAAATGAGGCCAAATCGTTGTTTGGGTGTAGTATTCCTTTAAGGTTGTGCAGTAGGTGTAATTAAAATTAAGCCACAAGTCTGACGCTTCTGAACCCTGTCAATGGAATGGAATTGATAAGGGAATTGATTAGCAAAAAGATTAATGATATCGATTCTTTGATGGAGCTGTTAACGATTCTCAACTGGAATTGGTTTTCGATTCCCATCCCTAATCAGAATTTAGCAAGATGGATTACAGACTTTGAATCAGGTGGATCTAGCTGCTGTGCAAGGTTACATAGTATAGTGATGTTGCAAAACAACAACATCCACTCTGTCTCTTGCTGTCTCCAGGTCTTTAAAGTCTGGGCTTACTCTTAACATGTATGGCCCCCTTCATAAATATTTCTGTCCAGGACTTAGCCACCCTGGAGGCTTAAAAAACCGAAAGAGCTAACCACCACACCCTCCAATGTATACTTCTCTTCTTATACTGTCTTCTTAGAGCCTGCCACCATGCCAAGGGTTTAAAACAACACCAAATAAACCTTGAGGCCTTGTCATGACAGTGATGTTTTTTCTTTTCTGCAATACTTTGGTTTTCATTTACTAACATTAACAGGTATACTTGATTACATGGTGTTTCATGGTTCCTATTACAGGATTGTGCTCCCTCTCTCCCTCTCTCTCTCTCTCTCTGGCAAATAGAAGCCATTAAAAATAATGAGCTTTCCTCCACCTCCACGTTCTTTACAGCCAGTCCACAGATTCCTCCACTCTGCCACAGAGTGCTCACTGTATGCCGTCAGAGGTTTAACAGTTTGATTTTCTTAACTTTTACAGTGTGAGAAAAATTCCCAGTTGCGGCGAGTAACCAATTACAGACTCATGTGCAGGCAGTTTAGCACGAGTCCCCTGGTGTTGTGCCTAAGTGTGTTAAATGTCTGGTTGTTAGGTGGGTCGCAAACAGGGCAGGAAATTAAGATTTCCCACTGACTGGACAGAAAATAGACAGACATGGTGTTATTTTGGAAGCTGTATTTTTATGGCTATTTCTCAATGTATGTCAGAATAGATGGGTTGGATGTATGCTTAATTTGCATCCATATACATATATATACAGTATATATATGTTTCTTAATTCAAACAAGCCAAAAGTTTAACTGAAAGATTATAAGTCCATAATCAGAGACATTAAAATTAAGTATTTCCTGAAGTGTGATTTGGCCTTGAATGTATGACCTCATCTCCTTATGTTTTGATACCTAATCTGAGATCATAATATTTCCAGGAAGGCTGACAGAACACGCAGCCTGTTTTTTGTTACACAGACTCACTCACACCTCGGGGCGTTCAAGTGCAACTGCGGTTTGCTGATGCTGGCATCAGTGCTGCCTCAAACATCTGCTGATTTTCATTATTAAAAGAGCATTACCAATAGCCTGCAGTTTTATGCCTCCACGAGGTATACCAGTGCTGGACAGTGAAAGTGAAGAGTCTGGTTTGGAAGAAGGCCTGGCGTGGCTTTGTGGTTTGTGAACGTATAAACAAAAGGATAATCATTGGGCCAAAACTAAATTAATCATGAAAGTGGAAATATTTATCAGTTCATACTGTAGTGAAAGTGGACATCAGGACAAAGTTTACAGAAAAACTCGAAGTGTTCAGGAGAAATGACACCAAAGGGATGATCATGGGGACATATACATGAAACAAATGGTCAGATCAGCTTTGCACCATATTGTCAACAACTCTGCATTCATTTCTACCAACTGCTCTGCACCTCCAGCCAATGGGCTTAAACTGATGATGAAACAATAATAGGGTGTCACACCGGTATGTCTACTCTAGGAGTCAGGGGAATTAGCAGTTTTAGGGAACTACAGGCGCCACAAAGCGGGAAGAGGTCCTGATGCTGCTGACTTTTTTGGCCCTTTTCCATTAGCCCTACTCTACTCTACTCGACTCTACCCGGCTCTACTCTACTCACCTTGTGCTGCTTTTCCATGAGCCCCTGTTGCCTGCCCAACGGCATGCAGTCTCGCTTTAAACAGCTGAGCGGCACTGCGAAGACGTCATTTTGAGCCGACACAACAATCTGTGGCTTTTGGTCACAAACCGAGTAAAAAAGGAAAGCAGAAGAAGGCTGCAGGTGGCAAGAAGAAATAACCCTTGAGAAGCACAGGAGAGTTTTGGAAGCTATACAACAGAATGAAGCTGAGGACGAAAGCAATCGAGCTGCAAAGAAAAGACGTATGAGGGTAAGCTAGCTGTAGCTACCGCTAGCATACTAGGTCGTCGCGTTCATGACTCATCGATGACGACATTGTATGACCAATCAGTAGCCAGCAGTAAGTGACATCATCTTTTAGTATCGACTCAGTTCGCTTGGAACCAGAGCGGAGTAGGTACTAGAACTAGCTTGTTTTAGGAGGTACCAGGCCAGTGGACACATGCTGCAAATCGAGTAGGGCCAAGGCGTGCTAGTGGAAAAGGGCCATTTGTCTTGTTCAAAGAAGTTCCCTGTCACACCAAAGAGACATGCTAAAACACAGTCAACTGCAAATAAAGCTTTAAAAGGCAAAATGTGGGCTCTTTATACTATGATAAATGTGTCTTCATGTACGGATGTACATCATACAAAGACTGGAGAAAAACATGTCCTTCAGATATTACATTCACAAACAATTTATGATTATGGTGTCCAGTGACTTTGAATTTTAACTTAAGACCTCCAGAATTAAGAGAGTGTTTTCAGGAGTCAGAAAAAATATTGGTGCAATTTTTGAAGAAAATGCTTTAGCGTATTTGAGAAATCACATTCACAAGTACAGCTTTGGCGGACATACAACAACAACAACATTTGTATGGCACTTTTAAAAGCAGGCATTTACACAGTTTTCTGACATACATGCAGAAAACAAAAGGATAAAGAACCTGAATACAATATAACTACTGTTGAGTGCAGAGGCATAAAACAGAAACTGATTTTCTTTTGATTCTGTAAATGAAAAATATAATATTTACTTCAAGCCATTTTATATTTCAACTGAAACTTTATCATTTATGTTGACTGACCCTCCAAAGATGTCACTTTCTGCTTCACACACACTGTGATCATTGTGTAGATATTTCTGCTCTACATATGATTTGCCCTGTGTTGCTCCCTCGGTGCTGCGGCGTTACTTTACCCATCAATCAATCTCATTTGGCAGAGCATTGTTTGTTTTATGTTTCCGCTGGTCGATAGCTCAGCTGCTGTTATTAGGTCAGTGGATCTGACACATGCAGGCTGCTCACATGTGGGACACCGACTCAGGCCACTAAGTGGGTAACAGAGCAGCCTCTGGGCAGCACAGAGCGCTCTGCTGGTTTTATTCTTTAATGACGCTAGCTAAAAGGTGAAAGGTTAAGACCTGATCAGGGCACATGTGTCCAACCATGCATGCTCTTTGTCTATTATGGTCAGGTAAAGCATGACTTTTGTTTTAAGTATGCTTTATGAAACCTTTTAAAGGAGACAGTTTGTGCTTTCTAGGGATGAAATGATGTGGTCATAGCAACGGCTGGTTCTAAAGACGGATGCATGGTTTTATATTTTTCAGTTGTACAAAGATGAAGCCAAAATACCCCAGAACAGTTGGGACCTGGCTGGTTCATCCAGTGTGTTGATTGCCTCTTCTTTAATCCATCCAAACACAAGTTAAACTTAACAGTAAAATAAAAAAGATCCATTGAGTTGAAAAATTCCAGAAAAGAGAGAAAAACAGATGCATGAGTCTTTTTAAACCAAACACTTAAATATTTTTGACTCTTGTTTGAACATTTGTTATATTTCCTTTTGCCTCAACATCTCTGCTGTGTAAATGTGGTCTACACAGCACTGCAGGTACAGCATTTGGTAACAAGGGTGTCAATCACAGTCAACCAAACATATATCTTATAAATATATAAACATCAGAAATAAATTATTGACTAAGAATTAGCAAAACATGTTTGTGAAAAAAGTATAAATATTTGTTTCAAGTTAAAAGTGCTTTTTTAAGCAAAGTTATTCATTATTTTCTTATTATCTTGAACCTTTTAAGATAATATTTTGAAAGCAAGAAAAGATAAAATGACCTTGACTTTTGGCATTGCTCTTGCTTTCTTTCCGCTCAGCCACCTTGTTCCATGTGATGTTTCTGGATCTGTTTGTCCTGTTTTTGCAGGAGCCTCTGCTGAGTTCAGTCCAGACGTGAAACTCACTTTTTGCTTACTCTTTCACAGGCACAGGCACGTCCACAAACCCACACGTGCATGTATGTTTTGGGGATATTCCCACATGCTCAGTCCAGAGTTGGTGTCTGTTGCTGGAAAAACACAGAACGTGCCGACCTGTCAATCAAATGTCTGCTGGACAGAGAGGCCAAAGGTGAGTGAAATGTTTATATGTCTAATCATGAAGCAGGAGCTGTGTGTTTGTCTGAGCTGTACACATTACCATAAAGTCTGAGGGGGGGTGATCAGACCGGAACATATCAATGTACACAGCAGCAGGAAATGAGGGTTATTAGGTAATCACACTGCAAGGACCACACTCTGCCCCACTCTGTGGTCACAATCATAATTTGCCTTTCATTATTTTCTACAAAACCCAAAACCAGAAGTTGACACGTTGTGTAAATCGTAAATAAAAACAGAATACAATGATTTGCAAATCCTGTTCAACCTATATTCAATTGAATACACTGTAAAGACAAGATATTTAATGTTCAAACTGAGAAACTTTATTTTCTTTTGCAAATAATCATCAACTTAGAATTTAAAGGCAGCAACACATTGCAAAAAAGTTGGCACAGGGGCATTTTTACCTCTGTGTTACATCGCCTTTCCTTTTAACAACACTCAGTAAACGTTTGGGAACTGAGGAGACCAATTTTTGAAGCTTTTCGGGTGGAATTCTTTCCCATTCTTGCTTGATGTACAGCTTAAGTTGTTCAACAGTCCGGGGTCTCCGTTGTTGTACAACAGTATTTTACGCTTCATAATGCGGCACACATTTTCAATGGGGGACAGGTCTGGACTACATGCAGGCCAGTCTAGTACCCGCACTCTTTTACTACGAAGCCACGCTGTTGTAACATGTGCAGAATGTGGCTTGGCATTGTCTTGCTGAAATAAGCAGGGGCGTCCATGAAAAAGACGTTGCTTGGATGGCAACATATGTTGCTCCAAAACCTGTATGTACCTTTCAGCATTAATGGTGCCTTCACAGATGTGTAAGTTACCCATGCCTTGGGCACTAATACACCCCCATACCATCACAGATGCTGGTCTTTGAACTTTGCGCCTATAACAGTCCAGATGGTTCTTTTCCTCTTTGGTCCGGAGGACACGACGAGCACAGTTTCCAAAAACAATTTGAAATGTGGACTCGTCAGACCACAGAACACTTTTCCACTTTGCATCAGTCCATCTTAGATGAGCTCGGGCCCAGCGAAGCCGGCGGCGTTTCTGGGTGTTGTTGATAAATGGCTTTGGCTTTGCGTAGTAGAGTTTTAACTTGCACTTACAGATGTAGCGACGAACTGTAGTCACTGACAGTGGTTTTCTGAAGTGTTCCTGAGCCCATGTGGTGATATCCTTTACACAGTGATGCTGGTTTTTGATGCAGTACCACCTGAGGGATGGAGGGTCACGGGCATTCAATGTCGGTTTTCGGTCTTGCCGCTTACATGCAGTAATTTCTCCAGATTCTCTTTTGATGATATTACGGACCGTAGATGATGAAATCCCTAAATTCCTTGCAATAGCTCGTTGAGAAATGTTGGTCTTAAACTGTTGGACAATTTGCTCACGCATTTGTTCACAAAGTGGTGACCCTCGCCCCATCCTTGTTTGTGAATGACTGAGCATTTCAGGGAAGCTGCTTTTATACCCAATCATGGCACCCACCTGTTCCCAATTAGCCTGTTCACCTGTGGGATGTTCCAAATAAGTGTTTGATGGGCATTCCTCAACTTTCTCAGTCTTTTTTGCTTTTTTGAAACATGTTGCAGGCATCAAATTCCAAATTAGCGAATATTTGCAAACAATAACAAAGTTTACCAGTTCAAACATTAAGTATCTTGTATTTGCTGTGTACTCAATTGAATATGGGTTGAAAAGGATTTGCAAATCATTGTATTCTGTTTTTATTTACGATTTACACAATGTGCCAACTTCACTGGTTTTGGGTTTTGTACTTTAATATTCTTCTGTCTCTGATTTTAACTAAACCCTGTCCACATTCAAATCTATGGAAGTGCAAGTGGTGAAAATAATTTCAATTTATCATATGAACTGCCAAAAACTGATCAAACTTTACCAGAAAACTTGGAGTTCATGGGTTGCTGTTGCTCATGGTGAGACACTGATTGAAAAAATCTGTTTTGGGACCCTTAAGAGAAAAGAAAACTAATAGCACCGGACCAGAGCAAGCCGTACTACTCCACTGTTTGATAGTGATTGTCTTCCATAACCCTTCATCTTCTTCCTCCATCATGTACTCTGATCACGATGAACACCTCTCAAAACTCCTGATTCTCCTATTCTTCCTCTCTCATCTCTCAAGCAAGATGTGCAGTGAAGTTGACGTCTTTGGTGCTGAAGTGGGTCAACATTTATCTATAGACCCATGAAACAGGATTAAGCCCTTGGATGGAGAGGTCAACCATGTTCTTCTGTACATCTATGGAGGAGCCATGATTGAGATATTGTTCTGTTATATGTATCTGAGGAGCAGAATTGGAGCAATTTTACTGGTCATTGGTTGTTTGAATCAAAGAGGAACGAGGGCTCCAACTCATGAGAACAGTGCAGTATCTTTTATTATGTATAATAATAGGCTTTAACCCTTGCATCTCCGCTGAGGGGGGTGGTGCTTGAAGTGGTGCATCTCGTTGTAAATAGTACCCTGTAATCTTTGTTAGGTCAGCTTTGTTTGGAAGCTTACTATTTTATCCATCTACAGAGGGCTCCAGGTCAGACACATTCCCTCTAAGGTTTAAATCCAGCCGTCAAGGTCTGGGGATTTTCTGACATTTTATGCTGTTAATCCAGTGAAATAAGTCCTTGTTATTATTTCCAAATTTGTAATAAAAAGTTTCCCTGATGCTGAAAGACTTGCATGTTGAGTTTTGAAGGAAACAAAGGAAACTTGTTGTCACCCTCTTGACAAATCAGATGAACTAAATTTTTATTATCTTGTTTGTTTGTGGGTTTTTCTGCCAGTGGCACCAATAAGTAGTAGCCAAAGTTCAACAAGAGACAAGAGTTCCTGTATCTTCCAAGTGCAGAGAAAGGGAAAAAAAGATGTCTTGAACATTATTATTCTTGATTGGCTCAAAGTTTTGCATGCATTTCTTTAAATAAAAACGAAAAGCCCAGCAGACCGAAATTAGCAAGTAGTTACAAGAGTTAAAGCTGGGGTTGGTAATTTTGGAAAAGTAGCATGAATTTGAATGTAGCATCTCCTCAGGACTCTGTCTAGCCCCTCCCACCCCTCCTCCAAATATGCCCCCCCACCCCCAACACCAAGTCATGTCTCAGTCAGCAGTAAGAAAACACAAAAACATTATCATCGTAAAGTTAAAAAAACAAACATGGAAAGTCAGTTAGTACTCACAGCCTCATGTTGATCGGGGTTAGGTAGTTCCTCTACCATTCTCCACATATCTGTCTAGTCACTCTGTCTCCCGTTTTGGCCATGAAACTACCGTATTTTACATATTTTATCCTCTTTCCCGCCGTCCTCCTGTGTCAGTATTCTCCCGTAAATCTCCCGTGTGATCATATAATAATAAAAACATTCCTCTGCCTCTCCAAACTGAACTCTGTCTCTAGCCTGAAGGGGGCAGTAAAGCTCCAAAATGATGGATGCCAACCGCTGTTAAAACTGAAGAAGAAGAAAAAGCCTCACAAGAACGTCCACCTGCAGTAGCCTGGGTGGCAGCTATCGCGAGATTAGAGCAGCAGAACAAACTTAGAAAAACAAAGAGTTTATTTTAGATTTCTTGTATATCTGTCTTAAACTGTGAGGGATACTGGAGCTTGGTTGGGGTTGTGGGACGGCTCGTAGCGGGTTTCCCTTATTTTCAAAGACAAAACTTGAAAGGTCAGCATTCTCCAGCGGACTCTGATCCCTCTCAGCTCGGCTACACGCACCGAGTCTGTGCACGCCGGGAAAATGCACGCGCAGTAGGCGGGCAGAATGGCAACGGGATTTGATTGGTTTTAAAACAGGTGTCCCGGCATGATTATTGGTTGGTGTTTTCCCTGTTTTCCTCCTGCTGTAGATAGCGGATATTTTTCGCTCTGTTTTAAGAACACATTATGAATTGATTGCCATCGGGTCATGAAGACCATTTTAACCAGTATTACAAAAAGTGTATCTAAATCAGATTACCAACCCCAGCTTTAAAGTATGCTGGTTAAGTGTAGCTTAGCACAACTGCTCAAAGATACATCTTCTAATGCAGCACAGCGGCGCTATTTCATTAACCTGACACACCTGACGGATCATTCAAAATATTCAAGTCATCCATCTGGAAAGAGCCCAAAGAAAGTGTTTGGGAATGGGCAGAACCATTTAGAAGCAAATCCAGCAGGTGACTGGACAATTGTTCTGTCAATTACAGGGCAAATTAGATCATGTAGTAGGCAGGCACTTCTGCCGCGGTGTAAAGGACAAAACGTGAGCCACTTCATAGAAAAAAACTACTGCTAAAACATGCTGGGAAAGTGGAGCTAAATTATCCTTTCTGTTGAGAGTTTTGTAGTAATTGTTTGTCATTTTATGTCATTTGTATTTAATGAAGAGATCCTGAATACTGAAGCTGCTAGCATTTATGCTTACATATGTGTGTGGAGTCATTTTCTGCTGTCGTCTCACTTGTAGCTCCCACCTTTTCCTGCTCCAATGGTTGTTGATAGAGCCATCCCATTTTGGGCAGCTCACAATGGTTGTAGACTGGAGCTTGGCAAGATGGATCTTTCTGATTACAGATTTGGAATCAGGCTGATCCAGCAGCACTGCAAAGTTATTATTTCATCTACTGTATGACACATCTAAACACAAAAATGCTGAGATAGCTAAGACATGTTAAAACTAAGAGTTTGGCTGAGAACATACGTTTTTAAACTGGTCACATTAAGCTTCTAAAGTCCTGAATTTCTTTTTTGTGCATTACTAGCTGGTAGTGCCATAACCTTTTGATTAGATCTTTCGAGTGGATGTTGTCAGGTCTGCAATGTTTATATATGAGTCAAAAACCTCAAAAAAAGTTCAGATCATAAAAAAATGACATGTATTGACGTCCATCACAGCTGTTAAGATAACAGCTTTAGATGTACAATCTTTGGAAAAACATTACAGATACTCATTGCTCGAGAAAAAGGCTGGATTAAATCATATGTCTCATGTATTCTTAGAAATTAATGTTATATATTGTGTTTTTATGTCATGACTTAAATCATGTGGGATTTCTCCTCCTTCTATGGATGTCCTTTGAGGACATCCATAGAAGGATCCAACCAGTTTATTTTAATCTGTCTTTCCGTTATTTAAAGTCATTTACAGTAATCTCCTGACACATTATCTTATTATCTCAAGATAACAGCGCTGGTTTTCCAGAGATAACACATTAGTTTCTGTCATTTATTTGTCATATCCAGAAATAAACTTTTATGTGAAAACCAACTTTGTTATGGTTCGATAGCAGGATGAATAAGATTAGATCTTGTAAAAACAAACATTACTTAAACAGTCTCGGAAAGACTGTGTGAATGCAAATACATTTATTAGCAATCCTTCAAGGCTTGACCAATAAAGTTTTCTACAGTAAGTAGGGGTGGGAATGGAAAACCAACTTCAGTTGAGAATCGATAACATTTCTCATTTCTCTATTTGTATTTTTGCTTAACAATTCCTTCTATGTTCTTCATGCCTTGTTAATCAAGGAAGTCATGCTTCAGCAAAACAGGGGACAGAAATGGTCAAAGCTGCGGCTTTTTTGACTAGTAGATGCATAACATTAAAGGGCAACTCTGGTTTTTTGACACCTGGACCTTATTTATAGGTGTGTGCATGCTCATATACTCACTCAGACAAACATCGTGCAGCTCGGAGTCCTTCAGAAGTTATTTAGATCCAACCGATGAGCCAAGACTTAGCGGGGACCACGGCAAGGAGCTTCAGCGCGGGACATAATCTCTGCAAAATCGCTCGTCTCTACCACAGCCCGGTTTGTCATTGCAGAGAAATCCTCCAGAGTAGTCAGACATATATTCCTGGATAGATCCATACGCGTGTCAGCCGGTCTCAAGTCCCACTCTGAGCAGCAAACACACTCCTCTTCTGTTGCTATAGGCGAACACTGTCCACAAGCGCACCACCAGTTAGCATTGAGTCGTGGACGTGCTCCTGTTTGTTGTTCTCGAGCCAGCTGTTCGTCTCTCTCCCTCCGCATTCTTCTTTCATGGAGCTCCTCGTCCGTGTACTCGGGCTCAAACCAGTAAGGACAACCGTCAAAGTCGAAGTCGTAGTCTGACTCTTCGACATCAGATAAATATTAATTTATTTATAAAAAGTAAATTAGCTGTACCTTTGTGTCGCGCGGCTATGATGTCATCAAAAGTTTGTTTACCAGGTCAGCTGACCCACCTGAAGACGGTAGACGAGCTGACTTTATGATAACACTAGCAATGGATGAAAAAATACAATCAAAATGAGCGATTTTGCAGAGATTATGTCCCGCGCTGAAGCTCCCTTGCTGTGGCCCCCGCTAAGTGCGGCTAAATCGGTTGGATCTAAATAACTTCTGAAGGACCCCGAGCTGCACGATGTTTGTCTGAGTGAGTATATGAGCATGCACAAACCTATAAATAAGGTCCAGGTGTCAAAAAAACGGACTTGCCCTTTAAGTGGATTGAAACACATTGTTTAACACCTACAACATTCAATATTGTCAGAAAAGAGGAAAAGCATAACAGTTCTTCTTTAAAGAATCAGATTGATAAGCAGACTTGTAAATGACATTGGTATCAATACAATCTTGTCAATTTCCATCCCTAACATTAACATTTGATGATCGTCAAATTTGCAGATATAACTGAAGGACTCAACCTCTGCTCTTAAATATTCAACCTCTCTGGTTCAGACGGACTCAGCCTCCACGAGACTTCTGTTTGGTGCTTCATACAAACCAATGAAAGAATGTGTCAGTCCGAACGAAGTTTGACAACCGCGGCACGAACTATCAAAACTGTCAAAACAGAGAAAAGAACTAAATGTGAGAGTGCCACTGAGGATCTGACTTCTCCTATGGATGTATGGATGGATGGATGGATGGATGGATGGATGGATGGATGGATGGATGGATGGACGGATGGAGGGATGTTGTGTCATTTAGTAACAAAACTCTTAAAGGCTGCAGAAACTCATTACTGCTAATGTGTGTGTTTGGCAGAGATTTTAGCTCTCAGGCAGATACTTTATCACACAGCGTTGTGACAGGCTGCGTGTTAGAACCAACCTCCAACCAAAACACACATGAGGACAGACCATATTTCTTATTTCTTATCTTTACAGGTAATAAAAATAGCCCTGAGGTAGATCTGCCTTATGATTTATGATGGAGGTTTAGTGTGCAGCTGTACTTAAACATCTCATCAAAATGTGTATCTTAGAAACAGACTGTACCCGTAAATTTGAATACAGATTGAGAATTAGGCTTTATCTTTCATGCTTCACTGTGCTAAGTTATTGGGTCTGTGTTACCGCTGAATGTCAATTTCTAACCAAAGGTGGACTGTCGTTCCTGGTCCTCTGAATCAGGATTCAGATTAGCACTGAGACATTCATTATGCTTTTGGTTCTGTTGAATAGATGATGTTTTGTGTTGCATATGGAAGTCAGTATCATGCCAGTTTGGGAGTAATGAGGCAGAATCTTAATGTATCTAATATGTCTAACATTCACAATTTGACCTTTACTTATCTTCTTTACACCGAGTCTTGCAGCACCATACTTCAAGACTGTTGGTCTTTCTGTTTGACTGTTTTAGCATGATCTCTCAAGGACACACTGAAGGGTGGTCTGCATTTAGACCCTATGATGACCTGATCCAAATATAGGGTTAAAGATTGAACATCACGGTCATGGAGTCTCATGTTCATCAGATTTTTGGAGAAATTTTTGTCAAAGGATTAGATTTTCAGGCTTATGTTCAAAGTTCTTAGATCTGATCACCACTTACTTGTGAACACCATAACAGATTTGGGGGACTCTCTGACTTAGAGATGAACTGATTACATTTATGAGGTTCTCGATCAAAACAGAGTTTTAATGTGGCCACATAAATCTATCCTGACCCTAATTTAGCCCATGGATGTCCCTTCAGAGCCCAGCCCTACCACCCCTGAAACAATAGTTACTGTATGATATTGACCCAGATTCAAAACTCGCATCATTCAATGTTTTGAATTTAATGATTGAGGCTTTTAACAGCAGTATACATGGCAGAAATCTGTTCAGGGGAGACCTGTAGAGTGCATCTCGAAGGCATATATTATGAAATAGGGCTGAACAATTAATTGAAAATTACATTAAATCACAATATGGCTTGTTGCAATTTTCAAATCGCAGGTAGTGCAATATTTTTAACCCAAAATGTGTCGAACATTTTGGCATTGTGATGTAGTTTCTTGCAAATTCATGCCTATTCTAACCTTTTTTAACCCAGTTTTACAGCTTTATGCCTATCTTGCTCCCATTAATCTTTTATTTTTTTTTGGCCACTGTCGGACCATGGTTGGAATTTTTACATGGTTTTTGAAATTTAATCCCAATTTTACTGCTATAATCAATTTTCCTTAGTCACTTTTTAATTTTTTTGCCATTTTTTTAATTTCATACCTATTTTGCACCTATTAACTTTTTTTCCCACTTTTGTACCATTTTTTTACGCAGTTTTTACAATTTCATACCTATTTTGCTTTTGTTCTTCATTTCTCCACTTTTTCTCAAATCTTTTATCCTTAGATTGATTTAATGTCATATTGGTTTTACTATAAAAGGACCAACTGCTTATGTTTGTTTAAGAATACATAAGATGAGGAATATTAAAACAATCGCAGAGTAAATCGCAATTACAATATTGGGGAAAAATATCACAATTCGATTATTTTCTTAAATCATTCAGCCCTATTATGAAAACAAGTTGAAGTTGCTTCACACTTGTCTGTGGAACAACCTTCTTACATCCTCACTTGTCTTGGTAACCCGTGCACTGTGCACAATAAACCCCTATACAGGTGATACATGATACTGAGAGTGGTCAAAGGAAGATGTGCATCATATGCACACAGAGCATAAAGCCTTTGTGTCTACTGTACATGTTTTGGTTCAATCAGGTTGTTTGCTGAATACAAATGTTATACATGGTTGTTACCACAGCTTATTTCCCCTCAGACCCACTCCAGTGAAGGGTGGAGATCCCCAGTCACTGGGCTTGGGCTCAGGTCAAACATCTCACCCGACGTCAAAGTCATGGTGGCTCATGATTACCGCCTACTTGTGAACATGACATCACAAAAATAGAGCAAGGAATTTTCTTTAAAATCATCTCACATGTCTAATCAAATTCTTTTGTCATGTCTAAACATTTCCCATAAATATCATCAGTTTGCACAAACCTGCACTCTGACTATAGCATAAGGTCAATGTCATTGAGCCTTATGATCATCTCTTACTTGTGAATGTAGTTATCTTAAGACTTATCTTTAGGATTTTCTTTATATTTTACACAAAGACTCAAGGATGTCCTTATTTGTTTTTTGACTTTCAAAACTAAAGACAACAGCCCTCTTGTACCTCCCATGCATTCAATGTTTGTTTTCTGCCTCTGTGTTTACATTAAATTTCTCTCGAGCCTCTGAATCTCATTATAGTATGGTCCGCAGATGATGAAACTCCCTGTCCCAGCTTTTTTGAAACATGCTGCAGGCATCAAATTCAAAATAAGTGAATGTCTGAAAAGAACAGCAGTGAAGTTTAAACACCTTGAACATCAGATTGTGTCTTTGTTGTGTATTCAGTTAAATACATGTCATGAAGGATTTACAAATCATTGCATTCTTTATCTTTATATTTTACACAGTGTCCCAACTTCATTGGAAATGGGGTTGTACCATGCAGCCTTTTGTCTTGACCCATAACTATATTTTCATTGCTTAGCGTGTTTGAGAGATTGATTTGCTGTACGTTTGGTGTCATGCCAGTTGGGGCCCTCTATTCTGAGGTGGTGAATCTGGTTCAGGACATGGAGCTGCTGAAATGTCTTTGTCCATGTTTTTGTTGTCCAAAATCCAGATTTCCCTCAGTATGCTGGATAAAAAAAGCAGTTGTGATTTTCTCTCCTGCTCAGTGACTGGCCATCACTTGTGTGTTGTCTCCATCTAGCGGTTGTTAGTGAACAGCACAATGTGCCAAAAATAAACTGAGCAGCATCCACATGCTGCACACTGAAGCTACGAGCTAGATGTAAAGTTAATAAAAATTTTGTTTAGTGAGTCATAATGCACTCTGTAGGAATGAACAACCATCTTTAATGTTTTATTAAAAGATGATGCTGTAACTAATTTGCAATATCACGGTCTGTCTTTTTCATAATCGAATTTTACCTCATGAAAGTTTTTGTGATTCAGGTTTGTCCTTATCGAATAAACGACTGTAAGATTAGCATTATTAACATAGACCTCCTCCCACTGTCTACAGCTGGACTGATTTGTAACTCCTATTTTTTTGTAAGTTTTGAATGTGAACAAATTTTTGTTTGGCTCTATGGGTAGGTCCTGTTATGAAAATTAAACTCCCTCTCATGATCTTAGGGACAAAAAATGCCAGCACTCTACAATCAGCTGTAAAATATTATAAATTGATGTTCTTTTCAACTTCAAACATGTTAATCTTTTAAAAATTCATTAGCCTGAAACATACATACCAAATATTGTTTGTTTTTAAGGATTTAACCCTTGAAATGCCAGTATGTTCCCACAACTCTGCAGGTTTTTTATATAAAAAAAAACTCTAAAATACTAAAATAAATTAGGGGTAAAATAAATAAAGAAGTAATTATTATTATCAGGCCTTGGGATTTGGTAATGTTGGGCAGCAACAATGATTTTGATACATTATGTTTATGCAGGCAGAAGACAGTAATAAAGAAATTTTGTGACATGCTTTAAATGGAAAAAGTAGGGCAATCTGATGGGCAAATGTAAAAAATTAAAATTGAAACTATGGTTTTAAAAAGGAAATCATAATATGAATAAATTAATTAGTTTATGTTATGATAAATGTGGGATTTAAAATTGCACTTAAAATAGTTTTCAATTTGTCATTTTTTTGTCATTGAAAACAAATAACCAGTTTTACTTGGCCACTTTAGGCTTATTAAAGAAATTGAGATGATAAAAAAAATAAGCGAACTTTACAAAATGTCCCTTGGATCTCTTAAAGATCAACCAACGTTTCAAGCCTGTCAACTTGGTTTGCTCAAACTGCCTGACATCTTAAAGAACAGCTAAACTGAAGAGATTTTCCCAAACAATCTATTCATGAAAAATTTAAAGCAGCAGACGTGTGTAGCCATTTACTTTGTTTCTTTATTCATGGTACAAAACACAAATGCTGTCTCCGTGATTTTTCACTTCAATTTGTTCACATTTAAACCAAAAATAAATGAAAGCTGTCAATAATATATCTCAAAAATGGTTACAAAACTGTCTTTTCCACTAAAAAGAATACAGTGTGTGGAGAAATGGCGAGGACAAAATAATTTGTCCCTTATGGGTCACACTTCATAATCTCTCTGAGGCAGATGGTGGCATAGCAGGAAGAGTCCAGGTCAAAATTTAAGGTCAGAGATAGCGAGACATCTTTTCCCTCTCCTATAGTACCATTCAGCTCCCCGTCACCCCTGCTGCTGCCTCCTAAAACTTCTCCTCTGTCCTCTTTGGTGCTTGTTGGAGTATTCAGCTGGTAGCGTAGTTTGTGTGGAGTGGCCAGCAGGGGGCGGTAGCACCCTGGCAGGTTTAACTTGAGGCTGCTGACTCTGAAGCGACAGTCACTCAGTCCGTCTCTGGCCAGCCGCTCCTGGTACCAGGTCCCCATGGAGTTTTCTGGATACTTCACAGTGTTTCCAGGCATTGGGAGCAAAACCTGTGGAAATAAAAACTTTAACGCTTCAAACTTCAAAATATCAGAATGTTAAGATACTTTAAATACTCCTTCAGAACACATACTTGTCCGAGTGTGTAAACTTCATCCTGCTCTTCTTGCTCTGACACAACATGGATCTGGAAAGAAAAATAATTATTATGAAATGTAACAAACAGAAAACTATCATTTAAAAGTGAAGTGCAGAGTTACAGACTGAGCAAAGCGACAGAGGATGATGAAAAGAACAGGCAAAGATGTAATCATGTATTTCAGTTCATTTCCTGTGATCTGTGATGTTCCGAGACGCATGGCGGAAACCACATTTCTTCAATGAGCAGCTTCCGATCCTAATTTCTGATTTTGCAAACTCTCACCAAACTATACTATACTATACCTATATATACTATATAAACTATACTAAACTATACCCCCTAAGAGGCACGGAAAAGAGTAAAAAAGCCATGTCATAAGACTTTTACGAAAAAGGAAATACCAAAACCACATGTAAGCTCCATGTGAGGCAAACCTCTTTCAAATATGCTGACAATGCATTTATATTTAGACGGGAAATGAAATACAAAATACGTGTTTTGCAGTAATAAAGCTGCAAAGTTTATCTTCACCACACCCCATTATTCCTGTTTTTAGGATGTTTGTGTTTCATACACACCAGAGAAGAACAAACTTTTTTTCACCTTTTTTTAATACCAACTGGGAAACATAGATATATATGCTCAAACTCACTGAAAAACAGAACATTAGTACTTTTAAATAAAAATATTTTATATTTACCCACAGTGATTCTTTAAAGCATTCTTTAATTTATCAAACACCTTTCAAAAACTACTGAAGTTACGTGTGCATGAAAGAACTTGCACAGCCCAGATCCGAGCATAAGCTCACGACTAAAAGCTTTCGACTGGAATCGAGTACGAAGATGACACTTTCTTAATAGTATCCATTTGCTCACACTTAACACTGAGACAAAGTAAAATTGATTTGATTAAAGTTATCTTGTAAACAGCTGGATTTTCCAGGCACATACAGTCCATGAATATGTTAAACAGTCCATCTAGCCTGACTGATTAGGACACATCCAGTAAAGGCCGGGCATATGGTTAGATCTACAGGTTGTTGACCAGTTATCTACACTGTCATATCTTACCTAAATAATGCAAGCTTTTGTTTCAACATTTTGTACATATAAGGTATACATCATTTCAAATCTTTGTCCTAGCTCCATATTTCTTTATATTGTACCTATGTGACACTTTTACCCTTTATATGATGCTTCTATTCTTCTTTTTTTTTGGTTGGGAGAAGTTCAATCCCCTGATTTTACCCAGGTTTAACTAAAACATCAGTTTGGTTTCACTGGATTTCAATTTGTTTTATATTAGCAACCGAATGATAAAGCAGATGCTGTAGATTCTGTAGCTAATTTAGTTTTTCTTACAGCGCTTTTTATAGAAGTTGTAAAAGTTTGAGTCAGAAATCCCCTTATGGTAGTGACACCTTACAAAATATAATACTTTAAATTATTTAAATTATTTAAATTAGTTAGTGTTAACAATGTAAGAAATAAGTTCAGTTCAAAATAAGACCACAGAAAGGCAACATAAAGCTGATATTAAGTATTATATTCAAGAGTATCGAAATATTCTGTGCACAAGGCTGTGCACCATATTAAATGTTGGTGAATTCTATCTTAAATGATGCAATGACAATGGTTACAAAATGGAGCTGCATCAAGAATATTCCTCTTGTGTTGCCGTCTTCTCTCACCTGAGGTGGGCTTGTTTCTCCGTTGTCCTCCTGCTTTTTACTCTCTTCCTGCCTCCACACCAGATCTCCACCCCTGACACTGTGACCCAGAGTGGTCAGCCTGTGCGCTGCTGCCTCATTCCACACCCTGAAATGAAGAGGTTAGGATTATTCAGGAGTCTGGGCAGTATGTGACCTCTTGTTCCTGTACTTGTATTGGAAATTCTCATGACCCAAAAATCAAAGCTGTATTAGTTCATACCGGCTGCAGTATGCATGTGGGTAAAAGACTCTGGTGCTGTGGGGAAGACTGAGCCAGGCTTGAGCACAGCCATCTGGACCTGAGCCGTAACGGTTGAGGGCACGGAGCATGAGTCGCTCCCTGGCCTTGGATAGGGGCATCAACGCCAAACACTCCTTTGCATTTTCTATGACGGAGGAGCACATCAATGCATTAAGACTCAGAGTTTTATTAGTGTAAAAATGTAAATTTGCTTCGCAGATAGAAGATTGAAAAAGGTAAAGATTAAGAAGTGGATGATTATGCAATCAAAGGCACTGATTCATTTGTTTAAATGTCTTTCAGGGGAAGTGATAGCTAAAAAGTCATGTGCAGTTTCTTTCATAAAATCCTGTCGACTGTCTTTCCCATATCAAAAGGCACAAAGACTAGATAGATAGATAGATAGATAGATTGATAGATAGATAGATAGATAGATAGATAGATAGATAGATAGATAGATAGATAGATAGATAGATAGATAGATAGATAGATAGATAGATAGATAGATAGATAGATAGGTTGGTAGACAAATGAATAGAAATACATTTGACAGAAAGATGAGCAGATGAATGGACAGGAATAAAGGGATAATTATGTAGATGGTGCTAGATAGATAGATTGATAGATAGACCAACAGGTTGGTAGAAAGACAGATGGACAGAAGGATGGACAGACATTAGATAACAGACAGATATCTGAAAGACAGATAGGTACTATTTGTAGATAGATGGATGTACAGACGGGTAGGTAGTCAGATAAACAGATGTATCGATTGATAGCTACCTGCCAGATAGATAGATAGATAGATAGATAGATAGATAGATAGATAGATAGATAGATAGATAGATAGATAGATAGATAGATACATATACATACATACATACATACATACATACATAGATACATAGATACATAGATAGATAGATAGATACATAGATACATAGATACATAGATACATAGATAGATACATAGATAGATACATAGATAGATAGATACATAGATAGATAGATAGATAGATAGATAGATAGATAGATAGATAGATAGATAGATAGATACATAGATAGATACATAGATAGATACATAGATAGATAGATAGATAGATAGATAGATAGATAGATAGATAGATAGATAGATAGATACATACATACATACATACATACATAGATACATAGATACATAGATAGATACATAGATAGATAGATAGATAGATAGATAGATAGATAGATACATAGATACATAGATAGATAGATACATAGATAGATAGATAGATAGATAGATAGATAGATAGATAGATAGATAGATACATAGATACATACATACATACATACATACATACATACATACATACATAGATACATAGATACATAGATACATAGATACATAGATAGATACAGTACATACATACATAGATAATGCTGAAAGAACAACAGTGTTTCTGGGAAGTTTTTAGGGAGCAAACTCATCCTATTTTTTTTTTTTTATATATATATTTTTTGGGGCATTTTATGCCTTTATTGATAGGAGAGAGACAGTGGACAGACCCGCGAAAGGGGACGAGAGAGGAGGGGAAGACACCCCGCAAACGGCCACAGGCGGGACCTGAACCCGGACCGGCAGACGCAAGCACACGGGGCGCCTGATTGCCAACCACTCCGCCAAACCAGCACCCCGAAACTCATCCTATTTTAACAAACATCAGACCTACAACATCAAACCTGTAATGGAGCTTTCCATTAGCTATTAAATTTTCTACAAAATCACAGGAAAAACAAAGAGGATCTGGACATTTTCACTCAGTACTGTTCCTCATTGAACTCTGCGGTGAATAGTTCCTCACCTGTTTGTAGGAAATGTCTCTTCGCCTGATTCTGAGGATCATCTCCTTCTTCCTCTGGAGTGAAGAAGAGACGCACAGCACTGACCTGTGCCACAGACAACAACCATGAATGCATTCATAAACCACAGAATGTTTTGATGTCTGATGATTGTCTGTTTCACTTACCATGTCCTCCTTGAGTAAAGCTAACCCAACCTGGTCAGACTGCACGCTCTGCACCGTCCCAAACCTCTGTGGGCCATAGTAGTTAACAAAACCTCTGGCCTGCAAAAAAAACCACAATTGAACCCGTCAAACCATGACAAACTTTTCCCCTTTGCACCAGAGCACATGCATTATCCCATCCATAAAACATTTGGTTTGTATTTTACACCCCAAAGCTCAAAAACACCTTGACGTTCTCCACCGCCTCTTTTATGAGCTCATCAAGTCGAGAGTGTGTGTCTGCGCCAGAGGAGTGTGTGTCACTGTGCTCATGTGGTCTCAGGTCTCGAACCACCAGGTCAAAGTGGTTCCCCTGTAGACGCCCAAGTCTGAGAGGCTCGTTGACGGAGACGACCTGAGACAGACGCATCCCCCTCTTCTCAAACTCTGCTGATTTCTCTTTCAACCTGGTGATGAGAAATACAATACATGGAATCTTGTCTGGTTTAGCTTCTTCAGTATCATAGTGCTGTTGTACTCTACCGTTGAGGCGAGACCTTCTTGACCACCATGGACTGGAATGTGAGGGCTCTTTTGTCTTTGATGCCAGCGTAGGTGAAATCTGAAGGCAGGATGCCGAGAGCAGCAGCCATGTAGCTGATGGCCTCCAAGGTCTCCAGGTTCTCCTTACACAGGGTGAAAGCTGGAGAAAGGCAGAAGCACACAAACAAACAAACAAACAAACACAACATTAGACTGTAATTCATATTTCTAATTATGACCCAGTGGTGGTACATATACTAGTGTTGTCTCCTCAGAGTACGAAGGTTCCTGGATCTTTCTGTGTTGAGATTGCATCTTCTCCTTCAAGGTTTTGTGAGTTTCGTGTGGGTACCCTGGTTTCCTCCAACAGACCAAAAATGCAGGTAACTGTCTGCAGAGTTTCAAGACCTTTTGGTTTATCAATTCAGCAGTACAGAGTAAAATGAAACAGATGCACATATAGCAAGGACTTCCATGTATTGTGCCTGAAAGGTTCCATATTTCATTCATTTGGCATCATTCTTCTGTTATCGAAAAAGAGTAACTGAGGATTAGGAAGGATTTCCTATGTTGGGGGAGTTGTAGATAGGGGTGGGAGAAAAAATCTATTCACATAAGTATCAGGAATTTTTGTTTGATGATTTTTAAATTGTTTTTTTTGTTCAAAAATCGATTTTTTCCAAATTCTCAATGCTTCATTTTAGTCTGTGTTTTTAAGCCACCTTTAAATGCAATCCAGGCTTTTGAAGAGAGAGTATAAATAGCTGGTTTAAATATACTGCTGAATAAAACCTCAAACGGACTCACATGTGATATGTATTTTTCCTAAAATACTGTCTGTAGGCATCATCATTACTCATATTTTTTCGCTGGTGTTAAAAAAGCTAACTCAAGATTGCAAAAATCGGCACCACACAGAATCGCAATTTAAATCGAATCGGCACCTAAAAAATTGAATCCGGAGAAAAGCTTATCATCCCAGCCCTACTTGTAGACATGCTATAGACACAAACTGGAGAATTTGAGAGTTGTTTTTGTTTTATTTTGCAATCCTGATGCCTGCACATTAACACTGAGTATGATAACTGTTGATTTTCTAATGCATTTGCTTTTTAATTGTGATTGAGTGACTGTTATTTTTTGGCCACACATGTTTCATCACTTGTCTTCAATAAGTAATTAAAGGTTTTTCATCTTGAGTTAATTTTTGCAACAATTTTCCATGTTTTGTGATTTACTTCACCAAGGAAGTGTATGTTCATTTGTTTGTTTGAGAGCTCTAGAAAAGCTCAAAAAGTTTTTAATGACATTTTGAGGGAATTTTGGCAGATGGAAAAAGTAGTTTGATTTGGATGGTGCAGATTCAGGAATTTTTCTAAGAATTTGTTATTTCTGCGAGATAGAGGAGTTTTGTGCATTTTTTCAGAATAACTCAATAATGTCTTGATTGATTTTGATGGTGGTTTCAGGTAATGTTGGTCAGAAGACAAGGGAGAAAAAATCTAGCAAAAAGTTGTTTTTTGGCAAAATTAAAAAATCCTGAAATACAGGATAATTAACATGTATGGTTCTGAAAGAATATGAACAAGGACATTTTTTTGGTCCAAGCTTCTTGAATGTCTTTATTGTTTCACCTTTTTCCAGTGTTGTTATGTATTTTAATGATTTTCTGAACTGTTAGAAAATGCAACATTGGACATTCTGAAATTATTTGTTGAACTTACTTACACAAAAGCCTGGTCTAAATGCTCCAGTGTGGAGTTCAAGCTGGTTAAGATTAACTTAAAGTGATACAAATTTCTGTCTATGAACCAAACAAAAACTAGACCACAAGTTAAACTATCATGATTTTTTTAATTATTACTTCAACGTGTGAAACAACTGCTGATGGGTAGGTGTCAGTGCACAGCTTAAGTTTCTGTTTTCCAAAGTAAAGATTTTCCTTTTCCTTTTTAGAAAATCACCATGGTCTAGAGAGAAGAGACATGCCACTTCTTCCACTGTATGTGCCAAAATCAACACAAACCAAATTTCCTTCTGGAAGCTTTAAACTTCAAACATTTCCACCCCTTACCAGTGTACACCTCCTCTTCCCTCCGCTCCTCGTTTGTCCTCTTCTTCGGTCGTCCTTGCTCTCTCAGCCTGACCGTGATTGCTGTTGTCCCATGGTCGGTGAAGCTTTTGGTCTCCACCAGTTTCCCAAACCTTCTGCTCAGGAAGTGGTGCACCTCCGTCCTGTGCTCCTTGCTGTCATCAGGTCCAAATGTGTACGAGGAGCCTTTCACTTTGGCGTCTATGAATCTGAAGAAGTCCTCTGCCTCATCCTCAGTGACCAGCTGGGAGAGCTCCCTGTAGTCTGGGTCTTCTCTCACCCTGATCTCAGGTTGGATGGTGACGGTCATGAGGAAAGGGAAGCGGTGTCTGACGGCACGGTGGACATTTGCTCTGTGGTGTTTGTCAGAGAAGTATCCCAGAGAGAGCTCCTGTTTGGCTGTGTTTTCATCTTTAAGCGTCAGGACAAACTGCTCAAGCTCCTCACTGACTGCCTGGCCTAAAATCACACTTAAATCAAAGGTGCATGGACTGGGAATGGTGGCCTCTGCTCCACAGTCACCTGCACTGACATTGTCCTGTAAGAATGACTGTTTGTTCTCACTAGTTTGAGCAGTGCTTTCATTGTTTTTATGAAATGAGGTACAGGCTGAAGTCTCTGTATGTGCTTCCTCTGAGTTTACATAATGTCCATTAATGTCAATCTCAGTCACAACAAAGTCTCTGATCAGGTTTTTGATGCTTCCAAGGAAACCTGCATGATTTGATAAGAAGCATTCAGGAACGTTTGTGGCATCACTGTCCTGCTTCATGGTCACTTCATCCAGAAAATGCAGTTTTCACCAAAGCTGCACGGAAAGAGACAGAAATTAGGCTTAAAAGCTTTCGAATAAGAACACAGCATGAAGTTACAATACTGGAGAATGGATGCTGTTAGTGCTTCAGTGATGTTTATTCACTGGTTATACACTCACAATAACACGTTTGTTAACGATACTATTTGATTTAAAGAAAGCATAATTCATACCTCCACTCTGTGCGTTTCCTGCTTTACCAAAGAAATTAACTCGCCTTCCGGTTTTTACAGAAAACGTGTTTATCCCAGCAGTGACTGTACCGTTATTTCTATTCAATGATTCTGAGCCTGCACGCCGTAAGCAAACAAGAGGCGATCGATGTAAACACAACAACGCTGAACAGAGCCACTCTACTTCCGTATTACGTCACTATCATGCGACTCGTCTTAAAGACAACGTTACCCGCTTTTTTATTAAAGATGGAAACAATAATTTGAAGCATTCTGATGTCAACACATTTGGTTTTAAGAAAACGTATTACAAAAGTACACAAACATTCAAAACAAATAAATAAAATATGACTTAATCTGAAAAAAAGTTCAAATAAATATCGCAAATAGAGAGTACTCAGTCAGCTCTTAGTCTTCAATAATGAAAAGCAGTTTTCAGTTTTATTTTATACTATTTGCATTGGTTTACATTACATTGGTTTAGTATTAAAGTACATTAAAGTATAATCCTGTTATGAAAACAAGTAATAGGAGTTGTCTATTTCTGAAGATAAAACAGAATGTTAAACCATTGAATTGTTCGTGTCCCCCTCATTATACACATCCGAAAATAGAGTAGTGTAGAAATGATTTTAAAATAGGCTACAGAAGTCTGAGGAATTGTTACTTCATGGTTATATTCCTCCAGTTTAACTTCATGTTTTGGACATGTTTTGTAATGTCGGATTGAGGCCTTTTAATGTTTTGGACGTTTAATTGATACGTCCCTTTGACATATTTTCCAATGCTTCAAGATTCCCTAATCAGAGCCTTCCAATAAATTATGTGCTTTCCAAAACAATGTCAGAGAAAAACAGCACAAACTACGAAAAAAGAAATTGAGGAAGTTATTATGGCAGACAGAAGACACTCTGCCCATATCCGATATGCTGATATGCAGATATTTCCAAAAATCATTATCTCCAATGCCGATACCAGTATTTTTTGTCAAGAGGCCAAAGCCTCCATATAACTAAAATGAACCTGTTTCTTTCATGGCTACTGTGTATTTTTGTTAGAAAAAGTTTAGGGGCATGAAAAAAGATTGTATACTATGATAACTTCTACATTTGATTTAGAACAGCAGACAGTCAGTGATGATGAGGTAAACCACCATGGTACATTTCTACATTCTCCCAACAAAGGGATACATATACGACCAAACTTGTTCAGTTAAAATCCACCCATGTTAACAGTGCTCCAACAAAGACGTTGCTGTGACACATTAGTATTGTTGGTAGAGTAGTTTCTCTCACAAAGATTGTAAAAAAAACATTACTTCAAATGAGGTCGGTACCATGCAAACTATCGATATAAATCTTCCATAAGAGCATATAACATTGTATTTTTACTCAAGGAGCTATTAGAAAGCTTGGAAGGTCACAACATTATGAATTTAAGCCAAATCTGCTTTAGGGAAAATAAATGACTTCTTCCCAAGGGGAAATAAGATGGATTCATAAGTGACTTCTTTGCTTTCCAAAATTTTCTAAATTCCTGAGATTCACTGCAAATGATAGAGTTTCCAATTAGACTCAACAGCTACAGTTTAGACATGTTTTATTGTCCTTAAAGGGAAATCTTTTGCAGACTCTGTCATGCAGAGAGCAGAGAACTGAAAGAAAAAAAACTGACTGGAAATGATGAAAAACAGCGATGAAACACAAAACAGGAATGTGCTGTCCACATACAGAGACACCTTTGTATACCCTACATGTAATTTAGAATCCTATCAGACATCAATACAAATGAATGTCAGGGTAAGTATCTGTATTTGCTCAGTTGCTGAGAAAGATAAGGGAATAAGTGTATTGTTTTTGAACCATGTCCCAGTAATTTTTTGATTCTTGGCTCCTTTGGGGCACATAAGCTCTGCTGATGATCCAGCTGTGTGTTTAACTCTCTCAATACTGCGACTAAATTGATAGTTTTAAGATTCATCACTGATCTTAAAAAGAGACATTTAGGGGCTACATATTTTCAATGAAATGAAAAACCACTGAGATTGTGCCATTTTTTTTTTTGCTAACAGGAAGTTATGTAACATAGTTGGACGCATAGCCATGGAATGAAAACAGGGGTTCACATAGGAAAGAAATTTTCCATTCAGGTCTTACTGGTGAGGAGCTGTTCTGCAAATCTTGCAGACGATGCATTGTTTTTTTCGGCCACCTGGGAGCTAGGTTAAAGTAAAACTGTATTGAAGTCTAATCCTCATGCTTATTGGTGGATGTAATTACCTTGGACAAAGTATTCAGCGGCTCATTCTTGTGTGCTACTTCCAGACAAAACCTCCATTAAATTGAGTACACTACAAAGATGAATAAAATGCACTGCCCAAGTGGATAAACTTATTTGTTCTTTTTGCAAGTATTCATTTTCAATTTGCAGCACTTCTAAAAATACTGTTTTATAATTTCAGGAAAATTTCCCAAACTGTCCCTGACTCGGCAGCCCATGTGGAAAGAAAGACAGGAGAAAGAAGTTTGGATAGGGAGTACATACAGTTTACAACAGAAGACAACTTCCTCACACACTGGATTGTGCGTCTAAGCTTCTCATATTTAAACAGTCAAGATACAGTTTATCCCACAAGCATCAAGCAATAATATTACAGTTTTGGAGTTACACAAATGTGTCACAACGGTTGTCCTCTTTCACATTCAGAAACTGTATTCTTTTGTTGATGTGAAAGCATTCTTGTCAGGGACGAGATGTAGTTCTTCTTCATCTGCCCTAGGGCTTCTTTACTCAAACACTTACCTGATCTAAATGTAGTCTTCTAGAGATGTGCTGAAAACTGGCTAAATAATGGTGAGGCACTATTTTTTATAACATGCATAGCGGGCGTACATCCTCACACACAATCGAAAGACAAATCTCTCATGTCTTTCAGAAACTCTCTAGAAGATTATACTTGTGTCAAAAAATCAATGATTGGATGTCCTTCATGTCAAGGCTCCATCCTGATGTACAACTCAAGGTTACAGAAACAACGGTGTCTGATTCCAGAATGAACCCTTAGACACCATAAACCATAGTCATACAGACTCATATGAAAGTTAAGCATATGACCATTATGTCATCATAGACTAGTCACAGTTAACAACATATTACCACCATGTGGCCATCTACAACTCATTGAGGGTCTGTGTTTAGGGACCCACATGTACAACAACCTCCTCTCTGGAGTCAATGCAGGGTCTCTGCTTACTAGAATACAACACTTTCCTTGAGGCCAAAAAGAGTCAATGAAAGTCCTTGAAGGCAGCTCAACTGAGTTCAAGAGAAGATTTTGCAGATTAACCCTTTCATGCATGACTTTATTAAATCACATGGGAATGATTTTTAAAATATGTGTTTTTGCTTTTAAACAAGGTAAAATAATATGCAGTTTTTAAATGTGCTATATTTTGAGTGAGTTAATAATGACCAATAATCCAATGGAACTGAATGTAGATCAGCAACCACATATTTGTTAAAACATTTGCTAAAAGTATACAAAATATAATGCAAAATATGAATTATATTTAATATTGCAGTTTAATTAAACTATTAACATTTGACTTTCAATAAAAATATTAAATTAAATTAAAAAATACGAAATTAGGTAAAATTTGAATATACGCATTCGACACAGAATATACTTTTTACTGCATAATGTCCTCTGGAGATTATTTTTAGCTCACAGATAAAAAAAAAATCTTCATAAAAGTGTTCCTTACATCTCATTGAATTACAGTACTTGTTTTTTTGCTGACTTGTTCTTTGAGAACAGAAGGATTTAACACTTAA
Source organism: Scarus forsteni (assembly GCA_036419115.1). NCBI lineage: Eukaryota > Metazoa > Chordata > Actinopteri > Labriformes > Labridae > Scarus > Scarus forsteni. The sequence goes on along the minus strand of JAZDUH010000341.1, from coordinate 29,097,610 downwards.
TTCTGAGGGTTGTGGTGCATATCGCTCTTCATTGGACATTTTGGATTTCAAATGAAATATCTCAAAAATGAACAAAAAGACACAAAGATCATATTTTTATGAAACTTGAGAATGTAGTTTTGGTGTTTACCACCTGATAGTTGGGACATGGTTAGCCTAAATGGTCCAAAATATAAAATAAATAACTGTCCACTGTAGGTGACACTGTGCATGAAAGGGTTAAACAGCAATACCACCATCACAGACATCCCTGAAAAAGACATCACTGTGATGGCAACACATGTTGCTCCAAAACCTGTATGTACCTTCTCAACATTTAAAGTGCCCTCACAGGTGTACACGTTACCTATGCCATGGGCACCAACAAACTCCCATACCATCACAGATTCTGGCTTTTGAACTTTGAGCTGGTAACTCTCTAGATGGTGCTTTTTCTCTTAGCTTCAGAGGATACAACATACATTATCTCAAAAATAATGAAATGTGGACTCATCAGGGAAAGATGTAAAAATAATACAGGCTCTTCTTGCAGCTAGTAAAAAAAGCAATCACAAGAAGGTGGTTAAATCCATCACCTCCCACATTAAAAGAGTGATTTGAAATAATTTTGGAGATATACAAAATGGAAAAATTGACTTACTGCCTGAGAATTTAAAAAGTTAAGTTCAACCAAATTTGGGCAAAATGGATTGAATTTGTTTCCCTGACACAAAATGAGTGTAGTAACTATTGCATGCGCAATAGTCATATCGCGCATGCAATGTGACTATCACATTTCCCCCATTTATTGGGAAAATGAAAAAAAAGCAACTGAAATTGAAACCTATTCTATTTTGTACAGAGACATGGCCTCCTGGATCCCTTTTATATACAGCAATCTTCATCATTCACAGATGAACCCCCTTAGCCTGGATTAAATGGTATTATATGTATACAATGGTGTCATTGTGAGTCAATCAAATTCTTTCCAAACAGAGCTATTCAAGTCATCTGGTGAAAATTCTTCTGTTCTTAATATCGCAATATATATCGCAATATATCGCAAACCCCCCCAAAATCGCAATGTCAGTTTTTTCCAATATCGTGCAGGCCTAGTAGAAACTATAACTAATCTTATTATGATTATTTGGGGGGTTTTTGTCTGTTAGTATACTCTGTAAGCTGCCTTAGTTCATGCATTTTCATGTTCATTCATATTAAAAAAAGGGAAAAGAGGAGGAAACTGATGTTGTAAAAAATGTTGAATAATACTGAAAATGTTCTGTATATATACACATATATTTTTGTATGCACCTTTTCTCTAATAAAAAGATAATAAAAATAGGAAAGAAATGTGCACTCATCATACCATAGTGCGCTTTTCCACTTTCCATCAGTTCATCATAGATGAGCTCTGGTGGAGATAAGCTGGCAGTGTTTTGGGTGTTGTTGACAATAGCTTTGTATGGTACAGTTTATCTTACACTTAGATGTTGTGACGAACTGTGTTCACTGACAATGGTTTTCTGAAGCATTCCTAAAGCCATGTAGTAATATCCTTTACAGAATGATGTTGGTTTCAATGCAGTGCTGTCTGAGGGATCAAAGGTCACAGGCATTCAGTGTTGGATTTCAGCCTTGTTCCTTACAAGCAGAGATTTCTCTGGATTCTCTGAATCTTTTGATGATATTATGGACTGTGCATAATGACAGACTTTAAGTCCTTGCAATTATACATTGAGAAACTTTGCTCTTAAACATTTGGTGACAAAGTGGTGAACCTCACCCTCTCCTTGCTTGTGAACAACTGAGCTTCCCAGTGATGCTCCTTTTGTGCCCAGTCATGACAGTCACCTGTTTCCAGTTAAGCTGGCCACCTGTGGAATTTGTCAAACTGCTGTTTTTGAGAATCCCTCAACTTTCTCAGTCTTTTGTTGCCCCTGTCCCTACTTTTTTTAATGTGTTAGAGTATGAATTCAAAATGAGAGAATATTTGCTAAAAAAAAAAAAAAACACTAACACTTGTCAGATGAAACATTGAAGTCTTGTCTTTCTTGTGTATTCAATTGAATATAGGTTAAAATGGGTTTGCAAATTGTTTTGTTCTATCTTTATTGAAGTTTAATACAATGCCCCAACTTCATTGGAATTTCTTATTTGTCATAGTGTTTTGTACTTCAGGGCCACCAGAGTCTTGGCTTGTTGTTTCTCTTCCGTCCATGACCTACAGATGTGCAAGCACAGGCCAAAGAACACACACGTGCTGAGGGTTTAGAGTTTGTGCACTCGTGAAGTTAAATTGACTGACACACAGAGAGTGCTACAGCTGCGTGTGTGGATGTGTTTCTATGTGTGTGAGTTCATCAGACTGTCCAGATGTTCTGCCATAGCTTCAGGAAATGCTCAGCACTGTAGATCTACTTTAGAAAAACCCCAGAGACCTTAAAAGTTACAACACTGTGCATCTATGTGAGCTTGGAGCAGGGAGATACAGACAGATAGATGGATAAACAGATTTTAAATGTGTGGGCTGTGCTCTTAGGAGAGGAAATGTGAAGCAGACCAACACAAGTCTCATTGTTCTTCAGAAACAACAGCAGACAAAACCGTCTTTATTGAGGTCCGGACAAAAGGCAAGCTCAGTTATAGACGCACACACATCCTGTCCCCCTTTACCCTTCTCTCATATTCAGTTTGAAGTTGTTTTCTCTCTAATTTGTCCTCCAATCAGTCTCTTGCTCTTCTCTGTAAAGATAAAAAAGTACCCGCCAGTACAATAAACACGGAAAAATGTAAGAAAGTTAAAGCTCCTGTGAGAAGTTAGTTTTAACTGGACATGAAATAGACTTAAATTAACTCGAAAGCCTCTGTATGACTGATGAAAGCAAACGTGACCATCAGTATTACCACTGATTGTGCCATATTTTTATCTTTCCACAGAGACTTCCTGGAGGACAAAAGCATTCCAAGTTTGTTTGTTTTTGTTGCCTAATTGCACATTTGACCCAACATAGTTTCATGGCTCATTTTTCAAAAAAAAAATATTACAAATTTATGTGAAATAACTGTAGCAGCAGTGTATTGGTAGCCTCAAGTCATTGTCCTTGAAGATGCAGCGCTGTTTCTCCATATCTCACCCCTGTGGGTCCACCCCTACTATCAAGTCCCACATCTCTGGTGTCCCTGGTTTCTTGCAGCCTTTACTTCCGGTATGGACTAAAATCAGCACAGCACAAGGACTGTGATCTCAAATTATTTACACTACCTGTTTGTCCCCCTCCCTGTTGTCTTGTCTTGTCCTGTCTGTCACTATTTCCCCTTCTTTCACACTGTGGTGTGGCACGGCCCTCCCCTTCAGCTCACATCAGGGGTTAAATAAAGTTTGATTTGATGGAGTAGCCTACAGGGAGCGCTGGTGATGGTCACTGTAGCAGTGAATCATATTTATTTACTTATCTCTCACTGCTAGAAAAAAATGCATTGGTCTTTCCAACGATGCCACTGGACACAGTGCTCAGCTGAAAAGATAATGCAGACAAGGGGGGAAAAAAAAAAAGAAGAAGATGCAGCGCTGTTGCCTTTCTGCCACTCCACTGACTATTGTGTAGAACTCATACAACCAAACTTTAAAAATACAAAATGTAATTATGAGTTTGCAAGATAACAGGAACAGAAACGTGTAAATAACAGATTGTATTTCCTGTCTGATGTTGATTTGTTGTCTGCATCAATATTGTTCCACTATTTCAGCTGTATTTTGAAATTGCCTGAATGCTCTGTGTGCTTGTTGTGGAGCTCTCAGCAGAATTTCAGGAGCAGGACCACACCTCAACCATGCCTCTTCCTGTGTTTCTATAAATTCTAACCAACCATTTCTCTATTTTGTTTCGCACACTCGACCCACCCCTCCCTCTCCTTTCTAAAAACTTTCTCCTTCCTTCTTTCCTCAGGGCCTTATAAAGGGGGTTAGTCGTGCTTGGGAGCTACGGCGGATTCCCTTTGAAATTTCCCCGAACCGTTATCTGCTTCACGTACCTGCTATGTTGCTAGTTATCCACTGTACGCAATAAATAATTGTCAAATTCATCCTGTTAATGATGTGGTCCTTACTCCTGAATTGGGTTGATCATCTTGGCAGATATTAATGTAGAGTTGAAGCAGCAGGGTTGTAGGACTCGCTGTGTGCTCTGTGGACGCAGGCTGTGGAAACCACTTAATTAAAGAGACAGGGGTGATATGCTACAGAAAGTCCATACAGAACGCTATGCAGGCAGACTATGTAGAAATTGTGGTTGCCCTTCACAAAGAAATCTTTAAAACATTCTTCATGGAAATAATTTTTGAGTGATACAACTAACTGTTAAAAGTCAAAAGGGTTATTCACATATGTAACCTAAAAGCATCTGCAAAGACTAACATATGCAAGAGGGGTGCCAGAATCAATACAGATCAAAAGTTTCTGCAGAAGGCTTGATCGAAATGTTAAATGTAATATTATGTATCTTGCATTCTAATTTATATTCATACAGTCAAATACACTACACATAAACAAAAGTATGACCCAATGCCATGGAGCATACAGAATACATTTCCATTGACATGTTTGTTATCTCATTGTATCTGAGCAATGCTTCTCTGTTTTACCACTTTGTCTGGGATATCAGCAGGATGTATTGTTTTCTATGACATACTGAAACATTTTTGTTGTCTCATAATACCGGTACTTTTACCATGACTCAGCAAAGAATTATGGGAGACCTGAGTCAGGAATTTGTTTGTCCAACAACTGGCTCCAATGGAGTGTTTACATCTTGCCATGTCTGTACAACAGTCCACAGTAAACATTAGAGCATAGTGCTTTAAAGCCCTACCCACATATACATACCAGTACATCAGGGATTAAGTTCTAGTGCCCTAGTATTTAATGAAATTCTGACCTTAACCTCAGAATTTTGACTGTTATTACAGACTTTGAAATAATCAGTCTGTAAAAAAGATTTAGTGACCCAAACCCTCTTCTGTGGAAAAAAAAAGCACTCAGAAAAATTCTCTTCAATTATTTGGGTTTTTGTTCATTCCAGCCACTTAAAACATGAAAACAAACACACAGAGGCCATTGATTCTACTTTAACAAGAAATGTGACACTCAACCCTACCCTACCCTAATTCTCCAGCTCATCATCACAATTCCCATCATGAATTGAATAACAGTCCCACTTTTAGTAATTCAGCACCGACTCATTTTCTCTTTTTTCTTGTTTACATCTTGATGTCTGATAACTGAGGAGATTCTGCAACCTCTGTCCAGCTCCACCCCCTCATACACGCGAACACACACCCAGCCCCTCTCTGCACATGGGGGAAGGTCTTCACCTGGAAAACATGAGAACTCGCTGCAACAACAAGTGAAAAAGTCTGAGTTTCATTGTCGAGTGTGGATTAACTGGACGATAAGCTCTGCACATCTTCACATCCATCCACCTCGACAAGCAGCGACTCAACATGGGGAGAGTGAACGTGTGCTTGAAGAGGAGCTTCATAACCGCGTCCTGTTTGATCGTAGTGAGTGTTTTTGTTCCTTCAATACTTCACTGCAGGGAAAGCAGATCGACCCAAAACAGGAAAAAAAAACGGGCTCAGGCTGCTCAATCAGCAGAAAAAAAAGAATTTAAATGCGTGGTCCAGAAAATCCTTCCCGGAGAAGTGACCCTTGGCTGGTGACAAATGCTCAACCAAATCCCTGCTCGTTATCAAAAGTAAACGTGGTCTTTTGTATTGACTTTACCAGGTCATTAATGTGTAGTTAAAGCTTCTTTTCGTTACATTTGTAACATAAGACCTAGAAAGAGTTATCAGGGATGTGAACACAACTAAAGACTTAAACTTATTGGTCTAGAAGAATACAGTCTTTACAAGCATCTCTAATCAGTACACACTGTAACAGATAAACTTAATATTTTACCATAGTATCTACAGTTACCTACTGTAAGCAGATATACAGTAAATTACCATAAATGGTAAAAGCTTTTGGGAAAACTTAGTGTGTCTGTAAACTTAACAGCATTTTACCTTAAAATCAATAATTTTCTACTGTAGAATGTATTTACAATTAATTACTGGAGGAAATGGATCAAGATTGTATTCATTTTGGTCGGAAAATGACAAATAGCAGGCAATATTTCTTTGAGTAAATGTTCAAATTTTTTGGTTGAGTTTGAGTTAGTGTATTTTATTGGATAAAAAATGTTTTGTGAGTTGTTTTTTTTTTACAAATTATATCTTGCTAATAAATGATCAAAAATAGTTAAAGACATAGTAATGTAAACTAAAATACAGCCATTTCCCTGTAATTTAAAATGCATTAAAAAGCATTTTAAAATACAATACAGCAATGATACTGTAAAAGAAAAATGGATAATGTCTCTGAAAATACAGCAGTAGCTGTTAATTTAAAGACCGTAATCATGCCTTAAATAAGAGCACAGTAGTCAAACAATTTATAGCAAATACAGGAAGTTAAAATAAAGCAATACTACTGTAAAGACTTACAGTAACTTAATGGCATCTTGTTGCCCAGCCAGTTTCAGGAGTTTGCAGGGAACTTTAGAAATCACTTATTGGAAATAGGCTGCCTTTAATGCAAATGACTCATCCTGATAGTGAACTACATGTTTTTTTCTCATAAATTCAGTCTTATTTTATAACCACATCTTGTACATGATGGATAGTCAGTTTTGGTAATGATGCACAATTAATTTCCTTTTTTATGTAGGGTTTTTGATCTTGAAGACATAAATGAATTGCATGTCATGTCAACACAAGCCAACTGTGGTCATTCATCTCAGTGTAGAAATAGTCGGGCTAGGATGGTATGTTTTTCTCCCGATTCGATTTTTTACGATTTTAGGTGCCGATTTGATTTAAATTGCAATTCTATGATATTGACGATTTTTGCAATCTTTAGTTAGCTTTTTTTAACACCAGCGAAAAAGGTGAACAATGATGATGCCTACAGACTATATCAGGAATAATACACATCACATGTGAGCCCACTTTTAGGATTTATTCAACAATATATTTTAACCAGCTGTTTATACCCTCTCTTCAAAAGCCTAGATTGAATTTAAAATTGGCTTACTAACACAGACTAAATGAAGCATTTAAATTTGGAAAAACAAATGATATTTGGACAGAATCATTGATTTAAAAATCATCAAATAAAAAATCCAGATACTTGTGGTGTGAAATGATTTTTTCCCCCACCCCTAATCAATAGAAAGGTTGTGAATCTTCTAGTATATGACAATTCAGTTTGATTCTTATTCATAGTGTTACAAGTGAAGTTCAAACCATTTTTTGACTCAAACCAAAAAATTATTTGAGGCCTGGGAATAGGGATGGGAACCTAAAATGGTTTTGGTAGAGTGTTGACATCAAGTAGCTTATGGTATTGATATTTTTGGTCTTTACACTAAACAGTTTCCCTACCAATTCCTTTGTATTACATTCCCTGTGAATCAAGGTCATGTTCTTATTAAGCAGAAATGAAACAAAGAAGTCAAAGATGTGTCCTTGACAGACAGTAGAGAGAATTGGTCTCAATTGTGCCATGTGTTTGAGAGTTTTTTTAGAAGACTCTTTTCGATAAGGGAATTGATAAAGAACTGGGTCAATGGGCAGAAGTGTTAATGGAATTTATGTAACCCTTCCATTCCTATCCTTCTCAGAAAATCGCCGGATCACACAAAATCATTTTGTTACAGCAAACATGGCCCAAATTTGATCATATCACAATTCAGTAATACTGCCAGTTAAATCAAATTTAATGGTAGTTCAACAAGATGCTGTTACATTAATCAGCATACCTCTCCAATTTATAATCATGACCCCCGCCAAGGAGGTTATGTTTTTACCGGTATCTGTTTGTCTGTTTGTTTGGTAGCAAGATCACACAAAAAGTACTGAATGGATTTTGATGACATTTTTCGGAGATGTTGGTAATGGCCCAATTTATAAATTATTAGATTTTGTTGGTGATCCAGATGACTGCCTTTTGTAAATGATCATGCTCAATAGCTGTCTAACGAGTAATGGTGTCAACATGATTCCAAGTGCTAGGTGTGGGTTTTCAGGGTGGAGGAATCCTATTATGATTGTAATTTTCTCTTGGAACTACTGCTTGTTGACATAGAAAGGCCCTGGTCGATACATGGATTGGAACCAGCAATCTTCTTGCTGTGAGGTACACATATTAACCAGCTGTGCCAATGTGCCATGGGAATGTGTAAAAGGACCTCAAAAACTGTTTTTAATCTTCCAACATCCGCTTTGATTTTCACACACTCTGCTTCATGGGAACCTGATTGTGCAACATGTGGTTTTGCATGTTTGTGTTGCCCTGCAGGTGCATTTTAACTGTCACTTGTGTTTGAGGCTGAACTTGCCTCCCTGACGTAGTTTTTGTCAGATCATAACAAAACTTAACCCTCCTCACATGATGAGAGCAGCACACCCTTAACTCTGCTGTTGTGACAAAGTAGATAAAAGAGAAAGAGTAGGTCTCCACATGAATGACTGAAAAACAAAATATGTTGTGTTGTGCTAATAAAAGCACAGCTGTTAATTAGTTATGCTGATGAAAATCAGAACAAGAGCAAAATATCAAGTAATACGTTGTAACAGTAACATCTGTAAAAGAAATAAGGAGGCTGGGCTCTTGCAAAGCAACAAATCCTTGTTTTTACATTCTTTTGCAACATTTTCAGAAATAAACACGTCATCGCCGGCCAGTGTCAAACTACTCATAGTGCCAGCATTGTTGGATTCTCCATTCAAGCTCAGTGGTTTCCTCTTTTCCACTCAAATATCAGGAATTTCTTTGTAATTATGAATCGTTCAAAGCAGCAATGCCCTATTTCCATCACATGGTAAATAATTGTGCAAGTGGAACGACAAGCTTGAAAGTGTTTAGCGATTACTATTCTGAACGAAATAGTTACAAAATGTGTTTTTGTTGTTGCAGATCATTAGCGCCCTGCTGTTGGCCTTTACTCTGTTCAGCCATGGATACCTGCACAAAGATGAGGAGGTAATGCATGGACTCACACTGAGGATACCATAACAAATACACACTGCATTAAAGAAGGCAAAAACAAATTTGTCCAGGGGTGTTCATCTTTGATTTGATTCTTATAAAATTGATTCTTGGCTCAAACAAGTTCACAGTTCACAGTCATGTATGTTAAAATAGGTATTCATTTCAGGATTTGCTTCTGCCTGCAGTTCACTGAGGCTGATCTGCACAAAATAGCACAATCAAAGGCATCCAACATGTTCAGCTCATGTATTTGTAATGTTTATCATCTAAGTTCAAAAATAAAGACATACTGTGGGAGTTTATTTCAAAACAGGTGTAATAGGTTTTGATTCTTTTTGTGAATACACTTTGACTCGAATTCAGAGCTATTTTGAGACACTTCAGCTGTCCTAAAAAAAAAATGTACACAACAGCACTTTTCACAAACCTGCTCATCCTGCAATCACAATTTAGTGGTTTTTGTATTTCAGTAGAGAACTTATATCCATGTAAGGCCTTGAAATTGTAAGAAGTAAAATTGAAAGATTGTCTGTTTTTGTCAAACATCTATTGTTTGACAGGAGGTTTGTCCAGACTTTTTTCTTTTGTCTGGGGTGTTCCTCTATCCGTCTACACAACAGTGAATTTGGTCATACTTTTACTACTTACTATGAACTATCAAATGGATGTCATATAACTGTGTATATCACTCTTTCAGGGAAAGTTAACTTAACAGAGTGGCAGTCTATGAGCCCTCTTCATTGAATAAGAAAGAAATTTAACTAAATTCTTGAGCACTTTAACTGCATTTATGGAAGAAGAGTACATTTTGAGGTAATGTCTCATGACCTAAACATTGCCTTAAGCGGGGTACATACAACTGACTTTTACTCAGATCTCTGCTTCCAATCAACTCAGCAAAAGCCTGATTATCTGGAGGTCCAAAAGATGATTGTACCTGCTTATATTGTAGTGTAATATGTGTTTGAGAGTCAGTTTATTCTCTTGTAAGACGATCAGAGGTACCCGACTTAAAATCTTTGGAGGTTCAACTCATTCATTTGTTTAAAAAACATGGGTGTCCAAACAGCGTAACTTGTATATAATGACAAACTGAGACAAGCTAGACGCAAACAAAAACAGCCAAGGATGTTACAAAGGTCTAACCACCTTCTCCTTTCAACCTCCTTACATTGTCTGCCATGTTTGTTTACATTGAAGTTGCATGTGATCACATGAAATTACAACCTGCAATAGTAGAGGCACTCCCCTCTTAGTAAACTAATTTGTTGTTTTGTTGTGTCCCAAACTGATAAATCAGGTATTATCTGTCTTCATGTGTGTGATCTCACACTGTGTCAGAGATCAGGCTTCAATTTTGAAACTATTTAACCACATGATTATTCCTACAACAAATGTGGCAGTCAAGATCTTAAATGTATTTGGAGATAGACAGGAAAAACAAGCATATTGAAATAGTGCAGTCATGAACTCATCAGATTTTTCTTTCATTTTAAGGGTGGGTATGACAATTGTAGCAGAAATGCAGGCTCGATATTTTAATATGTCAACTTATAAGAAAAGTGGCTTTGTTATGAGAGGGAAGGTAACAAGTGAAGGTGGGATAGTGAGAAAACAGTTTAATTGTACCATATATTGCAGTAACAGTTAAATCTGTATGGTTGCATGGCAGCTTTGGGCTTTCATGCACCAGAGACCTTACCTCAGTTTTTTCCTTCAGGCACAAATTCAGGACCCACATAAAGTAGATATAAGAGCCACTACTACCTTCTAACTCACCAACAAAAATGGCTGATCTAAGACTTAGACTCTTTGCGAGATTGCAAGACCTTCTCTGTATTTTATTGCTGTTATACTACCTCGCTCTTCAGCCCTATAAATGGATGGAGAAAGCATTTTTCCACAATTCAACCAGCAGCACAGACTGTTGGTCTAAATTCAAATGGAACAAAACTATGAGCAGCCTGCTAAGACACCCAAAATGTACATTAAGGGCACACAGCTTACAAAGTAAAATAATAAATCATTGACTTGAATTTTCTTATATGGGTGTCACAGGCGGCTAATTTCATGCAGGGTCTAGGCCATCCTTAGCCATCCATCTGGGTAGGCCCCTCTATTTGAAGTAGCTAAATTTGTAAGTTATACACACTGTACATTATGTGCATGCGAATAATAGAGATGAGATTTCTGCATTTTTCATCCCCATTCATAAACCGAGCCTGTTACTAGTCATTCCAGATGTGTATTGCAAAATCTGGGCCAGTATTGCCCGTCACCTCACTTCCATGCAAACAATGTTCCCTTTCCAAATTTGACAGTCATGCCAGCTGCAGCAAACAAAGCTAACATTTCAACCACTTGTGAGTGGATGGAGATATTTGGAGACAGGCTGCTGCATGCATGCCAGCCTAGGTCATTGAACTTGCCCTTGTTTACCAACCCCTCTGACCTGCTTCTGTGTTTGTTTTCTCCACAGATAGAGGAGATGCTAACCGGCCTAAATGGCATGTATGTCATTTCCATCATACCTCTGCTCTTGGGTATAATCGGAATGTACGGTGCCTGCAAACAGAAGAGGTGGGCGCTCATATTGGTGAGTTAAAAATGAAATGCATCACTTCAACTATTGTTCTAGTAGCAGTATTCAAAGTGAAAAAGTCACAATAACCATGAGAAAAACATCATGTAGTTTTATAATGTGTTAATGTGTCTTAGTTTGCAGTGGGGATGATTCTCGGCAGCTTGTTCCTGACTGTTTGTGAGATTCATGGACTAGCCGTTCAACCCAAGGTATGGCAAATAAAGCATGGAATGTGGCCTCCATTTTTTCAATTTATGTTTAGAGCCCAAATCCAAATTACAGACATATGAAAATGATGCAGTAGTTTATTTTAAAGAGTTTCGGGATGCTACCACACAGACGAAAAAAAAACATGAAAGCTGTAACCCAACCTTCTTGTTTGGAAAATTTCAGTTCATGATAAGTGTTTTTTATTCAATGTGCTTATGGAGCTTTCATTAAAAACAGAATACCTGCTGTTTTTTAACACCTGCTATGGTTTTCAGTAAGACTAGAGAAAATATAATTCTTATGGTACAAATCCCAATTCTTTGAAGTTGGGATGTTCCAACGGGATACAATGTAGGGGTGGGAGAAAAAATGGATTCACATAAGTATCGGGATTTTTTGTTTGACATTTTTTAAATCGATTTTTTTGTTGAAAAATCAGTTTTTTTTCTAAACTTTAATGGTTCGTTTTAGTTTGTGTTTATTAACTACTTTTAAATGCAATCCAGGCTTTTGAAGAGAGAGTATAGACTGCGTGATGTGTATTTTTCCTGGGGAAGTCTTTTTTGCTGGTGTTAAAAAAGCTAACTAACGATTGCAAAAATCGGCAAAACTATAGAATTGTAATTCAAATCAAATCCATACCTAAAAAAATCAAGTTTTTTAGTGAATCGTCCCAGCCCTAAAAGAATTATTTGCAAATTCCCTTCAGTCTGTATTCAATTGGATTTGCTTCAAAGACAAGATAATAAATGCTCAGGCTGTTAAACTTTCATTTTTTTGCAAATATTCAATCATTTTTAATCTGATGCCTGCAACACATTTTAAAAAAAGCTGTGACAGAGGAAAGATGTGTTATGTCATCTTTCCTTTTAACAACGCTCAAAAACATTTGGTAACTAAGAACGGTAATTGTTAAAGCTTTGTATTTAGAATTCTTCACCATTCTTCCTTAACTGAGCAGTCAAGGGCCTTCTTTGTTGTGTTTTGAGCTTCATAATGGGCCACACATAGGCCTGTCACAATAACAAATTTTGCTGGACGATAATTGTACAAAAAATTACTGACGATAAACGATATTATTGCCAATATTGTTTAGTTTTTTTTTCTAATGTTTTCATTAATGTAATGATAGTATATGTCATAATAAAGTGAGTACAGCATATCAAAAGCAAGACACTTTAATTTCTCAAGAGTATTTAACTAATTGGAAGATCAGGATCTTTTAAATAAAATAAATTAAACAGACAATATAATACATTTAATAAAAAAAGGGAAAAAAAACAATGAAAATGAAATGGGCTCTCTTTTAGGAAAACTTGCATGTAAATAAAAATAATTATACAAACAATAAAAAATAGACCCCTCTCTGTAAAGACAAAACGAAACTCCAGTAAAAACAATAAATAAAAGGGAGTTTATACAGGAATTGTCTGTGACATGTACTTTCTCCAGAGTCAATTCGTACTGTCTGTCAAACGTTTGTAACAATGCTGGCTTTTCAACCGTATTGAAGGGTTGCATTTCTTTAGCAATGTAGTTAACGACACTGTCTGTGAGCGTGCACCATTTCACTGTGTTTCGTTTATATTTACTTTGCAGACCAAACGTCTCAGTAAGCGCTGACTGTCAGGCCGAAGGCCCAGGTGCACCTCCCCTTCTTCTTCTTCGTCGTCACTACTTTCAAACAAATACGACCTATCAGCTCGTCAGTGTTCATGAGCTCACACCTTGTTCATTCTGTTTAAAACCAACACATTCTCACACTGGGACAGTGGCATTCGGCTTGGGAACCGTATCTTTCGTGCCATCATTCATATTGGCGTTGCTTCCTCGTTACTCCTTAGGACGCTCACTTCAGCTCTCTCTGTGTGTACGTGTGAGTGGACCCGCCTCCCCCCCAAAGATCGCATGAGCGACAAATGCTCACTCCGCTATAAATCCGCTAAATCCGCTATAGAACCGATGCACCCTTGTGTTACAAAAGAGAGACGTAGTGAGCCATCTTCTCATTCAGCCTCTTTGGCAGAAAGAGAGGAGGAAAACAAACACGCATGCACGTGTCAGTTTATCAAGGCCGGCAAACTTACCGAGGACGTTTTTATTTATCATTCGGTTATTTGATTTATTGATTATCGTGACAGGCCTAGCCACACATTTTCAATAGGAGGCAGGTCTGGACTGCAGGCAGGCCAGTGTTGTACCTGCCCTCTTTTATTGCGATGCCACACATATAACAGGGGCAGAATGTGACTCGGCATTGTCTTGCTGTAAAAGGCAGGGATGTCCCTGAAAAAGACGTTTGGATGGCAGCATATGTTACTTCAAAACTTGTGTGTACCTCTTAGCATTTATGGTGCCTTCACAAATGTGTGAGCTACCCATGCCATGGGCACTAACAGACCCAAAACCTTTACAGATGCTGGCTTTTGAACTTTGTGCGAATAACTGTCTGGATGGTCCTTTTCCTCTTTCACAACATACATGATATCTTAAAACAATTTAATATGCAGAGTTATCAGACCACAGCATACTTCCACTGTGCACCAGTCCATCTCAGATGAGCTGTGGTCAAGAGCAACTGGTGCTTTGCATGGTAGAGTTTTATCTTGCACTTGTAAATGTGATGTCCAACTGTTTTAACAGTTGGACATCACATTTGATAATGGTTTTCTGAAGTGTTCCTGAACCCATGTGGTAATATCCTTTACAGAATGATGTTGGTTTTTTAGTGCAGGGCTGCCTCAGGAATTGAAGGTCTTGGCACCCAGTGATGGTTTTTGGTTGTACATGCCGAGATTTCTCTGGACTCTCTGAATCTTTTGAGAATATTTTGTACAGTCTATGATGAAATCCCTCAGTTCCTTGCAATTTTATATTGAAAAACAATGTTCTTAAACTGTTAAACATTTTTCTCACACAGTTGTCTACACAGTGGTGAACCTCACCCCATCATTGGTTAAGACTCCTTTTTAACTAGTGTTACTTATCTGTTTCCAATGAATTTGTTCCCTTGAGGCGTGATCCAAACAAGTGATTTTAACCAATTCTCAGCATCCTCAGTCTTTTGTTGCCCATTTCCCAGCTCTTTTTGAACATGTTGCAGACATCAAATCACAAACAAGTGAATGTTTTCATAAAAACAATGAAGTTTTATGATTTGAACATTAAATAACTTGTATTTTTGGTGTATTCAGCTGAATGGGTCAAAAAAGGATTCAAAAGAAAAAAGAAATCATTGCATTCTTTTTTCTTGACATGTTGCACAGCGTCTAAACTTCATTGAAATTGGACTTAAAATATTGATAATTTTTCCAAATAAACATAAGGACAGGACGTACCCTTTAGTCAGTACAGTTTATGTTGTGTTAAAACATTCTAACTTCATTAGTCAATTTACAAAAACAAGCCTTAATGCTTGGGAAAGGGCTTTTTTACAATCAGAACTACAAACAACGAGATGTTAACTGAACACAAAATGATCTGTTTGAGATGTTTAGGTAAAATGTTAAATGATTTAATCAGTAAGGTTTTATTTGAGGTTTACTCCAGACTTGCATCTTACTTTCTCAAAGCAGTTTTTCTGGTCCTGCCTGAGGTCCTGTCACAGTATGCTGCCATTGACAATAAGTCTTGTGCATTTAGTTTCCGATAAATATCATTTAACGTGTAGACTAATGTCACCTACAAGAACCTGCACAGCCTGTTGATAACAGTGTTTGTTCCCAGCAGGATTTGTTACTACATTACACACTGTTACTTTTCAGAAATGGGTTAGAGTGGATCATGTTCCAAAGTTCAAAGATCTCATGTTTACTCTGTTCTTTTTAATGCTTTCTAGTACACTCATGTTCAGTTTGAGGTTCACTGGGTTGATGTGTGATGATGCCTAAGCTTTATCTAGTAGCAATTTATCTTTGTTGTTGAGCATGTTAAACTGCCAGGACAGCCAATATACCAACTTCTGATAAGGACAGCAAACATAGGGCTGGGGGAAAGTATGGATGATACTAAAATTAAAAAAGCACTTTCAAAGTCTCGGCATGCATTGATGCAATGATATGCCTATTTTGGTAGCTAACTAGCTAACTATTAGTAAGCTTCTTTTCAGCAAACAGGAGCTTAAATACAGCAAGAGCTGACAACACTTCATCCAATTAATTCATTTTAATACAATTTGCATGAGGTTTTTAATTTCAAGGGCTGACACCCAGTTGTAGGTCTCAAGTATTGATATTGAAAGGTTTACCCTGCAGGCACTCACAATTCCCAGATTCAGTATTAACAACAGTTAGTCCTGACTCCTGAGTCCTGAGACCTTCAAGTTATTTACAGCAACCCTAGCTGAGCTTTCAGCAAGTTTAGTCTACTTTCACAAGAACCTAAACAAGTCTGCTGTTATACAGAGTATAACAGCAGACTTGTATATTCTATAGTAGAGCTGAAATACTTACCTAAGCTTGCTAGCAGTCTGGTATGCTAACTTTAATACAAGCTGACAATACATAATTCAGTGTGTTATATTGTATTTTAAGGATGTGTTTTCTCTATTTTTAAAAAATATTCAAAAAGACACCCTTTTCTAACTTAATAGATATAAGATATAAGATATCAAGTAGAGATCTTTACACATTATTGTAGGCGAGAGCCAGTTTTAAGCATACCTTAAACAGAATTTGATCTATTCAATTAAATCTGCTAGTCTTTTTTCTAGTTCTGTGACAATAATTTGAGGGCACCCCAAGTTTAAATTCTAGACATCAAGTACTCCCCGAGTGGAAGAAACCATTATTGAAAACAAGCGGCAAAATCAAAGCTAGCATGCAGCATTGCTCTTCCTGGGTAGTACAAAATTAACATTCAAAAATTAATCTTCAAAACCACAAAGTTTGGTTTATTCTATACATAGTAATTACATTTTGTCAATACAATGTTGACATTTTTACTGTTAACACAGTGTTCCTGTATTTTTAAAATGGATCAATTATTGCTCTATATTTTTTAAGTAGCTAGAGACTAGCACATGTCTCTTGCTAACCTGCTCACAGGACAATATGTGTAATATACTTATGATTTGTTATAAGTGCTTTTTTTCTAGTTCTGTGAAAGATATTAAAAAATGCATTCTACATCAAAATATAGATTAAGCACTGCAACACTTTAGCAAGCAAGTGGCAGGCTCTTAAGCTAACCATCAGAAAATACAGTATTTGAATCTAACTTTTTCTTTTGTTTTTTAATGAACTTTTTAAAAACATCCTTCATCAATTCTAGATATTAAGTATTTGTCGAAACAGCTATAGCCTGGTAGCTGCTCTCAAGTTTCAAGCTATGATATGTCCAGGCTATAGTTGCTAAACTTTGAAAAGACAAGAGTTGTTTGGAAATGGATAGAAAAATACTAGGAACATTTGAGACAGTCAAATCTGGCATTTTGTTTGTGAGCAATTATTGTTGCAACATAAAATCTAACGAAACAATTGTGTTGTTGGTTTTATTTTGAAAGTTCTCACTACATTCTTCTGCCACTTTCAGTGATACATGTCTAATATATTCCTGTTTTGCAGATGGCTGAAGATTTTAAGAAGTACTACATGCATTTTCTGCCTCTGTCTGAAGCCAGTGAGACTGTTTTGCAAGCTGTCCATGAAATACAAATAGAAGTAAGAAACCTTGTGTCATGTATGCATTTACTACAAAGGAGGAGTTGTTAATTAAAGCAGTATCACTTCAAAAAGCTGTTTCCAGTGGTCCAGAAGTGATAGTTTTATGCCTTTTTATTCAAGAACTGATCCTAACACAAGCACAGCCTCCTGCTAATGCTGTTGGGTGTTCGTAACAAGTCCTACAATTTTAAGCTGCAGAAATCACTAATGCTTCAGTCACAAGTTTTTCTGTCTTTCCCCTCTTTTTTAGTTACAGTGTTGTGGTCTGGAGCAGGGCTACCTTGAATGGGGCAAGAACATCTCAAAATCCTGCCTGTGTGTTGAAGGGTCCACTCATGCATGTGTGAGTAAAATAGATACTCTCCTGAACCCAGACTGTGTTTATCAAGTCCCAGTCTGATGTAATAGTCATTAGTATGTAACATTACATGTAATCCTGTTTGTCATTGTGAGGAAAACTAGTGGATGTATATCAAGAAAGCTTATGAACAAGAACTAACTAGAAAAAAAATGTGACATACCCGATTTCTATCATCTTAGCTTGAAGTGTATCTAAAACCAGGATAAAACCAGAGTGTTGTGTAGGGAAAAGCCTAATTCTCTCCTTTGGGTGTTGTAAGGAGTGAAACCTACATATTAAGCATTCAAAAATATATTTAGCACTTTGAGTCTACATTAAATAGATAAAAGATAGCAAGCTGATAACTTTACCCATCAATTTGAGGACTACATGCTCAGGCATATAAAACCAGATCTGAGACTCACACACCAGTCATGTTACTTTTCAGAGAAAGAGACATATTGATCAGGGGCAGGGAGAGAGAGAGATCTTCATGTGCAGGACAGGGACTCACCCTTAACCTAGATAAATGTCAGACAACTCACAATCTTTACCATACATGACAAAAGTAAAGTAGATGATCTGCAGAGGAACAACATCTATCTCATTTAAGCAATTTTCATAGAAAAGTTTGGTAAAGCACAGAAAAATATGAATAAATAGTTTTAACTATTGGTATGAGCAAGACTGACCAAATTTATATGGGCCCATTTAAATCTGAAATCCTGGTGTTGGGCCTATTAATGTAGCACACAAAAAGGTCTGTAACCTCCAAACCCTCTGAGAGCATCATAAATTAGCAAACTTCCCTGCCAAAAACTGAAATCTCAGCAGATTTATTAATTGTAATTTGCAGTCAGAACTATCCTGTTTACATAATAATGCATCTAATACCAAGATACTCAATATGACAGATTTGCAAGCCACATCTGAAGACATTTTAACTTTATACAAACATTGTAGAACTTCTTTTCTATATATGCACTTTGGATGATTTTTTTTTTTTTATCCGTTGTCATTTTAGATCTGACTTTTTCCATAAATTACTTTTTTCACCAAAGTTTTCCCCTCAAAAGTTTATCCAGGTTATACTCTGTCTTTTACTTGTTAAGTCTTGTTCATGAGATCACACAAGATCATAAGAAATGGCAGATACAGGTGAATCGTAGCATTTTTTGGCATGAGCCCAAACATGTGTCTGAGTGTCACAGCTGAGTTCTCTCTTTGTTTGGAAATCTCAGGATAAATGCTAATGCTAATGCTGGACATGGTGCCAAATTTATAAGTTGTTAAAAGAATTGTGGGAGAAAAAAGCCACTAAAACAGAGTGATGCCATCACATGCTACAGTTGGTTTATGATTGGCACTATTTTGAGACACATCATTAAAACCATGGCTTCTGTTTTAACAAATAAACAATCAGTATGAACTGTATCATTACTCTGAAGGTGAACTTTAATTCGGCTCCTCTGTTTTGTCCTTGAAGTTTGTAAAAAAAAGTGAGTCTGGTCTGGACAGTTATAAATGTCCATTAAAGCGACAAGGCTCTGTGGGTGAGAGATGTTCACTGCAGATAAACTAATAAAATCTGATAGTATCCTCTTATCCTGGACATGCTGAAACATCCTGAGGGGAATTTTCATCGTCACACTCTTATTTCATCCAGTTTGACGACATGAGCTCCCGTTTTATTCACCTGAATCATCAGGTATTGTGTTTCTCTGGTCCTCCAGTTCTCAGAGAAGGTTCAGTCATTTTCAGTTCAGACCTGTTGAGTCTCCATCTACAGAAGTTTCTCCTGTGTGGACTTCAATTCATTTATGTGCTCCAAAGTAAACGGTGGTCATATTCATGGCAAAAATCATCAATTAATTCAGCTTGGTAACTTTTGTTTTATCTTGTGAAGCAAACTAGTCGGCACTCCTGGCGGAAGGACACATAGGCTGTGCTGTGTCTCAAAATAGTGCCTAATCAAAGTGGCTTTGGTAGTGGGAAATTAAGCAGATGTCAACAAACTTTTTGCACCATGTGATGACCCCACACTGTTTTTGTGGCTTGTTTTCTCCAACCATTCTTTTAATAATGAAATTCCTCATTATTGGTACCATGTACAACAGTGTATAGCATTAGCATCTATCCCAAGATTTCTGAACAGAGAGAGAACTTGACTGTGACGCTGTGGCACATGTTCTGGCTCAGAGCATGTACCTCACACAATCCCACCTCAGAAATCCTTAACTATCCATTTAAATCTATCACATCAGCAACTGATGAAACCCCATTTCAAATATTCTTGAGTTTTAAATTGTTTTTAATTAATTTCACGGTTAACGTGTAAATTACCCTTTTTTAAGCAATAAATTTTTGTCTTGTTATTTCAGGTGGCAGCACCCATGGACAGCATTCATTTTGATACAGCCGGTGTCCAGCCCGTCATGATTTATCAAGAGGTAATGAAAAGAACTGTATTTAAAATGCACATTCTTAATTTTTGATTGTTTTTACATCAATAATCAACTTCGATGTACAAAAATGCATGTCTATTAGCATAGTCTATGCAAAATAGAAATTTAAAGCAGCAGTAGCTTCTGTCACTTGCAAGAAAATCTGACAAATGTTTTGAATATTACAATGCCATAATACCTCTTCACTAAAGTTTTAACAAGTTTTTTGATTGAGTTCTTTAACCTTTAAGTTGTATTTTTTATATCACTGGAAAGCCTGATTGGTCACGTTTACAGCATGGTACAGTTTTTAAGGATAGTGTATTTGTACACCCACAAAATGTGCCAAAATCCCTGAACCTGGAAGCTTTTGTTCTAGCGGCATTATTTGGTGTCAGCCCTGATACCATTTCCAAACCGAGAACAAACAGCGAAGTGGTCAGGAAGAAAACCCTCCAAGAAAACCTGGTGCTTATTGTTGCTTCATCAAGGAATTATAGGATTCTTCCAGGAGAAGAGGTGATTTTGACACATTTTAGGGGTGGGTTACTCACATGTTGAGCTGTGTTGCTCATGTGTGTTGCTCACGGATGCACAGTCCTTACAAGTTGTACATCCTTGTAAATGTGATAAATCAGGGTTTCCTCCTATAAAAAATACAATACCTATTGGTATTATCAAAAGGGGAGAAACAATTTAATGAAATATTATCTTCAAACTTTTTGAGGAGTATATATGGAACTCCAAAATGAAACACAGGATCCTTTTGTTAAAACTGGGCTTAAAATTACCAGCAAGTTCAAACCAAGGGTCAAGTTAAACTATTTCCTCTTTTGGATGCTGTCGAATTAAGACATAAAAAAACAACATAGAAGTGAACTGCTGAATCATTTCCAATGAAAAAATTTAGTGGTGAAGGACTTTTGTTTTATTTTCCTTTAGTTTTTTATGTTTGTACTGTCTCCCTGGTAATGCTAAATCAACCTCATCTTTAAATAGTGGACTCTACAATCATATTTGTGTAGGTGTTGTATCATTGTCCTGGTTGATCTTCTCTCCTGTTTCAGGCGTGTATTCCTCAGCTGGTCTCTCATCATATGGTCGTCCTAAATACATTATTGGGCATAATGCTGGGAATCATATTACTCTGGGTATGTACTGTTACTCACTTGCTGAAAGATTCTTGGAAAGGGCTTTATTTTATGTCATAAACTTAAAATGCATGCAGAGTTTGTGCTTTCCTGAGACTTTTAAGAACACCTGCAATCAGCTTTGATTTCTCTGCAGCAACGTGAGTCAGTCTCCTTTTTCCCAGGCTAAAGTTGTCTCGAATCATTGGGACGCTGGATAGGATGTTAATTTTGTTAACTTCTCACTACATCCATATCGTCTGTCCAGCTTCCCTGTTTGTCTCCTTTTTCAGAACAATATATTGGCAAATGATAAATCACCAAAGTGTGGATAGGAAATGAATAACCTCCGTTTTCCTGTCTCATAGATGTTGTCGGTCGTGCTGTGTATCATGATCTTGTGTCGGCTGAATCGAAAGGATGACACACCGACAGTCGTCTACAGCCCAGAGGCAAAGGCAGGAAACTATGTTACGCTCACAGACGCAGCAGACTATTCCTGAGGTTAATTTTGGCTGCTTTCATGTAATCAAATGTTGGTTGAAGAGCTTTAAAGACATTGGGAACAATGGGGTTGGTACAAGGGTGTGTAGTATACTAAGGGTCATTAATCAGCTTTGTATTAAAAGTACCTATATTACTTTTTAAAACTTTGACACCTGCATACCTGTTTTACTCTGAAGAAACCAAATTTTACCTGTCAAGTTGTATTTTTAACTTATATTATTTTAAGCACAAATTTATTTCTAAATTTAATGTAAGAAGTTAAAATTGAAAACAGAAAAGGTTAAAGGAAGTATGATTATAACAAAATAAAGCACTGATTCAGACAGGACTGCATCAATAATTTAATGTGTAGTAAACAGAATGAGCTTTCATAAGAAGGTTATAACCTGTGATTTTGTACTTTTATGAATTTATATTGAGTTTTATTATTTTTGCCATAATCTACAACATGGAAGTGTTGATGTCAACAATAACATAAATATATATATGTATGTATATATTAGACCACCTGTCATTTTACAAATCTTTTAAAAACCTATTTAAAACTGTTGGACATACATTTTTAAACATGCATGAAGAATTTCAAGCTAAATTCTCACTTATCTACACATTTTTGAGCAGCTCACTGGGCTTCTCAAAGAAATTAAGCAAGCATCAAAAACACTTTTGCATGTAAATAACTGTTATTTGATCTCTTAATCCAGAAATATTTTTTTTTTAATTATTTTTTTGTTTTTTTTTTACAAATTTGTTAATTCATGTCCAACAATAATAATATTTTAGCATTAAAAACATAGTTTAGGTGAAGAGCTTCTACATACAACTGTATCAACCATCACAGAAGCATAAAAATGATTTTGGTATTTAACAATGCTGTTAATTTCAGGAAGCTGTGACATAAGCCTTACATTGGGTGGTGGTCTCATTCATTTTTCAGCACTGTATATACTGTTTATTGTGAAATTGTCTTGGTGTTTGTATAACATGGCAAAACTTGTTAGGAAAACTAATAGTCTGGAATATTTGCAGGTATGAATTGCTTTTTTAATTCGATTGCTATTTTAATTAATCAACCAAAGAGGAAATCTAGATGTTTGAAACTTTATTTTTTTACATCACAAGTGTGTCTGAGCTCCGTGATGCTACCTTCTGATGATATTAAGCAGGTGGTCACAGTGTTATACCTGATGGGTGTACATAACAGGAGAATGAATGTATACATTTTCACAGTAAGCTATGTTACTTGACTGGCTTTAGTACTAATAATGTAAAACCACTTTTAAAGTGATTTTTTGATTGTAATAAAGGAACAATGCTGAGAAAAAAAGGACATTTGACGTCACTTTATAATCCCTGTGATACATTTTCTCTCTCTCTCTATATATATATATTGGTTAACTGTTGGAGCAGGGCTCTCGACTAACTTTTTGAGTTGGTTGCAATGGTGCACCTAAAAATTTTTTTAGGGTGCACCAGAACAAAAAGTAGGTGCACCCAAATTTTTCAGTGTCGCCTTTAACGCCATAGGGTCACCATTTTATCACCGTCCATAACTTCAATATCATGTAAATGCTTTTTAAACAAAAATAAGATGCTTGTCTTTATTTGAAGCAAAATTTTACATTTGGAGAAAAACAGCGTTTAAAGTGCTTCACTGAATAAAATTTACAAATTCAAGCTAAAACACTAAGCAGAATAAAACATCTCCAAATAAAAGTGCTTGAAGTGCTTTACTGAACTGAAATTTAATATTTCAAACATCTCAAGTTAAATAAAATATTTCAAAATAATAAGAGCTAATGTGCTATACTGAGCTGAAAATGAAATAAATATCCATATTTTAACAACCAACAACATAATATTTAACTGGATGGACTTACTCTCCAATAAATTTGAACCTAGAATAAGACTTCACACACTACAGTCAATATTTACAAAACTGAAACTAAAGTTAATAATAAAAAAAACAATTCTCAAACTAATTATGAAAACGACTTTAAGGGCAGAGCATTTATTACTTTTTATCTTTATTTTTTTCTCTTGTTTTGGCTCTTTTTTTTAATTTACAGCCCAGCTTAAAGTTCAGTCAGGAGCTGTCAGTCGGCTCATTGTCCTCAGTGAGTGTGAGCACAGATGCACAGAGGTGACTCTGTGCCTGTGTGACTAAGTAACTTTCCCCCTAACAGGAGAAAGTACTGAACAAATATAGATGTTATATGAAACTTTACTTTGTTTTACTTGTAACTGTATTTAATTATGAATTATCTGACAGTCTCTTAGACGTATTCAGCAGCGCTCCGCTCCGTCTTCGGCTTTATCGATCCCTGCTGTAACCTGACACCACAGAGTCTGGGCGCTTTTGCATACTGACAGTTGATTGGATGATTACTGAGGGCTGTGTGTGCGTGTGTGCGTATGACGTGCATGCATGCGTGTGTGTGCTTCTCGGCCCTGCTGTAAAACGGTGACAGAGGAGGAGAAACAGGCGATGTGTTTTGTCAGTTTTAGGCAGATTTTCCGCCACCGCCGTCACTTTTGTCAACATTAATAGGCTATATTACGTTTGTAGGTATATCGAGATGTGCTCTCTCAACTTCTAAACTTTGGATTTGAGAGAGAGAGATGAGGGACTTGTTTTCGGGAGGGTGCACCGGTGTGACCAAAAAATAATGTTAAGCGCACTCTTACAAAATTTGGTCGCATATGCGACCAAAATGGTCGCACTTGAGAG
This sequence comes from Scarus forsteni, assembly GCA_036419115.1. Classification (NCBI taxonomy): domain Eukaryota; kingdom Metazoa; phylum Chordata; class Actinopteri; order Labriformes; family Labridae; genus Scarus; species Scarus forsteni. Next base: position 29,072,925 of record JAZDUH010000341.1, on the reverse strand, counting down.
CCCTGTGGAGCCTTTATTGTTTGTCATTATCTTTACATAATTGTAAGCTGGTAGAGTAGTACAATTATGGAATGTGATGATTTTACTTTCCAACTACTTCCTCACCTTTGTTTAATTTACACACTTGTTTTTCTCTGTTCAACCTCAGTTCTGAAGTCTTAAAAACCTCTAAAGAACTGGCGAAAACTAAAATCTATGTCACATACTGCCATCTAGCAACCATGTCTTAATCAACACATGGCAATAATAATATTTCCTTGTGTGCTGCAACAGCTCACTTAACCCATAACCATGTGCTTGCCCACCTTGCACAGGCCCCGCCCTCCCTGTCCTCTTTCTTACCTCTCTTTTCAGACTTTATTCTGCTGATTTTGGTTGTGTTGTCTTTTCAACCTTTTTCTAATTTTAGCTTATACACTCCTGATCTAAATCCTAAGACCAGTTGAAAAATTGCAAGAGTTTGCTTTTTGCACTGCTGGATTTTAAGAATTCTAAGTGGAGCTTTAAAATGCAAAAAATGGGGCGAGAGATAAATTAAACTTTTGAGTAAGCAGTTTATAGAAAACATTAATTAAACCAATATTGGCTGTTCATCAAACTCTTGCATTGCCGATATAAAAAATATTACACCATTCATGTTCTAGGTTGAGCATGGTTGGCTTGGGATGAGGCTATGTGATACGGCCTAAAAGAAGTTTTCTACACAAAACTGAGTTTCCAGATTGAGAGACTGGTGGGTGACTGGTTCAAGCCTTGCTTAAACCATGCTTGGAAGTGATTTAGTAGCTCGGAAGATGCTAGCTGACTTCCAAGGCAAAGGGTTTGCACCCTGAAACATCGTTGCAAGTTAGACTGATGAATGAAGTAGAGTAAATGTTGCTGATGATGCAGACAAGTCGTCCAGATTGATGAATGGCAAAGTGCCAAACAGGCATGTGCTCACAAACCTGACTCAGTTGGGGGCCTGTGAAAGGCTTGTTCCCTACCTGGAGCTTGTATGTACTGAGCCTTGGTCCAAGGTGACAATATTATATTGTGGCAGCAGAGATTCATGGATGAGAGATACCTTGGTCTTTTGAATATGTAGCCAATATGTATTCAACCTGAGGATCCATGGATGTACATGTCCTAATAAGGTCATGGTCATGAGATCAGGCATTTTCATCTGGTTGCCATGTCTTAAAAAAATCATGGTCACATGTTCCATCTCTTGTCCATCTTTAATCACCTGTGGCCATGAATTTATACCTGATAGCAAGCACTTAAAGTTCAGTTAAAGCAGAAGTCCATCTTTGTTCAGTTTTAACTTTATATTAATTTCCTGTGGCCCCTTCATTTCAAAATCACAGCCATGACTTCCTTGACCACACATTAATCGCTTCTCCCCTCCTCCATCCTGTCATGTGTTTGCTTCTCATGGCAAGGTCTCAAATTACTCATAGCAAAGACTCCATTGTCATCTCATGTTAACATCTTGTTGTGCCTTTTTGATTTACTTTTGGCCAGAATTCACATGACTGTCTGTGCTCCCAGCCCTGTACAAACATGTCATCTCAAGTTATTCCTGTGTTAAATTTAGTTTTTTAACACTACTAAATAATTTAATGACCCAAAAGGAACAAGAATCACACTTTATTCCTGCTATTTACAAAATATCACATACTCTCATTCCATAATTAAAAAAACAGTGTATGACAGAAACAAACACAACTTCAGTACGAACATATTTGAACATATTTTAGGCATTAATGGTTAAAGTGCACAGGTAGACATTGGATCTGCTGTTTCAGATGATATTCATTCATTAGTGAGTGAATCAAGGTGACACTAAAACCATGGCAGCTCATGCAGGAAGTCATATTGGAAGTGATGTTGCATAATGGCTTCTCCAGGCGAGAATGGCATCAGTAGTGGCACATTTTACCATACGAGCCTCGCTCGCCTGCCAAAACAAGAAACCTTGAAACCAAACTATGGAAACATGGTTTGAGGATTTACTGCATGTCTACTGTATGTGCAACCAAAAAAAAACATCTTCTCTCCTCCTGTTGGACACAATAAAACATAAATTACTATCAAAGTGTGCTTTAACATAACAAAACGGAGGGATAACTGTGCTTAACAAGGCCTTAAGACATTCTGGTGTCCTAATAAGAGCTGTCTTACCTGATAATTTACCCAAGAAAATACATTGCTCGCTTATAAAATAAGAGATTACATTTCAAACAATTTGTAAACACTGATTAAGAAAGGTGCTACATACTGGTTATTAATTTGGTTACATATTTAAAGATTATTGGTTGCTCTAATGCTGGAAAAATCAACAAGTGAGCTCAGACTAGCACAAGCATTTAAATATGGGTGCTTAAATAAGTTGGTCCAGTTATATTCATTTATTAATTTTCTTTAGTTGTGAGCATCAAATATAGACTCTTGTGGATTATGATGACTAAAATTTTGTTAAAATATTAAAAACAGAATGTTGCTTTTGCCTTGAATAACTTTAAACAAACATAAAAATGTGATTGGAACTCAAAGTTTTGCAATGGAAGGTGTGTTTCATGTGCATATTTCAAAGTATCATGACAATAGATGCACTGTCACACAATAATTCTTAGAAAACACGGTAGCTATGTAGTCTTACAGCTGTCAACAAAAATAATGAACAAGTAGGCTCCAGCAAAGAAAACAAAGTGCTGGTTAAATGCTGGCTCAAATATATTAAACTGTAGAGGTATGACAGAAACATGGGAAAATAAACCATTAATAAATACTTGTATATGTTTTTCCGAATTGCATCATTTTTACAGCAGTAAGGCAAAACAAGACTCATCTGAATTCATCTATGCATGTTTACATTTCTGTATTATTTACATGCAATAATTAATTATAAAATGATATTATTAACATATGTTGCTATAGCACAAAGTAGCCAGGTTATGGTATACAGCATAGTAAGTTAACATGTGCAAATTCAAACAAGGTCTCTCTGCTGATAATTTGGAGAAGTGTCCATCAAAAATGTCAGAGAAGACTAGAAAGCACCCGGGACGTATCTGTTTGATTGGAGGAGAGCCAAGAACTCCTGTTTCCGTCTGATCTGACCCATCAGCTTGATGCTCATGACCAGTAAAACCACCTGAGAGGGAAAGCAGAGGGAATGTTGGTGCAACAAAGGCATACAGCTCGGTTTACATTACGTCCTGCACACATATGGTAAAATCTAACCACTGAAGAACCTGTGAAATACAAACCACAATGCTAATGAAGCTGGGATTTGGGTAAAATGCAAATAAGAACAGAATACAATGAGAGGCAAATTTTGACCTTTATTCACTAGAATACACTAACTAATAAAAGTAATTGTTTCCCCTAAATTTCTTAAAGCTGTTCATTTGGAAATATAATTTTAAACTGTTGGTAGGCCTAACTTTCCATCTAATGTCTCAGCTCTTTTGGAGTGTGTTGCAGGCATCAAATTAATATTCGGTGTAATACTTGCAAAAAAAAAAAAAAGAAATTCATCATCTTCAACATGAAATGTCTTTGTGGTGTTTCTAATTAAATATAAGCACATTAACAATTTGCAGATAATTTAATTCTGTTTTTATTGACATGTCGGACAATATCCCAACTTCATTAGAATCAAGCTTTGTATGTACTCTAATCTTATGATGTGCAAATCAATGTATTTGGTGTCATGTAAGACACTGTAACCTAAGTTTTTTTTAATCTAGAGTGGCTATGCTTTAATTCTGAGTCTAAGAATTGACTTTTCCAGGTCTTTTTGTCAGTGTCCTCAACACCATAGTAACATGTCCACATTTTCCATTCTCCAAATAAATAAAGTCACTCTGTTTGGAGACAATAGTTTCATTTTTTTTTTTTAAATGGTGGCTAAAGCAGGAACTTATTGTGAGGTAAAATAACATTCCTGGGATCTAACCTTAGACTATCTCTAATAATAAATATCCACCAACTTCTTCTGAAGGTCCCTCAACCCCGGAGATACTTTTAGTCCGGTCAAACAAATTAATGTATTAATTAAGAAAAAAGTACGCACCCAAAAGACTGCACTGCCAAACTGTATACCCATTGCCAGTGAAAATGCCAGCTTCAGCTCAGAGACATAGATTGGAAGACAAGGCTGAGGAGAAAGGAGCAGGTTAGCTTATTTTAGGAGATGAAATAGATCATTTGGTCATTAGTCTCCAGATACATTGGATCATACACATTTTAGTATAATGTGTTTTAATCATATTTCGGAAACTAAACAGACCAATAACTATCTCAGGTAATTTGTACATTATGGGTTAATATCTGACACTTTTACCTCTTGATAGACATACTGGTTCTTTGGAGCCCCCAGTGTGGCGCTGCCTCGTAAGCGGATCTAAATCAAAATCAAACTTTATTTATATAACACTTTTCATACAAAAAAATGTAGCACAAAGTGCTCTACAAACAGACAAATGAATTAAATGAAGGATTTATGTACCAAACCCACTCCACCCAGCCCTTGAACCCACACACACAGCAATCCATACACAGTGTTGATAAAAAGCATAATAAATAAAAGGCAATAATAAAGCACACTAAAAATAAATTAATTAATTAATTAAAATGAAGTTAAAAAAATAAGAAATAAAATAGAAAAACTAGAAAATAAAATGAGGAAAGATAGCAAATATAAAAAGTAAAAAAATAGAATAAGATAAAATGATTAAAAAGTGGGCTGTAAGAAGAATAAGTAAAAACACTAAAAGGTAAATCAGGTAAAAGCAAGACTTAAAAGGTAGGTTCTGAGTTTGTTCTAATGAGGAGAAAAGGACAGAGGAGGGTTAAAAAAATCTTATCACTGATTCAATGCAGAGAGAACAATGTTTAGCTCTAAATTAGATTTTAAAATATTCTTTTAAACTCTGAATGTTGATCAATGTCTAAAAAAGAATTCCTTAATCCTTGACTTGTTGAAATACACTTACTCAAGAGGGCTTCAGCCCTTTGCACTCTAAATACACCAACACACTTAGGTATGCAAGGCTCTTGAGATAAGACCAATGAATCATGGCTCCCAATACTGAGGAAAAGGCCCCACCTAGAGGTGGATCCAGGTTACTCAAAGACATGGAGGGTCTTTGAATGCCAGACTATCATCCTCGGTCATTTTCCTCGATGTGATAACATTTGGATCAATAGTTTTCCAGAATTCTCTTATAAACAATGGATAAAATAAATGAGGTAGAGTATGCCATTGACCTACTCTTTTGTAAATCATCTTGAGAGAAACTTAACATGATTGGTTAATTGATTAATATATATATGTATGAGACAGACAGACAGAGAGATGGTGATGTCACTTGGGAAGGTCGAAGTGGCATCATTTCACCTCTCTTTTTCCAAGAGTTAATGTCCTCTTTTATGATCTTTACAACCTCAGCCACCCAACATTCTCATGATTATTTTTTACTGTGAAACAATTCAGAAGAGAACCAAGTAGAAGAATACTTAATGCTATATAATACTTTGTTAGAAATAGTCTCATTCTTTTGCCAACCACATAAGTCGAACACCAGTTTATAGAAGGAAAAATCTCTCAATTTTGTTGACAAGAGATTGAAGTGTCTATTTTTTTTAATTAATCCACCTGTTTTCTTCGCTAGTCTTAGAATATACATTTATAATAACTACTTAATATTCATTCAGCATTTTTGAACTTCATATATTTACTTTTTCCCTTTACAGGAGAAGAGATCAACCACATGTTTTAAGTAAATCAAACGTATTGGGTATCTTCACAGTCTTCCTTTAACAACTGAAGATTGGTTAGGTGTGTTAATTTTTAGTCTGCTGCTAATTGAGGACATTCCTTCTCATAAGCTTTCATTTTCAAGTCCTTCTGGGATCTTTATCGTATATTTCTGTTGGGGGGCGCAGGTGGCTGGAGTCTATACCAGCTGACACTGGGTGAGAATCGAGGGGCAATCTGCCAGCCAATCAGAGGGCTGACTTAATTACATTCATGCACACACACACATTTAAGGACCATTTAGTTCTTAGGCTGCGGTCGAATAGTCACCTCCTAAGCCCTTTCCTATCTACTTTTCCTTAACCCTGATAGAATCCGACTACACTTTCACTACGCTACGTCATCATGTGTTACTGCTGCGTTGAAATTACAATTTTCCAAAGATGGACTGCAAAAGACGCATCATAGAAGTGCTCATGTATCATGACAATGTTGTTCCTTTCAGACAACATTGAACTTAATAACCCGGTAAAAATTACATCTGCATAACCGATGTTAGAAGTGAGGAAGGAGGATTTAAATTAATTTGTCCTCTCATTATCAACATGAACACCAATCAGTGCATGAAAATAAATGGGAACTGAATGAGAGAAAGGCAGAAATTATTAAGACCACAATCTAATAGTGTACAAATTATTAATATTGAACCATGTTTAAAACATAATCAACATCAAATGTCTCATATCCTGCTCTCTTAAAGAATCAGACTACTGGAAAGTTAAGGCACATTTTGGTAAACTTTTGAAAGGACCGAACAGCAGATGTTACTTAGGCCACATGGTCTGCGTGCTTTGTTGTCATTACTCGGCTGAATTCGGAAGCAGTCGGATAACACGCTGTATATAAATGCTATTGCCGCGGAGAATTGTGGGACAGAATCTTCTCCTCTCCTTTTGTAAAGGATGGTCCGGTGTATCCTATGCTAAAGGAGCTAATAAAGGAAGCATTGAGCCACCTTTCCTATGCATTTAAACTATTTGAAAACAGCTCTAATCACGAACTACTTTCGGTTCATTTCACTCCGTTTGGAACCTTCCTAAGCAAAAGGACTATTCAACCGCAGCCTTAGAGTCCTTATTGTGTATTCACCATTAGTGTTTTAAATGTTTCCTCTGATTGGCTGAATGCACACAGCCTGGGGACTGACTGCCTCAAGGCTAATCATCAGTGATTGGTTACGCCTGTGGTGGTACACATCACTCTTAAATCTAAAGCTTTAACTACTGCAGGACAGGAGGTGAGTGTTTCTTACAAAGCTAAGGACATTTTAGTGTCGATCTTTCCTTTAAAAGACAACATAAACATGCTTGTGCTGTTTACAAAGGATAATACTTACACATTTTCCCGGATACTGACAGTTACAGGAGGGAGGGATGGAAGCACCCCAGTCTTTGTAGCCTTCAATGAGACCACAGCACTCAAACTGAGAGAGAGACAAACACACAAACATTGACCATGTAAAGCATAAATACAAACAAAGTAACCACAACAAATACTCAGAGAGCATGTAAGAACATCTTTATACACAAATATTCAGTCTTCTGTTGTTCTATTAAGTTACAAATATGGAATTTTGTATTTTCAAGAAAGAGCACCTCTATTTTCTAGGTCATGCCCCAAGTGCTGTTTGTGTTCAAACTATGGGAAAAAATTATAAATGGAAACCATTGGAAAGGTTTGTGAAACCAAATGAAAACAAAAAAGGAGTAAAAGAAATGTGGGAAAAGTCTGCCAAAGCCTCAGTCCAAAAGTAACTTCTAAGCCAGTTTTATTCATGATTGAACTAACTTAGAACACATGAACTCATTCTAATGACAAAGAGGAACCACAAACTAAGGAAGCACAGCAGGGACAGTCTTGTGTGGCTGTATACCATTAAGACTGCCTCTCGTGTCAAAGAGGTTTTCAAAGTGTGACGTGGCCTCCCCAAGGGCAGCGTTCTGAGTCATAACTCAGTCAAATCTGAGACATGATCCGACTATTTTTAGATTCGGTTTGACCTACACTTTCTGAGAATATTGCCCAAAACATCACGAGGAATTCAAATGGACGTCATAGAAATTTCAAGAACTCGCTCGAGGGTTATGACATTTTTGCTCGTCTTCATTGTCAGAGAAATTCAGTGATGAGTGAATCCAAGGGTAAACAGAAACGGCTGAGAACATTAATTAGGCATGTTTCGAGTCGCTGAAATGTGAAAAATGACCGCGTCATGCTTTATTGGTCTGGAAACTATTTTAGGGAACAAGGACAACAGAGTGTTCTACCCAGCCATATTAAGGAGGCAGAAACCCTTTATGCACACAATTTTTTTTCATTTTCTCTGCTCTTCAAATATGTTTTGATATGAGTCACAAAGTAATAAAAAACAGGGAAGAAAAATATGCTGAACTGAGGTTCAAGGTTAACATAATAAACAGATGTTTATAATGGCATCTGTGCTAAATGAAACCCATAATTATAGGAGCATGTGTTTGACTCATCTCTCCAGAAATTAAATTTGAGATGTAAATTCTGATACTCGGAAAGCCCTAATTTTACCATTTTCTTCTCCTGCTTTCTATTAAAAGTAAAAGGTATCACTCATTCAGCACTCACTTATTCAGTGCATCACCTTCCTCATGGATAGGGCGTCCATAAATAAAACACTTTATGATCAGATTTGCGTAATTTTTCTTTTCATGTCTATGAAAAAGTTTTGTTTTTATTTCAGTCTTTCATATTTCCAGATAAAATATCCACACAGGAGTGATAAAGGGGTTCCATTTTTACATTTTTGTCGTGTAAAACACATACAAATTCGTACCTCTTCTTGAATGCTGTACAGCAGCGTCCTGTTGGCTTTGCTGGTTCCACTCAGTGGCATCATTGCGAGCAACTTTGCCTCTTCTCGGGCCACGCGTTTCTGTACAGCAATCAGAGACATATCAGGATATAATCTTGTGGTGTAAAATAAATAATGTGGTGTTAAAACTTGGAAATGAAAAAAGGAGAATTCAACACTTCTGATAGGCATTTTGAATTTTTAGGGGTGTCCCTAATATGCCTTTTTAAAAACTGGATTATACTAGTTAAAAAAAACGGAATAAAAATACTTTACCTCATAAACATCTTGGTAGCTGAGTGCTGTTCGGACAATTATTGTTTGGCTTGCTGCTGCCATCCCTGCTGCGTACTGCACAGAGAATAAAGAAAAGTACATCTTGAAGAGACTTGTTAATTTCTATAAAATACAGTAGACCCAGCATGTCCATCACGTTTTACCAGAATCAAGCACCATCTCTTTCCTTTACAAGCTCCGAACACTCCGAGCACTGATAGCAGCAGGCAGCCGATCTCCATGACATACATTATCACGACAGAGGCACTCGACACCAGCTGAGGACAAAATGACACCAGCGTTAAATCTTACAGTAAAAAAATAATGTAAATAGGAATTCCTTTTGAAAGTAGACTCAAAGTATCCAAGCTCTGCCACCAGGGGTTTTTCAATCAAACAAAAAACAAAAGAAGAAATAAACTTGTTGAGAAGTGGAATCTATACTGCATATATTATGTTCATCTCTTAATGGTGGTGCGGCCTGTCTATAACGTGATGCAAAAACCTTTAGATACCAGAGAGTCTGACACAGTAAGTTAACTGCTGCTGAAAATAACTAAAAAGTTGTGCACCATTTTCTCTCATTATCTGCTCAAATTTCAGTCTAAAGCTAATTTCACAAAGCATAAAGCTTCAAGAAAAACAAAACTTCCTATGTTATAGCCGGCGTCTGTTTTTTTTGTTTTGTTTTGTTTTCCGTTTGTTTGTTTATCAGTTAGTAACATAACTCAAAAAGTTATGGACAGATTTCGTTGAAATTTTTTTCATTTTCAGGAACTGTTTGGATTGGGACAAGGAACAAATTATTCGATTTTAGGAGCGATCCGGATCAGCGTTTGGATCCGCCATGATGATAAATGCAACTTTTGTGAATAACTACTGAACTAAAAAAGATATCATGATGAATCTAAATGCTAATGGTATGATTTCATGGTAAATTAATCTAAATATTTAGATGCAATAAAGGTAGGACTAATATTTATGGTGAACATCACAATACTGGTGAGGACTGTGGCGCTGGAGGAGGTCTGCGCTATCCGAGTGCTTTTATGATGTAATGCCAAAGTCTTACTGAAAAACTAAATTAACAGATCATTTGTATTCAGAAAGACTTGGGAATAGGAGTTAGTCAGACCAGCAATCTAATTAATGATCCCTTTGATACAGATAGTAAATAAGAGCTGAAACTAGCCTGTGTGCTTTGGTGTCAAATACTGTATGTGGAAATAATCAAAGAGCTAATGTTGTAGTTAAGCAATCTTTGAGTTCATCTACACATATTGAAAAAACAAACAAAAAATGCCCTCACATCCCCCTCACTGTGTTTTGGGGGCAGGTGAGGCTCTTTTTGTTCATGTGAACAGCTGTAACTTTTCATTTTTACTCTATCTGACTTTTTCATTGCTAATATGTAGTATGTTTCTAATAAGGAAATATTGTTAAATTTTCAAGCACTTTCAAGCACCTTGTCCAAAATTCAAGCACTCTCCAACCTTAAAAATGCATCATTAAAATTTGAGCTCTTTCAAGCAACCATACAGCTCTGTAGTTTAACGGGGCTCTACATACCAGGTGGTGCCCCTGATAACGTTGTGTTTCCTGCCTGGATAAACATGCCGTGTCTCGCCATGGCAGCTCTGCCACCATGACAATTCATAATCCGTCAGCCTTTTTATTTGTAATCGTTTCAATGCAAATGTTATAACGTCTGTGTCTCCATCTCTGCAGCCTACTGAACAGTCCAAAGGTCAGGGTCAGCAGCTATGTATCATTATCCTGGATAATCAACCAGTAGAGAGATTCTGATGCGTTTGCTTGGACTCCAGACTTTCAGAGAAAAGACAATATAAGAAAGTGCTGCTGTGGTGTTTTTAGGCAATATTGATGGAAGCCATGCATTAATAATTCCACAGTTGTTCTTGTTTACCTCAGCAGATCTTTTACAGCTTTAAACCTTACAATACAGAAACATGTGCCTTGATAAAGAACTTTTTAAAGTCAGAAATATCATCATGACTCTTACTTTGCCTGTTTCGATGAGGTCTCTGTGCCAGGCTACTGTCATGGTCAGCATGAAGAAACACAGCGCCTTTATGGAGAAAGGAGCAAAACAAGTCAGTTAGTCAGAGAAATAGTCGAAGGAAAGGATATTTAGACAACAAGAGGGGCTGTGAATCAAACTGCAAAAGAGTCCAGAATCTAAATATAAAGTTCATTTTCACTCAAGATATTGAAAAAGGAGCTTTTCTTTCAGATATCATCCTCTTAGAGGAGCAGTTTGGTTCATTAAAGAGCTAATGCTATCCCGGATTAGCCTACAACTGGAATAATACCCTTTTTTAGGGCAGTGATAAGACCCAAAGTAAAACCTTAGCCTTTAGTGCAGATGTCCCTCGACTCAGAGCGAAGGGGAAAGATAGAGAAATGAAAACAAGGCAGTTTGAAAATCAGAATGTCGGGAGTGAAGGAGTTTTATTAATGTTTTTACAACAACTTAGGACACATTGTTTAAGAAAGATTTAGCTCTTAATATTCTAATTTCTTGCATCTTTTAGATGGTATAGTTTTCTTTTGTTTTCTTAAAGTGTAAAGCCTAAAATCAAATGACAGTAATAATAATTATTACTCTGTTTGGCCAATCAGCTAAAGTAAAATTTGGTCACATTTTCTTTAAAGCCCCTCTCTATGAAGCCTAATAAACACATAAGCATGTTGATTATAATGCTATGTATTTTTTTTTTTATGTATTTTTTGGGCATTTTGTGCCTTTACTGATAGGAGAGAGACAGTGGATAGGCTTGTGAAAGGGGGAGAGAGAGTAGGGGAAGACACTCTGCAAACTGGCCACAGGCGGGATTCGTACCTGGACCGGCAGAAGCAAGTACTTGGGGTGCCTGGTTGCTAACCACTCCGCCAAACCAGCACCCCATAATGCTGTGTATTAATAGTTATAAGAAATTGTGATCATTTGTCATGTATTAAATGAACATCATTAGTCATTATAATGATAGCTTTTATTTCGAGGTATAAGCACACCTATAGTAGGTCATATCTGGTTATTATAGCCATATGAAATTATAAATAGTCATAATGATTCCGAACATTAAATCTGACACACTGAAGATTACAGAGGTAGGGCATTACTTATGTAAAGGTCTCTTCAAGCAGTCACTAGATAAATAAAAAACTTAGCAGATGTGTTTTTGCCATCAGGTATTAGTCTTTAAAAATTAAAAAGTCAGAAAACATTTGACATAGCAACACAGCTGATAAACAAGCTGACAATAAAACGTGAAACCCTAAAATCAATCTTTTTTTAAAGAAAGATATGTTACTGAACAAAACCTGGATTTATCTAAAGTTTTTAACACCAACAGTTTGAAATTCAAATAAAAAGCAGGATGAATTGCTGTACAATGTGTCATTATTTGTTGCGAAGCATAGATATGCAAACCTCAATCACAATGAAGTTCAGACGTTGTGTAAAATAACAGAATACAATAAGAGAAAACATGGTGCAAAGTGGTACACTTCGTCAGGGAGTTTGATGACAAAAATATAGATTTGGGTGCTCTTCTTAAGAAAGAAGGTACAGTTGTAAAATGCATAAGAAATCTGAGGTGCTCCGATGTGGTTAAAAATCCTTCATCTATTATTTATCATCCATCCCAGATAAAATAAAGGGTTTCAAACGACATCAGATTGACTTGGATTTTGTCTGTGATTTTCAACAAAATACAATCATTTGCAAATCCTTTTTTGACCTATATCCAATTGAATACACGACAAAGACAAGATACTTAATGCCCAAAATGATCAACTTGTTTATTTGTAAATGTTCACTCACTTTGAATTTGATGCCTGCAACATGTTCCACAAAAGCTGGGACAGGGGCGTGATTACCACTGTGTCATTACCTTTATATTTATCAACACTTAATAATCAGAATCAGAAATACTTTACAAATCCCCAAGGGGAACTCTAGTAGTTTCAGTTGCTCTATTTGATCAGGAATATGTATAGACATTAAAAAAGATAAGAGTATTTAAAAATTTATATAAGCAGTTAACAGCATGCAGAATCTTTAGGACATATCACCTCCCTCAATGAAGGAAAAACACAAAATAAGTAAAACTGAGACTATGATCAAGGCCAAGGACTTTACTTACCTATTGCACTGGACATTATGTTTGTTTATGAACAAATATCAAATGTGTATGCCAGTATATTGGATGTAATCTGAGCAAATTAGAAAATAATGATAAATCACAGATTGAAAAACAGTGAAACGTGTTTTAGTCGTGTTTTGGTCTTCAGTGCCTGCAGCCTGGACAGCATCTTCCTCTCCAACACCTCTGACAGGTCAGCACTCTTTAACTTCACACCTAGGCTGTTTTAACATGTGCAGAGTGTGGCTTTGCATTGTCTCACTGTGAATAAGCAGGGGCGTCCTTAAAAAAGACGTGGCTTGGATGGCAGCATCTGTTGCTCCAAAACCTTGTATGTACCTTTCAGCATCAGTGGTTCCTTCACAAATGTGCAAGTTACCGATGCCATGGGCACAAACACACCTCCAAAACATCACAGATGCTGGCTTTTGAACTCTATGGCTATAACAGCCTGAATGGTCTTTTTCATCTTCAGCCTGGAAGACAGATTGTTCATCATTTCTAACAAAAAAGATGAAATGTGTACTCATCAGACCAGAGAACACTTTTCCACTTTGCATCAGTCCATCGCCTCAGGCCGAGACAAGGGTGCAGTGTGTCAGGATGTTGTTATATGATTTTCACTTTGCATAATAGTTTTAACTTTCACTTGTAGATGGAGCCACAAGCTGTGTTTACAGATGTATTCCTGAAGTATTCCTGAGCCCATGTGGTAATATTCGTTACAGAATGATTTTGGTTTTTACAAACAGTGCTGCCTTTGAGATCAAAGGTCACAGGCATACAATTAAAGTTTTCAATCTTGACACCTATGTGATTTGTCTAGATTCAGTGAATCTCTGAAATCCATAAATTCCTTACAACAAAGAAAGAAACATTCCGAAACTGTTGGACTATTTGCTCATGCAGTATAGATGGTGAATTTCCCCATCCATGCTTGCTTAACAACTGAGCCTTGCAGGCGTGCTCGTTTTATACCCAATCATGACATTCACCTGTTTCCAACTAACCTATTCACTTGTGGAATGTTCCATAGATGGGTTTTTTGAGCTTAACCCAACTTTCCCAGTCTTTTGTTGCCCCTTCCCCATCTTGAAACATGGTGCAGATATCAATATTCAAAATGACAGAATATTAACTAAAAAATCAGCTTGAACATTATAAGTCTTCTCTTTTTGGTGTATTCAAATGAATATAGGTTGAAATTGATTTGCAAATAATGGTGTTCTGTTTTTGTTTAAGTTTTGCACAACGTTCTGACTTCATTGGAATTTTGTTTTGTATTATTTAGCACAACTAATTTCATTATAGCTCATAATACGTGTTTTTATAACCCATTATATAAAATAGCATGATTATGACTTATGTATACTGTAATAAAGCATTATAAATTCACACGAGTTTAATTATGTTCAATGAAGCACACGTGAATTAAAACATCTTATAAACGTGATTGTAATATGTTTATGTTGCCTTTTACAGAGTGCCTTCATAGAGAGTGTTGCCCAAAAATTGTCATTACAGGGAAGAAAAGGCAATAAACAACAATGAGGTTAGATTCTGAAAGACAGAAAGTGATTGTTTTATTAGTAAAATAAGAATGCACGGTAACTGTGCTGGTGTTGTTTCAAATCTCAGTGATTTTCTCCCATAATTTTCCACATTTCATCCTAAAATAACACAAAAAGCTCTCACTGCAGTACCCAGAGTGCATATTTTGATGGGAGGGGACTCGCTGCAGCGTGTTTGTATGAGGGACAGACGGACAGACGGAGCCTCCAGCACGACTCTTCTTCGGGTTAAATATAGACTGACTGATTATTTAGGTCAAACAAAGCTTTGTGTAGAGACAGAATAACACATGTTTTTAAATTTCATTCAAAAGCAGGAAAATTCACCTACCATATGCACTGCATTTGCGAAGATAAACGGCCTCTTCAGGCTCGTTTTGTCCGCTACAACGACCACCGCGCTCCGCTGCATGCTGCCGCTTCTCTCCCGACCTCAAACTCGATGTTTTACATAAAGAAAGAGTCAAAAAGCTTAGAGTCCGGGGTCTTAAAACGAAGATATCTATCTGAGTATCTGTCTGTCCGCACAGGACGTCACCGTGATGTACTGGATGAGGATGCTGCGTGCTGCGTTCAGGGAAGCTCGGAATTTTCGTCTTTCGCTCAGAATAGAGCACGAGGATGATGCTCAGCCCTAATTAAAATAATTCATTCAGGAGTAATGGCGCATTCATGGCACTGGGAATTACATACGGGATTAGTATAATATATGTTGTTAGGGTTTAGGATCTAATTCATTATATAATCGTATTTTATCATGGATTGTACGTTTTATGCTGCACAGCACAATACTTAAATGGCATTTTAATGGGTTGTTCTTAAACATTACACAGTAGCAAGCAGCTGCATTTGTTAGGTTGAAAGAGTAAATTGACCGTTTTCCCACAGTATTGCTGATTAATGATGTAAGTAAATTAATGACATGTTATTGCAAATAAATACATTTGATAAAACAGACATTTATTGAACACAAGCAAGAACATGCCAAAGATAAGTAGACACTGAACTTCAGGTAAACAGGCAAGTATTGTACAGTGAATAAATAACTTAAACAGGTAAAGCTCAGTGAATATTAAGATAATCATCACAATATCAATTTTCATTGTATTTTGTTGTTAGGAGGGGACTGGAGAGCAGGAGGACATGATGCTTTATACTAAACTCTCATTTTAAAGAAAAATGTGCTGTGCCTCCTTAAAGAAAATGCCCTTTAAAATGCTGTGTCTTTACTCCCTGGTGTTTATTACATAATAGCTACACAGCCTCCACCTACATGACTGTTTTCAATGTCTGCTCTGTATCCTGTAACCCCTCTTCCCCCCTACTATCCCTCATGTTTGGGCAGCCAATCAGTGCAGAGCTCATTCTCATCGCCTCCCTGCCCCCTCAGATCTGATCATATCTAAAGAGAAGGGGAAAAATAATGCATCTTATCCTCACAGAGATGAACATTCTCATTCTTTTTTCCAACTGCAAACAAATCCTTGCTTAATGGCTGCATTATGATGTACATAGTCAAACCTTTAAAAGTGATGGTGGTGCAGTGTGATAGTCTGCTTGCAGGTTCAAGCGCAACTTTGGCTGTCACGTGGCGATGTGTCCTTGGGCAAGACACACAACTCCAAGTTGCTCCCACTGCTGGGCCAGAGGCACTTCAGTGGGCATGAAAGGGTGTGAATGTGTTAGCTGATACTGATGGACAGTGGACATTGAAACTCCAACCATCAGTGAGTGAATGTGAGGGTGAACAGGTGTGAATGGGTCTGTGTGACCAGCGGTATAAAGCTGTTTTGAGTAGTCAAAGACTAGAAAAGCGCTATTTAAGCTCATTTGCTATTTACCATTAAAAAGGAAATCATATATTGTGTATACAAAGGGGAGTATGAAAGTGGATTCAAGTTAGTTTTGGAAGTTAATTAACAAATTAAATTCAACAACAAGAAATTGTAGAGTTTTATCCATTTTATCTGCCATATATATCTTAAAGCTCCTGTGATGAGAGTTCAGCTGGTTGTGATTAAAGTCACCCCCCAAATCCTCTGGATGAGGGATAAGTTGAATAAGGATTGCCTTGGATTCATTATCTTGGAATAAAAAATGATTACTACAACTAGAATTGGTGGCATTGATATTAATCAGAATAAATTGGGAATTGTGTTTCTCAACAACTAAAATAATCCATCTGCCTGAGAAATCTTTTTCAAAGTGCAATATTTATTTATTACTGCCATTGGAAAACCATACATCTGTACTCCGCTGATTTTCCATAAAGATTAATCAGATAAATATGCATGGGTTTCTAAAAAAAAATAGAAATTCGCATCATTGTTTTTGCAAGAAAAAAAGAATTTTCCCTTTAAGTAAGTCTTGAATATCCCTGGTATTAACAGAAAAAATAGAAGGGACATCTGAACAAATAGACAAACGGAGAATATGTATATGGATTAAAATTAAACTTTCATAGGAAGCTTCAGGAATCTCTCATAAATTAGAATTAACCGATGGAAGACATGGTTTTAATTATAATTTCTTGTAACATCTGAACTAATCAAGGAGTTTTGAACATCCTCATGTTTTGTGAACAGACACATATGAGTTATCAGATTTTATCAGAGCAGCAGCAGTTTTGGATAATAACCTTGGTATGAATGACTGATGGTTTAGTTGGTTTCATTGCTCAGTGTTACGTTTTTTTTTTTATCAAGATGAATTTCTTTGCCCTCAATGACTGCCCTGCCTCCACTAAAGTAAGTGCCTTTGTCCTCCTGTCTTGCTTTCTCCTCGAGCTGCCACAGGCGGCTTCTTGCATCTCTGTTGCCAGGTCAGATCTTTGAGGCTATCATAATGTTTTTTCAGAAAGTCATTTTGCTTGGCATTTTTCCATGTAAGATCCCTCGCTGTTCTTGATGTAAAACATATGATGATTGGGCGCAAAGGCAATGAGCAATGTCAACTGCTGCAGCTGCTTCATTCTTCCCCAATTCTTGAATCACTGCTCTGCAGATTTCTTGAACAGTTTTTTTTTGACGTTCTCTGTTGTGTTCTCAGGTACTCCATACAAATACAGACACCATCTCTGGCTCTATCTTTCTTGTTCATTGGCACTTGCTTCCAAGTCCTTTTTCTCAACTTAACATTTTCATCTTTCAAAGCATCTCCTTCTTTTTTTCAGTTCCATGACATCTTTATGAATAGAAGTTAGGGCCTCACCAATATTTTCAATATCAGCCAATTTTCCTTAGCCATCCTTTTGAGCTGCTCAGCTCTTCCATTGATTTTTCCAGAGAGGACTTGAATTATGTTCTGTTCAACATCAAGCAGATGTGGTTGCACTGATTCAGTCGAGGTAATATTCTTTGTTTTTTTGGCCTCTTGTTTTTAGTTGGGGTACCTGGGCTGGGCTCACACTCCCCGCCAGATAAAGCCTTACAAACATTTGAGTGAGTTTCACTGATCCTTCTTTTGTCTTTGGTGAGATCAGTTTCCATGTGCATGGCGATAACGAGGAACTCCTGAGTTGACATTTTGGCTGATGCAAACAGACTGAGAGTCGTACAAAAGTTCAGTTCTGTAGGTCTTTTCACTACCAAAAGTTGATTGAAATCACTTCCTTACAAAAACAGAGTAAAAACTTCAGCTATACAAACTGCACTTTAAAAAGTGGAATTTTGTAAGCATCCCCATCACCAGACCTCTGCTGTAGACAGACCTGCTCACAGCCCCATTTTGACTCTGTTAGTTTTTCAAATCAGGAGAGATGGATGGGTGCTCAAAATGGACTTCCACAAAACCCTTCTTTCAACATTTTGTTGCAGAACTCAATCAATACTGCACCTCAATTAAATGTGAAGACCAACAAAGCTACACAGACTTTTCAGTCTGTTCACAAGTCGGCTTGTTCATTGTTCATTGTTAAGTCACTTTTTGTACACGATATCTGTCTGTCAGGCCTCATAGTTTTAAATAAAATCATTAAAAATATATATATTTTTGCCCTTTTCCTGTGTCTCTCCAGATGTTATTTCAAAATAAGTGTTAATATAATGTTGATAAATGTTAGTCTCTGAAAATGAACAGTGATTCTGGTCATTTTAAAAGAAGGTATCAGTCAATTAACAAACAAATTCTAGTAAAATTACAAATAAAATATTTTATTATTTTTACATATAATTTTATATGCTTTTCTAAAAAAGTTTTAAAGTTGAAAGTAACAGTTTAATCTCCAAAATAACAGGTAAATGTTGGTAAAATAACTCTACATATGTGAATGTATTTTAAATATATATATGAAGAGTTCTTTTCCAAAATGCTATAAAAGCCAAAATGAAAAAATATATATATTACTCAGTGCTATTCTTTTTTATACCGATTGTAGTACCTGCCCTGTCAGTATTTAATGCCAGAAAGCTATATATCCCTGTTTAAACTGTTTTTCAAAGTTTAGTTCCCCAACCAACCCAATGGTGGGTCTGGGTAAGTAATGTAAATACTTTCTAAATGAAAATGGATTTATAGGGTTTTGAAAAAGAGCTCTTCATATCTACTTAAATGGGTCTTATTATTATTTGTAAAAGAACAGAATTATAGTGATTTTTCAGAATGACAAAAATTCAATGTCATTTAACATTTGACATATAAAATCAGGGTCTATTTTTGTAATTTAAATGGTTATTTTAAAATCCAGAAACAAATCTGTAAAATTAACAGTCCTGTATATTACCAAAGGAAATACTGTTGTTTTACAGGGTTTTTTACAGTGTATAAAAAGGTGAATTCAGTTCAAAGTTAGTCATTCCTATTTGAAGTGTATGTCCAATAACAATTAATACTGTCCATTTAAAACAAGTGTTTGAAAGATTTCTTTATGTTTGTTTGTTTTTTTGACAGATGCTGTTATAGATTTATTTAGTATTTTAAGTATTTTTTAGCTTATGTCAAGCACCTGAACTCTGTCTGTTCTCCTCTTTAAGTAAAAGTTAAATGAAAATTGGATGAAGTTAAATAAATGCACCCTTCATCACCTCACAGCACTCCTTCTCATTTGTATTTCTCTGTTTGGATGGCTTTACTACCTACATGAGTGTCTTGTACATTTTTATCTGAAAGAACTTCATTTCCCATGATCCCCTTGCTCCACGTGGGGCAGGGCTTCTCCTCAGAGCAGGTAGGGCAGGTTTTTATTGTCACCACAGGTGCTAAGACAGCGCAAGGGAGAGAGAGACAGGAGGGAGACAGTGGGAACAGGAAAAACTGACAGATACAGAGAGAGAGATAAAAGAGAGAAACACGTGAAGAGCAGGTGGATTGGACAGCACGCTGATCTACAGAGCATCTACATTCACTTTCATTTCCTGTGAAACTGTTTTCTCTGTGACAGACGGCACAGGACGAAGGCTCAGGTAGGATGGGATGTGTATTCATGGCTCAGTTTTGCTCTGGGCCATAAAGTGGGTCAACACCTGAGAAGGAGGTGAAAGGAGAAACAGAGAAGAAGACTTTTGTCCTCCAGGAATACTGTGAGACAGCAGAGACTGGACAGAGACGGATCAAATGCTGATTTAAAAACACATGGATCACTGCTTTATCTTCAAGCTTCATCACCCAAGATCGTGACAAACAAAATTTTTACAATCCTGTTTTGCTGCCTGCATTTGGATAAGTACATGTTTTAAAATCTGGCCTGAGGAACTTCTTTTTTATTTTTGCCACTATTTGGACAAAGGTTGCATTTTTCTTTGTCATTTAAGCGTAAAGATAATACAGCATCTGAGGGCCTCAACATACCATCTGATCTGCTGTATCAGGGAGGGAACTTGTCCTCCACTCTCACTCATCCACAGGAGACAGAGGCTACAGCCATGCAGAACTTCGGACCTGAGCATGATGACTCCTTTGACTTTCTGTTTAAAATCATCTTGATTGGAGACTCTAATGTGGGGAAGACCTGCGTGGTCCAGAACTTTAAGTCTGGGATTTTCTCTGAGAAGCAGCAGAACACCATCGGGGTGGATTTCAGTGTGCGGACCGTGGATATAGAGGGCAGGAAAGTCAAGGTTAGTGGGCTTCTGTAAGTCAGGTGTTTGTGTGAGTGTGAGAGGAGGGTATGGGCTGTGCTTGGATGTGGAGGTGGTTCTTAAAATACTAATGATAGTCTGAGCCTTCATATGCAAACTTGTGCAAGCAGCAATTAGAGGTATTATTTATAAAGAGAACAATAAATGTCCTGACTCCTACTTATCTAATTATGTTGTCTTATATCTTCCCTTCTTGTCTCCTGTTGCATCACATGACAAAGGATCATAGTCTTTCATTTCATATTCAGTTAATTTTTGTACTACAACACTGCTGTATTTATCAGACAGTATGTGTTAACATGTAGTCCGCTACATGACTCTATTGTATCACATTGCATCCATTCAGTCAGTAATGTAATAATGTGTGTAATAATGTATCATATATGGGAAAATATAATATCTCAGAGTGTTGCATATAAACAAGCCTGAACTATATTATTTGGTATCATGCCATATTGCAGTGATCATCAACTCCCAGTCAAGGAGCCACATCAGGCCCTCTACAAGCCTCCCGTGTGGCCCATAGAATATTGAAAAATCCAGGAATAAGAGGGGGAAGATTGTTCTTGTTAGAGAATGCTTTGGCAGAGAATTGATATCAACATTTATAAAATACGGCCCCTGATAGGACTAAAGTAGTGGATGACTCCTGACATATTATATTGTAAATTGTCTGCACCAAAATGTTTTGATCACATCTCATTACATCCTGTAACAGCAGAATTAAATCATCATATCAGAACTTGCCAACTTTTAGAGTATCATATCAGCATAACGGATTGTTTTGTAGACACGGTATTGTGCCAAATCATATTGTGTAACAGTGATCATATCGTGTTGTATCTTATGGTGTCCCATTGTTTTGTATTGCGTAATATCCATAAACCATAACCAATCCAATTGTACCGTTTCACTCTACAGTCATTCATCCAGAGTTGGGCAAGTTTCTCAAAAAGTGTAATATATGACTCATTAGAAAGGAATGAAATGATTTACCGATTTCTTTGTTACAAGTTAATAATTAAAATTTACTCTGTTTATATAGTATTGAATTTCTTCGTTCTTTAAACAAATCGTTAAAATGAGGCTTGCAGCAGAAAACATAGTTCTGTTCTCCTTCTGTGGACACAAAGTTTAAATCGAGATCAGACTCTGAGTTATTGAACACAGCTCACTCTTCCTCTGTTAACAGTTTTTAATTGCTCATGTGCATGTCATAATAAGAACACATCTAGTCTAAAAATTCACAGCCTGACTAAGATTTACATTGATTTATGACTATAATCATATTTTTTTTTTAGATGTAATGATCCCTTATTTTGCTATTTTCCCAGACAGAGATATTATTACAGTAATTTTTTAGACCAGCTCTGCCCAACACACTTATTAATATGTAGGTTGTGTTTTTACATAACTTAATGTATCACATGTCATATTTTAGTGGATTGTGATATATCATGTTGTAATTTTTGGTGTTGTTTACGACACTGCATCCATCAGTATCTTCCTGTAGAGTATCACTATTGCATAGGCCTCTAACTGTATGTATTGTGTCCTGTCAGACATCGATGAACCGTATGGTATTGTTTCATAACTTATTGTTCAGCATGACAGTACCCTGCTGTGACACACTGCATGGCTGTGTCTTGTGATGTGTAGTGTCATTTTGTCTTCATCACGCTGTATCCAATTGTACTGTAACATTCAGAATTAGCGGCAGTGCCATTTTAAAGCCAGCAGCATTTTATCCAAAGATGGACTTTGACTATCAGTTCTTCTATTATTTCTTTGGTTTGAAAGTTTGAAAACACACACTTTATGTGGTGTTCTGTTTTCAGTAGTTTTTCTCATAATAAATGAGCAGTAACTCCTCTCTGCCCCAATAATACTGCAAACACCCTGATCCCCATCATGTGGGCTGTAGAGTCATCTGACAGTGACAGGCTGCACAGCATGGTGAAACACCACCCGGTGAAGTGCTTAATGAAACAATTGCATTCAGAACTATTAAGTGTAAATAAGACAGAAGAAACTAGTTGTGGCTGTTTAATCATGTTTTGGGGGTTAGATACCACCACAGTAAATGAGTAGAGACCTTTGGTTCCACTGTTTGTTTGACTGGGTCCAAAAAAAACTTGTCCAACCAGCTGCTCACAGGCAGGACTCGTCTGTCTGGTTTCTCCCCCGTTGGAGCTTTTGTGTGGACCAAAATAAACCTGAAATGACTTCTCAGCGCCGTCATTACAATGGAAAAGGAAGTACATGATTCAGGTGAAGTGATTACTTCTGCATTTTATCAAAAGTCACTCCAACTTTACTGTTTTAAAGTTGGAGTTGAAATCATTCATGCTGCCTGTGATGGAGTTATTAATGGCGTAAATGGGCCCAGAGGAATCAAATGATCACTTTCTGCACCAGTAGATGTTTTTCCGTTTAGCTGTTTTTGTGTAGATTCGTCGTCATCGGGGGAGGTGCAGTCTCCACACTAACTCATAAACACACCTACTCTAACTGTATTTCTGTTGACGAGCCAGTTAGGTGACTGCAGGGTAAAAATTCATGGTATGTTCAAACAAACAGCTGCTAAAAGGAGTGTACAAAATACAGTCTGCCCGACATGGTAATGAGGGAAACACATTGTTTAGTCTTCAAATTATTAGAAAGGGCAGCATAAATTTGATATTTGATTGTATTATTCAGGACATTCATGGTCATTAAACATTACAACCATTGTAGTGAGTATTTGGGAGCTGTAAAGATTTAAAGGTTTAAACAAGTGACCTCAGTGACAGCAGTTCTTTGTCTGCTTCAACCACCAATTTGCCAGTTAAGCCTCAGGCTACATGTAACTGAGCCACTCGTGTTGAACCTCAATGTGTATTGTGGCTCTGATAAGACACTCATTTTGAAGTTAGATTGAGTTTCCACAGGTTGAAAACTAACCTTTAATGTCTGGATAAATACATTCTGTTTCTTTGCTTTAAGACTAAACCAATCCACCCTGTTCTCAACTCAGTGGTAACAGGACATCACAGGAAAGCTGGTGAAGCCAAGTGTATTTCCAATTGTTTTAAAACTCTGCTCTCACTTAAAGATGAGCTCATTAGATTTTGGGGATCATGGTTAAGGGACAAAGTCATGACACTTCCTGTTCACCCTGTGCTTTTAAACAATACATCTCAGGAAAACAAGTACCTTTCTTCAAACATTTCTGCCTTCACGATGAGGTCAGTAGATTTTGTAGGTCATAGGTGATCATTCAAGATAGTGGAATATATCTTAAGGATGCTTTGAGATATTTCCTTTAAAGTTAATGGAAATATCACCCCTGAATTAAGAATGATCTGGGTAGGCTTTGCAGGTGCTAGGTTAGAAGTCAAGGTAAATGAGCTTACATTAAGTGCTTCTGTCAAGATGCCTCAGTGGATTTTGGGTTTTGATTGTTTTATTTCTGTCTTCCTTTGCTGCCCATCTTGGCCAGCACACATTGTAAATGAGATTCTTAAAGGATAAGTTCGGTTTCTACAGCTTTCACATTGTTTATAGAATGAAGTAGAACAATATACTCACCCAGAAGGCTTTCCTGATCCAAACAGTGCTTCGGAGATATTTAGACCCAAAATCGAGCGGCGGACATCCATATAATGGTAGCACATAGGGCATGTATAGCGCCGCTCCTAAAACTGCATTAATCGTCCAAAAACTCATTAGTTTCACCAATATTTCATCATGGTCTGCTCAGGCTACTCCTCCAAGACAGTCTGGGGTCATTCCACCCATGTTTTGTGACTGTGCTGACCTCTGAACTGAAAACTTTCTTTACGGTTGCGCGCGCATGCGCAGTACGGCTTATTGTTCCAGGGGCGACCGCCGCCGACTCAACAACTTTCTTCTTCCAGTTTTGTGCAAAATGGACGAATGTCTATTGGATGAAGATGTTGTGGAGGAGAACTTTGACGATGATGGGTGTCCTTACAGTTTCGAGCCAGAGTTTACAGATGAGGAGCTCATCGAAAGGAGGATGCGGAGGCAAAGAGTAGAACAGCTGGCCAGAGAGCAGTCTTCAGTTCAGAGGTCAGCACAGTCACAAAAACATGGGTGGAGCGACCCCGGACTGTCTTGGAGGAGTAGCCTGAGCGGACCATGATGAAATATTGGTGAAACTAATGAGTTTTTGGACGATTAATGCAGTTTTAGGAGCGGCGCTATACATGCCCCGTGTGCTACCATTATACGGATGTCCACCGCTCGATTTTGGATCTAAATATCTCCTGAAGCACTGTTTGGATCAGGAAAGCCTTCTGGATGAGTATATTGTTCTACTTCATTCTATAAACAATGTGAAACCTGTAGAAACCGGCAGCCCGTATTCAAAAGTTTTTAATGCTTTTAAGATCTTTGAAGACCTGGTTTCTTGAATTGTAAAATCCTTTAGAACTTTTCCTTACACTTTTCATTCTTGCAGAAATGAACAAAACTTGTCAGGAATCCTGCTAAAGTGTAGTCAGACTCTGCTGTTGTATCATGACACGTATAGTATTGTTAGCTTCCTGGAAAAATCCCAGCTATCATGTCCACTCCAACTTGAGGATGAGCTGATTTAATCTTTGCACGTCATCATTGTTTGCTTTTAAGATTTCCACAACTCACAAAAGCCAACACCGCTCTTCTTCTTTTCCACCACTGCTATTTCACTGTCCAGAATTTATAAACCTCGCAAAGGCATAAATCAACCAGGCAGCAGCTCTGTTTGATGCAGTAAATCTGTGCATGATTAACACTGGGCTGAAGAGGGAATTTCATAAGATAAGATGTTAGGCTAATGTGTTTGTTTTTTTGCCAGTTTGTGTCATTTATAAATATTGAGCTATGAAGTTTTCTTTTCTTTTATGTATTAACCTAGTTTTTGGACAGGATGCAAAAGAAGACGGAGTCTAAGTCATCAGCACACAAACAGTTCTCCCTTATTAGCGTGCTTTTGTTGACATGGCTGCGGTTACTATGTTGCTTTGGTGTCAGATGCTCAGGGAGTGTTCTCCAGGGAGGCAGAGAGTCTCATCCACTGTCAGCCAAACTCTGAAAACACTCATTTTTATTTTTGTTTTGTGTGTTTCAACAGTGTAAATGCTAATGATGAAACCTTTCTCTTGTTTCTGTGACACAGATGCAGGTGTGGGACACAGCAGGTCAGGAGAGGTTTCGCACCATCACCCAAAGCTACTACCGCAGTGCCCACGGCGCCATCATCGCCTACGACATCACACGGCGCCCCACCTTTGACTCTGTGAATCATTGGATAAAAGAGGTGGAGAACTATGGGGCAGCCAATGTAGTGCTGGTTCTTATAGGTGAGTGTGACTTCAAACACAAACCTAATTTTGGACGTGTTTCTGTGTAATTTGATTTCCTTACAGTAAATATGTGAGGTCAGTGTCTTTGTAGTGATAAGAAGTTTGACTCTTGTCAGAGAGCACGTTCTTTTACCTAAACTCCCAGAGAAGAGACGGCTCTTTCCCAAACAGTTCTTCATCTAGGATCTTTTGAAACCCTTTATGTTACTTTAATGTTGTAAACATTCATAGTTTTTGTCTAAAAAAAAACATTTGTGTTTAGTTTTTTTATGAAAATCGTTATCATTGCCTATTTTTATGCATTAATTCTGTTATAAAACCAATCTTATTGCCAGTTTCTTTAAACCGCAGCCATATGCTAGCCTTGCAGAGCAGACAGACCTGCCTGATTCTGAAATCCCGCAGGTCCGTCTTGCCATCCTCCGTTGTCTAACAAATTCACCCAGCTGAATTCTTAACGGCCCAATCGGGGAAGAGAGGCAGGAGCAGCAGAATGCGGACGTGACGACAACCGGAAGTTGAGAACAGACATGTCGATTAGCCTATTGTCGTTAGCGGCTAACGGCCATTAACTGTTGTTAGCTGTTAGCGGCGAAGTTAGCCGCTATGGCTAACATCCATGAATTGTTGTTAACTGTTGTTAGCCATTAGCCGCTACATTAGCCACTATGTATGCTACATTATAGGAGGCAACCCTGCTTGATGTGGATTGGTCTAGCCAATATTGCGATTGAATCGATTAATTCGAATTATTTTCTGCAGAAGATTTAAAAATTCAAATCAAGATTTTTTTCATTCTCTTACTTAAATTGTAAGTAGTTGCAAAGTTTGAAAAAATACACTTTCATGATTGTGGCACTGTCAGGTTTTGCACAAGCACTTTTATAGGCTTGTATTAAAAAAATTGAATAAATATAAATGTATATAAATATAATATCAGAGGAAAAATGTTAAAAAACTGCAGAGATCCCTCAGCTTTTTAGTGTTAATGTAGGCAAACCTGCTTTCATTATCTAGTTCTGATTATCTAGGAATATATTTTGACCACATAAAAGTAGAACTTGATTCATGTCATTTTTGTGTCACTTGGAGTTTTTTTGCTTTGAAAGGAAAAAAATCTATTTGAATTGTCAATCGAGTTTTGTGGAGGAAAAAAATCTGGGATTTCACTTCTGGGCTTTATCACCCAGGCCTACTCTTGAGTAACTCATAGTTATACTAGAGGACAACACAATGTACTCCCACTCTCCTCACTGCTGTCTCACTCACTCCTATATCCTCACATGTGATTGTCCAGATGGCCGCTATGCTGGCCAATCAAAACAAAGTCGTGAGCAGAGCTGGGACTTAAGCGCAGTTCTACTGTTTGGCTCATGCAGGAATAATTCATTTGGATAAGTCTTTAGTTTTGAATGTTTTATGGTTTTGAAGCTTTTTCTTGAGAAAGAAAGAAGCATTTTTATTAAAGTCCAGAAAAAAATCTAAATTCTGAGGGGTGCTTTACAGAACGGTGGTCTCCTTTGTTTTAGTATTTGCATAAGGATCTGCCAAAGATGGTACTGAGAGGTTAAAAAAACTATAAATTGGGCAAACACATTAAGATCAACCTCATGGAAATCCCTTTTGATATTAACATATCTTTTCATTATATATATTTCCTTTTGTCTTTTTCTTTGTTTCCCTTTAATATGTCTGTGCGTCATCAAATGAACAAGAGCACTTTATTGTTGTCTTATTTGCATTCATCAAGAGATAGCGCTGTTCAGGGGTTTGTATTTAGTGTAGGGAGGTTGTTCTTTGTGGGCAATGTCAATGCAAAAGAAAACTGTCTACAATGGTCATGTGAGAGAAAAATGTTGTCATTGGATCTAAGAATGACAGGGTTTCAACATTTATTTGTTTATTTTATTTTTATTTATTTATTATTTTTTAGTATTATTACTATTTTTGGCTGTTGTTTTTTTTTTGTTTGTTTGTTTGTCTTCCTTCGCTTGTGGTTCCTGATAATTATGGCAAAATGTATAGTCTGTTTGTTAATCTTGAAAATGTTCAATTAATTCTCTTGGGAGAAAAAAAAATCTAAATTCTGCCCTATTTTAGATCAATGCTGTAACAGCTCGTTGCACAAAACCAGACTGAGCACATGGTTATTTTACTTAAAATTTAAACAGGTTAAACAAAAGACAACCAACTTTCAAAATTTTTTATTTAACCAAAACAGAGGAGATTACCTTGCTCCCTGTAGCTTTACAAAATCATTTATACGATAAGAAGCAATAATGAAAAAAGTAAAATAATGACTGTGATATCAGTCAGGAGAATTCGAACATGACGGGGAAGATGATTAAAAAGTTCAAGATTCTTTGAGGGGTTTCTAAGTGATTACAAAAAAGTCTCACTTTTAGATATATGCCTGGTCGAAATACACACTTTAAGATGAGTTTTATAGCATCAAAATAGGTTATCTATAAATGCTGTTCCTTAGCTTCGTGGTCGGGTCGGACAGGGCTGGACTGGCCTGGATACTCAACTTCAGGAACAAGACAATTAAAACTAGAGCAAATTTATATTATTCAGACACGTCTTAGAGCACCAGGCTGTAAGTAGCGATATATAGCTGGCTACAATACTACGACACTAAGTTTTCCAGACATTGCTTGTTGTCACACATCAAAAACTACCGCTATGTAACTAGAAAGAGATACATTACCTCGTCACTTTGCATCCTGTAAGTTGTTGAAAAAGAAGTTGTGAAGCAATGCAGAGTTCTGTGGAAGGTCCGAGCTGCATTCATTAGCATCACAACAAAGGCACGCTTTGGCTTGGATCACAGCAGTCCCCAAACTCATAAACGTGTTTTAAAGTTTTTCTTTAGTGTGCGATTCAGGTGAAATAAAAATAACCTACGGTGAAATGGACTCCAGTTTGGTGTTGATGGTCACCTTGAAGGAATGTCTTCCATGTTTGTCTCTATGCAGGTAACAAATGTGACCTTGAAGACGAGCGTCAGGTGCCGTTTCAGGAGGCATGCAACATGGCAAAAGAGAGAGGCATACTGGCTGCTTTAGAAACATCTGCAAAGGTAACAAAAAAAGATCTCTTTTAACACAAAAGTTTGGGTTTACAAAAGTCCTGAATTCCTTTCTGTATGTTTAGGAGAGTCAGAACGTGGAGGAAGCCTTCATGATGATGGCCAGAGAGCTACTGGCACGAAATGGCCACAATGTCCACCATGGAGACTTCGACCACCCTAGAGTTCTGCTCCGGTCCAATTCCCGACCTGTCAACGGCACAGTTAATGCCTACACGCCACCAGAGAAGAAGGAATGTTGCTGAATCATAACAGGTCCAGAGGGAAGAAGAAGAAATGTGACTGATATTGGAAATCGATTTGACATTGAATGAATAATGTTGAAGAAAGTTCCAACTCTTCTGGACATGGATCGGGACTTAAGAGGAATGATACATTTTTGACAAATGATTCTCTTAAAGGTTCAACAGACATGATAGTTTGATTTGAAGAACTGTGGTTAATTTATTGAGTTAAAAAAAAAAAAAAACTTTATGTTTTTGAGCAAAAAACCCTGAACTGTGGAAATGTTTCAATGTCAAAAAGTCTGAAATCTAAACAAAATCACAATCAGGTTGCTCTTTATGTTGCAACTCATCAGTTTTCAGTCATATGTCAGTACAATGCTGTCTTAAAGCTTCACTCTGCCTATAGAAGTTCTGAAAGCTACACTTTGAGTTATTCACTCCAGTGAGTTCTTTAGGAGCCTTAACGAAGAGCTGTGATCCTTATGGAGTTGCACCATGAATGACGATATCTCCAAAACTCCTCCAAGGGCCAAAACACTGTGAATATGTGTTTGACTATCTCTGTTTACAAAAATGTTGCTGAACAGTGTCACAAATATCTGTAAACGCTGTGAAAGTGCTCTGAGTGTCCTCTGTTTTCTGATTGAGTTGACATGATGAAGTAGGTCAAAGGGAGAATAAAAGAAAAAAATAAAATGACTGAAAGGTTGTCTAAGTGAACACCAGATGGCGCTGTGCTGCTGCGTATGTGGTCCTGCAGGTTGGCTGCTTTTACCTTTGACACTGAGAACCAAACTGAGTTAACCCTATAACTGTCAAGGCCACTCAGGCAAAAGAACATTATTGAAAATATTTTATTCAAACTTCTTTTCACTTTATTTTGGGAAGATATCTGAAAGAAGATACCCTTAAATGTAACAAACATATCACATTTACATCTGTCACTCTGACTGATTGAATGAAATTGTGCTTCATTTGAATAGGTAATATGCAACAACCGTCCCTGACAGATATTTTGCCAGAGGCCAAATGTTTACAACCACAAAGATAAAGTTAGAAAGGTAGGACAAGATTCAAATTGAAGCCAATACCTTCCACTCTCTGGTTAGATGTTTAATTTAGAATACCACATCATTATAAGTGTCAACATAAATTGCTCTCATCCACTGAAATGACAAAATATCTTATATTCTCAATGTTTTGTGTATGCCTCATAAAATTTCTGGATAAAAATGACTGTGATATCAGGCCTTATATAATATCATATCAAGATGCAACATGGTTTGGCTGTAATAGGATGACTTTTGCCAAAATTAACCCTGCCACCCCTCTACCAGGGCATGTTACACTGTTATACTGTGTTATTTTGTTTAAAAGTTACATATTACACCAGTGTTTCCCTTGCCTTGGAGGCACTGCAGGTTGAGTGCAAAGTCTCTAAAAAAAAAGACAAAATCAATAAACATTGGTGAAATTAGATTTAAAAAAAAAAATCCTGAACCACACCTTGAAGCCAGAGGATTTAATTTACATGATTTTGTATGTTGTTAAATCAACAGAGCTGCTGACAAGGTTTAAACAAACAAACGAACAAACAAACACTCGTTTATGAAATAAGGTTGTAATTGTTGTGTTTGAGCCTTGGTTATTTTTCATGTTTCAAATTAGGATTTGGCAGACAAAGGTTTGGAGGAGGCTTTGCTCTGGAACAAATAACTTGGGATTTATCAGACTCAAGCTGTTGTCCTTTTTTGGAGGAAACAGGAAATTGTAGTGAAAAACAAAACAGAAAATCAGGCAAAGTACTGTAGATTCACAGAATTCTTTGGCTGGTACTTAAACATAAGCAAAGAAAGGTACTTATACTTCAAGTGGTGTTTTATTTTGATTACATTGCTTTACAATGTATCAGTATGTGCTGTATGATGAATGAAGGAGCCCCCAGTCTTTTAAACTGAAATCACAAATATGAAATTTGGTCAATTTATCAATTAGCCAACACCTGTGTGTTATATGTTGTTTGTCCTTCCAATTATTATTCTGTACAGAAGAGGATCAGGGCCACTGAAAAAATGGGCTGTGAATAAAGTCACCATGCCGACTTCAATCTCAGAATTCTAAAAAAACAGACTTCTGGGATTTAAGTCAGAACTCTGGGGAAAAAAGTAAGAAATTTGTTATTAAAGTCAGATATCTGAGTGTAATCCCAGATTGTTGAGTTTCTTCATAGAATCTTGTCTTATTTACAGTATTAAAAAAATCAACTTGTATTTGTTGTCAGTAATCTTTATCCACTTTCACAGTAATTTTCCTTTAAAAAACAAAATTAAATACCTGAAAAATAAAATGAATGAGGCTCACATTTTTTCAACCCTGTGCCTTCATCACAAAAGTAAATAACCAGGGTCAGTCACTGTCTTATTTACTGTTCGCACTGATTTGTTCACCTATAGCCAGGTAATGAGTCTTGTGAAAGTATTTAACAATTTAATTTCAGGAGCGATGTTGGGCTTCCATCAAATAGCTGTGGTATTACGTCATGTAATATCTCAGAGCTGATTGGCTAGTCGATTAGAGGAGTTCACGCTGATTGGCTGTCGCTCTGCGCTGTTTACGTTGGCGTTGAATTAATCGATACAGTTCGGAAATAGTGCTGCGGAGTTGTGGATTTATTCGGACTTAAAGCTCTGAAACTTCGAATTGCAAGGAAAAAATGGGAGGACAAACGGTTGGTGCTCGCTCAAACTGCTCTAAAAACCAACATGGAGTAACTGAAGAGAATTTATCAGAAGCTGCTAACGGTTAGCGGCTAACAACGCTCGTATAGAGGTTGGTCATTCATGATTTTTGTTCAATATGAAGTCTGTGCAAAGTGGCAGAAGAGTGAGAAAAAGCAGAGACAATGCTTTAACACTCGGCACTGAACAGAGTTAACGTTAGTGAACAAAGCGTCATTCTTAACTGGAGCTCCATGGAGCAGAATAACAGACAGGTGATGGACGACAGGTGCAGCTGAGTGGGACACAGCATGGAGGACTTCATGCCCCAGCAGAGGGAGGACCACGCTGCTGTTGTCTCGAACTTACCCCTGCTCTGGTGAGTGAAACATCTGCGATCAAACTTCAGTGTTTAGCTGTTATATGAGCTGTTATTTTGTTTTTAACTAGACAGGGGAAAAAGTTTGTGACCACAGTCAATGTGTGCTTTCAAGAGCTGGTGGTGATAGAAAGAGTCTGTTTGATGTCTGTGTGGTCCAAGGCTGCAGTGTTGTTTTTTTATTCTTCTGTGGGCCCATTTGTTCTCAGCTGTTTGGTTTTATGTTGATGAAATATTGCTTTCTTCATTTAATCTTGTTATCTAAGCTCTCAGGTGCACAAACTTGTAAACACAGCCATGCAAGGACAGGATACACAAAAACACACTCCTAATACTAGGGATGCACAATGTTGGATTTTGCTGGTGTTTAATGTGCCAATATTTCCAAATTCAATGTCTGACATCCATACTGAACATTTTTCAAAGTACAAAGCCTCCACTTTATTAAAATGGACCTATTTTTCTCTCATGGTGCTGGTAGTCTACACGTATTAGAAACATAGACAAAGCAAGACAAACATTTTACTCTGTAAAAGCTGTTTGATTTATCAAAGTGGTTATTAGGATATATTTGCAAATCCTGCCAATTCTACAGCTCACTTGGCCAGCTTGTACAACTAAAAATATTTGCCTATTTGGATGATCACGTTTTCAATGCAAGGCAAAGTTGTGGACATATATATAATATATGTAAAATATTGTGCATCCTTACCAATTATTGTTGTCAATTCTTGTTACCTGGTTGTTTATTTATGCTGCCTGATATTCATATCGGTATCAAATTTTACCGTCTTGTTAAAATTGTGAAACAAAAATTCAGAATGAAGTAACTGAGTCGACAAATTACCCACTTGTCAAACAAACTATACTCTACATGTTAAGAAAGGCCTTTTTTTAGAGGCTAATCCCCTTTAGTGGGAATAATATTGTCACCATATTCTTAAAAGTTCCACTTGCCTAAACAGTGTGTTTTTTTTTTTTCTTAAACCTCAGATATATAAACATGCAAATGGCAGTTTCTTTGAGATAAAACTCCTCCTCGTTGGTCAACAAAAGAAAATGTTAGTGGTCTTTTAAACGTTATCCTTCAAAGAGTTGAATCTTGGTTACAAGACCGAGACTGTTTATAGAATAGGGATGTAACGGTTACCGGTAAAATGGTAAACTGCGGTAAAATTTCCCACGGTAATCATTACCACGTCCTATAAAAATTAGGGGTTAATGATTTCAATTTTATGTTAAAGTACATTTTGAACATTTACCGCAACAATACCGCGATAATAATAACTGTGATAATTTTGGTCACAATAACCGTGATATGAAATTTTAATATCGTTACATCCCTATCATAGAATAATTATCAGTTGTGTCTCTTCAGTCATAAATGGCGGAATATCTTAATTTGTTTTCTTTGGACTTGAGATTTAACTCTGTTTCTGATACGAGGATTTAGTCCATGTGTTTCCTTTACGTGCTTCATTGTATGTGTATTGTTGGAGATGATTATGGGTATCAGTATCGCTACAGAAAAGATTACAGCAAAAATGTTGGTAGCATATTAATCTGAAAAGGCTTGATTTCATCTATCTGTACTTTTGGGATCACTTCCTGACAAAATGGGGCAGAATTTGTGTTAACAGAACTTATTCCAACCAGAGCTGCTGTGTTTGAAATCTCAGGTAGTGAGTCAATAATGATCTGAAATTAAAAAAAAATCTGATTAGTTGTGCAGTAATGATCAGAAAATACGTTTGGACTCATTCAACACACTTTCTGTGTATTTTGTACACTAGGGGGCACTAGCTAGAAGTGAGTAGAAATAGTCTTTTCCTGCCTTTCCAAAGAGGAAAAGAAAACAGTGACCGAATAAAATTCTTGGGAGCTGGTATCAAGTTTTGTCTGCTGATTTACAACTCGTGTAGGTTTTTCTGAAGCCAAAAAAATAGCCTTGGCTGTAGAGGACAGAAAGTTATGGTCTTCCCCGTAGTAAAGATGCAAGGCCAAGTCAATATTTTCATGCAGTAACTGATCATTTTCCAGCTTTGTGCACATTTAAGTTTCCCATTTAGGCATATCTGAGACTATCACAACATTGTTCTAGACTGAGTCACTGTGTGACTCCATACATCTGCTAACAGCCATATTTAACGCCTAACTGGTGCTAATGTAAGTGCTTAAGTTTTGTATGTGTACCTGCTTTTTCCTCTCTTATCACTTAAGACTTAAGAAAACACACTTTCAGAAAAAAATAAATCCACTTTTATTTCCAGAAAGAAATGTAGACATTGTCATACATTATTCAATATATGAGAGCCAAAAGCCCTAATTAATGTAGAAAAGAGTCCATCCTGAACTTAGCATCAAAATTGGCATTAGATGAAAAGAAATGTGATATTTAACTTGAAAATTCAAAGAGACATGGTTTAAGATCTGAAACAGACTGGATTGGGAATTGGTAAGGAGTACAAATGGCATCTCTTAACCTTCACCAAGAGGTTAAAATTCCTTAATTATTACAATAGAATAACAAAAAAAACTTAAACTTGTGCTTCAGATCTACTACAAAAAAACAAAACAAAAACAAAGTTGTATCCATTCTTCAGCCTGTCAACAGACCTCAATCCAGCTATTCCCAACAGTCCATGGATCCTTGTTCAATCTAACTCAGCCGGATGATTTCAATCCCGTTGGCTTTTCTATCTTTAATGGGCTGTGGCAGAACCCCACCCTGCCCCTCACCTGTCTCCCCAGGCACCTCCTGAGCCTCATTTTCCGACCCGCCTTGTCCTCCCTGTCCTGTATCCACTCCTCCAATTTGTCTATCCTTCGGACACTCCCCGTTGTATGTCTTGACGTAATCCTCAACGCGCCATCCCTTGAATTCCGGAGGCTCCGAGCATACCAGGCCAGTATAGAAGACCCCTGGGTGGTGCTTGAGCCAGTAGACTAGGTAGTGGATGTTGTAGTCGCAGATCCAGGGGTTGTTGTCCAGCGAGAGCTTCCGTAGAAAATAGAGGTCCTCTAGTATGCCATACTGGAAGTAGTGGAGGCTGTTGTTGGACAGGTCAAGCTCCCGGAGATACAGCAGGCCGGCAAATGCAGCTGGGACGGGAACAAGAGAGATAAAGTTAGTTCTGGTCTTTTTGAGCCTACATGGATAATTAGAGGAAAGTGTTTTGAACATCTTTTGATTAAAATGGGAAACTTTTAAGCAACACACTGCCTCTTTCAGATAGTTCTGACCATTTATAGGCTTTTTGATTTATTGATTATTTGAAACCCCTTGGACAGCAGCTAGTGTTGGTTTTGGACAGACTTTTGCTCTGATCATGTCTTTTTTGTTCACTTGATTAGTGGTGAAATTGTATTTTTCACATGGTTAAAACTAGCTGTGCTGTTATCTAAGGTGGTGTTTACACAGCTCCGTTTTCAGCTTTAAAGTTTTCATTGCGTTTTGGTCTTCTGTTTACAGGAAAATGGTGCCTGGAGCACCTGAATCTGTTAACTTTGCAAACCAGGGTTCAGAGTGGTAAGTTTTCAGAACCGATTTGTTTCAGCTCCATGTAGACCAGACACAGAGCGTTTCAGAGTGAAACACTGACGTCACCGCATGCGCAGTACTCTTTCACATGAAGGCTGCGCGCATACCAGGAACAACAACAGCTTCAACCGTCTACCTAGTAACGTGTGCAGCTTACCGTGCTCCGTTTGATATCCAGACAGATTTGTTATCCAGACCAGAAACTGCTGCGTCTTTGTTCGTCCACTCGCCATTGTTGTTTGTGAAAAGTTTTTCTCCTTCATACTTGTGATGAAGCAGTGCTGTTTCTTTGCAAACCTACATCGCCATCTACTGGAGTGGCATGCATACACCAGAGTTGTTATTCGTTTCTAGCATCTCTGTCTGAACGCAAATCAAGTTTGAATATGCAAGGGAAAAACGTCTCCGTGTAAACGGGGCCTAAATTTCACTCTGCTGACAGCCACATTTGGTAGCGTCACACACGGACAATCACAAAAAACACTAAAGTGTGCTTAGAGGAACAGAAAGTAAAAGTCGAAAAAAGTTCCAGTGATTGATTTTTATCATTTAGCTGACAAATATGGATACAAATTTTGGTCAATATTGTCCAGTTCTGCCACAGGCTGGTCAAATCTGTGATTCCCATCCCTGCTATGAGTGAATGATGAGGCATGACAATGAGTTAATCTTTGTCAAACAACACAGCATGTACTTGTAGTTTGTCCCCCTCAGCTTTACCAGTGGAACTCCTGAATAAATTTTATTTTGCTAACGTATTATTTTTTTGAAGGAGGTTATGTTTTTTCTGGCGTTAGTTTCTTTCTTTGTTTTTGAACATGATGACTTAAAAAGACATGAAAGTAAGACGTGAATTTTGATGAATTGTTCAGGTAATGTTAGTCATGGCACAAGGATGAGTGGGTTACATTTTTGTAGTGATATGAATCTGGATGTGGATCCAAGAATTTTTTAAAGGAATTTGTGAACATCATTTGGCAAGGTAGTTTTCCACATTTTTGCTCAGAACGCAGTAAGTTCTCAACATATTTTCAGGACATATTAAGCAAATTTTGGTTATGGTTCAAGCAAGAAGTTTTTAAAATTTTAGTGGTGATATGAGTCTGGATGCCGATCCAGTCAGGGCATAGACAGAAAAAAGAGTCAAAGCTGTTAATGTCAGCTCGGAGCGGAAACTCTTTGTTTACTGAGGTCAAGCGAGCCCCGGATGTGACTGACAGTCAAGCTGCGCTCACAGCGCCCTCTGTTGGACAAAAAGGTCCACTGCTCCAGGCGCCCTGATGTGGTGCTACACTCAATATTTTACATTTGAATATTTATTTACTATTCGGTTATGGATATTTATCCCCATATTCGAACGGTTATACGAATATCTAATATAAAGTGAGAGCCCTAGTAGTCATCATTACAGCATCAATTTTAGCACCATAAGATATGTGGGTCTGTCTGTACATTAGGCCTGTGCTCAAAATATCGATACGGCAAAATATCGTATCGCACTCCTTTGGGATACGTGTATCGATACAGATTCTACAGAATCGATACGGCCTAAATATTTTGACAGTTGTTGTAAATACACTTTGGGTAATGTTAACAGTGGCACAGTTCAAGGCAGAAGACAAGCTACATAATGAAGCAGATGTTCTAAATTTGAACTTGGGTCTACTATCTTTAGGGATCTGAATTTATGTCTCTCCAGTTGTAGAACCACTTAAAACTCATCTTGTTACTTTCCTTCTTATAAGAAAAAACTAAACTTGTCAAGAATTTTGCTTAAAGCATAGTCAATGTTCACAATTTACATGTATCGGAATACGTATGGTATCGTGGCCTTAGTATCAGGATACGTATCGTATCGTGAAGTTGCTGGAAATACCCAGCCCGACTGTACATGCAGTCTGTTGGGCGGCATGAAGGTGTTTTGCCATCTCCTTAGCTTTCTTTTTGCCTCTGAGAAGCATTTGTAATGCATTACTTCCATTCTGTTGAAGCTTTATTATTACCTTGTGGTAATAAAAAAAAGGATGAATCTTTTAATATCTTGTAAAGTCTTTATTTTTTACACAAAATTACATGTTGTAGTATCGATAAGAGTATCTATACCGATAAGGAGTATCGGTAACAATAAAATCATAACGATATACATCCCTAGTGAGTACTTACACTTTGCTTCTTTTTTGGTCTCCACAATCTAGCAATAGAAGTATGTCTAAGTTAACTTCTAACTTTGTCAGTTTTAGGCTTCTCTGTTTTAAGGCATTCAAAAATTATCTCAACCAGATTAAACACTTCTAAGACTTTAATGAAACTGTTATCCATGATATAGCAAGTCTTGGAACACTAAAAAATGAAACAGTCTCGACAAAGGTTCTGCTTTGTTTTAATAAAATTTACGATAATGCATCAGTTAACCTAATTTTCAGGGGTTATGATGCATTCACAAAACAGCCAGGGTATTTCTTCATACTGCCGGGACAAAACCAGTTATCTGCTTTGGGTGATTAACTTAAAATAATGCAATTAACTGAGAGTATTTCTGGAGCATGAACTCTCAAGCAAAGGGGCAGCATGTTTATTATCTTTAAAAGCAGTTTTGAGGGGGGCAAGTACTCACTGTTAAAATAAATGTCACTTTTTCTGGAAGATTTTAAGATGGTGCAGTTGCATTTGTGTAAAAATGACATTTGACAGCCCAGCTGACCTGACATGCCTTTACTTTGATGATGTTAGACATGATTCTTCTATGCAGCTGTCTGTTATACATCTTCTCTTAAACCTACGTGACTCATGAGTGCCTGTAGCAGGCAGACATGGTTACAATCTGCGTAATGGGACAGTGGAGACTGTTTCATGCTGTCCACTGGCCTTGGGATTAACTTTGATCTTCACAGAGCGGAAGAGACGAGGGAGGGGAAACGGGAGGAGGAGGAAAATGTGAGGGACATATAGACGAAGACGAATGAAGTGACAATAAAGACATCTGTGTGGCAGAGACAGGAAAGAAGGATCAAGGAGATTATATTTTTATGGGACTCATTTTCAACACTAGAAGTTACTGCTGATATAAATTCATCATTCAACCTGAAGAAAACTTAATAATGGCAAATAAATGACAGGAAGGAAGAGGGATGTTACACCCCCACAAGCATGTCTTATCTCTTGACTTATGAGACTGACCCTCCCCAAATGACTTTAGTTTGTTATGTACAATTTTGACCCACTTTAGCTGTTAAGGGCACAGGGTGGTCCACTGTCTTTGTAAGTTTTACATTTTACAAATAAATAAAGGTGCAATTTTCAGGAAAACATGAACTTTGAAAGCATCTTGGTCTCTGAATGTCATTTTAAATAGGGATGTCCCGATCCGATATTGATATCGGATATCGGTCAAAAAACAAATATCGGATTATATCGGCCTGCATCCTAAATCTCCGATATCAGCACTCCGATACAAGCAGTCCATCCTAATATATTTATTTTTTATTTTATTCAGTTGTAGAATATGCTTATGTTTAAGTTCAACACAGTGGTTATTTTGCAATTGGTGAAATATGTTTTTGTTTGATTTATTGAGGTCACTTTTCAGGGTCTTCTAATATTTTTTATTCATGTTGTTTTAATTGTAGTATATTCTTATGTTTAAGGTTAAAATGTATTTAACCTATTGGTTAATAACAAATGGGTCAGTTTTTCTCATACCTACTTTTGCTGCCTACTGTTCTCTGTTTGAGTAATCTCATCTGATCAAGCCTTTTCTTACAGTCCATACTACAAAATAGGTAATAAAAGTCTGTATGATTCCTGCTGATATCGTATCGGATTGATATCGGTATCGGCCAATACGCAAGGCTGCAATATCTTTATCGTATCGGAGGTGAAATAGTTGTATCGGGACACCCCTAATTTTAAAGGTTAATTTTTGGGGCTTTTATGCCTTTATTTGATTGTGGATAAATGTTATAACTAGGAAGAGAGAGTACGACAATAACTTGCAGAAAGGAGCCACAGGCCAAATCTCAGCATCCTATAGATTTAGAGTGACATTACTAAGTATTGCTTTTTTTAATGTATTATTTACCAACATTTAATCAATATTTTTGTTCTTTATAATTAAAGCCAGTGACTTTTTAGTCGACAGGATGGTGCTGTTGAGCCATGTGGAGATGAAGTCAGCAGAGGTGACATTCATTGTGAAGTGAAGAGATAGTAAATCAAACATGCTAAGACAGTAAAATAGTGAGGGATGTGGCTCACTTGGCCACTAATGATAAACTTAACTCCACTGAATAATCAGCCACCATC
Organism: Scarus forsteni; assembly: GCA_036419115.1. NCBI lineage: Eukaryota > Metazoa > Chordata > Actinopteri > Labriformes > Labridae > Scarus > Scarus forsteni. The sequence continues at coordinate 29,032,594 of JAZDUH010000341.1, read as the reverse complement.
TGACACTTCAGTTCTGTTTGAGCTAAACTAGATTAGCGCAACCATAGCTTACCTCAAGGCCCCACCATGTTGTGAGAAAAAAGGCTTTTGTTACTTTTTGGCTAAAGCCCAGGTATGTGCCTCCATCTCTGCATTATTTCACAGACACAGCAGAACTGAAGCTTCACAGAACAGTGAAGCTAAAAGTTGAAGAGAAACTGAGAAGCAGAGTGGATTGCATTAACTTGATAGGTGACACATGAACATCAGTCTGTGAGTTTAACTTCTGTTTTTAACAAACTTTCTGAAGTGATGGGAATATATACTGGGATACGTTCCTTATTTATTTAATATAATTTACTCATTTAGGATGTAAATGCGGTTAAAACAAAAATACATTTGGATGTATCGCAATGGTAAATATTGCAATTCACAGTATATAGTTAAATATTTTGAACAGGGATGCACTTTATAGGCCTTTGGCCAATATGTTGATATTTCCAAACTTATTAGAATCAGCACCGATGTCATTAATGATGTAGATTTATAAAAATAGACATTGAGTGATGTTGAGGTAAACATGGTACAGTGTACAGTTTACCAATAATACAGCCAACATATGGGATATTTGTATGGTCAAAATAGAGACTGTTAGGGCTGCTGGATTATAGCAAAAATCATAATTACAATTATTTTGATAGATATTGCAATCATAATCGTAAGAATGATTACTAACAGATTTTACGACATGCACGTCATGAAATCAGTACTTTTGAAGGCTCTAAACACTGTAATTCTGATCATTTGAAGACAAACAATAAATTATTGTTATATAAAAAATACACCTTGAATTAAAGATGGAAAAAGGGAGAACCAAGTGTAACATACCATGTGGTGCAATTTACTTTTAATCTTGGTTTTTCAGAATTTTTAAATATGGGAGGCCTTAATTGTAATTGAGATTAAAACTTGATTAATTTCCCAGCTCTATCAGTAAAAATATTCATATCTGCTGCTACAGTACTCAACTTTTTAGGCAATTATCTGCTGAAATCACTATTGCTATGGTAATATTGGCTATAAGAATTGCAGTAAAATCAAATTAGAACTCGAGTATCATGATGATATCATATTGTGATCCACTGGTTCACAACCTTCATTAGTAAGTAGTTTTACTCCAAAATTTGATGGTGCTTGCTTATATTAAATTAGCTAAACTAGCTGAAAGCAGCTGCACAGCTCACAGTTTGCCTCACCGTGCCCTCTTTGTTGACTTTGTCATCTTTTCAGGGAAGGCCTTAAACAAAGTTTTGTTGCATTTTCCAGAAGGTCTTGGCTTTTTAACAGTAACTCAATGGAATGATGGCTTTTGTCCCTGGGAGCTGCTCTGTTTGAATTGGATAATTGTTCAATTTTGAGTTGTAGATGTGTTGGTATGCTGATTGTGCTCGGGTTGGACCGAGCTCACTTATTGTCTTGCTGGCCAATATTGAGTCATTAAAATGTCTGTTTGGTTAACTTTTTCTTTCCCTTTAATTACGCATTGTTTAAAAAAAGACTAATGTTCAGTTTTCTATTCATTAGCTTGTTTAATTATGCCTGCTGAGAGGGTGACATGGATGAGTAATTCTGTTGCTGAGCCTCATTTACTCGAGGTGGGGGTCAATTGATTGCATCTGGATGGATTGAATCTAGTAACAGCTCCTCCCAGATTAGCTAAATAGAGAAGCAGATATAAGGGGAAAAGTAGCAAACTTAAGTTTGTCTTACTTTGAAAAACTTAGAGGTGATTTGCTTTTCCTGTGTTGTGATCACTTCCTTACAAATAAGAAGCTTGAACATGTTGAAAAAACATTTTAGTGTTAACACCTTTAACCTCCCAAAAGTTTTTTCTTCCATAAAATCCCCATTTATTATTCTTTCATTTTACTACAAGCCATACAGCGTACAGCAACAGTCAAGCAAGCAGTTTAAAATTTAAGTAGTCTTAAGGCTATGCACACCTTGAACTGATTTTTTGCGCAAATACTTTCATTAGCATGTGTTTGCATCACAGCCACCCACTTTATTTATTCATTATTTTAATTGTAAGTGTTTTTGGGGAATTTTGTGCCTTTATTGATAGGAGAGAATGACAGTTGATAGGATTGCAAAAGGGGTGAGAGAGTAGGGAAAGACACTCTGTAATCTGGCCACAGGCTGGATCCGAACCCAGGCCAGTAGAAGTATGTAATGTGGGACGTGACTGGTAGCTAACCACTCCGCCAAACAGCACCCCCCACCCACTTTATTTGACAGAAGTTTTATACTTGCAATTTCAAGCTGTTTTGTTGCATCACCTTTGGTTTGTTAAGACCTTTAATGCTAAGACGAGCCAACAAGTTATTCACTAAAATAAATATAACCAGTGGAACCGTCTTTTCATTAAAATCTAAACAAGAATTCAAAAAATGTCAAAACCATTTTCACAGAAAATAGTTTGATAGCTTTGTCCGTTTTTTGTACACAAGTTTTGACTTCATGCGAAGTGGTAGTTCTGCTGTTATTTTGTTGGAAGATTCTCTGTGAGCTGTTATTTTATTTGCAAATGATTATTGTCCTTTTACCTTGCTGTCAATTCTTGTATTTCTTTATGGCTCCTCCATTAGATTATATCACCTATTTATCTGGAATTTTGTACTCACATTCATTTCACCTGTAAACTTATTGTCAGTTATTGTATCAGCTCAATAGCAGCTCTTAAATTAGCTTCTTTTCAGTTCTTTTAGTAGCCAAGAGCTTCCAGACCATTTCCTTCCAAAAGAAAGGTTTAATTAGTTTCTCATGGATAAAATCAAGCTAAAATGTCCCTACACACCCACACACACACGTTCTTGTGCCAAAACCTTGAAGGCCTTGGTCACTCACACAGGTGTTTTACATCACTGGCTGATTAACCAGGAGAGGATGAAAACTGGTGGGGCCATCGAGAGTTTTCCATGTCACAAATTTTAAGGACCAATAGAAATGACAGCAGGTCAGCAAATTGTCCAGTCAAGACAGGCTCTACAAATTTCACATGGTTGTAGAGCTGTTAATCAAATCATCTCTTCACCCACACAATCCTGAAAGGCTGTTTAATCAAGGACTCTTTTACCTTTAAGAGAAAGAAAGTTCGCCTGTACTGTGTTATCATGGTCTTAGATACTATATTTGTAGGAACCAAGGTGTTTGCTCTTCATGCACTTGTTTTTGGTTCTCTCTATTTTGTAAATGGTAATTCCTCTGCATTGTTTTTATTTACTCCAAAAGCTAACTGTCAGTCCATCCGTGTGCTAATTTCAGTTCCTCCATGTGCTAGTTGTCAGTTCTTCCATTATCTTAGCATTAGCTCTTCTGTCAGCTTTGATAAGCGTATTGTTAGTTCGTATTGTTTGTTAGCCCAAAGTCATTTCCTCTGTTGGCTAATTGTTAGTTCTTTTGTCAGCTTATTCCTTCTTTTGCCTGTTGCAAGTTCTCCTTTGGCTTATTGCTAATATTGTGAGTTCTCCATTATTGTTAGTTCCGGTTAGCTTATTGTCAGTTCTGTCACAGGCATAATGCCACAAGTTTACCTTCAGATCTTGTGTGATCTACCCAGTGTTGGGAAAGTTACTTTTAAAAAGTAGTGTTTGCTCGTTACTCGTTACATCTGAAAAAAGTAACTCTTTACTTTACTTAGTTACCCTCTATGAAGAGTAACTTCTCAAGTTACTTTTCCGTTACTTTTACATTGCTTGATCATGGACAGAACCCCATATCTGTTCCTAAATGTGAAGGCCTACAAAAAGTTCTACTACAGAGAACATAACAGTTTTTTGTGCTCTTTATTTTACAAAATGTCACATACCCTGTGGAATGAGAGCTCCTGCCCAGTCTTTCCACATTTTGCTTCTGAAATAAGCAGCCTGGTCAATAAAAATAAGCAACCTCCAGCTATTTCCTTTCCTAATGTGATATACTACTTTTTAAAAAGAGAAGTCTACACAAAGTGTGTTAATTTTCGTCTACATTACATTTTAATATCACAGCGCCAAGTATCTATTCAAGAAAAGACCGTCGCTTATAACAAGCAGACCTGGCAACTTTGGCTCTGGAGCATGCGCCATGTATGTGAGTGTGTTTGGGGGCGTGCATATAACCAGGAAACAAGGAAGTGGACAAACTGCCTACCGCAGTCGTGTTTTCCTTTATCTTAGGAGCTGGAAGATAATCAGGGGGATACACACAGACTTAAGAGCCCCAAGAAGCAACTTCACGTCTAGAAACAAGCCCAAAAAACCTCAACCTGCGGCCGTGACTCACGAGATTTTTGGCCTTTAGACGCTTATAACGAGCGGACTTGGCAACGCTGCTCGTGTCTGTGCGAGCAGCTGAGAAGGCAGCTTCAGTGTCAGATCTGTCCGAGGGAAATGTAACGTCGCGCTGCATTAAAAAAGGAACTACATTTCGTTACCAAATTTTCAACAGTAGCGCGTTACTTCACTTTTTACCCGAAAAAGTAGTTTCGTTACTGTAACGCGTTACTTTCTAACGCGTTACACACAACACTGGATCTACCTGTGTTTCTCCATTAGCTAAAAGTGATTTTTAACAAGCAAACTTTTTACATTTTTTATATAGAATTGAATACCTTTTGTAGTCATTGTCCACTGTAACACTGTAACTAACTGTAACACACCCAGCGACACTTACAATCACATCCTATTTTTCTTGACACTTTTTGAACTGCAGAAGTTTAAAAGTGTCAAGAAAAATCTGGTGCATTCTGAATCAACTACATAGCTACTCTTCAGAGATGTATTCGCGTTAGCACTTTTACTGTCTCATAATAACTCTTGCATGTTTTAGGGTTGTATATTTATTACTCTTAGATGACACAGACCTGTACCACATAACCTGCTCTGAGGCTAACATTTTGATATCTTTCATTGATTTTCCACTTTTATTATACACATTAACACTGCTACAGGCTAACTAGTATCAGACACAGTAACAGCCCCTGTTTATTCAACTCCAGCAGAGACAGTGAATTAAGGATTTGACCAGGGTTTACACCATTGTTGCATAAGTCCCACTCTCACATCTCCAGAAAAGTTGATGCTCCATTTACAATGGTAAAAAGTGAATATGACAGATTCTTTTTGAATGGATTTTCTAATCCAGAAAAGTGTGGTTCATTCATGATGTCTCAAATACATTTCTCTTCCTTTCAAAGCTGAAAACCCAAACTTGCTGATCTATTGATGGGATTTTGCAGCACAAAGATCTCAGCAGTCTGACACAAACATACTCCAAAACCAACAATAAAAGTCTTATTGTGGTACGCCTTTTCATCCATGTTTATCCTCATCTACTCATAAAACACCACATTAAAAACAACCCCCAAATATGACTCTTTCTGTACATTTTTAACTCCAAAGATGAACGTGATTGAAAGCAGAACCCATGATTGAGACCACATGTCAGTGGCTATCATAGGATCTGAAAATGGCCCTGAATTTATTTTGTAATGTCTAAATAGTCCTGGACACACTGTGGTGAGCTGCAGCAGATTGTTTACATTTGTTGCAGACTAACAAAGAAATAAATATATGAGGTTTTATAAGGATTTCCCACCTGGCAGGGAGAATGAGCCCAAACATCATTAGCTTGGAGAGTCATAAGTGTGCACTTTTTTAATGGCTCTTCACAAGCACTGGGTGAGTATTAGTATTCTGAATAGGTATCGATTTTTTTGGGAGGCTAATTATGTCATGTCTGCCTGATGAAGGGCCTCAAACCTTTCATTGATTTCTGTTAAGACTTGACCGCTTTATATTTTGTTATTTTACACATTCACACTGATTTGTTTTGATGATACGTCTTAATCTTTTGTCACACTAGACACATTATGATACTAGATTATACTGGTTATACTATACCATTACTAGATACCTTATACCTATACCATTACTACATACCTTAGACCAGGTATAAGGTGTCTAGATATAAGAGGTATCTAGATATGAAGTATCTAGATATAATCTCTTAATGTACAACGCTGAATTTCAGGCTAATCTGACATGAGACAAGAAAAACTATTCCTTTGTGACAGGGAAATTCTACCAAAAGAGATTTTCTGCCACAAGAGATGTTAAGTCATGTTATCTTGTAGTTTTTTGAGAGCAATAGCAAAGATTGGGCGGAGTGTTTTTTATATCTGTCCAACTTTCTTGCCCTTTGTCTTTAATACTTCATTGATCAAAATGTGATGCTTGGGTTGTTTTTTTAAAGGTAAAATGTGCGACGAGTTACATGGCACGAAAGCGGATATCAACTTTAACGACAAGGGCTGTTGCTTTATTTTTGATGTTTCAAGATTCATTAGAACCTGGGGGGAAAAAATACATGAACTGATGGGAGTGATTTGAATTGAAAATATACAGTGCAGCAGCACAACAGGCCGCCTGAGGCATTGAGACTTTTGATGTTAACATAACTGCGGCACCGCTGCTATGCTACGTTTTAGGGCAAGGCAATTAATCCAAAAATAATCAAAATCGACTTTTAGACCCTCTAATAGAAGGAATTTTATTCATGTCGATTATTTTGATTATTCTCCCTGTGTGTGAGTCACGTGATCGCTACCCCTCCATACAGTTTGCGTTCACTTTCGCCAAGAGCGAAGGACGTGCCACCAACATGGAGGAGACAAGCGCCAATCTATCAGAGGGCCTTGTAGCCAAGAAAAGTACCGTCTCCATTGTACATTTTGGATTCTGTGCAGAGGACATCAAGCAGAAAGAGCTAAATGTAAATACTGCAGGAAGACCATTTAGATGACCGTTGGTAACACCACATAGTATGAAATAATCATTCATTAATCGTAATCAAGGTAAGAGCTTCAATTAATCCTGATTTTGAGATTAGCAAATATCACCCAGCCCTACGACGCTGTTTTCCTGATGTGCTGTGTCTGCTTTTTGATGACACTGCTCCGTCAAAGATGGGACGAGTAAGATGACTCACTCCTCTGAATAATTAGCTAGAGGAAACGTAATGACATGGTGTACGACTGTCAGATGAGAAAATCCATCATTGACCATTTATATTGTCAAATTTTGACAACTATGTTGACAATTTGTTTCATCCCTAGAAAATACACCAAGCCAATCCAATGGAAGCATTCCAAAGTATATTTGCAAATATATATAAACCTGATAATGAACTATATTCAGACCTAATGGCTAATAAAGCTGAAGCAACACAATAGTTGAATTTGGTATTAAATTAAAATGGAAGTTAAATTAATCAAACAGGGATGATGAAATAAGAACCCTGATGTATTTTTTAATGATCTTCTCTCAGCCAAGCACCATTCATTACCTTGACATTACAACCCAAGTTGTCGCAAACAGAAGTGTGTAGTACATTTCAGAGGCCAAGGCTTTTATGTTACCTGTGTCTAATCGTTGCAGGTTGTTGCTGCTGAGGTTGAGCAGCTTGAGGTCTTTGGACAGCAGGAAATGTTTGGGCCTGAGATGTTTGATGCTGTTTCCTGACAGATCCATCTTTACAATGTCTGACGGCAGGTCAGCCGGGAGGTTATTCAAATCTGTGAGGGGAAAAAAGAAAAAGAAACATGAGCGCTTCCTCTCCAAAGACCTTAAATAACGTCCGGCTTTTGCAAACATTTCAAACACAACAAATACAGATTCACCCGTGTTTAAACGTTTACAGGACTTAGATGTGAAAAAAATGAAATCAGAATCCAACACTGCAGGAAACGTGATCTGTCTGCATTTTTAGACATTTTCAAGATGTTAAGCAGGTTATGAGAATTTTCTAAACTTTTCAAGATGGAGCTGAGTGAGATGTTATTTTACAATATTTGTAGCCAGGGAGGAGTGTTTTCACTCTCTTACAAGTCGGGAAAGCTGAATGTGTCAGGCTGGAAACGCTGTAAGAGTGTCTTTTATGGTTATAATGTATGAAACAGGGATTCTCACATATTGTCATTTCAAGAGCAGATCCTCCCTAGAGGCTTGTATCCCACGCTGAGGTTGTTTCATAACTGCCTTATCGCTCCTGCAGAGCTGGGTTGCTTGGAACTCAAATTTGTCACTGTCAGCAGACACTGGACTAGAGCGAGAAACAACAGAGCTGAAGGCTGAATCTTAATTCTAGTGGGGTTTACTGGTAGATTCTACGGTGCTCCAAGATATAAAAGTAAATGTTTTCAATATCAAAACGATAGATTTGCTCAAACCTGCCCTATTTTCTTAATGCTGGTTCCAGGTTATGTTGAGATTTTTGGCTTCAGTTTGGCTTGTTGGTTGCAGTAAGTAAAGCCTTACCACAGGAGCCCACATTTTCTAGGAGCTGCTCTTGCTTTGCTGGCTGATTTTGCTTCCAAAATCATTGTTAAATCCTTCTATATTTTCAGAGCAACACTGATCAATTTTGGGCTTTTCAGTGCTCAGCATCCCAAGCAAACTCCACCAGTAAATACAGTACGGCAAATTTTGAAATGCCATTTTGGGGAAATGTCACAGCACAAATCCAAATCAAGACCCACCAGCTCAGTCAACATCTCCTGGGGAAATACCGCATATTTAGCATTCAGACACAAATGAAAACACATTTCTTTGGCTCTGTCTGAAGCTTATCATAACAGTGAGACAGCTCCCTGTAACCCAGCTATGGCATGGGTTCTGTACTAAGAATAAATTAATAATGCTGTTTTAGAAAATAAACCTGTATGTTTCTTGTCAAAATATTGGGTCTGCATCACTTGACAGTTCTGCTTATATGTTTTTAGATTAATCTGTAAAATATTTGGACAGAATCTATGCTGGCCCACAAGTACAAAAAATCAACGATGAAGAAATCACAACAACAAATCAAACTAGAAAAGCACTCGGAGAGACCTCCGCCAATGCCACAGTCCTCACCCATATTGGGATTTTCCCCATAAATATTAGTCCTACCTTTATTTCATCTTAATATTTAGATTTGTTGACCATGACAACATACCAGCAGCTACTGGATTCATAATGATATCTATTTTAGTTCAGTAGTTATTCACAGAAATCACATTTTATGCCATGGCAGCCAGACGCCAATCCGGATCAACACCAAAATCGAATTAGTTCTTCCTTTTCCCATGCTGAACATTTCCTCAGAAATTCCATCAGAATCCAGCCATAACTTTTTGAGTTATTTTGTTCACAGACGGACAGACGGACGGACAGACAGACAAACAAACTCTCCTGAAAGCATAACCTCCTTGGCGGAGGTAAATATTACAACAAAACGATACAAAAGAAAATCTCAACATACACAGAAAACATAGCGACTTTTACAGCAAATCAGTAGCTATGACAGAAACACAATAAAACAAAACAAAACAAATCAAATCAAAACACAGTAGTAAATATCGAAAATCACAATAGATCATCAAACATTGAATCTGATTAAATACCACTACAAATTTAGAATGTAACAATTGACAACAAAAAGTCTTCAGAGACTACAACAACCATTTCAAAACACACAAGAAATCAGATGCATGACAGCAGAACAAAAAGATTCCAACAACTCCCAAATAAACTGGAAAACACAACGAAATATCACAAAAAGGAGCATCCTTCAGTTACCTTTACTGCCTGTAACATTCAGAGTCTCTGGTGGCTGGAGCCTGTCTAAACTGACATTGGGCGAAAGGTGGGGTCCACCCTGAACCAGTCACCAGCTAATCATAGGGTGACATAGATTTATAGACAACCATTCATTCATTGTGCTGCACACAAAAAGGAACAGCAAATCTCAAATCACAACCACAAATTAAAAAAAGACAGCAAAATATCGCAAAACACAAGAACAAATCAAAAAGTAACAGCAAATCTCAAAACACAATAATTCAAAATAGGAACAATAAAATTCAGAGCAATACCATAAATCTAAGAAGGAACAATCAATTTGAAACAAAACAGTAAGTCAAACACTTTTAGAGTTTATCGGTGTATAAAATCAGTATCTTAAGGACAGATCCCACATTTTTGTAAGGAGTAAAAAGAACACCAAAAAAGTACAGCAAAAATTGAATGTATAACCACAAAAAGCAAAAAGGGCAGGAATGGAAAGGAATGAAAGAACAATTTTCCCTTTCCAAAAAGCTGTTTTAGAAGTTGGCGCAGTGCTTTGGCGCAGTGCTTTGACTCACCTAAAGCCGCCTACACACCGAATGCAACTATGCCACCTTGGTGACCACCCTCCATGGAAAGACAATGTATAGCCAGGATGGGGTGGGGCTAACCGTCCCACGATACAACAGCCACGATCAAGGCGACCACGTCCCTCATTGCTCCGTCACCAAAGTTGTAAAAGTTGATCTTTTCAGGTGATGTTGTGTGTGGCTGTGTGGCAACAGCCAATCAGCGTTGTGTGGGTATGTGATGATACCAGTGGCAGTTTTTATTCTGGTTCACAGAAGAACAATCCATGTCTGTGTGGGAAACAGTCAGTGAGTACATTAGTTCCACCTGGACGGACTGGAGAGAACTCAAAGATGACGCTACTGCAGGGCCATCAGGTTGGTAGGTGAGTGAAAAGAATACAGTTCGGAAAATGTCACCTTATACATCCTATTATATGATATATGATATACCATATGACTTCAGTGAAACTAGTGATGTCACAGAGCAACAGCGAGGGTGACCAAAATTAGATATTTAAGGGCATGCGACGCAACTTCAATGGGCGACGTGATTATGGTCGCAAAGTCATGTTCGGTGTGAATGCAGCTTAGGAGTCTCTGTTGAGAGTGGGTGGAGCTTGGGCTTGCTTTGTCATTTTTTTTCTTTTTTTGTGGATCTATGATGAATTCTGCATCTTTTTTTGTAATGAAAAAAAACAATATGTATGCCAAGGTTTTTTTTTTTTTAACCTGGTAAAGGATTAAAAAAAACATTGTGTCCAGAAGCCCTACTAAAAGCAATCATTGGCATTATTTTGTCGAATGTCTTTTTCTGATGTTGTTACCTCTGCCAAGGATGTTATATTATTGCAACATAATTCAAAAAGTTATGGACGAATTTCGATGAAATTTTCAGTAAATGTCCGGATTGGGACAAGAAACAAATGATTCAATTTTGGGAGTGATCTGGATCAGTGTCTAGATCTAGAGATATCTAGAGATATTTGTATGTTTTCATGGTCAAGGAATCTAAATATTTAGATGAAAAAAGGGTAGGACTAATAATTATGGTGAAAATCACATTATGGGTGAGGACTATGGCGCTGGCGGAGGTGTGCGCTCTCTATGAAAAAGAGCTTGAATCAATTCATTTTGTAGACTCAAATAACAAACCACATGTCAAGTGCTGGCATGTCGATAAGAACAAGCCTAAAGGAAAACAAGCCTCAGAGATAATAGTTTCACCAATCAGCTCCAATATACCCAGTTTACACTGATCCAAACCCCCTGGACAATACAAAGATCCAGAACATAATTGAAGACAGGTTTTGCTTTAGTAGAATTAGCTGTTGGATGAATGAAGCCATTATTTCAGATACTCAAGGCCAGTTTTGTGATGTTAACAATCATTTGATCTATTTTTACTGTCACTATCTGTAAGAATATTTGACAATAAAACTTGGATAACTAACTTTTGCTTTGCCAATCATAAATCAGCTCTGTTTAGAACTGAGTAGGTGGCCCGGGCATCCTGGATCCTCAGCTTGATCATATGTGATTATTTTTAAAGCAGACAACAAAATGGCTGCAGATGACAGGAAACAGGAGTGTGTTTAGACGGTGATTACTGACTGAGATATAATCACGCAATGTTTATTTTTTATACAGAGTCAACCTTTAGCTGTGTAGACTGTGCATGTGTGGACTCCTGCAGGTATTTATTTACATAGACTTTATAATGTGCTTGTTAGAGTGCTTATAGAGACTTTTATGGTGCAGATGTTGCAGTCATTATACACACACTTTACTGCCACAGATGTTGTAGCCAGCTATCATGGGGAGACAGAGCTGTAAATCATACACGGTGAGGAAATAGAATCACATATGCAAAGATGAAGCCAGTGCAGTCAGGAAATCTCATTATTAATGTTCAGTCAATGCTGCAGAAACATACTTCGCGGAATGTTGGACTCTTCCCTCACAGTGAGAACCTTAGGTCTGAAGGAATCCCCATCATGCCTTTGGTGTACATGTGTCTGCCACTTTGTCCAAGCAGATTTTCAGATTAAAAGAAGCTGGAAAAACTCTTACTCAAGGCCCAAACTCCCAGGTGCACATGAGAGGATTCAAGCTAAGTGTATTGAGCCAAAAACAAATCAACACAGGCACTCTTCATCCAAGGCAGATGCAGATGTGGTCCTTTTTGGGGGTTACAGTACAGACGATCTCCTGCAGTGTGTGTTCTGCAACGGAAAGCTAACACAGAGACTCTGGCTTATGAGTCACAAATTATACCAGACAGTGGGAGTACAGTAAATGGCCAACAAGAAGGGATGGGGTTACCTTAATGGCAGTGCTATTTGGAAAAATTTAATATTTGAAGGATGGACATGGGGCCTAAAGACCTTGACTTTTGAGATCCAAAGTCCTGTCCAGTTTTCCATGAATCAGAATGGACTTTTATGCTACATTCAAAAAAGCTCTTAAAATGTTCTTTAGATGTTGCATTAACGTGCAAGGGATGAACATTGGCCACTGTGGCCTCTACCTTAAACCGACAACCCTTAGCATGTAATACTGGAGAGTGTTAACGTTTTTGCAAAGTCTGTAAAAACAAACAAAAAACCCCCTAAAAACACAAACTAATCTTGAGATGGTGAATGTTCAAGTACAAAATGAACATAAGGCCCATACCCATTGACATTGGAGCAAAGTTTGAAGACAGTCCCCAGAGTGCTCTTGAAATCAAGTCAAATCCATTTTTAAAGTTGAAGTGCATGTTTTAGAGTATATGTTACATTCAGAAGCACAGAATGAACATGAGGTTAATTCATTTCTACATTTTGGCCTTTGCCCTCCAAGACAATCCTTCACAGTCTTCTTGAGATATCACATGACTTTCAAAATTTAGTCAGTTCATCCTTCAGAGTGGACTAACTGGATGTGCAAAGATGAGAAAACATCTCTTTAAGAGCTAAGGAGATGCCTCCATGACAAGCACAGGATGAACATTGGACTACATGACCTTGACCTTTGATAAATTACCTTTGACATCTAATTGCTTTACCCTCAATTCAGAGTGGGCATCTATACAAAATTTGAAAATTCTATTAAGAGCCATTAAGATATTGGGTTTACAGTGTCGGATGAACATGAGTCCCTGCAAACTTGACTTAAAACCAGTACTCTTTGAAATGAAATCTATTGTTGTGATAATGTGATTATAACAATCAGATGGACAGGAACCCTAAAACTTAATGCCTCTATGCTCAGTCGTTGCATTAAAGGGTTCCTTGTAATCAAACAGATTGATGCTCGAACACTGTGCTGCAGCCAAGGCTTGTTTTCCCAATTTTTAGCCCATTTGTGGTGGGTCTCCCTGCTCCCTCACACACTTTCTGTTTCCATCTTCTGTCTCTCCAAGTTGTGGGAATTGAAAACCAGTTCTATTTGAGAATCGATAACTAGCTTAAACAATGAATGTCCTGAACCCTTTTGCAAAACACTTCCCCTCTCAGTTCCTTCCACTTTTTTTCTGCATGCCTTTCAAATCAAGGTGGTCACACTCCCCTGAGAAGCAGTCAGCACAAATGACAACAGTGAAGATGAAGAAGTAACCATGACAGCAGCAGTTAGAAGTAGTAAAAACTGTGGCTAAATTTTACATAATGAGATGGAAACTTTACAACATCAGCATCTGAGTCGATGAGATATGAAGCAAGAGTGGAAACACCAATACTTAGAAAAGCTTAGCGTCTGTAGTACAGCTTCAAACATCAGGAGTGCCATTTGTTTAACATTTTTTGACTCTGGAAACCTGTGTAGGCTAACTTTTTTTTGACTGAAAATACCCACACATTGCCAAGGGAATTGATAAAGAATTGAATCAATAGGCAGGACTGATAATGACAGTGGTATCAATAGATGTCCATCCTAAGTCTCTCCACTATCAATAAATATTAGAAATCCAAAACATCATCAGGAAGGAAAAAAAAGTATGTTGTAATTTTGTCACTTAAGTTTTAAACCTTATTTTATTTCCCTGCTGTAGCCTCAAGCTTCATTGGCTGTAGAATGAGTTGCATTGTGGGTAATGTCAAGCTCTGACATATACAGTTGTAGCTTCTTAATACTTTGAACAACACATGGAAGAGGGGGAGTCATTCTAATTCTGAGACATACTCTGTTCTAGCCTTGTGTCCTTGGGAGTCTGACAATAAAAGACAAAAAACTCTTGAAGTAAAAACAAAGTCATCATCGTAAAGCACAACCTGCCTGCATGTGCTGGTCTGTGCATTGTCATAGTGATGTCTCATAAACAAAAATGTCAGCTTGCAAAGACACTGCTCACCACTACATTTGTATGCAAGGAACACTGACAGTCTTGTTTCATTTTTAACCAAAATGTGACTTCACAAATTCAGAGAAATCTAGTGCTCAAATCAGTTAACCATCAAATGTTTTCAATTTTTTTTGTCTTAGCTACAATAAAGATGAGTTGAAGTACCTTTAAAGTTCTAGAAATGGTACTCTCAGCTCTAACTCATGGACAAAAATCTTAAACTGTATGGACTTCATATTTTTCCTGTTAACCACTTCATCTCTAGTTCATAAAACACACAACTGAATGACGAATGGCCTTCATAAAAATGTTAGTGTCTCTACCATTTAAAGTCTATCAAAATTTGTACTAACATACTACTACTGTACATTAAATGCAAAGAAAACACAACAAGGAATCATTCTCCCTGTCAAAGCCTGGGGCGGGGGTCCAAACTAGGGATGCAAACAATTAATCGATTATCGATTAATCGTTGATAAGAAATTACTCGATTAAAGTAAATTAATTGCAATTAATCGAAGAAGAAGAAGACGACAACAACAACAAGACAAACGAGAAGTGGTAGGCTGGCAGGATGAAGAGTACAAAATGGAGTTTGGTATGAAACCACTTTAAGTTGGTTAATGATGACAAAGACGCCAAATGCACCATCTGTGGAAGTATTTTAAAGTACAACTCTTCCACAACTTTGCTAAATTATCACCTCAATACGTCACATTCTGTTAGGAATAAATCTTTTATGAAGGAATATGATTTGCATTTTCTCTTTCATAAGAAAGATAGCATTTTCATAGAAAGGAACCTTTTGATTCAGAGGGGAATTCAGCTTCGCAGAAAAATTGCCGCTGATCAATTAATCGATCATCGATCTATAAGATAAAACAACTATCGATTAATGAATTACTCAATAATTTGCATCCCTAGTCCAAACCACAAGAATTTTCTGCAGTGTGTAGAGCTGACCCTGCAGCAGTCATGTCAACACAATGAAATATTAACTGCTTCCTTTTCCAGTGTCAAACAGTACTTAATATACTGCACGAGCAGCTCTGAAAAGGACGTTGGGTGCTGCTAAAGAAGTAAAAAATATGGAGAAGCTTGTTTCATCCTTTGCTAAATTTATCAAACACTATGTAAGACATTTTACAGAATATATGGTAAAGAGAAGTGGAACAAAATCTTACTTTTGTAATTTAAGGAAACATAATTCATTCTGAGGGTCAAAACCAGACCCTTTCAAGCTGGATATATCTGCCCTGCCCTTATACTACACCCTAATACAGCTGCAGATTTACTTAAAAGATGTAATCATTGTTTTAATCATATGTACACATTTGTTTGTTGTTTTTTTTACAGTTTCAGATTGCAGCATAACGTCTTGTAGAAGCACTTTGACGTACACCAGGCTCTGAGATTGAGACTCTTAAGGCAAAATGTTTAAATCATCTGTATGGTAAAGTTTTATGTAAACCAGGCTCGTCCCAGGTGGTAGCAAATCGCTTTTTTCTCTTTTTTGTGGGGGAGAAATGTTCAAGCGGGACAGATGTTTGCATGAGCAATGACATAATGGCTTTAGCAGATTCAGCAAAAACCCTGGTTCTGAGTAAAGGCTCTTGCTTTACCAAAAATGCTCTCTCACTTAGTCAGAGGAGAGCAGCAGATGGTGAAGTTGGACAAGGGGGGCTCACACTTTATCGTAAAAGATTTGCTCCATTTGAAATCACAAACTGCTGATAAAAGCTTTGATTTTCTCAACACACAGCTTCAGCGTTAACAGAGCAAGGGTTACTTAATTTGGCATATTAAGGTACGATAAGCATGTTTTAATAATATCTGGATTAGTTTTATGCCTCAGCAGCAACAACTGCATGAATCAAATACATTGTGTTTTTGTTTTTTTTAGTCCAAAAACACAATTATTTGAATAATTGTCTTTTCCCATGTTTTCAGCAACTACTTGTTTCTTCACCTTTACATTAACATTGTATGGAGTAGGGCCGGGGATATGGCCTTGAGAAAGAAATCGCCAATTTTTTCAAAACTTAAATTTATGGTTTTTAGCAATTTTTTTTTCACTCTAAAAAAAAAAATCCTACTAGTGACTAAAGCAAGTTTTTCCTTTTTGTTGTCATATTTCCCACCAAACAGAATTGCCCTGTTAAAGTGTGTGTCCTAAATGTTGATTCAGTAGGTCAAACATAGACAGGTTTGTTTACATAAACGCTAAATGGTGAGCTATTTTCACAAACTTTTAACATGAAACTCTATGTTCAAGATTAAATCTCATTGAAAAAACAAATACAAGCATATAAAAGTGTTTGTGCATAACCTGACAGGGCCTATGGTTATGAAAACTGAAGAATTTTCAAACGCTGAACAACTTACAACTGGACAAAGGCAAGAAAAAAAATCTTGA
Organism: Scarus forsteni; assembly: GCA_036419115.1. Lineage (NCBI taxonomy): Eukaryota > Metazoa > Chordata > Actinopteri > Labriformes > Labridae > Scarus > Scarus forsteni. The sequence continues at coordinate 29,015,659 of JAZDUH010000341.1, read as the reverse complement.
TTTGTCGTTTTTTAAATCTACAGAAAAAAATTTGAATTAAAGGATTTGATCGATAAATTGCCCAGCCCTAGTATAGAGCATGTTATTTCTCATATATAACACGCATTTTTGTGCTATTAAATTAGGTCTAATTTTGGCTTGCTTATCATTCATAAGCACAAGCAAAATATGTAAAATATTTTGTCTCACCAACATCGCGGTTACAACACATCTGATACAAAAAGCCAAAATATTCTCTTTCTCTGTGAAACATTACCGCCAAACTTTTGTAATTCTTCTAAAACTGACTGTGACACTTTTCGAATCCAATAATTTGGGTCTTAATTTTTTTGCCTTTGTGTAATGATCGTGTAATTCTCCTTGATACGGTATCGCTCATGCGTAAACATACAGGGCGCTGCCATCTTGAAAGCGAGGGGACCAAAATAGATGCGCTCTGATTGGTTGAAGATATCGCTTTGTTGATAGCTGTGCTTAGATAGGTCAGGGATGCGTGAAATATGATACGGCATGAAATCATTGCTTCAAGTACAAGGTGTCATCTGGAGAGAGTAATAGTAACAAACAATCGAAAATTTCGTCTAAAAGTGTAAGTTACCCAGCAGCATTCAAAACAAAGATGACTGAAGTGGCAGAGGCAGTGGGCAACAGAGATGCTGTAAGGAAATTTGGCGTGAGTGAGGCTAACATTTGTGGTTGGAAGATAAAAAAAAGCTGAGATAAATAATGACATGAAAGCATTTGGGAATTTGTCTGAGAAAGAAAGGTTTGGACAAAATTTGGTTGCGCGTTAAATTTGAACACAGGGGTTTTTCCTGGAAAAAAGCTTGAAAAATGAGGTGCGTGTTATAATTGAGTGTGTATTATATTTATTTTAAATTACAGTATTTGTCCCTCATATCCATCCCTTGTTAATTAGGTAGCCTGCTCCACTTCATCATGGCTATACTGTCACTAAATGGCTCTTGTCTACCTTGCGGAGGTATCAAATCCTCACTTGGCAGTCCTTCTTTGGCCTCTACTGAAATTTAGCCAATTAAAGTTCCCTGAAGGTGACACAGTGATGAAAGAAGTTGCTATTGTAAACCAAAATGACAATATATTAGGACTTTTTCTTGCCCAGGACTTATAGATGTCCCCTTTTTGAGGTAAAGCCACCATGACAGTTTGTCTTGAAAAGGAAAACTTTGAAAGAATTGACATGAGTAAACTTTAAAATTCCAAGGTACCTCCATCCAAATCTTGCTCATTTCAGAGTTAAGTTATAGCCAGCTCTCTCCAACAGCTCAACAGCTGGTCTCAGTAGACTTACTTTCATATTTTATCATGCTTTCTCACAGAATTTCAGGGCTCTTTTAACCTCGTGAAGTAATTCTCTTGGAATCTGTAGAGCCCTGAAGGTGAACATCAGTTCACTTTCGTAACGGTCACACAGTTCACAGTTTGGACTGGAGGAGTCAGCAGCAAAGACTGATGTTTGATACCGTCCTCTTTCTCATTCATGCTCTCCTCCTCTGCATCCAGCTCAGATGACAGCATGGAAGAATGATTTTTTTCTGCTGACTCGCTGCCTGCTGTCCCTGATCCAAGAAGTCCGGGGAGACCCTGACATAATATGATACAGTTGAGGCATGAGTGTGTGTGTTAGAAAAAGAAAGAGACAGAGGGGAAAAGAGCAGCCACTTCGCTGCACACTTTCTGTTACCTATAAATATTTCACAAAATGTTTATGAAGGATTTATTTTACCTCTGAAACCAATGATCTCATGACCTCATGTAGCCTCAACCCAGTCTTGAAGGCCTGACGAAGGCCAAAAACAATTAACACCATCATGGAGGTGGGTTACTGAGCAACACGAGGTTTGTGTAGAAACACTAAAAGAGTGACCCTAAGGTAAATGGGAATGAGTCTGTGTTTTTGCACTTCAAGTTCAATCAATTCAAAGTCTGTGGGGTTTTAAATTAGTTTTTGGTTCATAGCTGATATGAGTTCTGTGGTAAAAAAAATAATAAAATAACATTTTTATTTTTTCCCATGGGATGAAACAGTAAAAGCTTTTTCCAGCCCTCACAAAAAGGCACTTGCTTACTACTGGCCAACAAGGACAGAAATGGTTGGAGAGATCAAAAGTCATTATGCAGATCATTCATACTCTGTGATGTGGACACACTGCTCAGGTCTGTCAGCCCAGACACAAACCACTTATGGCCATTTTCCACTAGCACACCTTGGCCCTACTCTACTCTGCTCTACTCGATTTGCGGTGTGTTTTCACTGGCCTGGTACCTCCTTAGTACCTACTCCACTCTGGTTCAAAGCAAGCTGAGTCGATACTAAAAGATGACGTCACCCACTGCCGGCTACTGATTGGTCAGACAATGTCGTTATCGATGAGTCATGAGCGCGACAACCTAGCATACTAGTTGTAGCTACCATTAGCTTCCCCTCATACGTCTTTTCTTTGCAGCTCGATTGCTCTCGTCCTCGGCTTCATTCTGTTGTATAACTTCCAAAACTCTCCTGTGCCTCTCAAGGGGTATTTCTTCCTGCCACCTGCAGCCTTCTTCTGCTTTCCTTTTTTACTCGGTTTGTGACAAAAAGCCACAGATTGTTGTGTCGTGCTCAAAATGACGTCACCGCAGAGCCGCTCTCTGTTTACAGCGACACTGCACGCCGTTGGGCAGGTGACTGGGGCTAATGGAAAGCAGCACAAGGCGAGTAGAGCAGAGCCGGGTAGAGTCGAGTAGAGTAGAGTAGGGCTCATGGAAAAGGGTCATTATTGACCTAAAGAGTCATGTCAGGAAAAATAGGCCCTCAATACTATGTTTTGTTTGACAGCAATTCATAATTATTGATGTTCATGTCTTATTTCATCATATTGAAGGACAAAAATGCTTTAATTCTTACAACGCTTCCTCGCCCCTCACTGTGAGCCATCTACAAAGCATTCTGGCCTCTTTCAAAGCACCTTTTGTGTTCAGTATGATAAAACTATTCAAAAATTAGTGGTACTATACTGATTTATTAACCCTTAAAAGATCCTTTCAAAAACGTACACATTTGATCCTCGGGACCAAATCGGTCCCATTCCTAAAAAGTGCTGTAAAAATATTATTTATTAATATTTTTTTCGACTTGAAATGACTCAGACTTTTAAAACTACTTGAGCTTGAAATGGTCATATCAAGTTTTGATTATATTATGGAATTTTTATTGTTTTTTATCATTAACCCCCCCCCCCCCCAATAATTTCCAACATATACATTTCAATGACTATTATCTCATAGTTTCTATTAGGCCCTGAGATGGATCAATGATTGACTGAAAGAATGATTTTGATGCATTTTTCCCCTCTCTGAGACAACCTGCTGAATTTAATAATGACACACACATTATACACATGTGTCATGTTTTTAGCTAAAAACCCTTGCAGGAAATGGTAAAAAATTGTAAAATGTGACTTTATGATTTAAATACGAACAAAATGCTCCATCAGGGGGCCAAATATAAAAATGACAGATAGAAAGGCTCTACCTCAAAATGGAATTTTTACATGAAAAAAATGCATTTCTTTGTGTTGAGATCAATTTGTGGTCAAAAATAGCTTTTTATGACGGTTTCAGACAGGACCAATTTGGTCTAAAGGATCAAATACATTGTTTTTTTGCTGCTCAGCCATTCTAGGCAACTTTAATGAAATTACACAAAATTTTTGTAATTTTTTGAAAATGATTATCCTTCAGCAAATTTGAGCTCTACTCATCCAACACAGCCAAAATTATTCCAAAAAACAACAACAAAACAAATGGCACAAAAAGTCCCCAGGATCTTTTCAGGGTTAAAAATGCTCCCCAATTCAAGTTTTACATTTGGCGTCACATTACAACATGTCCACTGAGAATTGAGTGGGCCTGTGCGGTTAATCTTTCAAAATAAACACGATTTCACCACAGAGTTAATTTTCAGTCAAAATCCAAAATTCTGTGAAAATTAAGCTCTGCTTTTGTTGCCAAAGCTGGTTTTGCTGTTAGAGCACGTCTGGTAGGACTGCACACTGCGCTCTTCAGTATAATCATGATAAACACAGTATGCGCAACTTTCACATCACAGGACATGCCAAGCTCTAACCTGAAGTATGTCTTGTTGACACTTTTTGTTTATTGGAAATCAAAACTGCCAATTTTTCTTTAGTGACCAATAATCAAGAATCCCATTAGATCCTCCTCTTGTGTGTCCTGCTATCAGTCATACTTTCCACTGTCCTTTTATTTTATATGTTTTTAAATGCACAGAGTTACTCAACTAATAACTGATTACTGCAGAATACTACCAGAAAATACATATGTTTCTTAGAATGATTTTACCAGATATTTATACTTTGTAGTTTTCAGAATGTAATTGCTCTGAATCATAACTTCTTCTTTCCTTGTTGAAATATTAAAGCAACACATAATGCTAAAAGTACAAAATTAGACGCTTGACCTTGACGACAGCGTAAAGTCAGCCTACTTAGCATTTAGAGAGTATTGAAGTATTTTTCCACTGTCAGACTCAAATGAAGGGAGGTTTTCATATACAGCCACAGAGAAGGTCCCTGGTCCATGTTCAGTCTTTGAGAAACACAGCCACAGGAGCTCTCATACCAACTCTAACCGCTCCATACAGCAAAGGGAGAATGATGTGGAGCCTGAAATCTGCTGTGGTTCACCTCAGAGAAACAGTCTGCAAACCAGAAAGACTCAGAATGAGAGAAAAACAGGATGAAAAAGAAGCACATGAGAGAGGTACACAGTCTGGAGTCAGAAAACATAAACAGAGTGGAAACCTACTCTGATTTCTGCTTGAGTGTGAGTCCCATGTGAAAGAAAAAAACATCCTTTTTGTTTGCTCACCCTCTAAACAATCATGTTCACCCACATCAAAATGTCTTTACATGTGTTTCTGAAGATTTACTCATAGACGGACTGAGATCCATTCCTTCCTGTTCATAGACTAAGCATTCACAGTCATAAGGGTTGTCAAGAAATTCATCATGTTTTTGATAGCCACAAACCACCCAGCATGAATTACTGTCTGGACTGTTTCTACTAGCTTAATACTGTATTTTTGTTAATGTATTTTTGGGGCATTTTGTGCCTTTATTGACAGGAGAGAATGACAGTGGATAGGCTTGTGAAAGGGGTGAGAGCGTAGGGGAAGACACTCTGCAAACTGGCCACAGGCTGTGTTTGAACCCGGGCAAGTAGAAGTATGTATATGGGACGTGCCTGGTTGCTAACCACTCCGCCAAACCAGCATCCTGATACTGTATTTTCCACAGTGGTCAATGGGGATGTATTTGTGATGCATTGTGAAACTGCATGTACATGAGCGCCAACTACTAGGGATCCAAATATGCCATAATGGATGTTTGTCTTTGTTAACGAAGAGTCTAAAAATGGAGAAACATTAGCAACTAACATCCTGCCATTCCTCTCCAGGTTTCAGTATTTTTTTCCTCTCAAGGAACACCCTTGCCTGGTTAGTGTAACTTCTGGGGAGACCTGTGCTAGCTTCTGCAGTTTGTCAAGACAAGTCAAAAACACCTTGTTAGTCAGCACTGGCTCATGTGTCTGAAGGACTGTTTGTTCTCAAGCCAAGCTCTGCCTGCTAAAAACCATTACAACTGTAAAATAATGCCACATCTTACAACCAGAGGTGCACCCTGTTGGTGAAATTCTCTTGTTTAAAATTCTAAGTCAAGGGTGGCTGATACAAAAAATTACAGTCATTACGGTGATTTTAATCATTAGCTTAAGATGAGCACCACTATGACACCATAACAACATACAAATTTCACCACTTCATGAGAAAGTATTTGCTCGAAAGTCTCAATTAATTGCCTTTTTTTGGTAAAAGTAATTAGTTAATATTCATTCAATTTAATGGTTTCTGTCAAGGTCTTATTTGTAGCATGGTACTCCTGGGGAAAAAAGTCAAATGAACTTAAATAACCAAACGGAGTGCTGCTGAATCCGTCTGATTCAATGCCTGTGTTTAGACGCCTGAATCTGGCCAAGCTCCAGTCTACAATGATTGTGCTCGGCCCAAAGTGGCACAGTCCAATCAGCATCTGTTCAGGAAGGAAGAGGTGGGAGCTACAAGTGAGACAAGAGCAGAAAGTGACTGCACATACAGAGATTAGCGTATGTGCCATTAGCCTCAGTAGCTGTTTTTTTCTAGATCTGGACCATATTTCTTTGTTAAATGAAAAACAGATTACAAAGCATTTCTCACTAGAAAAGATACTTTCACTCCACTTCTGAAAAGTTTTATGCGAGAGTTTGCTCTGTGAAGTGGCTCACATTTTGTACTTTACAATGCAAGAGTAATCCCTGCCTACTGCATTATCTGATTGGCCCATAATGAATGTAGTTGATGGAACAACCATCCAATTACTGTTGAATATGCTTTTGAAATCTTCTGTTGCTCGGATGGAGGGGTGAAATTCAGTATATTGAAGGGTCCATATGGTAGGGCTGAGTATTTCACGATACGATAAGTTTCCCGACACTGAGGCAACGATACAATATTTATCCTGATACATGGAAAATGTGAACATTGACTACGCTTTTAACAGAATTCCTGAAAAGTTAACTTTTTTGTTTCAAGACCAAAAAGAACAAGGATGAGTTTTAAATAATTCTGCAACTTAATGAACTAAAATTCAGATTCCCAGGATCATAGACCTAAGTTTAAATTTGGAACATGTGTTTCATCATGTTGTTTAGCTTCTACTTTGAGCTGTGCCATTGTGAATATTACCCAAAGATTATTGACAAGAACTGTCAAAACATTGAGGCCGTACTGATTGTAGAATCTGTGGAATCTGTGTCGGTACACTTATCCCCAAGGAGAGCGTGACAATATATTGTTGTATCAATATTTTGAGCACAGGCCTACCATCTGGTGTGTCAGGTTCTAAATCACCAACAGTAACAAATATTATAACTGCCGTTTAGAAACACCAAAACAGTTTATTGATTTTGAAAAAGTATGTTTATTTTGCTTCAGTTCATCTGATTAAATCCAGCCTTTCTGTTTGGTTTGAAGTTTAAAAGCATTAATGTATGTTTTGTTGTGTAGAATTTCATTTAAATAGATTGAATCTATTATTGTAGTAACTTTATTTTAGCTCAAGTACACAAGCGACAAATAGCCAAACCACTTTATCATGTCAGCTATTTCTGGAAACACTGAGGTATGAAGAAGGCAGAGGAGACCAAGCAGAGAACAGAGATCCAAGTTAACAGTAATCTGTGAGATAAAAGTATTATGTTTATTTACACATCACCATGGCAGCCATGAGCAAATTCACCAGACACTAAACAAAAAGGACTACCTTCAAATGCCAATTTCCAACCTTGACAACACCAAGGTAAATGAATGGCACAGCTACACTTTTGAACATTTGCTTGCTTGTTTGTTGTTTGGGCCTGTATTCCCCTCAGCATAAGCAAGAACCTGTTCTTCCTCGGATCTGTAATTTGATATTTATAGTTTTGTAAGAAGCAGGAACAGTTTCAGAGGTGGATTTAAAGAGAACGAGTGCAAGTCAGGAAATGCACAGCCCATCCGTGCCAAAATCATTGCATGATTTAATGTGAACTTTGAGTCAGCAGAGTGCATATAAATGTTGAAGAGGGTACATCTTTGCCAACATCTGTAAAAGTTTAGATTCTTTAACACAGGAGTGTATCTGTGCTCCATTTTCACTGTGATTGATGGCTAATGAAACCAATGCATCTAATGAAAACACAAATGCTGAAACGCAGTCAAGTGAAAACAACCAAGCAAGAAGACTGCAGGCCTTTACTGATATCGGCTTACAGTTTAACCATACGTGGGTCCTCACAAATCAAACCCTTAGAAACATGGATTGGATGTCTTGCACAACAGCTGTGGCGTATTAGGCAACATTCACACATACCATATTGCTTTCATGGTGGGGCATGATTTAGAAGGAGGCAGGATGTGGAGTTATTACTGGGTATGAAGAAGATGTGGGAAGACGAAAGGGGGAAAAACAGAGAAACCTTAGTGGGCAGAGATAATAAAACGATTCAGAAGTCCTCCTTTAGAAACAAATTAAAGTAAGGAAAGAATGCAAAGGAAGCATCTTTGAGCATTTACACAACACAGACCCAGCATTGTGTGGCTTTTGGCTCATAAGGCCTCATATGAAAGATTGCTCTCAGTGACTGGCATAAGCTTTCCATTTACAGATGCATTGAATTGCTCAGTAAAATGTGGGAGCTCCCCCAGTCTCGAACATAGACACAAACCATCTTTCAGTTCTGTGTGCTGACAGCAGATGGTATTTGGGCGTCAGAGGGGTCGTGTTTGAAGAGGAGGGACATAAAGGAGGGAGAGGAAATGGATTAAAGGGAGCAATATGGAAAAATGAGCCCACATTAAAGTAGCAAAAAGTGATTTGTCTGCACTTTTGAGAAATCATCTTCCCTGCCTCTGGTGCGTCTTTGAAAGGCAGTATTGAAACAAAAGTTTTATGGAGTTCTGGAGACGTTCCAGCCACTGATAGCAGCTTCATAGTGGCGTTATGACACAGACAGAACCAGATGTGAAACGAAATTGGAAAAGCTTTCATATAGATTCATTCCTCTTCTGCAGATTTCTACTTCCCACACCAACTTAAACTAAGAACACTAACAGATTTCTCAGCTGGGGGTTTTCACTTCCTCAGAAATCTATTGATTGAAATATTCTGCAGAAAGTTACTAAATACATGATTCCATTAGACTACAATGCTTCCACTGTATTCCCATAAACCAGAGTAGTGCTGAATATCACAACAGACCACACATGAGCACAAACACATCCACAATTCAGCTCTCCAACAAACCGACTTCTCCCGCTTCCAAAAGTTTCAGGCTTAATAAAACAAACAAAAGTCTGCTGGCTCGGCTCGGTTGCAACCAAAGCATTGGACTTCAGCTTATTCTCCTATGAAAACTCATTGTACAAACACACATTAATCAAGAATGAAAAGTGCTGAGCAAGCTCTACAAATATACACTTTATACAAAGCAACCCTCAGTCATGGAGGCCTGTGTGTTGTAAGGTTTGCAATAAAACTTTATTCAGTCAAAATAAGATGTAAATATAGTACCGAGCAGGCTGGTGTATTTCAGAATTTCCAAAACTGCTGATGAATAAGGATTTTCATGCACAGCCATCTCTTGTTCAAAAAGACTGATCAAGTCAAAGTAAAAGGCTTTTCTCAAGGTTTCTGAGGAAAATGGGCAGAGTGGTTCAAATAAATAGAAAGACAGCAAACACTCAACAACTACCCGTTACAACCAAGATATACAGCAGGTCATTTCTACATGAACAACACAGAATCCTGTGGCAACAGCAGCAGATGCGAACACTGGGGTGCCACTTCTGTCATCTAAGAACAGAAAACTGAGGCTACAGTTCTCTCAGGCTAACCACAATTGGACAATAGAAGGCTGAAAAATGTTGCCTGGTCTGATGAGTTTTAAGTCCTGCTGCTTTCAGTTGGTTGAGTAAAAAATTGGCATAAACAACATGAAAGCATGGTTCTTCCTGTCTTGTGCAAAGGTCAGACTTGTGGTGATACAACGGAGTAGGGGATACTTTCGTGTCACTTTTAAATGCCTTAGTACTGACTGAAAAAAGTTGAAACCCCCACATCCTACTTCAGTATTGCCGTCTATGTCCATCCCTTTATTCATCTAAAGTTGACTTCCAGTAGGATAACATGGTATGTCACAAGCTCAAATAATCTTAGACTGGTTTCTTGAACTTGTCAATGCCAGTGGTTTCCACCGTCACCAAATCTGATTTCAGTGGGGCACTTCTAGGATGTATCAGAGTTCAAGACTTGTGTCATGTACATGCTACAAATCTGTGGCCACTGTAACATATCTGTATCAAAGATGCTGAGGAGTCTTCTTTGCACCTAATCAAATCTGTGCTGCAAAGAATTAAAGCAGTTCTTAAGGCAAAAGGAGGTCCAACCTGATACTAATAATATGTATATGTAGAAGTGAAATAAGGTGGAAGTTGCTGTATTCAGAAATGTTGCTGTAAAACCAATGTAATTCTTCCTTTATGCCATTGGTGACTGGTCATATAAAGGGTGTCTCGTGGCAAGAATTTAGTGACTTGATATGTATGATTATACAGAGATCTCAATGTTCTGTAGAATATCATTAAAAACTCAAAATGTTATACCCATTCAGGTACCATTTCTAATCAGTGTTTTTTTTTCAAAAATTCTTGACCCTGCAAGAAAGATAATCTTGAATGTCTATCAAAGTGACAGAAGTCCTAACAATAGATGTAACAGAGAAATGGAGTATCAAATGACTGCAGTGTCTGGGTACGATGTTCGGACACAAGCATGTTCAAACATTGTCATGTAGAGCACAGTGACTATGCTCATTCACATCAACATTTACTGCATTGGTTAAGTATTACAGTATGGTAATATCTGATAATACAATCGTCAAATTTCTCAGGATATTTCCAGTCTTGTATTAATGATGTTCTTTGAAACGGTTCTGCTCCAAATTTTTCTGAAGATTATATGTTGTTAGGACTTGCAGTTGACACACCGACATGTCAGTGCTTCTGATGAAATATACCCTTTGGCATCATGTGTAGAACAGGTGTGTTATCAGTTATTCTTACATCTAAACATACTGTGTCTCCCTCTGAGTTTATGATTTTATAAAACAATTCAGTACACTGCATATTAAAGTGCATTTCAGCATTTTTGTTTTCATGTCTTGCCTCACTCCGTAGTCCATGACAAGCAGGCAGACACCATTCCCTTGTCTGTGCGTCCAGTAACGCGTAAAGGATGGACAAAGATTGTTGTTTGAGTAGTGCTTTAGCCTGCCTCTGTCTATAATCATCAGATAAACTCTAGATGGTCCTGTGTGCTTGCTGTATTTTTTATTGACCATGTGATGTTATGCTATCTGTTTTTAGAACAAGATTAGCATTTTATGCAATTATTGGAAGAAATACATACAAAACTAAGCCGCAGGGCGAATGGGCAAACCACCTTGGAACTGCTTGTCAGCATGTCAACAAACCAAAGTGGCTATTTTTGCTCACAAGAAGATTGCTGCTAAGGATTATGGCCGACTTTATGAGAGAGGACAGAGATGATTTTCCTTTAACAAAACAACTTTACGATCCTACCTTTGTTGCTACAGTCCAGCAGAGGTTTGGGGAACATGTATGTGTGGCACATAGACGTTGCCTCTGCTTTGGGTTTTCTTGGTGAAGGCTTCTGTCGCCCCCCTCCTCCACCCCCTGGCCTGCTCTCCACCTTATTTTCACTTGCACATAACAAATCCACGCCCAGCTTCTTTAACTTCTGATTCTTCAGCGACAGCGGCTCCGCACACTTAGCGTAGTTGCCCAGGTTGCGGTTGCTCGGCACCTGCAGCATCCTGACCAGGCTGTCCAATGAGCAGTCGCAGCTCCAAGGGTTGTCATAGATCCGGAGGTAGGTTAGACGGGGGAGAGGGAGCAGGAGCTCCTCAGAAGCTGTTTTGAGCCCATTGTGTTGGAGCAGCAGGGTGGTGAGCTGGGAGAGGCCTTTGAATGCTCCCTCCTCCACCATGGAGATGTCGTTCTGCTGGAGGTCGAGGCTCTTCAGCTGAGTGAACTGGGAGAACATGTTGTCCCTTAAAACCTAAGAAAATGATGTGATTCGTTAGTATTTGTGTGACTCTTGTCAAATAAAATATTGCTGTAGCTGCAATATTTTGTATAGTGTGTCCAAAAACAAAGTATTGGCCTCTTCAGGCTCACCATCTATGCTAGAGCTTGAGTTTTCAGCACAGATCATGAAATAATCTCTGCTTCCACTGCCTTGGATGCACCAAGTTAAGTACTGACCTGTTCTCTGGATACCTCTTATACCAGTGGTAAAAAAAATATCATTATTACTAATTTTTCTTGCTTTTTAGGGGATTTTTAATGCTTTTAAATAGAAAGTAAGCCTTGTGCCTTTTAACCGTACTGCTTGAGTGCTGGCATTACTAACAGACATTGATGGCTGCTCTGGTTCTACTGTTACTTTGCTACACGGTTTTAGAAAACAGAGCTATCAGCAGTTCAGTCTGAGTAATGGGACAAACCTGGACCTGTGGGAACATAAACCAGTTTTGGCAGGGCGTCCCTCAGACTGCCACACAACTCTGTACCCCTTTTCTGTCCCTTTTTGTTTCAATAGTGAATCATCCCAGTCCTTTATTTAGTTTTTTTTGTAAGCAAATTCAGCAAACTCAGTTTACTTGATAACAGTATGCTTAGACAGTTACATATTGTCACTCAGCTTAGTCATTGCCAGCTCTGCCTTGCATTAGTATTGTACTCTTGGTTTTAGCCCCCACTCTTGCATTTACCTTTAGGCTCTGACTTGTTGCAATGAACATCTTAAACTAAATTGACATAGTGTGATTGACAGTGAAGCTTCAGACTAACATCTTCATGACTGTGTTCTAACTGAACATCCTAAAATCAGGCTTACCACATCCAATAATATGTGAGTGTCCCAACTGTGCATTAGCAAAGCAACGCAATGCTGCCCAATACATTTTTTTGCTTTGATGCTCTTTCTCTATTTTCCTCTTTACTCTCACAGTTGATATGGACGGGGTACAAAGTTAGAAGGATTTCAAAGTGGTGCAGAAGGGATTTTCTTATTTTTCTTTTGCTTTTCTCTCTCAGCCGAACTTGTTAATCTGTTTAACATGTCATAGAAGCGTCGCTGTTTTCCTTCTCATGAATGGGCCTCATCTCCACCATCTGCCTACAATATGTCTACAAATCTGAGTAGAAGAATCTCCACCAACTCTTCTTCTTGGCCAAACTAAATTCAGTTAATTCAGAAGAGCTTTGAATGTTGTAAGACATCATTGTCAAAGCATTTCAACGCTTTCTTTTACTTAAATGCCTGGCACCTGTTCAGCTCATTGGAGGTACAAACCCACCAGGCAATAGTTACCTCCGCCAAGGAGGTTATGCTATTACCGGCATCTGTTTGTTTGTTTGTTTCTCTGTTAGAAACATAACTCAAAAAGTCATGGGTGGATTTTGATGAAATTTTCAGGAAATGTCAGGATTGGGGCAAGGGACAAATGATTCGATTTTGGGAGTGATCCCGATCACCTTCTGAATCCGCCATGACAAAAATGCTATTTTGTGAGTAACTACTGAATTAAAATAGATATTATGAATCCAATTGCTAATGATATGATTTCATTGTCAAGGATTCTAAATATTTAGATAAAATAAAGGTAGGACTAATATTTATGGTGAAAATCACAGTATGGGTGAGTATTGTGGCGCTCGTGGAGGTTTGCGCTCTCCGATTGCTTTTCTAGTTCTAGTTGTCTTTGACTATCAACTTAGCTCTTTTGAAATTTGTCAAGGTGAAATAAAGCTTGTATTTGTGCTTGGTGTACCATGCTGTGATCAACAGCAGAAACAAAGGCATTCTGTATATTTAACTTAATTTCAAGTATTCTTTATTCTTAATTTTTAATAATCATTTTCTTATTTTATTTTATGATATATTTAATTTTATACTTTTAACCTAGCCTCCAGTGTTTTCTCATTTTTAAACCTTTAAGATGGCGTTTCCTCAGTACGTACTGGGTACAGCAGTGTGCTTTATTATTGTCTTTTATTTATGATGCTTTTAATCAACACTGTGTATGGATTGCTGTGTGGGTGGGTTCAGGGGCTGGGTGGAGTGGGTTTGGGTTATAATTTCTTCATTTAATTCATTTGTCTGTTTGTAAAGCACTTTGTGCTACATTTTATTTGTATGAAAAGTGCTATATAAATAAATTTTGATTGATTGATTGATTGATTCTGATGTGATATTCAATCAAGTGAAAGAGGCTCTCAGAGGTTAGATATTAGAATTATCCCAAATGCGTTACAAACATATTTTAATGCTTTCAGTTCTGAACATAACTGCTCACTGAACCTTTTTTTCTAGTGGGCATTGTGGGAGAGATTCAAAATGACTTGTAATAAGGCCTTGTGCTGAAATATGAACTAGAATGCAGCGTGAACCAACAGTAATGCAATGTTAATTATGTCTTTGTGCATTTGGATCCACCATTTACACACTTTTATCGAAGAAAAAACGGACTTTGTAATTCATAAAGGTATTCTTCACAGTCTTTACATATTCCTTAATATCATGAAAAATCCGGCAGTCAGAAAGTGTCAAACTCTCATTTGTTCATTCTTTCCCTTAGTGTTCATTCATTTAGTGTGCCAGCTCTTTGAACTCTAATGGGGCAAACATAAAGCATAATTACACTCATTTTCTCTGATTTAATCTGTGTTTATATCTCATTAGTTTTGGATTATTCATTACCTTGCTGCCAAGGCATATTGTTTTGTTGCTCTGAACACCTGTGACACACACACACATCCTGGGGGCGGGCTCTTACATGCAAAAACTTCGGCACACTTAGCAGAAAATGTGTTTTGATCCAGGTCCAAATAAATGGTGCACAGATGCTCAGGGTAGCAAAAGCTGGTGGGGTTTAGGATTAAAGGAAGAAGTTGAGATACAAACTCCGTGAGTTATGCCTCTCTACAATAAAACTGTTACATCAGAGGAGTTAAAAAGTACAAACCCCAGTTTCAAAAAGTTGGGACATTGTCTATAATGTGTAAAAAAACAAACAAAAAATGCTGTGATTTGAAAACCAGGTGCAGCAGGTAGTACTAAGGGTTTCACTCTGTGACCCTGTGTAACAGAGGCTTTCTGTGTGGAGTCTGAATGTTCTCCCTGTGCATGTGTGGGTTCTTTGCAGGCACTTTGGTTTCATCCCACAGACTGAAAACATACTTGTTTGTTAAATCAGTGACTCTAAATTGCCCTGAGGCATGGGTGAGCGTGTAAATGGTTGTCGATGTTTCTATGTTGCCCTGAAATCACCTGGCAACCATCGGTTTTGCACGTTCATGCCTAGTGAAGGGGTGTCCCAATTCTCCATAAGGCTAAGGGGAAGGGCTAAGGGGAAGGGCTAAGACAAAGGGCCGTAGGCTACAGCCCTTGAAATGAAGACAGAGTGGGACCTCACTTGAAACAAAGGGGTATGAAAATTTCCCATAATACACGGCGCCCACTGACACGAAGGCAGAGTGGAGACTGAGGGAGGACGTAATTATTATATCATCAAGAAATAGTAAGTCATGTTATGAATTATTGGTCTTATTTTAAATTTCTCGCTATAATGAGCTAGCTTTGGCAGCTGTAGCTATGGTGATTATTGCATCTGCCTACGTCACAACCAGTGAGCAGCTCTGAGTGAGGATGTAGCGGGATTCAAGTGGCGTCTTGTTTCTCAGCAGTGTGTTTTCACCCCTTCCCTTGGCCCTCGAAACAGGGGGCTAAGGGGAAGGGTTAAGGGGTAGAATTGGGATTCACCATGAGGTTGTCTTATGTCGAGTGTGAGCTGGGATAGGCTCCTGCCCCCGCGACCATGAAAGGAATAGCCTGTATAAAAAAAGGAAAGGTGATGTCCTGTTATATTCCCAAGTGTCCCAAGTACCTGAATCTTATTCCTGGCCAACAGCAGATGCTGAATATCCTTTGGCCAGTCCTGCATCACAGTGGTCAGCTGCAGGTCCTGACAGTCCAGGTACTTCTCTCCTGCCTCCATGTATTCCAGACACTCCTGAATCTGCCGTCTTGACACTCCAGCCCTGCCCTTGCCCCGCACTCGGCCCCAGGAGCCCCTCTCTGCCCCTGACCGGGGGCCTCTTCGGGGCTCAGCTGACCGGAGGAGCAGCAGCAAGAGGAGGGTGGTGGTTAATAGACGCATGTTTGGGGAGGGAGGGAGGCCTTTGAGTAATCAGGTCAACCTTGGAGGATTGTTGTTTGAAGTTTGGTGTGACGAGACACAGGAGGCCGGTCACAGCTGTGAGTGAAAAAAGAGATGATAGAAGAGGTCACTTATTTACTCTCACACAATAAAGCTATTCTGCTAATCCTCAAATATCTTCAGTGGAATGCTTTTTATCCCATTTTGGCCTTTTTGCTTGAGCTGGCTGTTCACCCATGTGTCTGATTTTGTCACAAGTTACTGTGCAAGTCGTTGGATTTAAGGCCAGGCTCAAAATAAGGCTAATCAAGATTGTCAGTATAAATGTAAGATTGCAGATTCAATGCGCAACACAACAAAAGATCAGTGTCCCTCTCTCTTGAAATTGTTACACACACTATGTTGTACCAATCAGTAAAAAAAACTTTTGAGGAACTCACAAGAAAAAAACAATATTTACAGGGTCAGAAACAGAATTTATGAGGTAAAGGAGACAAGGAAAAAATGGCAAAGGAATAAAAAAGAGCTGAATGCACTTAATCAATCTGCATTCATTATTTACATATAGTTTATAGCAGGGAAAACAGTGTGCTTTTAGATTGGCTAAAAGGTGGGTGGAAGGTCCAAGAAGCTAATATTGTTTCACTTGTTTTCATACATATTAATGTACTATCCTACTATGATCTCTTGTATTGGTTATATTTTGCTTTAACTCTAGTTCATATGTTTGATTATGGTTACTGTGAGATCATATTCTAAATCACTAATGTTTAAAAAAAAAAAAAACACATACTGGATAGCCCTTATCCACCTCTATTCTCTCTTTGTCTAAGACACTCTGAGTTCCTGTCATTTTAAGGTGCCTTTCCCTATATGGGTCAAGTCTGGTCTGATTGGTTGACAAGTCTGTGGTCTAAGTCTTTGGTCTTATGTGCACCTCTTGAATGTAAAAGCGATGTCTTTATCCAGTTTTACCCAAGGATAGTTTTGAGGGATACTGGAGGACCCCTGTTTACGGTCACTAAGATCTCATGCTCATCTCTTGAGGATGAACATAAGTCAAGACGAGTGCGTTGAGGTATTTACATCAAACTTTGCACTGATGCCCACTCTGACTGAAGGAAGACCTGAACACATTTTAGGCCGTTTTCACACCAACCATATTTAGTGTGCACCAAAGAAGTTTTGGCCCAGGGTTTGGTACGTTAGTATCAATGTGAGTACAACCACAAATCAGCCGGTCCGAGACCTCCATAAAGGGGTGGTCTCGATCCGCTCCATCTCCCTACATTTGGTGCGGTTTCACTGGTGTGAAACAAAGTGGTCCGAACCGATCTACTTTTGATGCATTATGGGTATTGGAAGCACTGAATTGTGGTTAAAGTCCTTCATTATTTACTTCCTGTTAATGTCGATTTGTTTATTCTGGTTGGGGATTATGATGATTTACGAGGGTCCAGAAGGTCGCTGATGCCGTCACAGACATGATAAAAAAAGCACATTTGAAGAAAAATGTAGAAGAGAGGGAAACATGAACATTGGTTGTCTGGTGTAGGAAATGGTTACCATGGTAGCCTCTTCTTCGTTCTCCTCCGTGGCAGGTTTGGTAACCAGTTACGTGCATATTGCCCCCTGCTGTTTCAAACTGAGTAAATACACAAGTGGGCCCGGGCATGGTTCCATGTCTCAAGTGTGAATGCAAGCCAGCGGGGGAGGGGGGCGAACCGCGCCGCAGCACAGTTCGAAACAAGTGGGCCTAATGGGAAAGTGCCCTTAGAGGCACAAGATCAATTTGCCCTCTAACCCTGAGACTCCTATCTATTAAAAATGCATTTAGGGATTTTAGTCAAGCTCAACACAAATCAAGCATGAACTTAAGAATGAGCCAAAGGTCAGAGGCAGACGCAACCTAACATATTTACACTGTGGGACAGGCTGAAAAAAAACATGCACCAACACCATTAAAAGACCAGGTTTCACTCTTACAAAGGAGTCGACCTAGCCTTCCTCTTGACTGATCTCCATATGTTAACTGTATGCCAGTTTTCACTTTTAGAGGGATGTCATCAACAGGGTGTGATTTTAGTTGATACTGAACTTGCCATGTCTCATGGCACCACAGCTGTACAGATGGTGGTTTACCCTCGGTTTACATGAAATGCACATCACTGCAGATTCCGTGATACATCCATGATACTCCTGATAACTTGTGTGAGGCCTTATAGGTTGGAGTCTACCTTAAGAAAAGTGGTTTAGCTCTGGAAAAAACTTTCGCTGTTTTTTAAACAAGAATTCAAGATCTACAACAACAGAACCTTATTGTGGTCTTGAATATGCTAATGCTGATCACTCACTTGACAGTCAGCAATTTGTACTACAGTTGACATGTAAGGGTTAAAAGTCCACACAGAACATAATAAAACGTAATAAAAGCAATCAGTTATGCTCTGAAGTAGAATAGACAACAGTTGTAACAAATGGTTCTGATCAAGTGTTTAACAGTTTTGAACAATTACTTGTATCATTACAAAATAAAAGGAATTCATCCTTTTTATTTCAAAAAGTGGACCAACTTTAGAGGGATTTGTCATCGTAGCATTTAAGGACACATGGACCTTGACTGGTTACACCACACATGCTAAACACATTAGTGAGGAGGATGCAGAGCGAAGGAAAGTGGGTAGAGGCAACAGGAAGAGAGGCTGGGAGGGAAAAAACAGCAAACATTTGTTGCGTGTTAACATGTTTTGGGTAAAAATGTGGTTGTAGTAAAGTGTTTTTTTCTCTGGGGAAACTCCATCCATGTTTTGTACCTTTGACTAACAAGCATGGAACTTAAATTGTCTTCATCTTTTCACGTCTTTATTTGCTTCTTCTTGGAAATTTTTGTGCTTAGCACCTTCTTTTTCTTTCTGTTCCTTGAATGCTGTGATCCTTGGCCGCATTTATGCGTCCAGAACGACAAAAGCCAAAGCTGGAGGCCTTATGTTTCGAAGCTGACTGTATAACAGCCAAATTCTTGTAAACGTTATTTTTCAAGACCACTTGGAGTGTTTTTTTTTTCAGACTTTGCACATACGTTCAGGGTTACTCAAGGATAAACTGACAAGAAATTGAAGGTCAAAATCATAAGGCCTCATGTTCACCCTTATTTTGTGAACACTGTATCTTAAGATTCCTTTGATGGTTTTTCTTCAAACTCTGTATAAATGTTCTCTCTGACAGAAGGTTTAAAAATTGTGAAGGTCAAATATTTAGATCAAGAATTCTACAGGGGTATTCCTTAAAATGTTGTATCATTGTGCACTTTGATTCAGGAACAACAACAATTTACATTCTATTTATATCATAGATTGCCCATCCTCGATAATGAACTTTACTTCAAACTTTTAAGAATTTGTGTCAAATATATAAAAGTGTTCTCTCTGTGAGAAATACATTGATTTTGATTGCAAAAGATCGAAGTTCAAGCTTGGGATGTCATGTTCAACGCATTTTCTGAATATCTCATGAACTTTCAACAGGTTTTAATGAGTACAAATACCCAGACTTCCCCGAAGATGAACTCAGAAGATGTTGAGGTTAAAAATCAGAAGTAAAGGTTGTTTGGCCTGATGTTCCTTCTTTTTTGTGAACATATTACATCAACAATTCCCCCAAGTATATAACATGGAGTTTGCACGGCTTACCTCTTTGACCGTCAGAAGATTTGATTGGATTTCGAGTGTCAAGTGTAAAATTTTGGCACCTCAGTTTTATCCCATTCTTGTGAATGGCATAGTCCAATAAGATTTTTGTCAAACTGGCACAAATGTCACCTTTACTCAGCGATGACCAAATTCGATGTTGGAGTTAATAGGTGAAGGACATTTGGCCTCATGGTCCCCCCTCCACCCTCAAGATTTCTGTGATTGACCAACGTTAAAGTTTGTCCACTCTGACTTAAGAACAGATTACCTGATCATCTTAGGTCAGAAGTCATATGTCCATGATCATCTCTTGTAACATATCACAGCATTATCTTCCTTTGATTTAGAGATTATTTATGTTTGATTTTCGATGACTGCTAGGGTATGTTCCCCTAAACCCTCTGTGAAAGGCCCTGTCCCTTTAAGGCTCCCCTTTCCACCTGGGCCCAGTCCATTCTGATTGGTTTACAGTTCAGCTCTGAGGTGATTGGACAGTTCAGTGCTGCTCAGTGCCATACATTTGTTTTACGTTCTCTTCTCTACACTGGGCTTGCTTCCACAAGCCAAAATGATGACAAAACTATGGTAGGACATCACACTGGTAGGTGATTTTATTTGTTTATTTTGGGTGGTGGTGGGGGAGTTTAGGCAGCTACTGGTGCCAAATCTATGTGAAGAAGGAGAAATCCTGTTGCTGAAAGGCATTGAAAACTTAATACAGGCTCTTTAGGGATGAACTGGTGTGCCTCATGTACTTCCTGTGCTTAAATATTCTACCAATTTAGCTTCCACCAGGCCTGCCACGATAACAAATTTTGCTGGATGATAATTGTCCAAAAAATTATTTCCAGTACACAATATTATTATCAATATTATTTTGAAACACAATTTTTTCGTTTATGTTATTATAATATATCTAATTATAAAGTGAGTACACTGTATCAAAAGCAAAAAACTTTAATTTCTTAAAAATATTTAACTATAACTGGAAGGTCAAGAGCTTATAAGTTAAATAAAATAAACAATATAATACATTTAACAAACAAAAAAAGAGAAAAAAAGACCCAATGAAAATGAAATGGACTCTCTTTTGGGAAAAAACTGCATGTAACTAAAAATCATTATCCTAATCAAAAACAATAAAAAATAGACCCTGTCTCTATAAAGAAAAAACAAAACAAAACTCCAATAAAAACACACAATAAAAACGTTAAATAAAATGGAGTTTATGTAGTACAGGAATTGTTTGTGGCATGCATGTTTTCCCAGTCAATTATTTCTGTCTGTCAAATGTGTGTAATATTTTCCTAAATGTTGGCTTTTCAACCGTATTGAAGGGTTGCATTTCTTTTGCAGTGTAGTGAATGACACTGTCTGTGAGCGCATACCATTTTGCACTGTTTTATTTATATTTACTTTGCCGACCAAACGCCTCGGTAAGCACTTACTGTCAGGACGAAGGCTCTGCTGCACCTTCCCTTCTTCGTCGCCACTACTTTCAAACAAATTCAACATATCGGCTCGTCGGTGTTCACAGGCTCACACTTTGTTCATTCTGCAAATATTCACACAATTGCGCTGTGACAGGAACCATAGCTTTCGTGCCTTCATTCATATTTGTTTGTTTCCTTGTTACTCCTCACAACACTCGCTTGCAACTCTGTGTGTGTACCATGGATGTATTGTAAGAACTGGATAGCGTGGCTCCGCCTTCTACCATGTAACCGATTTGAAGCCATAATATCCCCCGTCAGGGCGCCGCCATTGTGCAGCCAGCAGAGAATTTGGGCCATAATCTGGACGCAGCTGTCATATACGGTCGCAACACTCCCCAGCATACGCCGTACACAATCATTGTGAAGCTGCCGTAAACAGCGGTTATTTTTAAACTCTAATAACTAATAAAAAAGAAACTATTCAGAAAAAAGAGGACTTGGAAAACACGCAGCCCAATAATACTTTCATATCACCACAGCATACGGATGGGAGAAATATTTCTACGAAGTGTATTAATTTTTTGAAGTTTCACTTCGGCCCGTCCAGATGAATGGGAGAGACGGACATTTGACCTATACTGCAGCCAGTCACCAGTTTTCGTGGAGGCTTCAGTTTGAGCCCAGTGTCATGGCGTCCATGTTTTTTTACAGTCTATGGTGTGTACGCGCAAGCGGCCTCGCCCCCCCAAAAAAGATTGAATCACTGACAGATGCTCACTCCGCTATAAATCCGCTAAATCTGCTATAAAACCAACGCAACCCGGTGTTGAGACAGTTGCACAGAGTGATCCATCTTCTCATCCGGTTTGTTTGGTCGAGAGAGGAGGAAAACAAACTTGCATGCACGTGTCAATTTATCTATGGCGGCAAACTTACCGAGGACGTTTTTATTTATCGTGCAGTTAATTGATTAATTACCTCCGCCAAGGACGTTATGTTTATCGGGAGAGTTTGTCCGTCCGTCCGTCCATCCGTGAACAAAATAACTCAAAGTTATGGATGGATCTGGAATTTTGGAAAATGTTCAGCATGGGAAAAGGAAGAACTGATTTGATTTTGGTGTTGATCGGGATCAGCGTCTGGCCGCCATGGCGAAAAATGTGATTTCTGTGAATAACTGCTGAACTAAAATAGATATCATTATGAATCCAGTTGCTAATGGTATGTTTTTAATGGTCAAGGAATCTAAATGTTTAGATGAAATAAAGGTAGGAGTAATATTTATGGTCAAAATGACAATATGGCTGAGGACTGTGGTGCTGGCCGAGGTCTGTGCTCTCTGAGTGCTTTCAAGTTGATTATTGTGGCAGGCCTAACTTCCACAAAACCACCTCGGCTCTTCTACAGATTTACACTGTCCAGCGTTTGTATTTCAGAACAGTTCTGTAAGTGTAAGCTAGGTTAAGCTGTCTGGCTGTTTGTGGCTGCCTCAATAAAATGTCTCATCACACTCTTGGCCAAACTAATGCCTGAAACTGATCTGTGACTTTGGCTTGCACCCTCTCTATCTTTATGTCTCCTTCCTTTCAGGCAATTCTTTGTCCTGCCAAAGTATGAAGGACACATCTGCCACAAATGTGAAAGCTCGTAGGTGATAATATTAAGGCCCTCACAGTAAAGCCTGTGATCCTTTCATTCTGCCACCTCTTTTGGGCTTACCTTCTGCTGAGTAAGTCAGACAACATGCCTGTTTTCTGCTTTTTTGCGATGAATCATGAATCCCTGGTGTGATTAGAGACAGAATGGTAAGGCAGAAAGATCCTCAAATTCATCACACACACATAAACACACATGCTTGCTGACTAAGTCCAACTGTACCAAACCGCAGCCCCCCCCTCACCGTCCTCCAGAGTCTCCCACAGTGGAACAAGCCTGTCAATGCAGTTCCATTGTGAATCACAGACTGGGCATGTTAGCAGAAACAGCTGAGAATGTATCGGGGGGACTATCTTTCCAGTCCATTGGGCACTCCACAACTGTCCAACCATCAATCGTCTCAAACGAAGCACACATAAAGGTCCCATTTCCTTCAGTGCGGTCCGTCTCCTGCAATAACACACTTCTAAGGAGCTAAGGTCAACAGAAAATGAATGGGGTGGTTATTTTCATCCACCAGCATGGTCCCTTTCTTTATGTCCATGTGTGTTCAGGTGCGTTCATACTGTACATCCACTGCAACAATGTTCTTCTGTCTAGCTTCATGATAGTGCAGCTGATGAAAAGCATGGCCGTACACAAGGGGAGACGTGTGCCACAACAAACAGCAGACTGACTGTAATGAGTAGGAAAGCATTATGAGGGACCTTGAGTGGACCCAGACACTTCCTCTCAGTCTAACAGCTTTCAGGTGAAGTCATTTGGTCTGTTACATGTTGTTTATATACAGAGCTGGGATCCATCTGTACCAGTTGTCCTCTGGTCGAGTGTAAAACAAGCATGGTACTAATGCTGTAAGATTAATAGGTTTAGCTCAGAGTAATCAGATTCTCTTGTTTGCTGGAGCCACATTAGCCAAAAACTAATGAAACGAAAGATTCGCCAAACAATCAGTCAACATGTCCACCTGAACTGTTTAGTCAGAGTTAAATATCATTCAGTTTAGCTGAACTGGTGTCTTTTTCAGTTTACATACACAGAAAACAAATCAGTTTATTGACAGCAGCTGGCATTATGTCCCTCTCACGGATGGTTGGATCTTTTTCCGATTAAACTTGAAGCTAACGGGTTGTATCGAACAGCAAAAATATGAGCAGCGTCACAGCCTTGTACTCTTTATGAACATGATGCCATTTTCTTCAAACAAGATGAACACTTTCCTTTGTGCCAATCGTTCTAAAGACGGGCAACAACCTGAGTTCAGTCTGCTGAACTGCAGCAAGAAGAGTATGCTGCAGCACAGATTTTAACAAACAAATATCGAAGTTGCAAAGTTTCTTCTTTCATTGGCTTCTTGTTACACAACCCTTTAACTACCAGCTCAACTGTTTGGCAGAGGTCATCATTAAATTCAGGGATATTTAATGTTTAAAAAAGGGTAACAAATCAAATCAGTGTTTGATTCTGTTAACATTTCAGGGAACAGAGAAAACAAACAAAATACAGATATTTTCTTGGTGGGGATTTAAAGGTTTTTAAAAGCTAACAGTTGATTACTCAAGTATATAAACATGCACAAATATTAGGGACAAAATCAGATAGAAAAGGACGACAATTTAACTTAAAACTTATAATATATATTAAGATTGACACATCATGGATAAGTATTTGAAATAATAGTATTAGCTTTAAGCTGTTCAACCTTTAAATCCCACACAAAGACAATATCAGTTCTTTTGGTATGTTTGCAGTTTTATTTGCATCCAGCATTAACAAAAACATGATGTGTTGTGTTTTTAACACATCAAATTTTCCTGAATTTATTGACTTCTGCCAAACAGCTGAGCTGGGAGTTAAAGGGTTAAAGGACTTTTTGCAACTTTTTTTGCAGAACAATTAATCGTCCATGGACTGTAATGGAGTAGCGTGAGCGAACCATGATGAAATATTGGTGAAACTAATGAGTTTTTGGACGATTAGTGCAGTTTTAGTAGTGGCGCTATACATGCCCCGTCCGCTAACAGTATACGGATGTCCGCCGCTCCATTTTGGATCTAAATATCTCCCAAAGCACTGTTTGGATCAGGAAAGCCTTCTGGGTGAGTATATTGTTCTTCTCTATCTATAAACAATGCGAAAGCTGTAGAAACCAAACTTATCCTTTAAGTCTCAGATCTTGCTCAAATGTCCTGAAGGGCACGGGACACATACTCGCTGTTTCCAGACCAAGACTAGTTACAAATGGTTTTTGCCAACATAGCGCTTTCTCTGGGACTCCTCTCCGGGGAACATAAGGCCTGTTTTTAAATCTCGACTCAACAAATATTTTAACAGGAAAGTTTTCATAACACCTGCCAGGGAGGATTTGTTTTTCGAGCAAAATTTTTGTTAGTTTGCTTATCTGTGAGCAAGGTAATTCAAAAGGTTCAGCACAGGTATAAGAAAATTACAGGGACATGGTCATGGCACATGGGAGAATTGCTTATATTTTGGTGGTGATCTGAATACAGATGCAGAACCAGGGACTTTAAAAAATATTTGTTAACATTGCAATAGAGGAGTTTTTACAATTTCTCAAATGACTCTGAAAGGTTTTAACAGAAAAAAAAATCAAATTGTTGGTCACAGCACATGGAAGAATTGCTTAGATTTTGGTGATTATCCAAATCCATATTTTTTAAAGAGTTATTTACATTTCATGGGCAGTTTTCTGCACATTTGAGATTAACTTCTGCTAAAAGTAACAGAAATACCTGTTTGTGCTCTCTGAGCGCTCCTAGTTCCTCGATGATTGATTGATAAATCTTGCAAAACTCTGTTTTACACTGTGTCATTGTATTTATTCTTTTTTTATTTGCTCATATTTATAGATTCGAAGCAACCTGTGTCTTATAACATCTCTTTTTTATTACATCCAACAAAAATGTCATGTTACATGTTTGTTTGTTTGTTTGTTTGTCTGTCTGTGCACATGATTACTTCAACATTTCTAATTGGATTTTGAGGAATTTTTCAGAAAACTTCGGTCATGGCACAAGGGGGAATTGTTTTTTCTTTGGTATGGATCTAAATCTGTACATGTTTGTGGGTCAGGGCAGTGGTTAACATTTTCACGAATAACTCAGCTGACAATGTCAGAAATGCCTCGACAAAGGTTCCTGCTCACTGAACACTTCTAGAAAAGTTGCTATTGTGCCATGCTTAACATTGATTTGTTAAGTTTGACATCTCTGAATTTACTGTCAAATTCAGATGTTTGACGCATCGACATGAGACCTGCTCTAGAAAGATCCTGTTGAGATGCACTGTCTCCTAACACATATCCTGGCGTGTCAGTTTGATTTTAGGAAAGCTTATGTGGTTTCATTTTAGACAGACAAATATCCATGCAGTCTAAAAGTATTATTTTGATTGACTAAGAAAAAAATTTGACTCTTATTAACTGCGTGTAAATGAACTGAGCCTCCAAAGTCAGTGGAAAAGAGCCTTCAAGCTTCTTTGAATCTTTACGATGATGTTAATAATGCTTTGTGCATTTTAAAAATTACATAGCTATTGTTAAGGAATCATAACATCTTTGTGGTGCTTTGAAAGTTGTTCAATGGCATCTAATTTTGACAAATACTTCTGCTACTTTTGAACAAATATTTTTGCTCATTAGTGTATATGCACACATTGCTCCCCTTTTATAATCAATACGGTAAATACTGTCTGTCTCCCTGGTCCAGAGGCATGTTTTTTTTTTATGTATTTTTTGGGGCATTTTGTGCCTTTATTGATAGGAGAGAGACAGTGGATAGGCTTGTGAAAGGGGGTGAGAGAGTAGGGGAAGACACTCTGCAAACTGGTCACAGGCGAGGTTCGAACTTGGACCGGCAGATGAAGCAAGTACATGGGGTTCCAGGCTGCTAACCTTTCCGCCAAACCAGCACCCCCAGAGGCATATTTGACCTAATGTGGGAAATGAAAATGGCATTTCACACAGATCATATAACCCTTGAACTTTCATTGGAAGTTGAGAAGTGTGTACCCACATTAGTTTGAAGTGTAAATGCTCCCACCTTGATCATCATTATGTTTGCTAACTCTTTCTCTGCTGCTGTCATTCAAATACCAAATATTGACCTTTTCAAATATAAAGCTGGTATAACTGTACTCTGTCATTGCACAAAACAGATAAATGAAAGCATTTGACCTTTTCTTTCCACTTTATGCCCCTCTGTTGTTAATTAAATGTCCCCAGACCAGTTGGACCCGTTCTTGTACCGTTTATGTCTTCTTTTTTTTCCACTTCACAGCTGTTCAGGAGGAAGAGGCCAGCTCCTTCCTAGGAAAGCACAACCGCGGTCAGCCTTCAGCATCCAAGACACATTCCAGCTGTGACCATAACAAGCCCACTCAGGCAAAGCCCAGCCCTGCGGTTCACCTCATGGCCATACCAGCCTGATTTAGCCTGTCCAGACTCTCCCCACCCTCCTGCCGCTGGTCAGTCCATGTTTAGTCCAAAGAATTAATCTCCTCTGTCTGTGGACTCTGGGAAGAAAGCTTTAAAGTTTCTGGTAGTTTATTCTTTAGGTGTAATTCTCTTAAGTGAACTATAGTTTGACTTTTTCTATGTGATACTTTGTCTTTTACTAAACAGGAACATGGAAGCTGAAGCTGCTTTTAATGAGACGATCATTTTAGTCTTCAAACTCGTGAGAACAATTAAGGTAATGCTGAACACATGCAGGCAAAAAGCCCAATCTGGATTGTTCTTACTACTGTATTTTGTAAAGGCATGTGAGGACACTTAGTGCAGATTTAATATCACATCAGGCAGACATCAGGCTATTACAGCATAATGTTGATAACTGTAGGCGTTTCATGCACATCAGCAGCCAAACATAACATTGTATTATTTAATATAAAGTCTTAACAGTTTTTGGAAACTTTTCCAGAGGAAACAACAGCAAACATAAAAACAAAATTATAGTTTTGCTTGTTCGCGTTGTCATTGAGAGCATTTAGCACCATCAGTACTAGCTAACCGGCCACACCAGATAGACTGTTTCACATGTTGGTGGGATTGTTTGAAGTCCATATGGGCAACATCCCGTAGAAATTATTTGGAAGAGCAGAAGCTTTCTGGTGACTGTTTTTTCTGTCCCATTCTTTTCAGGCCAGCCAGAGGCTTGTAGTCACTCCTCTCTTTTAACACAACGTATCCATACTCATAGATACTGCTTCTTTGTCCTTAAAATAACACTGATAAGCCAGGTCGTTTTCATACCAGCAGCAATTGTTTCAGATGGATAAAATCTACCTGACCACAAACTTGGAATTTGGCAAATATAGCTGCTTTGCCAGGTCAGAGGTGAGTGTTGAGCCAGGAAAAATCACTTTAAATGCTGAAAAAGTCCTCTTTAATGAATTATAGTGTACCTATACAGTAAGTGAGAAAACATAAACATAATAGATATTAGACAGTGCTGGGCAAATTTGCTAGGAGTTGTAATAATTTACTCTTCATTCCTTTTAGGAGTTAATGGCTTTCTTCTTGCTCTCTTGAACAGTAACTGACCGCTTTAAGTAATTTATCACTTTCCCTCATAAAAACCACATATGCATCAGGTTTAACCAAAGTTCACGATTAGATGATGTTGAACTTTTCATCTTTCAGACCCAAAATGAAGGTGAACATAGCGAGCTGTTGAAAGCACAGCTCACTCCCTCTTGTCCTTTCAGCTCTGCTGGACTTTTATTTCATCACTTTGCATAAATGTCCTCATGATAGCAGCCAGCCTCAGACATAAACTCAGTAACTGAGCATAACTTTGATTTTTACCTGCATCAGTGTAGTTATTACATTGTTGGTTGCTTGAATGAGTAATTTCATCACAATAATATATTACAAGTGACCTGTTTCTGCCAAGTCATTAGAGAAATAGTGTGTTGCTTTGGTTCATGTCAGCATGTTAGCATACAGCGTCAGCATTTTGCTTAAACTCTGAAACACTCTATACCACTTGTGCTATTTTTTTAAAAAAAAAGCTTTTATTTCTATGAGAAAATATTTTCTCATTTTTATGCTTTTATCATTTTTATCATAACAGTTCTGCTAACAGTGTGCGTCCCAGGCTTTTTTCTCTGCTGACACAGTTTATCAGCATTTGAGTATGTATTAAAGTTTAAAAAAATGATTCTTTCAGTGGAAACAGGAATGGGAGATTTCTGATGCCCTCTGTGAGCCATTTGTACATTTTTTTGCCTTATTATGAATTGAGGTCAGGAAAGAGTCCTAACGTCAACTACTTAAACTGTTGAGTGATAATTCACTTCGATTTGTTCAAACCCTTTTCACATGAATTTTATTGGGCTGCACGTTTGTGGACCTAGGTACTCTCGACATGCTCCCCCCTGGCCACCCTCGTCCAACCCCACAGGATACATTTTGACACATTTGGACACAAAACAGAAACAAATTGAACTTTATAGAAGCGTTAATACTTTAAGATGATTCGCACCCCTAGGCCTGAGCAGATAGCTCATGATTCGTGCGCTCCTGCTATCCATTTGTCTTTCTTCATCAGTAAAGACCCAACACCATGTTTAAACAGGAGCCATACAGCAGCACAGAGCAGCTCCATCAGGCCTACTTTTGTTCTTTACTCCTCAGTATGGTAACCGTCCTGAAGTTCACAAGAAAGGTTCCTCCCCTAACTTAAGTGATATTGTGTCATCCCAGGCTAAAAGGCATTAGCTGACATCATCACATTTCTCAAACTGAGACATGCCATCACTGGACAGGAAATAGCTTTAAAATGAAACAGCCCCCTGCTGAAACGTAATGTACATTGTTCTTTTCAAGTCTTTGGCACTTTATGTGGTGCCATATTTGGCTGACAGTTTTATCACTCATTTCAGCTCATAGAGGGTCTTGCATACTAACAGGCGATCAGTTTTAGGAGCTCTGGGTTGCTCCATTAACACTACTTTGCGAGTTTGTTATATTAGGTGCTAATTATCAGATATTTTGTGTTTGTTCATATTTTGGCTCAGTTTTTTGGACTTTCACATTTTTAACTGATTGTGTGGATGTCATTTTGAGACCACATTCAGACATTACAGCCAGGAAACGCCTCCGATAAACACTGGTAACAGTGAAAGTATGATTATGTCATTAACTGTGAAAGATATTCATTTAAAAACTGGTTCTGCATCTGCTAATGATTTTTCCATTTGCTCAGCTGTTTCAGAAACAATGCAGAGTTGAGTCATTTGCATTTAATCTTTGGAACAGCTCCTTTGCACTAAAAGATTCACAGAGTCAGTCTGTTGGCAGAGAGAGGGATGGCACAAGTGTGCTCTTAATCAAAACAAACCACTGGATAAATGTCTGTGGTGTTTGTTTGTCTGGTCGGAATTTTCTTTTGGGAAACAGTGTGATGGGAGTGTGGAGTGGACTTTAAGCTCATCCCAAGCTGAACAGCACATGTCTCCCTGCCGTGCCAGCTTCATTGCCCTTCTCTGTGAAAGTGAGATCCGCTCTTTGTATTCCACACAAAACGAAGGCCAGTGGTGCAAAACAAAGTGCTGACTGTAGTTTAACCAGGTGGTTTGGCAGGACTTATGTGGTAACATTAGCAGGGGCAAGAGGAAGTAACATTTCTCAGCCAAAGGAGCAAAAGTCAGAGAGCAAATGTGAGAAAGTACACCTGGCACGCACAGGAGGAAATATAAAACAGTCCATTATGAAGCTTGACATGCACGGTCCAGGACCTCAAACTATAGGAGCAAACTGAGAAGGCAAAAACTTACATGTACATGCAAAGCTATTATCTGTTGTACATACGTTTTTCTGTGATATATGATTTGATGTGTTAAATTATCTTCATAATGCTGATCTGATGGCATCCATAAGCAAGAGGTCCATGACAAAGTTACCATCGTAATGTGATTCCTTGACCCTGAAAACCCACCCCTAGCACTGGGGATCATGTTGATATCGTCATTAGTTAGACATTTATTGAGCAAAAACGAGCATTACCTTGATCACCATGATCTTAATCATTTTTTAGTCTGCAATTGTCACATGGCATGTTATTATTCTGATCAAGCCTGTATTCTGATTACTTGTGTCCATGTAAAAATTGCAAGTAAGACAGTGGGTAGGCTTGTGAAGGAAGTAGGGGCCGCTCAGCAAATTGGCCTCAGGCCGGCCAGAGAGTTTATCCGATGTACATGGTAGCTTACCACTTTGCAAAACTAGCACCACGTTAACCTCAGGCTTTTTGAGACTAATCAAGCCATCATACATAAGGTCTGTGCACAAAGTATAGACTAACATATTGTGACTTTGAGTCCTCGCTGATACTGACTTATGCAAATCCTGATGTGTTTCTTGTCGTGGCTTCTGTGTTGGGACACTCATTGTATCATGGCCAGAAATAGTCAAATTTAAACAGCTATCGCTTCTTGCAAGTCTAGTCACTTTAAATCAGGGGTGTCCAAACTTTTTGCCATAAGGGCCAGATTTTGTAGGGTGAAAATGTGCGGGGGCCGACCATTCAGCTTTTGACTCTAATTGTCTCTTCATATCTAATGAAATGTCTTCAATTCTCTGTACCACGGTGTTACGAGCCAAGCAAACATTGGCAAAATCTTGCTTCTTCTCAGGACGAATTTTCTCAACTATTTTCATCACGCAGTCTTTAATAAATTCACCCTCAGTGAAAGGTTTGCAGTGCTTGGCAATCAGCGTTGCCACCTCATAGCTAGCCCTTGTGGCATTTAAATTTGACTCACGGGCTCTTGTGAAAAAGCGCTGATGTGCCGTTAAAAAAGCTTCCAGTTGTTTCAATGTTTGGCCGCGTACGGCCCCAGTTAGCTTGTCGTATTTAGCATGTTTTGTCTGGTCGTGCCGCTTGACATTGAATTCCTTGGAAACAGCTACAGTCTCGTGGCAAATTAGGCAGACACAGCTGTTTCATATTTTGGCGAAAAAATACTCCAATTTCCACTTGTTCCGGAATCGGCGGCACTCGCAGTCAACTTTTCTTTTTGTAGCTACAGCCGCCATGTTTGAAATGGGATGGGCTGAAATGATGACAAAAGGTCAGGTGTCAAGTGCCACAAGGATGTGGCCACAGCGCTACTGCCATCTTCTGGTGAAATGTAGAATAGGTTTTTTGGACACGAGTATTTTATACAGCAGTCAAAGGTGCAAGAGGGCCACATGTAATTGATTTTATAACAGAGACTGCGGGCCAGTGAAAATTTGAGCACGGGCCGCATTTGGCCCCCGGGCCTGACTTTGGACATGCCTGCTTTAAATCATAACAGGTTTTTGACAAGACATTTCATGAAAGCAGTAACTTCCAGAGGTCTTTTTTTTTCACAGCAAAACAACTGAACTTAGCTTCCATATCAGCTAACTAGCACTGCTCAAAAAGTCTGTGTTTGATATAATACTGTGCCATGCAGTCCAATAGGATATATTTGCAATAGCATGCAATATAATATGATACAATTGTCATAAGCTATCTTTCCCAAACTAAAATTCTTACCATACTATAGGAGTTAAATACAACACAGTGTTGTGTGATATGGCACATCAAAATGAGATGGGGTTCTTGTGAAAAGGTACCATTACATGCAGTATCACTGACATTTTGTGATACAGTGGGCTTCTTTAAGATTGAGCCTCTTCGCCACAGAGGATTCCAGATATGTGGCAGAGAGTAATTTCTACTAGGGATGCCAAATTATCGCTTTAATTGCAACAGTCACGATTATCGCATAATGTTTTTTTTATCAGGTTAATCTCATTTTTAATCTCATTTTTATGTTTTTGTATTTTCAGAGGGCAGAACCTTAAAATACCAGAGCAGTTGGTGATTAGACAATCAGTCCGCTCGTCACACTCTCACAGACCAATCACATCAAGCCACAGTATGTCTTATCCTATATTAAATTATACCACATAGATATATCATCTGCCACTTACATGTGACATGAATCTTGTCAAAGACAAAAGCCACCAAGTTCTCCCTGAAAACTTCTGAGGAGAGCATATTTCATATCCTAGGGTTACCATGACTACTGCATTGTTCATGCAGCATTTCCACATCTCTTTATGTGTCCCAGTAGCGGGAAAGAGGAAAATCGTTATTTCCCATAAGACAGCTTGAAGTGACGTTCTTCACTCCTCTTTTGAAGGAGAAATTGAGTCCATTTCTGATAAAATTGCAGATCTTGCTGCTTCCATGGAGATCAGCTGTTGTTTTCAAACATGCAGCCACTTCCTGTTGTCAACACATCTGCAGCTCTGCCTCTGTCCCCTGATTGGACCGTTCAAGCTGGAGAGTTTTATGCTTTGGGCTTCTTGTGCTTCAGTTTTAGGGGGGTGTAGAACAATCTTTTGGACCGCTCAATAATCTAATGAATTCAAAATAGCTCAAATTTAGGCTTTCTTCAGCTATTTTTCAAGTAAGATTAAAAAGTAGATTAATTATATTAATTGATTACAGGTCATAATTAATTAATCACTCAGTTTTTTTAATCTTCTGACAGCACTAATTTCTACGTTAAAAAATGCTGCACTCCAGTGCTACTTATGACTGTTACAACTGGTAAAATTTAGAGAAAAACTATAAATTTGTCCAGTTTTGTGGTAAAAATGGTGTAAGAATGAGAATGGGCATAAAATAAAGAGGAAGGGAGTCAGGCAACACTCCTGCGTGATGTGATCACTTTGTGACATTTAAGGTTACAAAGTTAAGCCACTTAACTGTATGTGTATGGCTTTAATCTTCAGTAGTAGAAGTGACAACATTTCCAGAGACTAGCACATCACTCAGAAGAGGGAGGTTTGTTATGCAGCTTGTCTTAGCTAGATACTTGAGAGTTAAGATGGCAAGATGGTGGGGTGTTGGTGACGTAGTTGGATAGTGCGCTCGGTCAGTGATCGGGAGGTTGCAGGTTCAAGCCCAGCTCTGGGCAACACATGGTGATGTGTCCTTGGGCAAGACACTTAACCCCAAGTTGCTCCCACTGTGGCGTGTAAATGGGCATGAAAGGGCGTGAACGTGTTAAAAATACTGATGGATGGCTAACATAGAAACTCTGAACCATCAGTGAGTGAATGTGAGAGCGAAGGGGTGTGAATGGGTAGGTGTGACCTGCGGTGTAAAGCAGCTTTGAGTAGTCCAAGCTATATAAGCTCAAGTCCATTTACCATTTACCATATAAAAGCACAGTTCTCAAACAAATGTTCTTATTACAGCAAAAATAAAATAATCAACGCCGCAATCAGTCTCAGGATGTTTTTAACAAATGAAAAAGTTACTAATCCTGAAGTCTTTTGTCACTGATCATTTGGCCTGCCGTGTTGAAGATCTGAACATCTGTGTATTTTCTTGGGTGGCGTCTGTAGCTTTGCCTGGTAGTGTGCTATACCATTAGCCGTAAGGTCCTTGGTTCAACCCAGCTCTGACTGTCACATGTTGATGTGTCATTGGGCAAGACTCAACCCCAAGCTGCTCTCATTGCCGTGCCAGTGCCGTGTCACTCATGGGTGTCACACCCCCGGGGTTTGAGGGTGTTGAGACACCCGCACTTTCACAGAAACAAAAAATCATCCCCCTCACT
The DNA here is from genome assembly GCA_036419115.1 of Scarus forsteni. Classification (NCBI taxonomy): domain Eukaryota; kingdom Metazoa; phylum Chordata; class Actinopteri; order Labriformes; family Labridae; genus Scarus; species Scarus forsteni. Next base: position 28,981,344 of record JAZDUH010000341.1, on the reverse strand, counting down.
TTTTACAGAGGGATTCATGCGCATCTCACCAGTTGGGGTTGCGGATGCAGTGATTTTTTTTCATGAATCAGTATAAAGCTCATTCGGAAATAAGCTTGCTAAAAGTATTGTTTACTTTTTCTGACACTGATTTTAAGTTGACTGATTTAAAATAGATTTAAGACACAATGTAAAAGGTGCTGTATTCTTTAAAGTATCACCCACAAATATCATTGGATATGAGTCATGGGCATGGTTAGTGCTATATTATATAAAAAAAGACTTAAATCATAGCATAATTTAACAATAATGGTATGAGAAAAGCGTAAAAGGATGTTAGCGTGGAGTGTGTGGTACATCAATGTACATTTTAATACTTAATGCTATTTTACTTGCATATTATTGTCATGAAATGCAAAAACACATTCAATTTCAATTAGCGTATCGTAAAAACAAAAATTTGACTCGAAGGTTGCCCTAACCTTAGAACACCCTCACTTTTAAAATTGCTGCTACACCCCTGGTGTCACTGGATATAAAAGGGTGTGCATGTGTTAGCTGATACTGATGAAAGGATCGAATTCAGTGCATCTAAAATCCTCATGTGAGGCAAGCAGGCAATTTCATCCTCTGTTCCCATTGATTCCCAATCAGTGTGTTTCACTTCCTGCATCCCATCTGACTGTTGCATGTTAGTGTCATGTGACTAAAATCAGTATTTCTGAACTGATGTCAAACTATACTGTGCCACGCCAGAGAAGTACAATAAAAAACACTGTATCAAACCTCAATACCTTACAGTGCCATAAAAGAGGAGACGAGATGCAAAAAGACACAGCGCTACTCATTGGATACCACATTATGCCATATAATACGCTACACTTTATTGTCCCTGTAAAGAATTTTGTCTTACACTTAAGTTTTCCATAAATATTGCTGCCCCCACAGCTGAATCTGCCTGTGTATATTTTCTTAACTGTGTACAGATGGGTCATTTAGCCTCAGCAGACCAAAGCAGGCAAAGACAGGCTGGCCTCGTTGACCATAACACTCCACCTACATCAGGAAGAAGGGGGTGAGAAGGGAAACACTGACTGACAAAAAGAGAAATACAGATGGCGCCATGACACGTGTTTGACATCCACATCCAAACAACATTTCACAAGGAGAAGACAAGCAGAGAGAGAAAGTGAAAGATAGGAGGGAAGCCCTAAAGACAAGATAAACGTAAGAGGCTGAATCATCATCAGACAGAAAACAGAATAATGTGTCAGATAAAACAAATTCCCTTTGGCAGGAGATAAATGACGGCACTATTTATTTCCACTGGAAGAGTTTTAGGTAACACTACTGTCTAACAAGGAGCACACCACCGGGGAAACAGCCAACAGTACACATAAACAATACAGCAAACCTCCTTGAATTACATTTTTGGGTCAAGATACAGAAATTTTGTCCAGATGACCGTCATAAAAATAAACTTTTCTTTGCATTGTGATGACTGGTCTAGATATGAACCCATAACTTCTTTTTTCCCAGCGCCGTATTGACATTGCATAATCAGGCTTAAACACATGTGCTCCTAGCAGTGAAACTGTCCGATTTTTAGAATACAACTTGGCCATTTGGAGTATTTTAGCTTTCGAGGACATTGCTATTTTGTTGACTGTGATTGCTCCATTGGTACTTGCTTAAGACAAGAGGAGGAACTTCTTATTTTGAAAGAGCTCGAGTTGGTTCAAGTTTTGCTACCTGGCTTGCATGACTCAGCAAATAAAGTCAGCAGCCAGCTGGTCAACATGGCACCATATTACTCTAAGAAAGGACCAAATTTATTCATCCAGATTTGAGCTGAGATTTGTGGTCAGCCTACTCATTTATTTTTATCGGTTACCATTGAGTGTTCTGGTTTGGTTCAGTACAGTTTGGAATGGTAAACCCTGAACTTGTTTACATTTCCTTCACTTAAGGGTGAGGATTTAAGCCAGGAAGAGGGGGTCAAGCCAGACCCTTTTTCCAATCAGTGTTCTTTAAAGCAAGACGGCGTGAGAGCTACGAGCTAGACAAAAGCAGGTAATTGCAGCCTGTACAGAGATTAGCATAGATGCTAACAGCTTAATTAGCAGTTCTATCAGATTTGGACCACATTCTTTATTGACGGAAGTACAAATAACACTACTACTTTTGACATGTTTTAACAAGTTTGTTTGACTCAGTATCTCACGTAACGTAGCCCAGTTTGCCCCCTTAGTCATTATCTGATTGGCCCGAAATAAATGTGATTGTAGGAACATTCGTCCAACATCCTGCTGGATATGCTTCTGAAAGGTTCCAATGGGCACTCTCCCTGATGGACTGGTGAATTACATTGAATGGCCTACCTGGTGTACCAGGCTATGGACCTACAGCACACAACCTACATACAGAGAGTTGCATGGCTCTCCTCTGCTGGTCCCTTGTTGTCTTTGATTGAGGAATCTTTCAATCAGACCAGTGCTCCATAAGAAATATTTACTCAACAGTGTCCCACAGTTTAATTAAAAAGCATATTTATGGTGTACTAGGTAAGAAAAGCTGTTAAAAAGTAGAACTGTCAGCCTTGCCTTTTTAGTGCCCATGTGTATCCAGTTGCTTATTAATTAACAGTTCGTACCAGGCTGAGAAGGAAGTGCATTGTGCCAAAATGTCCAGAACCTTATCTAACTGAGCACATTACAATGTAAAAGCCTCTCTCTTGAAAAGCCTTGAGGCTGCACATTCCCGACCAACACTATCAGCCTCCACACTCCAGTAATACTGGACATGCCACTGGAGGACGGAGGGAGCTCAGACCTCCAGAGGAAATGGTTTAGAAACACAAGAGTCACTGTGTTACAGAAAAAAATGAGGATAAGAGAAGGGGGTGCAGAAGCAAGAATGACCCTTTTCTCTTTAACTGCCTACTGAAAAATGTAAAAAAAATATATATATATCTTGTGTCAAACCATCCATTGAGAGAGGAGGACAGGAAAAAGGACGTGGTTAAAGGTGAACTTTTTTCACTCTGCATGCAACCTCCTGCTAAGCCTAGTGCTTTCTCAGTTTTTTTTCCTGTAAATGAAAGCGTATGTTTACTTAAAGGTCTGCAGCTTACTAGACCCTCCATCTAGAGAGCAGGAAAGCTGAATAGAGAGGGAAAAGCAAGACCCTGTACCCCAAATCAGAAGATGTTATAGTGACAGACAGAGTGAAAAAGCAAGCGTTAGGACCCTCACACATCCCTGAGAGACTAATTGAAACCAGACACTTCTGCAAGAGGCAAGAGGGGGAACAACTGGAGACAATGACACTTTCAGATAGGGTCAAATGTAGTGAGCTCAATACAAAAGAATCTTATGGAAAGACACCAATATGGCAGCTTTTGTTGTTGTTCTTACAGCCATGAGAAATGCGCTTCCTAATTTGCCCTTAAGTCCAAACAAACATACAAGAATAGCATATGAAACCATTGAAAAAAAGGTCATTGTCCCATGTACATGAATCTCTAAGCCAGCTTCTAGATTCCAGCTGTTGTGCAGGCAGCAGTGTGGCCTCCCTCTTATTTTTGGCTGTTTGACTACTCTCTGATAACTATGAGACATTCATCATAAAACCTTAAGTAAGGGATTACTGTATAATACTGAGACTTGTAAGGTCTACAAGTCTGGGACAAAAATGATGAACTGAGGAAGAGATTTATTGGTCTGACTCTTTCTTAACTCTTTCTGTATTCTTATCTGTGTCAGGCTTTTGATGCCTTGCAAACTGCTTCATTAGACTGTTGAAGTTGATAACATGTTGTGAGGTGATTTACAGAGCTCACTCTGAAACATACAGTGTCTCCCCCATTAACTAACTATACTGATGGCTTTGTACTGGCTCCAGAATCATCTGCGACCAGAAACATCCAGCCTTGTTATCCTCCTGTTTCTCACTACAGAGTCTCACCCTAAGTGCTGCAAGCTGAAACAGCAGAAATTTAAGTAAAAGGGATTCCCGCACTTTGTAATCAGACCAAAACTTGCAAGTCAAGCTTTTATTTTCCCCCTTTTTTCCCTGGTGTAGAATTCCTCGGTGGAACCACACGCTGCTCTGCTCGGCTCTGCTCTGCATGAGTCTGGAATTTTACAGAATCTTACACAAGGAACATGTAACCCCATACATGTGCAGTTGGACTGAGACCCTTTTTGGTGCTTGGACATGCAGTATGTTAAGGCTAACCAATTAAAAAAAGCTCTGCAGCACCAACTTTCTAAAACCACCTAACCAAATGTTGGGGCATTCCCTGAGGCAAATCCACTAACTTTAGCCAACCTCAAGAGCTCTCAATCTTTTCATTTTCCGACAAGAATTGGCAAGGTGTTTAACGAAAGTCTGTAATTACGCAGATGACTTATGATTATTTCTTTAAACTAAAAGAGGTACTAAATGACTAATTTAGCCTCATGTGTTGATTGTCATGGTGTTTGGCTCTTTCTATGTGAGCATCTTTGCCAAAAGTATTTTGGGCAACTTAAATACACCTACACCAAAGTTTCTCTGTTGTTTGCTATTTCAACAATAACCCGATAAGAATTTTCTGAATGTGTCTTGCTCTAGATGTTGTGCAGCTATTTCTTGAAAGATAACAGGCTTCCAGGTCCTCCTGTTTGGTCAGTGATCTAATAGAGTACGCTTTTTCCATGGTCTTTATTTCTTTAGCTTTATCAACAAGAATTAGCCATTTAAAGAAACTTTGTTGTGAAACAGATGACAAATCATAAATATTTAACGTTAAGGCAGCTGTAAGTTGGCAAATCAGCCCATCAAATTGATTAATGGAAGCATCTTTGCCTTAACAGTTTTCAAAATCTACTTAATTTCCTTTTTACCTGTTAATTTTAATAGTGAAAAGAGTCTACAAGTGGATACAAAGTAGACTTTATCATGGTCTTGAAGGTACTTATATATGCTAAAAACTGTTTGGTTTGAGCATATATAAGTAAATGGTTGTAAACTTTTCTTTCTCTTGTGCTTTACAAGAAAATCAGTCCACATATTTGTGGGCATCCTTGCTAACAGACCTTTGAGCTGAAGTTTGGGAAATGCACTAAATTGAGTTAACACCAAAGGCTCTTTATCTTTTGATTTATCAACATGAGTGGCTGAGAACTCATATAGATATGTTTTAATGCAGACAAACAACTGTTTTTACTGTAAAAGGAGGATTTAGGTGAGTATGTTAGCGCTTGTTTTGGTCAAGTGTTTAGCACTTCCGATTACTGTTGGCCTGGTGAGTGGATTTAACCTGACAAGCCAGATGGACAGCTCCATATATCCACCACAGAAATATTTCACTAGTTCATCTGGGTAGGAGCCCTTTGAATTTGTTTTCAGGGGCAGAACGTTAAAAAAAACACAAGCTTGTGATTGGACAATCATTTGGCTCATCACATTCATCACAGACCAATCCACATCAAGCAGGGTTGCCTCCTATAATGTAGCATACATTGCAGCTAATGTAGCGGCTAATGGCTAACAACAGTTAACAACAGTTCATGGATGTTAGCCATAGTGACTAACTTAGCTGCCAACATCTAACAACAGTTAATGACCATTAGCTTTTAGCCGCTAAGTTAGCGGCTGACAGCTAACGGCCTTTTACTATCGCCTTACACTAAATTGTACCGCACAGATGATTCATTTAACACTTCAATGTGACATGAACCTCGTCAAAGACAAGTAAACTTCTGAGGAGGGCAGATTTCGCCACGTTTCACTCGGTAGCCATGAGAACAATAGGCTAATTGGCATGTCTGTTCTCAACTTCCGGTTATCAACTTCCTGTTTTCGTCACATCCGCATTCTGCTGCTCCCGTCTCTCTTCCCTGATTGGGCCGTTAAGAATTCAGCCGAGTGAATTCGTTGGACAACGGAGGCTGGCAAGACAGACCTGCAGGATTTCAGAATCAGGATGTCCGTCTGCTCTGCAAGGCTAGAGTGGATGTGTCAGCAATTTCTTTTGTAGAAATGACAAAAGTCTCTTTAACTTTACTTTTCTTCAAGAACTAGCAGAGTATTGAAATTAGTTATTTTGCAGACGACTTACTGCTATTTCTTACAGTAAAGGAAGGGTTCAATTGAGATAAGTTTCTCAATTCTAGCTTGAGTCGCTCTGTGTTTTTACTTAGAGCCACACAGGTCACGCAGTGCCTCTGTATTGCTGTGTATGTGACCATAAATTTTTGGCCATCAAGATATCTCCATCCTTTGCAATTTTAACCAAACACAGGAGGAGTGTTCACTACAGAAAAACATCGTTATGCGGATGACTTAGAGTTTTTATTGATTTTCTATTGAGTAAAACCTGGGTCCAAGTTGGTCATTAAAAAGCTGACACTAACTGTGAACTGGTCCGTAGATCTCCCTCTTGAACCATGCAAGGAACTCTGTGCCTCTAAATCAAGATGCAACGGGCCCACCAGCGGGTTACATAACAAAAGCATGGAGGAAGCCTCTTAAAATGACTGCTTCCTTGCTGCAGGCTTTATCTTTTGTCGGGGGCATATTAAGATAATATCTGGGGTGTAATGACCAAACATAAACTAAGACGTCAAAAGTCCAAATCGGAGTTGATAGTTAAAAGAGGAAGACCTTCGTCTCTTGAATAAGTCTTGAACAAATGCTACTTGAATGAAAGTAGTTTGACAATTCAATGCTTTTGTAAAACATTTCTCACATTTTTAATCTGGTGCCATAGTGTAAGTCATTCAGGAGACACTGCTTCTTGAGGAAACATCATTTCCTTTTGTTTAGCTTGGCTATGTCCATTTATACCACATGTTTGTAATGTCCTCATTTGTGCAAAAGACACAAAATTTGGTCTGATTGCCTTAATATCTAAAACTGTTTTATTGTTGGCTTTCTGCATTTGAATGAACTTCTCTTTGAACCAATTATCAACAAGTACTAACTCGGCTCTCTACATGACCCAGTTGTATTCAGTTTTTGTCTCCCCTATCAGAACGTGCCTATTGTGTAAAGGGAACAATGAAATGAGAAATGGAGGAAGTTAGTTAATCCTTTGTTGGTTTTATTTCAGTATCTGCAACTTAATAACTTGTCCTCATCAAAAACTAGAGTAATAGGCAAAGTGTTCCCAGCTGATTTTATCACTCAGACAAAAAACGCTTGCCAAAAATGTATCTTCATTATTGCATTTCCAAAGGGACTATGAGGGTTGTCTCTGCTTCAGGCTTTGTAGATCTTGTGTGTCAAGACACAGATTGAAGGGTTTTGTCCTACCTGTGCAGGAAGAGAATCTGGCCCGGGCTCGTCCACAAGGACCTGCAGATCTCCGGTTGGTCCCGCGTCCCCGGCTCCTAATCCTGTCATGAGCGCTGTGTCCAAGCCAAGAAAATCTGCCTGGCTGCCTATAAACTCAGAGCCTGGAGTGAGGGACGAACGACTGGCTGCTCCTCCAGTCTCTCTCTCTCTCTCTCTCTCTCTCTCTCTCTCTCTCTCTCTCTCTCTCTCTCTCTCTCTCTCTCTCTTACACACACTCTCTCTCTCTCTCTCTCTCTCTCACTGTGGCAGACTGATGAGTGATTGACTACCACTTTACACAAGCCACCTCTCTCTCCTCTTCTCTCGTACTCCTCTTTCCCTCCTTTCTGCTGGATTGCACAGCATGTGGAGAAAGAGAGAGAGGCTGTGAGAAGAGTGAAGCTCCGTCTGAGAGCACACATACATGCACACATGTGTAGGAGGGCTGCAACCCCACACTGGTCCCCTCTGTTGAACCTATGGCCCTCCTCCAAGGGTTGTTGCTAACTGACCTGACAGACAGAAGGAGAGAGAATGAGATTGGACATCTGGGTCACAAAAATCTGAAACTCGCCAACCACTGCAAACTTTGTTTCATCCTTCCAAGAAAAAAAGTGAGTTTCTGTAAGATATTACAGTCAAGTTTGTTGCAAAATAGCCAGAGTCCTCATCCAACATCTGCCTTTGATCGCAGCTTCATGGGAGAATCTCTCCCATGTTTCCCCCATTTTTAACCTTCAACAATCGTGGCATATGTTGCATGCAACATGCATTGTTATTCAAGCTTTCATGCTAAACATCATCCAGTTAGCATGGCTTAGAACACCGTGGTATTGAAATTAATTTTTCCATGTGGATGTGAATTTTAGCATAAGTCAGTGGAGTTTTTGATTAAGTTCCTGGTAAGATGCCAATAATAAAGACTAGAAGAGATCTTATTTATTTATTTTATCCTCAACATGAAATGCATCTGAGAATGTCCAACTCTTGGATTTTAAAGCTTTTACATCCAACTAAGGCAGTTGCCAACTAGAATCCAACCAGGACCATGGGGTCTGTGGATACATGAGTATCATTTTCTAATCACAGATGACAGAGCCACGAGCACTCACACTGACACTAATGCTAGAGTCACAACATGATTCAAGCTCAATTATAGATTACCTGATAGATGTCGGATTTCAGCACAATCGTATTGCTTCATGATTAAAACAGGCAACAAAAGACCTTTTGTCTGACCTTTGCATAAGAAGAAAGTCTTTTCTAGAAGAAGAAAAGACCAGGAGTTTGAAGTTCAGTGGTGTCCGTTTTGAACTCGGTTGGCCTAGTGTTCTGTTACAGCATGGCATTAGCTTGTTGTATTTGTTTATTATGTCTACACTTCAAAGGTTATGAAAGTATGACTTATTTGTGAAGATAAACATGATAAGCAAAAAAAAGAAAAGTCACGCAACTTTTGCCGCATAGCTGATTTTCAGCAATAATCCAAAAACCCTCAAAAAGAACACAAAGGCTTTAATGAGTGGAAACAGTGTGATGCTAACTTTTTGGTCTTCTTGCAACAGTACATCATTCCTTGACTTCTGCATAAGGGCAAAAGTGGTACTGAAAGTTAAAACACTTATTCTGTCCTGTAAATTGCTTGTAGATCTTGTTAGACTTGAGTCTTAAAAAAACAAATTTTAATCAAAATTGAAGTAATTTTTAAAAACCTCAGCTTTATACTTTGATTAGGTCAGCATAGTGAAAGTAAATTTTAATCATGTAACTGGTTGTCTTTTTCTAAAAAAGTATATTTTTGTTCTGGCCTGTGCAGTTTAATCATTGATATCCTGGTCTCAAGTATCAAAATTTGACTAAAATAGTAATGCTTTGTTTACAGGCCTAGACACAAGATGGTTACACCTGTCGGGTACTTTTGTATTTACTTTGTCCTCATTGCATGGAGTGTGCTGCAACACAAATGTAGAACAACTCACAGAGTTGTTCAATTTTAATTTTATTTAAAAACAAAAACATGAATATTGTTTCTTCTTAGTCTTTGTAAGATTCTGTTAAATTCTTTAAATTACTGAGTTAATGTAATGAAATTATTAACCATATTAGAGCCATTGGATATCAGATATAATGATTAATCATTGTGAAAAACTCTTGGCAATGATATTGCAGACCTTGTATTTTGTAACATAATGTCTGTTATCATATTGACAGCTTCCCTGTGATACCGAGCCTGATGACGAGCTCCATTTAATCTCAGAGGCTGGAATGTCTTTGTTACAAATCAGATATTTTATGGGGAATGCCTTTTCAGATCAGAACTTATTCTTGCAATGTCAGTCTGTCTTCAGGTGCCCGAGTTTGATAGCTAGTTACTGGAAAGTGTTTATCCTGGATATGATGTTATTCCAATTTCTGCCATAAATGGAATACACCAGTCATCTTTTTGATAGGTTACTCCATACAGTTTTCAGAGGAAGCAAGATTACTTGACTGAAAAGCATGGTTGCTACTTGATGCAGTCTATTAGCCAATAATGGTGTTTTCATGTCCTTCCCCCATAAAGCCAAGTGCCCAACAAGCTAGCTAGTCAGCAAGTTCAGTCACCATAATGATTGTGTTTTAGCATGCCAAGCAATGGAAACTGATACCTTTATCATTTTTAATATCAGGGATCAATGCAGGTGCTACCCAGCTTCTTTTTATTCAGGACTGAGCTGAACCCACTGCAGCACTCTGGCCTGAACAGCTAAGTGCATGGTCGTGCGTTGCAGGCGATGGGATACGTAACTCATAAGTTGCATCACAAAATAGATCCAAACACAGGTTTTGTTGAGGAAAAAAGAAATGCTGCAAAGAATCATACTGTATTACTAATTGAGTAGATTATGTGTGGTAAACTGTAAAAGTGAGGTAATTGGGAGACTTTTGGTGACACCGTTGATCGGTATGTGTTAGCCAGATTCTGTCTTCCCTCAGAAGGAGAAACAGTCAGTTGCTTTATTCACAAATATAGTTACTAGTATTATGGGCCTTGAGTAGCCATACTCTGTAAAACCTGAACTATATTTCAACTGCTAACATTTAAGCCGTGTCAAATTCTGTACCAAAGCAGCAAACCCTTTTTTTGTATCTGATTATTATTGTCAGAGAATGTCTTGCTCAGGGAAACAGTCTTTTTGATTTGAGTGAAATGGTTTGTCATGTTGAGAGCATCAGCAGAGGCTCTTGCTCTTTTTGTAAACTGATTGTTTACACTAAGTAATGATATTCATCCTACAGACAACTGTTTATGGATTTGTTTTTGTTGTTTATATATTAGAATTTTCTTAAAATAAAGTTGGAAGCTCCTAATACCCTGTTGGGAATACTTTTGTTTGTGGGTTTTCGCACTGTATTGCATGTGTAGTAAACATTCCTTGGGAGGTGGTGATAATTCCCACAGTGGCAGGACACTGTCGACCACTTGTTAACATGAACCAGTTGGACAGGCTGACACAAACCAGCTCCCACTCAAACGGTTTCATCGATTAATAAGGGGCATTTGTGTGATTTTACGGTGCCAGAGAACAGTAAGCCGTTCTAATCGACTGCTGCTGTGAGTTCATCTCTCCCCTTCTTGTCTTTTCTGTCTCTGCAGCAGCCCCTGACTGAAACAGCTCCATATTAGGACCACCACTCTGCACTGGCTTAAAGGGATTGTTTACTGGCAAACACTTTAAACAGTCAGTGGGCACTTAGACCAGGGCAGTTGTTTTGAGTAGAAGAAGCTGGAGTGGAGACCTTAGAAGTTCTAAAGTTAGCTACACAAGAGTCAACTGGCATTACTGCTATTTATAACATGCTAACTTGTTCTGTTCACAAACCAGGTTGCAGACCAGGCATTTACTTTATTCAACCTCTAATGCATGAGTCCGGGTATTAATATGGTCTTTTAAACTCAGGACAAACTAGAATACCACCTTGCAGATACATACCTCTGATGGGTTCAACATTTCAGGACAGTGAAAATAGAGGGAGGGATCAAGCATTTCTGTAGCAGTGTGATTTTAAATAAACCTTATTGAAGAGGGATAAAGTGGGAACACAACAGCCCCATTCATGCTGCTGTTTCAAGTCGTGATAGTTATACCCATGTGATGCTTGACTTCCTCAACCTCAGTGAATTGGGATCTCTGTGCCTTTGTTTGTATGGAGAGCAGTAGCATGTCATGCTCTTAGTCACAATCCAAAGCTGTATGGCATATGTTAACTCAAATATCATACCCTCCTATAATTCATGTGAATATCTTGAGGTATAAGGCTGATGGAGCTCCATTGTGGCATTTTATGTATTCCACTGTGGAAAGGCCTGATGACACTTGACCTCCAGGCTCCTCTTAGCTTTTGTCAGAAGGAACAAACAGTTTGATAAACTTTAGGCTCAATGATTTTTCGTTTTAACCTTATAAATCCAATCAGTTCATCCAAATCTGTACAAAGTTTGAGGAAAATGCTCTGAACCATGTTTGGGAAACATATTCAAACTATGAGAAGTCTTTTATACCTAACAACAGAAACTTCATTTTTGAAAATTAGTTTTCTGTCCCTTTCTGAAAACCCCGAAAAATATTATGTTAATATTTTTCCGTGAATCATTTTTTTTGGTCTCCTCGCCTCCGTGTGTCTCTGAGGCTGACAGCGCCCCCTTCAGGTTTGGCAAACTTCCAACGAAGCGAGCTGTTTTGATTTTGCTGTTGCTTTCAGATTTTTCATTGTTTTGTGCTTGGCGTGGTTTCCCTAATCACAGAGCGTTTGGGGAGGATGCATTTGCTTTTGTTCTTTCATGGCGTTTGTCTTTCTGTACTTCGTTTACACTTTGCATCAGGTTTGTGTTTCTGTACCTCGTTTACACTTTTAGTGAGTTTGTTTATTTGCATCGCTTCCCTGAATGCAGCGCGTTTTGTGAGGATGATTTTGCTTTTATTCCTGCACCGCATTTTTTTTTCATTTGCACTACATCCTTCTTGCAACACGTTTAATTTGTCTTTGCGTTTGACTCTATGCAGCGCGTTTGACTCTTCTCGGCCGTTCTTCTCGACTTGCAGCTGTTTTTCGCATTGCCGCGCGTTTGCCCCTTCTTGGCCACCGTACAAATCTATTCAAAAATCAACATTGACTCAACCAGGGACTACATGTTTCACTTTTTGTTGACAAAGCCCCTGCACTCTGAACTATTTTTGATAGGACATATGGGCTACATAACCTTCAGACAGCAGGCTTCTCAAATCTAACCTTCCTGGGTATTTGAAAGATGGGCAGCTCTTGTTTTTTTCACAGATTTATCAATCTATAAGTCTCATTGTAGCTTATGTTTAGCTTTACCCTAAAAGTGGGGTAATCATGAGGCTTTCTGTGGCACCTTTTGCTGCTCTGAATAGCCTGGTGTCAATAGTATACCCTAACCCTGCCATCTCTCCAAAGTGATCTTTAGAATTTCAAGACATTGTCCTTGGAGTTGATATTATTGCAAAGTTTGGAAAAATACATTTAAGCTTTTTTGACATATTTCTTTACAAGATTGGCACAGACAGACAGATGGACGGACTCCTCTGATGCTGTAATGAAAGGAGAAGTTTTTGTGCCAAGCCAGCTGCAGTGCCAGTGGGGAGATAAGCAATGTTTACCTTGTTAAATCCTTTCAAACACATTATTTCAGCTCCAGGTTGACTTATAACCTCTATTCATTCTCTTCCTTGAACATATTTTTTAAAGGCATAAATGCTCTGATAAATCTTTAATGAAGCCAAATGTGCAACAACGTCAAATCAGTCTACAAAGCCTCTGTCAAGGCGTGTTGGGTTTTTTTGTTGTTGTTGTGAAGAGATAGAAACCAAAGTCTTCCTGGGTGGTAGAAAACCCACCATTATGCCTTTTTAATTCACTCTAGCTAATTACACACTTTGGAGACGTCACAGTTTACAGTCACATTATGTAAACATGAAAAACTGCCCTGTAATTAGGTTAAAGCTGCATTTCCTCTACATCCAGCCTTTACCACAGGGGAACATGGTATGGATGGTGCTGCAGAACTTTCTTCTCCCATGAGCAAAGAACCACTGCATGAAGTGTTACCTCACATCCCTTTAATAGCTTGTGTTCTAATGGAAATAAAACATTTCATTACAGAGGCGACTCAATCCAAACATTGCATTTCTCCTATATGTTTTGCTCAAAACTGCAATCATGAAAGATCTAAGAGCGGTCTGCTTCTTTATTGAGTGGAGATGATATGTTATCATTTATTGTATTAGCTCTGGGAAACTATTTAATCCCAGCCACACATGTTTTATTAGTTATCTCTGCTTCGCTCTGTCTGCTTCATCTGCGTCTTCTTGCCTCTTCAGTGTGGGAATTGTTCTTGATGTCGATCCACATCTCCCCCTTTCCCATATTGTCCCTAGCTTCTTTACCTGGACACCATCCATGGCAGATTGTAATTGTATTACAGCAGCACATGTAGACACAAGCAGGATCATGGGAACACAACTACTCAGACAAACCAGATGAACTCAGATCTCAATGTGCAGTGGCTGAAAGCTTAACATTTACACCAAAGTGTTGTGTGTGTGCTTGAATATCAATATTCTATAAGCTACTGTTTCTTTCAAAATGTTCAAAGTTTAATACGTGTTGTGGCTAAAGAATCACCTGATAAACTCAGACTGCCGGTAGACTTATTGGTCCAGATCATCAGTTTAGCTCTTCAGCACACAGGTCCAGATCATCAGTGTTTGGTTCCTTATCAGTGCAGTGGTCCACCTTTCAGTATATTGGTTCAGATCAACAGTGTCAAGGTTGAGCTCTCTTTCATCTTGGTCATCATCATTATCTGAGTCCAGATCGTCAGTGTGTAGGTCCAGATTATCAGGGCTTGTGTCCTGTGTATGAGTGCAACTGTAGGTTCAACTTGTAGGCATACAGGTCTAAATCACCACCATGTCAATCCATAAACATCAGTGTCTGAGTTTAGTTCTTTGGTATCTGGGTCAAGCCAATTGGTAACTGGGTCCAGCTCATCAGTGTATGGCGTTAGAGAGTCATTAGTGTTTGGCTCCTTGTTATCAGTGCATGAGTTTAGCTGATAAGCATTTGAGTACAGATGAATGACAAAGATCTGTTCCTTAGCAGCGTGGTTATCAGCGTTATTGTTTGGTCCAGAGCATCAGTATTTAGGTCAAGATCATCAACAATTGAGTCTAGCTCAAAAGTGTCCAAGTTCGACTCCACGGCATCTAGGTCCAGGTTTAGCTCCTTAGCGTCTGTATTTAGATTAGCAGTAGAAAGTGTCAGGTTGGCTAGTGTGCAGGATAAACTCCATGACATCATTATCCAGGTCATTAGTGTTTGGGTCCAGCTCATGAGTGCCTGGTTCCAAGTCATTAATGTTCAGGATCAACTCTTCATCATACAAGTCTGGATCAACAGAGTCTAGATATCCAAGACCAGATTAACAATAAACAGGTTTAGATCATCAGTGTCAAGGTCCTGATTTTCAGATGGCAACCTTCTAACTTTTCCACCAACAGTACCAAGGTCTTGACTTCATTAAGAGAGTTTTGATCTTGCTTTTGACCTCACTACCTTTTTAAATGATCATATGACAATGAAGTCGTTAAAAGTATTTGCATTTCTTTTTCTGTTCTTACACAGTAAAATAAATAAAGTCTCCTCCTTAGGCTAATATCCAGTGGTTAGTTTGATAATTTTCTGGCTGTTACAGTCTGCAGCTTTAGTTTTCTGTTTCTTGGGAAGTCTCACAAGGCATATGAGCAAATAACGCCTGCGTGAATACTCCCCAGAGTTCCTACAGAAACAGATTTGTTGTCCTTTTTGTCCAGATTCTGAGTTCATCCCCAAATATTTCTTTGCAAGGACAAGTGGAAAAGTGGGGTTGTCAGAATTTCCAATACTCTAATCCTTTTTTTTTTATCCTTCACATGATACAATTGCCATATTTTTTTGTTTGATGAATCCAAAAGTACCTTAATAATGGGAGAGTGGGCGGACATTAGCTCAGCTGGTAGAGCGTCCGCCCATGTACGGGGACTTCCTAACCCCAGCAGCAGCAGTAGGTTCGAATCCCGGCCACAGCCCTTTGCTGCATGTCTTCCCCCCTCTCTTCACCCGCTTTCCTGTCATTCTCCAGCTGTCCTATCAATAAAGGCCACAAAAGCCCCAAAAAATAACTTAAAAAATAAATAAATAAATAAATAAATAATGGGAGAGTAAGGAATAGGGTCCTATGTTCTTTCTTAACATTCACAATTTAAGGTAGAAATGCAGTGTGCAGCTCAGAGGAGTCAGAAAGAGAGAAATAGAAAGGTATTTCTTGTGATAGTGTACCAGTGATGCAACTTATTCCACTGCCTTTCCTGAACTTTGAACTGAAAGATGAAGTTCACTCAAGAAGCCAGTGTTAAATCCCTGTTTCCTCTGTGTCAGGCTGACCCAACTTTGCATCATAAATACCTACCAGTTAATAGATTTTTCTCAAGCTGTTGGTGATTTCTGAGTCAGATGTTTTAAACTGTCAAGTCCGCAGTTTATCATCCAACACTCTTTTTCCCCTAATGATCATATCCCATTTCATAGCTATCACTGACACTCTACTGTTTTACTCCCTAAAGAGATAAAATTACCAATCTAACACAATTATCTGTCTCCCTGTTCAGCCAGATTTTCTCCCTGCTAACTCAAAGTGATTAAGTTACCCAAAAGGAAAACGCATTTGTATCAGTCGCTCTAACTCTGGAGGACTGAAGGCTAATTTTGTCCTGGGAAAATCTAACCACTTCCCCTGAAGTCTCCAAATATTTACGAAAAACCTTATCCCTGTTTTCTAATTTACCTCAGCAAAACCCTGGCTGAAGCTTGAAAAAGTCTTATTAGCCTAAATGCCACATTGGGGCATTCAGACTGAGGTCACGGGGACTATTTCTCCAGCAGCGGATGTACCGACTGCCAAGCAAACATTGGAGAGAGGAAGCTCTGTGTTTTCAAAGTCTGGATTAGAAGTGGGATATATTTATGTAAAACACATTTGCATTTTATGGTTGGATGTTTCTGGAACGCCATGCTAAGATGTCAAGTCTGGAGAAGCAGACTGTGAGCCACCACATAGAAAGACTTTACAATAGGACAGGGAGTGGAAAACTTTTCAGATTTTGTAAACAGTTGTAGAATAAAGAAGAGTGTGATTTTGTCGTGGTGCTGGTTGTTGTTCATGCCACGGCTTGCAACAAGATTTATTTTCTGCAATATAATCTTCTATTTCAGTTACTTTTGACACTGTGTCCCCAATCTGTGGTGGCCCTTAAGTGCAAACACGTTCACAAACAAAGCACAAAACAACAGAAAGAGGCAAATAAAAGGAAAAAACTAAGCACAACAATAAATAAAAGAATGTGGCATTAAAAGAAAAACACAACAGCAATGAAGACACAACAAAGAAGTATATACCTCAAAAACTAAAACCACAGCGAATTTCAAAACAACTTACAAACATCAAATTATGAAACGCAACAACAGCATTAAATTCAGAAAACAAAAGCACAACGAAATATTAAAAATAGCAAAGTGTAAAAACAAAACAACACTACAGATTAAAACAAACAACACTGAATACAAAAAAAGCAAATTATAAAAAAGCAAGAAGGAATCAAAACACAGGAAATTGCATGATACATGAGCAAATAAGAGTAAACAACTTCAAACACAAATGAAAAAATGAATCATGAAACACTTGAAAATATTGTTTACACAAAAACATAAACGCAATCAAAAATCATAACTTCAGACTAATAACTCAAAGCTATCAAAATACCGAACAACAAAAGGACGCACCAACAAATAAGAAAACACAACAACAATGAAAAACACAACAGAAAAGCAAACAACTTAACAGCTAGTACAAAATTTAAAAAACGTGTCAGTGTTGTGCAAGTGAAATGGGTGGACTATGTAAGCAAAAAATAGATAGATGTGAACATATATTATTTTATACTATAATTATTGGTTATCAAAATGAACTTCCTTTTTCAGTGTCAATCTATTTATGAAATAAACCAGAACAACAATGGCCCATCAGAATCGACCAGGTGCCATAAAGAACAATTTTGACCTACAGGATTGACTTTGAGTTACATATGTTGTAGGAAAAGTGCTATATAAATAAAGTTTGATTGATTGATGTCAGAAAGTTACCATACCATACCAGTGAAAACCTTTTTCTTTAATACTGCTGCTCAAAGTTGAGCCTGTTAACAAAAAAGGCCCCGAATTAAAAACCTATATTATAAGTTACAAGTAATATAATGGGAATATATGAATGAGCACACGTTACATTTTATATCATCACCATGAAATGTAGGCTACAGGTTTTTGGGTAAATTCTGTGGGTTTGGAAACTTTGGTAACCTTTGGCCATCAGTCAGTCAGTGTCAGTGCCTGTGACTAAATTGTTTAGACACACTGAAATCTTCCTTTTTTGTGTCTGTTTGGGACTAAATTAATTGCCTAACTAAAATAAGTAACAAGTTAAGTTAGTTGTCATGCAGTTTTGCGGCCTATCAGGCAGCCAAAGTGAAAGGGCTGATTTCTGAGGCTTTTTTTATGGCCAGATGTTGGAAATAAATTACTCTGGCTGTGGTTTCTTAAACCACATGGCCGGATTATTAGTTGTACTTTTATATCAAAATCTGTTGAAAGAATTAATTTGAATTTTCAAAAAGTTAGAAAATCGACTTTTGGAGCCAGGATTGTGTTTTGGCAGACTGTTGCCCCATTTGCTCTACACATGACTTTTCCGTAGTGCATTCAAATGAAGATGATAGCTGACAGCACCCCTCCTGCTACAAATTAAACCTGCAAGCTTTGAAATTCTCTGCACCTGCACATTCTGCAGTTTTTGTAGAAGCTAATTTAAGGCCCCCTGTTATTAGTGTGGTGCTGTGTGTGGTGTTTTTTTCCTCTGCTGTTACCAGGGTGCTGCTCACTCATTGCTGCAGAGGGTTGATCAACATTTGCTGAGTTTTAACTGGAGGTTATGAAATGAGGAGTAACTTGCAGTAGCTGGTCATTTTCAGCTTAGGATCCTCTACTAAAAACAATTATGCTGGAGCTACTTTTTTACATTGAGTAAGATAACAAGACAATGGAGGCATTTCAAAGCAAACAATCCCTGAAAGGCTGTGGACTAAAAAAGGAAAAATACAATTTCATCATTTGACATGTTGTAAGAGCAGACAGCGTGTCCAAGTCAAATCCAACAAAAACATTCTTGAACATCCTGCTCTTTCTTCTTTGTCTTTCTTACCCAATATTCCCTCTCATCTGTCTTCAACAAAAGTGTTCCCTGTATTTAATTATTCCAATAAAAAGAAGTGTAAGCACAGACCTCTTTTCACTGTACAAGTATTTATCTTTCCCTTAAGTATTTAAAAAGCACCACTAGCTCATTCATGTGGTTTGTCATGATAGCAATGTCGAGTTCTGAAAGGAATTTTTTCTTTACATAAAATTGCAGCAATGTTTTATTTTGGGGCAGTCTTGTATTGATGCATTTCTCCCACACACAAGGCCTTATCACACACGCTAAAGATTTTTCAAGTTCATGGTGGAGGATCTAAACATTTCTGTTATAGTGTTCATAAACCCGTCTAATGCTGCGTTCCATTAACCTTGGAACTGGGAAGAGGGAACTGGGAGTGACGTCATCTCCGACTTATCAGCGTTCCAGTTACAAAGTAAAAAAAAAACATGCCAATCTACCAGGCTATTGTTAGCCGTTGTTAGCATGCCCTACATTGCTGTTCAGATATCACATGAAGAATGTGATTATCACTGTCAGCATTTTTGTAAATATAAGTCTAACAATACTATATATACAGCTGATTTAGAGCGACACACACCAGTCAGAAGTGCTAATAAATGGATTACTACAGGAGCTTAACTGTTTACACTGGGGGCATCCATCTTTGATTGTCAACTTGGGGATGGCAAGGTAGGTAATTCTGACTTCGTTGGTGTTCCAGTTGCAGTTTCCTACTTGGAACTTCGGATTTCCGACTATAATTGGAACGCACCATAAGATCAATGCAGAAAGTAGTAGTAGTTGCCAGTAGTATAATGGCAAGTTTTTTAAGTGCAAGGGTGTGATAAAATCAATCAGAACCTGTCCAAAAGTTTGTGTCTTCATTAGGTATGGTAATCTGAAACCAATTCCGGTATGGTCAGTACATTCCCTGAGGAAATCAATATCATTTGTCTTTTTCCTGATCAGCTCCCTCATCAAATCCTTCCACTTTGCTCTACCTGCACTGCAAATTGAGGACATTATGCTCTCATCAACAGTGCTCAGTAAATGTAAATATAAGTCAAAGATTGTTGTTAGATAGGGGGCAGTAATGGTCAAAATTGTGCCTTTATTTGTGAGAAGCAGTTACTGCAGAATGTTTTGTGGAAGGAAACCAATCGACGACCTCTGTAGTTGTAAAAGGAGGCCCATACAAAGGTGCCAAAAGCAAATAAAAGCCTTGAGGTTGGCTGCATGAAGTTACATAATTGTGTTCTGGAAGTTCGTGTTTTTTCTTGCCTGAACACTTTAATCTTCCCCTCCTAGAATACCTGCGTTGTTCAGCCAATTACAATCCAACCTAAATCCACAGGGAGTTCCTCCCACCCTCTTGTTTAGGATAGCGTTAGCATTAATCACTGTCGTTCTCTTGTCTTTGCGGGGGATTTCGCCATGGCCACAATGGTGGCAAGTCCCATCATGTACCAGTCAAGACTCAGCTAACTAAAGTGGGGAGAATTTAGGTGGCTCCATCTGTAAATACAGTATATACAAAACCTGGTTCAGTTTGCATCTTTGGTCTAGAGCTTGGGGTGATTTTTTTATACTTCAAATATTCTTATTTTATTGAGCATTTCTGTTATTGAGATTAGGGACATTTTTGACAAGACTGTACGTTAGCCCGGATATGCTATTGGATGGCTTTAGTCCTCAGTATGACCTCTTAGTGTTTTTGGGTATGTTGGACTTAAGTTTGGTTGAGATGGCGTCCACATTATGGCAGCATCAATTGATCTGCTTTAACAAGACTCCAAAGTCTCCTATGATAATGAAACAATTACATTAAATGGCTAAATCCAACTCTTGCTATAGTTAGTGATGGAGACACCAACATTTTGTAGAGGCGTTTATCAGTGCAGCACTGTAATCACTATTAGCAGTGACATGTGTTTGCTGTTGTTGCCAACTATAACCTGTGTTGGCCAACTTTTCGCAATACCACAGGAATCAATTCGGAAGTCATTGAAGTATTGTATCTTTAAAAGGAATAATAATGGCAGTGGTATCAACAAAAACTGACCAACTCTCATCCCATCTTTTTGTATCCTCTGTGTTCGGTGACGCAGCCTTAACACCACTTCGGAAGAAGTAATGAGATTACTTAGCTGTTCTTATTAACTTAAAGATACTATCTTTGCAGCATTACTGTAACTCAAAGAATGCCGTACACCCCATCTGTTGATGACGCAACCTGGAAAGAGGAGATGTGACTTCTTGGCAGTATCTTCCAAAAATTCTTGTTCACTTCAAGTGAGGAATTTTCCCCCTTCTGCTCTATCCCATGCAGAGGATGATGGGTTAATTACAGACTGTCGAGGAAAACGAAAATAAGACTGGTTAAAATGTTTAAATCTGAAGTGTTCCAATCCCTCATTTCTCCCAACCTCTGAAGAATACTGACCTTTTGAACCTTTTATTGGTAACTAACCAGCCAGTGGGTTGTGCTGTGAACATATTCAAGACTTTAGATACATAATTTGGCTTGATACGACATTATCATATTATCAAATGTGTTTAAAATTAAGTCTCAAGTGTTCCGCCCTCTCTGATGTAATGGCCTTGTCGAAGGCAGAAATCAAACACAAAATCAATATCCAAAACCTGACCCCTCCAAAGTATATTCAATTAAGCTAATGATACAATATCATTTGTGTTAACATGAAGATGCAATAGGGGGAAAAAAGTATCATGTGATGATGACGAATGGAAAATACAAAATCTCAGTCTTCAACGACCTGGACATGACCACTAAGTTTACATGTTTGCATCAGAAGGATTGAATGCCGTGTGGTTTTCTTTATGATGGCGCATTGACCTTACTGTAGTTTATAGTTCAGACCTACTGCATCATATTACATATTTTTTGGTACTAGTATGAAGTCATTCTAGATGACTGTGACTTTGCCAAACCTGACTGAGCTGATTCTTCTTCCATTTGTTTTCTGGCAGGTGAAAATCAACTTAAGGTGCATTTCTGCCACCTACTGTGGTGGAGTGAGGGCCAGAACAAATACTTGTACAACACAAATAAAATACATTAAAGGAGACATATCATGCTGATGCATGATATAATACTTACATATAATATAATAAATTTGAAAACAAGACCTTACACCTCCTTAATTTTCAAAAAATGAGATATTGTATTTTTTCTGATATCCTAGAACGAGATTTGATGCCTCTGAAAATAGGTCATTGTGAGATGTCCGCGAGATTTAAATTGTCGTGACGGACACGAGGTACATTTCTTTTTTATTGAAGTAATCTGATAAAACACTTCCTCCTCTGTGATGTCCGTTAGCCACAAAACCGTCACCGAGGAACACATCCGTCCAGCAGCAGTATATAGATCCCTAGCTCACACTCACTCATTACCAGCTCTGGCCTGTAGGGGGACTCAATACACGGTCGCTGCTTTGAGCCTGCTGGAAAATACAGTAGAAGAAGAAGGACAGGCTGGCTCTACCCCCGATAGAACTGACCAATCAGAGCACAAAGGGCTGTGACGTTGCGAGGTAACTTTAGGTCAGCCTGGAAACCGTGCGTTTCAATGAGAGCTTGATAATGGCCTAAAATGAGTATTTTGAGAATGCTATTGTGGGGCAATGAAGGAACTAAATGACTTGTACTGAGGGCAGAAATGCTTTACAGGCATCCTAGTCTGGCATAGTGAAAAGGAGAAACAAGCATGATATGTCTCCTTTAAGTTTGTCTTAAAAAATCCATTTTCTTTTAAAGGTGTCAAAAGGGCTGTGTGACACTTCATTGCACCACATTGTTCCAGTACCCTGAGGTTAAAGCATAGATTAATAGAGTGTGAGTGATTTAAATCATGCTAATACTGCTGCCATGGAGTAATGCAGTTGTTTGCCATTTTGTCCTCTGTCCTCTGATGCTTTGCATTGTGGGAAACAGGACATGTCGTAGACTGGTCCAAGCATATTAGTGATTTTCTTTTACAGCTTCTTAACATGTTTTCCTTGATCTATCAGCAGCCATTTGAAGTAAATTTAATATGCAGCACTGCCAGCTTCTACCATAACAAGTACTTTCCATTATACCTTCACTTCATACAAACCAGTAAAACCTTCTGTTTTACCTCATTCCCCAAACCAAACCTCATAAACACTTCTCCTCTCTTTCACTTTACATTCCTTTTGACTAATCAAGACGGGAGTCATTCATTTTTGCTGACTTCTACAGAACTCAAATTAAAGACATAAATCAAAACAGCCAGGTGTTAACCATGTTTAAAGATTCGGATGTAACACTATGCATGTTATGGCCTGCCAACAACAGAGGCAATCTTTGTTTTCTGTCTTGTGTTTGTCTCACTGTTGAGGCACCAACTTATCAGCCAGGCTCAAGTTATCTAGACTGTCATAGGTACCAGAATTTTCCATAGATCTGAGCCCTGGACTGTTTGTGTCTCACGTCCCATGTCTCATCATATTTGGTTGGGGCATGTGTTTTGAAAGATAGGAGACAAAGTTTTATGAATATTTAGTAAGCATATCTGAAATATCACAAAAACCACAAAGTATCTTTTTGTAGACAAAAACATCTTCTTGCACTTGTCACATCAGCTACTTGTCTGTCATGAAATGAAGCAGGGCTAGCCTTGAATAGTTGACATATTATGTAGTCTACGGCTGTGAATATGATGTGTATGTGTTAACAAAGATAAAGAACAAGCATGGTCCCTTTTGGCTGTGGATACAATCTCAAAATTCAAGTTGAAAACATCCTTTGCAATTTAGTAATGCCAAATATAATTCTACAAGTGACATATTATTAATAAGTAGGGCTGAACCACCTGTTAGCTGCAAAAACATCCTTTTTCAGTGAAGATTGGAATCAGAAGATCATTCTTCAAATGTTTTATTAATGATACAGGTGTGACAGCAGAGCAGCTGATGATCTATCTGAGCAACCTGGAAGGCATCACCCCATTTTTGTGATAAGTCACAAAGAGACTGTTTTTCAATAAATTAGTAAATATAATGTAAATACTAATGGTATAATTGCCTGTTATTGTTTCCATAACAGTGATTTTTTAAATGACATTTGGGAGAAAATCTCTGTCAAAAATAAAATGTACTTGTTAATGGAGCTGTAAAACTTGCTAAAATTGGCTCTGTGTCCATGCCAACCTTGTTCAATGAAGCGTGAGGTATTTGTATTTGAATTAAAATTGGAAAATATGGTTTACTGTGTCCAGATACTGTGTAAATAATGACTTATAGAATGCATCTCACACCTTTGAACAATATGGCCCTCTGGCAGAAAGAGTAGAATTACTTTGTTTCCCCCCCCCCTCCCCCGTCATGTTCTCTGTATATCACAGAATACATATGTCTTTTCAAAAGAACTGTATCTCACTGATGATACTGATGTTCCAAATCTGTGTCTCAATTATGATTTGCTTGCCTTTTAATGGTTAAATAATACTAAACAGAGCATATTCTTGCAGTGCGGGTCTTGTTTACTCAGCTGTCAGATGCAAGAAAAGTCAATGAGTTGATTTGATATTAAATTTATCCAGCTGCTTCCTCAGTTTTCTATGAGGAGAACTTTAATTAAATCCACTTTTAGAGACGGTACACTAAAAGAAAGATGCCACCAAACTTTCCGTGCAAAATTTCTTTTGCAGCTTCATAAAACTGTTGATGTGAGTGTAGCACTTGCAGGTTTTTCATCTGTTTAACTGCGTGTTTCTGTAATTGGATCTTTTATGAAGCTTCAATCGTTTTCCTTAAATCTTCAATCTGCGATTTTAATAGGATGGCAGCACCATAAAACCTCCACCACTAATAGAGGCTGTGGTGTGTCGCAGTGCTGTGGTGGCAGGCCATTTATTTTTGTCACCAGCCATTTATAGCAGCTGTCACATAAAGTTGTGTGGTGTTACTTTTATATTGACCTTAGTTAACCTTGTCCTGTGGCAAAGATATTCATATTATCTGCTAGGTGCCACTGGTACTTAGTCTGCATAGTGTCTTGTATGTATATGTTACCATCAACCTGCCAGGGGGTCTGCAGATGGAAATTAACCTAAGGATATTATCTGGCATATTTACATTTGTAAAAATGTTCATTAATATGCACTGTTCCCTCTTTAAAATCAATCAATAAATAATAGATAATAATAAAACAGGGTATACACATCAGGATTTTAAATCTGAATATAATACCCCACACATGAAGATAAAAAATCAGACATCGAACAGTTTTGATCAAGCTGTGTGTGGTGTGCTCTGATAATCTCAACACAGCACACCACACACATTACGGTTCTGTCCAACGAATCTAGTCCTCCAAGTCAGAAATCTCATGTGCTCTTGTCTCTTGTCCTTGTCGTTTCGGATGTGGTACAACTTGATTGATGAATTATGTTGCGCTTTATGATCAGTGGACATCTATTCACTGTTTTACTTAATATTGGCTATCAGAAATAATTACTTAAATTAATTAATGGGGTTTAATTTACTTTAAACATCGAGGAACCAACCAAAAAGGGAAGTGATAGTCAATTTGTTAAGTCTGTCTCATTAAGTTTACTGACTATTAATTTGGAACCATGATTTATAATTAATTTAATAAAAATAACCAAAGTTACCTAATGAATAGTCAGTTAAAGTTAAAGGATTTGGGAGTTCTACAGAGAAGAGGTTGGCAAGATTCATTCTTATACAACATTAACAGACCAGCAACTGACTTTGTTTAAAATCATTTATTTACAAACAAACATGTAAACATACAATACTTAGCCTAACAAAATCCTATGTATAAGTGTGTGTGTGTATCTGTGAGTGTCTGTGTGTAATAGACAAGGGCAAGATGGCTGCCTCTAAAGGGTGTCTTAACGCCGCATGGTTCAAAGGCATTTGTAACCAGGACCACATGGGGAGTGGTGAAGGTTAGAAATGGGTCCCTTTGTGTTGGGCTGATGCCTCTACGTGAAATAGTCTTGTCAAACTATGCAGAAGTTAGCTACAGCTTAAAGCTCTAAGAACATATCCAATAAAGCAATGCCGTGATTGTAAAACTGAATAGTCCTGTGCTTAGCCGTGCTATGCTAAAGTCTGTAAGGCCCAGTTATATTACCAAGTCCATGGGAGGAAAAGGTGTCCTTTTAGGTTCTGCTCTGCAAAGTCCAGTGCTGCAGGTTTGATGGTTTCTCAGTGGGTCCCAGGCCGGATTGTCCCTCCAGCTCCTGCCTCTGAAGTCCACTGGTTCTCCTTTGTCCTTTGAGTTAGCAGCTTGATGCTAACTCTGCTGAGTTGTTTCTTGTCGTTTAGACTGGGAACTCCTGTTCCTTAAGCTGGCTCTTGTGTCGCCTATGGTGCTACAGTCTGCATTGAGCAGGACTGTGGAAAAAGTCTTGAGTTTTTTTCCTGAGAAAGAGCTGTGAGAGGGAGAGGACCTGTGTCCCCCTCACTCCATGGTTCAGTCAGGAAGAGACTGAGCTAAGAGAGAGGACCTGTGTCCTCTTCACTCCATGGTTTAGGAAAAAAGACTGAACTGCAAAGCAGAGCAGGGTCTTACTGTTCTTATCAGAGGGTTCACACCTACGTGTGAAACCTCGGGGTGAGATGATCAGCCAAACTTTGGTTCAGGCTTCTGCAGGGACATGTTCCTTTCAGAGCACATGGATCCCAACAGTTGTATTAGACATTCTTGGGCTTTCCACTGCCCCGCAAGCATGTCCTTCCTTTCTGAGGTCCACTGAACCTTGTGTTTCAGGTTGGCCATGCTTGTTTTATTTACACCTGCTTCCTTCATCCTCAGTTAGTTCGCTCCTTGATTGGCTAATTTACGTTCCACGTCATGATTCAAGGAGTTATGACTTGGAAGTCGTCGGCTTTCCCCACACACATGAAGTTTTTTGGTTGTAAATATTGAACAAGTATAATATTTACTATTGTTGGTCCCAATCTGTTTATGGGACAATTATCGGGACAAATTCACTCATAATACACCTCAGACCACAGCATAATCTTGAAGGATAATCTAACAAAACATAAAATAATCTGGCGTTTGCCGTCCTTGGTCGGAAAGGTGGAAAGTCAGGACAAAAACAGCCTGATGATCTTTGTGTGGACCACGCTGTAGGCATGCCTTCATCAGATCATTCTGCAGAATTGTGTTTACAACGAAGGAGCTAAAGACTCCCTAACCTTGAAATCTGAACTAGACTTCCAAAGTATATGGGTTAAAACCAGAGTGAACAGATGTGCTAAATTTGAAAAAAAAAAAAAAACGACCCTGAAAGCATTTTGAGTTATTAAGTGTAGGAAAGAGAGGACAGCCAAAAAGCAAACCCAAATTAAACAGTAAATCAAACTTTATGTGCTGTTTGATTAGGGGGGATTCTTCTCAGGGCGATCTGACTCAATGAAAGAAGTCTTTAAAACATCAGCTTAACACGATCTTATAATCTACATGTCATCCATCACTGCAGTGAGTGTGAGGCCACTTTATTTACGGCGTCTAACTCGCAAGAATAACTTAATACTGAACATTTTGTCAAACTGAAACCAAGTGAGTCATTTGATTGATCACATTCTGGAAGCACGTCTGCATGCAGCCAAACTGGAGCACCGTCCACGGAAACCATAAAATATCACTGCCAGAAATCCTCCCCAAGATTCTGAGGTCCTCTTTTCTGTTGGTGTCCAAACATTAAGCAAAACATCATCCTGTAACCCACATCCTTCATCGCTGTCCTGACTCCTTTTTCCTTCATTCAGAGTTTCCAGAGTCATACCAGGCCCTGTTGTTTTTATTCAGCCTTTTAATCAGTCTCATCCTCAGCCAGCTTTTACATCATCCATCTTCTTTTTTTTTTAAGATCATGTTCAGATTAAGCCTCACCATTGAGCATTTTCTCTTCTGAGGTCTGTGTAATGTCTGGACACTCACGTCTGGACTTTCATACATGTACTTTTGACAGTTTAAGAAAGGCTCTAATAAATAAAGTTCTGAATTTTTGGCCTTTCCTATCATTTATAACTTTTGTTCCGTTCAGATAAGTTCAAGACATTTGGGCCCTGACATTCCTCCATATATCAGCTTTAGAAGTATTCAAACATCAAATTCCTGACATTTTCAGTTTTTTTTCTGTCAAATATTAAAACATAATTATTACCTTTCTGACATTTCCTTGACCAGAACTTTTTAAATTATCTTTCCAACCTGAACTTTAAGTAAACAGTAATAAAAAGTGAACTAAATTTATATTTCCAGAACTTTTCCTTGAAAAACAAAGACTGTCTTTTTCAAGGCAGTGTCCTGACATGTTCCCCACATTTTTTTTCTTTTGACATTTACTTCTAGCAGTCATTAAGTAGGTGACAGGTGTTAAAGGGATAGTTCAGGAAAAATGTGGCGCTATGTGCAACAATGTATAGCATCAGCGACTGTCCTGAGATTTCTGAATGGAGAAAAAACAGAGCTCTGACACAGGCACACATTCAGGCTCATGCCTTGCATTCCCTTTTCAAAATACCTGAACTATCCCCTATTAGTCCTAGTACTTCCTTGGGATTCAGTCTTTTGTGGCCCCAAGCTCTTGTGTACACCCTTCTCTGAGTTTCTTCCTCCACAATGTGCCTTTGTGATATTAAATATGGGGGACTAGACTTTGAAATCTTTGTTACACTGTAATCAGATCAGAACTCAAACTTCAGTTGCTTGAAGTAAACATCCCCTCATTGGTGTAGTGTGTCCTCTACCTAAATTCAGTAAGGATTTCATGAAAGACTTCTCTAATTTCCTTGCTGCTGTGATATTGAAAAATGACTTTTTTTATTATTGGGGATTTTATATTCATGTAAGTCGTGAATCAAACCCTCAAATCTCCTAGAAACTTTCAGTCTCACTTGGTCAGTCACTCGTCCGACACATGGAAAAGGTCACACACTTGACATTGTACTGTTGCATTATGTGTGTATAGAATGAACTCTTAAGCTGTCTCCCAGGTTTCTTTTGAATTCAAACATCCCCTGCTGCTCTCCCTCAGTGCAGACTGTGGCTCTGGGACAAATGAACTTGCGACAGTCTTTTATTCCATTTGTACTGATATTTTGGACACTGTTCCCCCACTGAGAACTAAACTTACCAAACCTTAGTCTGAGCCCTGGCTAAATAGAAACACTCAAACACTTAGGGGAACATGTCGACAAGCAGACAGAAAGTGGAAAAAAGATCAATTTCAAACATATGTTGTAGGGGTGTAACGGTACACAAAAGTCACGGTTCGGTACATACCTCGGTATGGGGGTCACGGTTCGGTACGTTTTACGGTACAGTGGGGGAAAAGTAACAAAAGGTCACAAATGTACCAGAATATCTTTTTTTTATTAACTATGAGCATACCACAGCTTACTGCAAAGCTTCCTACCATCTCCTGCTATAAAAGTAAAAAAATAAATAGAATAAAACATAAAAGAAACGTTTTAGGAGGGCTCTTTTAACATATATTCGTGTTCATACAGAGGAAAAGTAAAATAAAATCATACAATAGTGCTTTACTGAGGTAGTCAAGTATAAACTGGTAATATTAGTTTCCTTTGTTAATAGTTACCAAACACTTTCATTGTTGTATTGCACAGTTGGAGAGATCCTAATTGCCTTTCTTTTTCTTGCCCTGTCAGTGTTATTACCATGGATTTTTTTACAGTCTATGGTTATTACTCAGAGTCTGGTTAAATGCAGCGGGATACGCTGTTGCACTATAGACGTTTTTCCTCACAACAGTGACGGACATGTCGGGATGATGTTGCCTCCTGTATGTAATGTGTGTCAGCATGTTAGATGCATTACCCATGACGTCGTCACCTCCATGAACATCGCCCGACAGACGGTCGTTGTCCAGTCCACCACTCTTTTGCCATCGTTGCTGTATTGCACTGGGAATCCAAACTTTTCCCACACAGCAGATTTATACGAGGCTGGCGGTCTTCCAACTCCACACACTGTATCTCTCATCCATCATTTAAGTTTGTACTTTCTTCTTCGTTTTTTTACCTGCTTCTTCTTCCTCTTCTTCTGTGGTAATGGCGGTGTCTGCCAGCTTTGAGGCTCATTACCGCCACCAAAGATTGGAGTCAGGACTCGCCTTTTTTTCTTTTCTTTTTTTGTTTTACTTTCTCGTGTATTCGTCGTGAGATTGTGTGTACCGTCCCGTGACCCCCGTAACGTGACGGTACGGGACGAATACAAATACCGTTACACTCCTAATATGTTGACATTTTGAGGGATAGTTTGTCTGTTTACCAGACAGGTGTTAAAATAGCTAGATCTCAGTGCCTCTCTGTCATGATCTCTTCCAACAGCTATAGCCTCAGGTCCTTTTTTAGAGTTCTTGACTGTCGTACTAATCCATGCAACTTCACTGGTGTCGTGACAACAGCTAAACTCTGTGAACATTTTGAATATAAATTTCCACAACAACAAAATTCTTCTCTTAGGGCTCTTCATGTGCCCCAGACCCTTCTGTTCCCACCACATGTGCTGCTCTCTTTGAACAGTTTGAGACTCCCTCTCTCTCTCTCTCTCTCTCTCTCTCTCTCTCTCTCTCTCTCTCTCTCTCTCTCTCTCTCTCTCTCTCTCTCTCTCTCTCTCTCTCTCTCTCTCTCTCCCAGTTAAAGCTATGGTCTGGGGTGCTGGTTTGGCGTAGTGGTTAGCACCCCATGTACATGCTTCTGCCGGTCCATGTTCGAATCCCGCCTGTGACCAGTTTGCAGAGTGTCTTCCCCTGCTCTCTCTCCCCCTTTCACAAGCCTATCCACTGTCTCTCTCCTATCAATAAAGGCACAAAATGCCCAAAAATATACATTTAAAAAAAAAAAAAAAAAAAAAAAACCTATGGTCTACGATTTGGAAGCTTGGTACATCTTAATTACACCGTTTATAAGGCCATTATGGTCCTATGGTCCGATCTACACAATATAAAGACCAAAAAGAATGAAAAAAATCCAATCAGTATATCTGCTGCAAAGCGGCATAATAGTTGACCAATCCGAACCGCCGTGAGTCCATCCAATCCCCTGTCTCCCCTGCTCCGCACAGTCTCGCCCATGGTCCCGCCTCCCCCCCCACTACCTCGCTCATGTACCGGTGATCAGCTAGCAGCACAGCTACTGAAGCATCATGGAGCCGGGAGGCTGCTTCTGTTACCCTCCACATCGAAGAGAAGGAAACGTAAAAGTTTCGAGGAAAAGGCTGAAGTAAGGAGGAAATATGAGCAATACAGGTCCCAACGGAGACTTAACATTGGAGAACCGTACGGTGGAAAAAGCTGCAGAACGATCTGGGATTGTTGAACACTGCGCCAGCCGCCGGCTACCGAACGGCTGGCTGCAGCACGGGCCCCGGCTGGCAAACGGCCGCAGCACCGGCCGCCGGCTGACCTTCAGCACCGGCCGCCGGCTGACCTTCAGCACCGGCCGTTCCGCCCCTGGTTGAACAGGTAATAGCTTTGTTTACTACAGTGGGAGATGTCTGCTGAATAACTCTGGTTAGTCTGTGCCTGTACTGGCTAATGACTGAACATTGTTGGTCGGAGCGGGTAGGCTCTGTCAATAGATTTTAGCATAAGTTAGCCACTCATCGTTAGCATTGTAAACTGAGCTGGTGAGGACACGCCGAGAAAGATAAATCCTCGCCCACAATTGGCTCTGCTCTGGCGACGCCAGACCCGCTTCGCTGCCAGTCCAATTCAAATGGCTACAGCTGTGTGTTACAAGGGGGATGACTGTCGTGTTTGTTATTTTCAGTTGAGCTGAGTTGTTTTTCTTTGTTGTTGCTGCTATTTTCTGCCAGCTGTCCTGTTGCTCTATCAGAGGGGGCGTGTTGTTAGGAGGCAACACGAGCTGGGGGGCGGGATCTTGGAACACGGAGGGGAGGAGTGAGTGAAGGGGGGGCAGGCTGCATTTTTCAAATCTGTCTCAACAGCCAAACTGGTTTTCAGATCGTAGACCCTAGCTTTAAAGGACGTTATACTTAATTGTGGTGTACAATTTTTTCTCAGGACAGTATCCCCTCTCAGCTGTTAAATGACATTCTAGATGGAACTTTACCAAGTATTTGTAGTTTCTCATAATCCTTCTCTTCATTGTGGATACGTACCAACTCCTTTTAATCATACAGTAGTTCATCCCCTTATTAACCCTTTCATGCATGGTGTCCACGACTGCGGACCGATATTTGGGATACATTTTATACCCTTTAGGTTAAAATACCAAGTCCAACTATTAGGTGGGAAATTCCCAAACCTCTGTCCGGAGTTTTGTAAAAAATATTTTTATTGCACATTTTATCATATTATATAGAGATATTGCATTATAAATTCAAAAAAGGTGATGAACAGCAAATTGGGTACTACGCCTGTATTCAGATTTCATATAATTGTGTATTTTTTAATTTTAATATTTTTTTTACTCGTCGATGGTTTGATTAAACAACAACAACACGTGTACTTAAGACACTTCTACATTTATTTACTTTTAGTTCCTCTAAGTTACAGTTCATACCATTAATGCATGGTCCACTGTATTGAACAGATGGATAATTCCCTTAAAATGTAACACTGAAAAAGTGACAATGATTTTTAACTTGTTTGAAAATAAAACCAAACATTTTTTAAAGTATTCATTTGGATTTGATAATTCATGCATGAAAGGGTTAAAGACACATTTTTGGACCCCTCTGCCCTGTCAAATTGCAGACCCATTTCTAAGGCAACATTGTTGTCAAATGTATTGTCAAAAATTGTGCTTTCTCAATTGCAGGGCTTCCTTGAAGATGAAGAGAATCCATGACAGCATTTGGACAAACATGTCCAGACTTGTTCTTTTACACATGACATGATGAATATTTCCAGAAAAGCATGAGAAACAATTTTGAGAGACAAATCCTAGACAAGCTGTAGAGTCAAGTCAAATTGCAGACAAATCCCAAGAACTAATTCCACACAGTGCCTTCAGAGGATTTCCAGAAAAGTTTAAGAAACATTTTCCAGAGACGGTTTTCATTCAAGTTACAGTCATGATGGTTCTGAAATTCTCCTGGACTTTGCCTTTGACTTTGCCCAGCTTTTGTTAAAGGAGGGATCTGGAAAAAGCAGGATAGTATTTGTGAACAGCTGTCATTTTTTTGGGAGAGGAAGTATCTTAAATTTGGAAACATTTACACTGCTTTTTTTTCTAACACAAAGCTATAAAAATAGTCAGAGGGTAAATAAGTTCTGCAGTGGTGCCATTATATTTCCAGGGGTTTGGAGTGCGTAAGTAATTGCATTGACTTATATATTTGTATTTTTACCCAAAGACAATGAGCTAAATCCCAAAACTTTCAGGATGTACGTACAGGTGTGGATGGGCCTATTGGGTCCATAAGCAGCACAGTTTTTGCTGTTGTTGCAGTTTGTGCTTCTTCTTTTTCAGTGTCCTCGTGTCCTCGATTCCCCTCTTGTTCTCCCTCCTTAGGTTGGAAATTTATCAAACAAGTCCCCTGCTGAAGCCTCTGAGAGGTTCTCCAGGTTGTTTAGCTGCAGACTGCAGTTTTTCAGCCACACAGGGACTCCAGTCTAACAGGAGCTTCTCTTGCTTACGCTCAGTGAAGCATTTTTACCAAGAAGTTGTCCTCCAGATGTGACTTCCCCCTGCTGCAGATGACTTCAGTCCAAAGCTGCAGCTCCTCTTCAGATTCAAATTGATCTTCCTTGGTGGGCCTGTCTTTTGATTCTCATCTTAGTGTCATCATCTCCAACACCTAAAAGAGGATTTAAAGTTTGTTTTCTTCCTTTTGCTGTAGTTGTTAAATCCCCTATGAGCTTCAACAAATGCAATTTAATCTGTTTCTTTTGTTTGAAAGACTGCAGGAAAATTTCATCCCCCTTTTTTAAACCCTGTCTCCACATCCTCCAGACATAAATACTGCAGAATTCAGTAAACATAGTCATGATTGGACCCATGCCTGCTGACATATGGAGAAACACACACAAACTGATGACAGCAGTTCCAGTGATGGATGTTGGTCTTGAAATAATTGTGACATGAAGTAAACAAACCTCTCTCAAAGCATCCTCTTTGTGCTACTTTTAATTCTGGTTCCAAATCTTTATGATTTATGTACAGTGCGTGCTTTATGTGCATGTATGTGTTTAGGATAGAAAAGCAATGATTTATCACGAAGGGTAAGATCTCTTTGGAACATCTGCTTCCCAGCACTGACAAGCTGCAATGAGAGAGTGACGTATCTATGTGTGGGTGTGGGAATTTGTATGTGTTTTATCTTGTTTGTACTCTTACATACTTTAGACAGATATGTTTCTACAGTTTTAATTATACTAAATTGTCCCTTAAAGTTACTCTATGGTTGATTTTGCATGCCATCAAAAAGGTGCAAAATTAGTTTTGACATTGCTTTGATTTATGCATTTGCACACACATCATCTAAGGCATTATGTCTTAAAGATGTTTGTGTATTATTTCATCCATCTGTCCATCGATATGTATGTAAGGCCTGGAGGTCAAATATTGGGAACTCTACGTCCCTTTTCACACTGCAGATGTACTATGCTGATGTTATATCATTGCACACTAAAGGCCCAAACAGAGTCAGGTGGAATATGACTCCGCGAAGGTCCGCGCAGACTTAAAATGGACGGCGGCAAGGCGTGTGTGCAAAGCTCAAAATTTACAAATGCGCAGACTCCGCGTACAGTTGTCCTAGAAAACACTGCTTGGCTTGTATTTTAACAATGACCTGCACTAAATGTGACACCCCGTCGCGACAGCCATCTTCTGTGCAGTTGACAGGTGAGCGGTGACTCCCAGAGTGCAGAAGGAAGGGGGCCGCATGCCAAACTAGATCTTTAACTTTTCACTTGACATTTGGAGGTATTGAAAATGTTTTTCATAATCAGTGTCATGCATGTCATTCTTGGCATATCCCCATCTACCATCTCTTGCAACATTTAATGGCATATACCTCTGTCCCCTAATTTTAGTGCTTTGCAAAGTCAGCAGGCAGAGCAGCTCTTCTCCCTTCTCTCAGTGTAGGGCACCATGGCAAAAAAATGTAACAGTTCCCAAGGATTGTGGGAAATACAGGGTTTCATTGTAATTTCAAATGCCTGCTGACATTACGCGCCCTTAGGGATTACTGTTAGTCCTGTCATGGCATTAAATTGGCATCATTTGTCATAATTCACAGAACTTATGGCAGTTTTGGAAACCAAAACTGCACTCCCCCAGTGCACGGGATGTGCACACGACCAAAGCACGTTTTATCAGGATTATGACAATCGTGCACAATCGCCATGAGAAACAGGAATGTGTGACCCAGGCTTTAGGAGCAGATTTATCAGATCTTGACTGCATTTCTTTATTGAATGAATAACAAATGACACCAAAAGCATTTCTCCATAGAAATGATGTACTTGCTTGTTTTGCGACATGTTTTGATGAATTTGCTCATCACAGTGGCTAACGTTCTGTATTTTAAACCATGGCAGTAGCACCCTAGCCTCGCAGAGCAGACAGACCTGCCTGATTCTGAAATCCTGCAGCTCTGTCTTGCAAGCCTCCGTTGTCCAATGAATTCACACGGCTTATTTCTTAACGGCCCAATCAGGGAAGAGAGGCGGGAGCTGTAGAACGCAGATATGACGACAACAGGAAGTTGAAAACCGGAAGATGAGAACAGACATGCTGATTAGCCTATTGTCCTCATAGATACTTCGTAAAACTTGGTGAAATCTGCCCTCCTCAGAAGTTTACTTGTAGGGATTGTCTTTGACGAGGTTCATGTCACATATAAGTGTTAAATGAATCATCTGTGTGGTTAGTAACGCTGTTATTTCTAATGCTGCGTTCACACCACAAGCAACGCAGCTACCAAAATTGCGTCGCCCACTGATGTATCGTCGCACGTCCATAAATACCTCATTTTGGTCACCGTTGCCGTCAGCCGTCGCTTGGTGGCGTCACGTCCGCTCGAGTTTCTCCGCGATCATATCATATATCATATAATAGGATGTATAAGCGGACATTATTCCAGCTGTATCATTTTCATTCACTTATCAACCACAAAACACTGCAGCTGATGCCCTGCAGCAGCATTAACTGTGAGTTTCCCGCGGTCCGTCAAGGCGGAACTAATGTCCTCACTAACT
This sequence comes from Scarus forsteni, assembly GCA_036419115.1. NCBI lineage: Eukaryota > Metazoa > Chordata > Actinopteri > Labriformes > Labridae > Scarus > Scarus forsteni. The sequence goes on along the minus strand of JAZDUH010000341.1, from coordinate 28,945,465 downwards.
AGTGTTTCCCACATGAACATAAATTGTTCCTCTGTAGTCCGGATGAAAAACTGTCTGTCACGGGCACCGCCACACACGCACACACCGCTGATTGGCTGTTGCTGCACAGCCACGCACAACATCGTCGGAAAATATCAACTTTTTTTACTTTGATGTTGCGCGACAAGCTATGTGGTAGTGTGAAAAGCAGCTGTCGCATCGCGGGAGGGTTAGCCCCGCCCTATCACGGCTGTACATTGACTTTGCATGGAGAGTGATCGCCGAGGTAGTACAAGTAGCATGCGGTGTGAACACAGCATAACGCTGTTACTCCCAACACTGGTCAAAGTCACTGAGCCTTATGTTAACTCAGTACTTGTAAAAGCATTTTTTGTTTACAATATCAAAAACTAGCACTGGAGAGATTTTCTCCAAACTTGGCACAGATGTCCAGTGTGACAGGTTGGACGTACTGATAAGACTAATAAGGTCATAAATCATGGCCCTGTTGCCTCTCAGTTGCAATTGGCCTGTGAATATATTAAATTCTACTAAGTATTTTATTTTTGGGGGTAATTTGGGTTATGGCCTTTCCTGATGATGGAGAGACGGTGGATTGAAGGGGATGAGGGAGTCGGGCAAAGCATTCAGCAAATGACCGAGGCAGGAAGTAAACCCAGATCAGAGCCTTCATGTGTGGTTACATGCATGGCTCTGCTAAACCAGCAAACCCAAGAATTCTAGGAGGGATTTTCATTAAACTTGTCAAGATATCATTTTCATCTTCAGAATCATCTGATTAGATTTTAGAGGCCAGGGTCAAAAAATGCTTCGGGGGAATTTATTCAAGCTTTGCATAAATCTCCACCATGACATGAGATAAACTGTTTAGATTTTGGGGCTTGAAGGTTAAAATGTTTCGATCACAGACCCTCTGTGTCCAGAATACTCTGGCATACTCCTTAAACTTTAAACAGATGTGTAATCTGACTCATAGATGAGCTGGTTATATTTTTTAGGTCTAGGTTAAGCAGACAAGACCACCACCGACAAGAATGATTGTTTCTTTACAACAATTTTTCAGATCCTGTCACTGCTGTGGCTGGAGGTGACTGACAGAATGAATTACAGCAAACTGAGGAGGAGTGTGTTTACTCTGTGGATCAAACATTCACTCAGTTATGAGCTTGACAGCTAAAAGACAGCAGGGTGGGAAAGTCTTAAACATGCACACCTCACTGGAGCAAATAAGTGTGGCTTATGGTATATTATTATACCTTATTTATGTGCAAATTATATATAAGAACCTGTCAGAAGCCTTAATTATGCTTTGAGATGCAACACTCAGCAGGCTTTACTAAACCTTCAGACACACTTTGTTGGTTGTTCTTTTTCACAAGGTGATAGAAAGTGTCTCATAGCTGACTCCCAGAAAACAAAAACAGGCATGCTTGGAAGTCCTTTGCATGCTGATTTGTAAAGTTATTACAAGCTCAAACACAGACTTCCATCCTACACAGCCGAAACAGGGTCGAAGGTCAACACCAGAGCCTGTAGCTGACCCCACAGCTGCATATTTTTTTCATGAACTCATTATTTTTGCCTTTTTTTTTTCTCGCAGTCAGTCGGCTACTGGCCACGTGTTCAGTGTTGACTGCTTGAACCTAGCAGCTACATGGAGGCTTTTTCGAGTGACTTTCCATTTCCATGTGTCCTTTACACTTTGTCCAGTCCTGTGGAAGGGCTCTGAGCCCCATTAGGTTTTGCATCACTTATTTTACTGTGGTGTGGTTTAAGACCTCACTAAACTGGCCATTTCATGGAGGAGACTGGAGGATTTGGAAATGCATTTAGCTGTGAGGACTGGGTCACTGTGGGGGGTCGGATTAGGGGTCTAAATGTTACTTTACTGAGACTCAGACCGGACAAGGGACACAGACATAATATCATTGTTGTTTTTGGACTCCAAGTCCAACTTAATGATGCCCCTGAAGTACAAATACTGTAATGAAAAGATAGAAGTATCATTAAATAAAGTTCAAAAAGGAAACATGACAACAAATCCACATTGAGAAAACGTGATGTCTAATTAGAGAAAAAAGAGTGCTAAGAAAAATACAACAACAAATAAAATAATGCAACAACTCCAAAAGACCTGAAGAAAACATATTAATAAAGCAAGAGAAAACACTCTAGATAAATTGAAGTAATTGACAAATACAAAATCCCAACTCTTCTGAGAACACAAAAACACATTCAATGCATAACAGCAAACAATACAACTACAAAATTAAAGGTCACAAAAGAACAACAAATAAAAAAAGCACAATATGTGAAAGTGCAAAATGGATCATAACAAATCAGAAGACTTTGTTACAGACCAAAAAATAAAACCAAATAAAACATAACTAAACAAAAAAAACCACAAAACTGTTTCAATAACCTGATAGCAAATGAAAATGCACAATAAATATGATGAACAGAAAACAGGAAGCCAACTCCCCAAAACAGTATATCTCGAAACCGAAAAACACAAGTAAAATCTTAGCATATGTCCACAACAATTTAAAAACACAATGAAAGGAAAAACACAAATTAAAATACAATTATGGCACGCCAACAACAATTAGTAGAAAAAGACTTATATGAAGAATATAAAACATCAAATAAGAAAGAAGAGAAAAAACATTTGTAAAACAAATCAAAAGAAGCATGACAACAAGCCAAAACACAACAGAAAAAGAAGTATGAAAAACGTAGAGCTAAATGTTTGTTGTCCTTTACGGTATATTGTTGTGTCTTTGATCTGTTGTTGTTTGCCGTGTTGTTTTCTATTTTATTCATGTTTTTTATGTTTGTTTTAGTGTTGTTGAGTTTTCTTATTTGTTTTTGTTTTTTATGTTTTAATGGACCAATACTAATACATTTTGTTGTGTTTCTGATTTTGGGTATACATTTGTGCTTTTATACATTTGCTGTTGTGGAATTAGCAGTTGAGTTTTTGTTCTTTTCTTTCATTTGCTGCTGGTGTTATTTTTTTTCTTACCGTGTTTTGCACTTCAAGGCCTCCTTACCGTTTCTCCATGTTTTGTATAACGGAGCTGTCTTTACGAGTATCAGATCAGTTTTTTATACATCTGAGGTCCTCAGAAGAGCCAAAACACAAGAGAAAATTCCTCTTCCTCCCTCTGTCTGAGCTCTCTGCACTATAATTTTGGTTTTGGGGTCGTAGGCTACTCCCTGAGGACAAAACAGGAGAAAAACACTGTACTCCAGAGGAGCAGTTTTAGCCTATTTCTAACCACAGAAAGGGAGAAAAAGCACAGCAAAGAAGATGTGGATTTAGCGTATCGTGCAATAGGGGTAAAAAAAGTGGGCGTTCTTCAGGATGGTACCAAAATCGGTAGAAAATTATAGTCTGCCTTTGTGGTTTGAGTAAAAGAGAAAATGAAAACAAAGAGAAGTAGTCATTTGAAGGGTTTGAGGATGTGTGCAAGAGTTGAAATCTCAGCTATAAAAGGAACTGATCGAATACAGTTGTTTGCAAAGTGTTGCGCTGTTAGATTAAAAAATAGTGAGTGCATTTGTTTTGTTCAGTACTTTAACTTCTTTTTTTTTGCATTTGCTGAAGATCTCATGACCTGCGTGTTAATTATTCAGTCTGATGTGTAAGGCATTTGATTACAAGTGAGCAAGTGAAAAGATTCAGTAAACTTAGCAAAGCACTTCTAGAAGTCAAATAAAAAAGGGACATTTGTTGTTATCTGGTGGCAAATACTATAAAGGCAGCTGATGCTCCGAAGGTGCCATGACCTAAACAGGGTGTATTTGTTCAAAACTAGATGCACAAACTACTGCCAAGGCATTTCTCTTACTGTTAAGAAAAGTAACTCTTGGAAATGTGGAAAGCTGCCCTATTATTGTGACAAATCCTTTTAAAAAGAAGTCCCCAAAATGTACCAAAACCACTTCACGCTTGTGGCATGACCAACACTCCCTGCTAAAAGCCATCAAAGTCCATTGAGACCTTTTAGAGTTATTAGAGAAAATATGGAAAACTGCCATTCTCACGATGTTAAAATATCCTTTACACATTCCTGGAACTGTATCCATATTTGGATCACCATTAAAATCTAATCACTTCTTTCATGTGCCATGACATTCCATGAAAATGTCAGAGACAAACAAACAGACAAACTGTCAAAACATACAACTCTTTGGTGCTGTAGAGGTAGAAGAAAAATGGCCTCTGTTATTTTTCTCAAACGGCAATCATCATAAAACCACATAGAATTCCCAAGAACCCTATCTGACCTCAGCTTCAATTTTGTTGGGCCCTAAGGGGAATTTACTTTGCAGTCAGGAGAATAACAACAAACAGTTACACAAACTCAGTTACAAATACCAATGCAACACACACTCACAACAATACATTCAAGGACAATTTATACCATTCATTTCCTGAAAAATCCATCCGCAGCAACAAAGGAAATAAAATGCTTCTTACGATTTTTTTTTTCCTTTGTTGTTGTATCATAACATATTCATCCAGGTGGATTTGTGGATCCGACCGGAAGAAGTTTTAGTCTCCAAGCTAAAGACAGGAGTTCAAACCAACTGTGGCTCTGTAAGATATCTTTAGCCTGAGATGTTACTCTTTTGTAAAAGATAACAAGTCAGGTCATTTCAAGCCAGTGATTTTACTGGCAGCTTTAACAATGTGTTCCAGCTTCTTCTTGTCTCCTAATAAAAGTATAGGTGATGAAAGAAAAAACGAGGACATATTCAACAAAGGAATTATGAAAAGTTTGATCTGCTGCAGAGTGTTCATGTATTGGTGTTCCTAAAAGCTCTCTATTGTGATTTAATTAAGGTCAGTGCTTGCAGAGAGGAGCAGGGTCAGCTTTGACTTCACTCATTATAGCAGCGATCATCAGCTGGTGATGAGGGAGCAATATCTATACCCACAGAGTATTATCAAAGTCTGTAAAGGGAGGGAGAAACTTTGTTGTGATTTTATCGGTTTATCTTTGTCATTTTCCCACAAGTACTTTCAAAATCCTCAAAACTGTTGCAACGTAAAAAAGTTAATCAGGAATGGCATCATGTTTGATCAGATTTAATCCATGTGTCAGTCTTTATCAGCCAGTGTTCAGCTTTGTATTGGTTCATGTCTTGTATGCTGCTTGAGATCGTTGCTGCTTTGGACTTTCAAAGCTTCAATTATTTCAATTACAAATATCCAGCCTTTCCATTATAGCTGCAGTTCCTAATATTAACTTCAGAGAGATCACCAAACTTTGTTATATGGTAGTTCCTGTAAACAGCACACACATATTAATATGACCTTGAGAGTTATGGATGACCTGCTGCTACTTCACTTTATCCTGCATCAAATGACTCATTTAACATATATTTCTTGATTATTTGTAGACCAGTTAAACCAAGTTAATGGCAGTACAGCCTGGTGCTGCTATATAAATCAACACCGTTCCTCTCCAGTTTTAGATATATATATATATATATATATGTTAATGTTAATGTTGAGATAACACTTGTTACAAATTGGCGCTAGTTAAATAAAGATGGATTGATTGATTCACCGAACAAGGAGTTTTACAGTTGAACCCAGTGATGGAAAACCTGACAGCTGTAGAAAGCAGTAAGCAAGAAATCTCTATTGGCCTCATATGGCTGGCAGCTGTATGGGTGATAGGGACTGATCTCACTTGAAGGGCTAAAATACATTCAAATTATATACTAATCTGATAAACCAGAGTAAGACCCAAGACACTGGAGACAATGAAAGACTGAATCGACCATGTTTTCTTTGTTTGACACTTCTCTAGGATGCTGGTTTTTGAGGCTCCTTCTCAACCTGGATATGCAATATCCGAGAGCTGACTGGCTGAGGGAGACGCCAACCTGGTCACAGCATGAACAGAGCTTTTGTTGTGGTAAGTCATCCACACTCAACCTTAACTGAAAGTGGAGTTTGGCAATCATTCTGGGAGCCTTAGGTAGTGCTGGTATAGAGAAGAGCACCGAGTTCTGGGCTCACTGCACCCAGGGTCAGGCTGTAGCTGAGGAGAATGAACCAGCATAATATAAGCACATCCATAGTATTTCCATTTATGGCCTCAGGAGACAGAAATTTAATAAAAATACAAAAATGTGGTTAAACCAAAAAAGTTTGGGACTAACTGGAGGATCATATTGAAACATCAGGCAACATTTCTTCAGGGTTTTGTAGGCACCAAAACAGAGCTAGAGGAATATACCACAAATCATTTTTGTAGCTGCTTTTTATCTGTTTTTGCTTTTTTACATTATGCTGACATTTCCAAACTCATCATGACCAATTTCAAGAGCACAAAGCCTCCACTTTGTTCTTTAGTAAATAATACTTTTGATGTATGAAAGTGGACATACCTGCAGATACCAAAACTGTTCTGATAATATTGTGCATCCTCATTGGAAAGTTACTAAACATGTCAGTACAGTACCTACTTGGAAAGCCAGGATATTTCATGCCTTTCTTTTCTTAAAAATCTGAAGTGTACTTAGTGGAAAACTTCATGACGTACTGTTTAGTTTACTTTAATAAGATTTATCACTGCAACACTGCGTGGTCAGTGTGGGTGGAACACACATCGCCAAATTTCAGAGTGCACAACTTTCCAATTGAAACAGCAGACGTTACAGGCTTTACTATCTGCTTAATATAGACGCTCCAGAAATATGAACTGTCTGTTTATGGGTTCCTACTATTGTTTCCAGTTCTGATGAATGATGTGCCAGCTGATGGATAGTGTGCTTGTTCATATGAGTGAATATACATGAATATTATTGACAAAAAGAACATGAGCCATGGAAAGATAAAATCAGTTGTTCATCATCAAACTGCCTGATAAGCAGCTGACACAAAGAACAACATATGAATGTAACAGAAGAACAGACTGAAGCCCAAACTTCAAAACTAGGACATGATCTGTCTTGTGCACAAAACCATCTTAACCAGGGTGGGCAGCTTCAGCAAGGGCTGGATGGTCTGTGGACTGTGGGATGAAAGGGAGGGAAACCAGGCGACCCTGGAGGACTGGTCTCCCCGATGTCTGTGGGAAGACGCATTACCACACACACAAAGTAACAAAGTGAACATGTATGTAAAAGAGAGGCTCTCCTCGAGGTCTGGTGAACAGATGACAATAATTATTTCCATCCCTCTAAACAGGCAACGTGCCGCTCTGAGGAAAATCAGCCTTTACTACAGTCACAAACTCAACTGAGACTTTTTCTTTCTTTCTGTCTCTCTTTCGTTCTTTTCTTCTTTTTTTTCTTTCTCTCTCTCTGTTTCTCTCTCCAGACACGCCGTTGTTCCCATAAAAGAGGTTAATACCCTCAAGGATGGGTCAGCGACAGATGTTTGTAGGTGATTAAATCACCTCTGACGTGATGTAACATGCATGCATGTCTCCGTGTCCCAATAACCCTCTTCTCTCCCTGTTGTGTTGTCTTGTGTTTTTGTAGTATACCTTAGACATGCAGAATGGATTTACAAATGTTTTTCATTTCCACAGCACTCTAAACTTCAGCCTTCCTGCCCTGGAGAGACAAACATAGTATTCCTCTTGACTGCTGCATTGATTTGACAGTAATGGCTACTTTTTTTTCTATATGCTTCCTGTCAGTGTGCATAGAAAAAACATCACAGTTAAAAGGTGGAATATTGAGGGTCTGATATGGAGTAGACGTGTGTTTGAGGCACTCCACCTTGACTTCACTATATTCCTCATATTCAAGACATCTTGTTTCCATCTCATGAGCCTGAAGTAAACTACACCATTGTAGTCGAGATGAAGAAAGCTGGTAAGGGAAAGAAGCTGGATAAGTGCACTTTGAACGACGACTGCGGGGACCATTGCTCCATGCTAACAGACTCGGATGATGCTAGCGCTAATATGGCTAACTCCCCGGCTCCTACCACCATTGAAGACGTATTGGCAGCCATAAATACGTTAAGCGGCAGAGTAGACATGAAGTTTACTGAGCTCAGTGGTGTTATCTCGGACTTTAAGGTTGCCTTAACCGAAATCAACCAACGGGTGCTATCTACAGAGGCCGCCACCGAGTCACATGAGGCACGAATTGAGGGGCTGGAGAAGCAATACGGCATATTAGCTTCTCAGTACAAACAGCAACAAGCTAAGCTAGATGACCTCGAAGCCCGCTCCCGCAGGCAGAATATCCGCATTGTGGGAATTAAAGAGAAGGCAGAAAATGGACGACCTACGGAGTTTGTATCCAAGCTACTCCCAAATTTGCTTGGGGAAGAGCATTTCAACCTCCCAATTGAAGTTGACCGGGCCCACCGCAGCCTAGCTCCGGCTACAGATGGCAAAGCACGGCCCATCATCGCTAGGATACACTACTACCAGGTGAAAGAGCTCGTGCTAAGGCTTGCCCGGGAGAAAGCTCCGCTAAGATACGACGGACGTCCAGTATACATCTTCCCGGACCTTACTTCAGCCACAATGAAGAAACGCCAAGCCTTTCAACTCATAAGGGAGAAATGCAGGGCCAAGTAGATCCGGTGTGGTTTCAGACACCCAGCGCGGTTCGTGGTTACGGCTAATAACAACACCAGCACGTTCACCTCCCCAGCAGAGGCAGATGAGTTTCTTCGCCGAGAGGTTGAAGGATGGGATACAGCCGCCAGCACAGCTGTCAGCCGGGGACCTGACTGATATTCAGGTCATGACATTTGCCAAATGCTGCTGTAAAATTGGAGTAAGCCACCGTTGTTTTACAGACTGCCAGCTCATTAGATGGGCCCATGTTTGACTGTATGAGGACAAATAAGTTCTATATACCTCTTATTGCTTATCTGTGAAGCGGGGTGCCCTCTCATACGCTACATGAGAGATGGACAGTTTTTCCGCTAGTTTGGCACCTTTGGTTCCCAAATCTGGCTTTAACTTAGAGTTAGGGGTGTGGAAATGTTGCTCCTGTGTTTTTAGGGAGGGGTTTTACATTCGTTATGGGGTGTTTTTTCAGCTCATCTGTCAGTTGGTAATTATTGTGTATGTTCTACCGCAGTCATGGAAAATGTTTTCTTTACCACTTATACAGTAGACACTCTATATGTCTGCAAATATACATAGTTACAACAATGGTAAGGTTAAAATGACCAGTTGGAATGTAAGGGGGATGAACAGTCCATTAAAAAGAGGAAAGGTGTATGCACACTTACGTGCACTGAAATCTGATATATATTTTCTCCAGGAGACGCATATTAAAAAATCAGCTGCAAAAATACTCTGTCCCTCATGGGCTTCTCAGATATATCAGTCAAATTTCAGTACAAAATGTAGAGGTGTTGCAATTATGATAAGGAAGAATGTACCATTTACCCACTCACAAACTATTTCAGATCAAAAGGGCAGATATGTGATAGTTTCTGGGACTCTGAACTCTATACCATTAACTTTAGTAAATGTATATGGGCCCAATTACGATGACCCACTTTTTTTTCAGAATCTTTTCAATGCTTTGCCAGACTTGTCTAATTCAAATGTTATTATGGGTGGTGACTTCAACTATGTTTTGGATCCAGTTCTCGACCGACAACATTCCCAAACCAACACCGTCAGAAACACTGGCACACTTAATAAACTCTTGAAATCTTACAATTTGGTAGATATCTGGAGGCTTTTACACCCCACCACGAAAGACTTTTCATATTTCTCCACGGTGCATAAATCATATTCCCGAATTGATTTCTTCTTGATGGATTCCAAATTGTTGCATTTAGTTGTTGATTGCATTTACCATAACATATTAATCTCGGATCATGCCCCAGTCTCATTAAGCCTAGACCTGAACCATAAGAGAGGGGAACACAGCTGGCGTTTAAATAATGCATTATTAAAAGATGAGACATTTTGTACATATCTATCTGACAAAATAGAATTATATTTAAGTACTAACGACAAGGGCGACGTGGATGATTCTACTCTGTGGGAAGCCATGAAGGCTGTCCTAAGAGGCCATATTATATCCTATGAGACAGCAGAGAAAAAAAAATCTAAGGAAAGATTAACTGAAATAGATAATAAGTTGACCAAGTTAGAAGCTTTATACAGATCTGAACAGAAAATGGAAACACTTACTAAAATAACCGCCTTACGTTACGAATACAATTCTATAATGTCTAAAAATGTATCAAAATTGCTAATAAAAGTAAGACAAAGATATTTTGAGTTTGGTGACAAGCCCTACAGATTGTTAGCCCGTCAACTGAGACAAATACAAGCATCAAGGGCAATACATTGTATTAAATCTGAGAGAGGTACCTTGCATGTTGACCCAATGAAGATCAATGAATGTTTTGCAGAGTTCTATGCTAACGTCTACCGGTCACAAGGCGACCTAGACGCTTTTGCTTTTGATGAATTTTTTGAGAATTTGGATTTACCCAAACTATCAGAAGATTCAGCTGTTATGTTAGATAAAGATATCAATTTGGACGAGATCATAAAAGTTATCTCCTCTCTTCCCAATAACAAAGCGCCTAGTCCAGATGGTTTTAGCATAGAATTTTTCAAAAAGTTTGGTTTTAAACTGTCACCTCTACTCCTCCGTATGTTTAAACATACAATGCAGTCCTCGCGTCTGCCACCCACTTTATGCAAAGCTAATATCTCGTTAATTGCAAAAACAGGCCGAGATCCCCAGATGGTGTCATCATATCGCCCAATATCTTTATTACCCATCGAAACTAAAATTCTAGGAAAAGTTCTGGCCAACAGACTTAAAGGAATCCTATGCACAATTATACATTCAGATCAAACTGGCTTTATGCCCGGCCGACATATGTTTTTTAATCTTCGCCGCCTTTTCAACATATTGTATGCCAAGCATTCTGGAGAGGCTGTTGTTATTTCGCTAGATGCACAACGTGCGTTTGATCAAGTAGAATGGCCCTATATGACATCTGTGCTCAGAAAGTTTGGGTTTGGGCCTGCCTTCATGAAGTGGATTCAAATAATTTACTCAGATCCGACTGCATCAGTTATTACCAATCAAAATATCTCTAGCCCATTCACAATCCATCGTGGGACCCGCCAAGGTTGCCCCCTCTCCCCTTTTTTGTTTGCGATTATTATCGAACCACTGGCTGCAAGTATCAGACAAAACCCTTTAATTTCTCCCATCAATATGCTTGGCTGTAAACATTATCTTTCCCTTTATGCGGACGACATTCTATTATACATCTCTCAGCCGCAAACATCAATACCTCCTCTCCTGACTCTCATTGAGAAATTTGGCAATCTCTCAGGATTTTCTATCAACTGGGAGAAAAGTGTACTTATGCCAATCTCCACTGAAATTAACAGGACGTATTTGCAGTCCATTCCATTCAAGAAATCCTATGACTCTTTCACATATCTTGGAGTAATAGTTACTAAAAACCCAAATGATCTCCTCAGATTAAACTGGCAAAATAAAATTGAGCAAGTTAAAACTAATATTGAGTACTGGAAAACTCTCCCAATATCTATGGTCGGGAAGATGAATGCAATTAAGATGATAGTGTTACCTCGCTTTCTCCACCTCTTTCAGTCCATCCCCTGTTTTATTCCTCAATCATACTTCAAGCAGTTAGACTCAATAATTATACCATTCATTTGGAATTATAAAACTGTTAGAATAGCCAAAAACCATTTATCAAAACCAAAGGACATGGGGGGTTTTGCTTTACCAAATTTTAAGTTGTACTACTGGGCTGCGCACCTGTCTATCTTCTCCTGGTGGAAGAAGGGCCCGCCTCCAGAGACAGACTCCTGCCCTGCGTGGTTGAGTATAGAAAAAAGGTTCTGCAAAAAAACTTCACTACCTGCTCTCCTCAACAGTCCCACTGTCGTTAAAAAGACATACTTTAATAACAGTTTTGTAATTGATAATTCCATAAGAATCTGGAAAAAGATAAAGCAGTATATTAAGGCTCCAAACATTTATTTAGACTCTCCAATCTGCGATAATCATTCTTTTTTACCTGGTCTTACCGATAATGTTTTCACCCTCTGGAAACTGAAAGGTATTTGCAACATAGGTGATTTATACATAAACGGCATTTTTGCCTCATACTCACAACTTACGGCTAAATATGATATCTCCAAGTCTAGCCTTTTCCGATACTTTCAAATTCGAAATTATGTCAGGACACATTTACCCAACTTTGAAACACTGGTAGAGCATGAGGCCCTTAAGGCAATGAATAAATTTGACCCTGCTACTAAAGGGGCTGTGTCCTTTTTCTATCGGATTTTACACAGCAATGCCTCACTGAGTACAGCAAGGGTTAGGCAGTCATGGAATGATGAGCTGAATGTTGATCTGGAGGACGACGTGTGGAATGAATGTTTAAGAAGTATACATGATTGCTCTGTGAATGTCAGGCATTGCCTTATGCAGTTTAAGACATTACATAGACTTTATTACTCGAAGGAGAAACTGCACAGCCTCTTTCATGATGTTTCACCCTTGTGCAACAAATGCAAATCTTTTACTGGTTCTTTAACACATTCCTTCTGGTCATGCAATAAACTGTATACATACTGGAAAAACATTTTTAATTGCTTCTCCTTGGCCTACAGGAAATGTTGGGTGCCTGATCCGCTTGTAGCAATTCTTGGGGCCACTTCCCTATTACCTCGCGCTAACAAATTTGAGAAGAAGGCCATGTTATTTGGAACTGTGGTTGCAAAAAAATTGATCCTCAGAGCTTGGAAAGCTGATACTGCTCCCACGTATGAGTTGTGGTTAAGAGAAATGGGTAATATGCTTCATCTAGAGAGGTTGAGACTCCAAAATGAGGACAAGGAGGACATGTTTAAAAGAATGTGGGACCCTGTACTGCAACTGTTTCAACAAAGTGACTAATGATACTTCCACTTTGTAACGCTTACTGCTTGTGCCATACGACTTACCTTACACATTGTACAGATTGATCTTTATGTAGCTATGAACGTTGCTATTATTTTATTGTTTAAGATTTATTTATTTATTCATATATTTTTTATTCCTTTCTTTCTTGTCATGACTGTGGCCTGTGTTATTTCTTTATTTGCTGACAAGATGAGCTGAGTCTGTTCATGTTTTTTGTATGTTTCGGGTTGGGGGGTAAGGTTCTTTCTTCTTGTCTACTTGTTTGTTTGTTTTTTTTTCATATCTTCTATGTTATAGCCCTTTGAAAATCAATAAAAATAATTATTAAAAAAAAAAAAAGGTGGAATATTGATAAATATCTCAAATTCTTAAATATTTAGAAATTAGCTCCAGCGTACTCTAAAATGAAAGCATCTGAACAAAATTGAGACATTGTAATGTTCAGTGCCTCCACTTGAGTAACTACTGTTACAGTCGGTTACACTTACACAAAATGCAATATAATGACAAGTTGTCTTTCATTTGCCCTATTATGTAAACCATCTTCTGTTATCATGCTATAATTTGCATATTAGGACAAAAAATAGGCAACATACATGTTTTGCCAATCATTTAGATACAAATGACCTTTCACCGTTGGGATGTAATTGGTTAATCACCAATTACTGTTTAGATATAATGTAAAACTATTCAAACAGACTAACATCTTCAATCATTACAAAGTAACAGCAAGAAATAAACATACCCTTTTTCTTGGTGCGTTACTTTCCTGTTAGCGGCTATTTCTTCATCAAGACTCTAATGCTACGGCCACACTGGACGCGAATTGGCGGATTTAAACGCGCATAGTGCCTGTGGCGCGGCGCGTGTAACGCCCGAGGCTGGAACTTTATGACAAGCTGAGAGGCGACGCGTGTCACTGCACAGGCGCGGTAGAGAGCCGGAGCTTGTCGGACTGAGTGATGACTGCATGCAAATCCAGCTGGAAACGAATATTTACAGAACTTACCTTCAAAACCTGTCTCCTCAGCGACTCACCCAAGCCTGCTCGTTTTTGTTCCGGTCTCTGTAGAGTACACACATCGAATCGTATAGCTCCAGACGATGACAAACAGCGCAGATCAACCTCTTCTCCATCTTTCAGAGGGGTTTGAGCAGGAGCCGGTGGCCGGAGCGTCACATTTCATCAAATCAACGACGTCGGGGGGGGGATGTCATCGCTGATTGGCTGCCGCGGCACAGCGTCACTCGAATTTGCGTAGAAAGTTCAATATTTTCAACTCGAGCGTAGAGGCGATTGACGCCCCAAATGCGCCAGACGCTCCATACGCGCCGCGCCAAACGCGTCCAACGCGTTTTTAACTCCAGTCTAGGCTATTGCTGCACACTGGAATTCTTTTCTGTCTTTTTATTTCATTCAGTGCTGACTTTAAAATACTGCCTGAAACCATCCTCAGCTTGAAAAATATATGTCTTATTTTGCACGATATTGATCCATTTAATGTAAAAACAAGAGTGGCAAAAGTCTGGTAGAACACCAGTCTAAAAGAACATACATCTGTGGGTTGTGTAGATAATAATGAAGTGGAAAACAGTCCTGGCACTTTTGAAAAATAGGCATAATGCCACCTGTATTAACTTTAATCCTAAAGCAAACAGCCAGATGTTTATGAAACTTGAGTGTTTCTCTGTAAGAAGTCAAAGTGACTCATAACATGTGACAGATTTAGACAACCTGACCCCCTATGTTTATTTATTCTCCAAATCTAAACTCACTTCCCTGAGGCAGTGTGACCTGTTTTGACCTTTAAGACATATACCAGTTTACATCCCAAATCTTTGACCATGAAATGCATACAGGCCTTTTAAACTGAGTTAAATAGATACAGGACTGTGTATGTGTTCCTCAGTGGAAACAGGAAGGTGGTGGTGATTTTACTCTAATCCCTGTGGACATTTGTAGGGTGTGCTTGGATAAATTCCACCGTGTGGGTCACAAGAGTTCACATACCTGGAATCAATTAACTTCCTGCACTCCCAAGTTTCACCTCGAAGATTTCAGACTTTGGAGAACCAAACTGAGATTTATCTTAACGTCATTCAGCCTATGAAAATCCACTTTTTCTGTTTGTGTTTATAGAGCTGATATTGTGTTCTAGTCTGTAAAGACTTTTGGGCTAAGTCCACCCTTTCACTATTCATGTCTCGTTTTTGTTTTACTGGTTACAATCCAAAAACCTCTACGTGAACAAAGACTCTTATTTTATAGGTTCCAGTAGGCGTTATTAGACTGGGCATTTAAGGTGAGAGGAATTAACTGGAGCTTACACAGCATTTTGTTGAGTTTAAAGCTGGGTTTCCTGATGGTAATTATGCTTTAAATATTTGATTCTCCCCAGAAACTTAAGTTTGTATAAACTGGCATAAAATACAGTCTTTGTTTGTGGCCTCAAAAAGTGCGTTAAGCATACTTCACTCTCAAAAGGAATTTTGCTAATTAAAGAATCCATTTTGCAGATATACTGAGCTACTTGTACCTACTATCCTTTTAGCTCCAGCAAGTACACATTCAATATGAGACTATGCCTTCCCTCTTTTGCGTTAGTGTGATTTGTAGAAAAATTCAAACTCAGGGATGAACATATCCCTGAGCAAATTTTAAAAGTTTTCTTTAAAAGCAGAGGATAATCCATCCCTTGACTTTTAATTTAGCTGTCTGATATCCAGTCAGTCGGTCCCTGAATGAAGGTGGACATTTGCACAACATTCTATGGAAATCCCAGGGAGCATTTTTGAAATTCCACATTTCCAAGCAAAGAATGAGTATATGACTCTAAAACCATGAGCTTTGACCTAGATTTGGACATGACAACAGAGTTTCAGGAAGATACCTCAAAAATATTTTAGTTTTCATAAGCATGGTGAATGTGAGACTTAATAACCTTGATTTTTGGCCTCAAAATCCGTAGTTTGTCACTCAGCAAGGATTTTGCTGCCAAAAAAAGACAAAGATGGACTTTCGCATACTGTCTAATGTGCAACAAAATCATGTATTTGTATTGTTTCGGTCTCAGACCTTCATCAGGGAAACAGTTCGTGAAAGGGATAGTTCCGTCTTTTTGAAGTGGGGTTGTTTGAGCTCCATATGACTACTTAGTACATTAGATACAGTAGAAAGTTCTCTCCTCTCCCTCAGTAAGCCACAGTCTGTAAGAGTCGGTGACGAAGAAATAGACGCTAACAGGAAAGTACCGTACCAAATACATAGGGTATTTTCTCTGCCTACAAGAACTTAAAGCTGGGGTTGGCGATTTTGGAGAACTAGCTGTCTGTCTCTAGCCTGAAGGGGGCGGTAATGCTCCAAAATGATGCCAACCACCGAAGAAGAAGAAGACTCGCGAGAACTGCCACCTGCAGCAGCATGGACGGCAGTTCTTGCGAGATTAGAGCCAACAGCAGAACAAACTTAGAAAAACAGAGTTTATTTTAGATTTCTTGTACATCTGTCTTAAATGTGAGGGATACTGGAGCTTGGATGGTGTTGTGGGACAGCTCACAGCGGACTTCCCTTATTTTCAAAGACAAAACTTGAAAGGTAAGCATTCTCCAGTGGAGTCTGTTCCCTACACGCTACATGCTACATGCTACACGCACTGTCTGTGCACGCCGGGAAAATGCACGCGCAGCAGGCACGCAGAATGGCGACGGGATTTGATTGGTGTAAAAGAAGGTATCCCGGCAAGATTATTGGTTGGGGTTTTCCATGTTTTACTCCTGCTGTAGATAGCGGATATTTTTCGCTCTGTTTTAAGAACACATAATGAGTTGATTACCATCGGGTCATAAAGACCATTTTAACCAGTATTACAAAAAGTGTATCTAAATCAGATCGCCAACCCCAGCTTTAAATCAAAAAATAATACCACAGTTTAAGAGTACGCTGCATTTGAGTGTTTTTAAGTGCAATAACATTTCGGAAATATAAAGTTTATCCGGACCTTAGCCAACTCACGTCGTGTGTCCCTCTGCTAAATCACTCCGCCATAGTTGGCTAGCGGCTTCAGACGCCTGTTGTAGACTAATTGAAAGCACATTATATGACAAATAATGATGCAAATGATGCAGAAACAGATGTGCATCATGGAGAACTCGGCTTTCACTGTATTCCTCTGCGTAACAAGGGCATGCGGTTACATCATATAGTGAATGCATCTCTCTTACCCGTTACCTGACAGGTTGTGTGCACAGATCTATACATCTATACATATATGTTAGAGGCTAATACACAGAAATTGTTATGTGTGTGTGTGTGTGCATGTGTGTGTGTGAGAGAGACACATACACAAGTAGTCTGCGCAGTTATGATAAACAAACAGCCTCCTCTACTCTGCTTATTTGTTTCTGACAGATCATTATTACTTACTTTGAGCAGAAACTGTCATTAGGTCCTTCAGGTTTGGGACGTTTTTCCAGTTTATCTTTGGGAAATTGAAGAATGTCCACAAAACTTCAGGATTCAGAAGAGCAGGAAAGTATATTTGACGAGTAATACCGCCGTCCATATCACCTATTCCCTCTGGTTACTCGCAGGTCAAACATTTGCATCACTGTTTATTTACGACTCTATCTTGATTTCCAGTGTCCATGGATGTGTCTTCTGTATTCCTTTCGGTCTGTTTGGTTTCCATCTGCAGCAGCTCTTCTTCTTATAACTCCGGTTCATACAGGTGTCCTCTTGACTCCAAAGTGAATGGAACTTCGTCGGCGCTGTCATAATCATCCCTTTTTTTTACTTCCTGCGTTGTCTCTTCCTCACACCGCTAACAGTCAAAACAGAAGAATAACAATACTTGAAAAGTTCCACAAAGCTACAACCGGTGTCTGAAGCGGCTAGCTTGAATGAATGTTTTGATCAGCTGGGGGGGAATTTTGCGGAGGGATACATGACACGAGCTAGTTAGGTCCAGATAAACATTGTATTTGCGAAAGGTTAATGCCCTGAAAAACATTGATATGTAGCGTACTCTTAAACTGTGGTATTACTTTTTCATTTGAGTTCTTGTAGGCAGAGAAAATACCCTTTGTATTTGGTACGGTACTTTCCTGTTAGTGTCTATTTCTTTGTCACCGACTCTTACAGACTGTGGCTGACTGAGGGAGAGGAGAGAACTTTCTACTGTATCTAATGTACTAAGTGGCCACATGGAGCTCATACAACCCCACTTCAAAAAAACTGAACTATCCCTTTAAAGAGGGCAGGATGTCTTAAATAGGAAATAGCGTTCACACCTGTGGCCAATCATCATCATGACATAACGTCCGCACCAGAAAAATAAACAGATAAAAAAACACATCGACTTCCTGACTGAGAGGGTCAACACGATGAAAGTCTATTTAAAGGGTGAAAATGAAAACATCAATCACAAAATGTACAATTCAAGGGACATTTAAGGTCCATAGGACAAGTAACATTGGAGAGAAACATTGTAACAAACTTTAAGTTGACGCAGCCCATTGATTATTAAATCTCTTAATTCCCCACAAGATAAACAGCCTAGAATGCCTAGAATTTATAAATCCCTGCACTTATGCAGAGTGAAGTATGTTAGTAGATTGTCCCATAGACTAAAGCTTCATAATATAGCTTTGGACAGAATAAGGAAGTTCAACAAAAGCATGCTTATTATCATCTGTTGCTGTAACGATGCAAATTCCCACACAGCAGATTGCAATTTGTTTCATTTTATTGGGCACGGACTGCAAGCTTAGCCTGAGATGATGAGCCAGTTGTTACATGAGTGGCTCCATATGCTTAATGATGATTCGAGGTCTGGCTTTTAAAATAACAAGAAACACCACATCAAAAGTGGAGAGAAGGGGAGGCCCCTGAAAAGTTTGGAGTCCTCATTAGTGGAGATATATCTATTTAGTATATTCAGAAGAACAGCATGCAACCACCTGCTGCAAGAACTCAGTGTTTCATACAACTTTGAAATTCTTTTTTTAAGAATGTCATGGTCAGTTAAATCTTCACTTCCTGCTTTTTCTCAAAGTCAAAATGTTACACTGCATGAACGACATAAAAAGGAGCCAGAAAAGCTTATTTTTATGTCTTTTAGGCCCATGTGAGCAGATTTCCTGAATGAATAAAAGAATGAAAACATTACCTCACCTCAGAACCTTGCAGCGGCCAATCCCAACACTCAAAGGCTTCAAAAAACTGCAATCAGCCCAAGAATTTGCACCTAGTTACACACTGCTTCACACAGGCATACTGACACACACATAGCCATGTTTAGAGCAGGTGCTGTTTGAACTGCACTGAAAAATATCTCATAAAAACTGAGTGGAGCGGTCTAGCAGGTTGTAAATGTAATTAACTTGCATCTGCATGGTGTGTTGAAACATTTAGTTCAATTTTACAAAGTGTAAACGGCATAAAATTAAAGGTTTTACAAAAAATACTTCAAAAATAAGTACATTGTGCGTAACAAACATGACTCGGTTTTTAATAAGGTAAAATTAAACATCAAATTTGATAAAAACAAGAAATCATATAGTAATACAGAGCTGTGATGCTGCATTCATTTGGTTTGAGTCACTGTATCAAAAATGCATGATGAATCTTTATCACCTTCTATATAAAAATGAGGCCATCTCAATTAGACAGTTTCAAACCCAGCTAAATGCAAGTTAAAACCAGTCCTAATCAACCAGTTAAATGTTCATAAAGTACCATGAAAATGCTCAAAATAAAACGGTCAGTATCACATAATCACAGTGCCAGAGACTTGGAGTCGATTTGCAGGTGCTAGTGTGGCTAATTCTTTTGTTAGCAGTGCTTGCAGGTCTTTATTTCCCAATTTATGTTCGCGTTGTGATCACATACTGTTACTGTTATGTGAGTCTAACCTGACACAGTCTAAATACATCTTCAGGCTATAGCCATCAAGAAGACCTGCAGTGATTACTGGTGGCCTCTTCACAGTTTAACAGAAAGTTGATGAAGCATTTGACAGGAATGCTGTTCCTTGGTGGATAAAAAAATATTTTTAAAATGGTTTCACTGACTTTAAAAAAAAAAAAAAAAAAAAAAAATCCACCATCTGCCCAAATCCTACTTGAAACCTCGAAACTTGTTTGCATTGCTAACCAATAAACTTACTGCGATTTCAGCTAATATTACTGTTCACTTGTAACACATCAGCAGCATTTGAACATTAAACTAGGAAGGGTTACAACTAGGGCTGTAATCAACCAAAGAAATTGTTGGTCGACTAAAACACAGTAACTGTAACCAAAAATCGACCAATCACTGTCATATAGGACTCCATTTGAAGAGACGTACACATCTGTTATCTTTATCTATTAACTCCGAAGCTTTCTCTTTTTCCACCCTCGTATTTTGCCGTGAGCTCGTGCGTAATTGTCTGGTGCACCGGCACTGAATATCCAGGTTTCAATGTTTTTTTTGGCCAATGGGCCTCATACCCTCAGAAATAAATGGTCAGTTCCTTCTGTGATGTCGATTTTGCAATTGGGTGTTTATATGAGGTATAAAATCCAGCGCGGGCTGAGTGAGGGATACCGCCGCTGCAGCACTGGCAGCGGGCAGAGCGCATGCAGTTATAAAACAAATAAACAATTATTAGACTAGAATATTGAAATGTTCTTAAATAAAAATGTTGAAATGAACGATAAATACATTAAAATGGTGCTCTAAGACACGATGGGGGTGCTCAGAAAATACCCCCATTTCACTTGATACGTTTCTTCTGATGAAATGAACTGCAGGGGAAAAAAAAAAAATGACACATTTGGTCGACCAATCAGAATTTTGGTCGACTGAGCATGCATCGACCAATTAGTCGACCAGTTGACTTGGACTTTACAGCCCTAGTTACAACAGGAAAAGACTCCGCCAAGATGTTTCTGACACTGTAAGCCAAGTTATGCTTGCCTGCTTCACTACACCAGCATTGACAGTTGTGTTTATGTGAATACTAATTTGTTAACATTACACAGTAGCTCAGTCATCAGTGCACTGTCTTACCATTACATCTCTAAGGGGGTGAATTAAGCATCCATCTATCCATCCATCTATCTAACCAACCAATCAGCAATACAGCAGTCAAGATTGCTCTGCCCACTCTGAAAAAACTTATGGGCCTTTTCCATTAGCCCTACTCTTCTCTACTGGACTCTACGCGGCTCTACTCTACTCACCTTGTGCTGCTTTGCCATTAGCTCCAGTCGCCTGCCCAACAGGGTGCAGTGTCGCTGAGCGGCTCTGCGGTGAAGTCATTTTGAGCGCGACACAACAATCTGTGGCTTTTTGTCTCAAACCGAGTTAAAAAGGAAAGCAGAAGAAGGCTGCAGGTGGTAAGAAGAAATACCCCTCGAGAAGCACAGGAGAGTTTTGGAAGCTAAACAACAGAATGAAGCTGAAGATGAGAGCAATCGAGCTGCAAAGAAGAAAAGATGTATGAGGGTAAGCTAATGGTAGCTACCACGAGAATGCTAGGTCGTCGCGCTCATGACTCATCGATGACGACATTGTCCGACCAATCAGTAGCCAGCAGTCGGTGACGTCATCTTTTAGTATCGACTCTGCTTGCTTGGAACCAGAGCAGAGTAGGTACTAAAACTAGCTTGTTTTAGGAGGTACCAGGCCAGAGGAAACACGCTGCAAATGGAGTAGGGCCAAGGCGTGCTAGTGGAAAAGGGTCATAAGTGCAGGCAAAAGTTTGTCGAACAGGAAGTTGTCCTGCAGTAGATCTTATGAAAGGAAGTCCAATAATTGTCAAGTTCCTGATGACCTGACAGTACATTTCATGCCTAAAAATATACTTGGATGTCAAATTTTGACCTGCTTATAAACCACTCTGTGTCAGCCCCGCTCAGAACAGGCTGTTTTTGTCTGCAGCTATCTTGATGTGTCTAACCATAACCATCCAGTGTGACTGTGTATCTATCTAACATGTCAGGTTTGTATGACCATGCCCATTCAAAAGGTGAATTACACTTTAACCTTCCAGCACTGTGCTCTGATGTTTACTTTTGCTACACAGACATACTGTTCAATCCATTGTGTTCGTTCCAAAATCTGAATCCAGGTAGACAGGCCTATGCACAGAGGAGGTAGTTGAAAGTGGAATGGTTTACACAAACATACTACTCTTACTTCCATGAGGTAATCTTTTAACCCCTTTCTATGGCATCAAATACCCATTATCACCATGACAATAAGTTGTGAAGGCAGAAACCTTGTATGTGAAGTGTAGTTGAATTTTAAACTCTGGCCTGTCACCCATATGCTAACATGGAGAAGTATAACGTATAGCCAACACTGCAGCGAGTCAGTGGAGGAAGCTCCTAATGCTTTGGCTTCACTTCTGAAGGTCTTCTTTCACAGTCAATGGTTTGAGCGTGCAGCCTATTTACACGACTCTTAACACTACACCACAAAACATTCTGCTCCCACATGTGCCCAAATGAATTGCTTTAAATGCAAACCACTTTTTGTCCAAGTAATCGATGATTTAGACCGCCTCAGACAACTTGTGCCAAATGAGTGAAGATCTCCGCTCATCATTGTAAACAGCTGTCTCTGGCTCACACATGGCTTTAGGTGACCTAAAGATAATGAAAACACAGATGAGGCAATTCAGAACGTGATTTTGGGGAGGTTTGCTGGAGGACACATTTAAAAGTAAAGAACTGAGTCAGAGGGTTTTGAGCAGCAGGGGGTGTACTGTTGGCTTCCAGTTGAGGAAACACAGCAGGAGGGTGCCTTGGATTCTCCACAGGGATCCTGATCAGTGACATAAGAGTCGAAGATTCCCAAAAAGAGTTCTCCACTAGACTCAGATTTCATGGTGTAAAACATTACAGAACTCGAGTTTGATCAACCAGCCAGAACAATGAGGAATTTTAATGTTTCCGCCTCTCAGTTAAGATGACTGCTGAAAATCTCACGGTGATAAATCTCCTGCTTTATTCCACTTTCTATTTGGATGTAGGGTCAAGATTTCTCAAGGACATGCTCTGTTTTAAAATGAACAAAAGCTCCAGTCTGAGCCTCAATAAAAGCCGGTCTCAAGGTTTTATGACACTCTAAAACATCTGTTTATAAAAGCTCTACAGACATGTCGTCTGAAAGAGAAAGTCTGACATCAGATTAAAACAACAGATTTTGAGTATGGCAAAACAAATACTCCAACTGTTGTGTTTATTTTAATTAGAGCATTAAAACCAGTCTTCCAACGCCCATCTGCACATGAAAAGCAAGGAACCAAGAGGTGGAGAGGGGTTGTAAAATTGCCCCCAATTCCTGTGTTGCATTTGTGGTGACTACAATGCAGTTGTAAAACAGAGATGTGGACGCTTCCCCAGGAGTGCAGTAACTTTTTCCAGAGGCAAAGTTTGTGCATGGAGCAAAAACACATGGTCAGAATTGGGGAGGGCTTGTCCACACAATGTTAAAATAGTGTCTGGTATTTTTCCTGACCTGCTTATGTGCAAAGTCCATAAAATAGGAAGAGCTGCAGCCTCCTGTAAATGTTTCTTGGCCACAGCTCAGTGGCCCAATCATGCTTTGACCTAGATGTTAATGTCAGCGTGCTAATGTCGCAGAGTTTTCAGTCCATAAATCACAGCATCTGACTCAGTAAAGTGGAGAGGTGTGAAAGCAGTTCAGCTAAATTAAATAAGTACTTATTATTAATGAATGACCACAATGTGTAGATTAAAGCGTGGTAGTGAAAACACACTGATGTTAAATGTGGAGTTCCTCAGGGGTCAGTGTAAGAACCCAGACTGTTATGGAGTATTTCAGAGGTCACTATAGGACCAAACCATAAATGTTCTAAATTCTGCAATCACTGATATTTTTAGGGTAATAATTTCATGAAAAATGAAAATTCATGAAAAAGTGAAGTTTTGTTTTGATGTGAAAGAACTGCTTTATGATTTGATCAAACAAAAAAGACATGAGTAGCCCAATGAACAAGTTACAATTTTAAATTTATCAGTTTTTTTTATTTGCTAATTTACTAGGCTTTTTTGCCTTTTTAACTGTATTTTTATTATTTGTTTAACTTAAAGGGCTGGATTGATATCATTATGCTAAAGAGATGGAAATGCCAGTGGCCCAACAATATGATTTTATTGTGATTCTTTTCATTAATGATACATTAAGTATTTTGATATTTACCATCCTAATACATTGCCATTTTAACCTTCTATTATCCAAATTTACATCCAAAAAGATAAACGACAAACACATCTCAGTTTATGGATACAGTACGTTACTTCAGTTTATTGAAAACAGGAGTAAAACTCACGGACATCGGGAAGCAGCTTTGACAAACTGAGCTTGCCCAGTGCTGGCTAGATAGGCAGTAGCATTAGCTTAGCATTAGCTTACTTCTAGCAGCTTTCCCTGTTCCTGGGTAGTGCCATGTGAGGTGAGCCTTATGTCAACTCCATTTTTCTCTCACATGTCCCTGCATGAGCTGGTTTACTTGCCTGCAGTGCATTCATTTTGCTTCTCTCTCCTGTGCAGCCACACTTGTTTACAAACTCTCGCACTGCCTCCTGCACAGTGAATGTAACCAGTCTGACCTGGCACAACAGCATCATCATGTGGACTGATTTTATTTCTTCTAAACCCAAAGCCTCATGAAATGTTGTACATTTATATACATTGTAGACATTAAAAATATTGAAACTGGCTGTGACTCAGTGTAATATTGTCACACCAAACATCGTGTTACAGTAGTGGATTGATTTTTTTTTTACCCCACTCTTATTACACAAACTTATTTTTGCTTTATTTTGATGTGACAGTAAACATGAGGGAAAATTCAGCATCCCTCAGCTACTGGGGTTGGAATTTCACCACCATGACCTGGATGATTGAAGACTCACAGATGGCAAGAAATAAAATAATAACTACTGTTGATGGTACAATTGTTGACTTTCCAGATGTTTGTAATCAGACAAAAGAGAGTGCTGAGTAGTTTTTTTCAGTCAAATCAGAATTGTTGAGTCATTTTCAGAAAAACACAACTATGAACTATGTGGTAATAAAAAAAACAATGTTTTATCTTCCATTGAACTTGAATTTATTCACAATTTTTATGATATTGTACCCAGTGGTTGAATGTTTCTTACAGTTGGACCAAAGTAAACAAATACATGATGTACAGCAGTGATATTGTTATTTTGATCATTGTTCTTATAAACATATGATAAAATCTCTGACTTCAGCGAGCTCCCCCCTGTGATAAACTCAGCATGTGTTATCAACATCTGGTGTTGAATTTCACTGCTTCTATTGTGAAATGTGGCAAAATCTTCCCAGCTTGTGAATCTCAAGCTTGCAATTTTGGTTGGCTTGATGGGGAGACGAGACAAAAGTTTTATGGCCCAAATTGTCAACAGGCTTTTTCAGACTGTTTGGGATTAAAGTAGAAAGCATCTGAGAAAAACCTCGTAGGCAGTTGTCACTAAATTAAAGTCATACTGCAAAAGGTGCTTTTTTTTCCCATGCCAGTTGTCTGCCCAAAAATAGCTTAACACTGGGGTTTATTTAGCTAGAAATTGTATCAGAAGGAGCAGGCATACTTAATCAGAAAGTAGACTGAAGTCTGCCAGGATGAAGGAGTAAAAATATCCAGACTGTTGGAAATCATTCAAGAATAATGTGGGAAAGGCTCTCCCAAAGTTCAGAGTTATTTGTGCTGATATACCAGGGTGACACATTTAGGTTTTTAAACATTTTGAATGAACAGTCCTGTAACAAAAACCTTTCTTCTGTGACAAAAAGAGAGGAAAGTTAAAACTGGCTCAAGCAACATAAGGCTAAAATAAAAGGATTACAATCTGCCAGTGGTTGATCGAATTCTGATTCTGAGGGTCACAGTTAATTTAGAAAAGATTTTCAATTCAAACGGATTAAAAAGTCACAGTTTGTTTTTGATTTGTGATAAAGAAGGGATTTTTTAGAAACAAAGAATCATTTGATGTGTTTAAGATACCAAACAGAGCATAAGAGAATGGAGGCACTGCATACAAGAAAACAACAGTAGCAGGTTTGCTCTTCTAGTAACTGCAGTCCAGATGGATCTGTGGGATTCAAAGTCTATCATCAGGCAGAATAATTTTGTAAAGCTTCTCGCTGTAACAACTGAGCCCAGTTTCAGCTATGAGCAAGATGACGGCAAGCAGGGACAGCAATCCTGTAAATGATGGTCATTGATAAGATATTGTTAATACCAGTGCCATTAATGATTCTGCTTATGGATCCAAGTTTTTAATAATTCCATTTTGTATTCCTGCTGGTTTCAGTGCAGAAAAAGTAAGCAGAAAAAGGTTTTTAGTGGCAACAATGTCAAACACATGACACTCATGATATTCGATGCCATGCTGCATATATATGAGTAAAATGGCACAAAATCTAGAAAACAATTACATTTCTAAAAACATCACCCTGCCTTGTGAGACTAAGTCCACAAGCACCTACAAGGATATCCATGATATGTATTCTTTGTGTACATAGCTAGAAGTTGTGTGATTTTGTAAACACTTAGGCCTGGTCACATTTAATAAAACTTAGTACACCAGATGTACTGTCCATAAAACAGCCCATAAGAAGTGTTTGGAAAGGGCTGAACCTTTCAGGAGCACATCTGGCAAGTGATTGGCCAGTCCTTCCATCAATCAACATTTGTTACGGGCTAATCAAATAATGTAGAAGGCTGGAGCAACTGCGCTACAGAGCGTGTGCCACTTTCTGAAACTAACTCTCCTCAGAACATGTCAAAGTGTAGCAAAGATATCATTACTGTAGAGAGTTCTGTAGTGCTGGTATGTGTTTTTCATTTAATAAAAGGATGCGGTCATGATCTGGTAAAACTGTTGCTAAGGCTGTTAGCACCTCTGCTATCATGGCTTATAGGTTGTTCTTCCTGCTCTTAAGGTTGGACTGTGCGACTTGCTTGCTCACTGTCATAAATAGGAGTTTTGCAGGACAGCTATGCCTGGTGATGACAAACATTGAGTAAGGCAGGTCCAGCTGCTGTGCAAGGTTACATTTAATGCACATTCCTGTAACATATGTTCTGCCATATGGTGTGTTTTAGACGAGAATTACTGTATGTTAGACTGAAAACAACCGTTGAAGAGGGGAGTTAGTTGTGTGAGTCGACATAACTCAGAAACATGTTCTTGGGGACACAGTTAACCTCAAGAAGTCAGTGAGGAGTCAAATGTAGGTGGCCCCCACCATTTTAAAATGATTTATCAGCTATTATTAAGGAAAGAACCAAAATACTTTCTCTCTCTCTTTTATGCCTACTGTACAAAAGGCATACACTTTGGCATGCACATACATTCCAGAGATAACGCATCCCTGCAGCTGTTTCAGGGAGTGAAAAATGGACTAAGCCAGCTCCTCGAGTGCACTGTGGGGAAAAAAGCAAACAGAGGAACTGCAGTGTTACATCAGTACTTCCCTATTCACCTTGGAAGAAGGTCAATAAAATACCCTCACAACTGCAGACTTGTGCGGTGTTCATACAGTCAGCTGGCTTTTGATGCTGCTCTGTCACAGATGAACGACACATGCTGATGATGCGCATCGGTTCACTGCTAAACACCGCCACCTGCTGGAGAGGAGCCGCAAGTGAAAGACGAGGACAGATTTATTGTTTTAAACACTTTTCTTCATTATGAGTGAAGAGTGAATGAAAGGAAGCTTACATTAAAGCTTTGGCTTTGAGTTTATACATATGTGAGCAGTGAACAGTTTTAGTGGAAGAAAAACGAAGTGAAAATCAAGGAAGTCACTGACGCTGAGGGAGTGTTGCGTCGTATCTATGGTAACCGCACGGCAACAATGCAGGAAGTCCGTGATTGAGTTTTGCAAACGCACACCTCAGGAAGCCACCAAAGACCTCAGAAAGGGAAAAGTAAGACTTTTGAATTCACATTTTTGTTTGTTTCTCAGACTTATCAATATAAACTGTTGCATGTTTGTTTTTAGCTCGTGAGCTTCTGCGCAGGTGTTATTAATTAAGTGGACAGTGTTCACATCTGTTTTGTCATGAGCAGACATTTTGATGATTCAAGAGTTTTAGGGAGTAATACGTTTTTAAAATGTCTTTAACAGGGTTTTTCTTGCATGACTTTTTCTGCTTGATAGAGTCATTGTTTTATGCCGTTTAAAGTCGTGTAAAGAGCTTGTAATATGTTAAAGAGGCTTTTGTTTCATATGACCTAATGATTCTGTGAATATTCAATATAATGACTGCAACACTGAGTCAGAAAAATATTCAGTAATTATTTTGGACCAAGGCATGTGCTCGTTGGTTAAGCTGTCAACATTAGATTATGAATGTTTTAATATCGTCAATAAAATTACTTATAACTCAAATTTTGATTGGAAATGCATTATTCTGTGGTTTAAGGTTTCATGTTATGTAGCCTGAAAGTAAAGCATGTCTAATGGACTTTTGGATTTTTTTACACAAGTGATGTTTTCTTAACTATTTTAATGTTTTTTATTTGTTCAAGGGATCACAAAGTGTTTAGTGCTCTAGATTTTCCGTTTTAGTCTTAATTTTACGATCAAATGGTTTGAGTAACAAAACAAAAATGAATAAGAAATGATTCTACTGACACATACTGCATAAATGCATATATGTATGTAATATAATGCAAATTAAGGGAAAATACATTTCTTTGGAATGTTTTGCAATTTGCATTTTAAGCAGGAACAGTAAAACCGAGTTTCTCCTTCCTTCATTTTTCCCCAAGAAAGCTGTGAGTTTTGCTTCATAGTGAGCTTTCTTATAAACAGTTTTTTTGTACAAAAAAACAGATGTGGTAGAAGAAAATAACATCATATTTGCATTACATTTTACATAATTACTACAGTTATTTTAAAATGTAGATGAGAAGAGGCATGGGGGTGCTCTGAGACATTATGACATGGGTTTACAGTATTGGCAGTTAAGTACTGACACAAATTTACATATCTACTAGTCTGATAATCACCTTTCAAAGCTATTGCCATTGCCAGTTTCATGTCATTTTGCAAATCCCTACATGATTCATGGTTCTTCTGAGCTAAATTGCCTTTCTATTAGCTGGAAACATCATCAGAAGTGTATGCCAGTAATGTACTTCAATAGAAACTTGCCAGGTTGCTGTTTGGATGTTTTCTGTATTTACGTCATGCCAATAACAATGTGCATCTGTTATATCAATGACAAAAATGTGTGTTTTCATTCATATCCAGTGTACCTGTGGGGTCCTAATATTATTGATTTGGATAAATTGATTTTTGTTAAAATAAAGGCTTATAGAAAGGCTTGTTTTCAGTGTTTCTAGTCTTTAAAAGATTTTATATATGAAGTCTTCTTTTAATCCAGGTAGTAGAAATATTAAATGAATGATTACATTTTTTTCCTTCAGTTTCAGTTTCCAAAACTTTCAGTTTTGGATTTGTGCTGATATAAAATATGATGCTTTATTCAGCTTGGTTGCAGAAAACATCAATATCAACACTGATGTACTCAACAAAAGTATGAAGTGTCCTCACTAGTATTTCCTTCAGACATGGACCAGTCAGTTCACTGCCACTCTTTGTGCTTTCCACTAGTGAGTTTACATGATGAACAGCGGGACAGCAGACCTCCGAGCAGAGTGGAATCTGAGTTGGATGATCAAGAGGAAGAGGACATCCCTTTGGTGGCTCTTGCTCCTGATGCTTCACTGCTAGAAAAGCAGCCTGCTGGCAAAAGTGCTGCCTCTGCCGGTCCTGTTTTTGACTGCTTGGATGAGGTAAGACTCAAATGTGGTTAAAATTATTCTTTTTACTGATAATGGTAGAACAGTAAAAGAGTCCAATACCACACTAAGCAGCTGCAGAACAGTGTCAAACTGATAATATTATAAAACTTAATAAAGGTTTGCAGAAGACTTTGTCGGCAAAGATGAATTGTGCTGATGTTTGCAAAATGAAATGTGGAACTGGAGAATATCTAACTTAAAACTAACATGATTGATTGATTGATTTTTTTTTAATTGTTTGACCAGGGAAGGTGTTTCGAAATCCAAATGATCATATACTTAAAGGTGCAGTGTGTAAAATGTGGCATTTTATACATCCAATGCATTTCGCCAAACAGAAACGGTGAATACAAAAGATACAGTCATGGAAAAAATTATTAGACCACCCTTGTTTTCTTCAATTTCTTGTTAATTTTAATGCCTGGCTCAACTAAAGGTACATTTGTTTGGACAATTATAATGATAACAACAAAAATAGCTCATGAGAGTTTAATTTAAGAACTAAGAACTATTCGTTTTCCATAGTTTTCTTGATAATAACCAAAATTACTAAAATTCTTACATCAATAGCTATGGCATTGTACCGCCAAAAACACTACTTTTAAGCATTCCATGTTTTCTTTTCTGTTTGCTTTAAACACATGATACACACAAGAGTTAATACTTGATTGCATAACCATTGTTTTTGATGACTGCAGCCATGCGTCTTGGCATGCTCTCCACCAGCTTCTGACATTGTTCTGCTGTCACAGCAGTCCATTCCTGTTGGACAAATTCAAACAAATTTTCTTTGTTTTTGGGCTTGTGGTTCTCCATTTTGAGTTTGATGATTTTCCACAGGTTTTCAATTGGATTAAGATCTGGTGATTGAGCAGGCCAAGGCATGGTGCGAATGTTGTGGTTCTCCATCCAGGCTTTAACTGACCTTGCCGTGTGGCAAGGGGCATTGTCTTGTTGGAAAATCCAGTCATTCGAGGCAGGAAAGAGTTTTCCAGCTGATGGAAGAAGACTGTTTTCAAGGGTAGTCCTGTACATGACCTGGTTCATTTGCATTTGCCCTGTTCCACTCAGACTGAAACAACCCCAGATCATGACTGATCCACCCCCATGTTTTACTGTAGGGGCAAGACAGTCTGGGTTGTAAGCTTCTCCAGGCTTCCTCCTAACCAGTAAGTTGGCTGGAGTGGGCATTAATTCAAAATTGGATTCATCACTGAAGAGAACCTTAGCCCAATCATCAACAGTCCAATCCTTGTGGTCTCGAGCAAAGAGTAACCGGGCCTTCCTCTGCCTTTCATTGATGAAGGGCTTCTTGCGTGCTCTGTGTGACTTCAAACCAGCTTCAACAAGTCGGTTTCGAACTGTCCTTGCTGAACAAGTCACATTTCTCGACAGTGCCCACTCATTTTTAAGGTCCCTGGAGGTCTGACGACGATTCCTGACACAGGAACGGATGAGTGCACGGTCACCTCGTGGGGAGGAGAAAGACGTTTCCTGCCACGGCCAGGTAGCAATTTGGTAGTGCCATGTTCAGGAAGAAAAATTTTGTTGTAATGAACAGCTGTCTTGGAGATCTTCAGTTTTTTCGCTACCTGTCTCTCACTCATGCCAATTTCCAGCAGTGCCAAGATGGCTGCCTTTGTGGCTTCACATAATTCTTTTGTTTTAGGCATTATGTGAGAGCTGACAACTTCTGAGTTGTGCTACGGCTTGAATGTAAGCAGGAAACCACTCTAGGCCTTTGCATGTGCAGTGCTGCTTGTGACATGAAATGGCCTCTTATATACCCTGGGAATCAATTAAGCTTAAGAATGTCAAATAGGACATAAAGTATTATGTGACCAGCTGCATTTTTTGTTGTGTTCATTGTATTATACGTTTAGTGGTACCAGATATTAGAATGAACAAGAAATTGAAGAAAACAAGGGTGGTCTAATAATTTTTTCCATGACTGTATATGTTTCTGTTTGTATGTAAAGTCAGTCAAAATAGGAGTACAATCATCCCCATAAAACATTTGTTTTATTTTTATTTAGTTAGAAAAATCGTTCTAAAAAAATTTACATTAATGCGGGCCGCTGTTTCGTGTAGGCCGACATATTGATCCGCCGTGTTATCTACGGGTGGTTTTTAGGGACAAAAAGAACGAAACGCGAATCTGTCCGCCTGAACACACACACAACATAAATTGTGTGCTGTGTTCAGGATCCTTTTTGGTCTTCACAGGATTCCGTTGTTTAGCAACTTGACGTTTTGGTTACGGTTAGGCTCATTCTAGAATCTGAACTCTAGATATCGCTAAAATGCCAAATTCCACACACTGCACCTTTAAATCAATGATTTGTTTATTAGTATGGTACTCACATATGGACAAAACCTCATAAAGTCACAGGTCCACCATTTGTTTGTTTATCTTCTGTGAAGCTCAGTAAACTCTTTCTTTTATTGCGTTGCTTTATTGAGTCAGCACCTTATTAACCCGTGTTTATAGGCCTTGCAGCACCTCATCCCCCCCCTTTGAAACACCTCAAATAGCCCATGATATTGTACAATAAAGTCTTTTATAGTGTTGATAAATGACGTTTGACATATAAAAAATAAAATATAAATCAGAAGATGATACTTCTTCTAAAAACCGAGGGCTATGATGTTACTCCACAAAACAGGACTACTCACACAACCATGTAATTAGAACTTTATTCATATTTTGATATAAAAGTGCATATCTTTTGGCATGACAGCTGAATATGAATGATAGAAAAGATCAATATTGTACACACACAAAGCTCCAAATACACACACGAAAGTACTATGAATGGTCACAATAATGCACAGTCTGTATCATTGCTCAAATATCAACAGTCATTGAACTTGTTCTGTACGCCCTACGTTTTTTTTTATAAAAGCTATCATGTCGCACAAAATAAAATAAATACTGTACACGTCCATAAAGCAATAACCTTCCCCATCCTTCCCATTCACAGTGTGTATAGAATGGACTAAAAGATGCAATACAGTTTTCTAACGGTAGGCAGCAGTATTGTACAAGTGGTGAGTCTGGTCAGCGTTATGTTTCTATTTAACATGTGGGAAATGGTGTATGGTATCACAAGAATGAGTGTGGCTCGAGATCCTGATTGAAAAAACACTTGGAACAGTTTGATATTCTTGCAGCAGTGTCCCTCTCCGAGGCTGCTGTCAGGAACAATTTACTAAAGCATCAATAATCCTGAATGCACTTGGGAGCGATCCAGCTGAAATCGGTCTCATGCTGCATATTATTATACAGAGATGTTTAATACTGTATAGGATGATGATACATTAGTGGAAGTGTTTCAGCGTTATTAAATAAACGACACTGAAACTATTACTTTTGCTCCGCTGCACAAAACACTTTCAAAACAGTTTGACTCTGACCCCAGCGTGAAGTCCCTCACAATGAATTTCAGTCCCATTCAAAGCTGTATCATTACCTTCCATATACCTCACTCGAGTGGCTCCTTTTAATTATTAAACCATTTAGAGCGGGGAAAATGATAGCCCATTACTTTTTACTACGTCTGTGCGCTGTGCGGCATCTCCGCTGGGTTTATATCAGGAGGCAGCAGAACAGAAAGTGAAGAAATGTCAGAGAAAAAGAGGAAATCTCTCATGGTAACCCATCATATAATATTATGGTCCCTATAGGGGGCTGGCCTTTACACTGCATGTATGGTGATAGTTTTATTAGTCCATCATCTTTATAGTCCACTGTCTTTTATTAGCATCATTGTAATCTAACATTTCGAAGGCCACACTCACTTAAAAGGGAGAAAGTAGAGCTCAGTTTTAAAATAATTTTGTTTTTACTGCATTCAAACTGTCTACAGAGCTTACAGTCTTTTTCTGTGTTCTTATATGCATGTGTAAATGTGTGCAAATGCATGACTGACTATGTGTATGAGTTTCTGACTTCCATTCTGACTGATCTTGCTGTATCTAACTCATGAGAATTCCCCTGCCCTCTTAAGGAGCATAGTTTTTGGGCCGTATCATCATCCTGACCGTCTTGAAGGCCTGCCTGTAGTTGGTGGGGTAGTACTCCGTCGACATGTTGTGCCATGTTCCCCAGAAGATCCCGTTCCTGACCCCCTTGTACCTCTTGTGGTAGTACTTCCCGTTTAGGTTGGCAGACATGCAGGCGTCAAACCACCAGCCGGAGCTGTAGTAGGCCCCGCAGTTTCCGGAGGGGTACATGTCATTGTCGCGGTCAGGCGTGGAGAAGAATTTCTGGTCATGGTTGAAGTGCTTGTTGAAGCTGATGGCATTCCCAGCCGTACCACTGCAATGAAACATCAGTGTGTCAGATCATAACTAACTTTTGATTATATGATTATATATTCATGTAACCTTCAGGTACTGTTTGAACATTTTTACTTAGAGTATACATCCTAAACGTTGGTGCCTCAGAGAAGTTCCACAAAAGTAGAATTTGTAAATATTATTTCCCATTTAAACTACAGCCGTGTTACTGTCATTGAAGCCAGTTACAGACTGAAAACACATGGCTTTGAAAGTGTCTCCACACATGGAGAGGTGGCACATCCCTTTGTGATGTCACGGGGGGGACACCGTTTCAAGCAGTCTTTTTGAGCACAAACTTACTTAAAGGTTGGATAAACAAAAGAGGGAGAGAAAGAACTTTTCTCAAATTGTGGGTGTTTGTGGATAGGCCACAGGCAAATATTTTGTTATGAAAACAAAACTGTATTTTGCCTAAAATGGGTCTTAGAAAAACAAACAAGTAACAATCAGCACATTGCATCCCAACTGCTTAAAGTAAAAAAAAGAGAAATAGTGTATTGTTTGGTTATATTGTTTTTCACTTTACTGAATGATTTTTCACTTAAACCTAAGTCCATTTCATCAAATAAATGTAAGTTTTAGAGCTATTACTCTTTACAGTTTAGTATCTTAGAGTTTTTTTCCTGTAAAAATCAACAATATTCCATATAGAATGTATTAGAAAACAATTTTGTTTGCACAGGACAAGACACTCTATTGATGATCAGCAAAATCAGTTTTTGAGATTTTTGATTGGTGTGCTTCATAAACCTTAAAAAGTAGGGCTGAAAGCAAAAAAGCAACAACATAAACAATATAGATTTCCCCGGCGCTCGCTCTGCATATACAGCTCTGGCAGTCATAACAAATTTCCTTTTTACGACTGCCCTTGAATGCACTGCTTAGTTTCCACCGAACCCATTGTCATATTGTATTGTATTGGTATCGAGATATCTGGCATGCATATGGAGATAAAAAATTTTGTCCATATCGTTCAGTCCTGTTAAAAAGTCACACTTTGCCCAAAGTGTCCGAAAAGTGGGCCAGAAAATGTATATTTTTTCCCTGCATCAGACATTGAAGTGATAGCAACACTGATTTAGTACATTTTATTTTCTGTGCTGTTGCGAAATAATGAAAAATAATCCATGTTCGTTATGACGTGAATTGTTTTCATGCCGCTCTCCAGCCCTTGTTTCAGGGGAAATACGAAAGTAAGTGGCGCCATCTACTGAAAATAAGTCAAAACAGCACATTTGATGGATGGCCAGCAAGTTTCAAGCATATTTTAAGACATTCCACGTCTTTATGCTGCTGCTGCCGTAGAATCAAATCATATGTAGTGAGTGGGTTTAAATGAGTCTGTTTTTGGCCTCAGTGTGCTAAGTTTGATTATTTTACACAGAGTACTATACAAAAGTCCTGTTTTTATAGATGGAATTAAAATATCAAATTTGTAAAGTAAAAATTCATATTTCTGTCATATGGATTACTGTTGAAAAAACAGCCTCAAAAACAAACATGCAAATCCCCTAAGGAACCCATGAGACCTAAAGGGTAAAGAACCTGATACTCTACCTGTATCCACTGATGGAGAGTCGGTATCGCAGGAATTCATTAGCGACGTAGAACTGGTCATACTTTGCATACTCTCGAACACCCTCAAAGTCCTCCAGCTCAATACGCAGGATCATGTCTTTGGCCTTCGTCATCAGGTGGATATGGTCATTACCCAGCCAGAACTCTCCTCTGCAGCAGAGAAGGAGAAAAAGAAAACAAAGATAAGTTGTTTATGTGCTATTGCACTTGACTAGAAAATGCACAGTAACCCCAACTGAATTTATTTTTTGCTGCAGGTGAGGAAAGGGAAAGAGGAGTGGTGACAGTAAAAGAAATATAAAAGGAGATATTCTTTCAGCAGGAGGTTATACTAGATCTTTAGGCATGATTATCAGGAGGTGTGTGGGTTTATTCCCCTTATAAAATCAGCCAGGAGAAGAGAGGAGGGAAAGCGAAATATGTTTTTTTTCACAGCAGCAGAAACACTAAATCCTTTTCTCTAAACCAAAAAGCTGGCGGCCGAAACCCTTTTATGCTGATATGATGCATTACTGATGTGTAAATGTAACCACAGGGGCAGATGTTGAGCACAGTTATAGCTCTGGTCAAACCTAGACCCCGGACACTGGCTCATAAAACCAGAGGAGGTTGAAACAGGGGTGTTTATGGTGGGAGCTTTTGTTGTCATTAGTTTTAAGGACCAATGGAAATGACTACAGGTCAGCAAGTCCTCTTATTGTTTTAGATTCTGCTAATTTGCACAGGGCTGCTGAGCTGTCTGTCAAACAAACTCACGCCTACACAATCCTGAGAAGAGGTCTGATCACAGGCTTTTTTTTTTTTTTTACAAACACCTGTGTGGGTATCCAGGACTCTTAAAACCCCCCAGGCAAGTTTGGAGTAACATACTGTGTTAGTAAAAGTTGGCATGAAACAAAAGTTGCAGGCAGTCTTTAAGGCAACTAAATATGTAAACTTAAGCTAAAAAGAGAATATTTAAAAAGACACCCAAACACTTTTCTGTACCTCCTTGTTGTAAAGAGGTTGCATTTTGCCTGAATTCAAATTTATGTAGTTGATTTTGATGACTACTGGCGTATGTCCACCATCCCTTTCGTCTAAACACCCCTGATCTACATTTACTCTGAGTGTCTGAGACGCTCCTGTCACTTTAATGCACCTTCCCCACATCGACCCAGTCTGCTCTGATTGGCTGACTTGCTCAGTGGTGATTGATCAGTTTAATTCAACACCAGCAGCTCTGCATTCTGTCTATAGTTTGTTCTCTGCACCTGTACCTGTCCTTCCTAGTCAAATGAATTAAACTGCTAACTAAATGAGAGGATGTAACACTGGTAAGTCTACTTGAGGAGTGGCAGAGGTGCTCTATTTCGCCAACGGTGTATAATTCTTGAAAATATGACCTATGTAGTGTAAGTTTGATTAGATGTTTCGTCGTAGTGTCCTTTGAAAGAGACATCACACGTTTGCAACTGTATTTCAAAACTTGGCTTGATGTTTACAGTTTGAAAAAATGGGGTGTAACATTTGAAGCAATGTATCTTAGAAAACTGTAAAATATGACTCCTGTTGTATCAGAGGCTCTGCAGAAACATAAATATAGTTGGTGTTTGAGGGTGCTTTCCTGTTGTTTCACCACTCAAACTGGGACCTGCTTCCAAAATGTCACATCCTCTTGTTTTTATCTGAAATTGAATTTTTTTTAATGTATTTTTTTGGGGCATTTTGTGTCTTTATTGATAGGAGAGAGACAGTGGGTAGTCTTGTGAAAGGGGGTGAGAAAGTAGGGAAAGACACTCTGCAAACTGGTCACAGGCGGGATTCGAACCTGGACCGGCAGAAGCAAGTACATGGGGTGCCTGGTTGCTAACCACTCCGCCAAACCAGCACCCCTGAAATTGATTTTTTTTTGTCAAAGTATCCTGTGCTTTAAAAGGTTTTGTCCCTCTCTGCAGAATGATGTACAATAAGGGCTGATTAGCACAGGCGTGAATAATCAACCAATCTGACAACACGTGTGCTTTTTTAAGTCCTCTGCACTGAATTACTGGGCTGTCTCATGCTGTAGGAAAAGAAGAAACGCTGATCTGTCAGATAAACTGTCAAATTTAGCTCTTATAATTAAACGCTCATTAATAGTTGGGATGGTTTTCCAGATTTTGCTCAGTAACAAAAAAAGTTTGAATTACTGCTTGATCCTTCATTTCTAAAACATGGCTGCCGATCTAGTTTCACTCTTGTTAATTGAGCAGATGGTATGTACCAGCCGATTTTGGACGCTTTCAGTATGTTGACATGCCATGTAAAACTGATCTGGTATATATGCACCAGGAAATTCATTGGTAGAGGCATGCCCACCTTTGCTGCAGTAATCGATGCTGTTTTCCCTTTTCAGTCAGTCACTGTGGACCTATTCCTGGAGCAGTTCACGTTTGATAATGTTTGGTACAAGTTTGATTAAAACTGTCCTTCCACTTCATAATGATAACAAAGGCATTGATAACAATGGCGACTGCTGTTATTGCGCTGTTTGATTTCTTGTTTAGAGCTCAGTGCAGATTGTAGCACATGGAAAGAACGTCCATTCTGGTCTAATGCCAAAGCCGACCTACATGATTTTCTTTATCTGTTATGAGGATGTTGTAACAGTTATAGAGCCATAAAACTGTCTACTAATTGTGATCAAGGATATGATCTTAAAAATACTGCAAACAGGGGTGCTGGTTTGGCGTAGTGGTTAGCACCCCATGTACATACTTCTGCCAGTCCAGTTTGGAATCCCGCCTGTGACCACTTTGCAGAGTGTCTTCCCCAACTCTCTCACCCCCTTTCACAAGCCTATCCACTGTCTCTCTACTATCAATAAAAGGCACAAAATGCCCCCCCGAGAAAAAAATACTGCAAACAAGCATATTTACAGTAATGCACTGCTTTTGTTTATCATTAAATGTTATGGTACATAATGTACTGAATGCTCATGACATTGGCTTCTGTTTCTCATAGTATGCCATTGCAGCTTCATTGTGATTCATCGTAAAGGCAGAGGTTTTTATCAGCACTTGACCAATGATTACTATCTCTTTAAGTTCCATCATAAAGCTACAATCTCATCCTTGCTCTTACTTTACTGTTTTATTACACAACTGTAGCTGTTGAGCATGAAGAGCACTCTATTCTCATTGGTAAACATCTGACATGACAGAAGAACATGCAGGGAGTGGTGCTAGACTTTTTATCAGAAGGTTACAACAGCTACAGCTGCCTGGTCTTGCTCTGATTGTTTTCAAATCGTGCGGTCAGACCCCAGCGTTATGTGAACAAGATGTTTCTCATCCAACTGCAGCATCCAGGCGTGTTAACCCCACTCTGAGAAATTCAATCCAGCACTATATTTGTTGGGCCTTTGGATCCAAGGTGGTGTTTAAATATCGATCCCACAAATCTTGGGGAATTACACACAGTCTAAATTATTCCTCTGATGTAAAGATGAGCCAAGCACATGTTTTCCTTTGCCAGAATTAGATGCCCTTTAAACTAGACTGAAAGCAGCCAATAATGTACATTACGTTTTCTAATAATCAAATTAAAACCCATCCCCTCTCAATCTTTGCCCTTTTAAGCCGGAAATGCCTCAGAAAATAGCAGGAAATTGAAAAGTTCCGTTTTCCAAAAGTGTAATTACATCATAACTTCTTTCCCAAATTCATGCACTATTTCATTGTTGGGAAAAAAAAAGTGAGTTAGATGTTACCCGTTTGCAAGGACAACTATTTATTTATCCCCGACCAAGCAGGCATTAGTTAAAAACAATGGTTTCCTCCAATCAAAGGCTGCATTTACAGTTCTATGCAAAATGGTTTAAGCAGGTGTGGAAAAAGATTATCTATAAAATAATTATTTCTCTAACAGAAGTATTAAATTATATGTTTTTATTGATCAATAAATGCAAAGAAAATAAACATTGGATTCTAAATCGAAATAGTATTTGGTGACACTACCATCAGCCTTCAGATAGCATCAGCTCTTCTCACTTGTACAACTTTTTTGGAGAAACTCTGCAGGCACGTTTTCCCTGACATCTTGGAGAACCAAACACAGGCCTTGTGTGAATTTTGTCTGGCTCAAATCGGTCCATCCCCTCATGTTGCTCCAGACTAGGGATGTAACGATATGGAAATTTTGTATCACGGTTATTGTAACCAAAATTATCACAGTTATCATTATTATCGCGGTATTGTTGCAGTGTGCTCAAAATGTTCTAAAAGTACTTTTACACAGAATTGAAATCATTTAACCCCTTTATTGTTATATTCATAACAGTTCTTTTGTCTTTTTTGTCACTAAATGTGTCAGACTCAGAGGCCAAACAATGCAAACTGTGCATGTGCACCTCGCGTGAGGCTCCTTAATCGAGGGCAGATACATAGTTCCGGCTTTTCCAGGCAAAGAGTAGCATCACCGTGCGTTACTGAGTCAGTGTGGTGATCAAGCACGATATAACGGTAATTTTAATTGGACACGGTAACGATTATTGTGGGAAATTTTATCGCGGTTTACCATTTTACCGGTAACCGTTACATCCCTACTCCAGACAAACTCAATGATGTCGACATGAGGGCTCTGTTAGGGCCATGCTGTCAAATCCAGGGCTTCCTGTACATTTTTTTGCACTGAAGACGGTTCTTAACAACATTGGCTGTGTGTTTTGGGTAGTTGTGTAGTAAATTTTAGTCCAATTAGACACCTGTCTGATGAAACTACATGATGGATACGTATTTGTTTGATTTCTCAGCAATGACACACATCAGTCCAACGCTTTTTGCAGACATGCAGTGAATCTATACCATACTGTACTTTTGCCTGGACATACTCATTATTGTGCCGCTCTCCAGCCCTTAAACAAATACACAACCTTCTGCTACAGACAAATTTAAAACATTTGATTCCTCAGTCAAGAGTGCCTGCTGCCATTTTTCTGAAACCCAGTTTTCTGTTTTATACAAAATTGATCCGCTTGTTTCTATATCAGTGGTTTAGTCTTTTTGTCGTAGTTTTTCAAAGAAGACCTCTTCTTACTTCCTAGGCATTAGATTGGGTCTCACTACCTCTAATGGACATATGCATGACGTCCCTTTCATCTGCGGTTTCTTTGGCTGACCACTGTATCTAAAACTCTAAACATTACCAGTTTCCTTGTGCTTTGTTGAAGAGCATGAAAAACAGATCTTGAAACCGTAGGTGTGCTTTGATATTGTTGCCTGACACTGACCTTGCTGATGTCGTACATCTATCTTGTACCTTGTTGCTGTGCTCAGTCTTGTCATT
The DNA here is from genome assembly GCA_036419115.1 of Scarus forsteni. Taxonomy (NCBI): domain Eukaryota; kingdom Metazoa; phylum Chordata; class Actinopteri; order Labriformes; family Labridae; genus Scarus; species Scarus forsteni. The sequence continues at coordinate 28,904,446 of JAZDUH010000341.1, read as the reverse complement.
GCGTATTGCTTGGGACATAAAACTGTCTTCATGGCTGTTTCCAAACCTATTTTTGAACCTCCTACACAGTCGTTTCTTTTTTGTTTAATGGATGTTCAACCTCCATTTGAATTTGACCATTAGCACCTGGATGGCAAAATTGGTCAGTCATACAGCTGACTGTAATTTCACCAAATCCCCGCCTTTGTAAAGTTTTGGCCTGTGTCAGAGTTATATTTGAAAGAAATTTACCAACACTTTAACCCTTCAACTACCAGCTCAACTGTTTGGCAGAGGTCATCATTAACTTCAGGGATATTTAATGCTTTAAAACAGAACAAATCAAATCATTGTTTGGTTAAGTAACACTTCAGGAAATAGAGACAACCACAAACAAACAGATACTTTCTTGGTTTGGGGATTAAAAGGTTTTAAAGCCAGCAGTTAATTGTGTGATGACATAAAAAAGCACAAATATTTGGAACAAAATCAATTAGAAAAGGCAGAAATGTCTGTAAAAATGCAAAAATTACTTAAAATAGATGATATTAAGTTTGATAAACACACAATGTTTTAGATGAATAACACATATGTCATATCAGTTAATGGTGAAGTTAAATATTCAAAATAATAATGATGGTAAAAATAATAAAAGCTTTTAGCTTTTTAAACATTTAAAAACCACAAACAAAATATCAGTTCTTTTGGTTTGTTTGCAGTTTTTACTGAAGCATGAAATATTGACAGGTACAAACAATGACGTGCTATGTTTATTTAGCACATTCAATTTTCCTGAACTTGATGGCCTCTGCCAAGCAGTTTAGCTTGGAGTTAAAGGGATAACATGGCCCATTTTGGATTTGGAAAAAAGATATAATGGTCTCATTTTGTTCAATCTGTCCTGAAATAGTCAGGACTCCTTTGAAAAGATTCTGAATCTTGTCGCTTTGAGACTGCACTATGGATAGCCATTTGGAGGGACCTATATGATACTTAAACCACTTACCTGAGGTTTCCAAAGCCTTTCTTATACTCTGCCCAGGTGCGGTTAAAGCTGACAGAGCCATCAAGTCGTTGCTGTATCACAGTCCACCCCCCTCCGTAGGACTCCATGTCACAGAAGACCTCAAATGTCCCGTTGCGAACATCAGGGGTCACACGGTACACCCCGTTCTTCCTCACCTCCATCACATTGTAGTCAGAACAGTCCCGAGGGGCCAAAATGACTGTTGGAAGACAAAGTGAAAGGAGGATAAGAAGAACAGAGGGCAGTCAGAGAGGGCCATTTGCTGTATGATTCTCAATCTTTCATTTGGCAGTTTTTCTCTGCCCACCATGAGGCATTAATAGAGAAAAACCCTAAAGCAATGGATGTGAAACGAGAATGTGATAAGTTAGGGAGAAATCCAGCTGTAACCAGCCTGGATGTTTTCATTCCTGCATTAATTTCCGGGGAAGTTTAGTCCATTGCAAAGCAGTTCAGCATGTTCTATAGCCAATCTGTCACCAGAATATTCCCCAGTTACTCGAGAGATCAAGCTTAGGTTCAGAGAGCATCAGGCATTAAATAGAATCCTATTTTGCAAAGTATTGTGGAGAAAAAACCTTTGGCCTAAATACTGCTTTTCAACATAATGTCCCCTCTTACATTTTTTATCCCACATGAAAGAAAGTAAAAGACAAAAGCCACTTTTGTAGAATAAGTCATTGACCTTTCCTGTGCAGCACCGCAGGCCCATTTCATCCAGCTCTGCCACCCCCCCCCCACCCCTCTTTTTTATACCTGCCCACTTGCTTTGCAAACTCTGCTCCCGTCCCCTGTGTCGCGCTGCAGGCCACTGACCCTAAACTGAAACCGAGGTCCAAAGGCCCCTGTCAGTTAGCATTTTGGGAATTGAAAGGAACAGACTTGTCAAAACGTGGGAAAGTGTAAAAGTGGATTATAGAGGCGTACCCCCTCCCCGCATGTTCGGCACCTGGGGCGAAAATCATCCTGACATTGGGCAGGCTGCATGCAGAGTTTGTTTGGAGCACTCTGCTGCTGATACAGTTTGTCACACTGTTAAATCTGTTTAGGCGTTTGGTAGATTATAAAAAGAGCAAGTGAAGGGGGGCATACTGATTACAGAGACTCAGACGTCAGGTTTTCCTGAGAACAGGGAAGAGCAGTCTCGACTAAAAAGTGTCTCCTTTAGTGCTGTCATAGCAGTTCTTTTGACCTCCTGAGACTCTGGATGTACATATGAGGACATTGCATTTTTCCATTCCTACTCCATCTAAATCCACCCTGCCAAAATCTGGGCCCTTAACCACCAACTAAAATAGTTCAGTGAACTCAAGATGTTGGCCATGTTGTCAAAAATATAAACAAACTTAAAATATAGTGAAGAAATAAGTAATTTTATGAGAACATTGGGACTATTTTGGTGTTTCAGTCTTAAATTGTCCCTGATATACACTATACCTAAATAACTGACCCACAACTTGAGAAACTAACTGATACAAAACTTATAAAGCTAAAATTCCAACGCATCTCCGTACATGTTGAGAATTCTGAAAAATGATCTGATACATTTAAATTTTTGGTCAACCAGTGACAGTTGATGTTCAAGTGTGTGTACGTGATCAGGAGGAGGGAAAACAAATACGTTTTGAGGGGGATAATATTTTTTTATCTTAGATGAATTAAAGGTTTCTAATAATAATATATAATAATAAAAGATAATTAATAAGTATATTCTTTTTACATCCCCTTGAACAGGGATGGACAGCTGATGGCCTGGGAGCTACACGCTGCCTTTCTACTGCCTAAATGCATCCCACCATTTAATCTTAAATTTAAAAAATGCATCTAATGGCCCTTTTCCACTGGCACGCCTTGGCCCTACTCTACTCGGCCCTACTTGATTTGCAGCGTGTTTCCACTGGCCTGGTACCTACTCCACTCTGGCTCCAAGCGAGCCGAGTCGATAGTAAAAGATGATGTCACCAACTGCCAGCTACTGATTGGTCAGACAATGTCGTCATCTATGAGTCATGCTAGCGGTAGCTACCGTTAGCTTTCCCGCATACGTCTTTTCTTTGCAGCTCGATTGCTCTCATCCTCGGCTTCATTCTGTTGCGTAGCTTCAAAAACTCTCCTGTGCTTCTCAAGGGGTATTTCTTCTTACCACCGGCAGCCTTCTTCTGCTTTCCTTTTTTACTCGTTTTGTGACAAAAAGCCACAGATTGTTGTGTTGCGCTCAAAATGACTTCATCATCGCTCAGCGACACTGCACTCCGTTGTGCAGGCAACCGGGGCTAATGGAAAAGCAGCACAAGGCGAGTATAGCAGAGCCAGGTAGAGTAGAGTAGAGTAGGGCTAATGGAAAAGGGCCATAAATGAATACAAAAAATAGCTGTACTTCCAAGAAAACAGCTATAATAGACTCATCTATTCTGTAAAAATCCCTTTTGTGTGTTGCTAAAATTGTATGTTCTAACACAAGTTTATGAAAATTGTACTTAAATAACTAGCAAATACTCAAAAAGTCTAATATATCTTTTAAATACCAACATTTTGGTCCTCTGACACTGAGGATAAAAACACTTCAGCTGTCTTTGATTACCAAAATTGCCCATCCCTGCTCTTGAATGTTCTGACTCTTGGCCCAAACAATGTCTTGTGTTCTATCATCAGAATAACACAGGAATAAAAAGGACAGCACAATACCTTATGGGTTGATTACACAGAAATATATGGGGCTACAGTGCAGACACTGCATTTTAGGGCTTAAAAAAATGCAGGTAGCGCTTGTGGAGAGGGTCTGCATCCACATATGGTCAGCAAAATTACTTAGACAAATAGATTTGAACAAACATAAAGCTCTTAGCTTTGCTTTTCTACTTCAACAAATAGGGAGTAAATGTCACAAAAGGTGGAGTGGAAGTGGGATGCCATTTAGTGAGTGAAAAGATTTTCTTTTGCCCCAGTACTTCATTAAAGGGATTTATAGTTTGTTCCAGACCAAGTCACTTGTCCACTTATGGAGCATATCAGTGCTCACCTACACCTTTCTCCCTTTACACCTTACTCCTTATCTGCTGTCTGCTTTGGTCAAAAGTGACACTAACTAATGCTGCAACCCTATGTCTTGAGTGGCAAAGTTGAAAACATCTTGACATTTTTTACCCAAAAAAGTGCTTGAAAACTGTCATGTGGGTAGCAGCAATGAAAAATGACTTGCAGGCCTGCTGTTACATTAGGAAACAACAGTATCGACATCAATATTTTCCTCGGAACAAGGCATATCTGTGTTATCGGCCCTTACTTATTGACTGCAGGGCTTCCCCTGAGTTTATCTGTAATGGCTCAACTACACTGTGGGTGCATGAGGCTGCTGCATGTTCCAGTTCTGGCTAACATCACCACAATATGTTTTCATACCAGGCGTAGGTGTGTGAGCTATGTTATAGCTGTTTCTTTTTTCTCTGACAGCTCTATTTCTCTGAGTTTCACCTTGACAAAAAGCTTTTGTAGAAATCAACAGCAAATCTCCCTACATGTGATCTTATTCATTAAGTAACTGAGAAAAAAAGAATATTAATGAACAAATTAGAAAGCATAGGTTTCACTTTGAATAGCTCTATAAGGAAGTGAAATTGGGCTGGTTCTTTCTGAGGCATATTTAGATGCAGTGGATACCCTGCTTAAACAAAGCAGGTTTGGCTCTCTGTTTTTCTTTGTTTACCCTCCTATCAGGCACGGATAGTGATGTGGCTAATGCTAAAACAAGGCAAACCTCTTCTTATTGAAATTATCAGTGTAGAACTGGGGCATGAAACTAGTGGCTCACACTGTCAGTCTGAAAGCTCTGACTTAACTTACTTGCAACAATAAAAACAAACACACACCACAGCCACCATGATTTAGCTTGTGTGTTTCTAGAAACCACCGTTTGAGATAGTGACCTGGGTTTGATGAACACTGGATGTAATCTGTCAGTCCAATCAGAGGTTGGAATCCATGCTGACACTCTTGAAATATTCTACTAAACTAGCTGAAACACTGAAAGATGCTTATTTTGTAAAATGATCAAAAAGAGTTCCTACAGCGCGTGCGATCTTGCTCTCAAACTTGTATTTTTTTGTCAAGTTGAACTGCAAAGTCAATAAATATTTAAGGAAACACTGGACTGAAACTACCCGACAAACCAACTGACAACTTCGACACTACTGGCTGCGTGAAAGACACCTACATTCTGTGTGAAGTCTTTTTCTTATGAATCAAAAATGAGCTTTAGGGTGTCTTTATTCATCTATACAAGAGGATAAAGGTGGGAGGATTATTCTATGCTAGCTACCTTTTACAGTATTTAGCTGTCAGACTTATCAGGTTCAGCTAATCCTAAATAGTTGTTTTAAATAAAAAATAAATCACAAACCAAACTGAGATCTCAGGAGGTTTGTGCACATGTAAACTTTTGTTTCTCTTCCCCTGACTGTTCAGCCATCTTCTGCTTTTCCTGTCAGAATTTGCATACCGGCTGCAGATGTCACAGAAAGCAGTTGAGCGTGAGGTTAAAAATCTAACCATGACACGTTAGCAGCCTGGGCAAACTAACTCTTAATTCCATCATCCTTTAATTCTCCAAAAGCAGCTCCATCTACTCGAGTGTTCCTCTCCTTATTTGTCCCCGTCTGTCTGTCTGTCTAAACAGTCCCAGGACAGTCAAGAGCCATCTCATCTAACTACATTTGGCACTTTGCCTGACCTAAATAACTTCAATATCACCCTCTCACTGGCGACTTGCTGCCTGATCGGCTGTCAAACTGTTGAGGCGGCTGTTAAGACACATTAATGGCTAATTGGCTGGCTGATTGCTCTGCCTGCTTTCTTGCATTGCTAACTAACTTACATTAAATGTTGAAGACTGCTGACTGATGTGCTTAATCCCTCTGCTTTAACACCACTGTGCCTGCTTGACTGCACCCTGATACATGATTGGCATGAGAGGAAGAGGGTTCTTATCGAGTAAACATTCCCTGTTAACTCAGATTAGCAGCTTTACTGGAAGGAAACTCGTATCAAAAGTGATAGCACCATCTCCCAAAATACACAACTTATATTGAACACTGCCGTCTGTTCTGACATATCATGAAAAGCAACACTCTTCCTCGAGGAAGTTGCACACAGCTGAGCGGTTCCTGACAATGTGTCCACTCCTCTTTGTTTATAATTGAGTTAATGTAGCTGAACGGCAACACAAATTGCTATCTATTTTCCTCAAGGCCCTGGTATGTCTTGCAGGAGTGAAAGTGAAAAATCGTGCTTGCAGCAGGGTGGGGAAATTGGCAAAGAGGTTGGAAAAAATGCTTACAAGGCTGTGTGATGAAAGCAACCTGACAAACGTACTTGATGGTGAAGTAGCAGTAGCTAAAATGTCGAGGTAGTATATGCTGATGTTTTATAAACTGATGCTGTTGGTTTAAAGCTTGGTGCAGAATAGCTTGAACAAAAGGGTGAAAAAAGTGTCCTCAGATGCCTTTTTCAAGCTCACTGAGTGTAAATGTATCGTAGTTTGAACTCCCTATGTTGATAATGAGCTACACAAGTGAGCCTAGTTTCTAAATCCCCTGAACAATGTTAGCAAGAGCTTGAATTTGTTCTTGAATGACCCTCTTTCAACAGGTCCTGTCTGAATGTTTTTAAACCAGCAGAAGACATCTCCTAATTGTGCTGTATCATATAATATTCATAAGATTTCCATACTTTCAGCCATGGCTGCTCTCCTTGTTATGCAAGACTAAAGAATTTTAATTTGTATTTTGCAAATCTCTTTTTAACAAGTGATTAGATTAATGATTCAGCTTCAACTTGGTAGCTTGATGGTTCCAGTACTACGGAGACAGGGGAGCCATTACGTCATGAAATGTAAGACAAAGCACTTTCACAGTGCAATAAATAACGAGGAAGTGTTTTTCAACACAGTCCGTTTGCACTGTATACAGTATTAGCTAAAGGGGCGTACATTTACCATTAGTTTTTCTGCCTTTTTCTTGGCAGCATTTCATACCAGAGGCATTACTTTTTCAGGGTTGTTAACCCAAAAGCCTGTCAGGACCTCAGATTGTTGATTTTCTTTAATTTTGCAGAATGTTTTCTCTGATGCAAGGATAACTGATTAAGAAAGTCCCTAAGCTGAGGTCAAACGGCATGACTTCTTTCAGTTACAAAGTCTTTATGTCAGATCTAGTGACCACAAGTTGATTAAACTTGTGCTATGACTTGTTTGACAGTCTACAAACAGCCGACTGCTCCCAAATACGGCAAACTCACAGTGCTCACAGTATTATACTTCTGTTTCTTCTCCAAAATGAGATGACGAACATTTTGTCACCTTGCTCATAGATAAAAGCAGTCACATACAAAGGTTCTGAGGTGCTGCTGCTGTTTTTCTCCTACATCACTGCTTTAGTAATGCTCTAATGCTCCTTTAGCTGTGGCTTTGATACAACATCTGTTTCAGGGGTTTTGTTTTCAGGGCTTCATTTAACTTTCTCTTTGTCTTGTATCACCCAAGGCATCATACATCAGTGATTGTCGGTCAGTGTCTCTGATGTGAGGCAACAAATCGAGGGAGCACATAGGAGGCAGGACAAAAATCAAACCTGCTAGTCTTTCTTCCATGGAGACGTGAGCCGTCCCAGACTTTTCAGTTGTTGGTGGTCATTATCTCACATGACAGGAGATGGAACCACTTTCATAGTTGTAAGGTTCTAAAACCCGATGACTGTTGGGTCGGGCGGAAATTGTGCATAATGTCGTTCAGCCTGCACTCTTAGAGTTTTCTTTAGACTTTGTTCAAGTGTTGTCTCTGACCCAAGGGAACAGTGATAGACTCCAGTGGTCAAAGATCAGGGTAATGGGGTCTCATATTAATCCCTAAAGTAGATTTTTAGAGTTGTATCGCCTCAAAGCGCTCAGGGATTCTGTTCACTCTGTCCACAAGAAGGCTTTCTGACTCAAAGATTAACTTTTCTGACTCTCAAGGGCATGTATTAGAAGTCAACGACATTCTAATAAGAGCTCTGTTGTGAACCTGATATTGCTCCATGAGATTTTATTTAATCTTTGCACAAATATCCACTTTGATGGAAGGACAGACGGACAGAGGTCCAGTGTCAGAGTCTGGAAGTCACAAAGTGTGATATCTCTACAAATCACTTTAAACTTTATACAGGTGTTGTCTTTGACTCAATATTAAACTGATTACACGTTAATGATGGAGGTCAGGCTCACAGAGTCTGATGCTTCTTCTGAAATTGTGAACATGACATCTTCAGACTATTTAAAGGGATTTTTTTTTCACAAATGCCCAAACCAACTAAGTGGACCGACTGATACGGATGAACTGATCAGATTTTGATGTTGGCCTGGTGATCGGCCTTGCTCATGAATGAGATATTGATAAACTTTAAAACATTTTCTTAAGGCTGCACAAATGTCCACTCTGATTGAAGGATAAACTGATTAGACTTTAAATGCCACACGTCAAACTCAAGGTCTTGGAGTCTCATGTTCATCCGGCAGCTGTTTTCTAACAGTGTTCTAATTTTTTTTTATTCCTGACTGGGGTGAAAACATTCAATCTGACCCAAGGATGATGAAGTTAAGATCATGCAGCCTTGTTTTTATAATATAATGTTCCTGAACATGATGTCTCAAAGGAGTTCTGTCAAACGCTGCACTAATGTTCACTTTTTCGTCAAGATGAACTGTTAAGATTTTGGGAGATTCAAGTAGGGATGGGTACCGAATTCGGTACTTTCAGAGGTACCGACCGAATTCTGTAGGTACTACCAAGTACCGATTACAGAAAATCATATGGTGCCATGTTTAGGTACCTAAACGCGTCCTTGTGACTGTGAGGGAGTGGAAGAAGCAGGCATAGTATTGGGTGGAGTAGGTGAATTTCCATACCGGACTTGAACGCAGCACAGCAATAGCGTAATGACATCAGCAGCTGCGGGTTCAGTCAACAAAGCAAGCACAGCTGAGAGAAATTGCTCGAAAGTATGGCTCTACTTTATCAAATGTGATAGAGATTATGCTTGCTGCAATATTTGTGACGCCAAGTGTAAGGAGACAAAGGATTCATTCAGCACTGTTAGCACGCCTGTGTCCAATGGCGACTAGTCGTCTGCAGCCAGAAACACAGGAAAAGAAATGGCTTTAACATTTGGTGATGGCAGCAAATGCAACGAGGAAGATACCTGGTCCAGGTAAATGAGCCTCGTGTCTAAGATGGTATTAGCTTGGCATTTTAATGTGCGTCAGTTATCATTATCAGGTCCGTTCCTCATACTTTGTAAGGTTAATGTAAATACTTTTTTTATTTACAGCTCTGTCTGACCCATTTTTAAACTGCCCTAGAGTTAAAGTGAGGGCTGTAGTTAATTTATTAAGTTATGGTTCATTTCAGTTACTGGTTTTCATGTTGAAGAAATTTTTGGAACAACTACAATGTTACAATACAATACAAACAGTTGAATGTTGTTTTGATATATATCTGTCAAATTTTATATATTGAGAAATAAATTTACATTGAAAAAATTTAAGATCTTAATATTGAACACATTAATGTTTATTACCCCATAAACACACGCAAAAGTACTGAAAATTGGTACCGTTGAGTACCGATACCGATTTCCAGGTACCGGGCATCGGTTCAAATGTGAAAGGTACCCATCCCTAGATTCAAGGTATCCTCTGTGATTCCAGCTGATCAGATCTTGGAGACTGAAGATCAAACTAATCTCTTTTTATGGAAGCTTTAACATTTATGTTTCTTGTCATAGTCGAGAGTTGTCCTCAAATTTGACAGCGTAGAGAACATCCCAGTGCAAATCGGTGCTCCCTTCGTTTTAGTGAATTTCCATGAAAACAACAGCTGTCTCTTGTCTCTTTGTTTTTAATCCTTCTCAAAACAAACAGCCACTATTTCCCCCCGATTTCCACCGAATGATCTGCCTCCTCTTGAGCTGAACATGAAAGATTGATGTCCAAACACAAATGTTGCTGACCCCGTGTGCCACCCGTGACTAATATCAGGAAATCGTCCCACATTACCCCTCGTGTCGTCGCCGGGAGATAATGAGAGCTAGTTGTTTTATGCAGGAATGAGCACTCAAGAGCGTGACCTCCAGAGGAAAAGAGAGAGAGAGGCAGAGGGGGGGAAAGACGGCGGGAGGAAGGCACTCGGAAAGGGGATTAAAAATGAGAAAGTAACAGCAAGTGAAGTGAAAAAGAGTTGCGAGGGGAAACGGAGAGATGAAGAACAGTAGATGTATGTAAAGGGGAGAGAGGACAAGATCTGAAGGAGAAACAGAGACAAGTTTAAGGGAGAGGAGGATGAAAAAAGTTGGGATTCCCTTCACACCAGTGTCCCGGCTAATCTACTTAGAAATAAGCTTGCATGTTTTTAGCATAAAAGGACCAATATGGTGTCACATTCACTCAGGCAATACCGGTTTATAATTCAGTTTCAGACCGAAAAGTAGCCTGCCTTTCAACTGTCCCTCGTCCAAATAAGCTTTTACATCAATGTAAAGTAGATTGTTTGTTATGCTTGGCTGGGTTGAAATGCATTACTTTAGTGGCTTCAATCTTTAATTTTAAACTTCCACTTCCTCTTTAGTGAGAAAATAGCTTTCATTGCCTAAATGTTTGACCATCTAGTTAAAGAGTGCGGTATCTGTCCCTTTTCATCTCTTCCATCTTTTTGAGTTTGGAATGTCTGAGCTCTTGAATTTGTTATATAAGAGCTAAGTTGAATTTGCACTTCAACCCTGGTTGTCATATTGCTTCACTTGTACACAGCCTGGCCTCAACCTATAGTTATTTTGCTGTCATAATTTCTCCAATAGCTGCACTTAGCCAAATGTGGCATACATGAGGCTATACAAATTCAAGGACATATGTATGCAGTTGTATCCACAGTGTTATAGATGATGGGCATAGTCTCTTTAAAATATCAGATTTTTCTCATACAGTTAATGGAGAAAGTGTGCTGCAATGAGCAAGAGACAGAGAGTGTCAGTGTCAGCCTAAAAGATTTCATTTCCCCTTTCCCAGAAAGAGAGGCCACGCTGGGTCAAGGTGAACACCCAGAGCTGAGCTGTTTGTAGAGATTACAAGTCTCTATGTCCACTTAGGCATGATTGAAGAGATTCATACCAGAAATTCACTTCAGCAGCACAGACCAAAATTCAGGGTTGGGAAATAGGCGGGAACTGTCGTGTAAATAAGACTACAATATGATGTGCACGGCGAAAATAGCTCTTAGGCTGAACTTTTTATTCACAATGAGATAAATTGACAGATGTAAATGAATGATTCAATGATCACATGTTGTTATTCAGCTGAGATGCACCACAGCACAGCCACACTGTCATGTAAAAACTTGATCATAATATTCTTTTCCATGTTGATTGATGTGAGTTGAAAGAATATTTTGACTGAAGCCTTTAAAACCAGAGGCTTAATTTGATAGACTTCGTAAAAAAAAAAAAAAAAAGTTTATCAAATCAATTTCATGCATTATTGATATTCAGCACTAAATGTTTTCATTCTTCATTTACACTAGATGACTTTGACAGGACAAAGAGTTCAATAGTGACATGACCCTCTATGTTAACGAGGTGTTGGTACAGTATGGAGTGCCTGGTGCCAAAATTGGGGATTTTAAAGTTTAGATCAGCTGCTATCACACAAAGGAGATTTTGTTTTGCAGATACAGCGCTCCTGAACGTCTTGCTCCAAGCAGACAAGATTGATAGTTATTTTAGTAATACTTCTGCAGCACAGCTAAAGCTGCTGCTGCTGCTTACTGCAGGCAACTACTACTTTCAGCTAAACTCACAGGGTGAGTGTATGAGGTCAAGGCAGCGTCAGGAGCCCTCATTTTCCTCCTCTCAGTCTAGTCAGGGAAGAGAGAACTGTGTCCTCTCTTGGTTGGTTCCAACTGCAAACATATTTTGCAGACAGGCTTAGTCTGCTCCACGTAGCTCTTGCATGTTTTTTACATGGAAGCACTGATGGACAATGAATTTCACTGAATAAGCACTTTGACGCCGTCTCAAATGCCCTACTTAGTGCAGCAGTTGTTAATTTTATAAATCAGTGAAGATGTAGGGATGCACAGTGTTAGATTTTTGCTTACCAATATGCCAGTAGTTCCAAAACCCATTATTGCATATCAGACAATTGCCCAAGTCCCTCCGATCCGAGTCCCAAGCAAGTCTCGAGTCATTTGATCCTAGTCTCAAGCAAGTCCCAAGTTTTTTCTGTTGTGGGCAAGTCGAGTCAAGTCGAGTCACAGGTTTTGTCAAGTCGAGTCGAGTCACAGGTTTTGTCAAGTCAAGTCAAATCGAGTCACAGGTCATGACAGGTCAAGTCCCTCACCTTTGTTCCCCAGTCCACCCAAAAAAGACTCAGATTTTTTATTTTGAAGATGCAAACCTTATGTTCCCAAGGTCAACATAAAAAACCGCATCAGACTAGTCTGCCTGGATTAATGCAGCATAAAGCTGGTCATTTACCAATAAGATATTGCATGTCTGATTATTTAGACCTAGGTAGAGGAGAAAGGCTACATTAAAGAAATGGCATGTTTCATACAAAAAATACTTTTATCTAAACAATTTTGCAACAGTTATTTGCAACAATGCCCCCAAGTAGGGGACTCAGCTTGCAATTCAGCAAACATAAAACTGCACGCACGCACTCACTTTGACTGCTGAACCTAAAAAATAAGAGAGAACTCCTGATATCTTATTCTGACACACCTGGATAACCCAGATCTAGTGTATTTAAATAGTGCCATTTTCAGTCAATAGTAGAGGATTTCACAAGGTGAAAGGTAATTAGTCGCTGATGTGTGTGTCACACACATATACACACACGCACACACCCCCCCCCCCACAAACACACACACACACAAACACATATATATGCAGGCTAAAAAAATACACTTAAAATCATTTATCCTACGCCGTTTGGCCGATTTTCTTTCACTTCCTTGCACGTGATAAAGTTCGATGTTGTGCCCTCTTTTTCGCTTATCGAAGCGTTGCAGGTCGTACACTTGGCTATCTTGGTTTTCCATCTGAGTGAAATTCTTTATATGCAAAGAAAATAACTTTGGGCACAAAAGACATAGCAGCTGAAGCCTGCGTCCCGCGCTATCTGCCCACTGATCATCACTGTAGCAGGAGCGGGTGTGTGGTAGGAACATATGTGTGTAGCGCTGTGTTGTGTGCGGGACCATAATAGTTGACGGACATGTGTACTGTGAATGGAGCATCAACAGCGGCGTATATCTCCTGTCTGGCTCTTCATATAAAGCCTGAGTGAGTGAAATTTTCTGAATCATGTTGTCTCAAGTCAGGTCGAGTCTGGAGATATTTTCTCCTGAGTCCCAGCCGAGTCTCAAGTATTTATCTCCCGAGTCGAGTCGAGTTCCGAGTTTTTACCTCCCGAGTCCGAGACGAGTTGCAAGTCGTCTCATTAGCCGCTCGAGTCGACTCGAGTCCGAGTCCTATGACTCGAGTCCAATTGTCTGTTGCATATATCAAAACCATTTTTTTAAAGAACACAAAGCCTCCAGTTTACTAAAATTAAACTGTTCTTCTCAATGGTGGCAGTCTTTTAGTGTTGGAATCAGACATGAAGAAAGAAAAACATCATTTTAATCATTAATAAATTACACTTATAATCGATAAAACTGGAATGAATAAGGTCTAATGTTATGGTATATTTGTGTAGTCTGCCAATCTTGCAGCCAACATACAGGATAAGTATGGCCATTATATGCAGCCAAAATATCCATTGTAAAAATTGATAACATTGTGCATCCCTATGAAGATCATGAAGTTAATTGCTTTAGTTTGTTAATACCCAAATTAGAAAAAATAAACTGTCCAGTATTTCTCTACATGGGCAATCTGGACCACCAAAATTGTTTAACAGCTAAATAGTGAATTTATAAGCATGTAGGTTATTCTTCCTCTAATTGTGATTAACTATCAGAATTCTGCAATTAATTAATGTTGACAGAATCAATACCCCATCGTTATCCTTTGCTGTCTGGAGTAATGAAATCACTGTAGTGCACCATATTAGTCAAGTACATATATTTGCACCAGGCAGGTCCTTAATAATTCTGTCGTGTTTGTCAGTACAGCAGCGTGTTGCTGATATTTTGTTCCAACCCCTGCAGGTAAGTTTGATGAAATGGAAGAAAAGAGAAGAAAAACTGTGTTGTGATCACACTGAGAGAAAATGTAGAAAATAAAGAACGCAGGGGTAAGAAAGACGAGTAGAGGCAATCTTAGGAAACAGCAAAGATACAACAGAATAGAAGATAAGACAACAAAAGCACAAAGAAAGGGGGTTCAGTCAAAAGAGAATACATGAATATTGAAATACTGGGAGAAGGAGCGTGTGAGCATGGATGCAATATAAGGAGTGAAGATCTTATTCCAAACAAATAATCTTAGTGAATGGCTTACACTGAGGTGAGTTCTGCACTGCACACTGGGTGGTGCAGGTGGAGCTGAGCTTATTCACCACTCCAGTGATGTTCTCCACCTTCCTGTCCACCATGGCCTGCACGTTGTCCATGTTGAGCAGGTTGAGCCCCTCCAGGCGGCCCTGCAGAGCCGAGATCTGGCTCCTGGCGTTACGCAGGCTGGCAGACATCTTATTCAGCTTCACCTGGGAAAAGGGACGGAGGGATGGGAGTGAAGGGGAGACAATAATTTGTGTGCACAGAATGCAAAGCAGGTGGATTACTGAAGTCGCCAGCCTCCTTCATTGTCTTATACCAGCCTATTAGAATTTGTCTGACTCAGAATGGAGCTGCGTGATGGTTGGCCGTCCGCCAAAGTGGGTGTAAGAGTCAACAGAGTTAGCTAACAGAGCAAAAATTTACCATCTGAAGCCGATTCCCCACACTGTTTACAATACCAGGAATTTTCCCTGGTGGACTGGTGCCCGGGAGGACTTTACGTGTCCTTTTAACTTCTAACCTGTTTACATTCCAGCTGGCTACATTTAGCCAAACAGATTTAGGTAACACAATTCTTGCTCTGTTTATAAAGCACATTTTTCTCAAAGGTTTGTCTTAGTCAGTTAATGATGGTTTCTCTGAGTTTGCATGGTACTGATGGAAATGTAAGTGTTGGAGTTTTTACAGGTGCTTGGACCTTGAAATGCTCAAATTTAAATGTTGATATTTTGAGGTCTGAAAATTACATATAGTACTGGTTGTGAGTTTGGCAGATTTGTGTCGGGTCAATCTATAAAGTTGCATAGGTTACCCAGTGTATTTGGTGTGGTTTGTCTGGCTTTACTTTAGTTTCTGACTTAAATACACTGTCACAATGAAGAAACAGGTCAGATATTGGCAAAAATTCAATATCATCCATCCCCAAAAATATTCATTTTTCGTACAGATGCATGGTTTGGATTTTTTTTTTTTTTTTTTTTCGCATGTATTAACTATAGTTAGTTTTTTGTTTTAAAACAAGTGCCAAATGTAGTTTCAACAGGAACAGAAAAGTCCAGCTTCAGCTGTCTTTAACTGCTGCTAACACTGATTCACCTGTCTCCTGTAGCCCTTGCTGTGGAGCTAACACTTTTTAATATATGTTGACAATTATTTCTAATAAAGAGTTAATATTGATGATATTGTGCATCCCTAATTTAAAGCTTTTATTTTTCTGTACATTATAATTACATAAAAAGGTGCTGGAAAAGCTTAAAGGTACTCCTTGACTGTGCTGTCAAAATGTTCAGATTTGAACTTTGAAGATGTGAGTAGTAGGGAAGCATTATATCACTGGTAAATGTTAACATTGACAGCTAAAACGCTAGCTAACTGTATAATTCGTAGTGTTTTGCTTTTTTTCAAGCGCATGTGAACAATGATAACATGATTCTTGCTTTGTAATAGTAAAATAGGTGTTTACAGTGTTCCCTCTTGAGATGGTCCATGTCATAAAGCTTCTGTAACCTTTAATGTCAGGTTCTCAAACCAGAGGGTAATATTATGCAACTCACTGAGCAGAGAAGGCACAGAGGGTTCTGCATCTTTGGTTCTGATTAAAAGTGAACGGTGCCAAAATGAAATGCCTAATCTGTGTCGAGATTTATTTATGTTCTGTAGTTATTGGTTATGTAGACACCAGCACAACACTGGTACAGAACTTCTACACCCATCCCTATTCACAGAGTTATCAGCATGTGGCTGTTTTTAGATTTGTTAAAAAATACATATAAATATATTTATATCATCTGTATTGGAAGATTGAACATTTCCACTCATAAATAAGTTAATATGTTTGGAATTAATTGTTCATATAAATTTGAGCAATGTAACACAGGGTGAACAAAACAAACTTAGGCTATAGTTGATTTTTTTTCATCTTAAATGTTTGAGCTTTCAAAAAGGTTCTTAGAGCTAAGTTTTTTGGTCTGAGCTTAAAAAACCCTTCAAATCAGCTGTCTAATTTGAGAATTACTTTCAATTTAAATATGTATGCTCCTCCCAGATCTCATGGGCTACGAAGCACCATTAGCTCTCAAAGAGAAACAGAAACATTGCTGTCACAAGAGAAAAATCTATCAATATCAGTCATCTAGGATGAGTTTGGAAGCACTGCCATTTGAATATCTGCAAAATTCAATTATCGTGCATCCCTAGTACAAACCCTGAAACTGGTGCAGTGCCAGTAGACTGTGTAGATCTTTTCATGGTCCAGCCCAATTCAAGAGATTAATGTAGATTTTGACAAAAGAGCTTAATATTAACTTTTAACAAAACACATCAAGAATTTAAATTAGTCCCAAAATTAAATCAAGACATTTCAGTGCAGTGTTCATGTCCCAGGTAATTCTTACCCTTTAAAGTAAAGTGATAAATTTTCTCTTTGCTGTGGACTAAAATGTTCTTCTTACCTGCATCTCCTGCATTGTGCTTGGGCTTGGTGTAATCTTTCCAAAATTGGAGCCTTGCCCTATTCCACCAACGTCCACAGAGGCTCCTGGGACCATCCCGTCTCCCCTCTCCTCCTGGCTCGACCCACCTTGCACCTCCTGTCCCATCACATCCAGCCTCACTTCTTCCCCTGTGTCCCTCTGTCCCTGGTCCGCTTGCTGATTTCCAAAAGCTCCGCTGCCCCGTGCCGTGCCGCGGCACTCCTGGCACCCGCTCTTCAGCTTGTTCACCACCTCCTTCAGACTCTGCAGCTCCTTCATCGTCTTCTCCAGCAGCCTGAACTGCTTGGGTAGCTGGATGGTGAGGGGAGGCAGGGTGAGCTGGTAAGGGCAGTCCTCTGTCCCATCCTCTGCCCCGACACCAGAGCCGGTCCCGCACTGACCAGAGGGTCTCAGTTTTATGGGACACGAGGCAGGTGGGGTAGGGTCAGATCCCACAGAGAAAGGTCCTTTAGCATCCCATCTTTGGTGTGAGTTGACGGGAAAGTCCGCTTCCTGGCTGTATATCAGAAGGAGACTGGCAAAAACACAAAATACAAGTGTCCTCATTTTTTGAAGAAGTAACTGTTTTTAAAAGTCAGAGTGTGCTGCTGCTTGTAAAATATCCCCCAAACTCTGAGTGCAGTCTGAGTGTAAATCTGCGCCTGCAGCTGGAGACTGTAAGTATAGGTGAATGTGTCCAGTATCCTATTGGTTTAGGAGTGTGTGTCTGCGAGAGTGTGAATGAGCGCAGCCTGCAGGAGGGAGAGCGCGCAGGGGAACTGCCGCTGCCTCAGATAGCTGTGTCATTAATATCAGGACGAGCAAGTGAGGGAGGGAGAGAGAGAGATGGAGGGGAGAGAGAGGATGGGAGGGGCGGCACTATTGCGTAATTCTAAGCACCATATCAGCAGCATTGTGGAAAAACCACAAAGATGCAGGCAGAAATGATGGGAGGAGACAGGAAGGGAAAAAAGAGGCAGGGAGAAAGGTGCCTGCAGTCAGTGCACCGTGCCGTCCCACCAACTCTGAAGTCAGCTCATTTCCCTGAAGAGTGAATGAGTCAGTACACAGGAGCTGCCCACTCTACCCACATCATGTGATGTTTTATTTATGCTATTTCATAATTACTGAGAACTTTGCATGTAACATACTTCTTGTCATACTGTGAAAAATCCTTCCAGTAACTGTCCTGCTCTAGATTATGCTCAGGTGGACTCAATTGCTGCAGGATCCGTGGTTAGCCAACAGCAACAATAGAGAGGGTTTGTTTCAATTAGTTCAACATCTTGTTATGGGAAATTACACAGCTTACTCAGTGTTTTAATTAAGAGCATGAATCCTATAAGACTTCTGGTTTTTTTTCCTTAAATCCTCAAGGACATTTTCAATGTGGTGCACCTGCTCAAACTGTGTTTGGATCATAACTGTTCCCACGCAGCAGCAGATGACACAACTATCACTCAGATTTAGAAATCAGATTTTTATTACCTCTGCCAAGGAGGTTATGTTTTTCGGGAGAGTTTGTTTGTTTGTCCGTCCGTCCGTCCATCCGTCCATCTGTCCGTCCGTCCATGCGTCTGTGAACAAAATAACTCAAAAAGTTATGGATGGATTTGGATGAAATTTTCAGGAAATTTTCAGCATGGGGAAAGGAAGAACTGATTCGATTTTGGTGTTGATCCGGATCAGCATCTGGCTGCCATGACAAAAAATGTGATTTTTGTGAATAACTACTCAACTAAAATAGATATCGTTATGAATCCAGTTGCTAATGGTATGTTTTCATGGTCAGGGAATCAAAATATTTAAATGAAATAAAGGTAGGACTAATATTTATGATGAAAATCACAATATGGGTGAGGAGTGTGGCGATGGCAGAGGTCTGCGCTCTCAGAGTGCTTTCCTAGTTTCCAGATGGTTCAATTGGATTTATAGAAACGTGTATTTTACTTAAGTGTAGTTATTCCTCTTTTAGACAATGCTCTAAAAATGACTGTATCAGAGTTTTAACTGGATGAAACTAGTTAAGACACAGATTTTTATTTTATCAGTCTAAACCCAGAGTGTAATCAAAAAAAACAGATAAGACCCAGATGTAGCTAGTTTATGCCAGTAAACACAGTTGTTACCCTTTTGAAACAGTTAAAATGAAATGAAACTGTGACTGTTATCCAAGAGTTAGTCCAACTGTCACTCTTTAAACCCTGGGATAAATCCAGTAGCAAACCAATACAAATCCAGTTATAGCTGTTTTAAACCATTGAAATCCCAGTTGTGATACTTAAAAACGTGTATCCCAGTTTTAACAGGATAAACCCTTAAGTTTAGTTCAAACTGGTGTAAACTAAGTGTTTTTTTTTTTTTCGCTTTAAACTTTCGTAAACCCAAGTTTTAATCTAGTAAACATTTGGAAGCACAAATACTGGACTGACTTGAGAGTATATCTTAACTGACTTATTGTTCCTGTTACTGCCCTGGGCCCTCTTTAGATCTTGGCCCCAGGGCACCTACCCAAATGCAGTAATAGTTAAGTAGTAGTTAATCCAGCCTTGCCTTGCCTGTATACAGCATCCTCTCACCATTTATATTTCTTTTAACACTACCCTGGACAGCTTCTCTTACTTCAACTAACACACTGGCTCTTAATATTGATACCATTTGTCGAGGTTCTTGTCTTTGTTCATTTGTTTTCCTGCTCAACAATTTCCACCCACTAAAACTTTTGTTGAAATATTTCCACAGATTGTCAAAGACACTGAAATCCTGTTATAAATATCTTGAGCTGTATACTGGTGACTGTTTGGTCATCATTGCCATCAGAACCTGTTCCAATGACAACTATGGCTGAACAAGTAAGAAGGAACTGCTAATGCCATCTTTCTGCCTCTGTATCTTCATCATATATAGCGCTGTACCTGTGATGTACAGACTACCTGTGCCCTTGTTTGCGGTGCCACCCAAACCTCCTCCTGAACTCCATCCCCTGACCCTGTAAATAGATGTTTATAAGTTGAATGGAGATCTGCTGACCCCTCATCTATCCACAGTGTTACTTCTCTTTTGGAGTTTTGTTTAGCTTACACATCCGAGAGAGCAAAACTTAACTGACTGGAGTTTTACTGACTGGTAACTGCATCCCTTACGTCTTGGCTTACCAGCAGTGGTTTTGTTTGCTTGAGAGCAAATTTGAAACACTGTCTCTTTCACAGGGTTTTGTCTTCTTCCATTTCAGTGTTTACCAAAATATACCATCAACTTGAATGACATGACTCAGTGTCATTAACAAACACTGGCAACTCTTCCTTAATTGTTTTAGAATAAAACGAGGATTCCTGTGAAGTTCTTCTCAATAAAAGTGCCCAACTCATATGTTGATAAAATACTTTATTTTGAATTGAAAAATGTAAGACAAGCTAAAGCAATAACTTCACATAGCTTGTGTGTTAAAAATAAAACAGCAGGTAGAAAAGAATGAGTTGCTTGTGGATTTTGTGAATCCACTTATTATAGCGGATGGCATGGAGACGGGTAAAGACATAGTTTTCAGTCTTGACCTCTGTGTTTTATTCATTTAATGGTTCACTCTGATAATAGTTCAATAAGGTTACGCAAGTGGAAACTTAATTATAAAGTAATCAAAGATTATATCAAGTTGAAGTTAATTATGAAATCTTTTATGCAGACGTATTTACCACAGTGAACAGATAATTAGGTCTTTATGAATAAACAATACTTGTATTTTTGCCTGTAATGATGAGGCAGTGTTATGTCTAGTGGGTTTAAGATTGACATTGCACAAATACTATCCTCATACGTGATGAAACTTCATGAGGCATCCTCTATCTACTGCTTCAACGCAATTAAAACTAATTGTTTGCCCCACAGGGCAAGCAATTATTTGATTTGTGTAAACTTTGCCCTGATTGTTTGTTTATAGGTTATGGATTCAGTTTCATTTTATTGCATGAATCACCAGCATGGGTCATGCAATTGGATTTGATTTTCTCTGGGATAACGACGCCTCATGCATGTCATATTTTCAGAGAAGTGACACAGTTTCCAGATAATGGGTTTCATCTTCAGAAGTGCCTCTCAGTTCCAGAAAGGAAAATATAACTGCTCAAAAATAAAGGAAAAAAAAAATCATAACAAAACGATTCTATCTAGCTGCAGGCTCAGCTCCAATTCAAACACTCATATCAGGACAGAGAGGAGAAATGGTGGTTCTTTCTATCACAGTGGAATTCAATGCTGTGCCTCTCTGGTCATTATTTTGCTCTCCCCGAGGGTGTTGAAGCCCATAGGTTCCCTCTGATTCACACTCCACACACTCACATATTACGTGTGAGGGTTTATTGCTGCTGTGCCGTACAGATCACATGCTCCCTCGTGTGTGTGTGTGAAGTGAATGCACAGGTATGTCCGTATTAATATCCTCCTGTGTTTATCTCCATCTCACTTCAAAGATGGTCTGCCACGTGTGAGCCTCTCTGCAGCCGCGCCATAAAAGAGAAAAAAAACTCCAATACTCTATACCGCTGAAGATAAGTGTTGGCAGCAGAATTAGAAAAGCTGTCTCAAACTGCTTCAGGCTGCTTCTTTCTTAGATAAATGCCCGGTGATCGGCCAGGAAGTCTGTCGCAGCGCTGGAATGTCTTCCACACTGCTGAAGTCATGACACTGACCATATTTGATGTGTCATTTATCCTCAAATCTGCTTTAAAGGGTGATTTTGTTTCCTAATTTGCCATTTCAAGAGTCAATATTGGATTAAATGAACAAGGTTGTAATTAAAGAGATAAGTTTAGACCACATACAATTAAAGACTGTTGAGTTGAAGCTTTAACCAAGTGGTTTAACTCTGTGATGAATTTTTTGTGTTTTGGAGCTGCACTCTTATCCGGTGACAGGAGATAGTTATCTGTAATGTAACTGGAATACACACATTTTTTACTCTAGCGCAGACCAGGGTTGTCCAAACTTTTGTCGTTGAATGCCACATACAAAAAATGCATGGATGGTAGAGCCACATTGTTATAGGCATCAATGGGTATCTACAAACCTCAATTCTAATGAAGCGGGGATGTGTGTGAAATGTAAATGAAAGCAGAATCCAGTGATTTTCAAATCCATTTGGTCTTTATTCACTTGAACACACTACAAAGACAAGATGTTAATGTTCAAAATGCTCATCCCCATCAAGGTTTTTTTATAAGTCAATCAACACATTCCAAAAAAACTGGGACAGGGGCAACAAAAAAGCTGGGTAAGTTCAGGTGTGCTCAGAAAACACCTGTTGGGAGCTTTTTACAAGTGTACAGGCTTTTTGGAAACAAGCGAGTGTCATGACTGGGTATAAAAGGAGCATCGCTGTAAAGCTTCATTCACCCACTGAAGTCACATTGCGTGTCCATAAAAACCTCATTTTGGTCGCTGTTCCTGTCGGCCATTGCTCGGTGGCGTCACTATGATCATGTCATATATCATATAATAGGATTCATAAGCTGACGCTATTCCAGCTGTATCCTTTTCACTCACTTATCAAACGCAAAACACTGCAGCTGATGCCCTGCTGCAGCATCGTCTGTGAGTTTTCTGCGATCTGTCCTGGTGGCACTAATGTCCTCACTGACTAATGTGTCCCACGCAGACATAGATTGTTCTTCTGTAGTCCAGATGAAAAACTGCCTGGCACGAGTACCGTCACACATGTACAGACCTCTGATTGGCTGTTGCCGCACAGCCACACACAACATTGCCTGAGAAGATCAACTTTTTTTAAACTTTGACATGGCACGACGAGTGAAGTGATCGTCTTGTACGCAGCGGGAGGGTTAGCCTCGCCCCATGGCGGCTGTACACTGACTTTGCATGGAGAGTGATCGTCTCAGACGCTCAAGTCACTTTTGGTGTGTAGGCACCTTAAAGCTGGTGTCTACGATTTGAAACCGCAGCCTGCCCCTCCTTCCCTCACCTCTCCCCTCCGTGTTCCAAGATCCCGCCCCCAGCTCGTGACGCCTCATAAAGCCCCCTCGGACTGAGCTACGAGCGACTAGCACAATATATCAGCAGCAAACTCAATCAAAAACAGCTCAGCTCAACTGAAAGTATCAAACACGACAGACATCTCCATTATAACACACAGCAGTAGCCATTTCAACTGGACCGGCGGCAATGCGGGTCTGGCGCCGCCAGAGCGGAGCCGAGTGTGGGGGCGGATTTATCTTTCTCAGCCTGTCCTCCCCAGCTCAGCTTACAGTGCTAACGATTAGCGGCTAACAGGCTAACCCGCTCCCCTACAAGTTATTAGCCCGTGCAGGCACAAACTAACCAGAGTTATTCAGCAGACATCTCCCACTGTAGTAAACAAAGCCATTACCTGATCAACCAGGGGCGAAACGGCCGATGCTGAAGGTCTGACGGCCGGCTGAGGCTATTCGTTAGCCGTTAGCCCACTAACAGGCCTCAACCCGCGGGCAGAGCTCCGTTGGGCCCCGCGGGAGAGGGAGGCGGATTCCCGGGTTCGGCGCTGGGCTTTTCCGGCTCCATGATAGTTCAGTAGCTAACGCTGCTAGCTGCTCACCGGCGGTAGAGGGGAGGAGGCGGGACCATGGGCAAGACGCTGCGTACTGCGTAGCGAGGGAGACGAGGATTGGATGGACTCATGGACTAACTCACGGACCAATTAATAGTCGCAGGTTCTTAGGTTTGATTGGTCAGCTAGTATGCAGCTTTTCAGCAGATATACTGAATGGATTTTTTTCGTTCTTTTTGGTCTTTATACTGTGTAGATAGGACCATAGGACCATAACAGCCTTATAAACGGTGTTATTAATATGTACAAAGCTTCCAAATCGTAGACCATAGCTTTAAGGCTACAATGATCGCAGATGAGAATGGGATTATGTTCACCACTTCTTATTCAGAACTGTGGGTGCAGTTTCTTACAGGTTATTACCAGGAATTTAGGGATTTTGTCATCTGCTGTCCTTATTGTCATCAAATGATTCAGATAATCTAGAGGAACCTTTGTACACAAGTGGCAGGGTTGATGACCAACACTGCATGCCTGTGACCTTACTGCATTAAAAGCAAACATCTTTCTGTAAAGGATATTATCACGTTGGCTCAGGAACACTTCAGAATATCAATGTCCATAAACACAGCTCCTCACTACATCTACAAGTGCAAGTTCAAACTCAACTATGGGAAGTGAAAGCCATACATCTTCTGCTGCATCTGATTTCAGGCTTTCAAATTACCATCATGTAAATAATCAGTCTTGTCATTGTTGGTCTTATTTTCTACTTTAGCTGGAAAAGAGCCATCGGTATTAATAACTTTCTTTTATAAGCAGCTAAAAACTCCTCACAAGAGCTTTAAATGCAAATCATGTTTGTATTATTTAGCTGTTTTGCTTGTAGTGATCTGACCTTGTCTGACGCAAACAACACAAAAAAGTCAGAATAAATCATATTAACCACAGCGCTAATCTGCAGCATTCACAACATTCATATCTCTGTCCTTCCTAGCCCTTGAAACGTGGTCCAGCACATTTCTACAACAGCTGGATAAACACTATAATGGAATGAATCTCAAAACATAATCGGCTATAGCTAATGTTTGAAGTCGGGGTGAGTTATCAGACGGTGTGTGTGTATAATCAAAGCATTTGTGCGTGTTCATCGCAGTTACTCAGTCCGACCTGAGATATCCTGTGTTCTGCAGCGCTCTGATACAGACCGGGCTATCCCTCATTACTCCTTCTACTCCCCAAACCTGGCGGAGCAGATAAGAGGGGAACAACACCTGTCTTCTGTTTCTATCACTGCTGCACAAATACTACACAGCATGCTGCATCACAGAGAAAATTAACAGCACATAGTTGTAGTTTTGTCTCTTTCAATGTCGTTTACTTGATCTTTCTTTGCTGTTTTGCCTGTTCTTACGCCATTTATCAAGTTGTGTAACTTTTTATCGACTTTATGACACGATTCGTGTCTCGTGGTGCCTGTAAACTAAAAAACTTTGTTATTCTAGGAGCTATTTGAAAGATTTCACTGCTCTCGGGAGATTTGTTCAGATATTTTTGTTTTTCATACTTCATTTTGTGATAAGGTGCTCTGATACTGCGATACCGTCTGTGCTGATAAAAGTGCATCCAGCCCGAGTTCCTTTAAACCTTTGCAGACAATAAAGAAATAGGATTTCCTTTGTTGGTGAGCCCAGACTCACTTTAAAGGACTTTTTTATACAGCAGTGTAACAGCAGTGAGAATAAAACATTTTCGACTATAAAAGTTCTAAGCTTTCATGAAATTCCCAACTCTTTTGGAGTCTCCAGTGATTTTGTTTCCTTTCTCTTCTACCCCTGGAATTTCATTTGTCACAAGATAATATTGCAAAACTGCTTACAGGTCAGAATTTTAGGTGGTTTCTTACCATAATACCTTATAGAATATTTTCTCTTTGAAAATGGTAGTTTCAAGAGAAATCACTTATTTATGCAGAACTTCTCTTTCATATATTTTGCATGGAAAGTTTTCTGACATGGAAGCCTGATGGTGTTTGCCTTATTGCTTATGGCATTGTTTTCCAGAGCAGGGGTCCTATTAACCCTAATAGTCTCTGTTGGCCAGCAATCATCAGCTGGTGGCTTAGGGGTCTCATCAGGCCACCCCCAGTTTCCCATCTGGCCCCCAGAATGTTGTGAAAGCTTGAACATGTGAGTGAGAACATTTTGCTGTGGTTTTACAAATAATTTTTGCCATTAAATCCCCACAACTATTCACGTAACTGCCAAACCAACATGACTGCAACATTTTTATCACCCAAATGACCCCAAGTTCGATATACTTAACAGAAATCCACCTGTCGGCCATTACTTGCCAACAATTACTCAGAGACAGTTTACTGGAGAAAAACCAAGAGACTGAAAACATAACAGCCTCAGAGAGATGTAACCAAGATGATGTGATATGTTGTAATGCATATTGTGTTTTCTGATCAAAAAAGATTAGACAAATTTATTTTTAGATTACTTGTTTTAAACACATCAATTGCAATTTTTATTCTATAAACAATGAAGTCCATTTAAGATTTCACATATTGACTCCCTCCTATTTCATCATTTCATCATTTATTTATCATCAGCCCTTTCTAACAATGTTCAAAGTAAAATTTACTCATTTAGTAGACCTTGTCAGACCATTTATTCAAAGTGAAACAAAGTTCAACATGTAAAGTGGCCTGTGGCTCTTCTGGCTTAATGAAAGCTGTTAAACATGCAATCAGTAGCCCATCTGTGCCATTTTCAGAGTGTTTTTTTCCGCTCCAGTATGTATCTATAAAGGGATAAATTGCTGCATATTGCAGGAAAACACTCACTGAAGTTCCACAGTGTAAGTGTCTGTCTTGTCATGTTCATGTTTCTGTGACAGGAGGAGAAGGCTGATCCAGCCTAAACAAACATCCAGGAGTGGAATGCGTGGTGTTACGTTCTTTAACTACTTAGACTGACAACAAAAAGACTTTTTGTGATTATCACTTGTAAATACAAAACTCGAAAATGGAATATATGGATTCTCTAATCCTCAAACAAAGTCAAGCTAGTTGTCACTGGACTTTTTCTTTTCCTTTCATTTTTGACTTGTTCAACCCGTAGGTTCTTATCTGGATATAGGCCTTCATTTGTAAGTTGGAGCCTCTGTGCTAAAAGCATTCCGATGCATAATTTAACCACTATTAAATTTAGAGAATACAGCATGCAAGCTAAATTTGATGTGTCATCTATTTCCCATCAATGTTTAGCTGAGAATTAAGGTCAGCAAAGCCACCCTTTTAAATATTTACACATCAAATAACATCTGTTTGCAAATACTCATGGTGGTGTTAATGTTTTTTAAAACAATTTTTACTTTATGTTTCTATTAAGAAAGTGAAGGTGTGTTAGCATGACGTACATCAGGTCATGTGACTGACATTGCATGTCTTAGATGTGAGACGCACATGCAGTAATTCCAAACACAGTTGTAAAAAAGTAAATTGTTACTTAAGATCCTGAACATCTTTTAGGAAGTCTAAGATAATCCTAAATTCAATATTTTGAAAAATTTTAGGCTATAGAATCCTCAGTTATATTTCTACCTAAATTTTAGATGGCATTCATTGTCTATCGAATCCTTATTTGACAATTTTTTGGGCTGCTTCCGTGAGCGAAGGGGAAAAACAGATGAAGCAAAATCAAGCTTGTAAGCATCATAAAGTCCTCTGACCATCTGCATGCACAGACTCTCTCCTATTTGCCTCTCAAAACAATTTGTTATTTGCTAATCCAACCGTAATGATCTTGGTGCATATTTGAAAACATGCTGAAATGTTAATGTTTGTTCCACAGCCCAAAAAACGGTATAAATTTGTCCCTGTTTGGGAGGCAGGCTTGGCAGGGCTGGGTCGGGGATGCAGCACAGTGACTGTGTGCGTGTTTAACTGTGCATATTTTGGAGCCCCCACTGTGCTCTGCACTCTTACCCTCTGCGACTAAGTAACGTAATGTGAGAGCTGGTGGCCCATATAGCTGGCACAGTACACCAACTGAATGCATCTCTGAAAACTCAGCTCTCTGTTGATTTAGTTGACTTCATCTCTGTTTTCTCTCCTCAGCTAATGTCATCTGGAAAAATCTGTCTAACCAAAGTGGCCAAAATCAAATCCAGCTGCAGAAGGCTACATGAACACCTGAAGAGGTATGTTCCTGTAACACTGCTCTGCTGTTGTTTCTACGTCCATTATGACTGCAGAGATGCTGAATATATAGTAGAGTGGGGAAGTTCAATCCTTGTGACAGCCAGAATCCATCCACTTGGAGTGTCCTTGAAAAGCACTTCAACTTCCTATCAGATCTGCTCGGGCACTTTTCCCATACTGCTAAAAAAGTGGAAGAAGTAACTTGTCACATCAGCTGTTGGCCCACTGAGACATAGTTTGAAGCCTGTGTTGAAATTTACTTCTCTTTTACCAGAATCCTAAGTCAAGGAAGGAAGAAGAAGTAATAATGTCAGAGAAATTACTAACACACTTCCCAAGTATTTCTTTCTCAGCCTTCTAAAAACCTTAATGGAGGGATTCTGAAAATTGCAACCAATGCACAAAATGGAGGAAGTGAAATTAACTTTTCAGACCCCAATTTGCATGTGAAAACAACAGATGGTTGTGTAATTTCTTTGTTAAACAATAGAAGAAAATCATGCATGTCTAATTAAATTGGCACAACACTTGAGGATTATCATGACGGTCAGTAAACAGCATGTTTACTTGCATGTTGTTCATTTTAAAACAAACAAAAGTTGATTTTATTGGGCAATGAATATGCCTGTTTTTTGTAGATTTTGTACCCAACCATGGCTTATTTTGATGTCTCTTTTTTTGGTATAAGCCGAGTATTTCCTTCAAAGGATATGAAAATGCCCAAAATACAAAAATATAAAATACATTGGTGATGGTAACACTGGCAAAAGAGGGACAATCCAGCAAGTGAAAGGGTTTTTGGGGAAAAGGAAGTGAACAGTGGAGGATGGCACAGGTGATGATGGTTTTTCCATGAAATGTTCACAAGGGCATGATTGTTCCATTAGAAAAATTACAGTGATCTTTGTTTTTGCTTGGTATTGATATCATGATTATTGGATATGGTTAGTCATTGATTTTACTAGATTTGAGCGAGAGATTTACTTCGTTGAACAAATCATTTTGCATTGAGATGCAGCACCAATTCTGGAACAATTTCTGTAGATCATCAAGAATTTTCTTTCAAAAAGTTTCAAATTCATTACTGAATGATATATTAGGACTTAAATTGAAGAACAATGTGATCCACCAAAGCATGATTAATATATGAAATTAAAGCACACACACATATACATATGTATTTATTGATTCAGATTGTAAAATGAATGATAAATAGAATTGTTCTTTTCTTCACAGATATAGTTTCCATTGATTTGAAGGTTTTCAGGAATCCTGCTTTACTAAATGAACTCGTTGAAATTTAAAACAAGGTCCTCCTAACAGACATTAGGAGAGCCTCCAGGTAAATAAAGGCAGCCAGAGGCTGTAGAGAGGGAGATTAAACATCCCCATTACTCTGATTTTCTGATGCTTTGTTGTGAAGAGAGTTTAGTGGAGATGAAGGGAGAGCGCTTAATAACTGTGTGTCACAGGAGTCATATCAGTAACTGAATAACTGACCTGTAAACACATTCAGAATAAAAACAACGAACAGACTGTCCAAACAAGTTTGGACACACACAGCTTGTATCACTCAAAACACATACAGTCTTTTCTTTCACATCCTTTTCTGTCTTGGCAGCACACTCAAATCTCTTCCATAACTTACACATTAAATTGTTTTATCCACCATTCATCAAAAATGTGAGCATGTATATTCAGCCTGCTGATGCTAATCTGGAACTCAGACCAGCAGCTATGTGTGAGGAGGGAGTGAGAAGAGAGAGCCTCACTCACACAGCAGAGCGAGCATGCAGTGCAGGGCTCTGATTGTCTATTGACGATGACTCTGTTTTTGTGATAGTGGAAGGCTGCGATTATAATTGTAATTGAAAGCCAGTTGGTGCTCAGTACTACTGTGGGGGCACACCTTGGGGGGGATATGGGGATTGTTTTAAAGTCACAGGGGAGCTTGGACTGCTGGATGTTTAGCTGGTTACAGAGAATACTTATGGTCCCGTGGTCATGGTATGTCACACTCATGATGTGACATCAAGTGCATTAAGCGCTTCTGTCATGGTGGCTCGGTTATTGCAGTTGCCACAAGAAGACATATTCCATCAAAACTGAAAAAAATCAAGGATTCCTCTAAAGACAACAACGTAAATGCATAAATTATGGTTAAAAAAAAGGCGTAAGATAGCTACATCAAAGAGAGGGTAATAGTCTTTGTGTGGTTCAACCCATAAATTACATAAAATTATGTAAGAGGGAGCCGAATGGAGTCAGACTGCAGTTTCACACCACATTTTGAGTCTTTGAAGCCATATAAATGTACAGACGGAGAAATAAAAACCGTCTGCACACCACATGCCACATCTTTAAACTACTGTCTGATCCCACAGAAGTCAGGATTCAGAGCTCCAGCTTTTGACGGAGGCGAAAAGTCGGCGTGCTGAGCTGGAGAGACTGCAGGCCGACCTGGAGCAAACAGAGGAGCAGAGCACCTCAGAGCAGCCCCAAAGTGAGGTCAATGAACTGAGGCAGCAGCTCCTCCAGGCGTACAATGAACTGAGAGCTGCCGAGGACAGAGAGTACAAGGCGGAGCACAAACTGAAACGGTGAGCCGTGTATATACACATACAAAACCTCACACGTTATTATTGAGAACTGTCATGCTACGAATTCAGTCTCAATGCTGTCCTAATCAAGCATCAGCTGAGAGAAATGAAAACCACATTTGATCAAAGAAAGCACAAGCTAAGACTTGGCGGCTGCTTTGTCTATTTAAAAACAAACATATTCATGCAAAATCACACAAATCTGAAGTTTACGGCCTTGACAGTAATCCACAAGATGGATCCACCCAAGACAGGAACACAGAAGTGAAACTGAAGTGTTGAAGGGAAGTTTGGTACAGTATGAGATTATGAGCAAGTACAGGCACTCCCTAATGCACATACATTCAAATACAATTACAAATCATTAACAAGAGGACAACACTGAGGTGAACCACTGAAGGCTGCATTCTTACCACCTCCCATTAACTTCAGATGGTAAAGATGAAGTAGTATCTGAAACACATAAGCTATGTACACTGTCTGATAGTGTGGGTGAGAGAATCAGAATCAGAAATACTTTATTAATCCCCAAGGAGAAATTCAGTTGTTTCAGTTGCTCGTGCACAAGTACAGTAATAATAGGAAATAGCAAAGACATTACAATATCAATCAATCTATCTTTATTTGTATCGCGCCAATTCATAACAAGTGTTATCTCAAGATACTTTACAATAAAGCATAAAGCTCTTCATTTTATAGATACACATATATGCATAGATATGTATATACTTATATAAAGACACATGTACACAAATATACAAAAATATACATCAAACACCCAACATGAATACATATCCAATCATGAATCCCTCCATCATTGCAGAAAAAAACCCCTCTGATAAGCAGCAAGAATTGTTGACTGTGGACCCCAGTCTCATGATGAACAGCAAATTCACACAATGCAGTGTTGGATGTGCAGGCAAAGAAAACAAAAGATGAAAGCATAAATTCAATAAATAAATAAATATGAAATTAAAGCAAATTGGAAAGTCAAGTTATGTAAGTGGGATAAACATGAGTCTTCCATCAATATCAACTTCCTCATGAAGAAAAATAAGTGAATTAAATAGAAGTGAGTCTTTAGATAAGGCTAAAGAATTAACACTATTAACATTGACAAAATTTGCAATATTAGCAGAAAAGGGAAGTACCTTTTGTCCAAAATGGAAAAAAATTGTCAGTAAGGTACAGTTTGCACTGACTATAACCAGTTTTACCTTTTGCCTATTTTACATATGAGTGTGTTGTTGTATTCCCAGTACAAATGCAGAGGTCAAACTGTACAATTTAGTCTATTAAGATGGTCAATTTAGGTCATCTCAGGGCCATAATCTGGCCATGACATGACAAATAAATATGGTTGTACCTGATATTTGAGGGAAAAGGGGTGCAAGGTGAAACTTGAAATTCTGCATTATACTGTAATTTCTGGCTCATTCAAGCATGAAGAATAATACAGCTTGATGCTAATGCTGACAGCAGTTAAACCATGTTCATACTACCACATCAGAGCTACAGTGAAGCTACGCGGAGTTGCCCTGTGCTGTCTGGAACATAATGTGTCTTCAGTACATCACCGAAACAGTAGTCCGCAGAGTGCAATTTATATCCACTCTTTGCTTGTTTAAGTGAGGGAAGCAATGACTCTAAAGTGAAGCATATTATGCCTGAGTTAGAGCTCAGGAATATAAAGCAGCCACTGGTTATAAAGCAGTTGATGCAAAGAGGAAAAATGAGAGGAGACATCAGAGGAGATGGAATTATTGGGGTTGAATCTGTTGAGGAGAATGCAGATTTTTAGCACTTATTTGGCCACTGAATAGTGTGGTGCAGGGATAATGTACTTTTGTAAGCCAATGTGGGAGTTAGCATAGCGCTGGTTCATTTTAGACTGCAGGCCCATCAAAAGCCTGCGGGAGTTTTTTCTGTGTTTTGAATCTTTGCTGAGAATAAGCTCTTATTGAACAAGTGATAAAACTTACATGTGTTCTTTGTGATAATCCTAACCAGCAAATGGACTTTGACCATGTTTTTAGCTTGAATGTTATTGGCATTGGGAAAATTTGTTAGCATGCTACTATAAAACTGCAACATGGCCAGGAAGAGCTAAATGGTAACTCACTTCTGCAACATTGGTCTCATTCCTACACCACTCTGTGAGAAATCAATACAGCTATACAGTTAAGAAGATTTACAGTGTCAATTTGTCTTCTGCATGTGTATCACAGTACACAAAATCAAACCCGCCAGGCAACACCAGACAGACTCTCTATAATTCTACGGCCACACCGCACGCAAATTGGTGAATTTAAACGCGCGTAACGCCCGAGGCTGAACCATTTTGACAAGCTGAGGGGCAACGCGCGTCACTGCGCAGGGGGAGTAGAGAGCCGGAGCCAGTCGGACTCAGTGATGACTCGTGCAGGCAAATCGAGCTGGAAACTAATATTTACAGAACTTACCTTCAAAACCTGTCTCCTCAGCGACTTTCACCCGAGCCTGCTCCTTTTTGTTCCAGTCTCTGTAGAGTACACACGTTGAATCGTATAGCTCTGGATGACGACAAACAGCGCAGATGAGGCTGTCATCGCTGATTGGCTGCCGCGCCACAGCGTCACGCAAATTTGCATCACAGTTCAATATTTTCACCTCAAGCATCGAGGCGTTTGATGCCCCAAACGTGCCGGATGCTCCATACGCGTCGCGTCAAACGCGTCCAACACGCCGCTGTGGCGAATCTGCGTCCAAACGCGTCTTTGCATTTACTTTGTATGTAATCTCAACGCGCGTCTTTGCAAATTCGCCTGCGGTGTGGCCATAGCATAAGAAAACAATGACTTTACTGGCTGCGCTTTTCTCATAACACGTCCGTGTCTGTCCCCCATTGGGGTTATCTGTTCATAGTAATCAGTGCTACCATTCATTAGCTGACTATGTGCCACCTTAATTCATTTTAGAATCAACAAATTGGCTTCTGCCAGTTATGTTTCTCTAAACACTTTAAAAAGATTAAAAACTAAACTTAGCTAACAACATTTTTTTTTTAAATTAATGAAATCTAAGCCCAGGCTTTAAATAAGAAACAGAATGTTAATCAAAAGTAGCCAAATATCCTCTTTAAGCTATTATTTGTGGTGACCATTTAGGTCTTGTTGTAATTTTGACCAGACATTAAAAAAGCCTCACTTATGGCAGCTGGCAGGGTTCATTCATCAAGCATGTAATTAAACACTTTTATCAGCAAAATACAGAAGAATTGATATTTCAAAGCTCTGTTATTGACAATAAGGATAGTGTAAGGCTTTATCACTCCAGAAATAGACAATTTGTTTTTACAGCTATAACACCAGATTAAATGTGCAAGGACGTCTCTGTTCTACATTCTCATCTGATTACAACTTTGATTTATCAACAGGAGTTTTTGATTGCCTTAAAACAGATTTTCAGAAAACAACTACATTGAAATCCAAGTTCATGGTTGGTGTCTTTGTAGCTGCATACTTTTATTTTTGAGTATGATAATAATTATTTGTGTTGGCTCAAAGTCACATGAAGTGCACTTGACTCACGCTTTCCTCTTGTGTTTTTCATAAAAACAGAACCAGCGAATGCCAGTCGCCCCTAACCCCTTTTGATTGGAATAGTTCATGGACTCAGGCTGAAAAGAGGAGTTTGGCAGAAATTGTCTCTCTAGAAATGGCCCACAACAAATACCAGCAGTAGACAAAATTGCTTTTCGGATTGATGTAATGTTGTTTGCTTTAATTTTGTTCCCAAATACACAAACCAGGAGATGTCTACTCACTCTTCTTTTGCGTCAGTCCAGCCATCGTTTTCTGTTCCTCTCCCCCTAACTTTGCCTGCCCTCTCCCACAGGTCTCTTTTCGAATCACAAACTGTTTCCCTCTTTTCGGTTGCAGGTTTCTCTGCTTCCTTCCTTATAATCCCTCTCTGACCCTCACAGCGTGTCCAAAAAGGTCAAAGACACACAGAAGTGGAAAATATTGGACTAACTTTGAGTATCTGCCTCTTTCTGTACACAAACTCAGCTTTCCGAGGGCCAGGGGGAGGTTACTGGAACATTGCAAAGCAACATGAGAACATTCAGCAAGATTTCCCAAACATTTCATGACTGTTAGAAAACATGCATTGTGATCTGTTGTTGATGGTTTCATTTGACATAAGGCAAAAGCCAGTCAGAAGGTTTTGCTGTGATTGAATTCAATCAAATGTGAAGCTTGCTCTGATTTGAGCTTGTGAAAGCAACTGTGGACTGTAGAGGGTAAAAAAAAGACCTGAACGAGACTGAGTGACTTCAGCCTTAGAGTCAGTGGAGAGGGATCTGAAAGACAAGCAACCCATGACTGCTGCTTGTTTTTAGTAATGCACCAGCCATGGATTCCTCATCTGTTCAAGTGTCTGTGAGCCATTTTATCTCCTCATTGCTCCATATGAGAATGAAATCCCATAATGCCCAGTGCAACCATGGGGCATAGCATTGTTTACATTTCACTGGCCCATTTCACAGTCCTGCAGTGAGAAGATGATATGAACTCGTGAAAAAGCAAAAATAAGTCATAAAAGTGTAAGAAAATATCAGCACATCAGTATATTGCTGTTCAATAGTGTATAAATATTTCATAATGTAGTGTCAATAAATGATTTGTTAATAATTTAGAGTTTTGTAGTAGTTTTGTTTAGAGCTGTCTCTGGCTGATTGTTGGTTGCAGGCGTTCAGACATTCACTCTGTCCCTCGGTTCCACTTCTCGTTATTTTGCTCACCGGAACGTCAACAAAGTCTGCCCATGTTGCAGGGGGAATTTTGATTTATATCAGAGATGGGTAAAATGCAACCCACAGGCCACATCTGGCCTTCTGTCTTACTGAAAGCAACACACAGGTTAATTTCAATTATCAGGATGTTTTAAACATAAAGAAAATTAAGGCAAAATCTGCCATTAAAGAATTAAAAGTTAAAGTGATTCAATGACAATCTGTGGTGATTGAAGTAGACTGTATTGATTCTTTGAAAAAAAAGCGGTGCGATTGATATCTTGTTTTTATGTAGAAATAGTGTAGGTATCCTGAAATGTGTTGTATATTGTCATGGTCGGGCCAATCCTCCATTATCTCAATTTTTACTGTTTTCATTTATTTCATAAAACAATGCTGTTGGTCAGCTTCCATGATGTGGAGTGGGATTTATACATGTTCAGCCTATCAAAAGTACAACAATGATTTCTAATCAAGACAGTACAGTAGTTACCCATTCAAAAGTAACATTATTAGAAATAAGAGGTTCGTGCCCAACAGTGATGACATATAATAAAAGAGCTGTTAGTTGAATATAGTGGATAAACAGTAAATATTGTATATCCTGCAAATTACACATACAATCCAAGCTTTAGTTTGCTTTAATTGTATATTTAGCTCAATAAAAAATATGACCGTTTGCATTCTAACTTAGAGGCACCATGTCTTGGTGTGTTTGATAGTTTAGATTGTGTCTTGGGTCTCTTTTAAGCAGGATTCATTTTTCTTTTTTTTTTGAGACATTTTGTCTCTATAGAGGATCAGATGCTCTTTTTCCCTCCCCTTTGGAAAGCTTGGAACTGATGGGGCAGTGAGGCTGTTAGAGGCTATCATAAAGGGCTGATTCACTGCCAGGCCACTGACCAGACTCCGCAGGGAGGCAGAGGCTGTATTGCTGGTACATAGTAAACCCCAGGGAGTAGAAAGAGACCGACCATTTTAAGGGCCATTTTCTTTTCAGAAGTATAAAGCATTTCTCTGTGAACAGAGAGTTTAGGGAAGGTGTCATGTTCTTCTGTTTCCCAAGCTTCTTCTTAAAACATTAAAAGCAAAGATGTGATTTTTGAGCATTGGACCTTTAATTTTTTAATGTTCATATATTATATATATATATGTAGAAAGCTGTGTGTTTTCCTTTTGTTTTAGTAAGGAAATATATATTGAACTTAACAAATTCATTTTCCCACCTGTCATGAAATCTAGAAAACCAACCAGCTTAATGATGAGCTTTGATGTGGTGTGTTTTGTTTTCAGTGAGTGCTCAATATTTTACCATTTTGAACAGAAAAGAGGAATTTCAATTCTTATTTAATACCCCATTTTTAACTGACTCTCAGGCCTTCTATGAGAAGAAAGAAACTACAAAAGTAATTAAGCCCTAACAGTCATCCAATAAAACTAAATTTTTCTGTTGCAAAGTAAATACCAATAATATTGTGCTTCTTTGCATAATGGTAAGCTTTAAAAACTCATATAACAATAATAATTCTATTTAGCATGAACATGATTCTTCATACTGGTGTATTAACCATTACACAAACAAAAGAAATGATTCTATTAATTCCAAATGCTGTTTACTTAGAGCCGTTGTGGCATAAACCCTACATGTGATGGTGGTCTAAGAAATTTGTAAAGCTCTGCGTATGAAAAAGAATTTTCAGATGCAGTTTGTTGTGTGATTCTCCATCTGTGTGGATATAAATAATATTGCCTCTAGGTGCCACAAAGATGCCCATTTCTGTTTTATATAAAATGAGGAGAAACTGTCATTTTTATGCACATAATTTTGCATTCTAGTAACAAAAAATACAATAGGGGAGAGTGGGGTAAGATGACCCATTTTCTACTTTTGTTGTCACTGAGGCAAGGGAAAAGGCAACAGAGATAACATGAAAACATAAATTCTTATTCAAGGATGTTTGCTATCAACTGAGATTGTAAGGACGTATCAATGACTAAGAGCCTGGAAACTGTGGCCTTTCAAAAAAAAGTGCTCCTGTGGCTCAACCTGCCCCAGGTCAGGGGTAAGTTGAGCCAAGTCTGTGGGTAAATTGACCATGTGGCTTAATAACTGTACATCTGAGAATTATTAAAAGGTAATGTATTGTTGTCAAAAGAGTCATTTCACAAGAAATTGTTCGCTTCACAAATAGTCACATTTATTTTCTTAACCCCAGCTTAAACACCCTGGAAAAAAAATCAGTAAATTCAAAATTGTAGTGCCATAAATTGACACATTTTGCATTTTTTGGGAAAATTAGATACTCATATGAAGTCAAATGAGAGCTAGCAAAGCTTTGAACATCAAACAGAAACAAAATCAGTCCTTGTCACAAAGAAAAATATTATTCCTTCTTGAAAAGTTACATTTACTCGTATGCTTTGAAGTTTTTACAAGTTCATACTTGCTAAGACAAGCAGGTTTAAACATCCCTCTTCATTTACCTCTGAAGGTTTGACCTGTCAGTA
Source organism: Scarus forsteni (assembly GCA_036419115.1). Taxonomy (NCBI): domain Eukaryota; kingdom Metazoa; phylum Chordata; class Actinopteri; order Labriformes; family Labridae; genus Scarus; species Scarus forsteni. The sequence continues at coordinate 28,866,817 of JAZDUH010000341.1, read as the reverse complement.
TTTCACTTCTTTGCAGCGGATCTGATCGACTTTACAGCCATGACTTCCTTCATTACTTTTTCTCCATCTCAGCAAGTGGTGTTGAGCCCCAGTTGGTTTTCCTCTTGTTTACTCTTAGCATGATTTTCTTCTGTTTAATATTTGATCAGACAAGTCAGTATGTTCACATAACATTAAATAGTATTTTATGATTTAGCATGTCAATATAACTTTTCAAATTTTTGGTGGTATAAAAGGAGCCAATGGCTCACAAAATGTGGCTCACTTTGCCCCATAGCCAACATTTTAAAAATTTTTGCTAGCATCGCTATTCGGACAAATCTTTGGCCAAATGACTCTTAGAGCTTTATACATTGGTAAATTACAAATATGTATAATACACCATTTTAGACCTGGATAAATTGGATTTGGTACAAAGCTCAATTTACCTGACATGCTGAAAATTTACTTTGCCACATGAAAAAGAGTTTTGAGTGTTAAAAAGTACCAACCGTTTGTGCCAGGTGCCCCTTTTCAACAGAGGCAGGAAGAAGTGATAGGGGCTTTCTGAATTTAGGGCCACATGACAAAAGTTGTTCACTGTTTCACAAAAACAGGGGGTGGGTCAACTTACCCACTGGCTCAGTTTACCCCACTCTCCCCTAAACTACAGAGGCAAAGAAAATTATGATAGCTTGCACTGCTTTCAGTATCTTGATATACTTTTATATGATATCAACCCCATGTATCATTGTATGCACTGTCAATAAACATCCCAAATGTGGCAGGTCGTCCTCTGATTTGGAGCAAAGGTAAGAAGCTGTCAGTGTGAAAGCACCCCAAGTTGGTGCAACAGTTGTAAATCATGAAAAGACTTTACTCACTGATGGTTGATATGAGCGGGTGCACAGACTGAAAGCTGATGTCTTGGTGTTAATGAGAATAAATGAAACGACTTCAGCATCTGAAAGAGTAGTTAAATATGCTTCACAGTGGAAGCACCAGAGATGAAGTAACTCCAGTTTGAGCAGCGCTCCTCAAAGTGTCAGTAAGTTCAAAAGGGGGGACAGACAAAGCACATAATCTCACCTCTATATTACATCAATACAATCTGTAGGATAGAAGGATGTTATTGCTCAGAGCAAACACACTGATGCAGAGAGCTGTAGGCACAGCAGTAATTGAAATATTAAATGAAAACCACTTACTGAGCGCTCTCTGAGGATGCAGTTATAGACAATATCAGACACTGAGTTTGCACATTATTTGTGGCAGCTTTTAGGTAGTGAGAGCTCCTGTCCTTGCATCATCTCTTTCCTCTGCTCTGTAACACATCCCTTTTGACACCTCGGGTGTAATCTCTTCTTGTCTTTCTGACTTTCCACACATCTTCCTCCCTTTCCCTTTTTTGTCTAAATAGCTTGCAGCCTGCACATGACAGACAGATGCTCACGGTGCAAATATGCCTTTAAAACCAGGTTTTGCTTTATCTTTAGCCAAACACTTCCATCGGAATTCAGCACTTTTTTCCTCAGCTACATATTTTAACACCCATGCAGTTTTTTTCTGTACATCTGCTAATATACAATATATCACCTGTCAGGAAGATTAATATCATTTACGTTGGAAAATGCAGAGCTGCACACTCTACTCCACTGTTAGGTTTTTCACAATGATGGAGCTGGATGGAAATGAATTCAAACACACTGTAATCGACTGCTTAAGAAGTGTTTCTGCAGGGATATAAAATATTCAAAGATATTTGGTTTTTCTGTGCACATGAAAAGACTTTTTGAGTATATAGCACAAGTTAAGCTCAACTGTAAACTGCACGAGTGTTTATTTCTCCTTATTGCTCTCCCATTTCTGCTTATAATGTTTACTTCCCTTGATAACACATTTATTTTGTTTTCTCTTTAAAAATGTTCTCCACTCACCTTACCTCACCCCCATTTCTGCAGTCTCTGGGAAGAGAAGCAATATCTGGAGAGGGAGAATGAGATTCAGCCCAAACCTGCTGTAAGTTCATCATTGCACCATCCAGGTGTAGTTTCAGAGTCAGTGGATTACTACTGAGACAGCGGTCTTCAGGAGGGATAAATATGACTTTTACCTTAAGCCTCCATCCAGGCTTAATCCCTCCATATGAAGACTTGCCAATAGTTCTTTTTGGAGCCAATAGAAGAAATGGGAAATATTTCATTCTACAGTCTAAAATACAGGCTAAAGATTGGCTAAAAAAATGTTATCAATTTATTTCCATCCTGAAACGTCAGGACATTTTGGGATAAAACTGATAAAAATATAAATCTACCCATGATTTAAGATTGGATCGATGGATAAACTCTGTTGTTAAATCCAGTTTTTATCACCTGAGGCTTTCCTCAAGATTATTTTTTTTCTTTTCATGCTTTTTAGTGAATGATGTATGCTTTTATTTCTTCACATTTTGGCTGCTGTAATGCACTTAACATCTGTGTAAACCAGGCTTTAATTGCATTTATGTTAGTTCAAAATAGTGTTGCTCATCTTAAAATAGGTACTAGGAAATAGGAACGTGTCACCTTGATCCTGGCGTCTTATTTTCTAAAATTTCAGGGAATGTAAATCATGATAAAAGGGAGGAGATCAGATTTTTTTCAAGGGTTTATTTAATAGCCCAAATAGAGCATTTTTCCACATTTTTGCTGATGGCACAATGAGCTGTAAATAGAGTTCCATAACATGTTCAGGAAATGTTGGTCATGGCACTCGAAAGAGGAGCTAAGATTTTGGTAGTCCACATGTGGATCCAGGAATTTTCAAGGTTTTCTCAACAGTGCAAGATATGGCAGTTTCCACATTTTGACAGGCACTCACCTAACAGTGTTGTTACCCTCTGTCTTGCTCTCGAGGAACTTCTAGTTTAAAGCTTAAACTGTTGGTACACCACATCAATTCCATGTGCAGCTTCTCCTTGTCATCCCTAAGGCAAGGCTAAAAACTCAAAGTAAATAAGTCTTAACTACTTTTAGGTCTCATCTAAAACTTACTTCTACTCGCTGCTGTTTAATTCAGCATGGGAGAGTTGTGTGGTCTCTATTTTTTATGGGTTTTTATTCTCTAAAGTTGGCTTTTATGATTCTGTTATACTTTTTAATTTGGTTTTAATCGTTAGTGTTTATTTATTCATTTATTTTAGTTTTTTTATTCCTGCTTGGTTCCTATTGTGCAGCACTTTGTTATTGTGCTTTAGAACGTGCTGTTTAATTAAGTGGATTAAATTTACCTTCATGAATATGTATAATTTGACCCTAAACATAATTTGTTGTGATCAAGAAGAAGGAGAATCTGATCTTAAAGGATAAAAAGGAAACCTGAAGTTAGTATTAAGTAGAATTAATTCACAACGCCACAGCAATAAAATCCTCTGTGTGTGTGCTGTTGCTGGCAAACCGTAGCTCCAGTTTGAGCTGTGACATACTTGTTGAATGAATTCCTTGGCTTTAATTAACTTCTGTGTTGTTGGATGCTTTTGGGGTTCAATTATGCAACCACCATTTAATGAGTTATTACAATAACAAAAAAAAAAGACTGTAATACATTTCTGCTTCATTTCTTAATGGCTTTTGTTATTTCTGTGGCTTGAAAAGACTGAGGATCCCAAGAGTCAAGGTAGAATTAATTTTGTAATTGAAAAAAATCCAACAATTACCACCATCCTGACCAATTTATTCCACAAATGCATAAAAGAGCAACGTCTAATCAACCAGCCCACACTTTAGACAGATGCTTGCACTATGTTCTGTGGAAAAGTTCTCAAATGGAAGAGATAAGATGAATTGAACACCCAAAGGCATGAGTTGGACTTTCCATTCTTCTCTTTGCCACAAATGCGCGTGTTTTTTTTTATCCCATAAGCCCCCCCCATCACTCCATATTGTTTCGATAATGAACAGAAGTTAAATAAAGCCACAAACTAACTTCAAATTGCATGCCATGAATCATGTTTAATTGATTCAATAGCAGTGATTTAAAGCTTCTGTGAGCAGTATATAACAAGTCAAGACACAAACTTAAATTAAAACTGATGCATCTTTATGACCCACTGAAGTAAACAAGGCCACCAGTGACAAGAGTGAGGGTCCGGTACACAAGACATCTCCTGAAAGCACTAAGACGAATCCTTAGTGATGTATCCTAGTGATGGTCAGACCCCAACTTGCGTCTCAGCAGCAACCCACGGATCAATCCTTTTTATTCAAAGCCATCGTGGAGCTTTCTCTGTGGCTTCACCAACACAATGGACGACCCTCTCCTTGGCAACTCCTGAGATGTGAGTTGGACTGTGCAGAAAGAAAACACAAACCTAGATGGGCTCATGGAAAGTTCTCCAGCCTCTGTCCCTGCACTCCTCCAGCAGGCCCTGGTACCTGGCACGTTTCATCTCTTTGGCCTCTTCTCTGTGCTCTTCCCAGAACACTGTGGGATCGAGCATGATCACGTTTCTGGAAGCCTCTGAGATGCTGGAGTGATACTGTGTGACCTCGGCCTGCTGTTGGTCTTTCCTGAGCCTGGAGTCTTTCTCCAGTGCAGATGAGGCAGACATCTTTCCTTAGAGCATGATGGATGTTTTCTGGTGTTGATTTCTGAAGCCAGGCTCTCAGCCACTGCCTTAAGCACCTGGTCATGGCGACAGCGACAGCTCCATTCACAAGAGTCCTTGGGCAGCTGCCAAGTAGATGTTCTGAGGACGCTCTTCCCACTCAGAGAGCAGATAGGTGTCACGCTCTTCCCTCAGACCTGGAGGTTTGCTGGACTTGGCGGGGCATCATAGACCTCCTGCAACAGCAGGAAGTCTGCATACGTGATGTTGGACCAGGTGATCCTGCACTGCAGTGTGCTCTCCCTATGTCCTACTTTGGTAGTGGTTGAGAGCTGTCGTCTACAATTTGCTATTTTGAGGTTGCATGTTCTCAGTGTAAAGCCAAGCGCAGGGTGCAAAGGGGATTGATTATGTGCCTTTATTATACATGGGTGAGTTTAGAGCATTACAAATCAAACCATATCTACATCCTTCATATCCTTTAAATCAGTGCGCCCCTACCACTTGCTGTTTATAAAGCAATTTTGTTGTTTAGTCTGAATTTTAGCTGGATTATTTAATTCCTCTCCTTTAAGTGTGTCTCATCCTCAAAGAACACACACAGACCATTGTATGAAATGTCTTTATGCTCAGATTAAAGTGTTTCTAAATTGAACCATTACTGAGCAAAAATGACATGCAGACACTTCTGCATAAACTCAAAAGTGAAATCATCAGCATTTAAGTTTCCTGTTAAAGCTGTCAGGATCAGGAAGATTTATGTTTATGATAGACAATATACTAACATCAAATACCTCTGAGCTTTGAGCAATTAGTTTTCTTGTGGAAAAATTAATAAGTTTTTTGTTATTGCAGATGTGCTTCAGTCTCTGTAATGCGTCCACATAATAGCAGATGCACTCTGGGCCACCAACTTTAGACCAATAAGGAGGTTTATGGTGTAGTCATTTTCAACGTCCTCAAGTTGCGAACACGCCAGCTTTGTGCCTGACCACTCCTCATTATAAGACACCCCTGTGCGCAAAAAGGAACACACAATAATTTTCTATTAAAAAAATGTAAGCGGTAAGCGTAAAAATGACACCTGCATCAGGCAGAAATAGAGGAGAAATCTGCGCTTCATGCCAAATCGCTTTGTGACAGGCAAAGGATAGGGCATTTAGTTTTATAAAGGATATTCTAGATGTTCTGTGTTTCATAGAAAGTTAACCAATTGTTTACAGATATACAGCTGCAAGAAAAGTATGTGAACCCTTTTACAGCTACAGGAAACGTTTGGATGAGGTTATTGCTGCCAAAGGTGGGTCAACCAGTTATTAAATCCAAAGGTTCACATACTTTTTCGACCCTGCACTGTGACTGTTTACATATTGTGTTGAATAAAACATTACTTTTTTTTGTGTGTGGTATTAGTTTAAGCAGACTGTGTTTGTCTAGTGCTGTGACTTATATGAAGATCAGATCATATTTTATGAACAATTTAAGCAGAAATCCAAGTAATCCCAAAGGATTCACATACTTTTTCATGCAACTGTAAAACATCTAAAGCCTGTGCTGCTTCTTTAAACATTGGAAAAAATGCTAGCTTAAACTCTTCACCCATGGGGTTGGTCATGTGACTGATAGGTTTGAATGATGCAGCCTGATAATCACGAGTCTTCATTGTTTTTTTTCTCTTATTAAGTGCTTTTTATTATTGGTTAAAGGGACTGTGAGTAATTACAAAAAAGTCTCACTTTTAGACATATGCCTGATCGAAATACACACTTTGAGATGAGTTTTATAGCATCAGAATAGGTTATCAATAAATGCTGTTCCTTAACCTTTCGGTCGGGTCGGTCAGGGCTAAACTGGCCTGGATACTCAACTTCGGGAACAAGACAATTAAAACTAGAGCAAATTTATATTATTTCATTATTTATATTACACGTCTTAGAGCACCGGGCTGTAAGTAGCGATATATAGCCGGCTACAAAACTACGATACTAAGTTTTGGGTCATGGGTAGCAGAGTCTTTTACGTTGCCGGTAATAGATTCTCCTCACAGTCCCTTTAATAGATAAAATTACTTAATTTTAATAACACCATTTTGTAGTGATAGGAAAACAAAGATATTTCTTCTTAGAACAGCTTTGAGTGTCTCACAGCTTACAGCTAACATCTTAGTCTGGTTGACAAAAAGTAAACATTTTGTCAGAGATTGGTTTATTACAGGTTTACTGTAAGCAAGTTGTTGTCTCTTTTTAATCATAGATAAAAAGTAGTCATCAGTAAACACTTTTAGTCATCCTTGCCTTTGTTGAGCTGATCACTGATCAGGATAGAGTTAGTTTAAGTGTTGAAACATTTTGCCTTTGAAGCCTTCGCTCATGTAAACTGTTATCAGTTACCCTAAAAGTCCACCAGTGCTTGATCTTAAACTGCTTGATCTCATCCTCATTTCTGCCTTTAGGAACTGGAGAGCAGAACAAAGGCTCTGCAGGACAAACATGAAGATCTGAGGAAAGAAGTTGCCCAGAGACAACTGGAAATCAGGTATTGATTTATCTTCAATGCACCATGTGCACTTCTCTCACGTTGCCTCACAGATACAGGTGTCTGTATTCAACACTAAGTACAGTCTTCTTCGAGCTTCATTTCATCTTGACAGTTGTAAGAAGCAGTGCTTTGAATAATTACTATTCAAGCAATCAGTCTTTTGTGTCTGTCTCGTCTTTAATCTCCGAACAGAAGTCTAATTGAAGATGTGGAAGCTCATAAAACACAGATCCTGAAAGAACAGAAGGAGTTGGAGGACAAGAATAAGATCATAGAGCTCAAAGAGGTGAGTGTTTAAGTATATGTGTGTAATAACAAAACATCAATGACAAAACAAATCTGCTTTCTTCCATGTCTTTTTGTTTTAAGGCTGAGAGAGTGCGTCTCATTAGTGTGCCCGAGCAGATTCTGAAGGAGACTGAAAAGAAAAGCTCTAAACGGGAGTAAGTACATTTACCACCTTAATAATCTTTTATTCGAAAAGATCAGGGAAGTTAATGTTTGCAGCACTAGGAATAAAAATGAGCTTGTTCGGGCTCTGTTTAGAGGGCCAAATTCAGCAGAAAATAACTCCCTGATTCAGTCAATCCTTTTCAGTTTGCTCAAATCCCTCTGTAATCTGTCTCCTGTCTTATATTTCTATCTCCTGTACATGAAAGAACTGGATTAAACTGGATGAGATCTGAGCTTTTATAGAGCAGCTGTCATGATAGAATGAGTGTTTGCTGCTAATTGTTTTTTGCACAGTGTAAACTTTTGATCCTGTGTAATGTGGGACAGAAAACAAACAAAGTATGCAAATCCAGAGCTAAGAATCAGCTAATTTTCTGCAAAAAGCTGCATATTCCAGGTTTGTTCTTGTTGTTTGGTTTCTTCTCTGAATTGTATCTTCACGGCTTGAGGTCGTTTGAAGTTCTGCAGATTTTGCAGCCCTCCTAGTGCATATTTAAGTCCAAATGAGGGACTTTAAAATGAGGGAATATTTGTTGCAATGACCAAACTCTTAATAATTTACAGATGCATATCCCTGTAATTAAAAAATGGCTAACACATGCAACATAAACCATTTATTTTAATGCAAATGCAGCCAAAGTCAAAAAATACCATCCCCCATTGGAGAATGGTTTAACTCAGAGCCCCTCTGCAGTCTCTTTTATGTTTATTTCAAATTAATATTAGCCTTGCAAGTGGTGCACTGGAACTGTCTCCATGAGCCGTGTGAGCTATGACTTGTAATTTGAAATTCACAAAGCTGAGGGGCACTGGGGGGAGTGTGTAAAATATGGATACACATGCTGTTATTTCACAAGATGTGCACTCCTCCAGTGCAAGTGCAGAGTTATAGGGGAAACTCTGCATTTGGACCTTTGTCTGTACGGCAATTTTTTACTTGTTTCATTATCCTCCTAAACATATAGAGCTGCGGTAAAGAAGATAGAAGCGCTAAACAAAGACATTTCCGAAATGGGGCTGCATGTAAAGCAGGTGGAGCAGCATAACGATTCACTCAGAATGAGGAAGAAGATGCTGAATGAGGAGCTGGAGTGTCTGCAGGCCAAAGTGGAGGCCGGTCAGAGGGAGAGCAGACGACTCCTGAAAGAGCAGGTGGTCAAACGTGAAGAAGAGGCTGAACTAACGGGGAACAGGTACGACATTACAGCATGTTAAAGGAAAAGTTTGGGGTCTTGGAAGTGGAGTTTCTCAAATTTTGAGCATTTCTTTTGCCTGTTTATGCAGCCAGGATAAATACAGTAGTGACCCATCTTAGTAGCTGGATTCACATTAGTTTGTGCTCCGATGACCCCTTCATGACCCAGCTGCAGCACATGGGCACTGCTGACAGAAGTATACGTAGCCTATAAGTTGCATCACGACATAGATCCATACAGGGGCCTTGTTAGGAAAGTTAAACATTGTAAAAAATAAAACTCACTTAAGCGTCAAGTTAAGTCAACAGGGCTTTTTGTATAGTCTTTCCCTTAAAGTCTGGTAATTACAGGCTCTCTGTGGCACCATTGCTTTACTTTCCACTTATCTGTGCCCAGCGCTCTCTCCTCAGGGACAAAGCTGGCCAGGAACTGTTTTGGCAATCATCATTACCCATGCAAAAGGCCTTGGGCAAACCCCACTTCAACCTGAGCTATCTCTTTAAACAAGGTTACCTGCTTAAATACTACATGACTTCTCTATTTTCACATATGGTGTGTTGTTTTTTCTTTTATCACTAGAGGAATCCTGGAAATGAAGCTGCAGAATTTCATGTGTGAGAGAAAACACCTGCTTGGGAGCCAATCTGTGCAGCTCAAGGAGAAAAACAGGTACACGATGATCAGTCACCAAGCTCTGCACATGTAAAATGACCCCCAATGTATCGATGCATCCCAATAATCACAGTCAATCACAATCTGAAAATATACTTTTTAACCAAGACGTTTGAAGAGTTATGGAGCAATACGCCAAATCATATCTGCTCATGCATCATTCTTACAACTGCTGTGGACATTTTAGAAAAAATCAACAAAGCCAGTAGAAAGATTTTTTTTTATGGGTTTTAATTTGGTACAGATCAATCATTCTGGCCATACCAGGGGCACTCAACCTCTTTTTATTGAAACCCTCTTTTCATGTATATGGCTCTCCCCTCAGGACTTGCATGAAAAAAGTGATATAGCAGAAACAGATTTGTTTTTGCTTTAACACCTTTCCCACTTTTAAATGTGACTTGTATACATAAAGTAGAACCATGGAAACATATATGGTACCCTTTAGTGTCTAATGCAAGAGAGTGGGTTATATAAAAAGGCCTTGGTGATAGAAGTTACCTGTTGCCATTTGAAAGAGAATAATTTTTACTGTTTACCACTTTTCCATATTAGAGTTTGTATTTGTGAATTTAAAAAAAAGAGAAATTAGTTGTAGCACCCACTTGCTGTCAAATGTTTCATTGCTGTCAAATGTTTCATGGCACTAAATAAATAACTACAGTATGAGGGCCTGCAGTAACGTATGCAAAATATTTGATTTACATGATATATGAAGAGCTGACATGTCAAGTGGTTGCAATGTCACTTCACATCAAGCCATCTTGCTGCTATATATGTCATAAAAGATTCTACGTGATCCATGATACACAAATTCACATCAAGTGACATCAAACTGATGGATACAAGCTGATATAATTAAGTCCACTTTTAGGTTTGGAAAATAACATTACTTAGAGTGGTACTGTTGTATAACTTGATCAAGAAGTTTGTTTTATTTACGCCAACTTATTAGACAATCAAAGCTGTTCATAAAACCTGAAAAAATAGGCTGTAAAATAATCAGCTGTCAGTTGTCATTGTACAAGTTTGATTTTTTCTTCACAAATATCATAAGAGAAGAGTTTGCAGGTACATCAGTTGTCACAGAGGCTGATGAATGGACTGCATAAAAATAGACAAGTAAAAAGAGTAGAAACTCATATCAATTCAATAAGATATTAAGATATTGTGGGGAGGTTCGTCCAGGTGCCAAGTGCCACACACATTACTGCCAAATAAAACAGAAACAAGAGCCACCCATGAAAAGGACATATTGTACCAATGCAATACAAACACTACGTATATTGCACATATTGCATGGTGTGCAAATCTGCATAAAGAACAAGACAAAAAGTCCACATTCATTTTGCATGACCCGTACAGCCTTAAGAAACATCATAGTAAAGGAATGTTGAATAAACCATACAGTAAGTCAACCCTATTCAATTAGCTGCCCGTGGGCCACATGCAGCCTGAAAGCAAACCTTCTGTGGCCCGAAATCAACGTGATTGGTACTGAGGTCCAGTGAGAAACACAGAAAAAACGTTTACAAACACTGACAAGGTCTTACAAAAATTCCAACATACAACAGACATTGCTTGCATCACTGAAAAGTTGCTATTAAGCAAGTTTCTTTTAATGCACTTTCAAATGTGACCAAGAGATGGTGCTTTTAATCTGCACTTTTTTATGTTCATACGCACCTTAATATGTGCTTGTATTTACCTGTCAAAACAAGTTGAAGTTATCTGAAGTGTTACATTTAAAGAAACAGTATTTCAGCAGAAGTTCAGTTGAAGTGCTGCTTTTTATTGAGTTTACGCCCTTTTGGATGTGGCAATAAATTAATGAACATCCAGTGTGTTTGTTATCTATTTGTGTCTTTTGAGTGGTTAACTTTGCTAACTGTCTGCAAATAATGTCTGGCCCAGCTCATGTCCTAAGTCTGAAAATCTGGCCTGACTGAATGTCTAATTGAATAGCCCTGTAGTAAGTGTTTGGTTATGAGTTTAGTTGATATCTACAAATCTAATATTGTCAAACTCATAGCAGAAAAAGCATTAAGCACTCTTCAAGGACTTCAGCGCTGTCCCTGAGTGATGCCAGGACCCAAGGATGGGAACCACTTAGTAATCATATTGATTCAATAACACTAGAATCAGTGCAGTGGCTGAATTTCAACTGTAGCCCAAAGACAGGCTCTAACGAACTTAAAACTGATTTCAAAGTTGCATAATTACCAAACAAGACACAGTTTTACACATTAGTGGACACATCTTATCACCTGCAGGACTTCACTACTGTAAAGTTAAATAAAGACAAACAAGATAAAAACATATTTCTCCTGCTGAGATGCAGCTGTAACAAAAATCCAATTTGCTCAATTTTAGGTGATCACTATCTTTGGCATGGCAAAAACAAATTGACCTGACACACAATAATGACAGCTCTTCTACCCACATGATGCATTTTGCAAGTCCTTCTGGGCAGCGGTCCAAAGAAAGTGTTTGGGGAGGGCAGAAGCCTTCCAAAACACATCCAATAGATGATTTGATGATCATCTTTTCAGTTATATTTATTACAGACCAATCAGATGATGTTGTAGGCTGGCTCTCATTCCAAGGTCAAAAATACATACCTCGAGCCAGAGCACAATCAAAGTCTTGCTGGAACTTGTCAGGAGAAGGGAGTTAAACGTCTTTTACATCAATTAATGCATTGTAATGTATCGTTCTTTGTTCTTCATCGAACCCTCCCAGCTCCACGGGACTGCTGGCGCCCCTAAGTAGTAACTTCAGTGTTCACTTACTGTATCTCTCTGGTTTTTATGATAAATCTATGAGGACAACTTTGTTTTGAAGCTCACTATTTGTATTTGTGGGTCCATAGTGATACATCTAGAACTGTTTTATTTTCAGTAGTCTTATTTTGTGCTGTATGTAAACTCATTTTCTTGTTAGAAATGTTGCAGTGACCCTCAGAGAAAGCAACAACTTCTTCGAAGTATTTTGGACCATTGGAATGTGCCCAGTCTTTAATTCTCTTGTTTTCTTTACAGAAGCATCAGTAGTGAAGCATTAGTCGACTTTTTGCTACAAGTTTCTCAACATACTTCAGTCTTTTCTCAAAATAGACCAGGCTTGAAGGAACTATATATATTTTTTTTTTTGAACTTGCTTTTTATTTGTATTTTCCACAGTGCTCAAACAGCTATTTTCTTCTTTACAGCTATTTCACTTACACGCTGAATAATCAGCAACCGCAAAAGCAAACAAACAGAGATACAAAAACAAAATAAAAATGCGAACCATAATTAAACTTTACAGAACTTCCCACTCAGAGATAGACAACCAACAGAGATGAAGAGAAAAACAAGAAGATTCTAGGGTGCAAATACACATAATAAACACAAAGAGTTTGACAAAAGCAGAAGGGACTATATTTTGATGTGTGAAAGCTTGTTCATTATTGATCTGTATGTGATTTGTAAACAGTTCTGTGTGTCTTCAGTTTACTTTTTTGTGTTGAGTTTAAGATTTTCATTTAGAGGTTTTGCACGCATGTTATAAAGCCCAGGACAACCAAAAAGACAGAGCAAGAAATGGTTTGGAGTTGCAAGTGTTAACAAAGGAGTGTTGTCATACTGCTACCCCGACTGTGGGCAGCCTCCAATGTGAAATACTTGTATACTGGTTTGGTGAAGGGTACCAATTTCCATCTCTGACCCATTTGCCGAGTGTCCTTCCCGCTCTTCCTCACCCCCTTTCACAAACCTATTCACTGTCTCTCTCATCTGTCAATGAAAGGCAAAAAAACTGGCACCTGCAAAGTAGATGTAATCTGACATTAACAGCAAATCAGTCAAACCAAACAGAGATAACATGTTAATTAATCTAGCAAGTTTAATCCTAAACTAATGCCAAATTAAAGTAAGGTCTATAGTGTCTATTTTGTTGTAAAAAATATACTGTCCTTGTATTTCTACAGGCAGACTAAAGCACTACAGAGGATGGAGAAGATGTTGACGTTCTCCATGGAGCAGCTTGAGCACACACAGGGCATTTACAATCAGCTAAAGGCACAGGTAACCTGTTGAGAAGTACTTTTCAAACTTTTCAGACCAAAGCGCACAAAAAATCAAGCTAAAATCTGAAGGCATACTATTTTCATATTCAAATATAACTCTCTCTTTACTGGAGTAATGGTATTAATCAGTCTTATTGTGTTTATGTGAATCTACTTATGCCTAATAAAGTTTGATTTAAAGCATAATTACCAGTGAAATATTCATTAATCTGAACTCATTTAAAACTTACTTTGTCAACTGAAAAATATAATGTTTTCCAAGTTTGTTTTTTGCAGCTGTGTATAGCAATTAATATTTGACAGCACTAATAGAGTAAATTAAAAATCATTTATTAGTTGTGTTTTGGTTGTTAGAATAATTAATTGTTTTAGAGATTCCTGAGGCATATGCAGGCCTTCTTAAAACACATCAGTGCACCCCTCTACACCATCGAGAATCTCTGTTGTAGACTGCCAGTTTTAATCATTCAAGAAAAAGAAAAAATCTATCTAACCTGTACAACTTCAACCATTGAAGCGAAGTGTGCAAAATGGTTCTTCACCTGAATTGGGAACTTTTACAGGCTTTGGAAGAGATGTGAGGATATTTTACAAGGTAAAAATGTCACTACATTAAGCCTTTAATCCATGACACACCAGAGGCTGTTTTATTGTTCTGAAACTTCCTGTAATTTTCCACATGTCCACAGTTTTCATAGAGAAGTCAGTGTCAGGAAACAGAAAGGGGCAGTCCTGCAAAATGTGTTTGTACATTTCACACATAATATTAAAGGAAATCACAATGACACACTTGAGAATTCCACTTTGAGCTCAGATTAAAGACAAGCATGTGTATTGTATAATTCATGTGCTTCAGCTGAGCTGTCAATCAATAATGGCTCACACATGAACAATAACTCATCCAGGTAGAAAGACTGTAGACTCAGATGTGGTGTCTGAGGGGTAACCACAAAAATGCATCATTACCCTCTAAAAATATGCAATTCTTGGTACTGTACAAGGATGTCTCTTGGCACTTGGCAGCACTGGAACTTAATAAAGCATTTCAGCAGACTTTGAGGCGTTTAGAAGACTTCAGTCTGAAATGCATAACTATGAAGAATATTATTGTGTGACTTCTCTTCAGATCTGTTTATTCATCCAATCAAATGACATAAGTTAAACTGAGTCTGATTATTTTGCTTAGTTTTAAATATTAGTTGTTTGTTACTTATAGACCAACTCTTGACATATTAGTCCTGATTGTTGATATTCTGCATCACATAAAAATATGGATAGCATCTGTTCTGCTCAGGGTGAAAAACTGCTATTACAATATCTTTGGTCATACGCGGTGCCAACCATCATCTCAACAAAGATTAACACTTGTGCCATCATTTTCCACAACTGCTCTCGTTAGTAGTAGCAGCCCAGAGCCTAAATTAATGGACAGCAGTGAACTTGACCAACCAGTGTTGTGATTCAGTGCAGGGCATGCTATGACACTCTAGGATAATATATACTGTAGTTAGTTGCCTGAAACTGCAAAAAATATATATGTTTCAGTCAAAATGATGTCAGAAGCCTTCTCATATATGTTTTTCAAGGTCCATGTCAAATTATCCTCTCGTATGTCCTTCAGGTTTTACCCCCAAGATAGCTTGTTGCAAGTCTGCATTGGGTAGTTACGACATTATGGCCAATGATCAAACACACAAAGGCAGCGTAGACTGTGCAATGCTTTGGCCAATATGGAGGACATGAAGGAGTGAGTGGGCTTAGGTCAGAGTGGAAAAGTGGAAAGTATAGACATTTTAGAGGTAGGCTCAGTGGTATTCTGATACAGACCAGCAAGATCTGATGTACTATAATAGACCCTTTGTCAAGCCAAAACCATTACAGGAACTGATCCTGTATTAAAACTAGCCCCCCTCAGTGACTGTTACTAGGTTAGACAAAACTTAAAGTTGCAAGCCTGTCCCTTTTGAAACATTGGAAAGAACTCAGCATTTGAATAACTTTTTTCATGTTTTATTCTTTTGATTCTTTTCAAACTTTGGACGAAGTGAGAGAATAAAGACAGCTACAGTAGGGTGTTAGGAGAAAAGACAAAGTCTTAATGAATCTGCCGACATAAGTACTAATCTTGTGCATGACTTTTGTAATGTCATTTCATATTGGCTGTTCACATCAACAAAATACTCAATTACCACTTAATTCTTTGAACTTGTATGTACTTAAAAATACTGTCTGTATTAGAATGTTTTCTCTTACCTTTGAGTCTAAGTTTACTTTGTGATTTTCTGTGTTCAAGTAACACATATATGAGAACAATTACACCATAGTGCTTAAAAATAGGCTCTGCTGCCATGGAACTTATCTGACTAGGTAACCGAACAACACTCTTGGTTTTGCATACAGACGAAGCTGCTTCTTTTTTCCCCTTCCAGCTGAATGCTTGCCAAGTTCCATCAAATTGCCAGCTAACATACAGCCAAATAGAGTGCTCAAATTTCACAATTAATATACCTGTATGATGGTACTTACCACCAGGGCTCGACAGTGCGAGGAGGTACACGCATTTGCAACTAAAAATATTACAGTGCGAGTTGTGATTTGCATTTGGTAGCACCTGTGCGACTACGAAAAATGACCGTTCAAAACATGTTTTATCTTGTGTTGAATACGTTGGAAGTTGTGGCCGGTGGTATTCCTGAATACAGCCTCAGCGAGGACACGTCCCTACCAATATTATGCCACTACGCACAACGCTGTCCCTCGCGAGCCCCATTTTACGCACGAGGATGCATCCTCCGCCGTCTGATGTAGCCAAGATGTGGACTATTGACCAGATGTTTTCCATTTAAAGTGTGGCTGTTACCGTTGTTGTCTGTCAGTAATGTCTTTTCACGGTGCAGCCGATGCACGTTAACATTTGATCTAAATCCCTCCTGAATCGCTCGCCGTCTTTCTGCACGCGCTCTTCCGTGTGCCGGTGAGCGTAAAGACGAAGACAGACGCGTTTTGTTGAGACAGTGAGGGATCATCGGTCACTTTGTGTGATTTTATGATTCAAACGGTGTCTGGATAGCTCATGCGCGCTGTTGAATGTGAACACAAAGACGAGAATGAAGAGTCAGCCTTTGGATGAATCAAAACTGAACATTTTTCATCAGTCCAGCTCTCATTCACTCACTAACTGTCTTCTAAATGATAAATTCATCCAGAGGTATCTTCCATCACATATTGTCCATGATATAAAAACAATTTTTGAAGGATCAAGCGCCAAATACAATGTACTAGTGCAGTGGTTCTCAACCTGTGGGTGGAGGCCCATAAGTGGGTCTCAGAGCCATTTTCAGTTGACGGTGTATAAATCAGGTGAAAATGTGCCAAACATGCCTTCAGTGTATGAGACAGAAGAGAGGATAATTCTGTCTAGATGTGGACTGGAGATCAAATTTTCCTATGGTCCTGATTACATTATTTTAATGTCTTGTTAACTGCATATACAGTCATCCCTGTTGAAAAAGGAGTGGTTTGTAATTGACCAGTTGCTGTTCATATGTTAGGCCAGGTTTATAGCGGGGGAAGTGGGGGGGTTCTGGAGAACTTTTATGTCCCCACCAATGTAAAAATTAAACCCACGCCCTTGACTGCATGGCGCATAAGAAAACAGCTGGAAAGTCTGGAAGGACCGCATATCGTTGTATTAAAGAAAAACACATTACTTGGTAACTTTTCATCGTGCTCCTAAAAATATTTGTGTGCTACTAGATTTTTCAACTTGGTAGCACCCGTGCTACTTGGGAAAATGCTAAGCGTCAAGCCCTGCTTACCACACAAGAACACATCTCATAGGCTTGCCCTTATTTGAGTAGCATTAGCGTTAACCAGTCCCTACTTTTCTGTCATGTCGTTATGACTGTGTGCTCGTTCCAGTCAGAGACCAGTAAAGTCTAAGTCATTGAAAGGGGGGAAACTTAAGTGACTCCATCTGTAGCTATGAACCATTTGAGATGACAGTGCTCTCAGCTTAACATTCACAAGTCCCAAGCACAAGTCCTATTTATGGACCAAACAAACAATAAAAAATCCTTGCCTTCTGCATCAGCACTTTCAAATTTCAATTCCTCAGATGTTGACTCTATTTATTTATTTCTTTTTGGATTGTAGTAATTACATCATGATCAACTGCAGCTCATTCATGTTGTGCTCTTTTCTCTGACATTATATACTGTTTATGTTACTGCAGTTTCTTGTACACAAACAAACAGAAAGAATGGCAGGACCAGAAAACAAATTGAACTGGCGTTTTTGCCTGTACTGTAGATTCACAGATGCACAGGTTCAATTGGTCCAGAAGGTGCATGCAGAAGTAGAAACCAGGCTTGGGACTGGTCAAATATGCAGTGGTTGTTAAATATATACCATCTTGCAGACAGATTCACCACCCACAGACATAAATTGTCTCATTTTCTCCTTGTATTTCCACTAATTAATCTACTTCAAATACTAACAGTAATTATAGCTTGTACTCTAACCCTAACCCTAATGCAGCTGTTCAGAAAATATGCAGTGGAAAACATGATGAGGGCTTAAAAAGTTGTTGAAAAGTATTGAGTCTGACTTTAAACTTCTTGTTTATACCCTGATATAAAAGCATTATGTGTTAATCTTTGCCCAGCATGATAATAATGATTTGAACTACCGAGGTGTTCTGCACTTCATAAATGCAAATTTACAGCGCTGCATTGTCCTTATAAAAAGACTTAACCCCGCTGATCTTGTCTTATTGGTCTATGAGGGACTAATAATCTTTAAATATGGTGCAGTGTAACTGGTCGTGCTGAACACAAGGCCTGAAACCCTGCAGAGAGGGACCATTCCAGCGCCTAAAGGCATTTATTATTTATCAGCCTCCGTGTCACTTCATCCAGCAGCTATCTATGGCCTCAGGGAAACTCTGATGTATAGTATTAATTATTTTACCATCAATGTTTCATATGGGATTGAATATGAGTAAGGGAATAGATTTGATTCGCAGTTTGGTCATTTTTAATGGATATTCATGGACTGTTGTCTTTAAAATGTAAAACAGAAGCCAGGGACACTAATGATCATACATTTGTTCAGCTTTTGAATAGAAGGCAGAGCTTATTGACTAGATGATTTGCATGTGCACTGAAAGTTTAAAAAGACAGATTTTGAATTTATACTGTGTCTTCCAATTCAAGTTAGACGCTTTTTCCAAAAGAGAAACCGGCAATGAGCGGCGGATGGAGCTTCAGAAAGAGGTGGACGCCTTCAGACTCAGCTTTGAAAAAAAGGTAAGATTACCATGCAGGTGGACTCATTGCCGTTTATAAAATAAAATGCAAAATGTCACTAAGTGTTAGGGATGGGATGAAATATTGTTTGGCAAAATATCGCGACACAGAACGTGGCTAAATTGAGTTTGAAAAAAATGGATCGCGAAATAAAGACTTCACGTCCAGTAACAGCGCATGTGACCAGAAGTGATGACAACAAACATTAGCACCAACTACCTTGTCTCCAAAAAGTCTAACATGGAGTCGAATGAGGTTGAAATTGAGGACTTCTCCTGGATGCAAGTGATCTGTCTGGCAGTATTTTGGCTTTCTCATTAAAAAAGACGAAGACGACAATAGAGTAACTGATAAGACTAAGACAGTGTGTAACTTTGCTATGCTGTTATTCCGTACACCGCCTCCAACACAACAAACATGAACCACCACCTTCAGCGTCACCATAAAAATGTAAAGACCACCCCGGCGAAAACAAGCCTACCGCTTGTTTGCATAAGTTGTAATTACACAGTAATATTTTTCCTTTTTTACTCCATTGATATCGTATCGTGACCCAGGCATATCGAGGTGCAGCGTATTGTGAGTTTAAGTCTATCGTCCCATCCCTACTAAGTGTCTTTGTTTAACCAGACAACCTTCTGCTTACCAAAGTTTCTTTGGTAAGCATCCTAAACATTGGTTCCATTAATGTAAGTGCTGAAGCAGGCTATCTTTGCTAGGATTAGGAACTATATAGGCCTCATGATACAATAGAGGGATTATTTGTTTGTCAACAACGGCGGATGCGCGCGCAACTTGGGTGCAGAAGCACTGCAGAGTATAATGGTTTGTCAACCGACATGGGGAAGTTAACCACCAAAAACACTGCATTATCCATGGACACTTACTAGACTGTGACAGACCAGGAAGTAAACATGTGTCAATAAATCAGAAACCCTCCCAGACCAAAAAGAGCACACAGACTGCTGAGTCTGAGACTCAGTTCATAATAAAAGAACCAGAAAACTACGACCAGAGAACTGCAACAAATCAGAATATTAATGGTTGTGTATTTCAGGGTTAATAGACTGGTTCATCATTTTATAATATTACGTAATTTTATTTTGTTCATAAAATCTGTTTCTGTTAATCATAATTTATAGGATCACTCATTATTTACTGTCTGTATTGAGTCCATGTTTGGTCATAACCTCAGCCCCAAACCAACTTTTTAATTAAATAAGCAAAGTCAAATCTGTATCAGCAGTTAATATTGCTTGTTTGCAGTCAAACCTGGTTAACTGAGGTCGGATAAAGACGACACATTTAATCACACACACGCAGACGCGCTGGTGTATCAGTGTAAAGCGTGACCCTGTTAACTGGTGACTCTCGGCTGTTAATCACGGCTACCGTCGGCTGAAATTCACTAGTTAGCATGGTCGCTATTAACTCCGAAACACCGGTTGCTCTGTAACGGTCGAAGTTGCCTCGATTGTGTAGTATTGTTTTTGACAGCTGTCCACAGAACAACCATACATTTTGATACTGCCAACAGGTTGAATTTAGTGTTTAAAAATGCTTACTCGTCTGAATGAATGGAGCTAAAAGCTGCTTCTGCAGTCAAGATGCGTGCGCAGCTTTATGATGACGAAGACTGATAATCCCTCTATATTATCTCTAGGCTTTAGTCCAGATTGGATATTATTGTGATTCTTAATATTTTACAGTCTGCTGAGTACTGCAGTACTCAACGTCACAAGTAGGGATAGGAATTGAAAAGATTTTACCAATACCAATGCTATTATCGAGTTTGCTTTTCGATCTAATTCTTTAACGATTCCCTTATTTATTTTCTGTTTGGGCAAATGGTGGCCTGTAGATTTTCAGGGGCAACAATGCCAAACACATGTCAGAGCAAAGAAAACTGCTTCTGCAAGCAGCTGGTGTTTCCACTCACTTAAGGTTGTGCAGTAGGCACCTTTTGTAAAAAAAAAAAAATTAAGTCAAGTTTATTTATATAGCACTTTTCCTATAACATATATGACTCAAAGTGCCACAATTCAACAACTTCTGAGCCCTGTCAGTGGAAGGACTTGATAAGGGAATTGATCTGTAAAATTACTCATGTTATCAATACTCTGATGGAGCTGATAGTGATTCTAAACTGGAATTGGTTTTTAATTTCCATCCCAGATCACAAGATATTGTGATTTTTTTTTTTTTAACTTTTATTATCTGCATTTACATTCAAAAATAAGAAAATAAATTTGTTCTGTCCAATTTATGTTCATCATGTCACTTCAGTTTTTGTGTAAACAGGAATAAGACTCACAGATCCGATGACGTGATGGAGGACGGACGACATTGAAGAACAGGGCTTAATTTATAGACTTCTTATTACATGACATGTTAGTTTGCTGATAAATGTGTAGCAGTCACTCACCATATTGAATCTGCTGTTTCTCTCCAACATGCCTCTGTTTACAGACTGGTAGCTCCTCTTCAGCAAGTCACAAGAGCAGGAATGTTCTTTTTCAGAGCTTTGCAAACCTTCATATGTCTCATAGTTTTCAAGAAACTTCAGTTTGTTTATGTCCGTGATTGCTGCATATGAAAAGCTCCTAGCACTCTTACTGGTCCATGTCCCGAACGTGGACAAACAAATTGTAGGAGGCAGAACATGAAATCAAACATGCTAGACTTTCTGCTGCAGAGTCATGAGGCATCCCAGACTGGTTGGTTGTTGTCTGTCATTAGAACACATTACAAAAGATGGAACAAGCAGATTTTGTTGTTGACGACTTTGCGTCAGGCTGTTACTTTGCATAAATCTTGTAGTCTGAGCCCTGCATTACAGAGTGTCTAAGAGACTGAAAATAAAACACTGTCAGGGCTACTTAGTATGTGAAAACAAGAGATTATATTTTTAACATTAATGATTGTAAACATACTCTAGCAGCCTCAAAAATAAATATATAAACCTTAGTTAAAGGATACAGCTTTCACATTGTTTATAGAATGAAGTAGAACAATATACTCACCCAGAAGGCTTTCCTGATCCAAACAGTGCTTCAGGAGATATTTAGATCCAAAATCGAGCGGCGGACATCCGTATAGTGGTAGCACATAGGGCATGTATAGCGCCGCTCCTATAACTGCACTAATCATCCAAAAACTCATTAGTTTCACCAATATTTCATCATGGTCCACTCACGCTACTCCTCCACGACAGTCCGGTGTCGCTCCACCCATGTTTTTGTGACTGTGCTGACCTCTGAACTGAAGACTGCTCTCTGGCCAGCTGTTCCCCCCTTGCCTCCGCGGCCTCCTTTCGATGAGCTCCTCATCTGTAAACTCTTGCTTGAAACTGTAAGGACATCCCTCATATTCAAAGTTCTCGCCCACAACATCTTCATCCGATAGATATTCGTCCATTTTGCACAAAACTGGAAGAAGAAAGTTGTTGAGTAGCCGGCGGTCGCCGCTGAAACAATGAGGCGTACTGCGCATGTGCGGCAGCCATTAAGAAAGTTTTCAGTTCAGAGGTCAGCACAGTCACAAAAACATGGGTGGAGCGACACAGACTGTAATGGAGGAGTAGCGTGAGCGGACCATGATGAAATATTGGTGAAACTACTGAGTTTTGGACGATCAATGCAGTTTTAAGAGCGGCGCTGTATGCCTCGTGTGCTACCATTATACGGATGTCCGCCGCTCGATTTTGGATCTACATATCTCCTGAAGCACTGTTTGGATCAGGAAAGCCTTCTGGGGGAGTATATTGTTCTACTTCATTCTATAAACAATGTGAAAGCTGTAGAAACTGAACTTATCCTTTAAGGTTAAAATAATTTTAATGTATTTTTCATTAGCTTAACCAGTATGAAAATGTCTCATATACATCTAGGTGTTTTTTTTCACTTCTCTCTCACAAGAAACAGAAAAGTTTCAATCCATCCTCCATTTACCTCCAAGTCAATTGCTGGTAAATTGCAGTTGTGACATTTCTTAAATGAGCTGTTCTAAATATGTTTCAACCCAGCTATCAGCCGCAGAGGAGGAGAGCAGGAGGAAGCAGCAGTTTGGGGTGATTCAGGAGCTGCTGAGGGAGTCAAACTGCCTCCGAGAAGAACTCCATAACCTCCGATGTTTGACACAGATCAAAGCTGAGGAGAGGGGCCAGAAGCACCATGAGCGGCTCAAGGCTGAGGTTTAAAACAAACACACACACACATGCATAAGTGTACAATTTGAATAGATTTTGTTGCTGTCTTTGGTGCGTTTAATCGCTAATCTGAAATTTGTGCCGTTTTATGCTTAAATGTGTCAGAAAACATCAAAGAGGGACTTACGTAGGTTTAGATTTAAGGCTTGAGTGTGACGGAGAGCAATCAGAACTATAAAAGGATAATATACAAAACTGAAAATGTTTTAGCTTCTCTGCTTGACAGACATCATTAATCTCATTTAGTATCATTTCATAAAACAGATGACTGCAGTCTTTGCTTGGGAAAATTGATGCTGTAGTCAAAAGTTGAATTTTAAACCATATTTGACTTTAAAAAGTTGATCTGAATAGCTTCTTTTATAACTGAACTTTTTAGTATCACCTCTTATCCTTTACACTTTAACATTACAATACAGCAGTACTCACAACAACAGACAACCTGAAATGAAAAATGTTCCTTAAAAGGACTAACTTAGCGTGTACAGCCTGTGAAAACCTGACCTCTAAACCAGTTTTGCTTGATAAGCTCCCCTCTCTTTTTATGCCTGAAATCTGTCAGTGGAAAAGCTGCTCCATCACTGAAAAATGCTAACCTACAAACACAATCGAAGGTTGATGTTTGTGAGCTGCACACATACACCCACGTGGAAGTGATGATACTGTAATTTTACCTGTGTAACTCTATCCACAGCAGCTGAACCAGCACATCGAGCAAGAACTGCAGGAAAAAGCCTTAATCATCACAGACCACAACAAGTTGAATACTATGCTCCAGCGCAGGTGTCATCATTCTTTCCTCTACTTATTTTCTTGTCAGTCTCCTTTCATTACAAACAAAGGCAGAGTGTCACAATAAGGAGGTTACGAAAGCGCTCCTAAGCTGTTAATAGCCGGTATAAAGGGGGATGCTAATCGCCTGCCTGTCTGCAGGTTTCTCGACTCTCACAGTGAATCCCTCCCCCTTACTTTTCTAATATAGAGATAAACCTTAACCTGTCCCTGGAATATTAATCTCTTCTCATAAATGCCATTATTGATTGCTCTTGGCACCATATGCGGCTGCAGAAATGGTCCAAATTAAATTCCTATACACAGCATATTGATGTGATGACTTCCCCCAAATGATAATTGATTCCCTTGTTATTTGTTTGCCTCCTCTGATCTGTGTAACAGCTGGGATCACAATTAATTCAGACATCTGCACATGTTGTCTGGGCACAAAACCATAACTTACTAATTGGTCATGCTCCAGCATACAGACACAGACTAATGCTTGCAGCACCACCCAGTACAACAGCAGACACCTCCAGTGCATTCAATTAGGTGTGCACCACAGATTGCAGCCTAATGTGGATGCACTTGACTTAAAATTTGCTCCAGAAGCTGAATCATGTCAAGGAAAAACAGGTGATAATTAAATGTCGTGCATGCTCTGTCTGTAATTAGAAATCTGCTCTCCTATTCTGTAATCATTGTGAACAGCTTTCAGATTTTACTTGAACTGTGAAGTGGAATTTAATGAAATGTCATTTAGCATGAGGACCAAGTTTTGTCATAAAGGCTTCTAAATGTATTTAGAACTTGTGATAAACAGACATTTTTTGTTAAAGACAACCACTTTTTACCCAGTTCTTAAACTAATTGCATATATTGAGCATAATATACACACACAATATGTCTATAGCACTCACATAAGCATCACTCTATTATTTTACCCTTGCTTATGTTACCCACAGCATCTTACTAAGATTTTTTTTGTGTAAGCTTTTACAAGGTAATAGGCCTGATTTTTGTCGAGGATCCCAGCTTCTGCCCGAAGTCAGCGAAGCCCCAATTATCTTGTGGTCCTAAAGATTGTCTAAACTGATTATCCTGTGGTGTTAGGTGTCCCAAAGTCATTTTATCCTGAAGAATCGACTCAGGATAGGTTCATGGCAACCCCATTTTTAAATTGTATACATCAAACGTGTCCGGTTTTTACAACCTGAAATCCTGATGTGTGTGGAGTTAATTGAGAACAGCTGAGCATGTCCTCTGTTTTTTGTCACATAGCACAGTACAAAGCAACCTGACTTCAGAAGGAAGCAAACACAGCCATGGCAGCAATAAAAAGTTGAAGCATATAGCTCGAGGGACGTCAGAGGACCAACTTGCTGATTTGTGCTCGCACAAGCACCAAAAACATAACCTGTAATTTATATTTAATGGAAAAAGAGAGGAGCTGGATGGAAATCACATCCACCATGGACACCATAGGAAGCCAAGAGCAAGCTGCATTTACCTTGAACTCATTCTGATATTTTACATTCAAGTTACATTTCATTGCGTAAGAATTCAAACTGCGAGACAAGAGGCCTGAGTTGTTGGTTATTGAGTAGCTTTGTGTAGGCAATGCTGTGACTAAGCTCTTGAGGCACACCACACACTACAAGAACAGAACAGTTAAATGTATCATTATTTGCAATTTATGTGTGGGCGCTCTGACGGTTTCCAAATCAGTTACAATTCTAAAAATCTTTGTGTGTACCAGGCGATGGCATAGATTAGGCAAGGTCTTGAGGTTTGTGAATTGTTATGGTGGATGTTGAGAACAGGTAAGCAGTGTTGACTCCACAGTTTACTGTCTTCTTGCCTTTCTTAGGTATTGTAAGACTGATTAATTGAGTCACAGATGAATGAAGTTTAGTTTTTTTAGGTTTAGTTTTTTCCAAATGTCTGTAGTTTTATTGGGCATCTGCATCTTGTGTTCATGTCAAGCATACGTTGACTCAGACATTTAAATCGGTTAAAATTAATTCTGCAGTTGTAAACAGTAGTTAAGATTCTTAATTAATCCACCATAAAATGCAACAAAAAAGGAAAGTGTAGCAAACAATGCTGAATGTAAAGCTATGTCTTGTTATCCAGATTCACTATGGCCTCTTCACTTATCAGTACTTTTCCCTTCAGGATATCACAGTATGATAAGCTGTGCCACATGATTGTGGAGGAGAAGAACAAGTATGTCAGACTGAAGGAGATTGCCTCCCAGACAATCACAGAGCTGATGGAGCAGGTTAAAGTGCTGGAAAACGAGATGGAGATCCAACGTACCATTGCCATCAACAAGGACAGGTGTGTGTTGGTGTGTGTTGTGCAGAGGAGCATGAGGGGTCTGCAACAGGTTTCTTTTTCAGCTGCTCCAGATTCCTTTCACTCAACAGCCATTAGAGTATTCATGCTCCGTCAGGGCAGCTGTGCCAAGCTTGACAAAGTGGAGCCATCAATTAGTCTAGTGGGTTTTTTCTTGTTTCATCAAAAACAGTGGTTTAATGGGTTTACTGCTACCATGAATCATGTGTTTTACCATTCTTTTTGATTGAGTAGTTTTATGTTAATATCATTAACAACTGTTTAATCCAATCAGAGAACGATCATGTGGCTGTTATATGAGTTTTTTTACTGACATTTATTTTGCCCCCTTTTTTACATTTGTTCTCTTGCTGCTACTCTTCCATATTTTACACAGATTTTTGCAGAACAAGTCAGTCCTACAGCCATGTTTTTACTCTTCACAAATGACTGGAAGTGATACTTAAAATCCTTGTTTTCTGACCTTACTGAAAGAAAGTGCTGGAAAAAAAATACACATTATATTTTGTATCTTTATTTGTGTATGTGGAGAGGGAGATGTAGAGCTATATACACAGTAGTTTTTCTTACATAAATAAATATCATACCTACAGGGGCAAAAAAGAAAACAGAACATACCCTGTGTAAAATAAGTATTCTTTTGCTATATCATATCAATTTCTTAGCCTTATAGAAAAATGATTCTGTTTTGGTAAAAGAAACATAATGCACTTTTTTTTTAGATTTTCTGTGAGAATTGTGCAGCTAGTTTTAAAACAGCTTGATGGTTGCACTGGTGGCTTTCAGCCATGTGACTGGTATGAAGGACTAGCAGTTAAAAATGTGTTGGCAAGCTTTAGTTTTTTTCTTTTGTAATTAAATCACAATGTGTACATATCATTTAAAGCCAAGTTTAGCATATATTTTAACATAAAATAAACATTTTTGGCACTTTTGACACAACGAAGCATTTCACACTGTATACATTTTACTTGAATAACATCAGTAGTTTGTGTGTGTTTTTATTTTGGTGCCCATGTTAACAATTTAGTTTTCAGACCACCAGCATCTCTTGACTGATGCACCAAAATCTTGAGAATTGGAGGCTCCCCTTTATTCACTTGCATGTCAAGGCCAGAATAAACAAAAAATATAGAATATACAGAGGCATATTCATCTTATTCCAGCAAGTATTTTTGTTCACAGTGGTATAATTTATCACAGAAAAGTTATAAACCTTACTGTTTGTGCCTCTTAAGAGAAAGCTTAGTTTACAGCCTCTGTTTGTGGTCGTGTGTGCAGAGTGCTGTCATTTTTAAGGATTTCACAGGTCAGTTATTCAATGACTAAAGTTACTTGAGGGGAAATGCATTGTGGTTATTCCAAAAGTTACTACAGGAGTTTTTAAGTCGCTGTACAGTATTTGGGATATTATCAATATCATGACAAACACCACTGCTTTTGCCAGGATCTCACTTCAGGTATGTTTCCATTCTGCACGAGTGGAGAATCCTTCCCCTTGCACAACCACCGGTATGAAAATCTATGTATAAGCAACTTTTTAATTTGATTTCAAAGTGTATTGATCTGTGATCCCACTTTCTTGATTAGAAATTCCTCATGGTCAAAACGTCAATGAATAATAACTAACTGATTTACTTGTTAGTTTTTCTAATTAATAGCACCAGGGTCTTAACCATCTGTCACTTTTTGTTTTTAGTGTTTAGGGCAGTATAAATGAAAGTGAATGAGTTTCTAAATGCATTAGTCCACTGTTTGTAATTCTATGGGTTAGTGATGGGAATTTATAAGATTTTATTGATACCATGCCATTATCAAGCCAGATTTTGTAACACTCCCTTGATCAGTTCATGTGGATTTCCTATGCAGACAAATGTAGGAAAAATATATATTTTCAGTGGCAGCAATGTCAAACATATGACACTCCTGATAGTCAGTGCTGTGCTATATGGTACATGCTCCTGCAAGTTAATGGTGTTTCTATCCCCTAAATGTCGTGCAGTAAGAGTCTTTTGTCCAAAAATTCTGTAGCACTTTTGATCAGTTCTGTTTCTTGTCTGCCATGACCACTTTTTGACTTCTTTGGATGCCTCTGAAGGGATTGGGATGTTCTTGACTTGTAAGACCTACTGAACAGATTGAACAAATTCGTTAAGCACAAAGACTTTAAGAGGTTGATATCAATTCTCAAGTGGATTTTGTTTTTGATCTCCATCCCTACTCTGGGATTTATTATGGCTCATTTCCTCATGTTTCTACATTCAATGAAAAATAAGTGCCTCATCATCACAGAATTGAAATGAACCTCCAACGACCAAGACTGTTACTTTCCCCACAGTGTAAAGTAGAAGGAACTGTTTCCTACCCACCAAGATAGTGTGTGATGTTGGCTTGATACTGTCATTTAATGAAGTGTCACAGAAAGAAAGAAGAAACAAGCACGTCCCCCATCTTTTTTTTTTTTTTTTTTTTTTTGCAGTGTTAGTTGCAAAAAAAGTACCTAAAAGAGACAAAAGTTCTGCACGCCAGAGCTGCTCCAGTTTATTTTTTACAGAGTAGCCTCTGGTAGTAGCCTCTTAAATGTTTGTAATCATTCTATGTTTCACTTTGCATTTCCATTAAGATCACTCACAAAGGTTCACATGAAGATCTCCAATGTCTCCAAAACGAGGGACAAGCTGCAAAATGACATCTCCAAGGTGAAAACACACACACGTACATACGGCTAAAACCAGCTTTAGTTTGAGTCACAGTTAAACAGTTTACATAAGTGTACAAAATGGTATAAAGAGTGATATTCAGGACCACACAGTTTCACACACAGAGTCTAAACTGCTCCTGAGTTGTTTTGAGAGCACTGTGAGTTCCTTTCCGGGCTCTTAAACCTTGTTTTTGACAGTTTCAGAGTTCTGCAGGCATACGAAAAGTTTCCCTATGTTTATCTTTGAGTGTTACATAAGACACACTCGGAAAGCAACACCCAGTGTTCAGTTTACAAAAGTGTGGGGAGCTTTGTGTCATCTACTGTCTCTTTGGCTTCCAGTTAATTCCATTGCCCATAAAAAACATTAGCTACTGAACTGCTTATGCTAATTATAAATGACAAATAAGAGATTCTGAGAACTATTTTTTTGTGTGTGTGCCTCGATTATTGTAGGCTGCCTGGAAGCATCGTCAGATCAGTCAGGAGTTTGAGAACAACAAACTGGAATCAATAACACTAACAAAAATGATGAATCTCCAAGAGCAAGCACTTCTGGAAATTAATCGAAATCATGAGACGTCCATTCAGCGGCGTAATTCTCTGTATGTCCTTTTTGCCTTCTTTATTCCGACACAATGCTGCCTTAATGGACTTTGCTCTGTATTAGCATTATGAACAAACTCTGTGTCACAGTTTGTGTGTGTTGTCTGCAGTGGCATTCAGCTGCTAGAGCATGAGGAGGTTTTATTCAACTACTATGAGAAGATGAACATCCAGGAGGCAGCCATTACCACAGGCAGAATGGCGCTAGAGAGCCTGGAAAGGGAGATGAGAGACTTACAGCTGGAGATAAATGAGGAGAGGAGGCAGATAGAGTTGAAGAAGAGGAAGCTGCCTTTGAAGAAAAAGTTGGAAGAAGAGATCACCGTGCTGCAGATCGAGGTAGGAAACACATCCATATTTGTACACTGGCAGACTGAAGAAAAGCCTTTAGATAAGTTTTGCATCCAAACTTTCAATCCTGCAGACTAATTACTGGCAAAAGATGTGGGCGGAAAGATGCACGCTTTTCAGAGTCGTTGAGGATGGATGATAGACAAATTTCATGGTAATCATTCATTGCTGTGTTGTTTGAACAGTGGTGGCAGTGTCTCTGTGATAGTTTTCCGACGCCCACTTCATCCTCTTTCTTTGAATCTTCTTTTACTTCCTTCAAAAAGAAAACACTCATCTACTGTGAGAGAGTATAGGCTTATTCTGCCTAGAAGCTACTGGGGCTGACATGTTAGAGTCAGTTGATTGATTAGTTTTTCATTGATCTCTTGTCTGACAACTGCATGTATTACTTTAACTAAACTAAAGAACTCAAGCCATTAACAGTATGAAGAGAGCAACAACCTCAACTGTAGATTTCAAGTAGAGAGCTTAATGTCTGTGACCTAACACACCAGATTGGTGTGTTAGGTCATCAGGGAAAGATGTAGTCCATCAGGGAAAGAGCCCATAGGAAGTATTTGGGAATGTGTAAAACCTTTCAAAAACATATCCAGCACGTGATTGGTTGATGCTTTTGTCAGCCACATTCATTAAAGGCCAATCAGGTAATGCGGGAGGTGGAGACTGTTGTTCATTAATTCACAAAATTAAACATATATGTGCCATTTAATTGGATAAATATTGCAGATAGTCAATAAATAAAAGTGTTAAATCTTGTCAGGTGCAGTCTCACATGCTAAAAATTGTATTTCTTTCATTTGGTAAATGGTAAATGGACTTGAGCTTGTATAGCCCTTTTATAGTCTTTTGACTACTCAAAGCTGCTTTACACCGCAGGTCACACTTACTGTACCCATTCACACCCATTCACTCTCACTTTCACTAGCTGATGGTTCAGAGTTTCTATGTTAGTTATCCATCAGTATCTCGAACACATTCATGCCCTTTCATGCCCATTTACACACCACTGATGCAGCAGTGGGAGAAACTTGGGGTTAAGTGTCTTGCTCAAGGACACATCACCATGTGATGCCCGGAGCTGGGCTTGAACCTGCAACCTCCCGATCACTGATCCCGATCCCAAGCACACTATCCAGCTGCGCCACCGACGCCCCATTTCCCAGCCAAATGTCCCAAGTCTCCGAATGGAGGTTACGTACAAGGCTTCATCAAAAGATCTTTTCTCCAAGCGAACAGAAACACACCACAATGTCAACTACCGGACCTTAGACCCATTTCATCTTGCTGTAGGTAACTCATTAGGTAGCTAGATAGTTGTCATTTGGTCACTCCTGATGCAGATGTTAATTCAGAATTAAACACAAGAATATTGCTAACGAGAAAAGCACTCGGAGAGCACAGACCTCCGCAAGCGCCACAGTCCTCACCAATATTGTGATTTTTACTATAAATATTAGTCCTACCTTTATTTCATCTAAATGTTTAGATTCATTGACCATGAAAACATACCATTAGCAATTGGATTCAAAATGACATCTATTTTAGTTCAGTAGTTATTCATGAAAATCAAATTTTTCGTCATGGCGAATCCAGTCAGTGATCCGGATCACTCCCAAAATCTGATCATTTGTTCCTTGTCCCAATCTGTTTGTAACTTTTTGAGTTATGTTTCTTAAAGAGAAACAAACAAACTAACTAACTAACAGAAAAAACAGACTCCGGCAATAACATTAACTCCTGATGGAGGTAAAAAACAGGGATGATAACGAGTGTTGGTGATTCTACCACAGTTTATTTTAAATGATTTACAAAGTAGCAGCAACCACATTTTTTTGCAAATTGGAGCTACTTCAGAAAATATCAACAGTTGTTGGTGATTACAGGCATTAATTTTAATCCCCAATCATGTATTTGTATTTAAAGATATATATATATATATATATATATATATGTATATATATATATATATATATATATATATATGTATATATATATATATGTTTTTGTTTTGTTTTTTTTATTGTTGCTGGCCAATATTTGTTGGCTTCCCTAATTAACTATTTGGGATGTTGTATGTAACTGTTGCTATGTATCTGTAAGGTTCCCAAAGTGTGTTGTTTGTATGTGTAACATATTTATATGATCAAAATGATGATTTGTCTTTTTGTGAGTTGTTGCTGTTAAATGCAGGTTATTAAGGCCTTGTGTATGGCAGGTGATATATGACCAGGAATTTTGAGAACTAACAGCCAACTTTACTTCTTCTATAATTCATTTCTCCAACAACCAATCATATTGTTGGTAATTTCTATAGTTTGTTCATGAAGTCCTTATTTGCCAATCTGCAGGCCGAGATGCTAAAGGATATTCTCAATGCACAGCAGTCATATGTTATTTATATTGCTTTGCAAGGGCTTGTTTCACATTTCTAGAATGCAGTAGTATTAAGTCCTTTTTGGAAGCAGTATTTCCTGTTATTTAGTTCCTCTCCTGTGTGATCAGATGACTCATGTTGCACTCAGAAGACAGATTGTGCAGCAAGACTTCCTTGGAATTTTCTGGCAAATATTGTATGTCAGTATGGATGTCCAAGAGTGCTGCAGGCCATTGTCCAGCTATGTGTAGTGTGTGTTCCTGCAGCTGTTGGAGAAAGAAACTGAAGACATTTTAATGATTTATGAGAAGTCAGGGAAATATCCTCATAGGATGTTTGTGAGTGCAAGATTGTGTTTGCATATAATTTGTATCTATCTAGTGTATCACAAGCTATTGTTCAGATTTATGTGTATTTGTCTGAGGTTTGGGGAACTCCAGAATTAGTTTGGAAATAGCTCAAGATGACTTCACCAACAAATGTTCACACAGGGTTTTGCTCAGCCTCACTAAACAGCTTTTTGAATACATTGTTGTTGTAGGAAGGGATTGTTCTAATCCAACAAGCCAGTTTCATTCTCCTTCTTGGCATCCAGTAAAATTAGAATGTTTTTATTTTGGAAATTGATTCATCAACATAATTTGACTTTTGCAGATCCTGTTCACAGAGGATTTTAGTTGAATACTTTCCAGAGTGTTAGCTGTGCAGTATTATGTAAAAACTGACTGCATGGTTTTACCACATGTTGTGCTGTTGCCTCACAGCATGTTGAGTCTGACATGCATGTATGGGTTTGCAGGTGCTCTGATTTCCTCACACTTGTTAGGCTAATTGATGACTTGAAATGTCCTGTAGGTGTGTGTGTGTGTGTGGTTTGTTGTTTGCATCTATGTGTCAGCCCTTTGGTTGGCTTTCCACCAGTCCAGGGGGTACCTACCAGCCTCACTTTTCTTAGTCCTGCTCCTGCCCTCTACCGCTGGGGTAATGGCTCATCCCTGCTGTGCATGTCATTCCCTTTCACCTGCCCCCGCAGAATTATTACCACTCAAGTGAAAGATCAGAGGACCACATTCTGTTCTGGGTCTCTTAAAACCGAAGACTGAAGAGCAGAAATAATTTAAGGGTCTTGTAAGAAAATGATTATGCATGATATTCATACATGAATGCTTATTCCAGCACTCAAGCGCATGCTTTTACCTACAGGGACCTTTGTTGATCTAGTGCAATAAGAGCACACACAAGCACTTACCCTTGTAAGATGAAAGCTTTACAAAACAAGTAAAAACTGAACTTTTGTGGTTAATTCAAAGCCTTTCTTCTGGAGCCAGCTTTTTTTCTCAGATGCAAAATGTTTGCGGTCAAGTTCTCAGACATCACAGCTGAACAAAAACTTACTCCAGCAAAATACTTCAGATAAACATTCAGAAAGAGGCAGAACCAGACCAAGAGAGACAACCCAAAACAATCACACCGCACAGGTATCACCTTGAAAAACAGAGATGCACATGAATAACAAACAAAAACACACACCAACATTTTTGCATAACACAGACACAGAGTGACAGAAGTATAGGAGGATTTTAAAAAAGGAAAACACTCGCTGTGTGTTGCTGCCAGTGGCTGTGTTGGGGGATTGGGCGTGTTGCTGCCGTGGATCAGAGCGCCTGGTTCCGACTTGCTGTTGGACCAGACTCCTCTCATCGGAGTCTTGTGCTCTTTTTGGATGAAGCCAGCATTGGAACAGACTTCTCCATGTGTGGCTCTTTTTTTGTGTGAAAAATGCCCCTTTTCCTTTTCTCCATCTGTTTACTCCTTCTGCTGTTTATCATTTGTTACAACAGGCTTTTTGTCGGTGCCAATTTTTTTTCGACACTAACATTCTGCTGTTTCTTGTATCATTTGTTTTTTTATGTCTTGCTCTTCACCTTTATCAAAATACACTGTGTTTCTTGGTTTCCCTTGAGGCATCCTTTTTTTCCCTCTTCACATTTTTCTCCACACCCCTTTTGTTTTCTACTTGACCTTGCATTTGGCCAAAGATTCGGTACATTCCACTCCCTGTCCTTTTTTAGCCATGCTGTCAGCATGCTCTATGAATGGCAATGACTGCCTGCTGGCTTCTTGGTCAAATCCTCAAGTCCAATGTGAAAAATCTCAAAAACTATTAGATACACTATATTGCCAGAAGTATCCGCCCGCCTGCCTTCACACACATATGAACTTGAGTGACATCCCATTCTTAATCCAGAGGGTTTAATATAATGTTGACCCCCTTTTGCAGCTATCACAGCTTCAGCTCTTCTGGGAAGACTTTTCAAAAGGTTTAGGAGTGTTTAGGGGAATTTTTAACCATTTTTCCAAAACCACATTTGTATTGAGTGCCTGGTTGGACAAATGTATTTTAATGGCCTTCTAGACCATCATACTTAGATAGAATGTGAAGTCTGGGTGATGGTATGGCAGAGTGGGTAGCAACTATGCACATGCCACACATTAGAGCTCTTGTCTTCTGCTCTTGTGCAGCTGGCTCTACCCTTTTGCTGTGTCTACCCCTACTCTCAAAACTCTTTCGTGTCAATCCACTGTCTCCCCACTATCAATTCAGCCCCTAAAGAAAAAAGGGTGTAACGTCTATTATGAAATTTTTGTTTTCCCAATATTGCACAAATGTTCTCTTGTTGGTTAAATAATGATTAAAGATAATTTTTTTAATACTTAATGATACATATGATCGTTAAAGATGGACTGCCAACATAACAAAACCAAGTGTAGGTGGTCCACACCATTGTCTGTTTTAATCCAATAAGGGAGGGAAAGATTGATTTTAAGTGTGCATCTCCCATTTTCAATTCTTATTTTACAACAGCTGTACTATGCAGGATAATCTACACCTTTAAAGTGCATCTTTAAAGTGCCTGATAAGTGTTTGAATTAACTTCCAAAAGCTGCTCAATCCCTAAAGAACTTCAGCTCACCTCAACATGTATAAATAATGAAATGAGCCATAAAGCAAGATATCCAAATATTTGCACTTGCCTTACAGCAAGAAGGTTGCCAGTTTGGTCCCCGGGCTGGTCAGGGCCTTCTGTGTGGAGTTGGCATGTTCTCCCAGTGCATGTGTGGGTTCTCTCTGGACACTCTAGCTTCTTTCCACATACTCCAAATTGGTCCTTAGGTAATGCTGCGTTCCATTAACCTCGGAACTGGGAACTGGGAAATGGGCGTGACGTCATCTCCGACTTATCTGCATTCCAGTTGAAGTCGGAAAAAAACGTGCCGATCTAGCAGGCTATTGTTAGCTGTTGTTAGCACGCCCTGCGTTGTTGTTCACAAATTTCACATGAAGAATGTGACTATCACTATGGCAGCATTTTTGTTAATATTAGTCGAACAATACTATGTATACAGCTGATCTAGAGCCACACACACTAGTCAGAAGTGCAAATGAATTGATTATTACAGGAGCTAAATAACTGTTCACGCTGGGGGCTGCCATCTTTTATTGTCAACTCGGGGGTGGCGAGGTCTCCCCGAGTTTCGAGTAGGATATTCCGACCTCGGGGGGCGTTCCAGATAAAATTTCCTACTCAGAAGTGGGAAATTCCGACCTCCGACTACAACTGGAACGCACCATAAGAGAGTGAGCATGAATGACTGTCTATCTTTCTCTATGATTGACGACCGGCTCAGGGTGTACACTGCCTCTCTTCCATTGTCAGCTAGGACAGGCTCCAGCACCCACCCCAGCCCAAAAGGAAAAAGCAGTAAAGGTAGTGGATGTGGATGGATTGATATGGCGGCACTTAGAAGATAGTTCAGGCAGACAACCCAATCTGCTCGATTTCCATCTATTCCTTTCACACCTGGCAAACATCCAAGTTATTTATTGTATTTTCTGGACTATAATACACACCTGATCATAACCTGCGCCCCATATTTTCACGATTTTTGCCTGGAAAAAAACTGTACTCAAATATAACATGCACCCAAATTTAGCCCAACTCAGAAATTACCTTAATACAAAGTTTTAATCAATAAAATTCAAGTATTTTCACAACAAATAGACAGTTATCTCTCAAGCAGATGCAGAAACCCCCTTAATTTCACCCATGTGCAGTTACAAGATTTCTGCCCGAGCATGCTCAGTCGTAGTGTACAACCAATTACAGAGCAGCTATCATCATGCCAATGTTAACATCCCCTTGTTCACAAGATGGCAGTGCTTTGCCTTTGACTGGTAACACTTGAGAATTAAACAATGATTACACAAAGTTAAACTAATTAAAGCTATGGTCTACGATTTGGAAGCTTGGTACATCTTTAAAACACCATTTATAAGGCCGTTATGGTCCTATGGTCCGATCTACAATATAAAATAAATATAAAAACCAAAAAGAAAGAAAAAAATCCATTCAGTATATCCGCTGCAAAGCGGCATAATAGTTGACCAATCCGAACTGCGGGGAACGGCGGTTCAGATTGGTCCGTGAGTCCATCCAATCCCCTGTCTCCCCTGCTCCTCACCGTTCCGACTCCTCCCCACTACCTCCCTCATGTACTGGTGAGCAGTTTGCTGCACAGCTACTGAAGGGCCATGGAGCCGGGGAAGACCAGCACCGAAACCGGGAGGCCATTTCTGTTACCCTTCACATCCAAGGGAAGGAATTTTAAAAGTTTCGAGGAAAAGGCTGAAGTAAGGAAGAAATACACTATATTACCAAAAGTATTCGCTCACTTGCCCTGACCCACATATGAACTTAAAGGATAAGTTCGGTTTCTACTGCTTTCACATTGTTTATAGAATGAAGTAGAACATTATACTCACCCAGTAGGCTTTCCTGATCCAAACAGTGCTTCGGGAGATATTTTCATCCAAAATCGAGCGGTGGACATCCGTATAATGGTAGCACACGGGGCATACAGCAACGCTCCTAAAACTGCATGAATCATCCAAAAACCCATTAGTTTTATATATATATATATAACTAATATATATATAAAGCCATTAGTTATATATATATATGTATATATATATATATATATATATATAGATAGATAGATAGATAGATAGATAGATAGATAGATAGATAGATAGATAGATAGATAGATAGATAGATATTGGGGGTGCAACGATACAGAAAATTCACGGTTCGGTCCGATTCGATACGTTTCTGTCACGGTTCGATACATTTTCGATACAAAATATGACAAATTTCAATGCCTTTTTTACTTGTGGCTTATTAAAATAACCAACATTTGTTTTAACTCAGAGTATATTTTTTTAATTGAATTAAATGTACCTCTTGCAGCTAAACCAGGCACATTCTTCAGTGCATACTTAGATCCATAAAAAACAAAAACATCACTTAGACTTTACTTCCTTTATTGTCATTACGCAAATTGTGCACTTGAAATGAAATTTCGGTTCATTGGCTTCCTGGATTGTAACAACACACAGTGATATTGTTAATGAATAAGTGTATTAAAATATAAACATTATTAGGGCCAGAATAAACAGTATAAAAAATAAATATGAATACAAGGGCTATGCAAGAAACATCGATTAACACTGTCAGTTAAAAGTGACCTATAACTACTACAAATATTTATGTGGACTGAAGTGTATTGCACTGTTAGAGATTAAAAAAACAGTCATTATATATCATGTAAAATAATAATAAGTAAAAATTAAATGAATCTAAGAGAGAAATCACCCATCTTATGTGGTGCATTCTTAGCAGCAGAGTAAATATTACAAAGAACTAGCTATAAGTGTATCAAGTGTCGTTATCCACAGCAGAAAAGGGTCTCATGTGGACAGCAGTAAAAGTAGCTATGGCCCGGTCGATTTCCTTAGCCCTCTTTGAATCATGTGCTAAAGGCTGTCTAAATGACCCAGGTAAAGTCTGTAGCATGTGTGCTGCTTGTTGTTTCTCTGTTTCCACTTGTTTTAACCCCGGGATGATGGAGGTGTTTGTTGTTTTCCCCCGACGTAGCTTATGGTGCGTTCCAGTTGTAGTCGGAGGTCGGAATTTCCCACTTCCGAGTAGGAAATTTTATCTGGAACGCCCCCCGAGGTCGGAATATCCTACTCGGAACTCGGGGAGACCTCGCCACCCCCGAGTTGACAAACAAAGATGGCAGCCCCCAGTGCGAACAGTTATTTAGCTCCTGTAATAATCAATTTATTTGCACTTCTGACTGGGGTGTGTCGCTCTAGATCAGCTGTATGCATAGTATTGTTAGACTTATACTTACAAAAATGCTTCCATAGTGATAATCACATTCTTCATGTGACATTTGTGTACAACAACGCAGGGCGTGCTAACAACGGCTAACAATAGCCTGCTAGATCGGCACGTTTTTTTTCCGACTTCAACTGGAATGCAGATAAGTCGGAGATGATGTCACGCCCATTTCCCAGTTCCCAGTTCCGAGGTTAATGGAATGCAGCATTAGCATCGTATTGCACTTCCAACATTCTGTTGTGTTTTGTCCACGACACGCTCACCATCAGGGTCATACTTAACACGGAAGCCAAAGTAGTCCCAAACGGAGAGACAGCAAGCACTATCTGTGGCAGCGGCAGCTCGTAGTGGCATTGCTGGCCATGCGCCAGATCTGAATGATAGTGGAGGGTCTTCAGTTTCAGCTGAAGGTAATGCATTCTCCATGTAGCAGCGCCGTAGCGTCCCGTAGCCTCTTCTGTCTCAGTAGCTTAGCCGAATCAGAGCTTCCTCTACAGCTCTGAGCTGAATGAAAGGGGAGGTGCTGCGCGCGCAGCTCAGCGGATCTGTGCTCGACAATGCAGCCCGGAGTAATCGAACGCAGATTCACTGAACTTTCAGCACATAGCGCCTCGTCAGAAATTGATCAAATAAATAAATATATATATGTATATTTATATTTTTATTTATATATGTATAGGAGGCGACACGAGCCTGGGGGCGGGATCTTGGAACACGGAGGGAAGGGGTGAGTGAAGGGGGTGCAGGCTTCGTTTTTCAAATCTCTCAACAGCGAAACTGGTTTTCAGATCATAGGCCCTAGCTTTAAGACCCAAAATAGTTGATTAGAATCGTTTAACAGTCAGTTTAATAAGAATCACACAAGTTTGGCGGGAATGTTTTGCAGAAAAAGAGAATATCCTTTTTTTGTATCAGATATGTTCAGATAACAATGTTGGCGAGACAAAATATTTGAAGTATTTTGCTTGTCCTCATGTATAATGCACACCCAAACATTAGAGCTTATTTTAAAGCAAAAAGGTGTTTGTTGTAATCGAGAAATTACGGTAAACTACAAAACTTCCACTGTATATTATTTGCTTTGCATCTGTCAGCTCTGCCCAGCATTAGTACTGTACTCTCACTTTGAACCTTTAAAAGGAGGTTAAGATACTACTTCTTTTACAGATTATTTACGCAGAAGCGCCACAAAGGAGCTCTTATTCATGTCAGTTCTCATTGTGATATGGCTGTGGGTTAGGAAAACAGAGCATTCTCCCAAAACACAGAAGTAGAGACGCACACTCGCAGCTCTTCTGTCCCTGTCTGTTTGCCCCCCTTTTATTACGCCTCTGATACTTCATCAGAATACAGAATATATGGAGGGTCAACTTGTTCCCCCAATATTTTAGAGTGGACTCAGTGCGGTTCAAGGGCGTTTATATTACGCCTTGAAATGACAGCATGGTAAATGTGAGTGATTGATTCAGAGCCAAGACACCAAACTCATTCTTTGTTCTGCTGCAGCCATAAATATTCAAACCAACACCACCATCAATTGTTCGACTGAAACATTGACTTTTTTTCTTTTTTCTGTGAAACCGTACATTTTAAAAAAGGCTTGAATGGGGATCTCTGGGCTTTTTTATTAAAGTTCAAGTGGATACTTCTGGGACTGCAGTCTTCTATGTTGTTTTTGTTTCTTGTTGCCACTTTGTTCACCCTCGCAGAGCTGCTAGCATGACAATGAACTCCTCTGAAAAAAATTCAACAGTTACCACCCTGATTAGGAAATCAGCTCATCTCTCCAGCGATGCATTCATCCATGCACTCATTCCATATTTCTCTCCCTCCTCTGTGAGTAAATAGCAAATCATTTTCTAAATCGCTGTTTTCCCTCCTGACAGCCCGTCTGCCTCCCCTGGGTGCAAAGGAGTGATCGCACCGGTTGCCCCTTTTTTTTCAGGAAGCTTGCCTCCTCAATTCATCCTGTCTGTGAATTCATTTTCTATGCGAATTCAATTTTCCATGCAGCTGCCTTGCTGTCGATTTATTATATATTTGTGTATTTGTATTCATCTGTGACCGGTTTATCTGTTCATTGCAGACGGAGGCCCCCCCGGCCCCCCTCCTCCTGATGGGATATTCTGACAAAGATAGATCGAACCATCTGTGAGACTATTGAAGTTCAATATACTCTGAGGGTTTCATTTGCTCAGAGGAATTTTAATTGCCAAAAAATAAACAGAGGTTGGTGTCTGATTCTGAATTTGCAACTTGTTTATGAGCTGCTGGCGCATTGACAGCTCAAACACACATACAGGTGTGCACGCATCAGTGCACACACTCAGATCAGTGGCTTGTTGGTTGAGTTGTCGTAATTGCCTCGCAGCAACATTTGAATATTGCTCAACAGTCCTCTAATGACAAGCTTTACTTCTGTTCGATGAAGCCACATGCCCACTGAAAATCACAAACATATTCTCCCAGTGCACATACAAAGTGAGTCAGTAACAGAGTGGGATTTACACCAGGGTGGAGCCTACGTACTGCTCCGTCCCTAAGGTGGTGAGTCATACCAGTTGTCTGTCCCTCTCCTAAATCTTCATCCAACCTGTCTGGAAGTTATTACCACGGGGAAACCTGCCGTGAGTAGTGTCATGTGCCGAGATGTGTTGTGAATATGAGAGACTTCAAGTTTGGCAGGTGGGGAGAAAACACATTGAAAAGAAGGGCACTCAGGAACAAAAAGACAGGAAGTGATGTGACTCCACTGTTAAACTCAGTGTGTGGTGTGTTAAATTCCTCTTTACAACCAATTAAAGTCATTTTGGGACTCGCCAGATCTGATCTCCAGCTCTCAGACAAGTTTGAATGATTTCCAAATATAGTCATAACGCTGTTGCAGTATTCCAGTGACGACATCTTATTGTAGGACCTCCAGTGAGTTAGCAGCTGCTCAAGATTCCCGCAGCAGATTTCTTCAAAGATTTATTAACAAGACTGCAAGAGAAATACATCTTGGCTGCTGACATTCCTGTTTGGGTTGATGTTTTAAATCATATGCAGTCAGTCATTACTTTTGAGGTGATTAAAGCTGTAAATTCTTGTCCTGACCTTTCCTTCACTTGTGACAAGAGAGGCTCGGGTCATGCTTTTGTTTGACGACGATATGATCATGTTTGCAGATGGGTTGAGACTGATCATATTTGTTTCTTACTGCTTCTAATTTAGGGGTTGATCAGTGTACTTAGCTTTGTGGTGTACTAGGGTCTCCTACAGAAAGCGATGTCACCTGCTAAAAGGATCATAAAGGTTTAGTCAAGAACATGCCTTGACTTTGTTCACTCATACATCACCCTCCCAAAGAGAAATGCAACACACTTAATGTAAGGACACTATTACACAATATGGCAATTCATGTTCACATGTTAATCTTTGTGAATTTAAATCTACCATCACACTGCTAGAAGTGTCAAGCCTTTAGATAGGTGATTAACATTGCATAAGGTATAAGAGATAAAGGGCATTAAGTATTGACAGATCAACCTAAACATTGCAGTCATATTAGATCATTGGGTTAACTCAATTGTAGTTACTCCAATGTTTCTATTTTAAATGTACACTAAAACAAAAAGTTTCTTAAATTCAAAATTATGTTTCAGCATTTTTAAAGTGGAGTAAGATCAATTTCCTTAGTTAATATGTTACACAAGGCAATTTGACCTGTTACATCCGTGTAAGGAAAGCAGTAGAAAAGTAAAACTCGTTACAAAAAGTACCAAAACTGCTTTAGATTGTTCCCAACTTGAATTTCGTAAATT
Organism: Scarus forsteni; assembly: GCA_036419115.1. Lineage (NCBI taxonomy): Eukaryota > Metazoa > Chordata > Actinopteri > Labriformes > Labridae > Scarus > Scarus forsteni. The sequence goes on along the minus strand of JAZDUH010000341.1, from coordinate 28,824,588 downwards.
GCAGAGGCCCCATTTTTCGCAATGTGTAGCATGACACATGTTCCATTTTTTGTTTTAGTGACAGAGATTATTGTTTATAATGCACCTTTCAATACTTATGTCACAAAGTGCTTTTACATAACTGATAATAAAAGCAAAGGCAAGTCGAAATACAATGTAGATGGGTCTGCAACTGATTACCTTCGCCAGGGGGTTACGTTATTGCCGGCGTCTGTTTGGTTTTTGTTGGTTAGTTATTCAGTTTGTTTGTTTGTTTCTCTGTTAACAACATAACTCAAAACGTTATGGACGGATTTCGATGAAATTTTCAGGAAATTTCCGGATTGGGACAAGGAACACATGCTTGGATTTTGAGAGTGAGAGTGATCCCGATCACCATCTGGATCCGCCATGACAAAAAAATGAGATTTTCATGAATAACTACTGAACTAAAATAGATATCATTATGAATCCAATTGCTAATTGAATGTTTTCATGGTCAAGGAATTTAAATATTTAGACTTAGGTAGGACTAAAATTTATGGTGAAAATCACAGTGAGGACTGTGGTGCTGGCGGAGGTCTGTGCTCTCAGAGTGCTTTTCTAGTTTTTTTAAAGTGTCCTTAGAGTTTTGGAGCATCAGCCTCAAATATTAATCCCCTTCTTTTATCTTTAATTTAATTTTTTAACAATCTTAGACAGAAGAGACATACAGATAAAAATTGAACAGATAACAATATGAATAACCTCCCTCCTCCCTAATAAAATAAGTGGTTTTAAAAAAGGTTAAAAAAAAAAACAGTAGAGTGACCATATTACCATTAAAACCTGGATCATCAGCAAGGCTATCATATAGAAATGTACACATGTTTGTGCAAATACAACATTACATCTTCCATAACGCAAAATTCAATGGAAAAAAAATAAAACAATGAAAGGGCTCCAAGTCAAAAGAAGTTCTTGCACCTCTTACCATTTTAATCAGAGCTTTTTGGAAAATCAAATAACAAAGTAACTGTGCATTATGGTTTTGTTCTCAGTGCATAGCCAGCCTATTAGTTTTGGACTAGCCTCTAGAGACCACACAAGTTTTTTCTATTTTTTACAACGTTGTACAAGTTTCTTGTTTAAAACGGTATCTGAAACATTTATGATATCAGAACAGCTGTTGTCTTCCTTTCTATTTTAATATTTAAAGAGAGACACCTGAGTACACCGTGCTGCTCTAGTAGTGCAAAAATAGTGGGCCTGCTTCTCACTTGGTCCCTGTTTTTCTTTCTTAGCCTCATCCATCACTGTCGTCTGAGGTCCCGTCTTTTGTCTCTTTCGCCTCAAATACATGCTGGAGAGAAGGGCAAACTAACCTCATGAAGTAAAGCTGTATGCATATCTTATGAGATGACTGCAGGCCTCCTCCAAACGTTACAGTTGTCTGCAGACACTCATTATTATCACGCTCTCTAGCCCTTTGGTGAACAACTTGTCTTCTGTTACAGCCAAATTTTATATTTTGATTATCAGTCCAGACCACCTGCTGACATTTCCTGCTCTCCAGTACCTACGTATGTTTTCACAAATATGTCTTGTTTTTTTTAAGCTTAAAGGGTAGGCTTTTCTGCAGCAGTTCTACCAAGACCACCTCTGGTCAGAGTTCTTCAAATAGTAGAAGTGAACACCTGGGTCCCTCTGATTTCTTGGAAAACATAGTCCCATGTCAATCAAAAAAAACAACGCACTTCTCTGTGCTGTCTCATAGAAATCACTCTAGCACATGACTAAAGCATCTGCTGTGGAGGTTGAGATAGCTCTGTGACATTGTTGGTCAGTTTGTTGTCAGTATTTATCTAAGAGAGTAATGAGCATAAAAATGCTTTTAGTTTAACAGGTTCTTGTTTGGGGTTTATCTGCTATCTCTTTTGATTCTTAGTTTTCATTTGCTGTAATCTCTTTTCTGTTGTATGTGTGTTTACTCAGTTTCCTGACTGATTTTCTACCTGGCCGGTCGTCTGGTCTATATGAGGCTCACATCCACGAGTGCTTTAAATGTACTTGTGGTGAAAATGCATCAGTATTGTTGTTAATTCAGTAAAGGTCAAAACCACATGGTTGAGAATGATTTTTTTGTCATCCCAATGAATTCTGCCAGTTCTAAGCTGTTGGCGGTGCTGAACGTCTTTTGGATTTTGAAGGAAAGTCAAGTCGTATTTCCTTTGAGTGATCTCAGTTTGTTTGGTGCAGTTGGGTATGGTTTGGAGCCAAAAGCCCTGATCTGGCTTGTGTTTCCACTGCCTGCTTTATCCTCACCTGGGGACAGGGTTGTAAGCCTGAAGAAGGTTGCACCACCTCTTTTCTGATTCATGATTTAAACATGTATTGTGGAAATATTCCTATTTAAAGGCATTTGTAACACCTGCCCAAGACTGTATTTGCAGTGATATGATCATAAAATGATCAGTTCTGATCAATCAGGGCATCTCTAGCTTTTCCTGTGTCTTCCTCAGGAGGAGACTGAGATGCATCTCTGCATCTAAGTGTTCACTTTTATTTATGAAGCCTTCAGGTACCCTCAGGATCTCAAGCTGTCAGACCAGATAAATTTCCTCTAGCGACATGGTATTTGGATGCCTTTCTGATATCTTTAAACGTCAGTTCTATTATCTGTAAATTCACGCATCTATTTGATCAATTTGCGATAACTTATCTAGAATCAGCCCTCTGCAGAATGAACTCTTGAAGGAAAGCCAAAGAAATCTGCTTCACTTTGTCATTACTTGTGTAAATTATCCAAATAAAGTGTGTTACAAATATAAAGTGACTTGCTGTCAAATATTTATGTAGAGGCTGAAATAAAATGAATAATTTAATGTCTTATTATAATGTATTCCTCATTTGGGGCTTGTTAAAATGTTCTGTTCGGCTCATCCACTCACATGTTCTGCTAATTAACCTTACATAACCTTATTATCATTCAGATTTTTCTGCTGTTTTACTTTACTGACCTTTCTGCTTCACTTATTCGTCCCTTTGTCTTTAATGCTCCCTCACTGTGTAACACTTTGGAACCTAATTTTCAGAAATATTATATAATGAGTTAATTATTTCACTTTAATCGTTGATGTTTTGCATATATTTTGTCGTCAATTATGCGGCAGTTTTAAACCATCATGCGAACTAACTTACTGAGCATAATTATGTAAACAACATGCTAATTTATTCCTCGTAGCTGCTGCCACATGTACAGCAGTTTACAGCACTCATGAGCCAAGAAAACAGCAATTCTTTCTGACTGTCGGGTGAGGAAAACAGAGAGGCAGGCAAGCAGAACAGACATTGACACAGAGACGAATGAATAGAAAGAGAAAGACAAACATCAGCATATACAAACAGAGGGCGAGAGGACGGGTATGAAAATGTTAAGAGTTAGGACACGAGGGAAAAAAAGATGATTTATTGAAGACAGGAGAAGGAGAGTGACAGAGACAGGACGCATCCATCCATCATGTAGTGTTTAAATGGCTTAGGGTTGTCACGTATGAGGGTGGTACAACAATCAATCAAACTCTAAGGCCGGGAGTGGGCACACACTGGGTATTTGTCGACTCCAATGTAGTCTGAAAAGTTATTCTTCATTTTAAGCTCTGACATAAATAACATCTGAAATGCGGTGAGGTTGTTTCGCTCCATAATTTATTCATTCAATATAGCAGAGAAGAAGTCAGTGAGCGGACCAAATCAATACACCATTCAAAATAAACACAGAGGGTTTAATCATTGATTTCTAAGAACTGTGAGTACCAAAAGATAAAATTAAGGTTTAATGTTATTTTTTGCGTACATAAATAGATATCCTCTAAGGTAGCATGTCTTTATTAGTCTAACAGTGATATCACTGGTAATTGGACTGGAGCAATGTGAAAAATGATTTTGATTTAATTTCCAAAGTTCATCCAAGGCTACATTAAGGGAGTTTCAGGGCTCGTTTTAAAGGTTGAAACTTTTTAGTGTGAAATGAGAAGTTTTAAAACTGTTTGTTCCTTTCAAACTAGGCAAAAGAATTATCATATTATCAAAACATTTTCTCTTTTAGAGGGTTTTGTATTGAAGCGTCTTTCAACCCAAGCCAACACTCTAATCATTAAAGGTGGCTCACAATTTACCCTCTGATTGGACTAATGTAGGATTGTTGTAGGCATATCCCTCATCCTCTTTGAAGTAGCTAATTATATTATTCTTACAATGTCAGATGGAAAAGTTAAAATACCAAGGGTCAAAAAAAATAATAATACACCAATATATAGAATATTTGAAGCACAATTCTGTTTCAGAATTTTTAGAGCAATATTGTATTGTATTGTTCAATAATTATGAAAAATCAGGATATTTGTTCGTTTTTTTCAGTGCAGCCACTGGTTGGCAGCAGGCATTCAGTTATTTGACTCCACTTCTCCCTGTTACATTAAAGGGATAGTTCAGTATTTTTGAAATGGGGTTGTATGAGCTACATATGACCACTAAGTACATTAGAAGCAGTAGAAAGTTCTCTTCTCTCACTCAGTAAACCAAAGTCTGTAAGAGTCTGATGCACTGAATTAGCTGCAAACAGGGAAGTATTGTACCAAGAACAAAGGGTATTTTCTCTGAACTCCCATGAAAAAATAATACCACCGTTTAAGAGGACGCAACCTAGAAATGTTTTAAGTGCATTAACCTTTTGGAAATATGAAGTTTATCTGGAACTAACCAACTCATGTCATGTATTCCTCTGCACAGCGCTGCTGCTAGCCGCTGAATCACTTCGCCTCACTCTCAGCGGTTGTAAACATAACAAGCTAGCGGCTTCAGTAGCCTGATTGAAAGCAGATTATATGACATATATTTCTGAGATGTTTTTTTTTGTGATGCTTCCCTTGATGCAGAAACAGATGTGCATCATAGAACTCTCAGCTTTCACTGTATTCCTCTGCATAACGAGGGCATGGGGTACCATCATATACAGCGAATGCCTACATCTCTCGTTACCTGTTACCAAACAGATTGCACGTAAATATCCATACATCTATATACAAGAGGCTAACACACAAAAATCGTTACGTGTGTGTGTGCATGTGTGTGTGTGAGAGAGAGAGACAGACAAAAATAGTCTGCAGTGTTTTGATAAACAGTCCCTTCTACTCTCCTTGTTTGTCTCTTGAGGAGAAACTGTCATTAGATCCTTCAGGTTTGGGAGTTTTTCCATTTTATCTTCAGGAAATTGAAGGATGTCCACAAAACTTCAGGATTCAAAAGAGAAGGAAAGTCTATATCTCTCATCAGAGAGTCACCATCCTCTGACTCCTCACAGTTCATACACTCGCACCACTGTGTATTTCCAACTCTTTCTTGATGTCCTTTGTCCATGGATGTTTCCTCTGTATTTCCTTTAGTCTTTTCGTTTTCCATCTGCAGCAGCTCTTCTCCTGTGAACTCCGGTTCATACATACATCCAAGGTTCATACAGATATCCTCTTGACTCCAAAGTGAACGGAACTCATCAGCACTGTCACAATAATAATTTCCTGCTTTGTCTCTTCCTCACACAGCTTAGAGTCAAAACAAAAGAATTACAATACTTAATAAAAGTTACATAAGTATACAAGCTGAGTCTGAAGCCGCTAGCTTGTTATGTTTACAACAGCTGAGATGGAGGCGTAGTGATTCAGCAGCTGGCAGCAGCACTGAGTGGATAGTCTTTAACCGAAGTGGATCATAAATACAGTTTTTTAAAAGAATACCAGAGTATTTTTGTTAGCCCATGAATTCATGAACTATTCAAACTGAGATTTCCTGTATAATCAGACGTTGAACATGAGCACATCTAGTGTTTAAAAAATGTATTATACCATAGGGGGTGTGAGACATCCACGGGTCTTCAGCCAGAGACTCTTCGACCAGAAGGGGTTTTTTTTTGTACTTTCCTGATAAATTCATTTTCTTTTTTAAAATGGAGGTGCTACTTCGGCGTTCACTGAAAACTGACAGTTCAAGAGCTTGACAGTGAATTTGTAAATGTTTTTCAGACATGCTTGAGAAGAAAATAGGCAGAACATGCCTTGCATTGCTGACCTAGCCTTTATTTTTCAGCCTTTTGTTTGCACTTAGTGGGACTATACTACTGGTAGCTGACAAATTTTATTTCTGGCTAACTTCTGTTATGTCATTTGTCAGCCTCTACAGTGGAAGCTGACCAGTCTCTTCTTATGTTAAGAAAGCCATCTTCCTCTTTGTAACTTGTAAGCTTTTACTTAAAGTCTTTTCCAATCTGTATCTTGCCATCTTTGTCTGTGTTGCAAGCTGGGATGGGAACCAAATAACAGTTCCAAAAGAGAAATTCATAAGAAAAAAGCCTTTATGCTTAAGATTTGGGTCACTTGCAGTCAGTGACATACTGCAAAGGAGTCGAGTAAATCATTGTTCACAGTTTAAAGTTTGGCCAAATTTTACATCACCTGCTTAACATGCAATGTCTGTCAGTCAAAACAAGAGGGGTGACGCCATCAAAATGCCCAAATGTTTTCCATTAGAAATCTGGCATGTTTGTAGTGATTGATAAGGAAAATATAATTTTTTACCCAGAGAATAAGTGAGGGAACTGATAAAAAATGAATTAGCTAGCACAATTGATAATAGCATTGCATGCATTAAATCTTAGCATTTCCCCTCCCTGTTGCAAGCTCTCTACCACAAGCAACTTTTTACCCCTGAGTCGGGTAAGATACTTTTTTGCCAATTTGCAGCCTGCCGCCTTTTAATTTTTAGCTGGTTAGTGTTTTTTATTAAAACTTAGCTTGACTCCACTTTATAACTTGCTGGTGTTTGCCTTGTAACGTCAAACATAAGTGCTATCAAGTGTCCGTCATCAGGCAGATCTATCTAAAAAAGCTCAAAGCTGAAACTGTTCCCTATTTCTAGCAGCTGTGGTCATCGCATGACGAGGCTTATAGTTTGTCTTTCAAGGCCAAAACAAGTTATGCTGAAAGTGAGAAAAGTCTGCAAACCTCTGATTGGCCCGTGACGAATGTGAAAGACAAAACATTTGCTCAGGCACCAAAAAATTTCTCATGAGGTTCTTTCCTCCCTTCCTCACTTCCTCTGAGGATGTTACCCTTGCTGGAGCCTGTCCCAGTTGGTACAGGGTGGGAGGTATGTGACACCCTGGACCAGGGGTCAAGGCCACATAGGGAGACAGGTAACCATTCACATACTCACCCACATGTAAGGGCAATCTAGAGTCACCATTTTTTTTTGTTTTTTTTTTAAATGTATATTTTTGGGCATTTTGTGCCTTTATTGACAGGAGAGAGACAGTGGATAGGCTTGTGAAAGGGGGAGAGAGAGCAGGGGATGACACTCTGCAAACTGGTCACAGGCGGGATTTGAACCTGGACCGGCAGAAGCATGTACATGAGGTGCTAACCACTACGCCAAACCAGCATCCCTAGAGTCACCAGTTAACCTAACAAGCATGTTTTGCCATTGTGGGAGGAAGCTGGAATGCCCAGGAAGAACACATGCATGCAAAGGGAGATCATGCAGACTCCATGTAGAAGACCTTAAACAGCATGAGTTTAAACCAGCAACCTTCTTGCCATGAGGTATGCACACTACCTGCTGCGCCACCGTGCCACCCCACCAGCAAAAATCTACCCCATAAACGTGTGAAACAGTCCATCTGGTGCGTCAGGTTACTGTGTGCCTGTTTATAAAAGAAAATTGTCCTGGCTCTTGTAACTCAGTCTAGTATATCAGACATGATGTAGTTTGGTACCATTCATCATTTTGAGGTAGTTTTGACATCTTTATATAATACTGATAATGGCCTTGCATGTCAAGAGTTCAAAACTCGGTTGGAATTTAAAGCAGTCTAACAGTCGATCAGTTGCAGTTAAGAATCATTTTTAATTCAAGCAGGATTTGGTATCATATTTTGATCTTCATATTTTTAATGTCTTCAGTATTCATTTAAGACCTTTCATCAGGAACAAAGAGTTGCCATCAAAGTCCTGTTCTTAGTAAAAACTGCAGATAACCCTGGTCCCTGCTGGTCAGCCCCAATTCCATCTCTCCATCTTTCACATCATCTCCCTCCCTCCTTTTTACTTTTAGGGCTTAATACTGTCTTTCTGTTCCTCTTTGTCACTTTATCATCTCCTCTCTGACAGCTTTTTTATCATTCTTCCTTGTACATCTGCGCTTTATCTCTGTATTTGTCTCCCTCTCATCTTTTTCCCTTTGGCATCTGTAACTTCTGCTTCATAAACACCCCAGTTTACCACATGACAGTCATACTTTTAAGTTCAGGTTTAACTTTTGTGACTTCAAGGGAGGAAGCATCCTTTAAAGGAACTAGTGGCTGTTAATCTTCATTAATCTCTTCTGTGAAGGGGGGTTTGGGAACCATCACTTTGTTCCACGCTGTCTTTCAAGCCTGATGCATAAACTCTCGCATTAGATACGGGCATGTAAACACACACACACACAGGTTGTGTACGGCTGAGTGGAGAGAAGCTGCTGTTTCGTAAGCCAGGTCATGTCGGGTCAGACCGCCTGTGTCCAACATTTTTTCACACCCTTATTCCCCCTCGGTGCCTCTTTTCATTCACTGTTGTCTATCCAACCAATTATTTCGTATATGAGTGTCCACTGCTCCAGTCTCTCCACGTATCAGCTTCTTTTGTCTCTTTTTTAATTTCTGATTACATCCCTTTATGGTCTCTGTCATGCTTCTTTGAACATCTCAGCTTCATATATTTTTATGTAAAGACTACATCGATTTCACAGCAACTGGGCCATTGGGCTGTTTTATTAACTTCCCCACTGAGGTACTGCCACAACTTGAATTGCTGATTTCGCTTATGGTGCTGGCAAAGGTGAAGAGACCACTTCTGTTTTATTTGTCTATATAAGCAGCATTAAATGTGCATTATATGCTTTTTCAGGAGAAACTGATCGACAAGGTGCAGCTAAGTCCCTACCGAGACAGCACCCTGTTTCTGTTTCTGGTTTTCAGGGCTATAAGTATCTAAATTTAGTAATTGTCCCCATGTGCACAATAAAGTGGTGCAGGATTGACTCAGAGAAGGTGGAAGTCAGTTAGCCTTTCAGCACTTGTAATTCCCACAGCAGAAATTGATTTTTGAATAGCTTTTCCTATAAATACCTGAAATAAGTTCAATGATTAAAACAGGCAAGTGAGAATTTAAGGTTTCATTTGTGACTTAACATTCTGTTTGACAGCATTGATCTGCTATTTGGGCTCTGTAGAAGTAAATCTGTTTCTGTCCCCTCAGTAGTTAGTTCTTCAAACTGAAAGACTTTTTTTCTTCCAAGACAAAAAATCAAATAGCTCAAAACACAGAAGTGGCAACAAAAATGATAAACTTCTCAGTGGCACAAAGCAGAGAGAAGCTTGTGCTGCCTGCAGGGGGACGCTGGTTTGGCAGGGTGGTAAGCAGCCTGGCATGTCCCGTGTTTACTTCAGCCGGCCCAGGTTTTATTCTCACCTGAGGTCCATTTGTTGGGTGTGTTCCCCTGCTCTCTCTCTCACCCTTTAACAAGCATATCCACTGTCTCTCTTATCCATTGATTTGAGGCAAAAATCTCCGAAAACATACTAAAAAAGGAAATTACTGGATCTACAAGTTTTTAAAGGATAAGTTCAGTTTCTACAGCTTTCACGTTGTTTATAGAATAAAGTTGAACAATATACTCACCCAGAAGGCTTTCCTTATGCAAACAGTGCTTCAGGAGATATTTAGATCCAAAATCGAGCGGCGGGCATTCGTATAATGGTAGCACACGGGCCACGTAGCGCCGCTCCTATAACTGCATTAATTGTCCAAAAACTCATTAGTTTCACCAATATTCCATCATGGTCCGCTCCCGCTACTCCTCCACTTTAGTCTGTGTCGCCCCAGACATGCTGTGTGACTGGACTGACCTCTGAGCTGAAGAAGAAGAACGCTTGCCTCCGTGCATGCGCAGTACTCTCTGGAGCGCTGCCTCCGCGTCCTCCTTTCGATGAGCTCCTCATCTGTAAACTCTGGCTTGAAACTGTAAGGACACCCATCATATTCAAAGTTCTCCTCCACAACATCTTCATCCGATAGATATTCATCCATTTTACACAAAACTGGAAGAAGAAAGTTGTTGTGTAGCTGGCTGTCTGCCCCTGAAACAATGAGCCGCACTGCGCATGCGCGGAGGCAAGCGTTCTTCTTCAGTTCAGAGGTCAGCACAGTCACAAAACATGTCTGGAGTGACACAGACTGTAATGGAGGAGTAGCATGAGTGGACCATGATGAAATATTGGTGAAACTAATGAGTTTTTCGACGATTAATGCAGTTTTAGGAGCGGCGCTGTATGCCCTATGTGCTACCATTATACGGATGTCCGCCGCTCGATTTTGGATCTAAATATCTCCCAAAGCACTGTTTGGATCAGAAAAACCTTCTGAGTGAGTATATTGTTCTACTTCATTCTATAAACAATGTGAAAGCTGCAGAAACCGAACTTATCCTTTAACTTTTGTCAGTGGTTGTGCTTTAATAAGGTCAACATTATCGATAAAAATTCAGAGACTTGACCACAAATTTGAGTCAAACAAGGTGAGAGCTTTAATATACGGTAAGTGCAGGGTTCAGACCCATTCCACCTTACCAGCATCATGTGAAATAATATAAAGGTTTGGGTATATTGATTTTCCAACATAAAGGAGTGCATTTCTGAGGTGCCAGTGCCAAGCACTTACCTTTCCCTGAGGCTCTTGTACACTGTACCCCCTCTTCAACTCCATCCACTGTCCCTTCACCATCAATCAAGGCCAAAAAAGCCCCAACCATGTCTTTACAAGTAAAGAAGTGCAGTTTTAAATTCATTGTATTAAATAGTCAGCATTTTGCAGATCCAGTAGAGAATCTGGCACTTGTTATCATTATTTCTGTTTTAATTAGTTGAATATATATTTAATGGGGTTGATTAATCATTTAGTTCATGAAATGACAGAAAATACCCAAGAGAGAAGTTTTTTGAGTCTTTGAACTTCCTGCTTTGAACAAGTCAGAACCCAGATTTGTTCTCTTTCCCCCTCCAGCATAAACTTTCTTTTTATTACCAGCAAAAGGTACCTTTAAAAGTTTTGGAAACATCTTTTTCACAAAGTGTTGTGAGAGTGACATCTGTTTCATCAAGAGTATTTAGCACAAAGTTCCATCAAATAGAAACAGATGAAAGGTCTCGTGCAACATTTATGCCTATTTTCCCCCTATCCAGTCTGAAATATCTGGGTGCTTTGAAGCTTTGGGACTTGAAATTCTGTGCTTTAAATAAAAAGGGAAAAGATGGTTGTTAAATGCTTGGAGCTCTTTTGTTTAGCAATTTGTCCTCAATACTCTCATTTAAGTGCCGTGTAGTTTTCTGCTAAATTAACAAATTTGTGGATGAATAATCTTGTCTCACAGCCTGCTCAGGTGCCTCTTTTTGTGCTTTGCCAAAACCATAGGAGTGAAGAAGTAAATTGTTAAAACTTACATTATGATGTTGTATGGAAGCCCATTTCTGCTACTAAACAACACAGAATACATGGAAACTAAAAACTGGAGAGATAACTACTTAAACTGGGTCATAATTATTGGATAAAATGTCAAAATAATATGGAAGAATGATTAATTATGATGTTAAAGGCCCTATTTTGACAGTGTCAGGTGGGTTGTCAAAGCACATGGCAACTAGTGGTTTTGGGCATATATGTCTAAATGAGCTACTTTGATGATGCAGATTTTAAGCACAAAGCCAGCTGAATGACACAAAAAGGACTGATTGTATGCCCTGATTATACACAGATGTGTTTTGGGCATGTCAAATATAAAATCAAGAAGAATGTTTGTTCTTTTATTTTAACCACTGTGCATTGGGCAGCTGGTGTTAACTGTTTACAATGCGAGTTATGCCTCTACGCCTAACCTCACCTTTTAATAAAGTGTATCTTCACTACAGTCTGGAGCAACCACAGAACACCATAGGACATAGGACAAATGCTCAGGTTAAAGTCTTTTATTGAACATCCAAACCAGGAGAAACAATCAGAAAGACAAGTCAGACACTTCTGCGTAGAGTCAATGTAAAAGAGAACCCTCATTAATTATTAAACTCTCTAGTTAAAACAGACAGAATCAGGCAGGTGTATGTCTATTACAGACCTGCCCACTGCCCATCAAATAACCACAGACTTCAACCTATTTTCAAATTTTCCATGCAGAAATCCTTGGTCTATTCTCCACTGCGTACGTGAAACAAACTGAATAGCCTGTTTTATTGTCTATTAGCACAGTATTCTGTTAGGTACATTAGTATTTATACAAATATTATAAATGCAGTATTGTGTTGCATGACAAGTGTAGTAATTTTGTGCATCCTCAATTTAGGAACTTGCCAGCTGTAAGACAAACACACCCCTGGATATAAATGGAAGCACACGATTATTCGCTTTTTTAACAACATGTGCACTGCACACAAAATGGAGCCTGTATCAGGCTCCACAAATCAGGTTGAAGGCACCTGTACTTCACACCAAACGCTTTGTGCCAGGTATATGAGGACTCTAATAGTAAGCTTTTGAGACAAGAAGATGTCGAAATGTAACAAAATTATTTATCATGAGTTATATGATCAAGATCCATAAGTAAGAGTTAAAAGTCCAAATTATGAGATCAAAAGTTAAAATATGTCAAGAAAAATTAAACAGAACAATCAAATTAATTTAAAGTCAAACATACATTATCATTGTATTTACTTTTGAAGTTATGTCTTTAATTTGACCAAAACATTATTTTTACTTATGTGTTGACTCGTTTTTTTACAATTCTGATATTTTATTATAATTTTATTGCATGATTCCAAACTATTTTGACATACTTGCACTGTTTCAACTTTTTGATTGAATTTTGACTTTGTAAATCATTATTTTGAAGAAAGAAGTTTTCTTATCCATCACTGGGCAGTATATGTCTTTACTCTTGGATCAACTCCTTTTCTGTTGATATTCCAACATGTTTAGTGCAGGTTTAAACTGACATGGACATGTGCGGAGATGTTATAGGGTGAAAAATGTTGCTCCTGAAGGAGGGTGACCTGCTCTGTTTAGGGGTCAATGCCTTACTCACAGGTAACCTTGTGGCGCTCAGGATGTTAAGCATGTTAACTTTAAAAGGCAAACTTTCAGTCATAGTCCACTCCAGATCTGGACCTGTAGCCGTTTTTAATCTCTCTCCTTACAGACTGAGCTACCAGCGCATCAGTTTGATTTAATATGCATGTTTCTTTCCTTGACATTAGTGCTCTGGGTTTTTCTCCATCTATTTAAAGCAATGGGCTTTTAAAACTTTATTTATGCCATTAAATAGACTGAAATAAAATATTCAACATTTTTAGAGGTTATGTCCAAGACCATCTTTTTTTATAACTTCACACTGAGCTTAGCCAACCAGCTGCAGTAGGCTGGCGGAGGCTTAGCGTTGACCGCTGTGATATGAGAGTGGTACTACATTTCTTCCCACTTTAATCCACTCACTCTGCCATTGTGGCTGTTTCAAGATAATAGTGTCAGCTCAAGGCCTGAATCCAAAATTTCCTTCAGTCCTCTCTCTTCATTATAATTTCGCTTGTCCTCCTGCTGGCCTCTCTGCCTCATTTTTGGTGTATCCTTTTCTTCTCTTATATTCCTGTTGTCTTAAGGGATGGCTGAATATTTTTTTAAAATGGTCCCTTTGGTCCCTTTGAGGTTCCCTGTGGTACTTTAAATTGCTTTCGAGAGGAATTCTTTTATCACACTTTGTCTTTTGAGTTGTCACCCAGTTGGAAATAGCTTCTATATGGGGAATATGTTTAGGTGAGGAATGTCTATAGCCTTTTTTTCAACAAGGAAACTAGAAGGCCTTCAGAGACAAACAGTGGCTGACTTATAGACATCATAACTTTATAACTGTAAGTTGTCATTTTTTTACCTCTGCCAAGGAGGAGTATGTTTTTGCCAAAGATTGTCCATTTGTTGTTTTTTTTTCTTTGTCTGTGAGCAAGATAATTCCAAAAGTTCTTTATAGACTTCTGAAATAAAGTTTTCAGGTGATGTTGGCCATCCACAAGTCAAACAATCAATCAATCAATCTTTATTTGTATAGCGCCAATTCATAACAAGTGTTATCTCAAGACACTTTACAATAGACCATTAAGTTCTTCATTTTGTGGATATACATATATGCATAGATACATATATACATATAAAATGCACATATACATATATAAACAAATACAGTATATACATCCAACACCCAACATGAATCCATATAGCCAATCATGAATCCCTCCATCATGGTGGCAAGAAAAAACCTTCTGTTAAGCAGCAGGAAATCTTGAATGTGGATCCCAGTCTCATGATGAACAGCAAATCCACACGATGCTGTGTTGGGTATGAGGGCAAAAGAAGGGAGGTAAGAGAAGACAAGTGGACTAAAGTAAGAACTAAAGTTAGTGACAGATCCATGAACCACAGACCTGTCGTCTGATTTATTAGAGGTTAGCCTCTTGAGATGCTACATCTCATTTTCAGGAGGGTCCTCATGTCTGAATGGTTGTGGTGATCATTTTATAGGAGTATAATCAATGGTATTCTTACTGAAAATAAGAATTTATGGTAGTGACGAACTCATGGATGCCCAGACCACAAGTGCATCCCTACCATATTTGTCTCCGTTAAGTATAAATGTGTTAAAGGCCTCTTGAGATGTGACATCCCATTTTCAAGAGGGACCCCACGACTATGTGGTGCTGAATATAGATACTATAGATGTATCAACCATGGATATGGAGATCATGTTAATATCTACATTAGCAGCTATAATGATAATGGGAATGAAATATTCCAAATGAAATGGCCAAATACTGTATGTGTCATGTTTGTAATTGTAGTAATTGAGGCTCCATGACTCCACAGCAGCAGGCAGTCTCCACCAAGGATCCCAGGCCACCTACAAGACAAGAGCCAGAGACGAGTACAGGAGCAAACAAAAGGGGCAAAAGCAGATGCTGAGAGAGAGTGAGAGAGTGATAGAGCCAAATGTGCCAGACCCCCCCCCCCCCCCCCCCCAGTCTAAGCCTATTGCATCTTCACTATGAGTCTAATTTGTGGACTAATTTATGGACTATAAGCTGGTCCCGATGTAACAAGTAAGACATGAAAAGATTCTGGAGGTGATCTGAAGCCGCAGGAAGATCAAGGATTTTTTAATGGAGTTGTTAACTTTGCGAGATGGGGCTGTTGTCCGCATTTTCATAGTACAAGAGAGAAGTATTTGCTTTTTGTTGGTCATCTGAATTCATTCATCTGAGCCAGGATTGAACGTGAACGTTATGCAACAGGAACATTTCCCACATTTTCAATCATAACTTAGCCAATGATGTCATAAATGTCTTGGGGTGCTTTTGTGCTCTTGGAGCATTTCTTTATTTACAAAATATTTATTCACTGTCACACTGACATATTTCAAGCCTTTAATAAAGTCAACTCAGAGTACAGTCTTACTTTTTTCTCCTATTCTCTTTCTCTTTCAGTTATCAGAAGCCAGAGACAAGACCATTGAGTGTCTAAATCGGACAATTGGATACAAAGTGCTAAAAGGCACAGACCCTTCCCCTGAGGATCTCATTAAGAAGATTGAGCAGGTAACCAATCTCCACATGTCACAAGCTTTGACTTCAAAGTACATTCAGCTCTGCGTGCTATTTCTGTTTTGAATTTAGGTCATTTCCCCTTTTATTTGTGCCTTTTTGTTCTTGGAAAGAAAAGGGAGATAATCACTGTGTCTCTGTTCACGTAGCTGGAGGTGAGTCTAGCAGAGAGGGAGAAGCAGGTGCTGGAAAAAGAACTCCTTGTGGACCAGGTGACCCGGCTATCGAAGCCACTCAGCGAGCAGGCGGAGAACTGCCGGGAGGACGGACTCACTCTGGCAAAGAAGGTAGATCCACTCACACAAGCTCACACAAGAACAATACGGACGACAAAACCTGTGCGTGCTGACCAGTGTATGTGATTGTTGTCTCCCAGTGAGTCCAGTCTGTCTGTATAAGCACTGTAGGAGGAGCATGTGCAGGCCATTTGAGGGTAAAGAGTGGGCATTAAAGAGTTCACCGAGCATTACAATTTCCTCGAAGTCTCACTTGCTCTGACTTCCTTTCTTTCCGAGCAGAACATATTCCTCACACAACCATGCACCCACACACACACGCCAATTATAAAGAGCCTGAACAAAATCTTCCTGAGCAGGACTTGTTGCATTAAACATGAGAGACGACTGACTTCATTTGCAAAGATACAAACAAAAAGAACACAGATCTTGAGGTTAAGGGTTAGCATAAATTTTAGCCTGTAAATGTTAAATGTACCAACCTGAGTTTGGATGTAATGTACAATGTGAACAGAATGCAGTGATTTATAGTCTATCTTTAGCCTTTATTTGGTTAAATTTACCTCTTCGATCTGATATTAAATGATCAAACTGATAGACTTTTTTTTAGATTGTTTCCTGCAAAATGTTTCCAAAGCAGTTGGGACAAGAGCATATATGTCGCTGTGTTTCATCACCTTTTTTTAACAACACAGTAAGAGTTTGGAGACTGGAAACTCTTACTGTTGCAGAAGTGAAAATGGAATTCTTTTCCCAGTCGAGCTTAGTGTATTTCTAAGTTGCTCAACAGTGCAGTGTTTCTGTTGTTGTATGCTGCGCTTCAAAGAGCATCCTCCATTGTCAGGTCTTCACTCCATGCAGACAGGTCTTGTACCCACATTTTTTTTGCTGTGAAGCCGTGCTGTTGTAACTCGTGCAGAATGTGGTTTTGGAGCTGCCCCTTTGATTGGTTCACTGACCCGCCAATCAGTGAGCCCCTTCTCATAGCAACTGTTGCTAAGCTGCAAGGCAAATGAGAGCCAGAGCCATGTCTTATTATTGAGTTGTGATGAAGCTGTGACCTTTGTTATGTTTCTGTAGCAAAGTTGAAATGTATTTTTGGAGTGTCTGCAGATCAACTCGAGACATACACAACATAACCCAGGGAAATATTGCCATCCTATTGTCTAGAGTGAAGGTTTGTTAAGAAAAGTATACTTGGGATTGTATTCTTGGGGCAATCACACTGACACATTGACCCAACAAGAACCATAACTTGTGGAAAATACCTTATTATTCTATATGGTAGGTGGTAATGTTATTAATATTAGTAATATGTTATGCTCTGGTAATGTTTTATAGGAATAAGATAACTTTTTGGCAAACTTACCATCATAATATTAGTAGTATGAGTAGTATAGTAGTATTAGTAGTTTTATTAGCATGTTATAACCTTCGTTTACCCTCCAGAACATCAGCTGATGAGTGTTGACATGAGCTTATGGTAAGGATGGGTCCAGTAAGACAAATCAAAACATAAGCTGCTAAACAGTTTCCACATTTACCAAACCGCCCTCCAGAGGCAGAAATAGATCAGTTTCTTGCTCTCAACTTTGATCAAAAACAACTGATATCAGTTATTTACAATAGGATTGGCTCTCTGAACCCAGGCAATACTACTTGGATTAAAAAATCCTGAGAGCATGACCTGGGGACAAGTTTTTCAGAGGGTCAGTTGAGAAACATTTTAAAACTAGTCCACTCATCATCTATATGTGCCAGACATGGCCTCATGCAGTGCAAGATACTTCACAGGGCCCACTTAACCAATGCCAGACTGTCCAAAATATATCCAAATCATAGTGACGCTTGTACCCGCTGTTAACAGCCTTCGGCTGACCACTTCAGTATGTTCTGGATGTGCCCGAAACTTACAAACTTCTGGTCAAATATATTCAACACTCTTGGACGAGCTCTCAACATGTCTATAAAACCAAACCCTTTGACTGCTCTCTTTGGCCTCCTGCCGACAGAGAACGCACCCGCAAATGTTCAGCGTGTCATTGCCTTCACCACTTATTGGCTAGGCGCACAATTCTCTTTAAATGGAAACTCGCCTCCCCACCGACTCACAATAAGTGGGTTCAGGACATTTTACGTTGTTTACAACTAGAGAAGCTAAGGTTTTCACAGAAAGGATCATTATCATCTTTCAATGAAACTTGGGACCCCCGAATGGAACTTATGAGAGATGAGCTCCCTATCACTCCTGAGGATAATAGAGATGCAACTTGAGCAGAGTTAAATGCTGTAGAGAGGACACCCCCCCCCCCCCCCCCCATATTTATTTAATTATTTATTTTCTATTTATTCCAATTTTCAATTTTTCTATTTTGAATATATATATATGTTTTGTTTTGTTTTGTTTTTGTTATGTGTATGCAGGTTAGAAGTGTATGAGCGTGCATGTATATGTTTATAGATATGTGTTTATATTATTTTATGTGATGTCTATCAGCAGTCATGCCACAATTGAACTAATTATCAACTACCTCAAGATCTGGGAATTAAGGGTGGCTGGGTTTCAGGGGTGTTTTATTTCATTGTCTTTGCTTTTGTCTGATATGACATTTTTGTCAATGTTCTTGTTTTGTTTTTTGTTTTTTTCCTTTTGTTTGTAATATCTTTAGTATATGCAGAGGACCTGAAATATTTCTGGACAAACTTCTTTACTTTTGTACTATCTGCAATAATTAATAAAAAGATTTGGAAAAAAAACCAACAACCATAAGATGCTTACAGCCATCACTAGCATCAGACCCCACTGATATCTGAAGCAGTTTTAAAAAGTTTATAGAGATTTTGAGTTATTCTAATACACCCTACTGTTCCTCTATCCTTATCCTTTCACTGAGGCAGAGTTAAGAAATCATAAAGGTCAATTAAACGAGAAAAAAATCAAACAAGTGGTGTTTTCAGTTGTTTTGAATACACATTCACATCCATTCACTCATTGATGGAGTATCTATGTCGTTTGTCCATTGGTAACACATCATCACCCTTTCGTGCCCATTTACATGCCTCTGACGCAGCAGTCGGACTTGGGGTTAAGTGTCTTGCCAAAGGACACATCGTTATTTTACAGCCAGCGACAGCCAACAGCCTTGAACCTGCAACCTTGATTCTGATTACAGACTAATGCTGCGTTCACACCGCATGCGACTCTGCGATCAAAATGGCGTCGCCCACTGAAGTCGTGTTGTGTGTCCATTAATACCTCATTTTGGTCACAGTTACCATCGCTCGTCACATCCACTCGAGTTTCACCGCTATCATATCATATATCATATAACAGGATGTATAAGGTGACATTACTCCAACTGTATCCTTTTCACTCAATTATCAAACACAAAATACTGCAGCTGACGGCCCTGCAGCAGCATCGTCTGTGAGTTTTTTGCGGTCCGTCTAGGCGGAACTAATGTTCTCAATGAGTAATGTTTCCCACACAGACATAAATTGTTCCTCTGTAGTCCGGATGTACTCTGTCACGAGTACCGTCACACATGCACACACTGCTGATTGGCTGTTGCCGCACAGCCACACACAACATCACCTGAAAAGATCAACTTTTTTTTAACTTTGACATAGCGCGATGTTTGAAGTGATCGTGTTGTATGTAGCAATCGCATCGCGAGAGGGTTAGCCCTGCCCCATTGCTGCTGTCATTGACTTTGCATGGAGAGCGATCGCCGAGGTAGTACAAGTAGCGTCCGGTGTGTAAGCACCTTAAGAGTATTATCAGACTGCACCACGAATGCCCAAATATATGGAAAGGAGGACTGTGTTGCACTAAGTCTTGCACTGTTTGTACAATTTAGTGTTAATGGTGTCTCCATAGACATGTATGTTACCCATGCCATGGGCACTTACATTATTACAGATGTTGGCAATTAACTTTTGTGTTGGATCCAGCTATGTTTTAATTCTGGGCTCAGTTAGTAGACGTTAACCTGATGTTGGAGGTATTTGTTCATATTTTCTTGGATGACTGAGGAATCAGGCTGTCTTCTCTTAAGCTGAAGGACTCAACAGCCCCTATTACCCAAACCAGTTTGAAATGTGGACTGTGGACCACAGCGCACTTTTTCAATTCAAGCACACTTTAAGCATGCTACTGCAGCTACAGTGGAATTGGAGAGTATATTAGAACGGCCTAAATCAGACCCAACTAAATGATAATCCTCTCAGCTTGTGTCTTCTGTCAGTGAAAACAGAAAGTGTGAATCAAAAAGCATGATAAATCAGCGCAATACCCCCATGTGTTTTCTGCCTCCAGCTGAATGAACTCCGAGCTCACATCATCGACACCAACCACCGCATGATGGCTGCTTCAGCAGAGCTCTCCATGAAGCAAGCTGTTGCTCTTGCCCTGCAACAAGAGATCAAACAGAAAGAGCTCAAGGTGAGGCATATCCAGTCACACAGAACACTAAAAACAATGTTTTCACTCCCCCTTAACAGTGTAGTCTCAGATGCACAATCCCTCTCTGGCTGTCTTCTGCTGTTTCCCATTTATCCCGTCACTCTCCACTGAACGCGATCGAAAGCAACAAAAAGTGTCTCAGAAATAATCTCTCACTATGTCCAGTAATTTTCTCCAATCCATTAAAGTTTCTTGTTCACAAAGAAACAAATGAAGAGATGTATGCTGGAAGACAAACTACAATTCAATAATAATTTCCATAACAAATGAGACATTGGAAAAGAGCTGAATGAATTATTACTAACTCAGTCAATGAAAGCATTCAGGCACCAGGAAAAATATCAAGCATTTTTGTTAAACACTCGCAGTGAGGTCATTGTGTTCTCCGAGACATTAGACATTAGACTTTAGAAGGACAGAATCAATTTTGAAATCTAATGTCAAGGTTTGCTGAGTCGTTCTTTTCCAGCAGCAACTGATTACACTTCTCGTTTTTAAAATGCATGACACAAACACTGCAAGGATCTCTAGCCCATGGAACAATGACTGACAAAATCCACGGCTTATTTGAGTCAAACATCTCTCTAAAGTCAATCCAAACTGTTATAAGGTCTAATTTTCTTATCTGGAGCCAAAGTTTGTCCAAGCAACCCAGTTCTAACTGCTATTACCTTGGCAACCAAATGCAGATCTGGTGTTTTTGCTTTAGCTTGATGGCTAAAACTGCTACGAGACTAACCAAGCCGTTAATCTAACCAACGATTAAAAGACTCACCACATTAAAAGTAAGTGACTCTTGATAACTACTATTTGATACAGATCTAGCATTAAACTGCTGCTTATTTTCAGGTTTAGACCTGCAGTCATGCTCTTACAGGGTATTTATTTTCAATTCATAATGTCCTGTTTACCAGTCAGTCGAATGCTTGTTCAATTTGTTTCTCTCCTTACAGCCCTGATTTACAAGTTTTAAAGTTCTATAAGAAATTCCACCACAAAATATCAGCTAGTGCAATAAGTTTCACTACATGCTAATAGTTATACTCTGTATTTTCACACCCTGTATGACTAAAACACTGAGCTACATTTGTGCTGCTGCCTGTCTTGGCCAGGACACTCTTGCAAATGAGATTTTTAATCTCAATGAGCTTCTTCTGGTTAATTAAAATTTCATTATCATTATCATT
Organism: Scarus forsteni; assembly: GCA_036419115.1. Taxonomy (NCBI): domain Eukaryota; kingdom Metazoa; phylum Chordata; class Actinopteri; order Labriformes; family Labridae; genus Scarus; species Scarus forsteni. Next base: position 28,802,964 of record JAZDUH010000341.1, on the reverse strand, counting down.
ACAGGCAGGGTTGTTAGTCATGGAAAACTAGCATGAATTTGAATATAGCATCTCCTCAGGACTCCGTCTAGCCGCTCGAGTTCCTCCAAAACGATAACCCCGCTCACATGCATGAGTGCCAATGATTTGCGACCACATGACTGATTTAAAACCACAGATTCAAAACAGATCCTCAGCATGTCTTTTTTGCTTTGCACTATGTGTCACTCAGCGGTAAGAAAACACCAAAACACTATTATAAAGTATATTGTTAAGTTTAAAAAACAAACAAACAAACATGGCAAGTTAGTGAGTACTCACAACCTGATATTAACTTTGTTTTTTCCCTGTCTTTGTCCAAATGTTTTGGACTTCTCTTCCTTCGTCTTTCTTTTCTTACTCTGTTTAGCAGGAGGAGCGGTTACCTGGAATTGGGGTAAAGGTAGTTTCCCTGCCATTCTCCAGCCAATTGGATCTCTCTTAGCTCGGCTAGGCGCATAAATCAGGGGCTGTGTTCAAAATCGTCCACTCATTCACTCACTCACTACTCCCTATTTAGTGTAAATGAAATAGTGGACTACATAGGGAATAACCAAACGAGATTTCAGACACTACACTGAAATTTTCTGAACGTCATAGCGTCAGTAGATGAGCTGGATATCCCTGTGAGTTTTTTTTCTTGTTTTATATTAATCGTTATGTACCTGTTGAATTCTATAATTTCTGTAACTGCATTTATCCTGGATGTTTGTTCAGTGTTTTTAAATAATTTGTCAATAAAAAAAATCCCTGTGACCGAAGTGGACGCGCCAAAATTCACATAAACAAACCCGGCTCTGAGGAGGATAAGTAGCAAATTTGAAGCTGTTTTCAACCACTAAAAGACATAAAAGAGCTAAGCTACGAACGTGTTAAAGATACTTTTGAGTTTTTCACTGTTATAAATGAAGCAGCTCCTATCAGCCTTCTTTCTCTTCTTCTATGGAAAAAAACACGAGCGCATTGCATTGTCAATCAATCAATCAATCAATCAATCTTTATTTGTATAGTGCCAATTCATAACAAGTGTTATCTCAAGGCAATTTACAAAAGAAAGCAAAAGCTCTTCATTTTATGGATACACATACAGTATATGCATAGATACATATATACATATAAAGATGCACATATACATATCTATACAAATATATACATCCAACACCCAACATGAATCCATATAGCCAATCATGAATCCCTCCATCATGGCGGCAAGAAAAAACCTTCTGTTAAGCAGCAGGAAATCTTGAATGTGGATCCCAGTCTCATGATGAACAGCAAATCCACATGATGCTGTGTTGGTGTGTGGGCAAAGGAAGGGAGGTAAGAGGAGACAAGTGGACTAAAGTAAGAACTAAAGTTAGGGACAGATCCATGAACCACAGACCTCTCGTCTGATTTATTAGAGGTTAGCCTCTTGAGATGCTACATCTCGTTTTCAGGAGGGTCCTCATGTCTGAATGGTTGTGGTGATCAATTTATAGAAGTATAAGCAATGATATTCTTACTGAAAATAAGAATTTATGGTAGTGATGGACTCATGGATGCCCAGACCACAAGTGCATCCAGAGTACAAAATAGGGTACATCTTATGTACACTCACTTTGGCTGTACATTGTGGGTATTTTGTAGTGCACTATAGTGAATGAAATTAACTGCTGAGAATTCGAACAACACTTACAAAATGGCGAACACACTATATAGTGCACTATATCTGTGATAGGGAACGATTTCGAACACAGCTAGGGTCTTTGCACACTGGCAAAGTATACATGCAGAAGGTGGGCAGAACGGCAGTATGGGACATGATTGGTTAAATAAATTCGGTCTGAATCGCTGTGATTGGTTGGTGTTTTCTCTGCTTTACTCGGCCTGTAGACAGCGGCTATTTTTCAGTGTCTACATCATGCATTGATTTCCATGGGGACATAATGATTATAATATTATCCAGTATAATAAGAAGTGTGTCTGAATCTGATTACCAACCCTGCCTATAAGTGCTGATGTCTACAGGATGTGTTTTTCCTGTTGGAAGCGCTCTAGCTTACAAGTACTTAGTGTTGTTATCAAAACTGTAAACTGTGGCTACAAGCTTTTAACTAATATCCCAAAAGTCAAAACAATGAGCTGAAAGATTCTAAATCACGTAAGACAACTCCCTCCATGGCGTTTTGTTCTTGTTTATTTGATTTTTGTGACTAATTAAGCAAAATTACACAAATTAAATGGATTCTGAAAATGATAGGCCATGATTGATTCTCTTATGAAGGAAGGGCCAAAGATAAGCTCAGTTTTCATTTAGTTAAAATATTTTGAGATGCTGACTCAAACAGGAACTCTCATCTTTCTGTCTCAATGAAAAATTAAACTACTTTAAAAGAGCGGATTTCCTGCGTGCTTTGTAAATGTTTGAAGCTATGAGTGTTAATAACCTAAAGAACCCCTGCAGCATGTTTATGCCCACAGCGCATACGCACAAGAAGAAAATGCAGAGAAGAGAAAGAGTTATAATTCTATATTCTGATACTAATAGACCGTCTGTTTTGAGACATAGTCACAATTAAATTGAGCCGGGCTGTGCAGAGCGGATTGAAGGGGTGACAGGAATGCAAAGTGAATGTTTCTGTGTTTCCAGATGGACAGATGCCAGCAGCAGCTGGAGCAGGGCCTGCCACCGTGCCCTGAGATTGAGGAGGAGAGGAGGAGGATGCTCCAAGACAAGAAGAGGAGACAGAGGGACAAAGAGGAGAGAGAGAGGGTACAAGAAACACACACATACACACACACACAGACTCTCAAAGATCAGTGGTCAGGAATTGATGAAAGCTCCAGAGGGGACGAAAAGAAGACAGAGTGAGGAAGGAAAAAGAAGTGTAGCCGGGACACGACTCAGGGCAGGAATCGATTGAGATTCTGGGGGACAGAGGGGCTGCAGCGTACCTGAGCACGCACTGTTCGAAAGTCTCTGCTCACACACCCACACACACACAGATTAGAGCACATAAAAGCAGAAACAAGGAGGGCAGACTGGCAGACAGACACATGGGGAGACTGTCTACACAAGAAAGGCACACGTGTTGTACAGAGATCAGTGCAGGTGTCTGCAGCCCGTCCGAGAAGGAAAAAGTACCACATTTTTGTCTGATTTAGGCATTAAGCTGTTTCCTCCCCTAACACCCCACTCATAATCGTCTTCTTCAAATCTAAATGTTTTCCTCTTTGCCAAATAGCACAAAAGTGTTTCCTGTTTGTGCATTTTCAGCTGATTTTTTATTTTTTTTCATTCAAAGCCTTTATTCATCACTTTCGTGCACGGCTCCTCAGATCACATGCCAACGGATAAACTGTTCATATGCATGAGAAAAAATTGCCATCTCTTTGAAGTCTGAATGAGTTTTAGACTCAGTTCATTTGCATGCTGTTGTGAGGGAGTCAAAGGGGAGAAAAGTGATGCCCACATTTGAAGATACTTCTTTTCTCATAGGAGTCAGTGTTTAAAGTGGTTAAATATGAGAAAAGCTCAGTGTAATTGTTCAACCAGTGACCATGTAAACTGGTTGGTTATTGATAAGTGTGACTGTGGTGCAGCTTTTTGAGTTAATTCCGTTAATACTTTTCTTTAGCTGATATAGCACTTTTCTGGTCTCTTTGACAACACAATTCAGCCTTACTCCGCAGGTCACATCTACCCTTTCAAACCCATTAGCTCTCACTGGTGGTATCAGCTCAGTATTAGCTAGCATATTTACACCCTTTAATACACGTTCGTATGCCACTGATGCCGCAGTGGGAACAACTAAGGGATTAGTGACTGAGCCCCCGAAGCAATCCATCATTTTCTGGAATATCGGACCCCTTATACAGAAATGTTGTGTTAATTATTAAATGTGGGAATCACAATTGGCCCCATGGGGAAATATTATCAGAACACTTGAGTCCAAAATCAGTTCATTCTGATTCTTAAAATTGTAATATATTGCAATTTTTAAACTTTTCTTGACTGTTTACATCCAAAAAGACAAAAAGGACAAAATTCTGTAGAACTATATAAGATACAAATTTATGTACACGTAAACTGTCACATCATTTTTATAAAAAAACAGGAGTAAAGGTCACAGAATCATGTCCACACATCATAGCCCCCTGCGCTGTGCTCAGCCTCTCTTCAACTTTTTAGCTTCACTGCTTTGTAGAGCTTCAGCTCTGCCTTGTTGTTAAAGTAACGCAGAGACAGAGGCACATACCTGGGCTCCAACCAGCATGGAATAAAGCCCTTGTTTCCTCAAGATGGTGAAGCCTTGAGTGTCTGCACAAAAAGTTAATGCTGGATCGAGCTATTTTCTTAGTTCACTCAGAACTCAGAGGCAACTTAGACAAGCTAAGCATGCCAATTGTTTGCTGGTTCTTTAGCGAGGTTAGCCCAGCATTGGCTACGCTGCCATTGGCTTTTACTTTCCCTGGGTGGTGGCAGGTTAGGTGAGCTGTATTTTGTTAGTGTTTTAGTCTCAAGCCCTTATTCCCCTTTCAGTGTCAAAAATAAGTCCAAACAGCAGATTTAAGCCAACAGTGCATTCACTCCCTCCTGTGCTGCCATGTTTGTTTACGAGCTCTCTCATGCACAATGAACATCAGCCCTGCTGACCTGATCATCATCATTACCTCATCAGCACAACTCTCTGGACTTAACGAGGAGCTGAGCTTATTTCTGTAGAGCTTTATTAATCTACTAAAAGTAGATGACATCATTTTGATGACACTGATCAGTCTCATTGACTTGTTTAAGTAATCAGCAGAAGTCAGCTGGATGATTATCAGATCAGTTTGATATCAAACATAGTTGATAATTACGATCCAATAGCAAGAGGTTAAGTTGTCCAAAATTAGCTTGTCATATTACTAAGATATTTTTTCACTCATACGGGGGTAAATTATGGCCCAAAAATTATTTCTAAAATTGTCTAAAATGTAGCCATCATACATTAACTTTCTGTTTTGGCAGTATTTTAATTACAATTACAAATTCCTGAATAACATCCCCAGTATCTCCAGTAAAACTGAAACCATTAATGTGTGTTTTTCAATTCATAATTCAAAGTTTGAGCTGCCCCAGTCTGATGCTGCCCTTGCATTTGTCTTAATCTTTCAGAAAATATCAATTATTCCATTTCCAAGATTAAAATTCAGGGAAATTAAATTTAAACGATTTTACCCAAGGTCAGTCAGTCTTACATCAAATATTAAATCTATCTCTGGTCCGTGCTTGTGTGTGTGTGTGTCTCTGTCTGAGTGTATTCAGCTGGCTGAAAAGAGCGAGTGGACCCAGTTGCCCAACGGCGTCTACACCACGGCTGAAGTCCGTCCTAATGCGTACATCCCTGAGAACGACCGCCTCCCACTGCCAAGACCGTTTGGAGCTCTTGCGCCCTTCAAACCCTTCAAACCAGGTGCCAACATGAGACACTTTCGCAAACCAAAGTCTACCGCTCCTGAGACCTCAAATAACCCACAAACACCATCATAAAACTGAGCCCTGCTTTGTCTTTTTTTCTTTAAAACATTTAATCTCCACTCATGGAGCATAATAAAACAAGATTTCTGCACACTTTTGCTCATTTCTTTCACTTTTTTGGACTCAGTTTCCTGCAAACTGCTGCTGTTTGTGTCATCTGGGAGCAAACTTACAGGCTGCATCTGTTTGTGATTTTGTTTCCCTTTTTAAAACCTACCGGCAACAACATGTTTACACTCCTGCTTTCAGTAACACTGAATGCTGTGCCAGAGTGGAGCACAGTATAGGAATCAAATTTATGTGTTTATTGTTATGATGTGTTGTTGTGGATTTATTTCTTCTCGTAGCAGCATTTGAGGCTCTGCCTTTCTCTTACATTAGAAGCCATAAATTCATCCTGAACTGACGCTGCAGTAGTTCATCACATTTGTAAATTTTGTTGCCATTTCTTCCCCCGCACTTGTAATCCTGCTGCTGCTTTAAGCTCCAAGCGTGGCTAAGAGTGCCAGTGTAATGCCTGAGATGATAAATGTAAACATGGAGAGAGGATTGGGCAATGAATGCAGAGAGAGGAGAATGTAAATGAAGAGGAACATGAGATGGTAATCTGAAAAGAGACTAAAGAGGGGGAATGACTGAAGCTGAAAATAGGGTGAAAAGTTCAGAGTAGGTTACTAATGATCATGTTTAGCATTTTGTAAGCTTTTCTGTTTTTGTTGTGAGCACAGATTTTAGAGGATGAACTCTCGAGTGTTTATCAGGAGCTCCAAACTCGATCTGCTTACATTTGAGCTGCCAAAGGTTATCAGCAATAGATTTTAAAATATAAAACATCAGTAAAGTGTTTACAGGAGTCTTTAATTGCATTAAAATGTTGTTCCATCAGAGGATTGTGCTTAAGATCATTTTAAATTCATAAAAACATTAGCTGCAGAATGAATAATCCAATATTTGGGAATGTATGAGCCAAATTACCCAGACAGATTTGTCCTGTTCGAATAAAACTGTGTTTTTATTTTCTTGTAAAATTGGTGTAGAGCCTGACAGACACCTCGATGGCAGTGCAGACCCACCTTATTCCATGTATTCAATCAGGCAAAGGATTACTGATTATATAATTTTATTTTATGTTTTGTTCCTTTGTTAAACCTCTTGCGTTTTCCTTTTGCTTGATTGTGTTCTTCATTTCAGTTTAATTAGGTTTTGTGTCATCTCTTGCGTTCCCTGCCTTATTCTGAACTCCCTGTGTTCCTTCTGTGTCTCCCTGATGATGATGATTCCCTCCACCTTTGGGACTGTCTCACCTGTGCTTGATGTTTCCCCTGTGTCTTTTGTCTCTGTGTTCCCTGTTTTGAGTGTTGGGTCATCTATCGTCCTCCGTTTCACCATGTGCTTGTGTTCTTCAGCGTTCTTCAGTGTCTCCAGTTTCTAGACTTTGCTTTACTTTGTCACTTTGTTTCAGTTAGTTATATGTTTGGACCTTTTTTTATTATGGACTGTTTTTTTCAGTTTTAATCTCTTTGTAAGTTAAAAATAAAGATTTTTGTGTTTATCTGCATTTGGGTCCTGCACCTTTTTTTTTTTTGTTAGTTGTTGGTTTTCAAAAACCTAGCCAAACTAAGCTGGAAGATTCAGCTCAATCTGCAGAGGCACTGACCAATCAGTGGAGAAAGAGGTGAGAGCTACGAGCTTTATGACAGCCAAAGCCAGCCACTGTGTGATTTTTGGCCCTTTTCGGGCCGAGTTTCGAAAATGAAACCTGTTAGAAATCCTGGTCGCCCCTCGTGAGGCTATGTCACACTACACATGCGCAAACGTAGATACAGAGGAGAAAACAAATGCACAAGACGGAGCAGCATGGCATCACGGCAGCATTACACTCCCACTCAGTCACTGCATGTTTTTTTTTTGTGTCTGGTGTTTACCTTGTGAAACCTTTGACATCCTGTTTTCCCCACCTTGATGCCTGGGCAGTGCGTTTTTGTTTGTTACTCATTCGCATCTGTGAGCATCCGACCACTTTCTACTTCTTCTTCTTCTACTACTACTTTTTACGTTGCATTTCGGAACACAAGAGTCTGACATGTCGTACATGGAGATCGTATCCGAGCATCGGGTTGTATAGTGTGAGAAGAAGAATCAAGAGCTGTGAACTGTTAACCCCTGTGATTCACTCGTACAGTATGAGCAGCAGCTGAACACCGCAACTGGAAAAAGTCGTACAGTGGATGCACGGCTTTAGACTGGGAGCCTTCAAACAACGGCTGCTTATGTAGAGGCTAGCATAGTTTGTGCCTGCTTTAGTAGAAGTTTTAACAGATCATTACAACAGCTCATCATTAAATAACGAACAAAGAACTGCACAGAAAACAGTTTTTTAAGTTGAGAATAAACTTTTGTTCCTCTCAAAATGGGTTTTAGCAAGAGGTCGATGTACAACCTGTCATATACTTTACCCCTCAGCAACAGCGCCTGCCCACAGTATATAAGATTAACAGTTGTATTTTTATGTAATTTTCTGAATTAACTGATTCTGTGTTATATACTTTTAGTAGAAAGATAACACAACCACAGATATTTCCCTAATTTTTCAACAACAGAAGTTCTTGATTTTATAGATGACATGGGCTGTTAAAAGAAACCGTTTGTTTATTGCTGTCATGAGAACATGCTCTGCTTCGTGAAAGGCTGCTGGGCAGGTGAACTGCTGCAGTTCTGAGTCTTTGTGCTGCTTACCTGTGATGGACCACCTTTACTCTCTGACTGCTGTCTGTTCAGTCACTTCCTCCTGTGACTTCATCCTCTTTCCCCCCTAAATAGATGTTTACAAGACGAATAGAGATCTGCCGTCTCCTTCGTCTGCCTTTAGTGTCACTTCTCTTTTAGAACTGAGGACTCTAGTCAACAAAAATGAGGTTTAGTTACAAGACAGAAAACCAGCATTTCTGTTCCGCAGATCGACTTCGTATGACGAGGAAAAAACACCTCTAAAGGTGGACTTTTTGATTTACACTGGAGCTCTGCATCATGAGTTCATAGCACGAACCAGGAAGTCCTTAGGCGTATTTCTCTCCCATTAGGTTAGGCACCACCAAACTGAAACGCTGCTTTCTGTTCAGTATACACACCTCATGAAGTGATGGATGTTCTCATTAAACAGAGTCCTCAATTTAAAGAACAGTAGATGATGACGAGCTGATGTCCGTCACCATGGCTTGTTGTTGTTAAGTACCTCAGAAAGCCCCACATCAAAAATCCCTTTAAAAAGATGTCAAACTGTCCCTTTAATGTTTTTTGTAATCATTATGCTTCCTACTGTGAGCAGGAGAATGTATTGATACATAGAACATCACAAAAACATGTCAGACTATCATTGTTTTCAGTGTCCAAAGGCATTTGTTGTCACTGACGTAATTTTAAGATTTGATTTAAGTTACAAATTTCTGGTTAAGATAACTTTGTCAGCATTTAATGGAATTTTACCCCAACTACACTATCTTGCCAAAAGCATTCACTCACCTGCCTTGCCTCGCATATGAACTTAAGTGACATCCCATCCCTGACCCATAGGGTTCAATATGATATCGGTCCACCCTCTGCAGCTGTAACAGCTTTAACTCTTCTGGGAAGGCTGTCCACAAGGTTTAGGAGTATTCATGGGAATTTTTGACCATTCTTCCAGAAGTGTATTTGTGAGGTTACACACTGATGATGGACGAGAAGGTCTGGCTGTCATCATCCCAAAGGTGTTCTATCAGGATGAGGTCAGGACTCTGTGCAGGCCACTCAAGTTCATCCACACCAGACTCTGTCATCCATGTCTTTATGGACCTGCTTTGTGCTCTGGTGCAAATTGTGCAAGTTTACAAATTTTGCACTTGGCACAATGCAGTCCGACAAGTATCGTTCTCCTGGCAACTACAAACAAATACTTGTTCATCAGATTGCCAGATGGAAAATTGTGATTCGTCACTCCAGAGAACGTGTCTTCACTGCTCTAGAGTCCAGTGGCAGCGTGCTTTACACCACTACATCTGACGCTTTGCACTACAATTGGTGATGTGAGGCTTGGATGCAGCTGCTCGGCCATAGAAACTCATTCATGAAGCTCTCTGCACTGTTCTTGAGCTAATCTGAAGGCCACATGAAGTTTGGAGGTCTATAGCGATAGACTCTGCAGAAAGTTGGTGACCTCTTCACACTATGCGCCTCAGCATCTGCTGACCCCGCTCCGTCAGTTTACATGGCCTACCACTTTGTGGCTGAGTTGCTGTCGTTCCTAAACACTTCCACATTCCACGACTGGATTTGTTGCATAGGTGGCATCCTATTACTGAGCTCCTGAGAGCAACCCATTCTTTCACAAATGTTTGTAAAAAGCAGTCTGCATGCCTAGGTGCTTGATTTTATAAACCTGTGGCCATGGAGGTGACTGGAACACCTGATTCTGATTATTTGGATGGGTGAGCGAGTCGACAGGCTGCAGCAAAGGTGAAGCTGTAAGATTCTATGTGATATGTGCCCGGCTCTGGACTCTTTAACAGTCTTTGTGTAATTAGCATTCAGCTGAACCTTCTACCTCAAGCAAATGGATAAATGAGCTGAGACATGGAGCTACAAATCGAGGTTAAAAAAACAATTAAAAACAGCATTTAGCCTCACAGGATTATAAAATATTAAGACTATCAGGAGATGAATCCAACTCTATGAAGGCAGCAGGTTGAGTTTATGACATTTAGGGGCTCTTTCCCACCTGTAATGTGTTTTTTTTTTTTTACATGAAGCTCTGTTTGACTGTTACTGGGCTACATAATAATGCCTACATATCAGAGTGATGACCAGGCAGTCAAGTGATGTGTCAGCTTTACAAAAGAAATTCCTCTGGAAAGACTTCATTCAAAACTTCTTTTATGAAACCAATAGTGCTTGGGTCTGAAAAAAGAAGATGAGTAACTCTGCATAAATGTTGTAATTTAAAACAAGCGTGGTGTGCAGTTTGTGAGATGTGACTCATTGTGTACGATAACTGATGCTGGACTGATTTCCTCACTTCATTGGAACTGGTCTGAGTCCATCCAAAAGACTTGCGTGCTGTCAGTGCGAATGTGAGAGGGAGAGCTCACTTCCTCCTCCGCAGAGCCCCTCAAGCTCAAAAAATATGTGACTATGAGCTGAGATCATTTCTTTGTTTAATTCAGGGCTGCACAGTTAATCTGTTTCTTGCTTTTTCAGCATCCAAAGAAATTTCCTTGGAAGCAAAAACGACCCAGAGCCAAACACAGATCACAAAGTTTCTGAGTACACTATGCTCTTGAAACTACGGCAGTAAAAGAGAAAAACACAGAGCACTTGTAGCAAAAATCTATTTATATACAGTCCATTGTAAAACAAAAATGTCCTCATGTAAACAAATGTGATTACAAAATCCCTTTTTGCAGAGGAACGTGTGGTTATGTTTCAAACATGAGATGTAAATAATTCTGGTATCCAGTCTCACAGTTTGCCAACATTCAGACACTGTGTGAAGAATTAGCACATGCCACACATCATCTACTGCCAGCAGACTTGTGCTCCACAGGCAGAGTTCAGTCATAATGAAGGGCACACGCAGCTTTATTCAAATCAGACGTGACTTTGTGTGTGAGCCAGTGGGCTGAGGAATGGCGGTGTTGTCTCTTCTCCGTTATTTACTCACTTTTATTGCCTCATCATAAACCCCCTCACTGTCACGTTTGATTTAGTGTTTTTCTAAAGCAGTGTCGGACTGATTTTACAATTCGCCACATGAATAAAGCTACCATTAAGCTGCTGAAGTGTGCTGTTATCCCCTTTTGTGTAAACTATTATAAATGAAAACTGGGTAGTGCTGTTAGACTGAGGAGCCTGATTCAACATGAAGTATTCGGTTTCACAGTGTTAGCTGTCATTGGCTAACTTCAGGTAGCCATGGCCATGACAAGCTTTGAGGCTTTTGATGAGGGCAGTGGAGTTTCTTTTATTTCAATGAAGTAACTTTGATCAAAAGGCAATATTATTGTCCAAACATGCAATAACCAGATCCCCGATACCTCGTCTACATTATGTTGCTTGAGTTCACAAGCGTGTTTGCGCAAAAGTTGGGAAATTTAAAGCCTGCGTACATTTTTTTGCCCAACTGACCCTAAACCAATTCTGGATAGTCTGACTTTGCCCGACACAGCTTGACATTTCCCTCTACGGCTGTAAAAATTGGCCAAAACTCAGTGTATGAATGCAGCTTTAGTTTTCATACTAGATCAGTCTGATGACGTAGTTTTGGTCCAATAGAGAAAAATGTACAAATTGACTTTTGAGAGTCTTGCTAAAGGTCAACAGTTAACACAGTTATGCTTGAACTGTAACACTGGTAGCAGTGTTGACATAGAGGCTCGCTCAACAGTTTATGAAGTGGAATAACACCATTAAACAAAACACACCAGATGGGCCTTTGAATATGTTTCACTAGTCCGCCTGGGAAAGAACCCAAAGAAAATGTTTGTGGAGGGCTGAACCTTTCAGAAGCCTTTCCAGCAGGTGATTGGATGATCACTCCGTCAATCAACACATTATTACAGCCAATCAGATAATGTAGTAGAAGGGAGCTACTGCGCTACAGGACGTGAGCCACTTTGTAAAACAAACTCCCATCAAAACATGTCAAAAGTGGAGTGTGTGTAATCTTATATAAAGGTTTGTGTTGTTTGTTCTTCATTAATAAAGAAACGTGGTCACATTCTGATAAAACTGCCACTGAAGCTTTTTTCAGCATTTCAAGCCGCCCATAACCTGTGATTTACTGGCTAAAGCACAGGTGTCAAACTGATCCAGTAAAGGGCCACTGTGGCTGCAGGTTTTCATTCCAACCAAGCAAGAACACACCTGATTCAACTAATCAACCAAGCAAAGACAATCCAGTTGATTGAGTAATTTGCGTCAGGTGTGTTCTTGGTTGGTTGGAATGAAAACCTGCAGCCACAGTGGTCCTTTACTGGATCAGTTTGACACCCCTGGGCTAAAGTGAGCTGCGCTGTAGTCAGACAGGTGAATTCACACCTGTAAACTCAATTGTGCTCAACATACTACAAGTTCCTTGTTCGACGTCAGGCAGCTTAACACAATGGCGTCCCTGGTTTTTAGAAAAGTGGCAAACAGTAAGATATATTCTTTTCGGGGGGATATCAATACATTTTTACATTGTGCTCCATATCATGTTAAGTGTATGAAATGATTCCTATGTACATGCAGACACGAATACAGTGTCTGACATTAACGGGGGTGTTTAGTGGTGTTCTGAATCGTTTTCCCCTCATCACAGTGTACCTGGATGAGAAAATGAGGGTGTTCCTGTTCCCCTATTGTTTCTCCTCCTCCTCCTAGCTAAGATGCACTTCCTGTCTTCCTGCTAGCTCGTTCCTCTTGCTTTAAAGGACACTGATTGGACTGCTCCGCTTTTGGACTAGCACAGTCGTTGTAGATTGGAGCTTGGCAAGATGAATCTGCCTAATTACAGACACTGAATCAGGCAGATCCAGCTGCAGTGCAAGGTTAGAAGTAGAGAACAGTTTGAAGTTAAAGCCCAAATGAAATGCTCGATTCATTCTCCTGGTTCCACAAGCTGGACGACATTCTGGGAAATGATAGAGCAGCTGTTGTAAATTACCTATTCGTATTTTTACAGCAAGTAGAAATAGTTTTATAGTCTGAGTATCAAAGCGGTGCAAAGAACTGGTTGATTGTAAACCGTTAAATCCACCAAGAAGGTTATGATTTTGCTGGTGTTTGTTAGTTTGTGAACAGGACAATTTAAAAAGCTAAGAAAGGATTTTCAGTGCATTTGGTCATGGCTCAAAAAAGTGTTTTGATTTAGGCTGTGATTTGAGTCGAGGAGTTTTTGAAGGGATTTCTTGAAAGTGGGAGAGAGGGCAGTTTCTACATTTTTAACAATTACTCGCCCAACAATGTTGGAAATGCCTTGGAGGAGGTTTGTGCCCTCTGAGAACCACTAGTTTTTTTATTATTACCTTCGCCAAGGAGGTTATGTTATAGCCAGCATCTGTTTGTTTCTCTGTTAGCAACATATCTCAAAAAGTTCTGAATGGATTTCGATGAATTTTTCAGAAAATGTCCAGAGTGGGACAAAGAACAAATGATTGGATTTTGGGAGTGATCCGGATCACCGTCTGGATCTAGGAATTTTTTAAAGGATTCTTTAACAATGTGAGATTGGACCATTTTCTTGCATATTTGTATGTTTTCATGGTCAAGGAATCCATATATTTAGATGAAATAAAGGTAAGACTTTTATTTATGGTGAAAATCACAATATGGCTGAGGACTGTGATGCTGGCGGGGGTCTGTGCTCTCCGAGTGCTTTTCTAGTTCTTAATATTTTAATGTTAATCAGAATCAAAATTGCATTTGTTCCATTATCTAGGCATATTTTCAGGACAAACATCTCGAGGGTTTAAAGAGATAAGCTGAGACCACCTCCTCCCTGCAGTCTCTACTAAATTGTTCATACTGGAATAAAGGTCAGTGTCCAAAGAAACCAGGCCCAAAGAGGACGCCTCTAGTTTCCAAAAACTGTTGCAAACATTCCAGATGTTACACTCTAAGGTTATTTAACCAACAAGGATATTAAAGCTATTAAATATGAGCTGCAGCTTTTGTCTCAAACAGCTACACATGAATTTCCTCCACTTTTGCTACCCCTGATATTTTGCCACAAAACCTCACATGTCCTGAGGTAGAATTAGGCTAAACATTAATTTGCCTTTTCAAAAGCAGCTTGTCACCAAGTTTCTAATAAAGACGTATGACTCTATGCAAATCAGCACATTATCCTATTATATATCTCCTGGGCTGCGATTTGAAATCCATCAAATGCTGCTGAGTTATCGAGCCAAAACTGTTCTGTTTAACTCTATGCTGAGATCAGATTTAAAGCTCGGCAGGCAGTCATCGACCAAATCAAGCTGCTCTGTATGTGCGAAGCTTTTTGTCAGCGTGTAATCAAGATGATGGGGTGCCGGCGCTGAGGCGGATAAACAAGTGTGCATGATTTATAAAGTCTGTTTGCAGTTTTTGACACTTATGTTCATAAATTGTAAGAGTTGCAGAGGGACAGGAGGAGATGTTGCAGCTTCTGAGTAGCTGCCTGCAGACGTGGGTTTTCAGCGTGGATTTAGAAAGCTTGTTTGTCTGATCTGATTCGAAAGAGGAATTGTTTGAAGGTTTCAGTGCTGTTTATACATTCTTCTATTTTGGTTTTCTGTCCATCTTGTGACCAAGAAATTCTCAGTACTGACCAAAATTTCTTAGAATAAGCAGCTTTCCTCCCCCTTTCTCCAAGCGTCTCTCTCTTCTGCCCCACCCTAATTTGTCATCAGCCAGTGAGAGCTTGTTTATAAGCACTCTGCCTCTCAATCTCCCCACCCATCTCTCACTCCTCACTCTCCATCCCTCCATCATCCAGCCAACCATTACTTGTCCTCAAGGCCCAGCCAGTCGATGATGACTGTTCTCTGAAACACATTTTCCCCATCATCTGTTTCCCCCTCAATCCATCCATCCAGCGCTGTCCTGCTCCGCCCTTCCGCTCCCACTCCCCTCACCGCCTCATTTTTCCTCATAGCCCAACAGTATGAGCGTCTGCTTTAAGGCCGTCTCCTCCACAAACCGAGCATCCACGTTCTCCTGCTCCTCGAAAGGGTTCAGAGCTGGAAGAAGAGAGAGAGAGTTTCACTGCCTAACTTTCTCCTGCTGCAGTCGGGAAAACACACACGCTCAGTTTTAATCCTCCAAAGGCCCCCTCTATCTGAAACAGCCAGGATACGCACACACATATACTCTACCTTGTTCTTCGATATCAGAGAGCATCTTTGCCAGGTAGGTAAGAGGCAGAAACTCAGGTCTGAAGCCCGGCTTGTCTCTGCCGGTGAATGCAAATCCCTGTAGAGGAAGGAAAAACAAAAACAGAGCTGTGGATTCTGCCGGTTCTTCCAGGATACGCAGCTAAGATAAATCTGCAGCAAATCCTGAAACTTGTCACCTCGGCTCACTCTTTCCCTCTTTTATAACAAAGCTGCCATATGTTAAGTTTCTATCTGCCAGTTTGTCAGCCAATTATCCGACTGAAACCAACAGATTGTGTGTTTGACCGTTTATTATTCTGTTATCTGAGCACAGGACCTCTGCCATGTCAGCGGTTGAATTATGTTTTCAGGTTGCCTGTCCTTTCTTAAAACTTTGCACAGTTTGTCATTTTAAATTAATCATGATCGGATTTAAAGGGACTGGGGGGAGAATCTGTTTCCGGCGAAATAAAGACTCTGCTACCCATGAGCACGTGCGGCGACGGTCGTAATGTTGCGTTCCAGTAACCTTGGAACTGGGAGTGACATCATCTCTGACTTATCGGTGTTCCAGTTGAAGTCGCAAAAAAACATGCCGATCTACCAGGCTATTGTTAGCTGTTGTTAGCACACCCTGCGTTGTTGTTCACAAATATCACATGAAGAATGTGATTATCACTATGGCAGCATTTTTGTAAATATAAGTCTAACAATACTATGTATACAGCTGATCTAGAGCGACACACTCCAGTCAGAAGTGCAAATAAACTGATTATTACTGGAGCTAAATAACTGTTCACACTGGGGGCGCCAACTCAGGGGTGGCAAGATTTCACTGAGTTCCCAGTAGGAAATTCAGACTTCGAGGAATGTTCCAGTTGCAGCTTCCTACTTGGAACCCAGAAATTCGTTCTTCTGACTACAACTGGAATGCACCAAAAGACGTGACCCAAGCCAAAGCGTGTATTTGTTGTGATGCTAATGAATGCAGCTCGGACCTTCCTCAGAACTCTGCATTGCTTTACAACTTCTTTTTTCAACAACTTACAGGATGCAAAGCGACGAGGTAATTTTTCTCTTTCTAGTTACGTAGCGGTAGTTTTTAATGTGTGACAACAAGCAATTTTTGGAAAACGTATTATCGTAGTTTTGTAGCCGGCTATATATCGCTACTTACAGCCCGGTGCTTTAAGACTTGTCCGAGTAATATAAATTTGCTCTAATTTGAATTGTCTTGTTCCTGAAGTTGAGTATCCAGGCCAGTCCAGCCCTGTCCGACCCGACCGGAAGGCTAAGGAATAGCATTTATAGATAACCTATTCTGATGCTATAAAACTCATCTTAAAGTGTGTATTTCCATCAGGCATATATCAAAAAGTGAGACTTTTTTGTAATTACTTAGAAACTCCTCACAGTCCCTTTCACAAACTTCCATCATTTCACTGCTCAGCTTATCTGTTTGTCCTGAGAGATTCACATTTATGCCTGCAGATCCTCCCCGTTGTTTATTTTGAATGTCTCTGGTGCTTTAAGGGACACAGTACACACCGTCTGCAGGCTTCCTGATAAACTGCAGCGTTACCTTATTTTTGTTGTGCTTCTCCAGCAAAGTCCGAACATAATCTCTGGAGATCGAAGCTGACGTGACAGGATGATCCCACAAGTGGAAGATCCTCTGCTCCAAAGGCTAAGCACACAAAAACACACAAAAAAAATCTTTTTCATTTCAGGCATGTGGAAGTCTATCCCTGAAGAATTTGAACATCTGTCTCTTTCTATTTCGCTTTTTCAAAATGACAACAGAGGACTTGACTGCTAATGAGATGTTCCCGAGAAGTCTCATTTTGTGAAATGCCCTCCATCATCGTAAATAAAACTGGAGTAAACAAACACTACAGGTGTCTGACAGTAAGAAAAAAGCAGCTTCTCCTCAAGGCGACTTTCTGATGAGCTGCAAATGCACAGCCAAGTCGAGCTGCTGAATCACCTGAAGGCTCGTGGTATTATCAGAGTTACCGACAAACATGTCAGCACAATTCCTCCACTGATTAACAACTCCACACTTTATCTTCAGTGTGAAAACTTCTTTGCACTTTGTGTGTTTTCAATCGTTACCTGTTGACACATGAAACAAGTGCAGAAAAACAATTTAATAAGCTGAAAGTTTCAGGAAGAAACAAGTAAAAGAGGCTGTGATAATTATCAATCAAACTTCAATACTTGCGGGAGGCATTTATTATTAAAAGTGTTCAGTGATGACACTTAAAGCTCACCTGTGAAGGAAGAAAGTGTTCATCATTATGTTCTCTCAGCCTGAAGGTTTTTTTTCATTTATTGTCAGACCATGCTTTGTGATGGATGGATAGACAGATGGACTTTATTGATTCTGAGCTGGGAACTTGTGGTATTTCATGATTATGCAGTTTGAAGGCAGCCTGAGTCATCTGATGATGTGGATGCAGTTTGCATTGTTCTGTCTTTTAAGGTTTTTAGATTATTTCTCATCTTAAGATCCCATGCAGTGTTTGTGTCAGACTGTAAAATATTAGTAAACAGCAGCTAATATTGGTTCATCTGCGGTAATGGCAAGAAGTTAATATCTTGGGCAGCACAAGAGTTTGGCAGCTTGTGTTTTTGCCTAACTGTGGTGAGTTTTCTGGTTTGCTTTTCAATCAGAGTCTTTATGTGGAGTTTGTATGTTCTCTCTGGGTACTCAGGTTTTCTCCCACCAATCAAATCATGATCATAGGGTTGATTGGTGACTCTAAAGGTGCGTTCACACATGGGCAACCGAGATCGCACTGGTCCACCCAAGTCACGCTGCCTGTTCACAGCTCATTTGTCAAGATTCACCATGATCTTATCATATCATATAATAGGATGTATAGGCTGACATTATTCCAACTGTATCCTTTTCAATCACCTACCAACCACAAAACACTGCAGCTGATGGTCCTGCAGCAGCATCCTCTGTCAGTTCTCTGTGGTTTGTCAAGGCAGAACTAAAATACCCACTGACTAATGTTTCCACATGGACATGGATTGTCACTCTGTGAACTGGAATAAAAACAGTCTGCCACGGGTGTCATCACACACCCACACAATGCTGATCGACTGTCGTTGCACAGCCACAAGCAACGTTGCCTGAAAAGTTCATTTTTTTTAACTTTGGTAATCGAGCGATGTGACCTGGTCATGTGTCCAAAGTGACCTCAAGGGTAACCACCTGCAGGGACAAGGTCCCAGCCATATTTCTCCCAGACGCCCAGATCACATTCATTGCATCACAGAGATCAGGTTGCACCTGACGGCACCTGTACATTCACTTTTCATGTCATGTTTGGTGTGAATGGGCCTTAAGGTGGTTTACACCCACAGCTTTGTTGCTTTGTTCTGATTCAGTTGAAAAAAATACTACAGATTTGCATATTCCCTTTGAAATAATTCATTTTTTCAGTGTGATTTCTGAAGCAGGTCGAGTCCAGGTAGAAGTCCTTTAGAAGAGTCTGCAGAGAAAATGTCAGTGATGTGGAAAATTAGAGAGCAGCTTTAAAAAGGATACATTCTCCTGCTTAAATGAGCTGGACTAAACTCGGGGAACTATACAAAGTTTTGAATCAGTCGAGTTGTCGAGTCCTGTGACGATCTGCTTTAGACACAGTGAGTGACGTTGACCTGTTACTATTATTTCATGGTGGTTTGTGCCTACACAAACAGACTCTGTGGGGCCCTATTCATTATTGTTAAGTCGACTTTGATATCAGTCTGGTTGCCTGGTACTAATTATGCAATTATTACCACAACGACTGCTGCCTCTACAGCTACAGTGGAGTGAGGAGTTACCCTGTCATTATGCATGATCCAGTTGAAGGGTCGACTACAGTCCAAATACAAAGAAATGGAAGCAAGCCGAGACCACCTCCTTCAGGCGAGCTTGGCGCAGTCGTTATGACCGAAACATGGATCAACTGTTAGGTTTATCATTTTTATTTTTTTTATTTAACCAGATTAGTCCCATTGAGAGCAGGATCTCATTTACAAGAAAAAAACTGGACAATGTTATTTTAACGATTCCTGCCAAACACAGCACGCCCACTGGTGCTGGAACAACTCTCCCAAACGATCAAGTTCAAAAACAACCAAAACAGCCTGTAGGTGTGACTGTGAGGCCATGTTCACACAAAGGCAGATGTTTTTGTAATGTAAGAGCTTCAAAAACATCACATGAATTTTTAAAAAATTTCATATATTTTTTTCATTCAGTCATAAATCTAAAAATGCCCTTTTGAATGTTGTCAATTGCGTTGGAAAATGAGGTTTTGGTGACTTTAATGCCATTAGGATGTGTTCAAAATGAAAAACACAAAGAAAGACATATTTTCACAAATGCCTGCACATGTGTGAACAAGATCTGAGTGTTTTGTTCTGGATCTAGGCTGGTATCCCCATCGGGTTGACTACTCCAGATTTTATGGTGATTTATCAACAGCTAGCCTGTTACAGCCACAACTGGAAACTTACTCTCCATTGATGGTCACATTTGCTCAATTAAGTCATAAATTCACACCAGTATTAATTTTAGTAAGCTATTTAACTAGTTTAAAAGTCCTCACAGAGGCTTTAAAAACACCCAGTAAACACTTTTTGTCTTGTTGTAAGCAGCATAATGTACAGCAGAGAAAATGAAGCTCAGGATGTGATGCAAGGCCCGGACGCAAAGCATCCTCCGTCTTACATAATGAGAATTATCGGGATGCTGGGTTGAGCCAAGGTATGATTTTCCTACAGGGGGCCAACATCTCCTGCTCTGGCTCTGTGGGGAGTGTGTGTTTGTGTGGGGGAGTGTGTGTTTGTGTGTGGAGTGTGTGTTTGTGTGTGTGTTTTGTACCTGCTAAATCTCTTCTGTCTGCCAAACTAGCTGAACAAAAGTCTGATGTGCAGGAAACAGAGCGAGGAGACTAAACACTCAACATTCCTCTGATCACAATGCCGACCTAATACACACACACACACAGACAATATATTGTACCCACACGGGAGCACGTGGAAGTTACAAAAGAGAGGGGACACACATGAAATCGACTCAGACTCAGCAAAAAGCTACCTACAGTACACCAGCCCCCCTTCCCAACACACAAGTCCATACACACACTAGCCGGTTACACAAGTGCTTTGTGATTGGCTTTAGGGGGGCTTCGGGGAGATAAGACCAAAATAACTCCAACTCTTAATTGGACCAGAATGAGAAGTTTGTGGAGAAGAGATCAAAACTCTCCCTTCATTAATAGATGGGACTGTTATAACCTGGAGTGTTGTCTTACATAAAGGCTTCACACGGACTCCAGCTTTGTCACACACCTTACAATGTGGATGGATGTAAACCTGCCAAGTGTTTATTTTGTGTGTGATAAAGAAAAAAGAGGCTTTTAATCTCCCCATGTTCAACAAAGTACTCCTGGCTCTGCATTAAGGAAAAGAAAGATGTTTTGGTCGCTCACGCACTAAAGATCCAAACAGAAATACCTCAGGGAGTCTTTTAAGGATGCTGAACTTCAGTCTCTCGTTGGCATCGCTGTTGTCCAAATCTGAACACAAAAAGAAGAGAGAAAAGACATGGTACTAATTACTTAGCTGCAGATAAATCTCACCAGGGTTGTCAAATTTAGCTTAAATCCTAAAATAAAGCCCAGGATTAAAGAGATATTACTGCCGCTTTGTCTTCCTCATGAACACACTGCAGGCATAACAATGCAGCTCGATTAATAAAACCCACGCCGCTGTAGCACTGATAGCTATTCTTACCACAGACCAGAGATGGGCAACTGGCAGCCTGGGGGCCCCGTGTGGCCTTCCACATCGTGAATTGTGGCCCAACAATTATTTACAAAATTGAACAAGTCATTGACATGAAACAAACATGACAGGGCTCTCCAAATGTGATGCTACCTGAAATACCAACACAACGCCATGTTTATGCAAAGAATGTATTTCCATTTAATCTATAGTCCTGAAAAAAAAGTATTTCAGTTGATGTTTTCTCCCTTTCATAAAAGGACATGCAGATGTGTATTTAACACTACAACCTAAGTGAACGCAATGCAAACCGGTGTCAGCTAGTTCCTAACCTTTTCATCAGAGGGATCCAAAAAGAGTTCAGTGTCCTTTATTTACATCCAGGTGAGAGAGCATTTTATCATCACGCAATAACACAATGGTCACTAATGGCTGCACTACAGTTTACCCGAAGCATTTGACAAGAGTTTTTGTTCCTGTCTGGATAAATAAAACATGAAGAAATATTTACCCAATGTGTAAATCTGGAGCCATCTTTAGTCAAGATGTATGAGAGCCACTTGTACTGATTAAGAGCCAATGGCCTCTGCCTCTGCTCTGGAAGGTGTTAGGCAACTAAATAAACCAAAAATGAAGCTCTTATCCAAACAGGCCCAAACTTCTGTGGTCAATTGAGAAATCACTGGTATCCCAGATTAACAGTCCAGAAGTGAGACATGATTCAAATATTCTTATTACTTTTGTAGTTGTGACATCCAGTGTCACTTTACTGCCAGTCCAACATAAACCTGGAGCTGTGTTCAGCTGCTTTAGTGGAGCTCAAAATGTTGGGCATTGTTTTTTTAAACCTTTATCACAAACTCAGCCTTCCCCAAAGTGGTCAGCAGGAAAACCTCTGAATGAGCAAAAACACAGGCTCAAGTAATGACATCACATTTCCCTGATTAACAAACCATTTTTATGAAGCTTGACCCCGGAGCTCACTCCAAAATAATGGCACCAGATTTAGAACTTTTAGTGAAACTCATGGGTGGCTAATGTGGACCAATGAGATTAAATTATTTAACTTCACTATCTCAACTTTTTCGAAGATCTTAATTAAAATTTGGTCAAATTTTCATGTTCCCAAGAGGAAGAATTCCAGTGATTTTGAGGACGTATTTTCCTCTTATTCACTGCAGCTTAACTTTTGTGTTTGTTTTCAGTTTCTCTGATAGTCTGCTCCAAATAAAATAAAGGTCAGCTGTCACTCCAAATCAAATTAAACTCAAGTAACATGTAAACTCATTTGACAAAGTTGCCAAATATGCTACACAGTACACCAAGAAAACATTAGCCAGCTATCATTACACTGGAAAGCATTTTGGCATCCAGTTTTGCATGTTATGTCATGTTTGTGCCAAGATTAGGAAACAGTCTTAGGACAAAAAGAGATTTTTTTAAAGTGTCAAGAAAACCACACATTAAGTAGGTGTTTCTTGTTTTTGCTGTTACATAAATTTGGAAAGGGTAAGCCTGGCTCCAAAAGTCTGGAACAATCATATTTTTTAATTTATTAGACAGAGCAAGTGTTCATGACTAAGGGAAAAAGCACACACACCTATCCAGCCAGTTAATCAAGATAAAATGTGTTCCTACATCCATCCCAGACAACCCATTAAATCATCATCTAACCCTTGACCCATCATCTTCCATCACTTGGAAGACCAAAAGCATTTGGACTCTGCCCTTTAAATGATCTTTCTATCACTGAAGATCTTTGTTCTCTCCATGGGAGAGAGGCATGCAAATGACAACAGCATCAAGAGCAACAAACGAGGCAGGCAGAAATGTTTTGGTTCTTGATGTGAGTGCCAAGTCTCAGTGTTTGTCCTTTCAACAATGTTCTTTCCGCGGTATCAAATCCAGACCAAAATATACAAACAAAGGATTTGCCACCCCTCATTGCAGCGGGTGATTGAGCTCAACTGTGCCCAGGGCAGGCAGCTAGTTCTTAAAAGACCATCTAATAACCTTCCTTTTTCTCATTAGTTATGTTTCCAAATGATTTTACTGAACAGCAGCTGTGGTTTAATGATTAGAAGTTGGACGGTCCTTAACTCCCACTGCTGCATCAGTGACTTGTCGATGTGTATGAATGGCACCAGTGAACCATCAGTGTGTGAGTGTGGCATGACTGGGTGAGTGTGACCTTCAATGTACAGTACTTTGAGTAATCAGATGACTAGGAAAGTTCAAAACTGCAAGAATAACAGCTGTAGAGAAGACTTACAAGACTAAACATCAACTACCTTCCTGTTAGGATGTTTTTAGATAAACTAGATCTAAAGAGCCACAGCCATAGCAAAATACAAACAGGCTATTGGTAAAAATGTTCTAAAAAAAAATCTGTGCCTAGACAAGTATCTTACCTAAAAAAGACATCATGTTGGGACAAATTACAGAACAATTCAGATTTGTTTTAAAATCTGTGTCCTAAGGAAGCATTGTTATCTCACTAAAGCTGCTAATATTCATCCTTTCAGGGGTAAATGTTGTTGTGCATACCCGTCATGATGCGAGACACAAAAGTTTCAGTGAGCTGCAGGAGACCGTGATCAATGTACTGCAGGAAGGTGTGATGAGGAAGAACATGAACAGCAAACACTGATAACAGGGTGTGATAGCCTGGAGAGAGGGGAAAACAAAAGGTTTGAGCAGATCGAAAAATAAAAAGACTATCATACTCCCTGAAAGCAACAAAGGGACAAAGAAAGTACAATAAGACCACAGTTAAAAGTTTGAGAGGCAGAAAGAAGACACCATAATGCAAGAGACATAATATAAATATTAACATGCGATAATGTCCACATTGGGTTTACATTCAAATTTACCAACTTGGCTCATTAAGTTCTGTCTTTAGTTACACTGAGTGAGCTGGAAGGTCAATATAAACATATTAATAATGTTTATCTTCTTCATTTTAGCTCAGTCAGTAAATATGCTAAAAAATCACTTTGAGAAAAAAAATTTTGTTCAGTGTTTACCAACGTTGCAAGAGAATGAGAGAACTAGCATGCATCTATCCTCATGTATATGGAATGAATTTATCCCGCGAGTTTGCATGATAACATGTTCAGATTGACAAAAGGGACTTTAAAGCTAAAACTGGCTATATGCTGCATAAAGATTTATTTGTTCTAGTTAAAGGAAAAGTTCGGTTTCTGCAGCTTTCACATTGTTTATAGAATGAAGTAGAACAATATACTCACCCAGAAGGCTTTCCTCATCCAAACAGTGCTTCTGGAGATATTTAGATCCAAAATCAAGCGGCAGACATCCGTATAATGGTAGCACATAGGGCATGTATAGCGCTGCTCCTAAAACTGCATTAATCGTCCAAAAACTCATTAGTTTCACCAATATTTCATCATGGTCCACTCATGCTACTCCTCCATTACAGTCTGTGTCACTCCAGACATGTTTTGTGGCTGTGATAACTTCTGAACTGAAAAAGAAGAAGGTTTGCCTCCGTGCATGCACAGTACGGCTCATTGTTTCAGGGGAAGACAGCCGGCTACACAACGACTTTCTTCTTCCAGTTTAGTACAAAATGGATGAATATCTATAGCCAGAGTTCACAGATGAGGAGCTCATGGAAAGGAGGACACGGAGGCAAAGAGAAGAACAGCTCTCCAGAGAGTACTGTGCGGAGGCAGTCTTCTTCTTCAGTTCAGAGGTCAGCACAGTCACAAAACATGTCTGGAGCGACACAGATTGTAATGGAGGAGTAGCGGGAGCGGACCATGATGAAATATTGGTGAAACTAATGAGTTTTTGGTCGATTACTGCAGTTTTAGGAGCGGCGCTATGCATGCCCTATGTGCTACCATTATACGGATGTCCGCCGCTTGATTTTGGATCTAAATATCTCCTGAAGCACTGTTTGGATCAGGAAAGCCTTCTGGGTGAGTATATTGTTCTACTTCATTCTATAAACAATGTGAAAGGTGTAGAGGAAACATGCTGCAACTAGACATTGTACTGTATAAAACACAGAGAACAGCGTAGCCAAAGCCTCTAAGCTAGCATGAGCTTCTATTAACTCTTCATTGTAATGCTGAACATTATAGTACATTGTATGTTTTTCATATCCTGCAGGCCAAATGTTTATTTTAGCTGTTTATTTTAATGTTGAGCAGGTGATATTACCATATGCTATAAGCTAATGGAGTTAGCATGCTAAGATGAAAAAATGCAATGCAAGGGCCTGTCTCTTTTACCATCTTAGCTCAGTACTAACATAATACATTTACAATATGCTAATGTTCTTTTACCAGCTTATTGCGGTTATTTATTGTGCTACTAGCAAAATATATGCCTAATTAGTCACTTTTTGTGTAAGTTTACATATCTATGACAGTGAATTTGTATGCAAAAATCCAGGTTGACGACAATGACTCTGATGATTAGCAAGTAACACATTTACAACCTATCTTGCCTTGGATAATTTTTGCACGGTCCAGTGAAGCAGTACACAATTTGACCTGCCTGTGCTAATTTAACAAATGAGTTATACATATTGTTACTAAACAATCACACTAAAGCTGTGCTGGGTCATGTTTTTTTTTATAAAATGAAGCCTCTATTTCATGGATTTTTACTTCCAGTTGTTATAGTTACCATTGCCTCAGGGTTTTTTTTGCCTGTGTTTTTTAGTTTGTTAACAAGAAACTCAAAAGTTATGAACAGTACTTGATAGAATTTTCAGTGAAGGCCAGAAATGTACCAAGGACTAATAGATTGATTTTGTTGGTGAAGTGAAATCTGGATGCAAATACAGGAAACAACGGATATATTGATATTGTGAGATAGGGTCATTTTTTATATTTTCCCTACACATTCCGATAACTTGAGAAGTTGTCGACAGATCTGAATGACATTTTGGGTTAATTTGGTAAAAGCATTAAAAGCAAGTGATTGATTTTGGTATTGATCTGGGTCTGGATGTGGGTGCAGGAGTTCTTATTTGGATTTTTTACACTGCGAGATGGGTCAGTTTTCCATATTTGTTACAAGAACTCACTCAACAATGTTGGAAATATCTCAGTGGAGGTTTGTGCTCAGAGCTTTTGTAGTTTCTTTTATTTATCAGGTGAAGGCTGACTCAGTTTCTAAAATGATTTTAACACATGCAGGTCTTAGTGAGAATGAGAGAGGGTTCATCCTTGGCTCAGGGCATCTTGATTTTATCTCTCAATGTCAGATAGAGAAGGATTATTGCCAACCAACTTTTAATAACACTAATGTCAAGAGATTGTGTTAGAGGGGATTTTGCGACAAAAATTGGTAATAAATTTAAATGACTGAAAATATATTCACATCCTTCCTCGGCGATGTCTGCACTATGCTAATGTTTGACATATTTTTGCTTACATTAGTGCTGGAGAGAGCCGCTCTGTTGTCCCTCAGTGCAAACACACATTGTAATTCTGAGTGAGATGGAGACAGAGTGGATAATAACAACTGAAAAAAGTGTGAATGAGTGTGTTTGTGTGTGGATGGTACCAGGTGGGAGGGGCAGGCAGAGACCCCTCGTGGCTTCCAGGATCCGAAACATGAAGTGAAACACAGACCACTCAGCCGGACTGCCCTGCTGCGTGCTGGAGCTCAACATGGGAGAAACCGGACAGGAATGTTACATAAGCACACGTGAAGAGGGGGTCATTGACAATTTGCACATGTGGACACATACTGAGGGGGAGGGGTGGAGGTGATGTGGTGCACACATGCGTGAAGGTGAACATGCACATTCTGTCAGCGCTTCATACAACACATGGGTGTGAAACAACTTAAAAGCGGTACTTACAGGCACAGAACACAGGGGCTGAGTTTGCACTTGAGCCAGACGGACTCCAGCATGTGTCTGATGAGCTCCAGCTAAACACATAAACACATCAGAGCAAAGAAGGAGATGCTCAATTAAATTCAGGCAAAACACTTTTTTCTCCACATGCGGCCGCAGTTACAGAATTATCTGTTCAACACAGGAAGGTGGAAAACTTGCACTTTCGACATATGAAACTGGATTCCAGAAGAGTTAGGGTGATGAAAAGTGAATAAATCCAAAGATAAAAAGAACTGTAAATCTTTCTCAGCAATTTTCAGTGAATTCAGCACAAACACATGAAATTAAATGTTTAAACAGTGTTCTGACAAGGCCACGTTTCAGATATTTCTTAGACATCAGGGAAATTGGCTCCAGAAAAAAGACCATCCAGATATGATGTTGGAGGGGTGTATCAGTGCCTATGGCATAGGTAAATTGCTTTGGATATTGCAAACATTATAATAGCTTTAAAAATTACTGGATGAAGCCATGTGACCTCAGTTTTAATTAAAAAAGAAGACTTTGGAGTGATGTTGAAGCTGTTCCATGAAGCAGCCACACTGTACATGACATTTAAACCAAACTTTGGATCAACCTACTGACAGATAGAGAGGCCAAGCTGAGGCAGAACTGAAAGATGTCACATGATTATATTTAGTTTTATATGCCATTCAGTTTGTTTCACAAGTCTTCTCTGCATCATATAGCACCTCTATGAACAAGACAAAAAGCCAATGGCATTAAGACCTCTCCCTTTTTGTGGTGCCAGTAGCTGCCCAAAATGTCTTGTTCCCCCTGCTCACGTGAACAGGCCTACCAGTATGACATCCTACCATTGTTTCATTGTCAGTTTAAGGGTCAATCCCCTTTCTACCCCTTCGTCCTTGTCTTACCCCTTACCCCTTGGTTATGCGCATTCATGTCTAGTGAAGGTGTGTCCCAATTCTCCGTTGGGCTGAGGGGAAGGGCTCAGACTAAGAGCTACACAGCCCTTGAAACAAAGACAGACCAGGACCTCACTTGAAAGGAAGGGGTATGAGAATTTCCCACTATACACCGTGCCTGCTGACAGGATGGCAGAGCAGGACTGAAGGAAGCCTATAATTGTAAGTAATTATTAAATCATCAAGTAAATACTAATCATGTTTTGAATTATTGATCATATAGCTTTCGCAGCTGTAGCAACGGCTATTGTTGCATTTGCCTGTGACACAGCTAGCGAGCGGCTCTGGGTGATGATGTAATGGGAATCGAGTGGCGTCTCATTTCTTAAGGCCATGTTTTCACCTCTTCCCTTAGTCCTCAAAACAGAGGGTTTAAGGGGTACATTTGAAAGTCAGCAAGCCCATTGCATAGTGAAAATGTTGGAATGAATGCAGAGTTATTGACAACACGATGTCCTGCAGCACTAAACCAACCAATTGCTACAGAGCTGACCTGTAAACCAATCAGAGCAGACTGGGCCCACATTGGGAAGCCTTAAAGTGACAAGAGCGCTAATGCTGCATTCACACCGCAAGCGACCCAGCTACCAAAATCGCGTCGCCCACTGACGTAGCGTCGCGCATCCATAAATACCTCAATTTGGTAACCGCGACCGTTGATCGGTGACATCACGTCTGCTCGAGTTTCACCGCGATCATTTCATATATCATATAATAGGATGTATAAGCGGACATTATTCCAACTGTATCCTTTTCATTCACTTATCAACCACAAAACACTGCAGCTGATGCCCTGCAGCAGCATTATCTGTGAGTTTACTGCAGTCCATCTAGGCGGAGCTAATGTCCTCACTGACATTGGTTTCGCCTAGATGGAACTCATCCACCCTGTAGTCCGGATGAATAACTGTCTGTCTCGGGTACCGTCACACATACACACACCGCTGATTGGCTGTTGCCGCACAGCCACAAACGACATCGCCTGAATAGATCAACTTTTTTTTAACTTTGACATCGCGCGACAAGTGAAGTGATCGTCTTGTACGCGGCTGTCACATCACGGGAGGGTTAGCCCCGCCCCATCATGGCTGTACATTGACTTTGAATGGAGAGTGACTGCTGAGGTAGTACAAGTAGCGTCTGGTGTGAATGCAGCATGACAGAGCATGTCAAACAGAGAGAGAATACAGCTGGATCAGGGTTTTTTTTTTAAATCAGTGACTGTGAACATACCCTAGTAGTAATCAAAATGAATATATGAACCTGATTTAAGGCAAAATATGACAGTGTCACTGGACAGGCTTGTAGACATACCAGCCAAGTGCTAACTATGCAAAACTGGAGACCATCAATTTAGTACAAATACAGATGGTATAGGAAAAAAATTACACCTCATACAGTCAAAGCCTTTACGGACATATCAAATATTAAGATCAAAGCTGTTTGTTGACCAGGCTGTAACTATTTGTTTAGGTTGAGAGTGGGTTTAAGCAGAAAGCTAAATGGCACAGCTTTTTGGTCTAACATGATGCACAAAATGCTGCTTTGTCCGGAGCTTGTTTCCTCTTGCACGACCTGATGATACAACAAAATGGCCCTTTTTCACAGGACCAGTGAGACCTTATATCCTTGGGTTTTGACAGATTGAGTTTTACTTTTAATCCAAACCTGCACATTTTGTGAACTGCAAAACTCTCAAGGTCCTACAGGGGATTCAGTTTGCAGATTTATACAGGCATGAAAGCATTTAAAGTACTGATAAAGAAAACTGAAACTTCTAAAGACCAGTGGTTCTTGAATGTGTGGAGGAGCATACCGTTTGGTCTTCAGACAAGTCTCTGTGTGCCTTGTGAATTTGTAAAATCCTAAGTAGTGACTGTGGCTATACAGCAAATATAATACATCAATTTCTATATACAGCTGCGAGTGTATGTATCTTTAAAAAAAAAATGGACACCCACAGATTACAGAATAATTGGATGAAATTAGTGTCACTAATTCACTGTTTTACCTGATTTTAAGTATTTGTTTCTGAGTTCATGATTTGTAAAAAAAATTTAAGTAATCATTTTATAAATAAACATTTCATTTGCAGTCTCATGCAGCTGTTTTTCAAAACTTTATTTGGCAAAAATACAACTGTATACCGTCACAAGTGCTGAAGAGGATGTAAAGCATGAAGATAAAAACTAATAGCCTTGAGATTTTGGCATTTTAGTATTGCTTCAGATAAAAATGACAGCAAAGCTTCACTGTGGGCACTAAAGTGGAGCTTTGCAGTCCAGATCTGTGTTTCAATGAAACTATACAGAACTTATGAAACCAAAATACTTCATTAGAAGCCCCTCTCTCTGTTGAGGTACTTATATCAATGAAAAAATAGAAGAGAAATCCACTTTCAGTACTTCAAAACTGATTCTTTCTGTTTCCAAACACTTACACTGTGCTTACAGAAGAAAAAGCAACAAAACTAAATGGAAAACATGCTTCTGTCCTAACCTTTTTGGAACATTTTGCTGGCATCAAAATCAGGATGTGTTCAGTTTTTCTTAATGTTTACACAGCATCCCCACTCATGTGGAACAGAGGTTTGTTCCTCTGATGATTAAGTTGTGTCTTTTTCAGAGAAAGGATCATTTGTTTCTCTCTCTCTTCTCTTTTTCCCTTACTTCCCAATTTCATTTCCACTGAACAGGACAACAAAGTGGAACAGGACGTGAACACACGCAAATACTCTAAAACACATCATTTCACCACAATTCTGTCAACATCAGACATCATTTCTTACGCACTCGACTGGTCCAAAACGTGCCTGC
Source organism: Scarus forsteni (assembly GCA_036419115.1). Taxonomy (NCBI): domain Eukaryota; kingdom Metazoa; phylum Chordata; class Actinopteri; order Labriformes; family Labridae; genus Scarus; species Scarus forsteni. Next base: position 28,772,146 of record JAZDUH010000341.1, on the reverse strand, counting down.
TGCCTGCTGATGCGCACACACACACACACACACACACACACACACACACACACACACACACAGCTCTACCATCTCCTGTGGAATAACAGGAAGAGTCTGCCTCGTTCACTTCCTGAACACCAGTAGGAAACCCTCCACTGGCTCCTCTAAATGTCCTCCTGTGACCTCAGGGTGGGAAATTTAATTAGCTTCACTTATGAAACGGACTTTACCAAAATTAAAAGAGGTGTCGGAGCAAATGGAAGAATAAACTCCTCTGGGTAATTTTTCTGTAGCTTTTTTCACCGAGGACAAGTCCCTCATTAAACTCATCATGTTAGGAAGGAATGTCATTTTTGCAGAGCAGATTTTTGTCTATCAACAAACAATAACTCTCCCTTTTTTTCACGTTGAGCTTTATGGAAGTTAATGAGAATATTTCATATTTTACTTGTTTTCCTTTTTGTTTAATTTGAATTTTTATAAAAACCTACTTGTCTTTTGTATAGATATCACTTATTTAGCTTTACATTTACCATCATTGTTGTTTTTATCATGCTAGTTCTATATCTGTTTATTTGTTTTCAATTACATTTATCAAAACACAAAATTAATATGATTAAATTCTAGTTAAAATCACAAAAATAATAGTATAATATCCCTATAACATTAAGTCTTTATATTCATTTTACTTCCTTTTATTGCCCAGGTTGTTTATTAATGTTCATTCGGGATTTTTTTTTTTTTACTTTTTCCTGGTTTCTGTCTATTATGGTGCCCTTCTGAACAGCCTGGTTCATATCAACATTTGTTGATTATGTCCGAAGTATCTGGAATGATTATTTTGCTGTCTTGCAACAGTTCAATATGTTTCCCAACTTTGCATATTGTAAATAATTTCTGTGGAACATGTAAACAAAGTGCAGTACAAACCACTTCATCTGACATTTTCAAGGCAGCAGTGGTTAAAGCATTACATTATAGACTTATCACTAAAGTCTGGATAAAGAATGGATGTGTAAGGGTTTCGTAATTGGTATATTTTTTGATGATTTGACTCAATGGGATGTCTTTCTGCACTTAAAGAGGGTAATGATGCCAACAGCAGGGTAGGCTATGCCTAATGGAGTCACAGTGGGACACCAGCGAATGTTGGTCATGGCACAAAGAAGAAGTGCTTAGATTTTGGTGGTGATCTAAATTGGAATGCAGATCCAGGAATCTTCTAAAGGATTTCTTAACGTTATGAGATAGGGTAAGTAGTGTCAGACTTGCCTCGGCAGATGTTTGTTCTATTTGAACACTTCTAGTTGTAGTATACCACTAGCGAGTTTATAAAGACCTCGAGCTATATGTAACTATCTGTTGTTTTAGAAGTAAACTACAAACACGGCAGTACAATAAACATTAATAATCAATGTCATCCTCAAACATTTGTTAGCAACTATTGACCAGTGTTCAGACCTCAACATCTGAATCTTCTGCTCTCAGTTTCTAAAATATTTTCTTCCCTGAACCTTAATTGCTGTCCCTGTGGTATGATCAAATGAGTGACCATGTTAACTAATGACTTCCACACAGCTGTGCTGGAAGACGTAATCAAAGCACCAGAGTAAAAAGTGTACTTCCACTGCTGAGTTGAGATTTTTTTTAAAATCCTTGTGTCAAAATATTCTAATCAATACTTTGAGTGAGAAAATACAGCCATAGAAGCTAAGCTCACATCCGTAATGTCAACCTAAAGTCACCAACTTGCACAGCCACTGACTGAATTAACACATCAAACTTATTTCCACTTTAAAAAGGAATTTGTCAGCCATCAGCACAATAAACAGACATCAGATGTCTACAGTATCTCACTGTTTGGATGTTGATGATTGTAGATTTATTTGTCACTTTGTCTTTAAAACATCCTGTTCCCGTTGTTATGCTGCTGTGATCGATGTTCCACGTCATCTCTGCGTCTACACTGACCCTGGCAGTCATGGACAAACTGCTGCTTACATCTAAGTTGCATTGATGCTGGACCTGTACAACCTACGCACTGAACTGACTCATTAATAGCAGCCAACCTGCGTCCACATCCAAGTAGTAAAAGGAAAGTTTATTGTTGCCTTACTCTGAGATTAAAAACTGAGCAAGCCACTAATGTATCACATAACTCTGAGACCATTGTGCTGCTTATTAAGAAACACGGGGCAGATTTGTTTTCTTATGTGAAAGCAAAACCCTGATGTTCTTTTTTTATAAAAAGTGAAAAAAGTTAAGTTAAAGCTTCTTAATATATTCATGGGCATGTTATTGCAGTTAGAGTTAATACACATTTATCTTGTTCCTTATTCTTTTTCCCCATTGTTTGTGACTTGACATATTTTTAGGGAAACAATTTCCTCAGCTGTAAGCAACAGCGACCTGCACTTATTTCTTTTGTTGTTAGATCTATTTCTTTAGATTGCTGTCATTATACTGAGTCAGAGATTCAGCTAGGTCAACTCAGATGGGAAAAGAAAACTCTAAGAGTCACAAAATCCAAGTAAACAGCAAAACATTCTTCACTTTCTATTAAAGATAAAGTGGATTGTTGTGCACTGAACTAGTTTTTCTCCTGATTTGGATTATGAGTATTTGATTAAAAATGAGCACACTTTAATCAAACAGAATCATTCATTTAAGTGAATTTCTTTTATTTTCCAGTCGGTATCTGAAGCTCTGATAATGAGTTAAAAAGATGGAAGTGTTGTAGATGAAATGTTTTCGCACTGAAGAGGGAGCAAAACAAAAGGAACAGAAGTGATTTAAAGCCTCGGCGTCTGGTTGTGCGCTCCCTGTGTGACTTTCTATTTGAATAAAATCTGGAATCAGCGATTTGTCTTAATGAGCTCCGGCATGACAAAGAAACTGGATTTACTCAGCACAGCTCCCCTACTGGGAAGTGATTTAACGACCTTGGGTGAAGAGTAACATTACAACACATAATTAAAAATGACTTTTTTTAAAGCACTGACTCCCTTTAAATGTGCATTTTGTTTTAGATAACTCATATTCGAACAGGTTATCTTTTGCTATGACATTGATTTTAAGAAAAAACGCTTTTTCTACTTTCGTGTGTACCAACAGAGACAGGGGATAAATAACTATGACCGTAATGTGCCATGGAGCTGTAATGCATCATAAGAGAAGTTCCCTCATTCTTAAAAAGCGTAATCTGTTTCACCCTGAGCGTCTCCCCTGTGTCAGCGCAGCCATTAGTCTCAATAAGCACCGACAGGAACGAGAGATTTTTTTTTTTCTGTGTGGAGGAGAAGTCAGCGCTCTTTAACCAGTCTGAGGTTAAGCATGAGTCAGCAGAATGTCTGAACACATCTGAGACACCTCTCGAAGTAACAACAGCACAAGGATGCAACACAGATCTGTAGCTTTTAATATAAAACAAGATCACACTTTCATACTCCAAAGTTAAAGTTTGACTCATTTCCAATCTAATGTTAAATGGCTTGAATAAGCAGGTTCCCTCTCTGGTTTTAACCCTTTATGCCTTTGCAAAGTAAGAGCAACGCAAACTCATGGCACAACGTAAATATTTGGCTGTGATTTTATATGTGCCTTTTGTCATGTTAGGAGTGGAGATGATCTTTAAGCTCAGTGGTTGAAGTGTTTCCTTTGGAGGGAAAGCAGCTCATTCACTGGAAAAAGCTTTGTTATCAGTGGGGCAACATGTCACTCACATTTGTTAAACTTTACTGTAAATAAAAGGGAGGTTTGGGTGTTATAACACCTACCTTCGTCCTCAAATATAACATATGGAAACAGCAATCCTCCCATTCATCATTTAACAACCTGGAGTTTGTGTCGTCCTCGCTCTTTTTGGGCTGCTGACCACAGAGCTGAGGTGACACAGCATCAGCACGGTGCACTTTGCAGCTTTGTTGATTATGTTACTCCTTACTGAGATCAATCAAAGAGTTATATTTAACTGATTAATTGTGTAGAAATATTAAACAAAATCTGAATGAAAATATGTAAATCACTTGGGAAACTGTACAAAGCCTCAAGATAACTTTTCAATCTTTTTCTGAAGGAATATTATTTCCTCACATCTGTTACGGTGGGCAAAGACAGTCTGGGCTCACTGGGCCGATCCCTGCCAGTGGTGCTGCCCACCTTGCAGACGAGCAGCAACACCATGAGGACTTGCTGTTTTATCATCTATACCCCGAATAATGCATTTATAAAGTTCACATTAGATATTCCCAACTAGAAAGCACTCGGAGAGCGCAGACCTCCGCCAGTGTCACAGTCCTCAGCCATATTGTCATTTTGACCATAAATATTAGTCCTACCTTTATTTCAACTAAATATTTAGATTCCTTGACCATGAAAACATACCATTAGCAATTGGTTTCATAATGATATCTATTTTAGTTCAGTAGTTATTCACAGAAATCACATTTTTCACCATGGCGGTCAGACGCTGATCCGGATCAACACCAAAATCAAATCAGTTCTTCCTTTTCCCATGCTGAACAATTCCTGAAAATTTCATCCAAATCCATCCTTAACTTTTTGAGTTATTTTGTTCACGGACGGACAGACAGACAGACAAACAAACTCTCCCGAAAACATAACCTCCTTGGTGGAGGTAATAATGACTGCTATGTGATTATTTTGTAATGCAGATGGGTCAGTCTGATTTAGGCCCTGTTTACACGGAGACACTGTCACCTGAACTCAATTCAAAAGCAATCTGCTTTCACATGGAGACGCCGGAACAGCTGGAAACCCTGTAATGTGCATGCCAGTCGAGTAGATGGCGATGTATGTTTACAGAAAAACAGCACTGTTACAACACACATACAATGAAGAAAAACTTTTCACAAACAACGATGGCGAGTGGACGCACAAAGACACAGGAGGTTCTTGTCTGGACAACAAATCCGTCTGTATGGTTTTGTGTGGATAACAAACTGAGCATGGTAAGCAGAACACATGTTTCTCGGAAGACGGCCAAGAAACATGAAAGACCCTGAAACGCTGAATCCTGCGTACATGAAGTCTGCAAGTGATGTGTTCAAATCATTCCACCCTGGTTTCAAAAGTTTGGGGATTCTGGCACTCCAGGCACTGTTTCCATGTAAACTGGAGGCCAAAGCGCAATGAAAACTCTGCAAATTTGGCCAAATTCGGCCTTGTGTACACAGGGCCTTAATGTCTGTAATCAGGCACACCCATCTTGCCAAGCTCCAATTTAAAACGACTGTTTTCAGCCAAAAGCGAGACAAAGCCCAATTAGCATCCTTTGGAGCAGGAAGAGGTATGAGCTATGAGGGACAAGACAGCAGGAAGTGACTCTAAAATGAATAACCCATCAACAGCACAACAAACTCTATATAGAAAAGATACTTCACTCCACTTCTGAGCTGTTTTGGGCAACATTTTGATTTACACAGTGGCTTATACTTTGTCCTTTACAATGTGGCGGTAGTGTCAATCTACTGCATTATCTCATTGGTCCCTCAGGAATATGACGGACTGACCATTCATCCAATCATCTGCCAGATATGCTGTGCCATGTAAGCTGTGAACTTTTGCCTAAATCCCACTTTGGTAGTTGCTTCTAACAATGTCTAACTACCCATTTGATATGTCTGATAAATACAGACAAAGAGGCTCAAAACATCTTAAAAACAGCCTTAACTGCAGCATCAGCAGATCTGAAATCACCAGATCAGATGGCAGATGTTCAGTAATGTATTCAAACTAGGAGAATTCCTGTGGGCTCACCAATGCAGCAGACTGCATGTGTAGACTAAAGTCCTTTTTAACGTAATACAACTTGATAGTTGCTGTGATCTTAAAGCAATACAACCTCAACTAACATGTAAATTTTATAAATTGTCAGTAGAAAGGTGCTGCTCTGTTTCTGTGTGTATGTTTTTGAGAGTGAATTTGTTTTGCTGAACCATGCGATGATAGCAAAAGGTGGTGAAGATTTGAAATGTAGAAATGCGTTAAATATGTAAATTACAGAACTAAAATTGTTCAATTTGGTTTTAATAGATGAACATTCAGAAAATCTTCCCCTGGAGGTATCATTTCCCCAAAAAATCAATATATTTAATCAAACAGGAGGAAAAAAACGATTGCTTTTGTTTCTTCCAATACACTCCACTGAAGTTTATTACGTTTTTGTGTTATTATGTTGGCAAGTGTTTCACACATCAGCCGCTGATTCAGTTGAAGTTCTTGAAGTGAAACGTCTCATAATGCTGTTTCTTCTGGGCCTTCTTGTGAGAGAAAACTTTATAACTTTTACTCAGCTGAATAAATCCAATAATCACCTATCACAGAGCAATGAAAAAATGATTACAGACACACCTATTTCCATTACTTTCATTTTGATTCTGAAGATGCAGGTTAAGACTCGTGAGCCTGTCGTCCCCGAGCAGAGCCATCGACCGTTCGAGGGAGGATTTCTTTGCTCTCTTTTTTTTTCTTTACTTCTCCTTCTGCCTTTTGCAATTCCATAAAGTCCCAAATCGTGGTGCCTCCTGCTTTCTATTCAATTCCAGCCGTACCCTTGGCCTGATTTAATACTGTTCTGTTGATATATGCTGTATGTCTGCTTTCAGCGGCTCCTCGCTGTGAAGGGATTTACCTCTCAGGAATACTAAAGACTGACTTTACTGAACAGAAGGCCTCTATAGGGTTCTGAGACGATCCATGATTACGTCTCCTCTACTTGCTTATGCAGGTCCCACCTGCTGCTCTTTGGGTGGTAACAAAAGATGGAGGTGAGTTTTTACGAGTGCAGAGACTGTGAAGTCACACTTTGTTAAATATGCTTAAATCAACCTTAAAATAAGGAGTGAATTTTAATGAATAAGTTAAGGGCTCATATTTTAACTTTAAAGGGACTGTGAGGAGTTTCTAAGTAATTACAAAAAAAGTCTCACTTTTAGATATATGCCTGATCGAAATACACACTTTAAGATGAGTTTTATCGCATCAAAATAGGTTATCTATAAATGCTATTCCTTAGCCTTCCGGTCGGGTCAGACAGGGCTGGACTGGACTGTCCTGGATACTCAACTTCGGGAACAAGACAATTAAAACTAGAGCAAATTTATATTACTCGGACACGTCTTAGAGCACCGGGCTGTAAGTAGCCATATATAGCCAGCTACAAAACTACGATACTAAGTTTTCCAAAAATTGCTTGTTGTCACACATCAAAAACTACCACGACGTAACTAGAAAGAGATACATTACCTCGTCGCTTTGCATCCTGTAAGTTGTTTAAAAAAGAAGTTGTAAAGCAATGCAGAGTTCTGAGGAATGTCCGAGCTGCTTTATTATTATTAGCATCACATCTTTTGGTGCATTCCAGTTGTAGTCAGAAGTAGGAATTTCCGAGTTCCGAGTAGGAAACTGCAACTGGAACGTCCCCCGAAGTCAGAATTTCCTACTGGGAACTCGGTGAAACCTCGCCACCCCCGAGTTGACAATCAAAGATGGATGCCCCCAGTGTGAACAGTTATTTAGCTCCTGTAATAATCAATTAATTTTCATGTCTGACTGGGGTGTGCCTCTCTAGATCAGCTGTATACATCGTATTGTTAGACTTATATTTACAAAAATGCTGCCATAGTGATAATCACATTCTTCACGTGATATTTGTGAACAACAACGCAGGCGTGCTAACAACAGCTAACAATAGCCTGGTAGAGCAGCATGTTTTTTTCTGACTTCACCTGGAAAGCAGATAAGTCGGAGATGATGTCACTCCCAGTTTGGAGGTTACTGGAAAGCAGCATTACGACAGTCGCCACGCGTGCTCATGGGTAGCAGAGTCTTAATGTCACCGCAAATAGATTCTCCTCACAGCACCTTTAATTGTGTTCATATATTGATTTTGATGTCTGCTAGAGTATGTTCACAATCATGGATGTAAAAAAATCTCCAGTTTTCACATTCAAAGTACTCCTGATTGTCCTGTATTCCCTCTCTGCCATGGAGGCTCCATTAGTGGGCCAAGTCTGCTCTGAATGGTTTACAGGTTATCTCTGTGGTGTGGGTCATTCATTTAATGTCTACACTCTGCACTGGATTTACTACATGAGGGCTTAAGCTGCCAACAAAGCAAAGGTATGACATCACACTGGTAGGCCTATTTGGGGGCTGCCAAGGAAACGAGACATTATAGGAAACAGCTGCACCATAAATGGGGAGAAGGAAAGTCCTAATGCCCTGGAGTTTTTGTTTTTGTTATAGTGAATGCTTTGGGGCAAATTAAACTCAAAAAGCTTAATATGTGCACTAAGAAAACATTTATATTGTTACTTAGCTAATTTACAAAATCTCTATGTGGAGCAAAGTGAAGTGGAAAGATCAGTTATAGGTCTTTTGCATTAAATACTTTTTGTAGCATAAAAGTAGCTGGTTTTGAATACAGAACGGAAAAGAATCACAGCATTGTTGAAAGTTAGCAAGACCTTATAAACACATTTTTAAAGCTGGAAATTAATGTAGATGGAGCAAAATGACAATATTGGAAATTGATCACTTCCTTAATTTGTCTGACACTAAGATCTGGGCCAACAGAGATAGATATTGGGGGAAAAAATCTGTTATGTGCCATTAAGTGGCACAATTAAAAACTTCAGGAAATTATAAATAACTGCAGGCTTAAATTTGTTTGTTTGAGATGTGTCCTGAGAAGAACTGAGAATTTGATACTTACTATGATACAGGTGTGATGACATAATATATCAGGGTGTGTATTATGATGCAAAAAGCAGGGAATTATATGTCTTTTTTACTAAATACACTGCTTTTGAACATTTTAACAGTATTAAAAACAATAAATATTCATAACAAAGTTTCTGATCAGTGTTATTCATATGAAGCATGGTGATCTGTGCAACATGGATTAATTTTGCTGTCTGTTCCAGGGACAGAAATAACAACAATGAATGTATTGAGACTACATGCTGCTGCAAACTAGAAGCCTGAGGGTGGACTACAAACAACACAAATATCTCTATTGCTTATGAACTATCAAACAAAAAAATATTAATGATACACTGTACATTTTAATGCATTTTTTATAGTAACATGCAGCAAAATGTTGAGATGTATTGGTGTATCAACATTTTCATTAAAACTGATCTTTTCCGAACTTTTCTGAGGTGCAGGCTCCCTAACATAGACCAGAAAGGTTCATGATGTTTAAAGGTGTAGTCAGCAATGTGGGAGAAAATGAGTGGAGAGGTTGAATTTAGACCCGCCTCTCCCTTCATACCTCACCCCTGGCTCCACCCCCGAAAGCTGATGGACGTGCATCCTCATGGAAACGGTCGTAGAAACTGCGTAGCTGACCAATGTAGCTAAGGTAACAACTCGACTGACAATATTGATAACATCACGACAACAGTACGTTCTGGCAGAGTAGAGAATAAGATGAATGTCCGACGGCTGTTACTGTTATGTGAAGCACCACAAAGCTAATGTTGCTTACCTATCCAGCAGAAAGACAATGACATCCGTGTCCGTTTCCAGGTCTTTAAATTGGCGGAGTTCCCTCCACCGTCGGAAAGCGACACCGATGTTGACCCGGGTCTTCGCTCTTTCATGGTCATAGTCCTTCTTTTTCACTTTCTGCTCCTCTGACCTTTTTCTTTTGGGCTGTTTTCAGCAATTGCTACTGCACATATCGTATCTCTCTCTTACGCTAACTGCGACGCTACGCAACCTACGACTCCCCCTCCCCCCTCTGTCTGATCTGCGCATGAGTATGATCGCCCCCTGGATGTGGGAACTCTGTTTTGGTAACTCAGCCCGAGCCACAGTATTTACCTGCTGAAATTCAGAGCCAAGGCTGTGTATTGAAACCAGACTTTTTTTTCAACATGCTGTCAGTGGTGACATCTTGTGGATGGAGAGGAGAAATACGGTGAATTTGACAAATATTGCATTAGATTAGAAGATTAGAAGATCGCTGACTACACCTTTAATAGTGACTCTAAATTGCCAGTAGGTGTGGGTGAGTGTGTGAATGGTTGTCCGTCTCTCTCCCGTAATTCACTGCTGACAGGTTCAGGGTGTATCCTGCTTCTTGAATATGTTCCTGTGTTTTTTACGAATCAGTGGACAGCTGATGTGATTACTGAATATTTATTGTCATGCATGTAAACATCAATACTTGAGTTGATGGTAAAATATTGTAAGGACTGGTTAGACTCAGTGGGACCTGGTGTGGAGAGCAGTGTTTATAAAATGACTAAATAGAACAAAATTCGTGAACAAGCTCTCAAATATAATGGGAAAAACCACACTTTGTAACTGCTTATGTGTGTTTTTTTCACAAACTGAAATGCATGCAAGTTTTTCTTAAGAAATTGGAGCTTAAAGTCAAACAGACTGTTACAATAAAGAACAATAAAAGCTTTAACCCAGATTAAGAAAGACGCCTATAGCACTGGATATCATTTATCAGAGAACTCCTATGTGTCTTTAAATCATGACGCATTTTTAACCTGGACTTTTTGCTTTAAACATTAAAGTCAGTGTGAATCAATTTGTGATCCACACAGATGCTCTCTGTAATTCCAGTTTGGCAAATCAAACCTAAGAGACCAAAACCCATGGTAAAACTCATCTTCAAATAAATAACTGTTAAATGTACCTTTTGAAGATTTTGACCCATTGTTTATCGGACAAACCGTTTTATCCCCAAACCTTCAGCACACTCACCCAGACACCAGCACATCTCTAGTAGTAAAGACTTAAATTGGATCAAAACAGAAAAAAGTGTTTAAGGACACATCCTTCAGCTGCAGAACGGCTGTGTTTGTGCAGAATGACACCTGATGGCTTCCAGCAAACCTCTCTAAAACTGAAGAGCGCACATCCATCTTAGAAGCTCTGTCAAAGCGTTTAGTTAAAGTGGAAAACTCCCAGCCTTTTCCACCGAGCCATCCGCACTGAGTGTCACTTAACCTTCCCCAGAAAAGGTTTAAGGGCAGACATTAAGTAAACATAACTCTCAGAATGATGCGCCTGTGAAATAAAACTGCAAGTACACAGCTCCCTCACCTCTCTTTGTATCTTTCTAATACACACAGAGACAAACAGAGGACCAACCAGTTTCGCGACATAGTTGACAACCAGAGAGTCGATCTTCTTCTTCCCCAGTCGAGGCAGGTGTCTGTTGAAATGCTCTCGCAGCTTGTCAACCGTCTGAAATTCAAGAAACAAACACTGATTATTTTTGCTGCGTGTGTGAAATGTGTGTGTCGCTGAGTATAAAGCATTCTTTGCTGTACGCTCAGCAGGGTCAAATTGAGTTCACCCCGACTTCTCCATCGACTACAGCGCCCTAAAATTGATTTACCCAACGAGGAGGAAGGAAAGCGGAAGAACAGAGTGAAAGAATCCTGTTTGCAAGAAGTCGGCATGCAAAAGAAAGTTCAGACTAGTTAAGGCAGAATGTGACAAAATCAGCATCCAGGGGGCTCTCATTAAAACAACACAAAATGACATGTAGCGATGCGCTGTCAGCTTTGCCCGCCTTCACTGCTCGCTTGATGTTTTGAATTAAGGACTCTCAATTTAACTCAGCTCAAGTTTGATGCTAGGTGCTGTTTCTATGGCAGTGTCCCCAACTCACGATGCATCTTTAAAGAGAATTTTGTTCAAGTTTTCTATAAATGTTGCAGTAATGTTGTTATTGTGGTACTTTCTGGCCATGCTAACTGTGAACTGAAATCTAATATTGGAAGCACTTGTATCAACTCAGCTCTAGTTGGGTTTGGTGCCAGGGGCTAAGTTTCCCATCCCATTTCATCCAGTTTTAATTTTCCAAACTCATACCTCACAAGTGCATCTGTAAGGTTGGCAAGTACATCCTTGCTGAAGCTGCACAAAAATACTTTGATGTTGCACTAACGCAATAATGGAGGACATCAAGGGGATGGTGTAGTTGGCTCTCTTGGCTCAGGAACAAGCAGTGTCACGAAACCGTATGAAATTCTAAAAGAGTTTGGAAGTTATAAAGCATTACTGATCTGATCTGAAGGGGGAGGGGTCCCACTTGTTAAGCTTTTATAGACAATACTCTCATATGATTCAGTGGATGACAGCCTTTACGTCACACTTCAGTATAATCTCAGCTGGCCTTGAACCTTACCAAGTTGATCCAAAAAGAAATGAAGGCCAGTCAATCTGGTACCACTTAATGAAAATGAACCAACACTATTATTGGATCACTCACAGTGTAGAACAAAATAATAAGTCCCCATTAAACAGCTTTAATCTTTCGTAATCCGTATAGTAGGAGATGTCAGATATTGGCAGTGCATCTCTGCACTACTTCAAGGCCACACTAATGAAATCTTAAGTCCGCATTTTACAAGAAGCTAAGGCAACAAAACAGGCAGTGTCTGTTAAAAGAAGAATTGTGGTCCATTAGCTGTTTCTGCTTACTCATGCTGTTTGTTTGACATAAGACAAGTCGCTCTACTGACAGCAAAATTAAAGTCTTCGCTGCTTTGAATGAAACTTTTAGAAAAATGTACTCCACTAAATCACAAGGTACTTGTGCCACAAAGAAAAGATAAGCTATCAGTGAAGACATCCTTAAACCTCACTTACATCCCAATACAATGCCAAAGAGCCAGTTAATCCACCACATGACCCTTCAGTGCTGCAGCACCACCCCCTTTAACAGACCTTTACTCCTTTTTTGTGAGCTCCAGGTAGAGACAATGCTGACCCCTGCCCTCACAGGCCCTCCCACTCAACTCATGGACTGATGAGCAGCAGGATCTGAACATCACTGGGGTCATCAGGTGGAGACCTCCTGTCCAAGGTGATTTGTCCAGTTAGCTCCTATGACACCTCTAAGGGGCTAGCCGGTGAGCTCTGGCGTCCCAGCCACCCCTCTCTGTGATAAGTCATGTTTCAATGTCACGTCAGCTTTAAAAAAATGTTGGCATATTATTCCTTTAAAAGAAAACAGGAGACAGATGGAGGGATGTGAGAAGAGAGAACAGCAGAGACAGGAGGACTGGGTAGCTCTAAGAATAGCAGCTAACATCTAGATTGAACTCCATTAAACTGAAGCTATCTGCTCTTCAGAAACTATGCTGAGCACAGGGGAAAAAACGGGGGGGATATGAAATTGTCCATCAAACAGCCTTCAGGAGGGAAAAAAATTGCAGACAGAGACCTTAAAACGCCCTTTTTTAAAGTGTGGACTCATCTGAAGCGTAGCAGCAGTTTCACCCTAAAAGATGAGTTTGGAGGGAAAGGACCGGCTGTCAGCACTTCACTATGGATCTTTACTGCTCCATTTATCAACTCATGTTGGAGGAACGATCCACCTACAGCAGCTGTTTAATGGCCCTTAACAACTATCTGTATGCATAAATAGAGGAATAGTACAATGGAGCCACAGTTTTTTTAATGTGACTATAGTTAAGCGGAAATACACACATGGTTCAACAAGAGGGATGTCGTATCTCAAAAGCAGCATCCCAGCCTCACTGGTTGTTATATATTCTCCTCAGGCTCTTTGATTTTGAATGGCAGCATAGAAAATGCCACCTTTTTGGAGAGTTGAAGGACTTTCTGCCTTTTATACACCTGCATGTTTTGTCATGAATGACTGATTGTCTGCTCCGTTACCTGAATGATTCATTAGTCTGAAAGCATTCAGCTGGCGATGCTTTCAAGGTTTTCAAAATGTTAAAAAGAAATTTGAGTGGCATCTACTATAAGCGAGAGGGTTTAAATGTTTCACTCGAGACAAAACTATGTGAAAACCCAAACAGTCTTGATCAAAACAACCCGTATATAGCCACTGATATTTCCTTTCTGCTACACAGAGACACAATGGCTTGTCAGTAAAAGGGCTCTAATGGGCTTTGAAAGCACTTTTAGTTTCCACCAGATGAGTCATACTTGCTGTTCACTCCTTTATTTCAGACAAACTAAGCTTATTGTTCAAGCCTCTATTCATACCATATACTTCCTGCAGTTTGACATGATTGACAGGCACATCTAAATGAGTGTAAGAGCATCTTAAAGGGATAGTTTGGTGTTTTTGAACTAAAGTTGTAAATGACACATAATATTAGCCAGAGCAGGAGCCATAGTGACAGAGATCAGCTGTGTATCTGTACAAAAAGAGCAGCCACTGCAGCTGAAAGGATATTCCACTGCAGATGGTACCACAAACTCCACATAATTGAGAGAATTCTGGGTGAAAACAAGCCATAAAATCAGCCTGGGGTGATAACATGCTAACTAACTTGCTTCACAAGAGGAAACAACCACTTCCAAATAAGATAATTAGGCTATTTCCTAGAGTGAATATGGCAGCTGATTACTCTGGACACTTGGAAAAACGTGAATGAAGTGGAACACACACACAGGAGACATTTTTGTAGATGGGAAGTCAAAAGGTCAGAATGAAAGTGGAGGAAACTGCTATAACAGACTGCTGTGAGGACCAGAGAAACCCAGGTAGCCTTTTGATACATGTGTGTAAAATGCAATGCTCATGCCATCAAAGTGGATGAAATAAAAGTCTGAAAATGAAAAAATCCCATCAGAATGTGTCAGGGCAGAGGATACTAGCAGCTTTAACTAATGATTATTACATAGGAATGTTATTTTTGAACATTTTTACCTTTTATTTCATGTCAAATTCACATGATTAAGCAGATCAATGTCCAATTCTCTCAAAACACCTCCAAGAAATATTTCACTGCAAGAGAGACTTTATATAATAACTGTAATCGTCAAGAGTTTTACATTATTGAGTAATTTGTTTTATCTTATTTTTTTATCCTTAAACTAACTATGAAGTTCAGGTCTTTTCATCATTAATTTATTTTTTGAATATTATTTTGTTAGTATTGCAGCATAACAGCAACAAATTTAAAAAAAATCTAATGCAGGGTTTGTCACAAGCCACCTTTCATGCTTCAAATCATAACCACTTAGTCTAAAGTTAATTTTACAAGTCCCTTTTGAAAAAAAAAATGCATATCTGTTTAGTCAAAGGCCTTCAAACCCATCATTTTTCATCAAAAACAACTTTTGCATTACTAACTCCTGTTTTTTTCCATTTATTAATAAAGGAATTGATTTCTACTGCATCTTGGTGTAGACTAATCATTCAGAATCGACTGTTGTGCTTGCTGAAATATCAAACTGGGAGCTGTGCAATGTTTTTATTTCGTTTTTTCTCATAATAATAAAATCTAGTCAGGAACTGGCCATGTTGTTATCACTTTAGGGGAGGTCAAGATGAAATTTAGGGGGTGCTTCTGCCCCACCATGAAGGTTCTAAAATTGCCTATAGGGAAACAGTGTCAAAAGGAGCCAGCATTTTTAGGTTTTATCTTAATCATTAGTCAGTAAACTAAACTGGATGTGCTCAGGTGGCTCAAACCTCCACAAAGTCATTTACAGTCAGGAGCACCCAGCTAAGTATGCCTGTACCCCTGATCCAGACTGAGGTCCAGAATAAAATATGTGACACCTTCGTTCATCCAGACCCAGAGGGATACCTGGATGATGGTTCCCTTGTACATTCTAGGTATAATCAAGGGCATGTCTTCTTAGTTGTTACTACTAATAATCAGACGTAGTAATAACTTGGAGATTGAAAGGTGAAGATATCTAATTTTGCCCAATCTTGTTAAGTTAACTGTTTCTTTATTACTCCCTGAATCCAGATAAATTCTTGGATCCAAATTTGAATTTTCACCAAATTATTCAAACAACATCCCTGATAATTTAATCAAAATATATTCAAAAC
The DNA here is from genome assembly GCA_036419115.1 of Scarus forsteni. NCBI lineage: Eukaryota > Metazoa > Chordata > Actinopteri > Labriformes > Labridae > Scarus > Scarus forsteni. The sequence goes on along the minus strand of JAZDUH010000341.1, from coordinate 28,756,338 downwards.
TTTTTGAATTATTCTGCACACAAACCAACCAGTGTTAACTTTGTTGACTAATTATTTTTGATATAGTTTTCATCAACAAACTTTTTTCACCTGACAAAAACTAGACAGTAACTAATGAAAACATGTGCACATGCATAAAAACTAAAGTAAATTACCGACATTTTCATCAACAAATTAAAACTAGGCTAAAAGGATTTTACGGAGACTAAATTCAATTAGATCTTATTTTGGAAGTTAGAAAGCAGGGACAAGTTAGGAATATATCCAATCACAGCTACTTTGGTTGTGTGAAAAGGTTGGAGAAGTTAAGAGAGACATTCAGTCACAGCTGCTTCAGCCTCAAGGCGGTGGGATTCAAGTGGAAGACGTTACTTCAGAAATTCAAGGAAACAGAATAAATGCATTACACTTCACACTTCATATTTTAGTCAACTACATTTTAGATTTAGATTTTATTAACTAAAACTAGACTAAAATCAAAACAATTTAGATGACTAACTTATGACTTAAAATAAAAGATATTTTAGGACTAAAGACTTAAACTAAATTAAAATGTGCTGTCAAATTAACACTGAAACAGACGGACACCAGCAGAAACATAACCTCCATGGCAGCATTGACAAATTTGATAAGACCTGACTAATAAGATTTAATTGATGAATTTTAATTTTTAATACAACTCTGATTTGGCTTTTTTATTTTTCTCATTTCAAATTTAGAGAAAAGTTTCTGCCTTATAACACTTCATGATTAAACTACTAAAATCATACCTAATAGCGTTTAGTTTGAAGAGTTGCATTTATGTGTGTGAAGTTTAACTTTGGAAATAAATGAGAGGCTCCAACAGTTTACCAGACAGTAAAGGCAACAAGTATGTGTGTACAATTGTGTATTCATAGTCTCCTCTCATTATTTCAATGTCACAGAACTCAGAGGCTAATTGGATTAATGTTACATTTTGTGCAAAGAAGCATCAACAACACCCCAAACAGCCTCAGCCTGATGGAAATAACGAGTTTGTGGTATCTTATATCCCTGAGAACAATATCAAGCTCTCTCTTAAAAAAAGGAAATGATCTTCCTAACATGGCCAAAAAGGTATTTAATCAAAGATATGTCCAAGAAGAATCTGAGCAGCAGAAGGTGTAGGTGTTTGTGTGTTTTTGTGTGGCAGTCATGCACTGTTTGCAGCATCTCTCACCAGGCCGATGAGCGCCCTCTGTTGTTGGTCCTCCTCCTGAAAAAGTGGCACCAGCTTCTTATCTGAAAGAGACCAAGCGGCAGAGAGTCAGCACATAAAAGAGGCGTTTGAAGAGACGTTTGATGCTGCATCTCCACTCCAGTGAACACGACAGGTAGCCTCAGGTGTGTCAGTGCAGTAACACCATCAAACAGGCCATCAGGAGGATCGAAGACACCCAAACTCTGACTTGTTTATGGCTTTAATAAAAACAAGACTGTATCTGTGGTGTTAATGGATTCTTGTGGGCCAGGCACTGGCTTTAAAAATACATCCTAAAGCTTTTGGGTTATGAGGCTGAAATCCCGCTGGGTGTGTGTGAGTTAGTGTGTGTATGGATGCTGCAGTTTCTCTTATGTCAGCCACAAAAAAAGTGGACCAGGCTGCAGTGCAGTTACTGGAGATAAATTATTGCAAACCCATTCTTTTTGATCATTTGTGCACACACACAGGAGCAGGCTTTTTGATGTTGGTGCTGTATGTTAAAGATATAAAAATAGAAAAATCAGAGCAACGGTGACTGACAGGCTGTGCTGGAGCGTTTAATGTAAGCCCGTCAGCAGTTTAAATAAATCTTTCATTTCGAATTACACATCTAAGACTAAATGTGTCTTCTTTTATCTAAAACACAGAATATTTTCAGAACGTGCACTTTTATCATGAAACTTTGATCAATTCAGTCTTTTTTAGTTTCTTTTTGTAACATGATTATCAACATATTTAAAGGAGACATATCATGCTGATGCATGATTTAATACTTACATATAATAGAATTAATTTGAAAACAAGACCTTACACCCCCTTAATTTTCAAAAAATGAGATATTGTATTTTTTTCTGATATCCTAGAACGAGATTTGATGCCTCTGAAAATAGGTCATTGCGAGATGTCCGCGAGATTTCAAACGTTGTGACGACACGAGGTACATTTCTTTTTATTGGAGTAATCTGATTAAACACTTCCTCCTCTGTGATGTCCGTTAGCCACAAAACCGTCACCGAGGAACACATCCACCCAGCAGGGGTATATAGATCCCTAGCTCACATTCACTCATTACCAGCTCTGGCCTGTAGGGGGACTCAATACGCGGTCGCTGCATTGAGCCTGCCGGAAAACACAGTAGAAGAAGAAGTACAGGCTGGCTCAACCCCTGATAGAACTGACCAATCAGAGCACAAAGGGCTGTGACGTTGCGAGGTAACTTTAGGTCATCCTCAGATCCGAGTGTTTCAACGAGAGCTTGATAATGGCCTAAAATGAGGATTTTGAGAACGCTATTGTGGGGCAATGAAGGAACTAAATGACTTGTACTGAGGGCAGAAATGCTTTACAGGCATCCTAGTCTGGCATAGTGAAAAGGAGAAACAAGCATGATATATCCTCTTTAAGTCAACTTGGTGATCAAGACTATATCAAAATCCTAAAAAATAGATATATACAATGATCTTGGAAACTTAAGCTCACAAGTCTGTAACATCAATGTCTGTTGTATTAAAATTATAACACATTACAAATAAAATTGATATGGTTTGTAGGTTGTTTGGTAGATGGGTGGGTAAATGTAAGTAGGTATTTCTTTGGGGTATGTCGGGACAAGAATTCAGCAATATGATGTGTACTGGTAGGAATAGGAGAGTATATCACATTTTATCCCAATGCTATAAACAGGGAAATACTTCATAGTTTTTCTCTATAAAAAATATTTTTTTAATATCATAAAGAACCCACAATATTGGATGCATTAATAAACAATCCCAAGTAATTGTTATTTATCTAAAGCACTGTAGCAGCAAAATGTATATATATATAACCATCCATCTCAGTGACAGATATAATACCAACTACAAGCGCTCCAAGTGCATAAACCTCTGAAAAGGCATTTGCAATATTTCCGGATGAGTTGTTGTCACAATGTTAAAAACTGCCCTATCTCACACTGAAAATAATCATTTAAAAGATTCTTGGATTTTTTTTCTTCTATCTTATGCCATGACCAACATTTCCTGAAAATGTCATGAAGTCCAATGAGAACTTTTGATAGTTTACTGGCAAAAAAGGTGAAAAACGTCCAATCTCGCATTGTTAACAAAATCTTTCTGAATCTGTGTCAGTACCTTCATCCAGATTGGCACCAAAACTGAATCACTTCTTCCTTTGTGCTATGAATAACATTCTCTACACAATCCTCAAAAAACACTGGAAACTTTGGAAAATTTCTGTTTACAAGCTAACGAACAAATGCCAGCAAAAACAACCTCCTTGGCAGAGGCAATAAATGCAACAGAGAAAGAAAGAGAGTCAAACGGGGAAATGTGTGCTGCCAACTCGCAGCTGGAAGTGGCACAAAAATACAAAATATCACAATGTTCATAAAATATAATGCTACACGAAAAACTAGTGTTGTGTTACTCAAGACCGGTCTTGGTCTCGAGACCACATTTTGAAGGTCTTGGTCTTGTCTTGGACTCAAGAGCATTTTTACTCGGTCTTGTCTCGGTCTAAAACTGGCTGGACTCGGGATTTTCCATCAAGACCAATCAAGACCAGCATTGATCTGCTGTTCTTCAACTTCATTAATGTAAATAAGGAGGAGCACTTGGTAAAACAACAAAAAGCCCCAAATCATGTGTTTTTACCCCTGTGATGACTGCAACCTTTCCGGTGTTGTGACTGAGGGACACCGCCTTTAACCGTTCAACCTTGTCATGGTTTTTAACCCTATAAAGCCAGTTGTATCATATTTGATACATACTTTTATAATACCTCTTTCTACTCAATATGATCAACAAATTACAAAAAAAACATCTGAATACAATCAGATAAATGATAAAAATGTCCTCAAATTGATTATCAGTTGCCAAAAACACCCAATGTATCAAATGAGATATGAAAAATCTGCGTGTTGAATTTAATGGACATTTTGATTTTTATGGATTTTAGCAGATGGTGAAACAAACATTTTAGCTCCAAAAAATTAGCATTTTCGGGCAATAATCTATGGTCTTGGGCCTTAAAGGGTTAAAATTGATTTTGATGGTCTTGGTCTCGGATTGTCTCGACTCGGTCTCGACTCCCAAAAGTCTTGATCTTGTCTTGGTCTCTGTGCATTTCGGTCTCGGGCAAGTCTTGGTCTCAGATAGAGTGGTCTTGAGCATAAACACTACTTAAAACATGGATTTAAAGTCACAAAAGTTTGCAATATATTGGTGTATTGATACTGGCTTACCTACATAGTACTGATGTAAAATCCATTAACAATCTACACTTTTTCCCTTTTGGAATTACATGGGAAGAAGACAATCCCAGCTGTCATTGGGCCACAGGTCAGGTACACCTAGCCTATCACAGGGGCAAATTATTTGGAGGTAAACTCCACAACAGAAAAGTCCTGTTAAACCCAGGAGTCAAACCAGAAAACTTCTTGATGTGAGGCACAAGAACTCGCCTTCTAATGTAACATAATGCAAGTAAAACTTACTCATCAGTTTGTTGTATTGATAAGGGTTTTTCCAGTATGACATGACATGTTTTGTTTTTTTAAAATCAAAATTTTGCAGACCTGCAAGCTATATTTTAAGTGACAGCAAGCAACCTATATGAGCCTTCTGAACCATATTTTGAAAACATGGCAGCAACAAGCTGCTCTCATATTTTATTTTATTGTTTTTAATATTTAATGCTTAAGAACTTTTTTTGCCATGTCCTCATTCAGTGATAGTTCATGTTTTCTGAAGGTCTCTGCAGCTGACTTTGTTTCTGATGTTCAGGGTTGTTACAAGCAAAAAAAAAATAATGAAAAATGTTTTGAGACCCACCCTACAATAAAACAACATATGTTTTGCACAGCTGCATCTCTTCATTTGACTTGGCACTTTAACTGTGTCCCCACTTAAAAAGCTTTTGCATTATTTGCAAATAGCTCGATGATCATTCTCTGTACTTTTTCCACCAACTGAAAAATGCAAAGAAATCCTTCTTGAACATGTGGATTGAATTAAGTTTCAACATACCTCAGACATACCAGCTAACATTCAAAATCTGCTTACAGTTAGAATTAAACCCTTTAACAGCTGTTCTTGGTCTTGAATAAAAAACATCTAATGGAAGACTTTTTAGGGATCCACAAGAATCCTTGAAACATCAAGACAAATGTGATGCTTTTGTGTGTCTCTGTTGTTTTGATTGAAAGCCATGTTCCCTCTATTTTAAGTCCCCTGTAATACACTCACTCTCCACCAGATGTCCTCAGACCCCCCTCCCCCCACACACACCTGTTCCTGCTTACAATTAGCCCATCAGTGTCCACACCTGCCCCGCCCACCTCTCCAGACATGCTGACTCTCTCCACAGTTGACTTTTATGCCTTTAATTTTGCTACTCTGCCATGTTTTTCTGTCACAGTTCTGTGATTTGGATATTTTTTTTAACACAAATCCAGTACCAGCTGACCAGCCCACCTGTCTGCTTGTTTGTTGGAGACATTTTACCCACCTGCCTCTCTGCCTGCTCTTTGCAGTAAGTCATTGTTTTACAAAAACCTGCTCTTTGGTCCTTCCTTTGTGTCTTTAACTAGCATTGTGCCACTTTGTTTGGATATTAGAACATACTAAAAGACTTTTCATATTTTGATCTCAAATTTAAGGCTGTGATTTAAAAAACAGAGACACAATTATACATCTTTTAAAAATCCTTGATGCAGTAAACATCTCCCTTTTACTATGACTTTGAGCTGGGGACATGATGGTTCAGTTCTGACCAAGAATAATGAGATTCCCTGAATAAAAACTTGGAGCTGACTGCAGAACACTAATACACACATGAACTACCAATAAACTAGAATTAAGTGTTAGTTAATTGTTTACACCTTTATGGGCAAACAATCTACCAGGATGCTGTTTCTAAGTAGTACTGAGGGGGTACCACTGCTGTGCAGATGGATCTGGATGATTAAATTTCTGTAATCAGAAACATCCATCCTGCCAAGCTCTGATCCACAAGGACTGTGAGCAGCCAAGTCCGCATCCTTTAGAGCAGGAGACAACAACAGGAAGTGGCTGCTTGTGCAGGGATTAGCACAAATGCTGACGGCTTCAGTGGCAGTTTTAACAGAACTGTACTGTGTTGCTTTATTAAATGAAAAGCACAGGACTCTACAGACTTCTCTAAAGTAAGGGTATTTTCACTCCACTTCTGACATGTTTTGCAGAGACTTTGTTTTACACAGTAGCTCATGTTCTGTCCTTTACACAAGAGCAGTGGCGTCCACCTACTACATTATCTGACTGGCTCGTGCTGAATGTGACTGATGGAACAATCATCCAAACACCAGCCCAATATGCTTTTGAAAGTTTCTGACATCCACAAACATTTTCTATGGACTAGTGAAATACACTAATCTGCTTCCAGAAACTCTGGGCCCTGTGAAAAGAAACCACACTCAGTCCTGCCTAAAACCAGCACTGCACAGTTTCTCTGACCTGGCATCTGTCAAGCAAATACATAAATAAGTCTGATGAAAAAAAATAACTGCTCATAATTATTACAACCAATCTGACATAAATAGAAATAGGAACAGTGGAGAAAAAACTCTTAAGCTGAACATTACATGATAAAGTAGAAAAGCATTTAGAGAGCGCAGACCTCCACCAGCACCACAGTCCACTCCAATACTGTGATTTTTACCAAAAATATTAATCCTACCTTTTTTCATGTAAATATTTAGATTCCTTGACCATGAAAACATACAATCAACAATTGAATCTATAATGATATCTATTTTAGTTCAGTAGTTATTCACGAAAATCGCATTTTTCGTCATGGCGGATCCAGACGGTGATCCAGATCAACACCAAAATTGAATCACTTCTTCCTTTTCCCATGCTGAACATATCCTGAAAATTTCGTCAAAATCCATCCATTACTGTTTGAGTTATTTTGTTCACAGACGGACAGACAGACTCTCCCGAAAACATAACCTCCTGGCAGAGGTAATTATACAATCTTCTATTGGTAATTTCCTGGTATTTAGACCATTTTAAGAATTTAACATGATTTTAACTCATTTACTTTTAAGATTGAATTATTCCTTATCAACATTTCTGACTAATAATAATTTTAAAACAGAAAAAATGCTGTTTTAAAAATTTGCAGACATGTTGAGAGAGACACAACTTTACAGGTAACTTAGTGACAGGTTTAGAAGACTGTATAAAGTTATCTTAAATCACAGAATTATGTTTTTTTAAGCGTAATTTCTTTATGTTTTTTGCATAATGGAGGTTTTGTGTATGTCAGTGGTTCCTGAAGTGGGACTGGGACCCCTCAGGGGGGTGGGTAAAGGAATAAATTACAAAATACAAAAAAGTATAAGGTACATGTATGCAGTGAGTTCAGTTTGATGTAAAACAATGTTCATTTGGAAGAACATGGCTGAGACAACAGGCGCACTGGGTGTCCTCTTTTTGTTAAATAATAAAAAGACACCCAAAGAAGAGCTAATGTACCTTAAATTAGGTTAATAAATTCATTTTAGATAACTGCAGGGGTTTGTAAATGAAATCTAGAGGATTTTCTTGGGCTTTACTGTTCACGCACTGAGTGTCCTGATAGTGTTGTCATCTGGATCCTTCTGCCCCTTTAAGGCTCCCTTTCCTATTGGCCCTTTTCCACTTGCACGCCTTGGCCCTACTCTACTCGGCCGTACTCTATTTGCAGCGTGTTTCCACTAGCCTGGTACCTCCTAAAACAAGCTAGTTTCAGTACCTACTCCTCTCTGGTTCCAAGCGAGCAGAGTCAATACTAAAAGATGACATCACTGACTGTCGGCTACTGATTGGTCAGACAATGTTGTCATCGATTAATCATCAGCGCGATGTCCTAGCATGCTAGCAGTAGCTACCATGAGCTTACCCTCATACGTCTTTTCTTTGCAGCTTGATTGCTCTCGTCTTCGGCTTCATTCTGTTGTATAGTTTCCAAAACTCTCCTGTGCTTCTCAAAGGGTATTTCTTCTTACCACCTGCAGCCTTCTTCTGCTTTCCTTTTTTTACTCGATTTGTGACAAAAAGCCACAGATTGTTGTGTCCCGCTCAAAATGACGTCACTGCAGTGCCGCTCAGCTGTTTACAGCGACACTGCACCCTGTTGGGCAGGCAACTGGGGCTAATGGAAAAGCACCACAAGGCGAGTAGAGTAGAGCCGGGTACAGTCGAATAGAGTAGAGTAGGGCTAATGGAAAAGGGCCATATGTGGAGACAGTCTGATCTAATTTGTTTACCCACTCTGTTTTAATGGGCCTAAACTGGTGATGTAACAAAGGTAGGACATCACAGCGGTAGGAAGGGCTGGAGGTGGGAGGCAGCAGCTGGCACCATAAAGAGAAGCAAAGGTATAAGTCCTGATTTTTTTTTTTTTATGTTTGTCGAAGTGCTCTATCACGTGGGGGAGACATGGAAGACACACTAAAGGGCGCACTGACCTCCAGAAAGCCTGATATGAGCTACATAAATTAAAGCTGATGATCCAACAGCTGTGATTGAACCGGCTGGAAAGCTTCTTGGTGCTATCATGTGATCAGACCAAGGGGAGTGAGTTTATTCAAGTGCATGAGGATGTATGAGATCATCAGCGTGTTAACTGGAGTGAGGAAAGGTCATGTGTTGTGGTTTGTCTCGTAACAGCTTCACTGAGAGAGAAAAGGAGGGATGACCAAGGAGAAGAGGAAGAAAGAACTAAACTCGTTATATAACTGAAGCATTCTTTCACCTCCTCTTTATTTTTGCTGCCTTACTTCTTCTCCCTCTCCTCTCTTTCCTCTCACTCCAAGATAAATTAGCGTGTTGGTTCTGTTTAGTTGAATTCTCCAGTGGCCGTGAAGTATGTGACCTCAGAAGAACACCCAAACACACTCGCATCCACTCCAGAGCGCTGTGCTTTTGTTATTTATGACACTCACTCTCTGTGTTGTGTGTGCGAGTGTGCAGCATCTATGGATTTAAGGATGTGTGCATGTGGGAGTTCAGACGGTCTTACCGAGACACCAGGTGTCCACCATTGATAGAACTCTACAAAAGAAGAAGAAAAGCTTTGAGTGAGAAAACAATCCCTCCAGCCAGCATTATAATAAGAGCCTTACTTTTTATGCTGTAAGCCAAGGCAGTATAATGCCACAGTGCTGCAGTCGGCAGCAAAAAAATATATCTAAACTATGAAAGTGAAAAGTTTTCGAGCAGGTGCTGGAGTTTGGCCTGAGGGGGCTAATTATGAACCAAAAGAGTTAGTTTGATCACGAGTACAAACTGGAGAGAGGTGTGAGGAATTCAGAGCAGGTTTACATCTGTGCTGCATTCAGGTACCCCGCCATCATCCAGCCGTTTTATTATGAACTATTTTGGAGCTCTAAAATCTCCTATTGAGGATCTCTGATCAAAAGAGTGACCCATTTTCAAGGAGAGGACCAGATTTTGTGTCCTTTGTTGCAGTTTTTTTAGGTTAGCTTACAGTGACTTCGTTCATGGACTGAACTTATGCCATCCACAATTCTGATGGACATTAAAATTCATAATAAGGTGTTGGCAGAGAGTGAGTAGAGGAATACTTATCAGAGCTCCCAACAGGTCATGAAAATTAACGAACCAGCTCAATTAGGGTTCCAGAAAGGACACATTAAGTTATCTGATCATTTTTCAGAGAGTCTGGGCTCTTACTTGTACCTGTTTTGAAAGGCACAAAGAACCTGTGGCACAGTTTTTACGTTTTCCTCCTAAAATGATGATCGCAGTGAGTACACTCATCCCAGTGGAGCTTATGGAAATAACACAACTAATGATTCCAATTTACTTCTTTTTTTTAAATAAAAAATGTATTCTGTAATTATTTAAGCCAGTGGTACCTCAGGTTGGAATCAAAATCAATTCCAATTTAGAATTGATAACACTTAACAATTCTCTTACCAATACCAATAAATCAAAAAAAATAAATGACTAAAATCTTATCAATTCCATTGCTAAGTGGTACCAACTATTTTTCTTTGGAGGCCCCTCAGTTAGACCCAAGAGGAGTCAAGCCCTCTTGGGACCGGCACAAAAGAGGATTTGATACTCTGAAGTGCAAAATAAACAGTTGTTGATTTCAGGGGTAAATTCAAGGCAGTGTGGGTAAACACACAGTCTTGTGCACAGGCCTTGAAAGAAAGTTTGCTTTGAGTGTGTTAATGTTTATGTTGCTGTGTATATCTAGATATATCTTTATATCTATGTATCTACCTATCTATATATACATATATATATATATATATATATATATATATCTATATCTATATATATCTATATATTTATCTATAGATAGATATAGATATAGATATAGATATAGATATAGATATATATCTATATATATATAGATATAGATAGATATATAGATATATATATATATATAGATATAGATATACGTATGTATTTAAAAGTTTTGACAATATCATCAATATCATAGTAGACAAAGGCCTCTCTACATCATTTGCATCCCATGTTAATTTATACAAATTTTCTAAATTAAATCAGAATTTTAAAATAGGGACAAAGTGGCTGCCATAAGAAGCTATTCATTGACATATATAAATGTTTATTTAAACTCAAACACAAGTAACAATATGTAATCTAACGGGCTTAACATTGAACCAAAGCCAGATTTAGCTACTTTTTGATTTATGTTTCAAAGCATTTATGGATTCTTAAAGTACAGTTTACATTTATTTATTTCCATTTTAACAAATGCTTTAAAGGGAGTTTAACAGAAACAACTCTTTTAAAAACTGCTATTTAAATATTATAGCAGATATTTCTTCACATGCATTCATTTTTATACTCTAAACTGGATGGCGAGCGAGAGTACGAGAGCTGCATTTGGTCCCCAAGCTCTAAATTGCCCACCCCTGCTTTAAGCCAAAGCTTCTCACCCCAGATGAATAACACATTTATGGATTGCCCCTTCTTTAGTATTGTATTTGTGGTCAACAAGCCTTCATGGGGAGGTCGACTTACTTCTTGGTGTTCTCCTCAATTTGATTCATCTGGCTGGGTGATCTGGTCTCAGACCTCTAAATAAAACAACAACACATTAGGATTAAAATCTGCTCCATTTATAAAATCAAATAGGGAAAAAAATCCTTAAATAAACAATGATCAGTTAATTTTGCGATATATGATTTGGTTGGGATTTTGTTATCTTATTAAACCCTACTTCCAAAAACAGTTGGTACATTGTGTGATTAAAAACACAAAGGTCATTTGCAACTTATTTTCAACATGTATGACATTTGATACAGGACAGAGATGGGATTCAGTATTTAAACTTATAACTTGATTTTTAATTCCAATTGAATGCTCACTCTGACTTGAGTGCATGCAACACATTCAAAAGAAGTTGGACAAAATCCTGGTTTTGAGTATTTGAATAAACACCAGGAACATTCTAAAGGTGATAGGACCATAAGTGGGTCTAAAAGGCTCAAAATAAACAATGACAAACTTGTGAAAGCAAGTTGTCCAAAAGTTTACAAGTGGCTTTTCTTCAATTGCAAGGAATATTAACAATTTCACCATCTAGGGAATGTTGTATCATTAAAATATCCAGATATCTGGAGAAATCTCTGCACATTAGGGGCCAAAAACAAACAACAAACACCTATGATGTGCTATTCCTCTGAAAGCACCTAATTAAAACGCTGTACTATTATGTGATAGACATTATGATGTTGCCTCAGAGACTTTAGGAAACCCTTTTCTGTTAACAAAGTACATCACAACAGCTACAAATGCAGCTAAGACTCTACCATGCAAAGAAAAGGCCACATATCAACAACAACCAGAAGGGCTGCTGACCTCTCTGTGCCTGAGTTTACCTGAGATTATCTGAAATGGGAAAGTGTGCTGTGGTCCAAGTCGCAAATTAATTTGTGAAATAACAGCAGTGGTGTCCTCCAAGCTAAAGAGGAACAGGACCTTCCAGAATGTTATCAACACGAAGTTCAAAAGGCAGCATCTGTAATGTTATGTGAGAGTATTAGTGCCCATTATCACAGGTACACAGGACAGAATGGAAACTGTGGAGTATTTACAGGTTTAGGAGGATCATTTGCCTCCTTTCAGTCCATTTCTTTTTCAGGGACCTTCATAATAATTAGAGAAAGACAATGCCAAGCCACATTTTGATTTTTTTCTTTGAGACCTTTGTTCTAAAACTTCACAGACACTTAAAGAAAAGGTGATGAAACCCAGAAAAATCCTCTTGTCCCAACATCCTCACTGAACACGTTGCAGACACCAACATATGAATTTGGGTTTAATTTGGGAAAACAAATAAGTTAATCAACTTAAATAAATGTTTCCCATCTCTGTGCAGTAGCCAATCAAGTATTGCTTTAAAAAGAATTTGCAAATCACTGTTTTCTGTAATCCCATTTTGCTCGACATCCACACTCTTTGGAATTGAGGTTTGAATCTGACAGCTCTTAATATGCCATTCTCACCAGTTTATCCCAGTCATGCTGTATTTGAGAGGTTCTGTATCTGGGGTTTGGACCAGCACTGAGACACTTTGTCCTCTCTGTGTTCCACTGCAGCTCTGACCAGAAGCCCTGGAGACTTCTTACCTAGATGCAAACACACGCACACACAATTACAGCCCCACAGTGACACAGCAAGGACATTGCCACAAGAAAATTGGGGGAAATGCGTCTAAATTATGGCTGCACAACAAATTATAATTTCATTGTCATCATATTAAAAACATTTGCAATAGATACAAAGAAAAAGTCTGCACTTTTAGCATAAAATAAAGGATAAATAATTTCACAAAGATTAAACATCAGTCCTCGTGTGCACGTTTTACCTGTTTGAGGGGGTTGAATTATGCATGTTTGGTGGTCCAAAGCCTTATATGTAACAAACAGCCACACTACATTTTCTCTGTATTTAAGTGTGTGTTTTTTTTAATCATAACATATCCCATTAACAGAAGATTGTTCCAGTATTGTGCAGCTAAATCCAAATAGCGGGCAGGTAAACACACAGTGCATAAGATAACAATGTTAAGCTTAAAAAAAGCTTTTTGCATGATTTAACTTAACCCTTTAGAGTGACTTAAACCATTATATACAGTGGACAATGGTGCAAAGTTTGCTAGCATGCCCTCTGTGTTTCTGAGGCACTGCATTTCCAAGCAACTGATGATTCTGAGACTCCATGACAGTGATCTTAATTCTGTGACCTATTAAATATAATCATTGAGCTGAGGTGGATGTCTGTGAAAAGCTTGAAAATTCTCAAAAGCTTTTTTCAGTTGTTGAGTTTACAATGAAGAAATGATTACGAAGCTCCATAATCTTGACTTTGACCTCCAAAATCTGAAGTCGGACAGTAAACCCTTGAAGGTTCATGAGATGCTAATTTACAAATAACAAGGCTGCATACTCTGACCTATAGCCTCAGTTCATCCTGATGCATTTTTGTGCAAAGTTTGAAAAAACTAAACAAAATATTGTGGAGAAAACTTGTGATGTCACATTCACAAGGTCCCATTATCAAGAAAAGAATAATTACAAGTCTTCATGGCCGTAATCTTTAACCCATATCCTTCAAAATTAATCAGATTATTCTTTAAATTAAGTGTCATTATTGCAAGCTTGATAAAAATTCACATCAGTTTCACAAATACAGGATGGTCATGAAGCCCCATGAACTTGAAATTTTGTTATTTGACTCTGAAATTGTGCTTAGTTTTGGGAGCAGCGCTACACATGCCCCGTGTGCTACCATTATACGGATGTCCGCCGCTCGATTTTGGATCTAAATATCTCCTGAAGCACTGTTTGGATCAGGAAAGCCTTCTGGGTGAGTATATTGTTCTACTTCATTCTATAAACAATGTGAAAGCTGTAGAAACCGAACTTATCCTTGAAGTGTTTGGGAATAAGCAGAACCTTTCACAAGCATACCCAGCAGGTGATTAGACAATCGTTCTGTTGGTCAAATCTCTTCGGGCCAGTGAGATAATGTTGTGGACGAGCACCACTGCCGTAATATACAAACCGTGAACAACTATGTACAACCAACTTCCAGCCATCATGGCGAAAGTGGAGAACCTTTCTATTGAGTGCCTTCATCATTGTTTTTTTTTAAATCATTGAATAAAGAAATGTGGTTCAGATCTAGCAAAGCTGATAGCCTTTATGCTAATCTCTGTCCAAGATGTTTCCTCGCTCGTAGCTCCCACACTCTCTGCTCTGCAGGACAGTAGGGCTGTGCTGCAGTCGCTCGCTCACAATTGTTGTAGACTGGAGCTTAGCAAGACTATTCACAGACATTTAATAAAGCATTTACAAGATTACAGTCACTAATAAAGGATGATCATGTGGTCCCATGACCTCTACATTTGACTTCTACGGTGAAATCATCCTTGGTTATTTGAGCATGAATTGCAGAAAATCACTCAAAGCATTTTGAAGACAAGAATCTTACTTAACCACTGATGCAAACTCTTTTACCTTCCCTTTGAACACAGGTTCAAAATGTAAATCAGTGGTACATGACACACCAGGGACCTCAGAAAGACTCTCTGGTATCTCCTGGAAAAACAAGTTAAAAAAAAACAAGCTGCAGACGTGTCCTTTAAGATCCATACATGATTTGTTTATGCATGAATAGGTGCAGGTGTACATGTTTATGCATGTGTGGTACCTTCTTGTCAAACACAGAGGAGTAGGGAAGGACTTTATCCAGGCTGAGGGACTTTTCGTAGCTTATTCTGTACAAAGATGCTGTTTGTGTGAGAGAATGTAGGAGAGAGAATGATAATAGTTAGACTTCTGTTTTATGGATATATCTAATGAGGACGTTAAAGCCGGGCACAGCAGGGCTCCTAATGTTGCAAAAATCATTATTTGGAAGAAGTCAGTGATTCATTTTACTTGGAGATAATGAAATTGTTTGTTTTAGTTGCAGAATTTGTCCCTTTCTGGAAGCATAGCTAGTTAATTTTTCCCAGGGATGCTGTTCTGCAGTAAACATATGCTCAGCGACTAAAAAGCTAAAGAAATCCACAAATCTGGTTCACAGATGAGTCGAACCCGGAAGCCTTTGCCTTGCAAATCCTGAGTGTTTGCCTGTCTGTATTTTCTGTGTTACCGTCAGGTTTTGTGGAATGGTACGGAGCATGAAGGATACAGAAACTGGACTTAAATTACTTTTTTAGTTTGTTTGTTTTTGAGCCACAGTAATTTATTGTGCTGGAACTGAACCAGACACTGTTTGTTTTTGTTTTTGAGGAGGACAGTCACAGAGAAGTGCCGGTTTGACGGATGGATTTGTAGCTGCAGGACAGATCTTCAAGTTTAGGATAAGGGATAAGCCAGGAGTGCAGCTGCTTTGATTCAGGGTATTGTAAAGTTATCAGCACAGAGGATGACATTTTCCTCTTCACTGATGTATTCAGATACCAGAGGGATGCTCTCCTTTTACGGATGTCTCCTGCTGATACTATTTGATCCTATTTTCTTGTATGGACTATGTTAATCCTTGAAAACTATTTAACAAAGCAAAAAAACCTCAGCATGGTATTGTTAATCCTGCTGTTGTGCTGAAGGAGCCTCCTGCCAATGTTTTGTTGCTTTAGATGCTGCAGCAGCACCTGTGACTGCCAAACAAATCTTTGTCTTTTTAAATCCCACTTTTCCAATCCAGAGTCCTTGGAGAGAAAGTAAAAACTTTTAAAGAGACAGTGAGCAAAACACAGAGCCAACCAGTATCACACTACTGATTCATTTACTTTTAGTGCGAGGAAAAAACTCTCTCACATTGAGAAACTTAAAGCTGTCGTTATATAATTAATAAAAATGTGAATGTTGCATATTTTGTGTAAAAAGCAAGAATGTGCAACTTTTCATCCTTCACATTGTAAAGCAGTTTCACGGAAAGTCTTAACATGATTGCTTTGGCTGGGATGTGGATACGTGACTATAGAGCCATACAGCCAAATATAATGAACAGCAAGGCAACAGCTGCAAACACAACCACATACTTAAGAAACAGTTTGGAGCTCAAGGGCAGACCAGCAAGGTCGTGTCTGCAAGACATCTCTTACGACTGATTTTCAGTTCATGTGGCTCTTCAGCCTTTCACATCTGAGCTGGCTTTGTCACCAAGTAAACTGTGGGGCATCTTAGTGCAGCAAACAGAATTCCTGTACATTTTTGCTTTAAATTTGACAAACAACCTTTTTCTACATTGAGAATTAAGATAAGATTTTGTGCTAGGATGTAGTTTAATACCTTATTTTAAACTCTTTGAAGGACACTAAAATGGAATCATCAGTTCTAATCTTAAAACTGCAGATTGTTTTGGTAAGAAAACGGTATAAAAGGCTATAATGATAACTACCGATGGGCATATTTACTATCTGTTTATCAGCTTATTAAACAGCACTGCTGTTAACATTTGCCGTTTGTTGGAAAAGGGGCCTCCAATAAAGATTGATGTGTTCTACTGTTTTGAGCTCTTGTCTAGTCAAACTATCGCTGGCTGCTGAACTGAGCAGCGTGTATATAAAAGTATCACTATTGTGTGCAAATGTGAGAAAAATACCTGGTGTACTTGATTTTCAATTAGTTTGTGTTGCAGTAATGTCAACCACGGAGGTTGTTTTTGGACAGTTTTTGTCTGTCCATCTGTCAGCAAAATCAGCAAGATAACTCAACAGAGTTTGAAGGCAGTTACAGGGAATGTTGGTCATGGCTAAAGGAAGAAATTATTAGATTTGGTTGATCTGAATACAAATGTGGATGAAGGAATTGTTTTAAGAGCTTGTTAGCATTAAGCAAGAGGGAAGTTTTCCATATTTTACGTAAAAACTTGGCGAAGAATGTTAAAAATGCCCTGGTGAAGATTTATCCATCAGTCAAACTTTTATCTTTATAGGACAATCCATACAAAATAATTGCACATATATAAATACATACAATGGTGATAATCATGGATTATTATCATTATTATTTATGTTCTCTGAGCACTTATAGTTTGTAAGATTTAAACCTGGTTTTAAGCCATGACTTCATTTTTATGATTACTCAGAAACAGCTAACATATTAACATCAGAGAAGATGAAACAAAATATTATGAGGCTGATCAATTTCAATCTTTCAAGGAGATTGTGTTTTTCCTGGCATTTGTTTGTTTTCATTTCCATTAGTGAGCAACATAACTCCATAAATTCTCAACAATAACCGATAATAATGTCAGCAAATATTGGTCTTGCCATAAGGAAAAAGTATGAGTTTGGTGGTAATTCAAATCTGGATGCGGATCCAGGATGTTTTTAAATGTTCTGTTAACATCGTGCCATTGGGCAGTTTTCCACATGATTTATCAGGACTTGGCAAGAATGTCAGAGAAGCACTTCTAGTTATTATTAAAGCCATAAAAATCAAATTTACTTCCATCAGTCAACTGCCTATTTACCTGATGTGCCAGGCTTGTTGTCATTAGTTGAGGGATCTTTTACATAAAAATTGCACTTTCTTAATTTTGTATTTAATACAAAAGGTACACTGTTTATTTAAGATGAAAACGCCCTGGTATTTAAAGCACTTCATGCAGCGGAGAGAACAGTTTAGTAAGGGAAGTGAGAATTTCCATTTCAAGTCATGCTGACCTGAGTCAAATGATATCATGGCTACTTTCACTCCTAGATAATTAAATAATTAGTGTTTCCCCTTTTGCATGGTGTTATGGACATACATGAGCACAACAGTCAAGCTTTCTTTAAACAGATGGAGATAAGATCTTCTTGTGGTCTCCGCTTTCCACCAAACAAATTCTGTTTTTATAGACAGATATTAGTATGAATGCTTAGTTTCACTTTTTCTCTGTAGTGCTCTTTTTGAGCATTGTTATTCACCCTGTAAACTCTCTCTTGTTACTTTTCAAGCTGTTGTTGAGGATAAAATTAAAATCAGGAACAAAGCAGAGTAGTGAGATATTAACTGAAATGTCTTCTCTTCATAAAAGTCTTTCAATATTTAAATGATGAAGGTAAACAGGGAAGTCTAATCTTCTGACTTTTTTGTTTTTTTTGTAGGTTTTGAAAATTGTAATCCAGTATTCATGATAATTTAAATGTTCTCTTCTTTTTTATGATCTCTCACAGTCCACCTGCAGTACCTCAAAATCCCACCAGTGGGCCCTAACCCACAGTTTGGGCAGCACTAATTTAGACCAACAGCCAGGGTGCCCTGACTACACCAACACTGTTAAGATTGATTTTATGTTCTTTAAAAACACAAATTAACATTTGACTAGGTGAGAGCTGGGTTTTTCTTTGATTAACTACGATCCTTTCAATCCGTCTTTTCATTTAATATGAATCATTTTCTTTAAAAACTTACAGAAGTTCATCCAAATATATTTTTACCAGGTGATGACTGTTTCTGTATATATAATAAAAACATATGATGCAGCATTTTTCAGTTAATTCTGCTCCTTCAAAGAGATTCAAAAGTGTTGACGTCTGTACAGTCCGTACCAAATTTTCCAAGCTCTGTACTGGCTAAAAAAACTGAATTCATCCTCTAATCTATCTCTGCAGACCCTGCACTCGCTGCCTGGCATAAGTCAGCGAGAAGCAATCTGAGAGCCAAACAGACTTGATGAAAGAATTTTGTGTAGACAAGATGTGAGCACTCTGGTAACCACGCTCACAGAGGGAGACATAAAAGGCCAGAAAGACTGCATCTCAGCTCTGAAAGGAAGAAGAACTGATACTCAGACTTTTGTCGCAAAGCTTTAGCTGCAACTGACCCAGAATGAACTCCTGGATTTGATCAAAAGACTCGAAGGGGTTCACGTTGTCACAGAGCCACTCGATAACCTGGAGTCAGAAACACACAGGAGACACGGGTTACAAAGAGGGGACAGCTGACAGCTCCCTCCTCCAATTTCAGTATGAATATGATTTTTTAGTCTTAAAACCAAAACACTTCAACTTCTGTCATTTAAAGGTAACATAGCATGTAGTTGATTTTGTAGAAAAACAAAGACCAAAAATGGTGAGCAACTATTTTCTTCCAAAAAGTAACTATAACCAGTGAAGAATACATCTTTGACAATAAAAACTTTAATAATGTGTGTCTACTTTCAGTCATTCTGTCAAGATGAGACGTGGGTTACAAATTCAAAACCCAAGATATTTTTGTGGTCTTAAGAACAAGTTCTATCAGAAATGTACTTTGTCCAATAAATCCTTTTATCAAGGTGTGTTTGTACTTTCATTGGTCTATTTTGATAGCAAATGTTGCTCTTTAAATTGATTTGAACCAATCACTCAAATATAAGGAATATTTATTAACTAAGTGATTTAAATCTACACTAGAACTTGATGGACAAATGGAAACTAAAACTAAAGTGAGACCAATCAAAGACTTGGATTAATTGAAAAACCTAATGTAAATTGACTCTGAGATATACAGATTTGAAGTAGCTTTTTAGCTTAAAGAAGTGTATTAATGGGATGTATGTTCCAACAGTTAGCTTTGCTGTGCTTTTGGAAATAAGAAACCCTTCTATGAAAATCAGATAAGCAACTAAGTCTGCAAATAACAACAGAAATTTAGAATTTTTTAACTGCATCCTAAAAGTCTAGATCTACTGTGATCAATAAGATGAATTATTTTTTACACACAGCCATGTTTTCTACACCCTGATGCCATATTTACTAAGTCAAATTAAACACAAGTGATCAGTTAATTATGAACATTGATGCAAATATCTAAAAAACTATTTAGCCAAAGAGTGTCGGCCTGATCTTTCCATAAATAATTATTATGATAAATCAGACATTGATATTTGATTTTTAATGTTGCTCTTCCATAATGAATCTGATTTTGCTGTTCCTAAATGTTCATTATACTTGTAATGGTCTGCTTTTAACTCTTTTAAACAATATTAACTGTAAAAATAGTCTATATAACAGTTAAGCTTTTATATAGACTACTATTCAAATGAAAATGAGTTAATGTGCTAAAGTTAAAAAGCATATATTTAAGCATTATTCAAGATAAAATACACTAGAAATTAAATAAATATAGAATATGCATATGAAAATAAAATATTAAAATCCATCTGAGTAACATAATGCTACATTTCCCAATTTAAAACACCATTTCCACTGTATTTATCGTATATTGTTCAATTCAATTAATCAAATCTGTGTAAATAGGATATTTTCTCTTACTAGATGATTCAACCTGGTGGAAATGATTTCTGGGGAAACACTTTTGCAAAGTGTCATTTAGTGCCCTGTCCGTTATAATTTGAGGACATAAACCCAATTTTTTTTTTTTGTTTGTCTATGAATAAATATTTCCTTGCCAACTAACTACTTGAATATTTCATTTTTTTACTGGTACTATGTTATGTTTGTGCTGGCCATGATGGCTTGCCAGCACAACCATCAAGAGTTCTAAAATCTGCACAGTCCTGGTAATGCAGGCTGAGGGAAAAGGTTGTTTCGCACCACACTGATGCCTCACCCCAAACTTTGACGACTGTATCTGTGCTGTACAGTTTTCTCAATAAAAGAATATTTCAGCTCATAGAAGCGCTGCATCTTCAGGGACGAGCTGAGACTTCTGGGAAGGCACACTGCCGTTAAAAGCTTGTGTTATTTGTTTAGCTTGTGAGTTTTATTAATGAGCCACAAAACTATTTTGGGTCAATTGTATGATTGGATAAACAATATCAAAGCACTATTTTACAATGCAACAAATGGCCATGTGCACTTCTGCCTGTGCACATGTTCACTGCATTAACTAAGAAAGAAAAGTCAACAGCAGAGGAAACACTTAATCAAATACGAGTGATTTTGTGACAACAGTCCTTTTACTGTGTATGCATGGGATAAGTGCTCTGAAATTGTTTTGCCCTATCATACATTCAACCCAACATAATTTCATTTTTATGTAAAACTCTCTAAGTTCCTGTACGTGCCAACAGCAGTGCACCTTACTGGTAGTCTCAGCTCTTTCTCTTTTAAGGTGCATCACTGCTGGGAGTCCTTTCAGCCACCTCACCAGCTATTGTCAAGTACCCAACTTCCAAAACACTGAACTATTCATTTGAAGCCACTAATAGGCCAAATTTGGCATCAGCATTTGAAACAGCTTTGTCCCAAACATAAGCATGTAATTATTGTTAAATTCAAGTACATTAGCATTCTACTGTGAGCCACAAGCTTATCAACAGACACTTTATGGGTTTTGTTTAATTTAAAGCAGTTTTTGTCACTGAAGATAACTTCTTTTGACTTTTATCTTCAATAGTATTACTGATATTTACATTAAAGAAACATAAAACACTAATAAAGTCCTCTAAAGTAGTCACTGCACATCTCAAAGCTTCTGTTCATCTGACTAAAAACTCTTTCTCTTGACATTATCTCCACTGTTTGAGCACACGATTCAAACTAACATTGACAAAAAGATATTTCTTCAAACACAGTATAACAAATGTAAGAGGGAGAACAAAAAGAAGAGAGAAGGAACAAAGGGAGCCAATTTGCACAGTATTCTCACATAGAGACAATCTGCCCTGAACAAAGCTTGGTATATTCACAGGAAACCACCTTTGATACGCTTCTGCTTTTCGTGGCCCCGGCCCCATTAATAGAAGCAACAAAGAATACAAAAGTTAAGTGTGGTGTCCAATTTCCCCGCGCACTAATGAAGCTGGTGACTCATTTAACCTCTAAAGAAAGAATTTATTACAATCTATCAGAGCAGCTGGAACATTTTAATTTAAGTGCACTGCTAATAGAGCGTGAGTCATAGTGAGCACTGTGCCCAAACAGAATATCTGTCCTTTCTCTTTTTGTACAGGTCTGTTTCATCTCTCTCCTCTTCTCTCTAGTCCTTCTGTTAAAGTGTAGCATCCTGGCTTCTGTCTTTTCTGCTGCCTCTCCCTCATCTGCCTACTTTTAACTCAAGGTTGACACCTACTGACGGCTGAAGGAGTGAAGAAAATAACTGACTTTTAAACATTTATTTAAACTCTCCTTTTCCAAACTTTAGCAAATAAACAAAAATACTGCCACGTAGAGAGATCATTCTAGGTAAAAGGGTGTTTAAATGGCTGGGGCATTGTCCTTATTTACTTCTAAAAGGCCACCTGGTGCTAATTCTGACATGAGAACACCGTAAATGTGCTGTGTAAGTCAACAAATTTGTCCCATTGACTCTTAATTTGGCTTGTACTGCACCTTCAGCTCCAGGTTTGGGTCGTTTCCCATGTAAACCAGCAGGCAGTGGAGGGCAGCCAGGCGCTGAGGTTCATTCTTGCTGCTGGGACACCTTGGACGGAGGTGAGGGATGACAAATTTACTTTTTATACAACAGAAGCGTACACAAAAGCAGATGCACAGGACAGGAGCCAACAGTTGGATGCTGAGCTGTACTGTGATATATGTGTTGTTCGAAAAGTGGATGAAAAGTTTGAAAAATGAAATGAATAAATAAATACATGAGCAGAGGAAAAAATACTGGAAAATGGAGAGCTGGAGGGAACTGCAGCATCTTTATTGAGCGGTTCAATCCAAGGTGTGTGCCGGCCAGGATTAAAATTCAGGCTAATGTTTATTCTAAAAAGAGTCTGCAGGTGTGGGAGGAAATATACTCTGTCTCTATATTCTGCCTTTTTGCATGTACCTGCTAAGTCAAGGGTGAGCCTCTTATTGGATAATTACTGCATGGGTGATTATCTTTCAGCTGGAAAAAAAAGTTATTTAACCCCAGCATCTCATTTCTTAAACAACAATTTCGAAAGACACACCCTGTGGTCATGGAAAAGATGTTAGTCTGTTTAAGAAGGGTCAAATCCTTGGCATGCATCAATCAGAAAAAAAAAAGGAGACTGCAGAAACTACGTAAATTGGGTTAAGAACTGTCCAACCCAATATTAAAAACTGGAAGGATAGTGGGGAACCATCGTCTTTGAGGAAGAAATGTGTTCGGAAAGAAATGCTGTATAATCGTAATGGCCAAATCAAATCGAACAAAAACAACAGTAGAGCTCAGGGGTATGTTTAATAGCAAAAGTAAAAGCATTTCTAAACACACAATGCAAAGGGAACTCAAGGGATTGGGGCTGAACCGCTGTGTAGCCCTAAGAAAACCAAGAAAAAAAGCTTCAGTTTGCTAAGGAACATAAAGATTGTACTCTGGAGGACCAGAAGAAGGTCATGTAGTCTGATGAGTGCAGATTTACCCTATTCCAGAGTGATGAGAGCATCAGGGTAAGAAGAGAGGCAGGTGAAGTGATGCACCCATCATGCCCAGTGCCGACTGTATAAGCCTCTGGGGGCAGTGCTATGATCTGTAACAAATCTTGTAACACTGCAGAAGCTTTTCAAAACAATGCCACAGCGAATGTGTGCTGTAATCAGAGCTAAAGGCGGTCCAACGTATTATTAGTGTGTGACCTTTTTTAGGTGGAGACTTTTTTTTGGCCAGGCTGTGTATTAATCTTAAAGGTGGGGCATGACAGAAAGTAATGGAATGCCAGTGTATTAAACAAAATGGGGCTGTGATGCAGAGGAAACCCCACTGACACAGAGTACAGCCTTGATAGGACAAGACTGTCCACAAGGCAAAAAGAGAGTTTAAAGCACACTATTGTTGTCATTGCTACAACTGTGTGTAATACGCTGTGCCTCTGCCAAGTTCATTGTCAGATTGTGAGCTTACAAATAGCTGTTAAGGTTATATTGTGTCTGCAATTTCTGTTGTTAGGCTGCAGGGTAAGCCCACAGGCCAGGGGCTACAAAGGCTGTACAATAACAGGGGATTCACAAATGTGTTACCAGTCACAAAAGGCTTTTAATTTTTGTAATGTTTCATATTTCTCTGATGTATTTCAATCACGTTAGAGTAGATTTTAAATGGCAGTAATCTTATAAACAAACATATACATGAAAGTTTTATTGCTGCCTGTAGTTAGAACCTGTTCTCACCTTGAAGAAGTGTCTGATCGTAGTATGTTCAACAGGAAAGCAGGGTTAAGCTCAGCAGTATAGATCCGTCCAGTTGCCAGGTCCAGCAGACTCCCAGTAGACCCTTCCTCAGCATGCATCACTGTAATGTTAGTCGACTGGCACTGCAGGCCCAAATCCACATCAGAACCTTAAGATCAATAAGACACATAATTGACTCTATACGAGAAGAACAAATCTCAGATTGAGCTTTTTTCTCAGCTGCAGAACTTCTTCCCTCTATATTTTGTGAACAATCACTTTCTCAGACAGCACTCTGCTTCAGCGTGTGCAATTCTCAATCTACCTGAGAGAAAGAGGGAGTGACAGAGCATCTCCTGCTGCCTCGTGTTGATACAATGGAGGAAATAGCCCTGCAGGTACACCAGGATGTAGTAACCTACATACAGAAATAACACAGCCATCACTGTCAAAGTATATATTTGTATGCAGTCGGCACTCCAGACATTTATTGAGCTGCATGAGGACACGCACTCTTGTTTGTATTTGTGTATGTGTCATGAATGCGCAAGATGGGGATGCATTTCAGCCCAGACTGAGGTGAATTTATAAAAAGTTTTATGTGCAGTGACCTATGGGGATGAAGAGAGGATGAAGCTGTGTGGCTTTCTTTGACTGGTCACTGTTCAGGGATATTCTGAAGGTCTTGCTGCAGTCTGAAAAAATATAGAACATCTCAGTTGGTACCATATTTCTCAATATATCAAAACAGGATCAGAAAAAAACTTTAAGGGAGAAATGGATGAATAATTCTCCACACTATTTGTATAGAAAACGGTACATGTTATACGCACCTTTATGTACTAAAACCAGAGTGTAGATCAGATCCTGTTTGTCTTTGACTGGTTGGCTGTAGCACACACACATGCTTCCTTTAAAACAGACATTAAGTAAGTTTGAAACATTCATAAAGTTCTTGAAAAAAACAAAAATGAATAGTGTAATATGGACAAATAACATCTCAAAGGCTAATGTTAAGCTTTTATATGTTTAAATCAGTAGAAGGAGAGAGGATTGTAAATAATTAGACTTCATGTTGGTGAAAAATCACAAATTCAGTCTCCAATGTTGTGTCAAAATGAAATGATAATTCAAAATAACTTGTCCACTGTATATGAAGATCCTAACCCCACCCTCTTGTTATAATATGAAGCCACAATACCCCATGTTGGGCCTTGATACTGTATTTCCTTACTAAAGCCACGGAAGTGACAAATGGGATCCACTGATAAGTCTTCGTATTACTACCAGGTGATATGTTAACCAAATCACACACATATAACTTGCTGATAAAATGAAAAAGATCCTTCAGATATGTGAAATACAAAGCAGAGCAGATTCTTGTAAGGGTTCATAGCAGAAACTAAAGTTTATAGGAACTAAAGACGCTTGTTTCAGCATTTGTTACATTTCCTTTTTCTGAATCTGTTTCACAAAGCTTTCCAGAAGCTGCATTTATCAACAGTAGAGTCAGCTGCTGTATTCGCATCTGTTAATAACATCAGATGGCGAATCAGAAAATGAAATCTTGGAGAACAGAGTGAACATAGTAATCACTCGCTATCAGAGTGGAGCCATGTTTGAATAATACTGTATTCACAACAGGATAGCTTTACAAATTCAGCATTAAGACTTCTTAAGACTTGTGCGACCCTCTCAAGACCAAACACTAATTCAATTTTTGCACATTTGAACCATCTGCTTTTGAGATCTCAAGTGCGACTGAATTGCTCTAACTCTCAAAGTTGTGGTTAAACATTTTTTTATTTATGTCTTAGGCCATTATGTTGTTAACAAATCACCGTCTTTATTTTTCATTATGAAGCTAATTTCAAATTTTCTCTCTTCCATCAGCACTTCCTGAACATTCATGCACCACCCAGCTGTAAATATTGTGGTAAATGGCTTGAATTGTCACTTGAAAAAACAGATCCAAAGGGGGGTTGGTTTTAAATCAGTGTACAAAGCAAACCAAACAATGTAGATGTAAGATGCAAGTATAATGTTTCAGAGTGCTTTGAAATATCTGCAACCTTGGTCAGGTGCAAATACAACTTCAAATCATTTTATAGCATTCAGTTTTAAAGATCTATCAACTCTTTTCTATTATCTCCTCCCTCTGTTGCTTCCTCTGGCTATCAAAACAATGTGTGCTCAAACTTTTTTGTGAGAAAATGCTCCCCAAAGATGTCATTATGGGATGTGCCTCCTCACCAGGATAGAAGACACTCTGGCTACATTTACATGGACACTCTCTGACTTAAACCACGAATATTTTTCCTTTGCATATTCAAAGTTGATCCGTGTTCAGAAGGAGAAGATGGAGACGAATAAAACTGCGGTAGTATGCATGCCGGTTCAGTAGATGGCGGTGTAGGTTAGCAGAGAGGCAGCGCTGCTACAATACAAGTACGAAGAAGAAAAACTTTTCAAAAACAAGAATGGCGAGTGGATGCACAAAGATGCAGGAGTTTTTTTTTTCTGAACAACAAATCAGTTCGGACAACAAATCTGTCTGGATAACAAACTGAGCACGGTAAGCAGTATAATTGTTACTTGGTAGATGGCTGGAGCTGTCGTTGTTCCTGGTATGCATGCGCAGCCTTCATGTGAAAGAGTACTGCGCATACAGTAACGTCAGCGTTTTACCCTGAAACGCTCTGATGCGGGTTTACACGGTGCTGCATCGAGAGCGTATTGAAAACTTTCCACTCTGGAGCCTGGTTTCAAAAGTTTGCGGATTTAAGCACTCTGTGTGCCAGATGTGTCCATTTAGCCTGCAGGTATCTCCTGTCTAGGCATGCACGATCAGCCACAGTAAACATTAGAGCCCTGAACTAAAAAGCTATAACCAAATCCACTTTCTGAGAGGGGCGTGGTCAAATACAGAGCATGATATTTGCAGTAGAATATTCTGTTCTGAACAGGGATGAAACAATGTGTTACATAGGCATGCCAGAATCCAATATCTGAGTGGAATTTTAAGAAAAAAAATTATGTTCTAGGGACATCTGAAACCAGTTTTAACCTATTGAAAAGGAGTACAATATTAGTACTTTAAAACCTAAAGCAAGACTTAATAAGAACTTTTATGATTTTGCAGGGACCATTTGTTATTTAACAAAGTAAGCAGTAAGTCCTATCAGTTAATGAAAATGAGACTGCTTTCACGGCTGATTCAGCAGCCAGTCAGTGGGGATCTGCTTTATATATTTTGCCTTCACCTCCTGGTAGCTGTGGAGCCATCCATCTTATGATACAGTCTATTGAGTGAGCCCCCAAATGTAATTTTAACCAACACTTAAACTGATTGTAAATTTGTAACTGTTCTGTTTTAATGACTCATTTTTTCCAAAAAGTAATTACATGATTTTGAAATTAAAGTCTTGGCATATTTTTGAGTAATCTCATTGTTGAAGATTGATTTTTAGATTTAGAGTTTTAAGCAACAAATCTGCAAAGTTAGTGGCTTATTTCTGTACATTAATGTTGCATTATGCCTGGAAGAATAGTTCATCAGTGTATTTGAAGTTGGACTTACTTTCTTGTTTACACAAAGAGCAGGAAAACAAACACAAAAAGTTATTCCTGCATTAAATGTAGTCCTGTGTAGGAAAGCACTTTCAAAAAGTGTGTGCATGTGTTACCTATTCTGTTTGTGAACACCACCATCCTAACAAGCTCCTGCTCTGGTTTCTCTGTATGATGATGGTCAAAACCCAGATTCACAAACCTGTTGGGGGCACACACACATTGTTGTGAGGAGCATAGCAAACAGCAACACCACATGAAGCGTGCAGCAACACACTCTAGTGCCGTGAAATGCTGGTTAAATATCTGGGGCATTGGAATGCAGAAAATATAGAAAATAGTCCAAGCTGAGACAGTATATACTGTACTGACTGTTGTTGCCTTACTTCACTGTCCGGAACGGATTAGCAGGCAGATCTAATGGAAGTTGCAACTGTGAGAGACAGTAAAATGCAAGATAAACTTCTGTTATTGTTGGATCATTATGTGTAAAGAGTTAATATAGGAATTTGAGGACGTGGAAATAACTTACCAGAGTTTCACAGTTATGGCTTGGATAAAACTGAATACATCTCATCAGGAACTTGGCCTGTGTAAAGAGTAATTTCTGCTTTATTTTACCTTTTTTAAATTATTTCAATTTTCTTAAACGACGTGTGTGTGTGTGTATCTTACATTATGAGTGAGATAGTAGAGTCTCTGAGTGTATCCGTCCCACTGGACCCAGTTAAAGTCCTCCACTATTCTTTCTGCTGTTTTGATCAAACAATCAGGATTCGCCATCACCTGGTTCACACAAACACATCCACATTTAGCTTCACTGGATTCTTCATGCACAAGACAGTTTGTTTTACAATCTGAGAATGGCCTTAAAATACTATTCTGCAGCACTGTGATGCAAATAAAGGCCTTACCATCCCTCTACCTTTTCGCTTCTTAAAAAAACCTGCACACTCCTCTCGATAATTTATCCTGCAGATAACTGCACTGAACTCACAACTGGAAAAATCCTCGAGGCGGTCTAGAGCTGGACACAGGCTGTGCAAATTCCACATTCAAGGGGGCTCGATCAAAAAAGTAACAAAAGACACGAAGAGACGCACGGCTCAGCTTTGCTCATCTTGGCTTCTCTCGTTTTAAATTGAGAACTCTTGTTTCAGAAAATGTACCCTTCAAGGTATGCATGCTGAACATTGTAGTGCTGTCTCAATTTGATGAATACATTTAATAGATGGCAGAACAAAATTTGTTAAAAGTTACCTCTCCGATTAATGCCACAAGCTACTCTTCACTACACTAGTACTCTTGAACTGCCCACGGCAGGAACTAAAAGGCTCTGTTTTAACAGCTTTTCTCTCTCATTTTGTGAAGTTCATCTGTGAAAAAGGATAGGCTTTATATATGGTGAATCAAACTTTGCTTCTCTGTATACAGTCTGTTGCACTGGCAAAAAGCACTGTATTTCCCATTACAGTATATGCAGAGATGCAAGGAACTGTTTTTTTCCTGATCTGCTATTGTGGATTTTTCCAAACTTGTTTTAGCCAACACCAATACTGATCTAAACTGTACATGTTTTTCAGTACACAAAGTCTCTATCACACTAAGGCTGACCCATTCCTCCAGCTGATATTGTTGGAATGTATTGTTTAATAATAGATAGTGAATGATGGGAAATAATGGAATTATATATTAAGGTACATTTGTGGATTTTGACAAAATTACATCCAGCATATACAATGTATGTGGTTAAAATGTAAGGCCGTAATCCCTACTGTACAATGGCAAACAAGACGTTGGAGCACACCAAGCCAATAATGTGGCTTTCATTCATTGGTATCCTGTGAATTCATTCTACATTAAAATATTGGCTTGGGATGTTTGTGAGTTCACCAGAGGAATACAAAAATTACCAGATGAAATTCCTAAACTCCACCAAGATATAAAGTGAGATCGTACATAGAGTAAATCAGGGATCACCAGCCTGTAGATTTTGTTCTACTGGTAAGTCTGAGACATTTCTGGTAGATTGCCAAGGAAATCCTCCCCTTTTACCCTATTCAAAATCAAGTTGTTAAATGTGGGTGTCTTTTCATAAATTGTGCCCAACTCACAATCTTGAGTTTTGTTTTGTGCTAGGTGGGGGTGGTGTTAAATGTACATAGAACTTCATATCCATTGATTCTGTATCAAATCCTCTATTTTTATCATTTGATGAATTGATGATTATATGCTGGCTCAAATGTGGTTAAAGTTAAACTACTCTCATTGAACAGTAACTGTTTGTTGTGGTTGCCCAGTTGGTTTGAGTGTACACTTCTAGCTTTTCTGTTTAGTCTTTTTAGTCCGTCACAGTGGACTCTTGATTGAAAGCGACTGGTGATCAATGATTAAAATGCACCATTAGAGCAGAATTTTCTTAAAAACAAAAACATGTCTTCTTTTGGTGGCTTTGTCATAGCAACTGCCACAATTACTCAGAAGGTTACAGTTATCAAAGCTGAGGATTTCTCTGACTTTGATATGGTGGAAATACTTGAGCAACTAAAACTCATTAAAGTAACAGTTTGTAATTTTTCCATTTAAAAAAAGGAGTTTCCATGTGTTTCAAAATTACCCTTGATGCTTTTTCCTACCAGAGTAGGAAGTCTTTGCGGGCTTCACTAGCATGTTTTGTCAGCAAATGTATGCTGTCTAAGATGGGTTAATATCAGAGCAATCAATTTGACAGTGCAGTTCTAATTGGAAATGCTTCAAAACCACTGCACTGCTTTCCTCAAAGAGCTTAGCAGGAGGAGGCACTGTTCAACATACCACCCTATATCCTTCCTGTTTTGTCAGCAGGACATGGTAGAGATCCACATCTGGAAAAAAAAGACAATGGCATTACAAGCACACTGTATTAAATGTCACTTGAGAATGCTTTTTTTCTGAGAGACCAGCAATTTGGCACACGGACAGACTCACATCCGTCCTCAGTCAGCAGCAGTAGGTGGCTCTCCAGCACTGATCTCCGGTCAGTTTCTGAATTCAGGAACTAAATGACCACAAAAAAATGAGTCAGCATGTGAATGTGGTGTTTAAGCCACAACCAGATGACAGATTGCTGATTTCCAAAATTAAATGCAAGCATCAAACATTTTGGCTCTTCCTCTTAAGTTGTGACCTGAAAAAAAAGCCTCTGTGAAATCCACAGCGGCTCATTAAGAGACGTGTAAATAATAATCCTCTGATGATAAAGTGAGACATAACTGTGAAAGGGGTGGATAACAAAATGCTCTTTCAGCTAGCTTGTAAAATAAATGAGCTGTGCCACTTGTTCACTGTAAGCTTCAATGATCCAGAACTGCAGCATCAGCTTGTGACTGCAGTAAAAAAAAAAAAAGGCATGAAAGTGGCAGAGACAACACGCATAAACTGTACCTGTACTTTGACCCTGCAGTCAACAGCTTTGAGGACTTTAGTGTTGTTGATTGGATGGATCTCAATCAGGAGAGTCAGACACTTTGATACTACAAGAGCAGGCAGAAAGTGAGGAGAAAATATATTTTAAAAATTCATCATTCTGAATATTTCAGAAGGCCTAAATGGTGTGTGAATGGAAAAAGAGGGAAGAGGATCTTGGGTGTTACTTGGTTTGAGGCGCTCCTCTCCTCTGGTGTTTTGTGCCAAGCTGACAGCTGAGAGGGAAACAGCACAGAGTAGAGATTAGACATACTTTCAATCTAAATCAATCTTCTTTGAGGCCAGGTTTTGCCCAGATACAGGCAATACTCTGCATCCAACTTTAAGACTGGGTGATTAATCTTCTCTTCACCATGTAAAGAAAATAATCATCATATATAGGGTACGGCAAGTTAGTTTTAATCAACATGGTAGCTTCTGTTGATTTTTATTTCGAAAAATAAATGCCATGGCTCAAGCTCAGTAAAATGGTTTTGAAGAAAAGCAAGTATGGTGTCTTAATCTATTTCAATAACCCAAAACTTTCACTAAGTCCACCACAATAGCAGACCACACATGTTTCGCACTCCACAGCAAACTGCCTCAAGTCTCGGCTAACAGTTGGTTTCCAAAGCCTGTGCCTTAGGCCCCATCCACACGAAGACAAACCGAGGTCTAAACGCATACGTTTTTTTGCCAAATCTGCGTATCATCCACACAAAGACGGCGTTTTGGGGGTCTGTAAACGATCATTTTTGAAACCAGGTTCCAGAGTGGAAAGATTTTGAAATGCCATATATGCAAGTTTTCAGATACGCTTACGTCATAGTTTAATATCTTCATTGACACGCATGCACCACACGCGGCAAAGTCAACAACAATGGCAGCATATGTGCTGATGAAGCTAGTGACAGTACTATCCCTGTTGCAGCAAAATCTCCTTCTTCTCAATCACCACCGAGTTGAACAATTATCGAGGACACATTACGGCACTTTATGATCACTTTATCACAATCTCTGTTTACAACTTTTGCCGCAAGTGCGCATGCCCACTGTTTTTTCGTCTGTTTCTGTCATACCGTTACAGTGCCCCAAGAGGTCTGGCATGTGTTTTACAGTGTTTTCATGCATATCGAGTGCATTCATATAGACGCACACATTTTCTGAGACGCCTTTGTCTTTATGACGATCGTTTTGGAAACTGTTCAGCGTTTTGTCTTCGTATGGATGAGGCCTTAATCCAACTCCAGCACCTGCCAGTAGTGTAACTCCACTCTGTTTCTCAGTATTTTGACAGGAAACCCTGCAACTCTGCTTCAATTTTAGCCAAACACAACAAACCAAAACAGTTAAACGAGCACAAATTTGCAAAATTTCAAAATTCATGAGCAATAGTGTCACTAACTTTAATGCAGTGAATGAAATCCTGCCAAAAAGGTAATATATGCTGTTGTTTACATGTTGCTCTTCCTGTAATCCTAACTGAACAATTACCTCCTAAAGGTTTAGTTCTCTTACGACCTCTATGATCTCATTGTTCAAACCAACCAGCTCCACTGTGCAATACTTTGAATATACTTCCAGTGGGAAAGAAATATGTGCTGTCAGTTGGACCAAAGTCACATCATGAACAAGATGCTATGCTGAAGGACTTAGTGGAAATTCCATGTCCGTGTCGTTGGCTGACCACTGTGCCGACAGTCCTCAGTGTTGTCCGTTTCTTAGTGCTCAATCCAAAGAACATGTCTTTTAGCCTAGTGTTCTCTGAAATCATTGCCTGGGACAGACCTTGCTGATGTAGTAACTACTTTTTTTTGTTCTTGTGTTCAGTCTTGCTGTGGTGTATGACATGAGATAGAAGTGTCCTCAACAGCCTCACAGGGGTAGCAGAGTTTGGCTGTCTCTCATGTAGTTTTAAGCCTCCTACACAGTTGTTTCTGTGTCAGTCGATGACTGTGTTTAGACAGCAGCCTTAAATGATGATCAGCACCTGTTTGGTATAATAGGTTCCTTTTATGCCTGACAACAATCAGCTGATCTGCGGGGTAAAGGGAGCTGCTTTGGCAGAGTTGTAGACACATCCTGCATGTGCTTCAGCCAGCCTGGGATCAGTCCTGAGGCCCATTTGCCAAGTGTCCTCTCCTGTTCTCTCTCTCTCTCACAAACTTATTCATGAGCTCTCTCTCCACGATCAAATAAAAAGCAGAATAGGAAGAGAAACAAAAAAATACTCCAAGGCAAATTGAAGTAACACCAGATTTTGATTTTTACTTTTCCTCTGTTTCTCAATTTGAATAATAATCATTTCCTTTCTCAATAGACAAAATTAAAATTTGGAAAGCCTTCTTATGATATAGCTTATTTGCACCTGCCTTAAACTTAAACATCTGCATTTTATCATTATTAATATGAAATATCCACATTTGAAAAAGAAATATTAACATTACATGTTTAACCATCTCCCAGCCCAATCAAAGATGTTTTTCTTCACCTCCTTGTCATAATGTTAATGAACATTCATTTGGAGGTTGTTTCCTTTTATGAAATGCTTTGGGTGTATTACAGACAGGTGGACAACATGATAGGAGCAGTGTTTGTCTCATAAAGCCTTCATCTGTATCACTCAGACAGAGCATAGCAGTGTTTTAAGAGGCCTCATGCATCAACAGACACAAACTTGGGCAAGTGTTGAAGGAATGAGTTTTGGTTTTTGAGCTTTAGGACAAAATCGCATTGTCACTGCTCTTGGTTACAGCTTGTTAATCTTAACTAACAACTGAGCCATAACTAGCTGTGAGGGCGATTGCCAACACAAGTCCAATGGAGGGAGTGAGCTGATCATGGCAAGAACAAAGCTACATGGCGGTGTGAAAGATGTCTTAATGTGGAGAGTGTTTGTCTCTTCAGGTGCTTTTGCATGAAGACTCCAGTGGACACTTGAGGAGGTGCAACTATTATACACTTCTACACTTGCTTCATTTTTGACAGTGGAGTTTACCACTTAATTTTTAGAGTCTATAGTCCGATGATTGTCATAGAAATACTTGCAGGTAGTTTAAGCATTTGCTGCGTTTGATCACACTGAGTTTTGACTTTGAATTTGTGGTCAGGATGAAGCAGAGGACTGCTAGTGATGTGCATTATGGAGGCTCACCTAACAGCGTCTCCTCCTTGTTCAGAGAGCAGCTGCTGACACACACCTGCTTGTCAAATGTGTACAGGAGCTGTTGGAGAGAGATTAAGCTCTTAATGAAACCAGCCTGTGAAAATAGACAATGTGAGAAATCCACACAAGATACCTTGTTTTGTTTGGTGTTGGGGTCATATTTCCCAATCCTGGTTGTCCCTGTTGCTCCCTGTTGGAAGAGAAAGTGAGATCATGTGTCTTCAAATTGATCTCACTGCAAAGATCGATAATCCTAATCTGTCTGGACCAGAGGAACGCCATGCTTGACCTCCTCATTACCTGAGCCGACCCTGGGCATTATCTCAACTAGTCCTGCTCAAATGAAACTAGAATTCCCTTTTTTTGGCTGCTTAGAGAAAATGTACACCCTGAAACTTAAGATCCAGGAGAGCATTCATAAAACTGTGAACCTTGCACTGAATAAAGAGTTTATTCTCTCTTTGCGGGCTGTAGGCTGTATTTGACCTGCTAAACCTGCAGACTCCCAGCAAGCCTTTCATTAAAAAATGATGTTGTGCAGAGCAGCAAGCTTTGAACACCAAACTTTATTTTGGATTCAAGCACAGTTTTCAAAAATGGTGAAAAAAATCAAATGGTTTAAGAAAAGTTGGTGCAATAGAATGTAACTTTAATCCATTTAGTCATGAGCAACTGCTGTTACAGTATCTTTCTTTATATGAATACATCAGTCTTTAAAACATCAGTGAGAAACAGAAGAGAGTAGGTAAGATGGACCCTTGAATTGGGTTTATCTTCAGTTAGTTCTTTAACTGCAACACAAACACTTCACATAAATATTTGTCTTTTTATGACTGTTTTTATATAGATTCAGGTTCTATTTTTAACATTTTTCCCCGTATCATTGTTGATTTCTTTTTTTTAATCTTTTTTTTGGCCTTTATTGGCTGACTAACACTTTTTAAGAGCTTTTTTAATTGCTTTCTTTTTGTGCAACCCACTTTGAATGACCTTATAGACAGTAATCAAGATGTGCTTCACAAAAAGACTTGCGTGAATTGCTCAAGTAAGGAATGACAAGACCAAATAAATGTTATGC
The DNA here is from genome assembly GCA_036419115.1 of Scarus forsteni. NCBI lineage: Eukaryota > Metazoa > Chordata > Actinopteri > Labriformes > Labridae > Scarus > Scarus forsteni. The sequence goes on along the minus strand of JAZDUH010000341.1, from coordinate 28,720,794 downwards.
TTAACTTACCATTTGAAAAATGATGATGACATGACAGATAACTTGTACCTTATGCTAAAATTAAATGTCTGTCAAAATTTCTCATATTACTGATTATAATAATGAAAAAAGAATAAAATTTTTAACTACATGGTTGTATTTGACAACAGTGACTTCACAACAAACTTACCTTCCAGGAGTAAATGATGCCCCCATCGCTCTCAATGTTCAGGATATGAATGTCCAATTCTCCGGAGTATTCTGCAGACAAAGTGTTGTGGTGTAAGTCAATATTATGTACACTGTTAGGTGATAATAACCAATATTAAACTATGTAAACTAATATCTCTATTTTAAATGTGTGATATCAGGAACAAGAGCCATGAAACAAAAGACATTTACAGGTTGGAGTGCATCTTAAATGTGAACATAAATTATATTTAATTTTTAGGAGTTTTAAGTCAACCAACGTGATTAAACTAGGCTATTAAGCAACTGTGGAAACACCGGCAACTTGGAGAAGCATTTGTCTATGCAGCACAACACTGATCATAAGAAGTGCCATGTGTTTAATGTTACTGCCCCAAAAGCCTCTTAGGCTGACTTTTTTTCTGCTCAGAAAATCCACAGGAATCGGTAAAGGAATCCACAAAAATTCAGATTGATAAAGAGAATCAGAAAATGCATTGGTATGAATAAAAATCTTACAAATCCCCATCTCTGCACTCACACACTCTTTGGCATTTTTGTCCCTTTGCAGAACTAAGTTTGATTCAAATGTACATTTCTTGTCATTGCTTTGTCACATCTGTGTTCTTCAGAGGCAAACCACTGTTAATGGCAAATCTAATCACATGGGACATATTAAACTTTAAGACATAACTACTAAATTTTAATGTATAATATGTTGTCAAGCTTGTTATTTAGTAATGTACCTTTTAGTCTATAAATTTTCAACACAGAAATATCCTCCATGTTCTTCCCAACATTCTAACTTTTGAAAATGTTGTACACTGCAACCTTATGGCCAATAAGGACAGTGTATGCAAAGAATTGTATTTCAATAAATCCCTAATAATAGCATCAGTGCAACATCTCTGCCATTAAAAACACAGGACATGTAGAAATTTCCATTGCAATCTTTGAATACCATATCATCATTAGCTGTTTGAGAGGTCATTAGATGTATTTGTACAGAACAAAATGGATAGAAACTGATTTTTAAAAAATCATTGTTTTGAAATGAGGCTCATCAAAGTGCCCATCTTCTGCTAAGAGCAGTGATCATCAACTGGCAGTGTATTATATATTATCATATTCTGCCATTGTTCAGTTGAAAAAAGTTTTTTGAAGGTTAACTTTTATTCTGTCACTATAACAAACAATTGTCATGCACAGGACAGTCATTGTTTGGCAGGAGTTTAAATGGGAAAATCGAAATATTTCTATTGCCCCGTATGGTTGCCAGTGGTATGGGTGACATGGAGTGGTATTATTAAAAATAAGAAATGCATCAAGTTAGACAAAAAGGAAATACTGAGCTGATAAAAGCATTTTTATCATGGAATTTCAGCATCCCCCAGAGAGGTGGGGACTCCCAGTGACTTGAGGTTGGCTGATATTTGGCTGGAGCTTTGCAGACGCTCGACTGGAAGGAGAAAATTAAGCAGCTTAATCTGTATGTTAGTTTGACCTTATTTATAACAGTACATTGTTTCTAAAAAAAATCTATCTATCCCCTGTAGTGTATGTCAAGCAAAACAAAAAAATACAAATGATGATTCCTGGTTAAGAGATTAATTATAAAAGCATTTTGATATCATTTTTTATTTTTGTTAGATTCTTTGCTAACATCTTCAGTTTTTATTCATTTCTGGCATTTTATTGGTAAATAGTTTTGCTTGATCTCCATTATGATAACTGATAATGTGTCAAATATTCTTTCCATGACACTTTGAGATGAAATATAAATGTAACTGGCTCCATCTACTGGTTAATACTTACCCTAATAACCATTTACTACAAAGGCATGTTCATTTGGTTTTTCCCACTTAGAAGCTAAAGCTAGTGTTGTAAAGCCCTTATTACTCCAACTATGTATGACTTAGCGCAAGAATAGACTATTTTAAACGTAATAACACATACATAAGGTTTTAGCATAGTTTGTTTCAATTGAGACTCAGTAAAAACAATAACTTTAACTTCACCAGGCTCATTTTGGCTAACACTGTTCGCTAGCTGTTCGTCCAGTTTATTAATTCAGTGTGTATTAAACGTCTCCAGCGCAGTTTGACGGATAAAGCCGTAAACCGTTGGTACCTGAACGCCTCACCTTTCACTCTGCAGACAGACGCCTCCTTTCTGAGAATATCACTCTCCACATCTCTGAGCAGGTCAAACTTTGGCTTCAGCTTCAGCATGTTCAGGTCCTCGGTATCCTCAGCTTTCATTTGAGAACACTTCTTCAAAAGTATTAGTTTCCATCGAACAGACAACACCTGGCAGCAGCCGATCGTTCAGGCTGAAAGTCATGTGACCTGAAGTCTCTAAAGTTATCTCCAGGCTGATGTGAATGTGAAAACATGAAGGCACCTGCTCACATGAACGACACACTACGAGACCCAAGAATGTATTTTTATTGACATGCGGAAATGTCACAGTTAGCCCCTCCCTCCTCCGGGGGCAGGGGAGCGGGGATACTCGCCGCGATAGGCCGAGGAAAGCATCATTCCGGCGGGCTGGAATGTCACACCGCCCCGCTGAATGAGTGAGGCATTCAGGCTCAAGCAGATACTCTACTCAAGCTGGCATAGATAACACAACTTTACTAAGTGTTACTTAAATGAACAGCTTAAAAATAAGAAGTCCTCATGTTATCTTTTGAAAGAGTGGCATAGTGAAGCTCTGAGATTTAACACAAATCATTAAGGTAAAAAAAAACAAAAAAATTGTCACACATAACTAAGTTAGCTATACAAAAACACATGAGGAAATGATTTACAAACCTCAGTGCCAGTGAAGGTGGGACATTGTATAAAACATTAAAAGAAAAAAAGAACATATAAATAATCTAAAAACAGAATACACTGATTTTTAAATTGTTTTCGGCCCACATAAGGTTAAATAGACTGCAAGAAAATACATGAGATTCAAACTGACTCATCTCATTGTTTTTTGCAAATATTCACTAATTTTTTATTTGGTGCCCTCTTTTTCCAAAAATCTGGGAAATGGGCATGTTTACCACTATGTTACATCACCTAACCTTTAACAACGCCCATGAGAGTTTGTGAACTAAGGGCACTCATTGTTGAAGCTTTGGAGGTCGAATTCTTTCCCATTCTTGATGCTGCACGACATCAGCTGCTCAACAGTCAGGGGGGTCCATTAATGTATTTCATGCCTCAGAATGTGCCTTTCAGTGGGAGACGGATCTGGATTGCAGGCAGACTAGTCTGGTACCCACACTCTTTTACGGTGAAGCCATGCTATTGTAACACCTGCAGAATTTATCTTGGCATTGTCTGGCTAAAATAAGTAGGGTTGTCCCTGAAAGACATCACTTGGATGGCAGCATTTGTTGCTCTAATACCTGTATGTAACTCAGTATTAATGATGCCTTCACAGATATGCAAGTTACCCATGCCATGGGCACAAACAGACTCTCATAAAATCACAGGCTGGCTTTTGAACATTGTGTTGAAAACAGTCTGGGCTATCCTTTTCATCTTTAGCCCGAGGACACGACGTCCAACGTGGTTTCCAAAAAAAATTTGAAATGTGTACCCTTCAGACTAGAGCACACTTTCCCACTTTGAGTCTTATTTACATGAGCTTAGATCCAGAGAAGCTTGTAGTGTTTGAGGGTGTTGTTGATATAGAACTTTTGCTTTTCACTGTAGACTTTTATTTGTAGATGTAGCAATGAACAGTGTTAACTGTCAATGGTTTTCTAAAGTGTTCCTGAACCCCAGTGGTGATTTTCTCAGAATTATGTTGGCTTTTTTGTCGTGCTGCACGAGAGATCGAAGGTCACAGGCATTTAATGCTTTTTTCACCTCTGTTGGCCTTGCTACTCACATGCAGAGATTTCTCGTGATTCTCTGAATCTTTTGATGTTTTGGACCGTAGATGATGAAATCACCAATTCCTGGCAATTGTTAATTAGGAAATGTCTAAGCTGTTGAACTCTTTTCTTTCTTTTTCTAAGTGGCAAACCTCACTCCACCCTTGCTTGTGAAGGACCCTGCCCAGCTTTTCTTTCTTTCTTTCTTTCTTTTTTTTTTTTTTTTTTAAACCTGTTGGGATTTATTGTATGGTGTAACTATCTTTAAACATTAAGACCTTCTTAGAAATGGTTTTGGGTTTGTAACAATTAGAACTCAAACAAATAATCTACTTGCTTTAAATTCTTGCAGTGTACTGCCCTGCAACCAAAAAAATTAAGTTAATGTGCTCTTAGACTTCAATTTTTGAGCCTCACTTGAAAAATCTAAAGCATATTTTCATATTTGTGTGTTTTGGGTAATTTCAGGAAGGACATAAAATCTGAGGCTTTAACAGAGATTTAGAAAGTTAATTGTTGTTAGTGGGCCAAAGTGACAGTCAGTGGACTAATAAAGTTTATCTTGCTTTTAGAAAAGAGCTTCAGTGAATGCCTCTGGGTGAGGGTCTTAAATTTTATGAGTTATTACTCAGAGAAATGTGTTGAAATGGGGGCTGCCTGATACTGGAAAAATATTGTATTAATCTGTAATAAAAAACATGAAAACAAAGTGAAATGAAGGAACTTACATCAGACGTCACTTGATTTGGCATTTTGATAAATTAAAGCACATAAGGCTTAATATACATACTTTAAAAAGTGCATATTATTCAGAACTCATTTTCTGCATTTTTATTGTCTAATGTTTTTGATGTTTGAAGTTGTGCTTGTGTTAGAAAGATTTACCCACAGGAGCAAAAATGCAGTTTAAATGACCATTTAATGGCATCAATTAATCCAGCAGGAGCTTCATCAGCGTGGTGTTTGGCTGATGTGCCTGGGCCTCCATGGATAAATTGGGTAATTGTGTCCATATTGAGTGGAAATTAATTACCTCTATATATTTTTTTATTGCTATAAATTTCGACTTTGGAATTCACTTATTGTGAATGTTCATATTGCACAAATGATGCCATTGCATTGATGTACTGCCCCTAATGAAATGCAGCCCTATTTAGCTTTGCTTCATTGTTAAATCTCACCCATGAGTAATAGAGTAATAAATGAGGAAAAACAGACAACTGGTGGGTATAGCACATAACATATAGCTTTATGTTAGAATGCAGTTTTTTGTATGTGGAAAACTCAAAATGCTTTTTGAAAAGGGGTTTCATTTTACGAAATACTTTTTATTTGTTTCGAAGCTCCTTGCAGTCATAAATATGGACATTTCATTTTATTCTATCTAACCCTGAAAACAATGAAAAAATGACTCAACATAATTGTTCATTTATCCTGGGGTATTAAGATAATTTTCATCAAAGTAACATGCTGAAAAATTGTAAAAAGAAATATCACTGAAGAAAAAGCACCCAGAAATGATACACTTATGTCTTGTTCTCTGAAAAAGAAATCACAATTTCTTATTACTGCAGATAAAACTGAGAATTAATTGGGCCATTTGGGGGCCTTGTGGCTATGTTTAAGTGTCCCATGTGTAAGGACTGTCCCCCTGGAGGCAGGTGGTCGAAGAATGGATCCAGCCTGTAGCTCCTTTCTTGCACCCACTCCCCCGTCCTTATCCTCAGTCCTGCATCGCTAATGGGGCATACAGAAGTCCCCAAAAATGATATGCACAAGGGGTTCTGTACATATGAAAGTAAAAGTGATTTTTTTAAAGGAACTGTGAAAATACATTTAAGAGGCAAATAATCAAGAGAATTTCCTTTACATAGATCAGTGAAAAATACACAAACTGCTGCACCTGCCCTTTGTTGAGGAAATATTTTCAGGAATGTAAAAAAAATTTTAGCCACATGGTGGTGCAGCAGGTAGTGTGCTTGCCTCACTGCAAGAAGGTTGCTGCTTCGATTCCTAGGTTGGTCAGGGCCTTTTTGTGTGGAGTTTAATGTACTCCCTGTGCATGTGTGAGTTTTCTCCGGGCACTCCAGCTTCCTTCCACTGACCAAAAACATCCTTATTACGTTAACTGTCTCCAAACTGGCCTTCAGTAAGAGTGTGAGCATGGATGGTTGTCTGCCTCTCTATGCGGCCCTGTGATCAGCTGGCAGCTGGTTAAGGGTATACACCGCCTCTAGCCCAATGTCAACGAGGCCCCTGCCCCTGGCGACTCCAAAAGGAATAGGCACAGTAGATGATGGATGGATAACATTTTTTTGGTCCTTTCATCAGATCTGAAAATGCCACAGTCTTCTGTGAACAACATGAACTCTTATTTTGCTCAGTCTCTTTCTTACTGTGGGGAAATTTGATGAGGGGCTTGTGCTGATAGGACAACATTTTGAAACGACATCCAAACAGCGACAAAGCCCAGAAGTCTGGCTCAATCAGAAGCCAAACTCAACACTCTTCACATGCCAAAAAATGAGGAAAAAGGCATGCTGGGCGAGAAGAAATGTTGGCTGTCCGCTGCGGATTGTTGGCAAGCCAGTGATTATCTACCTTTTAATTTTCTAATTAGACAAGAGTTAATGATGTGAGATCTGATAGAGCTCCCTTTGCAGAACAGGTCTGTTTGCAAACACAAAGGAAAAACTTTAAACTTATATTCAACACATTTAGATGGGATAACTATTTCTAATGGACATACACTATGTTTTTTGCTTTAAATTCAGCATTTCCCTTGAGTTTTTTAATTACATGATTGCACATATCCTGACACCTCCCAGGAAGGAACAAGTGATGCTCATTTCTCCACAGGCATTATCAGTGCAGCAAATTCTACATGTTCTGCTGAGGTTCTGCTGGAACATTTTAAGCCAAAATCAAACAGCAAAGAAAGAGTTAAGTGATGGTCTCTCCACAATATTTAAACAGAAAAACAAATCAAATGACATTTCAGTGTTTAACTTCTTTTTTTTCTTCTTTTTTCCACTGAAATGTTTTTTTTTCCCAAACAAACCTGCCACGTTCTTATGAGGTTCATTCAGCACCATAATGAAGCTCCTGTCTGCATTACTTACTTCCTCCAGTAGAGGCTGCTGCAAGTTAAGGGTCGACTTTTCCCAGACGTTTTCCTTTGGGGTTTATATATTTACAACTTTATATTTAACCAGACAGTAATTTGGATAGTTTGATTGGGTATGAGCTCTTATAATTTCTTTGCAAAAACTGTGGTCCCATGAACAAATTTAAAGGTGACATGTTGCTAAAATTTGATATATCTGAAACAGAAATACATTGTTTATTAGGATTTTTTTCGACTAAGATGCTAAATTCACTTTACAAACTCTGCTGAAAAGTTCTTGACATCAAAAACAAGCATTTAGTCAAACCAAGGCATGTTGTATTACCAATAATGAAGAGTGACATTTTTGTATGAAAAATAGAAATTGAATAAATGTATGGTACCTATTTTTTTATATGATTCAGTATTACTGCAGACTTTAAGGCACATTTTCTCTATTTCAGGTGAAAAAAAAAAACATGCAAATTGTGATTCTTCTATGAGCCAAATTTTATTTTGAGTTTGTTCGAAAAACATACTTTGAAATGAAAGAAAAGGAAGTAAGGTTTATATTTTCCTTTTTGTAATAATAATGTAAATTTGATTAAGATTTGTCTCAATATTACATATTTTTCTTCAACACTGGAATTTTTTCATTTTTTCTGTAGGCCTTTTTTAGTTGTGAATACAGTAAGTCTTTATAAAAAATATATAGCCTATTATATTTTTTAGAAGCAAAACTCTTTTTGGAGTACTAATTTAGAATCATTTTGCTAAAAAAAAGACAATTTACAAATAAATCCTATTTTAAAAACTCTAATTTCTAAGTCTTGAATTTTGTTTTTATAAACAAGAAATCAACCAGTGGACTGTTCTCACTGAGAGAATGATTTATTTATGGTCCAGATCAGAGTTTTGTCTTGTCAAAGTTCACGTACTGATAATGTAATGATTCTGGGCTGAGACTCAAGTTTTCTGATTGCTCAGTCAAATAACATGATTAAGACATACAAAAACGAACTCTAAGTCAGAATTCAGAAAGTCAGGATATCGCTCAGAATTCTTTTTATTGTTTCTTCAGAACTTTAAGCAGAGTTCTCTTCTTTCGAAGGATTCTGACTTTTCTCTCAGAATTAGGCCTATGACTAAAAAAAAATCGAGCCTTTATTCCAGAATCCTTCCAGATTCCAGAATTTTCTTTGAGAATTGTGACTTTATTTAAAAAAATTCGGACTTCTTTCGGATTTCTGAACTTAATCACAGAATTTCCTTTTTTATCAGATTCCTGGTCATAGTGAATCAAATTTTTTTTTGTTTTAATCTCTGGATTAATAATTTTTCATAGACTTAAAAACAACGATGCTGTTGTTTATTTGTATTTTTTTTCTTAAAGTGGTCCGAATCGTACCCCGCACTGGTATTTCATGTACTCCTCGGTTTGCAACCTCAATCGTCTTTGCTTCGCTTTGGTTGTGAGCGGTTCATCATCTTCGGGGTTTTGGATAAATCTGATTGGCTGGCCGACTACAGCCGAAAAAACCCGAACGCCGCTGTAAATTTGGTGACGACAGTCCCCCCGCCTCTTCCCCCGCCCGTTTCCCATCGCACGTCCTTCCCCCTCCTGTCCGGCTACACTACCAGGCTGGAGCCCCCGGCAGCACGGCGCGCAACACAACACACTGACAGCTGCGACTGACTCAACACCGAGGGGGCAAAGATGGAGCACAGAGACACCAACTTCAACATCATGTTAGCGACCGACTCGTACAAGGTACCGTACCCTTCATGGTTCCGGACGCGGGGAGGCTGGGCGGAGGGGAGCGGCTGATGGGTGAAAACTGATAAAGTCAAGGTGGTTTCATCACCAGTCCCAAGGCCATCACACTGCTGTCTGTGGCCGGTCTCTGTCGCCTCATTGAAGGCCAAATGAGCAGGGGGGAGAGGAGGAGAGGGGCTTGTACAGCGGGGATGGGGTACCAAATCCAGAAGCATCCCTCTCTGAGCTAGCTCTCTTAGCTTTGTGTGAAGCCGCTGCTGAGCCTCCTCACCGGTGGTTTCCAGTTAGCTCTGTGAGTTAGCATGCTAGCTCTCTTGGAGCGCAGAGGGTAGACTGTAGGCATTGATACATAAATAAGCTAATATTAGCCGCTTGCTAGCTGCTGCTGAGAGGACAGACCGGCGAACTGCACATGGGCAAGTCCCATTCAACAGCCCCCGACAGGCGCAGTGTTAGCCAGCATGGAGCTAGCAGCAGCCGTGCCTCTTTCGAGAAATCAAAACTGAAAGTAATAGTTACGCATGTGACGAACCTGATTATAGGTCTATTACCAGAGGGCTCTCGGGAACCTTCAAATGTCATTTTATTGTTTCATTGTAATTGTTTTAGCTCGTGTAACAGCGTGATGCTGCTCAATAACTGTAAACAGAGAACAAATGAAGTGTATGAATGGATGGAGCACACTGGACATGATGTGTTGCTATATGAAGCAGACATGTTTGACATTGTCGTAACTTGTTTAATTTTAAAGGTTATAGATACCAGTGAAAATAATATGCTAATGATACCTGTTTTTAAATGAAGTCCAAAATGACAAACACTTGATCTATTGTTTTTCTTAGGGGTGGATTTTGGCCGAAATCTGATCTGCCAGTATTTCCAAACTCGTTATGACTGAAACAGATATTGATATTTTATCATGAGCCCACAGCCTTCATGTTAATAAGGTTAACCTCTTCCGTTCATGGGGACAGTCTACATGTGGTGGATCAGGTGTGAAGCAAAAAAACTTTTATATTTTGTAAATGAAACATTTAGTGTTGTGATAAATGTGTGTGTTCTGTCAATTCTACAGTCGTAATGTGTGATATAGATGGCCAATGTCTCAGGGTAAAAATGACCTGTTAATAAAGGGCTGATTATTTATCTGCTGAAACAAATTAGCTTTGAGGTACTGAATTATCTGGACAGGTATTTTCCAAAAATACCATTCATTCCGTTTTTTTTTCCTTTTTCTGAATGTGTGTACTCATGAAAAAAGCCAAAGTATCAACTGTTTTTTTTTGGTACTGATAATCACATTTTCAGGCAATTATCTGCCAATATTATGGCTTTGATAATATCGTGCAACCCTAGTCCTTGTTATCAAGAAATTTTAGACCACCTCCTACAAACTGTATTATTTGGAAAAGATGTGTCCAGACTTTTCCAACCATGACCCATGTACAGAAATACACTATAGCTACACTATAGCTACACTACAGCTACACATCTGCTGAGATATGCCTTGCCATAAGTGAAGTGAAGTTAATTAAACAAAACCAGGAAGGGTGAGATTTCACTATTTACTAAATGGGTTTCAGGATGAAAGAAACAATCAACATCATTGTTTTTTCTTAATGACTTTGAACAGTAAATATCCAGTTATCATAAAGGATTTTGGGTGGTCAGGTAAAGCTAGCCCTGGTCAGGATGAAAATGATGCGAACGGCTTTCCTCACATTTAGACACAAAACAAGAACAAACTGTTTTACCCTGTCAGTTCATGAGATGGAGCAGCTTGGAGCTAGTCACAGCTGTGCCTCACTTTGAGGATTCAAAACTGAAACAAAAAGTTCCCTCACATGACAAAGCTAATTATAGGTCTATATCAGAGTGACCTGCTGGAGCATTCAAATGTCATTTTATTGTTTCATTGTTATTGTTTGGCTCATATAACAGTGAGATGCTGCTCAGTTTCTGTGTAAACAGAAGAAATGTAATTGTATGAATGGAGGGAACACGTTGACATGTTTGCCATGCGTGTTGCTATGTGAAGCAGACATGATTGTGTAAGAGGACATGAGTGGGTCAGAAGGGCAAAGATGTTGAGACAGGAGTGATAAGGGACACAAACAGGTCAGGTTTGAAAGATGAATTTATTCAATCCATGGTGAAAACTACAGGATTGTTCTGAGATAGGGCTGGGCAGTAAGTGTAACTATCTTGGAACCATCTGGCTATAAAAAGAGTAAAGTTCAAAATTAAGTGTCATGAGCTGCATAGTGTTTTGCCCTTGGCCTTGTCTTGTTCTTTATGTCCAGTTTTATTTCTTTGAGACAAAATAGCGACAACATTCTTTCCTTGTTGACAGTGACTCTGAACTAGGGCTGAACGATATGGACAAAATGTCATATCTCAATATTCATGCAAGATATCTCAATATTGATACGATATGATGATGGGTTCGGTGAAAATCAAACACAATCATGTGTCGTCACTTCCAGAGCTGTAAATGCAGGGCAAACGCAGGGGAAATCTAAATTTCGATAATGATCTGTCTTTCAGCCCTACTCTGAATGTATTAATTTTTGTATGTTTTTATGAGATTAATATTCTCTATCCACAGTAACATTCAGAACTGACTTTCTTGACATAAAAATAGTAATTGTATTGATTACCATGAAAATTTGACTTATTTCCTTTTAAAGGGTTAATACTCAATGGCCTGTGAAAATGTAATGCAGAAATTATTTAATTTCCTCACAAGAAACTTGTATTTTGACTTTTCAAGAAAAATTCTCTACAGAAAAAAGTTGACAAATTGTGTATGTGGTATGTGTTTACAGCTGAATTTGCCTTACTAATGTTCTTACAGATAAAAATTTGTACTGTGAATAGCTTGCCAGCTTTAGATAAATATGATTTTTGATTCATATTGTTTAGCCCTACAGTAACAGAAAAGCTGCAAATAGCAACATCAGTAATTAAAGGGAGTTTTAGTGCACCACATAATTAGGCCTGCATCAGTAATACCAATACAGGCAGGTCTGTCAGAACAACAAGCACATCTCAAAAATTAGCTGTTTATATTCGTATGTCCATGTAACTTGGATTATTTTACCAGATTATTTCTCATTTACAATGTCATTTTATAAAGAAATTTAAAATATGAATTAACTTGTGTTGGAGTCATAATGGTTTTCCAGTACATGTACAGTAATGGTGATGTACCATATGCAGTATGGGTTTATTTTAACAAACCTTTGTCAATTATGTTTGAAGCTCTGCAAGTTTCTGATCTAACACCCTCTGATGTGAGTTAGATTTGCCAATAAGACTGGTATCGTATAATGAAAATCTACAACTAAGGCCAGAAAATAGTTGCTTGCATCCTTTGAAGTCCCTTACAGACATTACTCATAATGAAAAAATGTTTTTGTAGTTTTTACATTGTTTTTGTGTTCTGATCTGTGATAGAAATTCCCTGTATTTTCCATTTACTGGAAACATGTGATTTCTTGTGAGTGTGTGGTTTTGGTTTCATTTTGATGCTGCCTCACACATAACTCATTTAGAGTTAAGAGTTGAGAGTGTACTGTATATGTTTCACACTCTGCTCTCAGTATTGATCTTCAAAAGCCAATATTGTGTGTGCATATGATTACTTTAGCACCTCTGCTGATTAATAAGGGAGGTGGTTAAAGGAACCATACATCAGTGTAAGCTTAGGTGTCATAGTTGTAAAAGTACACTAAAAGGTTCCAGATTTATTACATAAAAGGCATGGTTTGAATAGGTTATACAGGAATCATATCAATATGTTTGTTTTTATATTCATGAGATAAAACTTTTCTAAGCTAATAAATAAATCAAAAGTAAAACTCCTCATGGATGGAAGTTTATAATCGTCCTATATGAGAAGCCTTTACTTTGAAAATCAACAATAATGTAAAAAGGAATGCACAGTATTATCAACAAATTGACTCAGGCAGATGGAGTATTGCCAGAATCAATTATATTTGGCATATTGGAATTTCCTCTAATATTATTTACCACATATATCTCAGCAAAATGTGTGGAGTTATCCAAATGCTTCACGTTATCCTCACTGAATGTCTACATTGAAAGAATACATAATTTGTAAGAGTGACACTTTTTCCCTCCATTTCCAACACTAAGAACTTTCCTCAGATCACCCCTTTTTAACAAGTTAACACAAGTTCCAGATTTTACCTGAAAAACCAAACATTTTTGATGTTTTTGCCTGAATGTAAACTCAGTTACTGGATTTTGGCTTGCTTATAAATGCCTCTGTTTTAGCCTTGCTCACAACAGGCTGTTTAGGATAATTTCTCAAACACTGTGTTGCCTGAGTGCCTCTGTCTAGAAAGAAGCCGTGCTCTGTTTTATTGTGGCTCCTCGAGCATGCCTGAACATGTAATTTCCACCGCTGTGGCCTTAAAAAACTCCTGGCTCAGCGAGAGTTCATCACTTGGAGGAAGTAGCATCATCAAGGAAAATATTTCAGTCTCACAGTTTGAGCACAACAAATCTAAAACATGAGGTGAATGACGGAGAGCAGGACTTTTCATCTTGTTAGGGAGGCGTTCACATTCATCTTTGTAGAAATCTATGAAGTATATTTTCATATGTATGTGACCTCTACAGATATATCTGAAATATTTCTGATAAGAGAGCAGATTTTCAAGTGCTGGCTTTTCATCTAGTAGTAGGCCTTTCTCCAAACAGACAGACCCGAGGGAAACAATGTGATAGGCTTATTGACTGCAAGTAGGGCTGGGCGATATGACCCAAAAATAAAATACCGGATTTTTTCCCCTACAAAACTTGATTTACGATTTTAATCGATTTTTGTTCCTCTCAAAGCAAAAAAAACTCCAAGTGACACAACAATGACATGAATCAAGTTCTACCTTTATGTTGTCAAAATATGTTCTGAATTCAATCAGAATTTCCCTTTTGAAATTAAAGTGTGTCATAAAATGTTGATTATGTAGTTCTAACGCAGGCAGGTTTGCCTACATCAGCACTGAAAGCTGAGGGATTTTAATGGCTTGTTAACATGTTTCTCTCCGATCAATATTTAATCTAGTTAAAAATAAATAAATTCAAGCTTATAAAAGTGCTTGTGCAAAACCTGACAAAACCACCATCATGAAAATTGTAAAGTTTCAGTATTTATGTATTTTCAAACTTTGCAACTGCTGACAATTTAAGTAAGTTAATGAAAAAATTCGCTATTTTTAATTTTGTAATCTTCTGCAGAAAATTATTCAAATTAATTGATTTAATCGATATATCTCCCAGCCCTAACTGTAAGACATTATATACATTTCATTTTCATTTTTATCTATGATTGTGACATTCTAATTTAAATGATGCAAACATGGAATCCCAAATAACCAACACTGCAGGATCTGTTGGTCTTTGGTCAGTAAGTAAATGCAGACAAGCCTCTGCAAACTATTAATTGGACAAAGAGTGTCCAGAGTTTCTTCACTGAGAGTCGTGTACAGAAAATCAAAGGTTAAAAGGCCTCTTGCCTCACCTTAGGTGAAGTAGAGCTGAACTCAGTGGGAGTTGGGATTTGATTACTGGTTTCTGAAGAAGTTTCAGGAAAAAAAGGAACAATCAACACCACTGTCTTTTTTGATGGCTTAACAAGTCAAACAGCTAATCATCATAAAGCATTTTGGTGTGATCAGATGCAACCAGAACTCATGCAGGTCAGGGTGAGGATGATTATGGACCATCATCACGATTAGACACAAAACAAGAGCAAACTGCACAAGGCTGCCAAATGTGTAGAAGCTATTTTTGAAGAAGGCAAGCATTGCAAACTCTGCCAAACCATGAGATGGAGCAGATCCACATTTTTTTTTGGCAGGATCAGAGCAAGTTAGTGCAATCTGTGCCTTTATTCGTTGCCCTGATCATTGGATAAATAATTGGAATCACTTGGAAACAATCGATGAAAATGATGAAGAGCTACTTCATGCTAGTTCTACCTACTTTTCGAGTGTCAGCAATTTAGAAAATACTGTTGCAACTTTTTAAAATTAAAAAAGAAAAAAAATCTCCAATATTGAGTGAATATGACTTCTGTTTTTGTTGCTGTAGAGTCAAAATATCGCTAAAATTGTATTTCTTCTGGAGATCGAATTGTCAAGTATCTTAAGATAACACTTGTTATGCATTGGCGCTATATAAATGAAGATAGATTTATAAAATTAAACATTTTTTTCTGGTATGGTGACTTGGCATTTATCACAATTCAGTTTTAATTCCATATTGCCCAGCCCTAGTTTCTCTTTACCAAAGCTGTTTTCAAGGACTGTCTAAACACAGACTACCTGGTAAGTGCTCTGAATTTACATATATAGATGCTTTTAGAGTCTAGTAGTTTTAATCTTTCATGTAACATTGCACAAACAAAGGCAGTTTGTCCTCAAATGCTCTTTTTGGACGATCAGAAGAAGACAGCCTCTGCTCGTGCAAGCTACCAGTTCTGAGTGAAGCCACAAAAAGCACAAATTATTATAATTTATATTTATTTTTATGCTGAGATAGATGTTTGGTAGAGGCAGTACAGGTCACTGAAGAGAAGGTGTAGACGAAACGTTTGGATGACACTGAAGAAGCCTCATGTTTAGTCTTTGCCGTGATGGCAGAGTTACAGTGACTTTGTTTATTTGACCTGTTAAACTGCTCAAAAAAGTCCAACAGTTACTATATGTGAAGCTTGTACTTGGTAGATTTATAAATGTTCAGTTTTCAAATATGCTTCATCTGTATTTACAGCATGATTGTGTTGACATTGTTGCTTTAATCTGGCTCTTGTGCCAATGTCTTATCTGTGCGTGACTGTGGGTTAAGTGTTGTAAAAAGAAAAGGGGTGGTATTGCAAACAGTGTACCTGACTGACCAACCAGAAGCTTTTTACTTTGTTTGCAGGACGTGAGACGAAGCTGCACCTGAATGCCTTTGTGTTTTGTCCCTTTAACTGAAAAGTGAAGCCTCAAAGCCAGGCTAGCCTATTATGTGAAACACACAATACTCGGCTGCATTGTTGATAAGGAGGAGTCTGTCAGACATGAACATACCACAGGATGATTTTTTATTTCACTTTATGTTGATTTTCAAAAGGAACATTACAGAACTGTTTGCATATACCACATTAAAGTGTTAAGACCTAAATGTAGAGAAGAGCATAGCAAGAAAGGATGTTAAAGTTAAATATTTTGTTTGGAAAACACTTTGATAGAGGACTGTAGAGATTGTGAGGGTTGAACCTTTGATATTTAGCTAATAGGATGGTCCAATTATTCAGTATGCCGCAGTACTATCTGCTGCATGCTTTTGATGTTGTGCATTCTTTGAATACAGAATTCATCTGAGGCATTTCTTCTAATGCCATATTGAACATTCTTTGATTCTGGATGAAAGCTGCTGGCCCAATCAGAATTTGAAACCAAGTCAGTGTTGTTGGGAAGTATTTCTTCATTGGCTGAACCAGACGATGAACAAATATGCTCATGTTTCATTGAAATGGAACAAATGATCAAAAACTAAGTTGTAGAGGTCTCCTAATCTATCAGAAGTTGATCGCATCCAGTGTTACTTGAAATTAAATGATCTGTGGTAAATACTAAGACTGGGGTATTTAAACCAAAATTCATTTTCTTGGCAGAAAACATCATCCTGCTGTTCATCTGAGGCCTTGAATACAAATTATCAGGCCACTATTTTCAGTCATGCTACCCAGGCCTTTCTCTCCCTCTGTGTTGTACTGTAAGTGTGCAGAAGATGGTTTGAGCTGTTGTGCTTCTGTGAGTTTTGCTTTCAAGAAATGGAAGTAAGGTGTACAGGGTCAATTATTGTGAGAAGGATTAACAAAAGTGTTGGCTAGCTTGATGCTATGCTCGTGAACCAACAACCATATCCGTTCAAACAGTACTTTATGAAACTGTCTTTGGTGAGAATATTAATATATTTTTTTTTAATTTCATATATGTTTAGATCTAGTAAACACTTATGCAGCACTTATGGGACACATTAATCATGACTATGATACTCTAACATTTGCTTGGAACTTGAATTAATGTTTGTTGGTGAGATTTTTTTTCAAACGGTATGAAACAACTATCAGTTTACCCCATAGACTTTTCTATCACCCCCTGTGAACAGCTCTAGAAGCTGCCTGAACCCCCCACCCCACCATCGTTATGATAGACCTACTAGCAAGCCAATGTACAGCATAGACTGTAGATAAGATGCAGAGCCTTAGAAAATTAGGCTGAACTCCTTGATTATCAAGCGAAGACCGGCCAGACTATCAGTACAGACTGGGCCCATGTTGTGAAGGGGGCACTGAAGTGACAGGATGTCCAACAGTGTTGGTAACGGAGTGAGAAAAGGATGGATCAGGAATACTCAGAGTGTGAAAACTGTCAGGTTTTGTAGCACCAGAGTTAATGATCTTACTCTACTCACCATATCAAAAATATGAATCAGAGCTGAAGTAAAATATGACCACTTAAGGAGAATTTCATTCTGCTGTTATATGCAAAAAGTAAGCAGTTGTTAAAAAAAAGATAGAAAACACAACTGGCAATGATGACCTGTATCTGCAGCAAAATTCCTAATATGGCATCCTCAGTTATTTCTATCAAAACAATTACATTGTTTCTTTTGTCTATAGTGTAAAACACACTCATGAGTTTGATGAGTTGAGTAAGCTGGGTTCACACACGACAGCCTGAAAAGATCAACTTTTTTTTTGTAACTTTGGCAACGCGGCGAGCGAAGTGATTGCCTTGTCGAATCCCGGGGGGGTTAACCCCCGTCCTATCGCAGCTGTACATTAACTTTGCATGGAAAGTGATCGCCGAGGATGCTCGAGTCACGTTCGGTGTGGTCTCCTTGGGTGTTTCAGCATCTCTCCCATTTATTTGTTTTCTATCCTTTTTATGCTAAATATGCTTTTCCTAAATCAAATTTGGTCATATGCAAAATAGGAAAGTCCAGGGCAAATTTAGAGGTATAAAGTCCTATTATCATAATTATGTGGTGCTAAATGGTAGAGCTTGTTTGGAGTCTTTGGAGTCATCAATAGGTTTTCCCTACATTTTTTTCTGTCTAGTGATTAGTCCTCCACCAAGGAGGTTATGTTTTTACCAGCTTCTGTCCATTTGTTAGTGTGTCTGTGAGCAAAATAAATCAAAATGTATTCAGCAGTAAGAGGTATTAGGTCATGACACGTGAAAGAAGAAACAACCTTTTTAACATTGCAAGAGATGCAGTTTTACACATACTTGTCACAAGTCTAAATGTTCATAAAAAATTTGAATGACATATTTTGGTGGACATCTGAATCCAGATACCGATCCAGGGATTATTAAATATTAATGTGGCAAGATAAGGCAGTTTTTTCACATTTTTCAATCATTACTCAGCTCATGATAAAAGAAATACCTTGATGGAGGTTTAAACTTGCAGAACACTTCCAGTGTTTAGTTTAAATTATGGGTGCAAAAGGATTTGTATGAAATTCTATCTAATCTGATGCCACTTTTCCTGCTTGTTGTGTTCAGGAAAATCAAAAAATATCTTTGCCATTTCCTGTTTTTTAACGTTCTGTTAAAAACATAGGACAGTGTTAAAACCCTGTTGAGCTGGTCACTGAAGTACATACTTAAGCATTATTCAAGTGGAGATTTTCTGTTTTACGACATTGTGCTCTAAGGTGTAGTCATGCTGGTGGATTGCATAACAAAAAAAACGTGTGCCACAAATGATAAGAGGTCCTCTGTCCCCTGAAAAGTGTAGCTGATATGGAGACTTTTTTTAAAGATGTGTTTGTGTATATAAATCATTATGTTTAACAGTAAATGTTTTCACACACACACACGTGGTCAGACGCAGTGTCATGTTGAGTGTCATGACTCTATTTTGAGTTCTTGAAAGCTCAAGGGAAAGGACACAGTCTGGGGTCAAAGAAACTGAGTAGTTCGTTGACATTTATCTCTCTCCCACTCAAAGTGAATGACAGAGAGCAGGCTTGAGCCCTTTAGTAGTTCTTTTTAGATAAATACCCTTCTGGGTTCTGTGTAACCTTTCATTTAAGGTTAAGTGGGAGAAACTGTGTGTGGTAGAATTATGAAGGACAAACTCCTTACTTGTACTTAACCTCTCTTTAAAGGAAATGTCTAACTTCAGCGCTGTGTCATATCTGAAACCTATTTGAGCATTTCTCTTTGTTTTTGATTGTAACAGACACTTCTGAGTTGTGTTCAGTTTTCATAAAAACAGCCCCTTTCACCTTACGTAGTTTTTGTCTTGTAGCATAGAGATCTTATTTTTTCCACCAGATGCAGTTGGCATTTTCATGCTGCGTGTCGACATTGTTTGAATGGCAGATCAGCATTTGCTCCCGTGTGTGCCCAGAGGTGTGTTTGTCTTAAAACGCTGGCATGCCCACAGCTTGAACATTAGAATCTGGAGTACGCCTGGTCTAAAAGTCTGAAGTCTTTGGACCAGTATGACCCCAGTATTTCGAAAAAGTGTAAGGATAGACATACACACTTAACTGCCAAGCCTGTTTCACATTCAGAGGAAACACAACAGAACACACTGAGGGTCACATATTTGAACCCTTTAGAAATAGAGAAAACTGGGCCTTAATGTCCCAGGAACTTTTTTGAAATGCTTGCCTAAAGATCAACACAGTTATCGGGTTTTGGCATGCCTATAAACCCCTGTGTTTCAGCCTTTCTCAGAAAAGGCTGTTTAGTGTATCAACTTGGTTTTTATCGGATCCCGTCCCCAGGAAGGGGATGTGGCTTTGACTGTCCAGTGCTGTCCTCTGATGTTTACTGTGGCCACAGATGTGTCTCGACGTGTCCCTTCTACTGTCGTCGGCCGTGGGCTGAGCAAACACTTGACTTAGGGAGAGTCTTTCATGTGGGGGCTTTCCCTAAATGATTTCAGGGGAAAATTTTCAACCTGACTAAGAACACATTTTCTGAAAGGTGAATCAGATTACAGAGGGCAACAGGGTTTTTTTTTTTTACACAGGGCATTTGCATACAATTTTGCTTTAAGACAGAGGGCTTTCTACATTAGACATTACAGTGATCAGAAAATTTCAGAATGTTTTGTATATCCTTTTATTGTGTCTGGAGACATTAATGATAAACAAAATGACTTTCATTAACCTTTATACTCATGGATCCAGCATTTCTTTGTCTGTGTTTTTGATGTTGTGGTAATTTCTCAGTGAAATGTAACCTTCTCCAGCATCTATGTGTAGTGGTTGTTTTGTGTGTTAACTGGCAGAACAAAGGGAGAGGAGTCAAATGAGCCAACTAGAGTTGTGTCTAGGTGATGAAATTTATTTGTGGTGAACAGTACCTAGAGCTTGCGTTTTGCTCATAGAGTGGAAAAGGACAAACTCTCTGAGAGGCTTGAGGAGCAAAAAGACTCCTGATATCGATTCTTTGACGGGGCTGTTAATGGTTCTCAACTGGAATTGGTTTTTGATTCCCATCCCTAAATCACTGTGTACGACAACTCTTCCCAAAATAGAGCCCATACTGTGAGGTTAAATGACTGAAGTGTAAGTCTCCCCGTCCTCTTGTCATCTTTATTTTTGGAAGAATGGGCCTCAAATGCGTCATTGTCGACAGTAGAAATCCCCTGACTCATTTGAGATTTAATTGAAGGCCCGTGATTACAGCTACCTCAGATTCTCTTACTCGATGTGTGTTTGTTTTGTCCCTTTCAAAGAGGTGATTCTCCCTCTCAAACATGTCTAGACATGTTGCAACTGAGCAATCTTGATGCCAACCGTCTGTGTTTCTTTCTTTTAGCGTAGAATTGACCTAAGATTAGAGGGTCTAATTCATTTCAATGTGAGGCAGTAATAGAGTCACAGGTTAATAACCAAAGATAAGCTTGTATGGAAAACTGACACGCCTTGCCAGGTTGTTACGTTAATTCCCTTGTAGAACTGGACTGTTTACTACCATCACAGATAAAATACCAAATTGTTGAAGAGCTCCTTGACTTTTGACTGTGTCCCTGAATCTGAACTTGTCTTGTTCAAAGTGAGCTGCTTGATTTTTCCCATTTTCATGCATGAAAATTTGATTTGCTGACTGAAAGTGTTTTTTTCTTACAAACTGCATCGCATCGAACAAAAAATGTTTGATCAGACAAATGTCTGGCAGTATTTTCCAGTGAAAAGCTGCCATGTTGGGTAATCTTAAAGGAGTTGCATCATAGTAGAAATTTCATCAGTTCCTGTAAAGAAACTATGACCATTATATCACCCTGTGAACTGTGAAACCTTACACTATAAGGCTCTTGCAGTTCTGCCTCATGTTACTTGATATAGATCCAGTTGAACACATTAAATTAAAGCAGAGTAACTGAAACAATCTGTACTTTATGAATAAAAATGCACACTTTACGTAATCTGATGGGCTAATGAATGAAGCTCCTTTGTATTTGGAGAGGTGAAATTTCTCATTAGTCATGCTGCTGAAGTGTAGTGTGTTTCTGTGTGTATGTGTGTTAAGAAGTGAGTGTGTGTGTTGTTGAGGGGTTTGTGGTATTAGAGCATGGGCCTGCTGCCAGGGCTATCACTCAGGGGCTGATGTTTAGACTTCTTAAGTGATGCTATCACTCATGCTGTATGGATTTTAGGACACTTTCCCAAAGTTTGTTTTTCATAAACATATTTTCAGTGTAAAAGCCTATCTTTATGCCTGTATTTCTAGTCAGTATTATCCTTTTCAGCATTCTCTCTGACCTGCAAACTCTCTCTCAGTAATAGTTAATGTCTTTGGTGGAATAGAAACCCTATAGTTAGGAAGCAAGTGTCTTCGCAAAGTATGGAACAGTGTCATCAGTTACTTCAACACCAGTTAAACTACAACACCTGTGCTGTTCCCATTAAGTTGGGACGCTGTGTGAAATGGAAACTAAAAAAGAATACACTGCTCTGCAAATACTTCTCTACCTTTATTCAACTGAATACACTACAGAGCTGAGATTTGAAATGCTGAAACTGAGAAATTTCATTGATTTTATGCAAATATTCCCTCATTTTGAATTCAACGCCTACAACACATTCCAGAGAGCTGGGCCTGGAGCAACAAAAGACTGGAAAAGTTGACGAGTGCTCAAAAACACCTGTTTGGAATATTCCATAGATGATCAGGTTCAGTTGAAACAGGCTAGTGTCATGATTTGGTGTAAAAGTAGCATCCTCAAAAAGCTCAGCTGTTCACAGGAGACATACTAAAAACTGACTCAGCAGCTAATGGTATAAACATTTATGGACATTGAAACGTGCAGAATACTTATTTAGAAAGAGTTTAAAACTGGTGGGTATTTGAAACTTTTCAATTAGCTGCTAATTTTTAGGAATTGCATCTTATGGTTTGGAAATGTCCTCTTTGGCCCACCTGCCAGTGGTTCTTATGGATTCAAAATCTGCCAGTGTTTTTCATTCACAAGCATTTGCCCTTCTCTATAGAGCCTGTTGTGCTTTTCAGAGTTTTGTAAGCCTTATATTGTGTTTGCTTGTCTCATTTTGAGACATATTGCTTCAACACACAAGACAAAAATCCCAGAGCATCGGGACTTCACCCTCCCCACCTCTTAGCAGCACAAGTAGTAGAGGTGTCCTGATCCAACTTTTTCACCTCCAGTACGATACCCATATTGCAGCCTTGAGTACCGGCCGATACCGATATCGATTCGATATGATATCGGCAGGAATCATAAATACTTTTATTACTTATTTTGTAGAATGGACCGTAAGAAAAGGCTTGAAGCTAAATAGGAATGCCTAGTTCAATGTACGGCTGTACAATTAATCGGTTTTTGATTGTGATTTCAATTTTGCCATCTGACAATCATAAAAACATTATAATCGAAGAAAAGCGATTAATATGCCACACAGTGTGGAGTGCCATGTATGCAAGTTCCTGCGCTTCATAGCTCTTCTGTGTTCTACGTGCAGCCACAGCGAGTGTGTGTGACTTATGTGGATCAATAATACTGAATGTTCCACTTGCTAGTTCTTTAAAGTTGTGTTTAAATCAATAGAGGTTTTTAAATAAATTATTAATTGTGATTTCAATATCACTTAAAATAATCGGGATTCTTATTTTTACCATAATCGTCCAGCCCTAGTTCAATGAGCTAAACGCAGTAATTTGTTTTTCTTAATTATTATGATGGTTTTAGTAACAGAGAATTGGTTCTATTATCATTTACAGCTGTTATGGTTGTAAAGTGGAGAGGACTGGTGTAGGTTAATATTGAAGTGCATATGTAATTAAATTTGGTTAAATAGATGAAAAAAATAGTTTACTAAACTATGTAGTTTCTGACAGGGGTGTCCCAACACAACTTTTTCTCCTCTGATACGATACCAATATTGCAGCCTTGAGTATTCGCAGATACCGATATCAATCCGATACGCTATCAGCAGGAATCAAACATACCTTTATGACTAAAAGGCGTGATCAAGCGAGATCACTCAAACAGAAATATCATCATCAATAGTAGGTATGAGAAAAAACGGACTGATTTCTTATTGACCAATGGGTTCAGTAAATTTTAACCTGAAGCATAAGAATGTAGTATAGTTAAGTAAAATAAATTAGAAGACCCTGAAAAGTAACCAAGAAATCCAGTTCAAACAAAAACACACAGTCACAAAATTGCCACTGTGTTTAACCTTAACATAAGCATATTCTACAACTAAGTAAGGTGAATAAAAATAAATAAGAATGGACAGCTTGGACTGGAATGGACTGAGTGCATAAATCAGATATTTTAGATGCAGGCTAATATAATCCGATATTTGATTTTTTTTTGCTGATATCGGACTGATATCCAATTAGAGCTGAAACAATTCCTCGAATATTCGCGAGTACTCGATTACAAAATATCCTCGAATTAAATTTTGTGCCTCGAAGCCTCGTTTAATATATAATTATGCATATAAATATATATCTGGACTACTATACAGTGCACTGTATTTGACACGGACGGTCATTTCTGTGGCACAACGCACCTTCTACCTCAGCTGCTGCGCAGCTTTTACAATCATGAGGGAAGAGAAAAGAGAGGGACAGAAAAGAGAGAGTCCGCAGAAGAAACGGCAGAGAGTGTCCCAAGTGTGTGGTCACTACAAGAAGGGACGAAAAGAAAACACAGTGCAGTGTGTCTGATGTCAAACAGAGTTAGCTTAGCATGTAGTTTAGCATGATAGCACGTTGTTAGGGCTGCAACCATTACCATTACAGCATTTCAAATATGCTCATCACAGACATGCGTCCTCTTTCCATGGTGGAGGACACAGGATTTAAGAACATGATCAAGGATTTCAATCCAAACTACACAATGCCCTCCAGAACACACTTCACAAATATAATTGCAGAATTATATTACTGCTTTGTAAATCAGTATTGTATTGGCTTTGTTTTAAGCCAGTACTGGTTTATACTTTGAAAGTTGTTAAAATAAAATAAACAGCATTTGGTTGCTCAATTTGAAAGCCCTTCCATGTTGCATTGTATACAATTGATTTATTTGTTTAAAAACAAAAAAGTATACTTTGTTAGCGTTCTCAAGTACTCGAAGAAATAATTGACAGAGTACTCGATTCCAGAAGTACTCGATAGTTGCAGCTCTATATCCAATATCAATATTGGATTGGGACACCCCTAACAAGTAGCTGTCTGAAATGTCTTGTTCCCCTGATCCTTGAAAAGATCTACCATTGTGACGTCATGCATTTTTTTGAGGGAACAGTTTGAGCATATGTGCTTGGGTTGTTGAGCCAAGTCTGAGCAGAGACTGTGGTTTGAATACAGAGTTGCTGATAGTTTGGTGCCAAGCAGCACTGAACTGACCAGCTTTTACAAAGGCTCCTGCTCAATGGGGCCCCGAAAGTGGCAGAAGCTCTAATTAAGTAATAGAGTACCTCAGAGCTTTTTAGATCATAAGTAATTATGAACTTGATCTAGTAGTCATTGAAATTGAGTGTATGAACCCGAGTAAGGGTGAAAGAGTCTTAAGATGTATCAGCAGTTTATGTAAAAACTACTGAAAGTACCCCAGTTCCTGATTTGTCTGACAAAATAAAGGCACTCCAACAATACAATATCTGGAAACTTTCATAATGTGATGTGCTTGTCAAAAACAGTTTTCTCTTAATGTTGAAATATTTACTTTGGCTGAGCAGCATCATGCTTCAGTGACTCTGAGTTAATATGTTCCAGCACATAGCCCCCACGTCGAGAAGACCTGTGAATAGAGAGTTTAATTTTCAGTTCACAATTTTTTTACTGTTGCAAATTACTGTTTTATTTTCCAGCCACTATGGCCAGGAAATTTACTGGGAACCGAACAAAACACACCTGCACTTGGCTGCTGATTTCCAACCCTTTTGTCCTTATTATACTGTGCTGAGCATCAAAGTTATTGTGTTGGAGCGTATCAGAAAAACATTCTGGCTGTTACAGATAACTGGTGATTCACCATATCAACCCCTTAATGTTGGTCCATCAAATATCAATCAGGCTGTGAAAAGAGTTTTATTGCTTTGTTTTTGCCCTTTATTTTATAAATCTAACAAAACTATTGGTGTAAATAACTTTGCTGATTTGTCTCTCTCTGTTTCTGCAGGTAACACATTACAAACAGTACCCTCCAAACACGAGTAAAGTGTACTCCTACTTCGAGTGTCGTGAGAAGAGAACAGACCCCGGCAAAAGCAGAAAAGTCAAATATGACAAAACTGTCTTCTACGGCCTACAGTACATCCTTTACAAGTATCTAAAAGGTAAGCCAGATTCCTTTGTTGCAGCATTAAAGGGCTCATTCATTTGTGTTTACCACCAAACAAAAGCACCTTTGAGCATAACGCAGCAGCAGCTTTTCCAGTAACAAACTCTGCCTGACTTAATGACGCTGCAGTTTGTAGCTCTCCAAAGCCTCCACTTTTATTAATGATTGCCCAGTATGTTTGTGTAAAGACAAATGCGTTTCCAGTCAGCTTCACAAATCAAATAAGGGTAGTTCTAATATTAGGATTACATAACCCATGCAGGGACTAACAATATTCTACTGTTTGCAATCAGGGCACATACCAGAGGCCTCTTGTGATGCAGTATTGGTCCCTGTTGGGGCATTTTATCTCTTTACGCTCTTCAGGACAAGGTCAAATTCACGCAGGGTCAACTGCAGAGCATGTCTCCAGCCGCTCAAGATTCAGAGCATTGCTCAAGGACACTCAAGCAGAGCAGGTGCCTTCTGCAACAGTGTGGTTACAATGAGCTTCACGTTGATTCGACTGTACGGGGCATAAATGACAGCAAAGTTTAATTCAGTACAATTCTTTCTCAAACTCTTTTTAACTTCAGTTTGCAAAAGTGGATTTTTCAGGTAGAGCGATCTAAAGGGGCATGAGAGAGTGCAAGAAAGAGCAAGAAAAGAAAAGGTCTCCCTCCTGCTCTTAAAAGGATTTCATGGTGCGGCAGCAGAGGTGCAGGGGAGAACAGAGGGGGAGAAGACAAAAGCACAGCTGCTCTTTTACCGTCTGCGTGAGAGAGGCCAGCTGCCTGCTCTGAGTGCCCCTCTGAGCCCAGCGATCAGGATGAGCATTAGAGAGGCATCCCTGATCCTTCAAGTTATAAAACCAAAAGTGCAGGGGTGCGGGTTTGGCGGAGTGGATAGCAACCAGGCACCCCATGTACTTGCTTCTGCCGGTCCAGGTTCGAATCCAGCCTGTGACTAGTTTACAGAGTGTCTTCCCCTTCTCTCTCACCCCCTTTCACAAGCCTATCCACTGTCTCTCTCCTATCAGTAAAGGCAAAAAATCCCCCCCCCCAAAAAAAGTATAAATAAATAAAACCAAAAGTGTGCATCAGAATTCCTCAAGGTTCAGACAATGGATTTTTAATTGAAATGCCATGTGTCAATTTGGTCAGCTAACTGATGAAAGAATAATTGTTGACCCACTTTTTCCATGTTTAGAAGAAGAGTACAAAATACAGCCCAGTGTGACAAATGTGTGTTAACTTTTCATCATCAACCACACAAAATGAGGCTAAAATGTTAGTTGTTGACTGTCAGACATTAAAAAATCCACCATAATTCAGTTATTTTGTAGTGAAATGTGTTTTATTGTAACTGCATAAAAAACATTTTCTCACAAATGTATCACTGAAGGAAATATCAATCAATAAATACTATCAAATGAATATTACAAAGCAGTCTTTTATTCCAGGTCAGTCTTTATTAAATTAGTTTATGTAGAATTTAAATGGTTAAATATACAATAAAATGAATAAAATAGATGCAATTACATCCCCTAAAGAGGTTATGTTTTCTTTGTGCATCTGTGGTGCAGTTTGTTAGTGCGCTTGGTCAGTGATCAGGAGGTTGCAGGTTCAAGCCCAGATCTGGGCAACACATGACGATGTGTCCTTGAGCAAAACACTTAACCCCAAGTTGCTCCCACTGCTATGTCAGAGGCATGTAAATGGGTATGAAAGAGTGTGAATGTGTTGGAGATACTGATGGATAACTAACATAGAAACTCTGAACCATCAGTGAGTGAATGTGAGAGCGAATGGGTTAGTGTGACCTACGGTGTAAAGCAGCTTTGAGTAGTCAAAGACTGTAAAAGCACTATATAAGTCCATTTCCCATGTCCCATTCTTTTCTCAGGCTAGCTGTTAGCTAAGTAACTAAAATCTCTTTGATGAAATTTTAGGGAATGTTAGTCATGGAACAAGATATATGATGTGGAATTCAGATAGGCATCCAGGATTTTTTTAATGATTTGTTAACAATGAAAATATTTTTTTTTCTTTCTATTCTAATTGTAAAACCATTTTGGTTGAAACTGAGGTTTATGTTGGAGTGTTCTTCCTCCGGATACAGTGAATTTACTTCAATTTCACTGGGCAACCAAAGGGAACCAAAAAGAACGAGTGTTCTACCCAAAACTAGTCAAACACAAATTTTCTGCTTGATTATTGTTTTTGTATTAATTTTTCCTCCTAAGGAAATAGGCGGGGGGTCCTAGCATTCAAAATCCTGTTTGAGGGATGATAAAAGAGATGGAAAATTAGCCTTATGTAGTTCTTTGTAATCGCATGTGATCCATATTCCAAGGTACGTACATTTTTGGAGCAGATTTTCAAGGGAATGGATCCAAAATAAGTCTCATCTATGGGAGTGGATGGCATGAGTTTGCTTTTTATGAAAGTTAACCTTAAATCCAGATATTTTGCCAAATTTATCAAGTAGAATCAGTATCTCTGGGAGACTTGAGTTGGGGTCTGATGAATATTACAGCAGGTCATCTGCATACAGAGAAAGTTGATGCATCAGTCCCGTCAGGCAGATCCCTTAACTCTGTTTTAAGCTGCTTTTTGTGCAGTGAGACAGCCAGGCCTGCTGTTTCCTCCATAACCAGTATGTATACTTTATTTTCATTTGGTCTTCAGGCAGGAGACAGAACAATATCAATTTTCTCATCTAACTAGACGAGAACATTTTTAAGAGTGCAGATGCTTGAATGAGGCAAGAAATTGAATCACAGCATCAGACAGTGGAGTAGCATTCCACTGCATGCTCTGTTTTGTTTTTGTTTTTTCTCATGCGTTTGACTTTCTCTCATTATATCAGGAAAGGTGGTGACTCCAGAGAAGATCCAGGAGGCAAAGGAGGTCTACAGAGAACACTTCCAGGACGATGTTTTTAATGAGAAGGGCTGGACTTATATTTTGGAGGTAAGAAGCAATTGAGAGAAGTTGCAACAACCCTTATCTGAATATTTCAAGCATTTGAAAGCAGTGCATCTGTATTTATGGTTCTGTTCCATGAGGGTTGCTTTCACTGAAAATTAGGACATTAAATCAAGTGATGCAGGCACACACGTACTTAGATGCCAGCACACTTTATGTTTACATGTAAAACACTGACAGTGATGTCTCTATTATCAGAGCGTCTCCGGTAAGAGTCATCAACTTGACATGCACACACACATCATAACATAGTGTGTTTCTGAAAAACACATGTTTGATAGCTCCTTCAATAGTTAATCGTAAAAATTCAATGTCCTAAGGGTCAGATGCATACGGGAGCCAGCCCCCACTCCCTGCCCCCCAGGACATATATGACCGGTCTGTTATTCGACAGGCCACCAACATCATAGATGATCCTTCCCATGTGCTGCACTTGCAATTTGAGCTCCTAAACTCAGGTAGGAGGTGTAGGACCCCTTTCTGCACACTAAACCGCTACAAAAACTCATTTATCCCACATGCTATAAGCTTAATTAACAAGCAACTAGAGGGACGCAGACAGACAAGCCGAAGGACTTGAGGGCTCACACTGCGGAAACCATGTAATGTCTGGGGATGGACAGTGTGGGGTGTGCATATGCCTGTAAGTTTTTATGGTTTTTGGGCGGGTGTTGTGTTTGTCTGCACTGTATCTTGTTTACACTGTATTGTCTATTTTATGTAGCAGCATGGGGGGGCCAAAACAAGTTTCTCCTACGGGGGATCAAATAAAATCAGATTCAATTCAATTCAAAATAAACCAAAGGAAAGTTTTTGATGGTGTCTTGGAGGTGCCAAAAGCCTGAGCAGTTAAGAAAAACTGAATTTCATACAATAAGTTAAAGACTGTGAAAGCTTAATTGCAAATCCGCTTAGACATCTAGAAAAGTGTCAGACTTTTTTGAGTACAAGATAAAAATATGCTTACATTGTTTCTTGTCACTGAGAGGAACCATTTCAGCACCTTGGAGAGAGCACAGCACAGTTTTCTCCTCATCATTTCTCACCAGATCTATGAAACTACAAGTTTTAGTCTTGAAAATTACAAGCATACCTCTGCACTCAACAAAAACTAATCAAAATACAAAACCTTGGAAGAGTTGTCTCCTTGCCAGTTTATGTTTCTTCTCAAAATTTTGTACAGGCATGCACAATGTCAGAAATGGATGGGATACCCAATAACAATAATAGCAGGACAATAACTGTGGCTATGAATTAGTGTGTGTTGTGATGTGTTTAGTCAAGCTTTAAATTTTCCATTGACCTTTTCACACAGGCGAAAGTCAGTGTTCATAGTATGATTATGGATGAACAGTTTATGTCCAAATTTCAATGTCACATTTAAAAGAGTATCAACAGCATCAAGGAAAGAGTTTAGAGGACCAGTGTTGCACGCAGAGGTGAATATAAAGCAGTTTCACACACGACGATGACTACTGGGAAAAAAGATGCAGAGTAACAGCTCCATATCCAACAGCAGCGTGAGAAGGCTTTTTGGATGCACAAGAGACCCGGTGGTGATAGTTTTTAGAGCAGATGTACCGCAGAACTCTGATGATGTAGAGTGGAAGCAACTCTCTAAAATGTTCAGACACACATTTGAGCAAGTTGTAAAGCCTTAAATTAGATAAAGTTCTGAAAAAGTGGTTGTTTTTATCCATCCTGTCTAGGGATGGAATTCGAAAACAAATTCCAATTGAGAATCGTTTACAGCTCCATGAAATTACTGATTTCATGAGTCTTTTTGCAAATCAATTCCCTTATCAATTCCTTCCACTGACAGGGTTCAGAAGGGTCAGAATTGTGGCTTAATTCTTTACAAAAGGCGTATACACAACCTTAAGTGAGTGGAAAACATCAGGATTGATTGGCAGGATTGTTAATAGCACTGGTATCGATTAGGGATGGGATGAAATATCGTTTGGCAATATATCGCGATACAGTACGTGACGAAATGCATCGAGTTTGAAAAAAATGGATTGGGAAATATAGACGTCACATCTGATATTAGCGCATGTGTCCAGAAGTGACGACAACAAACATTAGCACCATCTACCTTGGCTCCAAAAAGCTGAATGATGGAGTCAAATGAGGTCCAAATTGAGGACACTCCACCTGGATACAAGTCATCTGTCTGGCAGTATTTTGGCTTTCTCATTAAAAAAGACGAAGACGGTGAAAATGAGCCTACAGCTCGTTAGCATACACTCTCTCTAACCTCTCTAGGGTTTGAGAGAGAGTTATTGTTTGTATTTGGCCTGTTAGGCCCTGTGTTTTCCTGTGTGCAACTCAAACAAAAACAAATACGTTGTAATTACACAGTAATATTTTTTTCTTTTTTACTGTTTTGATCTTGTATCTTGTATTTTTTCTGGTCGTCTGGTTTTTCTGGTTATCTCATCAACCCATTCCCGTCGCCTGAATGAATTACCCTGCCAATTAATGGGTTAACATCTTCAAGTCTGTGCAGAATACGTTTATATACTGCCTCAGTCTGTATGTCATTTAGGCTGACGTGGCCTCAGTGCAGCTTTGTTTTTTTTTTTACAGCACGGAATGTTTGCATACTGCTCTGAGCTGAGCCCTGTTATTACTCTGTAGGTCAAAGTACAACAGTCGGCTGAATGGCAGAAATGAGGGCTGCAGCTTCAGCCCTTATTAGTGGGGGGGGGGCTGTATTGCACAGCATTCAACAGATTTTGCCCCCCTGACAAAGTGCTGTGTGAGAGCAAAACCAGACCAAGTGAAACCTGCAACAGTGTTTGAAATTCACCCCAGAACTGAAGATTCCAGTGAATGTTATGAATGAAAGGGGTCTTAGTCACACTCACAAGTTACATGAGACTTGCACATTAATTACGTTATTCAAAAAATACCAGTCTATGATCTTTGGTTCATATCACTAAGCCCTACACACTGTCAGAGCTGTTGTTCATCTTAAAGAAAATGCCTTTATTTAATGCAAAGTTCAGAAAACTAAAGCTTAACAGGTCAAAAAAGTGAGATTTCTGTCACCTCACTGCCTTTCTACATTGTAGCACAATCTGAAGGTCAAATCTCCCTAGAGGCCATCTTGGCTCCAACTGTTTCTTCAGTTTTTCAGTCATGTTTTCAAAGATAAAATGCCATCACTCTAACAAAGCCTGAGTGTAAATGTGAATCAGGGTGCTTATCTCCATCTTTTGTGTTTTCAGAAATATAATGGACACCTGCCCATTGAAATCAAGGCGGTGCCGGAGGGGAGTGTCATCCCTCGAGGCAATGTTTTGTTCACGGTGGAGAGCACGGATCCTGAATGCTACTGGCTCACCAACTGGGTGGAGGTATGTTTGTTTTGTTCGTCCACTGGAGCCCACATGGGTAGCAGGTCAGTCTCTGCGGGCTGATACATGACACAAGTGTTTTGTTCCGTTAGATGACTGCAGATAAGGGGGGCTAAAGGGAAAGATGGTATTGAATGTGCTGGGATTGGGATTGTATTTGAAAGATTTACTGAATGTGTAATTGCCATGAGAATAAGCATGTAACGTGATCCTGGCTGATCAAAGTTATATCTAGGCATAAATCCTATTTTTGTAATTTAAGGTCAGGGGACTGACTTGTGAATGAGCTTACATTTTAGGTGGCTTATTGATGGGGAAATGTTTCGATATTTTGTCAAATTTACGTTGTTTGTATTTTTTTGTTGGTTTCCTTGTGTGTCAGTTCATAGCAATCACAGCAGTATCTTTATTAGAATAATTTGAGCATGAACAGATACTCCATACAGAGGAGAAAAGAAATTAAGATAAGGAAGTGCATGTTTCAGGAAATCTAGCATCAGATAGATACATCCATTGCATCCTTATAAAATTACACATCAGTGAAGATGAATGCTGTGTGAAATCCCCAAAATGTATGAGATTAGTTTTACTATTTTTGTCTATTTGCTCTTTTTAACCCTATAAAGCCAGTCGTATCATATTTGATACATACTTTTATAATATCTCTATCTACTCCATATGATCAACAAATTACAAAAAAAACCCATCTGAATACAATCAGATAAATGATAAAAATGTCCTCAAATGGATTATCAGTTGCCAAAAACACCTAATGTATCCAATAAGATATGAAAAATCTATGTGTTGAATTTTATGAACATTTGGATTTTTATGGATTTTAGCAGAAAGCGCAACAAACATTTCAGCTCCAAAAAATTAAAATTTTCTGGCTATAATCTATGGTCTTGGGCATTAATGGGTTAAGGATTGCTTGGTCTCCCTGGTCCAGCAAACAAACATTTTGCCCATGTACTGTCATATTTACAAATATTAACATTGTGCACATACTTCAAAAATAATTAGTATATCTCAATGAAAATAAGTGCATAAATGAATATGTTAAAATTTAGAATGGAGTCATGTTATTTGTCCATAGCTTTCTAAACAACAGTGCAAACCATCTTCATGCCAAGGCTAAACAAAGTTCAGTTTGTATTCACAATTGTGCATGTAGGATATTCACATTTTGCAGATAGTTTGCATCTCCTGCATTTAAAAATTTACAAATTGGCAACGGGAGGTAATTATGCATACGATCAAATGTATTCTCTATAAATGTCATATGCTTACCAAAGTGCTATTTATAAAAATTTAAAAAATGCTGATTATTTAAAGGGAGGCAAATAAACAACCCAACTTGCATGAATAAAGACAAGGTGGCAAAAAATAACCAAGTAAAATAACCATAGCACAGACTGGCTACAAGCTAAGATATAAATAGAAATTCTTGATAAAGTAGGAGAGCAAATCCAAATCACGGATTAAGGCACCATCTCCTACAAGTATGTTTTACTGTGGTCTGAAAAGATTCAACAGTTGGGGCAGATTTGATGACATTTTAACCAGTGTAAATATATTGAGATCTAAATCAAATAAAGTCATTCAGCTAAAAATAAACTGCGAATTTAGTTATTGTCCATATCTAACAGTTACTGCCTAAGAGTGGTTTTCCAGTTCATTGACCATAAACTGGTGACTTTGAGACAAAGTCCTCTTTTGACATGTTCTGTTTGCCCTCTGAATACCGAAGATCCAAGTTGCAAATTAGAAACTGAACATTGGCACGACACCCAGGACAGATGCACTGTCAACAATATGAAATATATCAGCCCTTTTGCCTGTAATGATCACCACAGTTTCACTTTGTAATTAAAGTACAAGGAGGTTCAGATTTGAAACAAGAAAAACATAATCCAGGGATTTTAAAATAAAAAATGAATAAGTTAGTTGAAAGACTGCTAAGATATTAAAACATGCATAAAAGAAAGTTTAAAGTGTGAATTGGGCAAAATAAGTGTAAAAAAACCCTTTAAAAATGTTGTAGAATACTGAAGAAATGGGGTGTTGGTTTGACAGAGTAGTAATGGCAGTTTGTAGAGTTCATGCCCTAATCCCATATCCCATTTCACAAGCATTTCCACTGTCACTCTCTCTATAATCAATAAAAGCACAAAATACCCCCCCAAAAATAAAAAAGACTGTAATGTCATGTAAATGCATTTTTGCTATGAAACCTACATGTCAAAAAATCTTCTGAGATAAATCCAGGTAAAGTTAAGCAGCCCTGAGCCAGTGAGTTAAGGGTATAAATGTAATTAATTTAGAGTAAATAATAAAATCTGGTTAATCCACTTCATGTATACAGTTGTTTTCAAAGCTTAAATTATCTTCTTTTGAGCCTACCAACTCCTTGAGCTTGAGTTTAGCCTTGCCAAAAGTCACAAAAAGATCTGTCCCCCTTTGCCCTCATGTAACATTTTTAGTTTTAATGTTCTGCTCTTATAGCTACTAAACTACTTGAACAAAGTGTATCAATAAGATTTAGTGCTTAGCTTTAATTGATCATTGATTAAAAGACCAAATGTATAAGTAACTTTCATTGCCCTTTAATTTGAGTGATAAAATTTTTTACAAACCCACAATTATTTGTTCTGGCAGCCTCCCAATCACATATCTCCAAAATCTCACTGAATTATAGTTGTGTCATGGTTTATTATTTAATCACTGTCCTGAGATGAGTTGCAGCAAACACAAGTAGAGTGATAAGGACAAAAGGAGAGGAAGGTGATGTAGAAAATTATTTTCTTCTGTTTTTTTTAAGTTGACAAAGTAATTAAAGCAGGAAACAAACTCCTCCCCAGAGCAATGTTCTGTTCCCCAAAGACACCTCAATGTTAAAGTGGCTCTAAACAGCTTAAAGAATGTGTGTCAGCTCAGCTGTATTTACTCTCTGATTTAATTGACTTTGAGACTGTGCCAGACATCAGGTTCACCTGTAAAGAATTTTGTCTATTATACAGTAGCTTCTCTATTGTGAGCAGCACTGTGCTGGTGCATTCTGCCAGTGTGATGTTCCTGACAGAAATGCCAAAATAAAAAGCTGCCAGTCCTGTGTGTTGGCTGCAGTCCGGACAGAATGATGATAGAGGGATTTTTTGACTTTCTGGAAACTGATGTATTTCCTTTCTTTCTGAAAGTTGATTAAAATGATTGATTTCACTGCTGTGTGTGTTACTGCTTAAAAGCCCAGTAAAGCTTAACCCAATTTTTAAAAAAAGTATGAAGCTCTTCTGGTTCTTTTCAAAACCAAAAGCATATTAGCAAGAGTGCCTCACTTGTTAACTTGTGAGTTTGTGATGTGTGCCTTGTAAATACATGCTAAAGCAAATCCTGTTCTACATTTGTTTTTGGTATATTTATTAAATTTAGCCTTCATGGACTCTTGCTTCCTCCTAAGTGGCAACAAAGCAGCTGGCCATTGTCATTCATTTGGTGGTAAGATATCATTATGACAGTTGTTTAGTTATGCCCTTTTCTACAATATGCCACGCACAGGCACAATGTTTGGGCAATCTTTCCAATGCTATAACCAGCGTCAGAGTGATGTTGGAGGAAACTTGAAAGATAGTTTATTGAGGCTCCCTGTTCAAGGCTGGATTTTTGAAGATATATGCCAACTTTTCTTTGCATGTATTGCTCTTGGACTCATGAGTCCTTGACAAGCAGATGAACACCATTCTTTTGACTCTGTGTGCCCACAGCTAAGTAGCTTAGCTCAAACACTGGGAGTCGGTGGGTATTGCTAGCCTGCCTCTGCCTACAGTTATCAAACTCCAAATGGTCCTGTGTGCTTATGTGGCTGTTTTATGTTTTTTAAATGTATTTTTTGGGCATTTTGTGTCTTTATTGATAGGAG
The DNA here is from genome assembly GCA_036419115.1 of Scarus forsteni. Taxonomy (NCBI): domain Eukaryota; kingdom Metazoa; phylum Chordata; class Actinopteri; order Labriformes; family Labridae; genus Scarus; species Scarus forsteni. The sequence continues at coordinate 28,684,744 of JAZDUH010000341.1, read as the reverse complement.
AGAGACAGTGGATAGGCTTGTGAGTGGGGGCGAGAGTGTTGGGAAAGACATTCTGCTAACTGATCACAGGCTGGATTCAACCCGGACCGGCAGAAGCATGTACAGTATATGGGACATGCCTGGTTGTTAACCACTCTGCCAAAGCAGCACCCCAATGTGACTGTTTTATTTTTAACGTGTTATGTTATCCTCTGCTATCATAGTATTATCTTCTTTCAGTGGCTTTGTTCTGTTGACCTGCTTACAAGCACATACATGGCGGTTTAAGATAGACATGTGACATTTGCAAATGAGTCAAGTCTTTTGAACGGCTCTTTTAAGTTAATGATGAGAACTGATATGCAGTTGTGAGTGAGCTATTCGTTTGCAAGCCATTCTTAAATTTGCAAGCAATTTGCATTTAAGAATAGGCTAATGGGCTAACAATACCTAATGACTCCCAGTGTTTGAGCTAAGCTAATGAGTGGTGGTTGAGCTTTGCCAGTCTCTTTCTTTTTACTGCATGCAGAGTCATAATAATGGTGTGTATCTGCATGTCATGGACTCAAGAGTGCGATAGGACAAGACAGAAAAAAGAAGTTTTCATATCTCTTTAAATATTTGTGATGTCACAATCTCAATATAAATTTAAAGCAAGTGATCCCCCTTCTGTACTGGTATCAAAAAAGGCAGTTGCAAAGGATGTAAAAGACAATAGGAGGGATTGTCAAATCCAGAGTTTGCATTTCCTACTGTGTGTGCACGTGGAGCTCCGTCAAGTGGAAGAGATGTACTTTTCCTCGTTACAATTAGAAGGGCTCATGTAAACCATGGGTGGGAATCACTGTTCCCCTTCTGTGATGTATTATCTCAGTAAGTATTTTTGCAGTAAGTTGAGTAGTCTTGGTTAATTATGGGAAATTATAGGTTGGATCATATGATACAAAACATAATACATGGCCCAAGTAGCAATATCATAATACAGCGATTTGACAATTACAGATACACTGCAAGACAACCATAGAATGATAGCTCATGAAATCTAGGTTATTTAAGATTGTAAAATACCGCCAATGACAAAGAGCTGAATTAATGCAATAATTCACCTATATTCTGTGTCATTTTAACTGAATAACACACCTCTACTCTTTTATTCTGTCTCCTGTTGTTAACATTATCTGGCTCTCTTTTATCCCACTGTTTACTGTTTTTTGGTGGTTCGCTCTTCCACATCTTTCTATCCTTTATGTCACAACTACCTCAGTAATATATGGCGATGATTTAGGGCTCTATATCGACCCACTTGCTTTATGATTCAATCAGACTCCAAAACAACAAGAATTGTTGAAAAAAGAACTAATACAGTAGCATAGTATCCAATAAATTACATTGTAATGGCTACACCCACATCTTCGGGTAAGATTGTTAAGGTTTTTTTGTTTTTATAACTCGCTCAGTAATTTCTCCAATGATTTTATCTGATTCTCTCCAAGAAAGCAGATTTCCCAAATGAACTATTTCTTCCTCCATCTTCTGCCTGCTTTGTTGCCTCCAGCTGAAGCGCTGTGTCACTCCCCCCCACCCTTGAGACGAAGAAGATCTCATAAACTTAATGCTCCGTGAACAGACCGTCCACAATGACTCGGCAGAACTAAATTCATTTACCGTGAGCATTATCTCTGCTCTGTGTGCCTCTCTTCCTCCAAATTGCTCTCTTTGATTCATCTTCTCTGCTCACTTGTAACCATCTCAGCCTCATTCATGATATCAGGTTTAATTCACCAGAGGTAATCATGGAGTCATTTTGTAGAATACTGACAAGCAGATATGAATGTTTCCACATTTATCTGGTCTGCTGTCCTCTTATTTATGGAATCATGCAGACTTTTGAAGAATCATGATTTCCAGTTACGTATTATTACTCCACACATGGTCCAAATTGAGGAACCTCAAGACATGAACTGAAGTCTCTGAGCTGCAGTTTCAAGATAAAAAAAAAAGTCCTCATTAATTTTTTGACTTTTTAAATGAAGGGTTTGGGCATATTGTGAATTTTTTGTGGACACTATGTTCTTTGTAAATCAGACTCAGACTATGAGGTGGAGTAGAAAGTACAACAAATAAGCATGATGTGCGTTGCTATTTATAGCTGTAACTCTTCTGACTTTATTCATCAAACACAAGCCTTATTTTTTAGATCTGCTGTAAGCCAGCTAAAAGAGGACTGTGGGCCACATTTGGCCCCCAGACCATAGTTTGAACACCCGAGACTTGTGAGGTTGCCCACTGAGTTCAATCCAAACAGGGCACTTCCTTGGTTAAGGAAATGGGATAAAGATTACTTAGATGTGAATATTATTGCCCCCCTTGCAGACATCCTGAGCAGAACCTTCAACCATGTTAAATTAAATTAAAAGTTAAGTTCAGGTTTTTTTGATGCTGACTTGCTCAAAACACTGACACTCAAGTGTACTATTGCAAACAAAGCAACTGGCAAGCTCTGCCCCTGTCGGCAGATGGTTGTGTACGCACACTAGGCTATGAATAGTGGTAAATAGTTCCATTGAAAGCCTTATTATTACACCACATTTTGGGTATTTTGGGCTTTTTGGTCACATTACTGGTTTCCATTACATGAGGAACTTGCACTTGTTTGGACATCAGAGTTCCCCCCTCTGCCGTAACAGAGCAGCATGTTTGTGGAGACAGTTTTTCTCCTTAGGTTCCAGAAAGGTCGAGAACAAGGGTTGTTTCGTAGTCCCACTCATGACAGAAATGGGCCTATAGCTTGGGCTCAAAGTTGTTGCATCTTCACCACTGGGTAACTTGGTCTGTGTTGCTCCTCAGTTTCCACAACAGTTTTTCCCATGCATCCTTATACCCATGACTCCATCTACAAAAATCCTCCTATGTACTCTGGTATAAAGATATCCTCTTGTATCCAGGACTAACATTAATATTGTCATCACTTAAGTCGGAATCAATCACTCACTTTTTGGTCAAGTCTTCATGAAATGTGTGTTGTTCTTGCAAAACAAAAACAATGTGTTGCTGGTGAGACAATAGATTACTCTCTGTCACATAAGTTGACATAAGCTCTAATTACAGGAGCTTTGTTGAGGATAGGTAAACACTTTACCTGTAATTGGAGTACATGTGAGGCTTGAGTTGGCACCATTATTTCCCAGCATCTGAATGAGCTATCTCCCCCTCCCCTTAGCAGTGCCATGAGCCCCAAGAAAATACTAGAAAAGCACTCAGAGAGCGCAGACCTCCGCCAGCACCTCAGTCCTCAGTTAGAATGTGATTTTCATTATAAATATTAGTCCTACCTTTATTTCATCTAAATATTCAGATTCCTTGACCATGAAAACATACCATTAGCAATTGGATTCATAATGATATCTATTTTAGTTCAGGAGTCATTCACAAAAATCACAGTTTTCATCATAGCGGATCCAGACGGTGATCTGGATCATTCCCAAAATCTAATCATTTGTTCCTTGTCCCAATTTGGACATTTTTTGAAAATTTCATCGAAATCCGTCCGTAACTTTTTGAGTTATCTTGCTAACAGAGAAACAAACTAACTAACAATCAAACAGATGCCAGCAATCACATTGCCTCCTGGCGAAGGTAACAACAAACCTCGGCAAAAGGTCGTCCAGTAGGGCTGAAAGATTCGTTTTTGGATCAAAATCGCAATTTCAGACAACGCAATCTTGCGATCGCCAAAGCTGCCATTTTTTGCAGCACTCCTGACTGACCCAGAATCTGTTACGCTGACTATTTTACACTTGTTAATTTACAGATTGCAGGTTGATCTGCTTTTACGAAAGTGCTGGTTAGCAGGTCAACAATACAAAGCCTCTGTTTAGGAGTCGAAGTTGGTGTAACCCTTAAATAATGATTATTTATCATCAGTATTAGATGAATAATGTGTTGTTTGCTTTAGATCATTGATTTCCGTACTGTTTGTCTATACTGTAAACAGTGAATATTGCACTGAAGCTTGATTTGAAGAAAATAAGGAATCAAATTGAAATTGTAATATATACCAGAATAATCGTTTAGCTCTGTTGTCCAACCAGTAGTGCTCCAGTAGCTGTTACTGTGAGACAAGACCCTCTGATTTGTGTGCTAGTAGACCAAACAGAGGGCCAGTAATTGTGAATAATTTTGTTGGTTTGGTGTATGGCATAAAATGTTTCAAAAGGCAATTAAAAAGACTGCACTTAGCTACATGACTAATTTTAGACATGTTAGATCAGTTTTGCTTAATTGTGGCTATGTTGTTTGCTTTTTCTACCCTTTAGGCTACTCTAGATTTATATTTTTGTTCCTCAAAGAAATTAGTCATGAGGAGCATCCCTGACCTTCAACTGTGGTATGGTTAGTTCTTTGATATGACCATCTTTATGATTTAGCGCACATACACTCAGCTCTAATGGTAACTCCACAGAAGAAGAGAAAGAGTGTTTGGACATAGGTCACCCACAGCCAAGAGCACAGTCATAACTCTCTCACACACTACCCTGATAAATTTGGATACACAACATTTAAACACACACACACACAAACACACACTTGGTCAGTCTGTACAGCTGATAAAAATACACACACTCCCGTACACACAGTCATTCTTCATGGGTGATGTAAAATTAGCCCGCTGTCCTTGGGCTTGTTCTCGTCCTCCCTTTAACTCCTGCTGTCTTGTCTTCTTTCTTTGTCAGTCTTTGTGTTTACAACGTCTCTTCCTCTTCACACGTACCTTCATTTCTTTTTAGTTTCTGTGCTGTCATTGTCACCCCAGCTCTTCGTCTTCTCTGACCTCCCTCCATTTTGTTCTGGGATGGTGACCGGGAAGTTATGCTGGCACGCGTGTGCATGAGAGTGTGTGCAAACATTCCTGCTGAGTGTTGTTCTGAACCATGCCACTGTCTAAGTACACAAACATTAAATGCAGACATAATGTAATATAACAAACATAATAATAAACTCTTATGTGCATCAAAATGACCTTAATTTTTGGGATATTTGGGAAAGGTGTTTTTATCTCTCGATAAGTCACGATTAGTATACAAGTTTTAGAGCATTATACTTGATAAAATCTTATCAAAGTGTTATTCCATGTTTCCGTGCAGGTTCTTAATAAGAAGGTCAATCTGCAGATAAGGTGGAGGGCACATGTCCGTGTGTCTGCATGTGCATGAGGACATTCGCCGCACTCTCGCAGTCACATGAGACCATATTATGCTTTAGATTATGATTAGTCTGAGGAGGCATGTGACTGTGCTCAGGGTCGTAGAGTGAAGAGGCACGCTGTATGGCATTAGCAGACAAAGTCAAATGAGGTGTCCCAACAGGGAAGTTTAGAGAGATGTGTTTTCTTTTTCTTCTAAGTAAGAATCACTGTGGGGGCGGTTAAATAACCATACATCCTGGTGTTTTGAGTTTTTGTCATTCTTGTTCTTTTTATCCGTACCTAATGAGGTTTGACATATGTACTCTGCTGTCATTTCTATTGTTCACACTTCTTGTGTTTGAAATGTCGAGATTCAGGATGTAATTTCACTAAGACACCAGCAATGAATTTAAACAACATAGTCATCATCATACAATATTAACTTACATTATTTCCTCTGCCAAGGTTGTTATGTGTTTGCTGGAATTTGTCTGCTAGAAAGAAAACTCAAGAATTCATGAGTGGATTCTGATTAAATTTTGGGGGAATGTTTTCCGTGGCACAAGAAAGAAGTAATGAGATATTTGTGGAGATCAAAAACATTTTAAGAATTTCTCGATAGTGCCAGAGAGGACAGATTTTCAACATTTGTGAAAGTAATTTACTCTCATGTTTGACATGCCTTGGCGGAAGTTTGTGCTCTCAGAGTACTGCTAATTTATAATGTAATCCCCAGATTTTATTACTTGAAAGCAGAGAACGGCAAAAATAAATCTGAAATAATAACTAATTGTAAACACAGAAAGTATCAGTACAACTTAAAAATATAAATCAAAATATTTCCATAATTATCTTTGGTTAGTGGAATATAATGATTTCTTTACAAGAAATACATTTTGTAATTGACATATTGTTTCTTTAAAAGCTTGTATAAGCATTACTAAATGTGTAAGTATTAAAAGTTGGTTGGAAAAAATGTGTATTTGGACAACCCACTGCATATGCTTGTGGCTGAAGACAATTTACACTAACTGTAACTTCAAGTTCAAAAAGCAACAGTATTTTATTTGACTCTAATAGTTATATTTTACTTAAATTCAGTGATAACTGGTTTTATGCTAGATTTAAAGAGTAAAACACTCTGTTTACACCAGTTTAAAAGAGTCACAACTGGATTTACACAGGATAAACATAGTCACAACTGTGTTTTAAATGTTTTTTTATATTTATCAACATGGTTTTGACAGGTAAATATAGGAATCATTGATGTATTGATTTAATATCATAAAAATGTGATTTATACAGGACTAATTTGAGTTTTGGCTGGTTTATAGATCAAAACTGGTTTTACATCGATTTAAAACGAAAACAATTATATATTAATTGATTTTTGCCTAATTACATCTTTGATTACAATGACCTTATTAGAGTCACAACTGGGCTTCAAACATTTAATACTGAATTATCTAGGTTAACGCTGCTTCAATATAGTAGCAGGATTTTGTCACCTCTAATTCTTAAACCATTCTAAAGAGGAATTGTTTTTCTACCCTGAGATTAATTAAATCACTACTGGATTATCATTGGATTGAAATAGTAACAGGTAGGCTTTCTCTGGTTTTGTTAAAGTAAGAACAGGGTTGAGACTGGTTAAATATATTTAATATACCAGCAAGTACTGTTCAGTGAGTTTTTGATTTATGACGCTGATTTATGTTTAAGAAGACAAGGGTTTTGTCATGAGCTGGATTAAGGCTTGCTCTCTGATAATATTGGACCAACGATGCCATCATCTGCTGTCCTCTCTAATGCTACGGCCACACCGGACGCGAATTGGCGAATTTTAACGCGCATAAGGCCTGTAGCGCGCCGCGTTTAACGCCCGAAGCTGGACGCTGGACATTTTGACAAGCTGTGGGACGACGCGCGTCCGGGCGCATGCGCAGTAGAGAGCCGGAGCCGGTCGGACTCAGTGATGACCCGTGCAGGCAAATCCAGCTGGAAACGAATATTTACAGAACTTACCTTCAAAACCTGTCTCCTCAGCGACTTTCACCCAAGCCTGCTCCTTTTGTTCCAGTCTCTGTAGAGGACACACGCCGAGTAGTTTAGCTCCGGATGATAGCAAACAGCGCAGATAAACCTCTCCTCCATCTTTGAGAGGGGGTTGAAGCAGGAGCAGGAGGCCGGGGCGTCACACATCATTAAATCAAACCTGTCTCCTCAGCGACTTTCACCCAAGCCTGTTTTTGTTCCGGTCTGTAGAGTATACACGCCCGAATAGTATAGCTCGAATGATAGCAAACAGTGCCGAGATAAACCTCTCCTCCATCTTTGACAGAGGGCTTTAGCGGGAGCAGGGGGCGGAGCGTCACAGTCATCAAATCAATGGCGCTGGGGAATGTCATCGCTGACAGCGAACTGGCGCCGAAAGTTCAATATTTTCGGCGTCGTCGCGGGCGGGCGTCGAGGCGTCAACGCCTCGGCGCCGCGGCCCGAACGCGCCGCCCGGGGCGAATCTGCGTCAAGACGCGCCTTTGCATTGACTTTGTATGTAATCTTGACGCGCAACGCAAATTCGCGGCCGGTGTGAACACACCATAAGAAGTCTGTGTGATCGTTGCCTACCCATGCAACATGCAGCTAATTGACTTTAAGTAAGAAGAGTTATCACACAACAGCAAAACTGACTAGTCAACGAGTCATCATCTCTTATGATCCCTACTTTGTATACTTTAAAAAGGTATAACATATATATAACTGAAAAACAAAAAGTATTACTTCTAGTATGCTGACAAAAAATTACGGTCTGTTTAACTCATTTAATAGTCTATTAGCATTTAATTTGGAAATTGAGTGAAAAGGTTTTTTAGAAGAGTTGCTTTTTTGAATTCAGTAAACAGATATGTCAAATAATGAGTACCTTGCAGTTTGTTGTGTGGCCTTCCTACTGTGTCGATGACATTAAACATTTGGCGCTCCAGGTGGCCAAAGTTGTGATCTTCCAGATTATTTTTCATCAGAGGGTGATAGAACAAGGCTTTCCTTACAAACTAATTTATGTGAAGGAACTTACTGACCTCACACTAACTCATGTTGTGCTAAAATGTGTGTATTTGTAAAAGTGTGTATTCAAGAAGGTGATTGTAAGACCAGATGAGCCCTGTGTTTTCATTTTGAAATGTGTGTCTCCAGTCCAGAGTTGACACGAGGCAAAGAGGAATGTATTTTTCCCAGAGTTTGTCTTGTGTGAATAAGCAGCCAGCTTTGATCCCACTGAGCTTGTTAGTTTGGGGTCTTAGTACCAGTTGAGTTCTGGAAAAATAGGAATGGGGATAGCAGGCACTCAAGCCTAAACCAAAAATGAATGTATAGAGACCTAAGCTGTTGTGAAATCAATAAACTGTTCAACTATTCAACTGTCCATCTTTCTTCTTTTAGACCATCCTGGTTCAGATCTGGTACCCCATCACTGTTGCGACCAACTCCAGAGAGCAGAAGAAGATCCTAGCCAAGTACCTCCTGGAGACATCAGGGAACCTTGAGGGCCTGGAGTATAAACTTCATGACTTTGGCTACAGAGGGGTTTCCTCACAAGAGGTATGTTGAACAATGATGGACACTATAAACTTCATGACTTTGGCTACAGAGGGGTTTCCTCACAAGAGGTATGTTGAACAATGATGGACACTGATAGGGAATTTACTTGAGTATGAACAGTGCTGTGCAGAAGTTCAGGGCAGGTGTGAAAATGCTATGAAGTAAAGCTGCGTTCACACAATGACGTTTTGCCAACTTTTGCAAAAGTATGAGAAACACTTGACTGTGTTGAGCTCTGTCAGGCCATGCAAGTTAACCTCAGTTGGAAAACGCTGGTGTTTGTGGGGTATGTCGACAAGTTTTCAACATGCTCAGAAATGTTCAACCTTTGACCCTAAACACTTGTAAATGGTTGCAATAGTTGACCTTTATGTCTGAGCAACACCATTCTTCACCAGCACAGCGCGTCTCTTTGCTTTAGATACATCAGCCTGTGTTGAACACTGCATGACTGACCCGGGAAATGTACTTTAACCAAAATGTTGACGAGTACTAGGGATGTAACGGTATGAAAATTTCATATCACGGTTATTGTGACTAAAATTATCACGGTTATCATTATTATCACGGTATTGTTGCAGTGTGCTCAAAATGTTCAAAAAGTCCTTTAACACAGTCTTGAAATCATTTAACCCCCTTAATATTATATTTTTAACAGTTCTTTTGTCTTTTTTGTCAATAACTTTGTCAGGAAATGTCTTCAGAGTAAATTTGTTTACATTTTTTAATGAGAAATAAAAGTAAACAATTCTGGCAAGTATTTGTCATTATTACGTTATAAATGCTGTTTGTACTGTTTGTAATTACAAGAAAAGACAAAAATGATTTGAACTGGGGTGCTGGTTTGACGGAGTGGTTAGCAACCATGCACCCCATGTACTTGCTTCTGCCGGTCCAGGTTCGAATCCCGCCTGTGACCAGTTTGCAGAGTGTCTTTCCCTGCTCTCTCTCCCCCTTTCACAAGCCTATTCACTGTCTCTCTCCTATCAATAAAGGCACAAAATGCCCAAAAACATACATTTAAAAAAAAAAAAAAAAAAATGATTTGAACTTTAAACAGTATTCTCTTCTTAAACAGTTGTAAATGAACATGTTCAAAGTTTTGAGACGGTCAAAAATAAATGTGACCTATTTTACACACGCTCACTCATTTTGTTTGCCTACAGCATTAGTGTCCATGTTACATCTCCTCATATTAGACCACGGTCAGACGTTTTTTTGTTGTTTTTTTTTATTTATGTTTTGCTAATCACCGTGCATTATTAACAAGTGTGGTGATCAAACACGGTATAACGGTAATATTAATAGGACACGGTAATGATTACCGTGGGAAATTTTACCGCGGTTTACCATTTTACCGGCAACCGTTACATCCCTAATGAGTACTCAACCTTGGTCATCTTTAGCTGTGTTGATGTGTGAAGTCAGTGCAGAAGATGAATATCATCACTATCATGCTTACTCACCTTTTGATTGTGTTATCAGCCCAGAACTGGCAGGAGCCATAACAACTCTGGCACACGTGTTAACTATCTTAAGAAGTCTGGCCAGAAGTCAGGCTTATGAAAGAATTGTGGCAAAAAAGCCACACCCCGTGATGTAGAACAAAGGCCATGTGACTCAGCATTCACTGATGGCAGCACTACGGACTGATGATTCAAAGTTTGAAACATTTGACTGTCAAAAGACTTTTTTTTTTTCTGAAATACAAACAGGTTTTTATCCATCATGCAATACCATCACTGAGGCATCTGATTTTTCCTGAATGTGTTCCTAAGCAGGACAGTAACTCAAAACATACAGTCAGTATTACTAAGAGACTTCATTGGTGCAAAAAGGAGTAAGGAGTTCTGGAAGTGACTGCATGACCTCCACAGAGCAGCACCATTAAGTATGTCTATAATTACATGAAAGTAAGACGGATTTGAGCCGGATAGCCTCCACAAAAGATCTGTGGTTACTTGTCCAAAATGCTTAGAACAGCCCACCTGCTGAGTTCTTTCAGAGACAGTGTATAAAGATCTGATGTTATTTTGAGGAAAAAGTTGGCCACACCAATGTTGATGTGAGTTACTGTATGGTTCTCTTTCAATCACTCACTCTGCATGCATTCATTGATAGAATAAACACTTGCATTTGTGAGAGCATTCTTACTTTACAGCATTAGTTCACACCTGACTAAGACTTCTGTACAATTCTGTATTTTAGTGTTTTTTCTTTACTTCAGTGTTAGTTCTTCAAATTCCTTCCTTCTACTCCACAAACCTATTAAAGACAAATGTCGAACTAGTGACCTCAACATCAACGTCCTTGTTACCAGCTACTTTTCTCTGGTCAGCTCAGATTCTTTTCAAGCCTCGGTAAATAAAAGCTGGGTTTGCATAAGCACTGACTGACATACAAATTGCCAAATTGCTGTTTGCTCTCTGATTTACAGCCAGCCACATTATCCAGCTGTTGACTTTTTTAGTTCAGCCAACAAGAAGCAGCGACTTTTCCCTGTGCGTTTGGAGGCTGTAGAATCTTTCATGCAATCATGACACACAGACAGATGCTTCTCTGTCTGCTGCTCAACATGTGTGTGTGTATGGGAGTGTGGAGGGGTAAAGGCTTTCTGTACAGCTATATAAGTCTGAAGTTTGATTTTGTTTTATGGACACAAAGTTCATTTTAGATACTAGATAGTGAAGACGGCAATAAAACATATTTTTCAGTTTTACTTTTATTTTTATCTCCAAATGGTCTTAAACTTTAGGGGGGTTTATTGTTTGGCATAGTTGCTCTGATATAAGAGGGCTTTCCCTGTTGGGCATGATTCATTTGAATAAATATGAACACAGCAATTGATCCCTGTTTTCCCTTGCTCTGAGGGGCCGTTTATATGAGACCGAAAACAGTCAAATCCAATTCGTTTTCATTGCGTTTTGGCCTTGTGTTTACATGGGAACTCTGTGTGGATTGCTCGAATCTGGAAACTTTTTGAAACCAGGCTCCAGAGTGGAGAGTTTTCAACACGCTCCTCCCTGAAGCGCCTTGTAAACCACAATCAGAGCGTTTCAGGGTGAAAGACTGGCGTCACCGCATGTGCAGTACTCTAGCACATGAAGGCTGGACATGCATAATAGGAACAACAACAGCTTTGACCATCTACCGAGTAACGTGTGTGTCGCTTACCATGCTCAGTTTGTTATCCTGACAAAACCATCCAGACAGATTTGTTGTCTGAACTGATGTGTTGTCCAGAAAAAAAAAAATCCTGCATCTCTGTGCATCTATTCACCGTTGTTGTTTGTGAAAAGTTTTTCCTCTTCGTGCGTGTGTTGGAGCAGCGCTGCCTCTTTGCAAAACCTACACCACCATCTACTGACCGGGCATGCACGCTACAGCGGTTTCATTTGTCTTCAGTGTTTCCGTCTGAACACGGTTCGAGTTTGAATATGCAAAGGAAAAATCTTTGCGTTTTAAGCCACAGATTCTCCCTGTAAACATAGCCTTAGTCGACCCTGGAGCTGTCTGTTTGAAGTGAGAACACAATTGTCCCAGTGACCAGCACAAACAGCTTCACATGTTAACTCATCGCTCTGCTAGAAGCAGAAGTACTTCATGCTTTACAGCTACCAGGCTGAAAAGGAAACAGGATTATGTTTTGATGTAATGGAGTCACTTTCCATGCACAGGCACAGAAATAGATTTATATTAGAATCAGTGTCAAATGAATCAGACTTTATTCCAGCTCATTTAAGCAGAAGAGTTTATCCTTTGTGATGCTGCTCTCAGGTTTTCTGCATCACTGACAGTTCTCTCTGTCCACACTTCTACAGTGTTATGGAGTAATAAATTACTGTGCTATCTGGTGTCTGCTACAAGCACTGTTGTGTGCTGAAAGCCCCTCTTCTTTATACAGAGTTTTTTATTGTTTACATCAAAAGGCCTGTTATATATTGAAAATACTTTCTTCTGAATTATCATATATGAGACATTGGACCTCTGCAGTTAAAGAATAACTTATTCTGTAGATCACTTAGCTGGTGAGCGTCCTTCGCATAATGCAAAGCATGACTGATGGTCATAGCAGCACTGGCCGTGATGTAATAATGTAAACATGACATTTTTGTGTTTTTTGAAACTGAATTGGAACAAAGCAACTAAACTGTATTTGTAAAAACACAGGTTAGATTGCATATGTGTGTGAATCAATAAAATGAAGAGTACAGCTTTAGCCTGCTTTATTGTAAAGTGAATTGAAATAGCGCTAATTAGTAACTGGGGCTATACAAATAAAGATTGATTGGTTGCATATGAACTAAATCAGTTTATCAGATCTATTTCGGCTACTTTTACATGGACACTCTCTGACTTAGAAACCCAAAGAGTTTTCCTTTCTATCTATCCACGTTCAGACGGAGCATGGAGACGAAATAAACCGCTGTATAAGCATGCCAGTTCAGTAGATGGCGGTGTAGGTTTGCAGTGAGGCAGCGCTGCTACAGTACTCGTACGAAGAAGAAAAACTTGTGGACGCACAAAGATGCAGGTGTTTCTTTTTTCTGGACAACAAATCAGTTTGGACAACAAATCTGTCTGGATAGTTTTGTCTGGATAACAAACCGAGCACGGTAAGCGGCACACATGTTACTCGATAGATGGCCGAAGCTGTTGTTGATCCTGGTATGCGCATGCATACCACCGCGACCTTAGTGTTTCACCCTGAAACGCTCTGATATGGGTTTACACTGAGCTGCATGGAGGAGCATTTTGAAAAGTCTTCACTCTGGAGCCCGTTTTTAAAAGTTTCCGTTTTCAGGTAATCCGCAAAGAGTTCCGATGTAAACACAAGGCCAAAAACGCAATGAAAACTTATTGGATTGCCCCGTGCAAATGGCCCCTTAGAGTTGCTTAACTGCTGCCTCGTTAAAGACTGAAATAAAACTGTCGCAGCAACCAGCATCAAAAAGAGTCTTAAAAAGTCTTAAACACGTTTTGAACCAATTTAAAGGGTGTGAAAACCCTTCATTACTTCTCATGTGGACAGCAGTTTGATCATTGAGTCGTATCTGAAGAGTTGATTCAGCTTCCCACTGCAAACAACCAACATTAGATTTTCAAAGAGGACAGAACAAGACCTTTTGTAGATGGTCAGCCCCAGGGTTCAATTGACTGCACACACACACCACCTTGAAAGAATCAATAATCTTGGCAAAAAACCTTGAATGTGTTAAATTAAGCCAGAGAACTTGAATGTTAAGATGTTCCTTATATTGGGAAGTGTTTGGCTGCAGTATGTGCCACAAACAAATCATTGATTTTGATTTTATGCAGACTGCGGGCATTGGCGCCTCTGCCCATCTGGTCAACTTCAAGGGCACAGACACGGTCGCCGGCATCGGAGTCATCAAGAAGTTCTACGGCACCAAGGACCCTGTGCCCGGCTTCTCCGTGCCAGCTGCAGAGCACAGGTACACAACCCACATAAAATATTTTTTCCTTCTTTATTGAACTTCAACGGAAGATTTTTCCCTGCTTAGAGGACATGTTTGTTTTTAACCTTCAGTTTTCTATTCAGAGGATTTCCCAACTTTCCTCTATGCCACCGTTCATTGTTATGATGTAGGGCAGTAGTTTACCGCCTACTTTAATTATAACGGCAGCGATAAAAAGACCTTGGAGGTATAATGGGTGTCTGCCAGTGTCTTCAATACTCTTTTTAACACACATGCAAGGTTAAGAGGACATTTTAAGCATAACTGCGAGCCCTTTTGGGGCCACTGAATTCCTGTGCACTCTCTTAATTATCAGCATGCATGCATACATATTCCCAGAATGCACAGGGGCATAGTGGGCACAGCTCGGCTTCTTTCATCTCAGCTGCTTGTCAGGTTTTGGCTCAGAGATGGATTTTTTTTTACCCACAAGCAGAGTAAAATGAAGAGGTTTCGAGTAACAGATGGTAATTTGCCAGATTTGTCAATGGAGGGAATTTATCAGCCCAGAGTGAGAATTAAGTCATTTGTCCAGAGTTGGAGTTAATTTGCCCACTCCTCTGTTTGCAGCCTGGTCACCCTCACACTAATGAGGTGCTTCATCTGTGTCTGTTTGTGAATGGGGCTGTGATTGGATGCTACCCTGACGTTCATGAGCTTCACATGATGCAAATGTCATGGCCCAAAAGTGCAGTGCAGATAAAAGAAGACACAACTGCAAAAACACAGCAATGTTTAAACACAGGTCCTTAAGCACCACAACAAACAGAATACACAACACTTGATTGTGAACAACAGCACTGATATTAAGGACTAAATATGAAGCCACAACAGCAAAAAGGGAAAACATAACAAAATGTCAAAAAGACAAAACAAGAACAAAAAAAAAACATAACATTTGGGAAAACACTAATCTAAAACATTAGTTACAAAGCACAACTTAAATTACAAATCACAGCAAGAAAAGAGAGAAACAACAAACAAGAATACAGTCCCCCCAAAAATCTAATGTGAAAACGCAACAAATTTACAAAACAAGTGTTACAAAATAGAAGTACAAACTAAAAGCAAGAGAAATAAAAAACAATAATTATGCATAAGCAGAACAAAAATTGAATGAAAACAAAGCAACAAATCAAAAACACAATTCAAAATTACGCAACTACAAAGTCTAAACACAAAGACAATAAAAAACACCATACAAATTTGTTAATAAACCAAAAAAGAGGAAAAAGTACATGACAAATAGGCCTGTCACGATAATCAATAAATCAATTAACCGAACAATAAATAAAAACGTCCTCGGTAAGTTTGCCGGCCTCGATAAATTGACACGTGCATGCGTGTTTGTTTTCCTCCTCTCTTTCTACCAAAGAGGCTGAATGAGAAGATGGCTCACTCCGTCCATCTTTCTTAACACCAGGGTGCGTTGAATCTAAAGCGGATTTACAGCAGAGTGAGCGTCTGTCAGTCATGCAATCTTTGGTGGGGAGGCGGGGCCGCTCGCACGCATACTCGGAGAGAGCTGAAGTGAGCGTCCTGAGGAGTAAGGAGGAAACAAACGCCAATATGAATGATGGCACGAAAGATACGGTTCTTAAGAAGGCTTCAACAGCCCCAGTGTGAGAATGTTTTGGATTTAAACAGAATGAACAAGGTGTGAGCCTATGAACACCGACAAGCAGACATGTCGCATTTGTTTGAAAGTAGTGGCGACAAAGAAAAAGGGAAGGTACAGCGGAGCCTCCATCCTTGACGGTCCACGCTTACTGAGGCGTTTGATCGGCAAAGTAAAATGGTGTGCACTCACAGTGTTGTTCGCTACATTGCAGAAGAAATGCAACCTTTCAAGATGGTTGAATAGCCAGAGATGAATGAACGTTTGAAAGACAGTACGAATTGACTGGGAGAAAGTACATGTCACAAACAGTTACTGTATAAACTCCCTTTTATTTATTGTTTTTACTTTTGTATTTGTTTTTATTGCAGTTTCGTTTGATTAGTATAATTATTTTCATTTACATGCAATTCTTCCTTAAAGAGTCCATTTCATTTTCATTGGGGTTTTTTTCTCTTTATGGTTTGTTAAATGTATTATATTGTTTAATTCATTTTATTTAAAAGATCTTGACCTTCCAATTCCAGTTAAATACTCTTAAGAAATTAAAGTTTCTTGCTTTTGATATGTTGTACTCATTTTATTATGACATATATTATAATTACATTAATGAAAAAAAATCAAAATAATATTTGCAATTGTATTGTTTATCATCAATAATTTTTCGGACAATTATTGTCCAACAAAGTTTGTTATTGTGACAGGCCTAATGACAAAACAATGATGAAAAAATGGAGATCATACCATTGATTTTTAGCATCAGGTTCAAAGAACATCACTACAACTTGGTAAAAGAGAAGAAAAAAATTTAATTTAACCACAAGAGCGAAAGCAACAAATCTAAAGACTGACATTAGAAAACAGAAAGCAGTGACAAAAAGTCTAATGGAAAAAATTAAGTGTACAGAAGAAGAAGTTAAAAAAGGACACGATAAATGAAAGAAAGAAATGCTGACTAATGAAGTTTTTGTTTTGTGGTGTCTTAAGTTTTGTTTTTTCTCTTCATTGGTTTTACATTTTGTCTTTATTTGTTGTATCTGCTTTTTGCCATCTTTTTTTTCTTATGTGATTTACTTTTATTTCACTGTATTTATTCCTCATGATTATTTTTATTTTCTTTGTTCTGGTCTTTTTTATTTTGTATTGTTGTTTACTCTGCGGGGCCACCATACTCTGGTGTCATTGCACGGCACCGTTCCATTTAGCTGTACACACACCGTTCCTCTCCTGCACACACGGGCGCTTCTTCTCACCCCTTGGACAGTTTACTGCTGCTCCAGCGCACCCTTCTCTGCTGCACCAGTGCATTGTGGGATGGTGGCAGTGGTTGTCATGGTAACCATTACGTAACAAGGCTGTCCCCGCCCCCCTCTTTAAAGTCTGTTTGGTGTCTACCTCAGAGGGAGGGGTCACGGTGAAATTCCACTTTGATTTTGAGGAAAAGAGAGGGTGCCATGGAGCCGGGCTGTCACCTTCAGAGCTCTCACATGAAAAAGTTTGAGCACCCTTGTTTAAACTTGAGATATAAAAAAGGAAATGAGGTCCAAATCTGATCAAAGGTAGGATAGGTGAGGTCATTGTACAGTAAACAGGATTTGATTTTCTTGTGTTATGATGCCAAAAGAACAGAAATAATGAGCAGTTTTTGATCTGGAGAGGTCAGAATCTAAAAATATGATGAGAAGGAATGCTGTCTTGACTTGTTTAATATTCTGTTTCCAAAAAGCACTTCCTCCATCCACACTTTAAACAGAAGTTGGATGTCTAAACTCTGGATTTCACTGCCCTCTGCTGGATGTTCTGCAATGTTGTCATTATCTACAGACCTGTAGCTGCCGTCCTCTCTTTTAACATAGTAATAGCTCCTCACTGAGTAGGCCAGTTTTAATTTAAACTTCAGCCTGTCTACCAACTTATATGAAGAATAGAAGTTTTCAGCCTAGTTGAATGGTATCTTTCCGTTTTGTCGCTCCTAAATGTCTCACACATTCCCCTCTTTGTGCTTGATTAAAAACCCACCTTTTTAATCAAGCTTTTAATTGATTTAATCCACTTATTTTCCTTCATTATTTATTCTTCTATTACTGTATAACTTATTTATTCTTGTAGTCAAACTTTTTATCATTTTTAATTATTAATTTTTTACATTATTTCAGTTATCCATTTTATGTTATTTTATCTCTCCTTATATTTTTACTATTGTTTTAGTTTGATGGTTTTTAGCTCCAGTGCTTCCTCATGGGGGCTCTCCACACTGGGCGCTGCTCCTGGTCCACTTGTGAGGTTGCTGCTGTGGGACAGCTCCGCCTGTAAGGCAGGAGGCCCTTGCACTAAGGTGTGGGGCCCCGTGTCTGTGCGAGGCGGGAAGGTCTCCAGCTGCGCTCCTCGTGTGCCGGGAGCCCTCCTCAGTGTTGATGGCCCCCAAAGGTAGCTTATTCCTTACCTCAGTCCTCGGTAGGGATGGGAATTGATAAGATTTTATCAATACAAATTCTGTTAACAATCCTGCTAATCGATCCAATTCTTTAACGATTCCCTTATTGATTCCAGCAAATTTTGCATGTGGGCAAATGTTCTGATTTTCAGTGGCAACAGTGCCAAACATACATCACAGTATAGATATCTACTTCTGCAAGTTGCTGGTGTTTCCACTCATTTAAGGTTGTGCAGTAGCTGTAATTAAAATTAAGCTACAACTCTGACGCGACTGAACCCTGTCAATTGAATGGAATTGATCAGGGAATTGGTTAGCAAAAAGATTAATGATATCGATTCTTTGATGGAGCTGTTAACGATTCTCAACTGGAATTGGTTTTCAGTTCCCATCCCTAGTCCTCGGTGCACAGCCATGTCTCTCTTTCTCTCTTTTATGACAGCTTGTATGAATGTGTGTGGGCGCGGGTGTGTGTGCTTATATTGATGTTTGCGAGTGCGTGTCTGGATATGTCTATGTATCTGTGGGAGGGGAATAGCTGGGTTTTACGTTTTTATGTTGTTTTTGGCCTTGTGAGGCACTTTGTGTTGCTTTTAAGTCTGAAAAGTGCCTTATAAATAAAGGTTGATTTGATTTGTATGCATGATTCATAGTTGAACCTTACTGCCCATCCACTTGGTATTTTCTCTTTTCTTTTTTCAATTCTGGATTTTGCCTCTATTCAAAAGAAATTCTGACCTGTTTCCAGTTTAGAATCAGTTCCAAGTAGCCTGAAGCTCTTTTGTGAGCTTCACGTCTCTGTTGTGTGAGTACTTTCTGCACAAAGCTCAAAATAACGTAACATTGGTTGATTCATTTTTGTTTTTAGGGTTAAAGCAGTACAGATTTGATCTTAACTTTATTGTTACTAAACCAGAGGTGAAGGGGGCACCAGCAGCTGCATCCAAGTAAGAGGGAGCAAAGAACTGGATGTGTGTGTTGTTGTAAAGGTGTAAAAAGAAACAAAACTTAACTCATCATCTCTCATAGCATACTGTGTCTTAATCTATCTGTTAAGCGTGGAGGAAGTGTTTTAACTATAAATCCCTTCTAGAGCCCCATAATAAACTGTACTTTACTGCCTCTTTTTGTCTTGTAAGATGAGCTTATTGAATTGCCTTAGATTAAGTGTGCATAAACACAAACCAAAGTAACACTGTGAAAATGTGTATTTTACCCAATGCCTTTCCTTCTGCAGCACCATCACAGCGTGGGGGAAGGACCATGAAAAAGACGCCTTTGAGCACATCATCAAACAGTTCCCCAGCGTGCCCGTGTCCATAGTCAGTGATAGCTATGACATCTACAATGCCTGTGAGAAGATCTGGGGAGAGGACCTGCGGGGGCTGATCGAGACACGCAGTGCAGACGCCCCCCTGGTGGTCCGACCAGACTCTGGGAACCCTCTTGATACAGTTTTGAAGGTGTGATGCTGAGTTTTCCTTTAACAGTTTGGATCTCTGATTGAAGCCAAGTCGCTAATTGTACCTTTTTTTTAACTCCTGTCAGGTTTTGGAGATTCTGGGTAAGAAGTTTATTCCAAGGGAGAACTCTAAAGGTTTTAAGGTTCTCCCTCCTTACATAAGAGTTATACAAGGGGATGGAGTCGACATCAACACACTGCAAGAGGTACATGCTGATGCTACTCTTAACTCTTCTTTGCCTAAAGGAAGATCTTTCTTGGTGACTCAGTAGACTTTTAAAAATGTTTTCCTTCCTCACAGATCGTTGAAGGCATGAAGGAGCACAGGTGGTCCATTGAGAATATCGCATTTGGGTCTGGAGGAGCCTTGCTGCAGAAACTAACCAGAGATCTGCTGAACTGCTCTTTTAAATGCAGCTACGTGGTCACTAATGGACTTGGAGTGAGTATCTAAGTTAGAGTTGCTGTTTTAAAGAATGTCCTTGTAAGTATTTGAAGCTATAGGATGTCGAGGGTCCATTTTCTTGAATTATTTGACTAGTGCTACTTTAAGCTGTCAAACTCTTTACGAATGTTAGTGCGTGATGACCAGTGCAACATGCTTTGTTGACTTCACCTCGAGGCAACAAATGTTCAAGATTCCCACAAGTCCTGGAAAACCAGAACAATTTTCCAGTCATGGAAAACAAATGGAAAATAAGGCAAAAAGTAAAATGTCCAGGAAAAGCTTGAATTGTCCTGGAAATTTATTTATCTTCTTAAAAATGTACTCAGTAAGTAATGGACATAAAGACATAAAATATGGGTGGATGAAATAATGTAAGTGAAGACCCCCCCCCTTTATTTTTTTATTTATTTATTTTTATTTTACTTTTTTTTGCTTTTTATGTTCGTACTATTTATCACAGTTTCTTATTTGACCAGGTTCCTCTTGCACACACACACACGCCCACACACCAACACACATGCATATTGACCATCTCCACCTCAACACATATTTCCGCAACTTGTCAATAGTCCTTGTGTGACTTAGTTTAATCTTGTCTTGCTGTTTTTAATATGTACACAATTTGTCTTGCCTCTTTCACAGTATAATAGTTGTTTCTTTCATATCTATCACCCTATCAAATGTCTTGTATTGCACTGCAGCATAAAAAATTAAAAAAAAGGAATAAATTATAAAGGCTCAAAACAGTGGGGACAAAAAGAAATATAATGATAAAAAAGGCAAAATAAAATGTGGACTACTCAAACAGTAAATCAACAAAATCTATAAGAAGCAGGGTAAATAAAGATTTTAAAAAAGTATAAATCATAAATTAAAAATAGTAAGATACAACATAAAAGCCAGACTAAGATTGCTACAAATACTGGGATCCCTGATTTTGGAGCACATGGTTGATGTAAATATTTCCTCATTTTTTTGTGTCTCACAAAAGCGTGTACGACATATTCCTTTTTATACTTAGGATTCAGAATGGATCACGGGCAGCAGTTGACCCACGGGTCATAGTTTTAGCACCCCTTCATTAGACCCTCATTGAGACTCCAATTATTTAACAGTGATAATGATTTTCCTCTCTTGTGGAAAAGGTTAATGTCTTTAAGGATCCTGTGGCGGACCCAAACAAGAGGTCAAAGAAAGGCCGCCTGTCCCTGCACCGCACGGCGAGTGGAGACTTTGTCACCCTGGAGGAGGGCAAGGGTGAGCTGGAGGAGTACGGCGTGGTGAGTTCATTTCCATAACAGTGGCTGTTTTACACTTCCACTCACAAATGCTAGTGCAAGACAATGTGCTGTTTTATATAGAGATATTAGAATGTGGAATTGTTTTCTATCAGATGACATCAGACTAACCAGTAAAACTGTAGAAGTTTGTCCATTGTTTGATTTAAAGAGATAAACTGCAGAACTTTATGATTATCTTAAGAAAATGTTTATGCTATTGTTTGATTAATATGAACTGTTTCATGTGGAAAGACAGATTTATAGAATTTTTTGTTTTTTATTTTCCTGCTAAGGAGGTTATGTTTTTGCTGATGTTTATTAGTTTCTTTGATTGTTAGTTAGAGAACAGGATAACTACCTAATAGATTTTGATGAGATTTTTAGGGGATGCTGATAAAAGCCCAAAGAAGAAGTAATATGATTTTGGTGATGATCTGAATCTGGATGCAGATGCAGGATTTTGAGTTACTTTTGGGACATTTTCTAGCCTTTATTTGCCAAAGGAGAGAGATGGTGGATGTGCTTGTGAAAGAAAGAGCAGGAGAACATCCCTGGCCAAAAGACTTCATGTGCCAGAATCAAACCTCGAGCAGCTCAAGCATCAGTAGGGTGTGCCTGGTTGTTTTCCACTTTTCCAAACCAGCAGCACATCCAGGATGTTTTTATAAGTTTTTCAACATTGTGAGAGAGGTCAGATTTCAATGTTTCAGTAATAACGCAAAAGGTCCTAAACAGGTCCGAATGACACTTTCAGGGAGGCGGTTTGATTTGGGTGGTGATCCAGATCTGGATGTGATACCAGAAATTATTGAAGTATTTCTTAACGATGTAAGACAGGGCAGTTTGCACATTTTTAACAGTAACTCTCCTGAAAATGTTAGAAATACCTTGGCGGAGGTTTTTGCTCTCAGATCAGTTCTAGTTTCTCTATAAATAACTTTTTTATTGTCTTTTTATAACATTTTGAATTTTTGTGATGTATTGTGTGGAATGTATTTCAATGTGTGGATCCCAGGAAGAGAAGTTGTTACTTTGGTCGTAGCTTAAAGGAAAAAAGTACAGCATCGTGGACCACAGGAGGAATTATTTTATTATAATTCTTTAAAACACAAATGTCATTCCTCTCACTTTTTTCTGTCTGCTCCCTCTCTATCCTTCTGTCCTTATCTCTCCCCCTCCCCTCCCACTCCAGGACCTGCTGCACACAGTTTTTCAGAACGGGAAGATTGTGAAGACGTACACATTCGATGAAGTCAGAGACAATGCTAAGCTCAAAGAGAGCGAGCTCGAAGAGCTGCTGCACTGAGCGGGCCTCGGCTCAGTCCCCAACTTTGTACCCCAAAATAACCTCTCCTTCACCCTCAACAAGATCACCTTTTGGCCTCCGGCGTCACCTCCTGAAAACAGAGGTCACGTGCACTGCTAATAGAACCTGAGAGCCCCTTAGAACCCTGAGATTTAACCTAAAATTCACAGAACTTCCCTCTCAATTTGATAATCACTGCTGACAGAGTTAAGAATTTGGAATTAACAGGCCCCTGAGGAGAGATAATGAGCTAGTACGGAAATTAGACGGGTAAGACGGGAAGAAATTGCAATTATGACAAACCTTTGAGAACCTCAGCCCCCAAAGTAAATAAAGATTGGCATGTTGCACTGATAAGCTGAACATATTGCAGAAGTGAGAACGTGATTGGCTACTGAGAGGCGATATGTTGGCAGACTTTTTCATGCCGACATGTGGGCTAATGGGACGATTGTAGAACATGACTGCGAGTTTAAGAAACATTAACCCACACCCACACCAATGACCGCGCCCCGTGTATTGTGTACAGAGCTGTTTAGAAAAAAATCAATGTCTGAATCTACTTAGTTTGTCTTTTATGTGAAGGATGGTTTATAAAGATGCACCAATAACATTGACGGACGACTGCTAATATGTTGCTTTACGAACACAAGACTGTATTTATTTTTCTTGCTTTTTTGTAGTTTTGGCCTGTATAAGAGGAGGCTGGCATTTATTAAGCCCTACCCCAATATTTTCTACTCTTACTCTGCCAAATTAAATGTCACTGGTGCATCTCTGAAGGTATATTATTGGTCATCCTCTCGCCATTACGGTGCGGGAAAGACATCCCCAACATGATGGCCCAATCCAGTCCAAAAATATAAAGTTTTCTTTCATTGTAATAGATTACAGTGACGAAAAGTCACCACCAATTAGGTTTGAATGTAAAGTTTTGGATTGGGTCTTCATAATGGTACATGCTTTCAAAAACGATCTTTGAAACATAAGAGCAAGAGTTGTAAAAAATAAAAAAAAATCACTATCTTCTCTGGACTGAAGATGATCCGATCATGTGTTTATGAAAGGCTAAATATGTGGCTCCTGGGCAGAAGTGTATGTTAAATGTTGGTTCTGATGAGTGAGGATGCTTGAAAGTGTGTGTGGTGGTGTGTGTGCGTGTGCCTGTGTGTACTGATATTTTCTTCCTCTAAAGGGTAGAATAGTATTCCTTTATGCAAATGTACTTGTGATGATTGGGGGGAAACAATGAACACTTCCATTTTTACTTTGCCGGGCCTTTTATTCTAAAAGGAGACGCAGGGTTGTGAGAAACAGGCGCACGGAAGAAACCAAGAGGCAGAAAAGTGAGGCTCTGTTTAGAGATTACATTTCTGATGAGCAAAATTTCACCCTGATATCACTGCCTTAACTTGTAAAAAGCCACAAAAATTCTGGATTATGCCATTAATGGCTGGTAACTTTCATGTTAAGATTTGCTGCTCAAGTTAGATTTTGTTTTTAATGCTGTTTGAGGAATTATCTTTATGTATTCCAGATGAGTCAGTTTGAGGGTGAGAGTCTCTCTTATCAAAACAAAGGGATTTAATATGAGGGAGGAGCTGCTGACATCACAGGTATCAAAGTTTATTAAGTCCTGAAGCCAAATTTCTTAAGTCAGTTTCTGGGTAAGATCCCAGATGAAACTTGGTTTGTAATAACATTTGGCGCCCCCCTGTGGACAAAGCCATGCCCTGTTCTGTGAGCTTTCTCTTTGCATTTGTAAGTTGTATGAAAAAAAAAAACTCATCCTGCTCCATTTGATTGTGTCTTCTGGGCTAAAAAAAAACAACATGCTTAAGTGCCAAAAATTGTAGTTCCTTGATTGTCCACTTGAGGCTGCCTGCAGGGACCCTGCACCTCGACAGTCTGGTTAAAAAAAACAGCTTTGGTTTAAATATATAATACATCTTCTTGCTCTCACTGGATAGAGGGCATTTTTTATACAGCAACTGTCATTTTATTGAGGATTCCTGGTTTTAGAAATTGGGGACATGGCTACACATCTGCATGTAGAAGTTATTCTTATCCTGTCTCAACATGGCGTCTGTGTGAGTCAGTTTAGCAAAAGTTTGGATGAGATGAGTTGCACTTTGGCTGCACCCATTGACCTGCATCAGCTTCATTTCAAACATCCTTTGATTGTCAGACTGCTGACATCACGTGGCTTCATTCAGTTCTTTTTGCCGCCTATGGTTATCCCCTTTCCTGCGAAAATTGCTCAAACAAAAACTTGAACGATAACAGTATTCATTTTCAAGAATGGCTTTGCTCCAAGATCAGAGCTCAGGTCCAGGTCCTGCAAACAGCTATCATGTATGTTAAGGACCAATCAGTATGCTTATGTCCCAGTCCGCTTGTGAAGGTCATAAAAAGACATCTGTTCTAGTTTTAATGCTTCATACCATGTTCGAACTTCAGCAAGAGTTTCACAATTTTTCAGATAAGCATTATTGGGACATAAAACATGAAGTTATTTTCATTTTTATCGTGACTAAATGATTGAATTTAGTCCTTTGGCAATTTGCTCCACATGTACGTCAAAAGCAAATTGTGGTCAAAGACCAAATACTTGCAATTCTAACAACATTCCTATTATGTTCACTCTGTATTTTGTTTATTTGGAGCCAATTGGCAGCTATGCGAACACACAGAAACAGTATTTATTTCCCTCATCAGTGTATTTATCTGAAGACTATGAGAAGTTGTATGTCTAAAATTATACATATCAATTTTACCAAATGGAAATGTGTTTCATTGAAATACAAAAAAGTTTTAAGTGTGTTGGAACACAGTACACATTAGTACTATTAGAGAAACTGCGCTAAACTGAGATGCTAAACAGTCAGTATAATATATGTATAACAGTAGCAAACTAAATTTGTCTGTCTGAGCCTACTAATGTTAGCATTAGTAGTAAAATTACAGCAGCGTTCGCTATGATGGGTTTTGCATTAGTTCATCATATTTCCAATGCTAGCATGTTGAATTATCACAGAATAGCCATGAAAAATTAGAAGGGATGAGAATATATTAGATTTTATAAATCCAGGATCATTTACATTGTGCTGCACTGGTTGTTCTCTGCAAAGCTGCATTCACACACTGATGTGTTGGACAACTTTTTTTGATGTATAGGGGAATTACAAGCTACGTCAAATGTGGAAAGTCAGGCCGCTCAGACTTTTTTTTCTTACTTAGGCATAGTGTTGGAATACTGAGACCAGCCGCAGCTCCACGTGGTGAAATGACTTATATTGTATGTTTGCTTCATATGGCATTTGTTAAGCCACATCACAGTTTGTAATACACTTAGCAAGGCCAAGCTACGTTAGCCCATGTTACTTGCGTTCTAAATGAAATACCCATGTGTAAGATCTATGTTCGGGAATGTTTAAAATCTGTCTGCAATTAAGTCCGGGGCTCATTAGGAAGCGTCATACTCCACCAGCACAATGTTTGTCTCTGCTCTAGGTTCATTAACCTGTGTTGAGCACTGAAAAATCAACCCCGGGAAAGCACTTCCACTGTCGTTCTGATTTCTCAATGTTGACCAGTCAGCTACTATGCACTACTGATGTATAAATACAGCTTTTATCTCTTTGAGATTTACTGCTGTTGTGAAATTTAGAGCTTCATGCTAAAACACTAGGCTAACTATGAACCACAAAATAGTGCTATCACAGCTTCATTGACCTTTTCAGTTAACCCCCCTAGTTTGTGATTTTAGGGTTGACCTTGAGGTGACCTGTGATACTTTATTTTCTCTCACGTTGTTGTTGTTTTAATTGTATGTATATGTTGGTTGTCCCAAATTCTCTCCCAACACAGCTGATATTTCTCTCATTATTGTTCAGTTGTCCCTCAGTTTGCACTCCTCACTGCTGTCCCATCATTTGTCGTCCAAATTCTCCGGAGCACCGGCACAGGTGCCCTTCAGCTTCCTTTAGAATCAGAAGGTGCATTTCAGAAAGTTTGATTTTACTTTTTTGATACTGTCTCGGTTCTTACCTCAAACAAACCTGATTTTGTATGACCAAGGAGAAAAGAAACGCCAGAACTATTGCAGTAAATATCTTGATTTTCAACGTGGCCATACTGCCTTCTCACTTGTACATACAATAAGTAGTCTGACTGAAGCGGAGAGGGCAGGTTAGAGAGACGATCACAATAGATGATATTATTATTTTTGTCAGAGCAACTGTTTTTGTACCAACAGAAGAATATCCAAAACTACTGTGTGACAGAGGCGTGACTGTGGAGCTCTTAGCTTCTGTGCGATTGGTTTGGTGTGAGTGTGACTGCCTTGTGTATAATGGATGACAAATTGTTTGTGGATACTTTATTTTCTCTACGTTGTTGTTGTTTTAATTGTATGTATATGTTGGTTGTCCCAAATTCTCTCCCAACACAGCTGATATTTTAACTAACATAACTTGCTATATTGTCAACAATACATTGATTAAAGATGCCACCCTGTCAATTTAAAAGGCTGATTTTTTCTGACCTGTGTTGAAGTGCTTTTACGTATTTAGCATGAATGTCTTCATTTAGATACTTTTATATTTGTTTTATCAATTTATACAGGAGTAAATCTGATGGTTTTTTTGAAGGAGAATCTGCTTGTTCATAAAAACATCCAAGTAAAACCAATATGAAAGTTTAATGACACTATTTGTAACCTTATGAAATATATACAAGTCTCAAAAAATGTTAATGTTGTAATTTATTACCTTTTTCTGTCTGTGCAGTCCCCCTTTTGTGGCTATGACCTACATAAAAACAATCAATTCAATTAAGTCATGGTGAAAATAAACTCTAAATTCAGTTGTTAACATCAGTGAGATCAAGACAAAAAAAGGGATACATGCTCGTGCTTTTGCAAAGACCCTTAAAGAAAGTATGCCCTTAGTGTGTTATAATTTCCTGGATAATACAAATTTTGACAACCTCAGAGTTGAAGGAGGCTCAAGCGTTCTTCCTTTGAGTTGCCAGAATCCCAGGTTGGGACTCTGCATTTTAATGGATGATTAATAAACCAAATTCAAAAAATGTGGGCTGTTGTAAAACACAAAGGAAGCACAGTATTATCGGAACAATACCGGTATTGGCAGATAATTACCCAAAAAGTTTAACATTGGTCTGGTCAGATTACTAATTGCTGCTGATATTTTTGCTGAATATATCCCAGATATTGACTGTAATATTAGTTGAATGTTCAGACGTGTAAGGGTGTTGATAATAGGGCTGTAGTCTCTACATCAACGTGTGGAAGTAAAACAATTCAGCAACATATAGAGACATCGTGAATAATTTCATTAGTAGCAGTGGCTGCTGCTGGACTGTAATTTCACCTTTTGTGTCCACAGTCCACTTGTGTGGCCTTTTGTATGTGCTTCATACTCTTCAGAAAGTTTTCGTTTCCACATCCTGGCAGCACACCTCCGAGCAGGTTAGCTAGGAATGTGCCACGTGTTTATTTCCAGCAGGAACCTTTAACCTTCCGTCAGTTGCTGCCATTTATATCGACCCAAAGCAGGAAAATACACGCACACAGTGTCCAGATACGGTCGGTCAGGCAGAGCAGCGCTGTAATGGGGATGTGACACAGGTGGAAATTCAGAGTTTGGTTTTGTTTCTAAAATCTATTAAATATGGTTTACAATAAAAGATTTTTCTGCTTAATTTGATTTCATAAGCCCTTATTACTGATACATCTGACAGCTTGTATCAAGTGATTTAAAAGTTAACCTGGCGCAGTTAAATGAAATAGAGGATGCCGTCCACTGCGATACATTGTGATGCCTCATTATCGAACCAAACAGAATTGTTGACTGAATGATTGTAATCCATTGAGGATGTACATCCCTACAAATGTACCACAACAGTTTACCTAATCACTGAATGTTATTAAAGGCCGTAGTTTTTTACTGATTTACATCCTTTTCTAACACGAATAATTCGTCACCATGAAAGAAACTGAACAAATTTAGTTAAGTGAAGGCTCTGTACTCTTGACTGAAAATATAGATACCTGAATAATCAACAATTAGTTGGGAATTATTGTCATAATCAGATATCGGCAAAAATACAGTAATGTGCATCCCTAAAAAAGGACAACAGGATGGTTTGCAGTTCCCTTACCTCAAATGAATTCCCCCCAAAAACGGTTATTTAATGTTCAGACTGATGAACTTTGTTGGTAAGAATATTCACACATTCTAAATATGAAGCCTGTTGCATTAAGACCTGGGAGGTTGTGAAAACACTAGAAACACTCAACAGGTCAGTAGCCTGATAGGTAACGGGTAATATCAACCTAATGGAAAAAAGGAACATGCCTGAAAATTCTTCAACAGTTAATAGCCTTTTATTGGCCAGTTAAAGTCAAAGTTAA
Organism: Scarus forsteni; assembly: GCA_036419115.1. NCBI lineage: Eukaryota > Metazoa > Chordata > Actinopteri > Labriformes > Labridae > Scarus > Scarus forsteni. The sequence goes on along the minus strand of JAZDUH010000341.1, from coordinate 28,655,516 downwards.
AGATTTCAAACCATCAACAGGACAGGCTGAAGCCATACTCTTTATTTTTTCATTGATACACGTGCATAAATACAAATACAGTATACATATAAAAAAATACACATAAACCAGTGTACACCCATTTATGCAGATGGAGATGTTTCATCCAGAAGATGAAAAAGGCTGTTCCCATGGATATACTGTTTTACTGAATAGAGATTTATCCATTCCCATGTTTATATGGATGTAAAGGTAAGTATGAAAGTGTAGTCAATAATAACCATGGATAGAGAGATCAATCTGATATTAACATCTCCAATGATTATAAACTAGAGAGGAATTTTGATTAATACGTCAGCATACAGTTGAACTGCCCTTTAAATTGGGTTTAGCTGGTTTAAACGTATGAATTTGTTTCTGTAGATGATTGATGCAGGGCAAAGACATAATGAGAGAGGAGTTCAGTGTTCCAATTCCCCCGGCAGTTTGACTATGAACTGGTCCAGGCCTGAACCAGCCCTAACTAAAAGCTTTATCAAAGAGGAATGTTTTAAGTCTAATGTTAAAGGTAGTGAGGGTGTCTGCCTCTAGAACTGTGGTCAGTAAATGATTCCAAAGAACAGGAGACTGATAAGACTCTACCTCCCATACTACAATTATGACTGCAATGTTCTCGAGGAGTTGTACGGCACTAAAAGCTCTTTAAGTTTAATTTGTGCCTGTCCACTGAAAACTTTATAGGTGGGAAGAAGAATCTTTAATTCTATATATATTGTTTGAGAAGCCAATGCAGAGAAAATAATACAAGAGTAATGAGATCTCTTCTCCTAGTTCCAGTCAATACATGTGCTGTAGCATTTTGAACCAGCTGAAGCATCTTCAGCGACTTGATAGGACAACCTGATAGAAGAGAATCACAATAATCCAGTCTAGAGGTAACAAAAGCCACACTGCAAAGCTTTTCAGCATCACTTGAGACAGAAAGATCTGATTTTAGCGATATTATGAAGATGAAAAAAGGCTGTTCCTGATATTTGTTTTATGTAGAATGAAAGGACACATTTTAGTCAAATAGTACCTCAAGATTTGGTGCCAGGCTGCTGTCATCTAAGGCAGATAAATCATTAGAAAATGTTGCTCTTGACTGAGTTAAGAAAAAATCTGGCCATCCAGATCCTCATGCCCTTTAGACAGTCCTTCTTGTTTAGATCACTGATTTATTTCGCCTGGCCTCATTGATAGGTACAGTTGAGTATCATCAGCATAACAAGGAAAATTAAAATTATTATAATATATAATATTCCTGATGAATTAAACAAGGGTATGCATATATGAGAGGAAAAGGACTGGACCGAGTACAGAACCTTGAGGGACTGGCTTAAACCAACACTGCGTAGTTTTTCCACCCTGGGATAATATTTCTCGAATCATTGCGATGGTTCATCCTTTTAGGATATAAAGCAGCTCTTGAATTTTAGTGGTTTATTTGTCTATTGGGGTGTCCTGTGGGCTTGCTACTCTTCCCTCTGTATGTCAACAAACGCATGCTGGTGTACAACAGTGCAGTTACACTCAACGCCCATAGAGGCCCCCAGAGAGCTGAAAGTCGGAATCTTATACTGTATAGTGAGGCTTAAGTGAGTAGATGGAAAAGAACAGACAAGTTTCTCAGTCTGAACATTAAATATCTTATCATTGTAGTGATCACTGAAGATAGAACTGAAAATTATTTGTAATCATTATATTCTGTTTTTATTCATGTTTAAAGGGACTGTGAGGAGAATCTATTACCGGCGACATTAAGACTCTGCTACCAATGAGCATGCGCGGCTACTGTCATAATGCTGCATTCCAGTAACCTCGGAACTGGGAGTGACATCATCTCCGACTTATCGGCGTTCCAGGTGAAGTCAGAAAAAAAACATGCCGCTCTACCAGGCTATTGTTAGCTGTTGTTAGCACGCCTGCGTTGTTGTACACAAATATCACATGAAGAATGTGATCATCACTATGGCAGCATTTTTATAAATATGTCTAACAAAACTATGTGTACAGCTGATCTAGAGCGACACACCCCAGTCAGAAGTGCAACAGGAGCTAAATAACTGTTCACACTGGGGCATCCATCTTCAATTGTCAACTCGGGGGTGGCGAGGTTTCACCCAGTTCCCAGTAGGAAACTCTGACTTCGAGGGGCGATCCAGTTGCAGTTCCCTACTCGGAACTCAAAATTCCTATTTCTGACCAAAACTGGAACGCACCAAAAGACGTGTGCAATCCAAAGCGTGTGTTTGTTGTGATGCAGCTCGGACCTTCCTCAGAACTCTGCATTGCTTTACAAAATTATTTTTTCAGCAACTTACAGGATGCAAAGTGACAAGGTAATGTATCTCTTTCTAGTTGCGTAGCGGTAGTTTTTGATGTGTGACAACAAGCAATTTTTGGAAAACTTAGTATCGTAGTTTTGCAGCTGGCTATATATTGCTACTTACAGCCCGGTGCTCTAAGACGTGTCAGAATAATATAAATTTGCTCTAGTTTTAATTGTCTTGTTCCCGAAGTTGAGTATCCAGGCCAGTCCAGCCCTGTCCGACCTGACCGAAAGGCTAATGAATAGCATTTATAGATAGCCTAATTTGATGCAATAAAACTCATCTTAAAGTGTGTATTTCGATCAGGCATATATCTAAAAGTGAGACTTTTTTGTAATTACTTAGAAACTCCTCACAGTCCCTTTAATACAATGTCTCAGCTTCATTGGATTTGGAGTTTAACAAAACTCTGAACCAGCGTAGCTCTCAGTCAGTTGCATTTGGTCTCTGTGCTTCCTCTTCTCCTGGATGAAAGAGTCTGCAGAGTGTTATGGTTTGATCTGGAGTCATATGACCCAGTCAGCCCTGAACAGGCGTCACACAGGAACTGCGGACTCAGCGAGGAGGAGGCAGCCCGCGTCCTCCGGCGGATGGATCCAATGAAAACGCAGCTGGACGCTGTGGATGCCTCTGGGTGCTCGGACTATAACTTTGCCGAAGAAGTTTCCTGGCTTTCCGTTGCATGGCTTTCCATTGGTAATAGCTGCCTGTAATTATTTCCCTTTTTCACTATCTCTGTTTGGTAGATTATTTTTCCACCCACGAAGGAAATACACTTTTCTTGAAAAGCTTTGGAACCATGCAGATGTGCTTTCGAATATCAGATTGCTTCCTTGTCAATACGACGACGCTGTCTCAGCAAAAGTTGTGCGTAATTTGGCACTCTTAACGCATTCGTCTCCCTTATCGCCTGCGTAATTTGCGCATCACTGAGCGGAGCGCGAGGTACTCGTTTTTCAAGCCACACTGCAAAAAATATCCAACTTCACTTATCTTAGCTTTGAACTGATTCTGTTAAAACCCATTTTGATGTGCTATACTTCGACTTTTCCACTTAAATACATTTTATTTATTTTTTTGTATTTTCATTAAGTTAATTCAGCGCGTAATCGCTCTTTCAAACTAACCATTGATTGCATTTCAGGTTATTTTTTGCAGCGTTGACACTAAAACCACGTCATTCAGTTGAAGAACTCCCCTTTTTCCTCCCTGTTGGTCCAACATCCACAGTTAAGGAACAACTGGACTTGGATTAGAGTCAGAAGAACAGTCATTATGACCGGATTTCGGCTGAACTTCTCGCCGCTGAAGGAGCCTCTGGGCTTCGTCAAACTTGTGGAGTGGGTGAGTGAGATGCATTCATACTTTTCGTGTGTGTGCGTGAGCGCCTGTGTGTGATACCCAGAGGACAGGGAGGTTCAATCCTTGGATTTTCCCTTTGCAATCTTCAGAAGAATCCTCTGAATAGCCCAAATGCGCAGGGATTTGGTTTGTTGGGAATGGAGTATACGTAGATATTAAAGTTAATATGCAAGAAATTGAATTACTTGAATGTGTGACAAAAGCTTTCCTCCATCTGCAGCTCTTGGTGAAGAAGAATGAATCAGACATGTGCTTTCATTTAGACAACCTATGTTTTTTTAGTCAGGTAGAGTTTATCAAGAAAAAAAACTCCTTTTTACCCAGATAAATGTGCTTAGTGTTCAAAATCCAGGTCAGGGTTCACCAATTGTAGTTACCCAGAGGGCCACATTGATTTAAACTAAACTACCAGAGGGCTACACTGTGGAAATGGGAGAGGATTCTCAACAGTCACTACAATGACTTTTAATTTACCAAAAATATCAGTATAGGGGATTTTGTTGGACTATTTTCATTGTTATTTATACTGGCAAACTCTCACCACAGAATTCAAGCTTTTTTTCAGTGCATTTCCAGGAGCTGAGTAAGTCATTTGATTGTATTTTACAACTAGAAGTGCTAAGAGAGCACAAACTTCTGTGAAGGCATCTTCAACATTGTCCAGCAAGTTATTGTCAAAAATGTGGATACTGCCCGATCTTGCACTGTAATTAAATCCTTTAAATATTCCTCGACCTGCATCCGGGTTCAGACCAACATTCACTGAAAACACCGGCAAATTAAACAGAGAACTTTATGAGTTATGGGGGGAAATGTAGAAAACCACCTGATCTGGCACTGTTAAAAAAAAAACTTAAAAAATTCTCTGATCTACATATGGATTTGGATTACCATCAAAATCTTGTCATTTGCTCTTTGGCAGTCAGAAAATTTAGTCAAATTCTGTGCATAACTTTTTGAGTTATGCTTTTAACAAACACATTAACTGTGGCAAAATAGTACTTTGCTGTCCGAGATGTTTCAAGGGTAGATTTTGTCTTGATTTTATCATGTGTACATGGACTGATATTTGAACTTCTCCTCAGGGCTTCATTAAGTGAAGATTAAGGCCATGTGTGGCTGCTTTTTGTGCATCCTCAGTTTAGCTTTTCTCCCAAAGTTACCAATCTTTTCGAACAAAAAACATCTCCAAAGTACGTCAACTTCATGCATTTGGATTATTTTTTAAGTGGCATGCCCCTCAGACCCACACAGTTAGGGATTAATGCTCCACTTTGTAATAATTTACCCCCCCATAGCTGTGCAGGAGGTTGAACCACTCAAATAGTTTCTCAAAGTAAGTCCAGTAATCATTTGTGCTCTCACATAACTGGGTCAGAGGAATCTGGCCCTGCACTCTCTCTCAGCTGTTCTATTTTCTCTAAAGACGCACAAACACACCGAGTCAGAGAGCAGCAGTAACACCCAGTCATCCGACTCAGGACCAGGTTTCATGTGAGAGTGTGTTTCACAGTGTTAGCCTTATGTAACCCAACATATTTCGATGTTCACAAGGGAGCTAGCGAGCTTTTATTGCATGTAGTGCTCATAATGGCTGAAGTGGTTCCAGGCCAACCAGCGGCTTGTCGAGAGAACGTATCAAAAGATTTTTCAGTCGGCTCAGACGACTGAAACACTGTTGGTTAAAAATCAGGGTAAACAGAAATTTGATGACAAAAGTTTATTTTCTTTGACAAAAAAGAGATGACAAACATCAAAATATAGTTCTTTCACACAGTCTATCATGACCTTTATGCCAATATTTCTGCATTTTCTGTATTTTCCTGTGAACAATGGAGCCTGTACCAGACAATTGGACTCGAGTCATAGGGACTCGGACTCGAGGCGACTTGAGCCGCAAATGATACGACTTGCAACTCGACTCGGACTTGGGAGGTAAAAACTCGAGACTCGACTCGGACTCGGGAGAAAATGTCTCCAGATTCGACCTGACTTGAGACAACATGATTCGGAAAATTGCACGCACTCAGACTTTATATGAAGAGCCAGACAGGAGATATACGCCGCTCTTTCCTTTAAGGTTCACTTTATTGATGCTCCATTCACAGTACACTTGTCCGTCACCTATTATTGTCCCCCACACGACACAGTACTACACACATACATTCCTACCACACAACCGCTTATGCTACAGTGATGATCAGTGGGCAGTGTGCGCGAGAGGCGGATTACAAATTGGCAACCCGCAATGTCTTCTGTGCCCAAAGTTATTTTCTTTGCATGTAAAGAATTTCAACCAGATGGAAAACAAAGACACACCATGTGCACGACCTGCAACACTTCGATAAGCGAAAAAGAGGGCACAACATAAAACTTTATCCATCACCTGAGGACACATGAGGCCCAATAAGTAAAACCTGCAAATGTTAGCCAGGTAGCTAACGTTCCTGCCATAGGTCAATATGGCAGGAACGTTAGCCCGACCTATGTGCTCAATATGGAGCTAGCAAAGCTAACATTAGTAAAGAGGGTGTATGTGTGTTATATGTGTGGGAAGATAAGGTTTCTCTCTTCAAGATAAAAATCTGAGTGCTTTTTGGGTGGACTGGGGAACAATGGTGAGGGACTCGACCCGTCATATCCTGTGACTCGACTCGACTTGACTTTACAAAACCTGTGACTCGACTCGACTTGACTTGACTCGACTCGACTCGCCCACAACAGAAAACACTTGGGACTTGCTTGAGACTCGGATCAAATGACTCGAGACTTGCTTGGGACTCGGATCAGAGGGACTTGGGCAATTGTCTGGCGTGTACAGTCTACCCAAAACCAATTCCCCTTTAAAAAAACTGAAAAACTCAAAACTCAACGGCAGTGTGTTATTTTTCAGCCAGAAGGTTGAGGGTGTGATTCCAGTTAATGTGCCCACATGTTGATGTGTCCTTGGGCAAGACCTCCCAAATTGTTCCTTATACTGTAAGCATCTGTACCTGTAGTGTACGAATGGATCCAAATACAAACAAATATGTTTGACTCATACTAAGAGATACGTGAAATAGCAGCTTTTATCATGTGTGTGAATGTGGGAGTGTGTGACCTGCAGGTAAATGAGCAGAAAAGTGGCGTAAAAGCTCAAATTCATTTTCCACATACACTCCACGTCCACTTTATGAGGATGTTCCGCTACTTGTTGATGCAAACAACCAATCAACCAATCAAATGGCAGCCACCCAGTGCCAGTTAACACACTTAGGCATGTACAGTAGACATGATCAAGATGACTCGCTGAAGTTTGACGTGAACATCAGAATGGAGAAGAAATGTGATTTAAGTGGCTTTGAACGTGGTTGTTAGTGTCAGACAAGCACTCACTGGATTGAGTATTTCAGAAACTGCTGATCTGGATTTTAACACCCAGACATCTCTTGGGTACACAAGGAATGTTCCCCAAAGAAGCAAATATCCATTGAGCGACAGCTCTCTGTGCCAATATACAGCCAGAGAGTAGAAACCATTGTGGTCTAAGATGAAAGAAAGGCTACAATAACTCAACTTCCCCCTCACTGCAACCTAGGTTTAGGAGAAGACCATGTCTGAGTGCGCAACATGTCTAATCTTGGAGCAAATGAGCTACAGTAGCAAAGAACAGCAAAGAATACGAACTGAGGCTACATTTCTTATGGGCTCACTGAAAATTGGACATTAGAAGATTGGAAAAATTTCAACTGATCTGCTGAGTCCACATTTCTACTGCCACATGCAGATTGTGGGGTCAGAATTTGTTATAGCAACATGAAGGCATCCATTCTGTCATGTTTGAATGGATCAGGCTTATAGTGGTGTAATGATGCTGGAGATGTATTTTAGGCACACCTTTGCCTCTTTATTAACACCTGAGCAACATTTTTATGCCACAAACTACTACTACTACTACTATTTTATGACTGCAGTGCACCCGTCTTCTAACGGGATAACACACCATATCTTAAAGCTCAAATCCTCCCAAATTGTTTTTGGGAACATGACAATAAGTTCACTGAACTCAAATGACCTTCATGGTCACCAAATCTCAATTCAGTGGTGCGAATGTGGATGTGGTAGAACAGGAGACTTTGATCACTGATGTGGAGTAATATCAGTATTGATGAAATGTATCCAACACCCTGGTGAATCAATTCAGGCAGGTTTGAAGTCATACGGGAGCTTCACCTGATACTAGCAAGATGTACCTAATAAAGTGACCCATGAGTGTATGTTGGCAGTAAATATCTGCAGAGATTTTCTTTTCTGTTGGTACTAATAATTAATTTCGTATCTGTTATCTCTTTTGGTGCTGTTAGATATGGCCTTATATTAAAACCCTTCCTTTTTCCTCACAAAACTCGATTGATGTTTTTAAAGTTTTGTTTTCCGTAAATGAAAAAAATAAAAATAAAAGATACAGCTATTGCATAAAACAAGTTTAATTAGATCAAAGTATGTCCCAATTCAGGCTGTAATTTTGTATCCAAAATTAAATTAAATGGTTTTGATGTTGTCTTGTTGACACTGATGTTATTTTGGCAAGGTTTTAACATGGACCTCTATAATCAGAATCTAATCTTGTTAAAAAAAAACAGGCTTAAACATGTGCCTGTACAAAAAGAGCAGGACATGTCATTTTGAGAGAAGTGAAAATGTTCAGTTTTTCTGCCTTCAAGCCTCAGTAAAATTTGGACCCAAAGAACCATTTAATTAAAAAACTTTAATTAATCAATTGAAGCAATAAATCCAGCCAAGATCTACTTATACAGTTACCAGGATGATAATATGCATTGTTTCATGTTTGATGGCAAAGTGACTGTCTATAAGTTCTGAAAAAAGTCCTTTGTACAAATTAAGGTCCTCTTCTCAGACATAATCATCTCTTAAATGTTGTTATAGAGGTGTTGTAAACCAAGTGAGAAGATGATTTTAGATTAATGGCTAATGAATATATACCTGTGTTTCAGCCCTTTATTTTTAGATTTTTACATTCCTTCATCTAACACATTTCTTAGTGTTAGATAAATATTTAGAATATTTTCAAAAGTAGGTTAACTTTAATTTAATACAAAACAAAAATAATGAAAAAACTGCATCAATAATACTTGACTCCAGGGATCAGATTTCTGTCCCATTAATGTTGACCGTTGATATAACCACTGTCATCATAGTTAATGATAGTCCTTTGATTCCCTTGTCTGGGACAAAGGACAAGTTTGTCCTTTGCCCTGGACTTGTTTACTTGTTGCATAAGTTATTTTGCCTCATACCTCCCTAGATGTTATCCTCCACAGAGTAGCAAACAGGAAGGAGGGTGCACAGTAACAAACGCTGCCAGGCTGCTTCACACTCATGATGAACGATGATCATCAAACTATTCAGCCTGTTATTAGATGTGAGTGTATTAAGGCAAAAGAAGATATCGTTCCTTTTCTGTGGAAACGTAAAGTCGTGATTCATGTTTGAAGTGGTAGAGTGTCTGATACTATCGCACAGCTTGGCTCTGAGGGATGATGGCTTCGTTTGGTAATCTCTGGTATGTCTGTAAATTGGTATTGAGGGGTTGCAGATGTCTGGGATGCCACAGACAGAACAGCAGCAAATGAAGGGCAAGATTCTGCGGTGTGAATCAGTCTTTGGTCAGTGCCATGTTTGAGAAAAGTGCAACCTGACAAACATTTAACACTGTTAGAGCAGAGGATGGACCCTTCATTTAAAAAAGAGGACATAAATCAAAGTAAGAAAATGCTTAGTCGACGCTGTCTGTTACAGAAGTCCACGCTGTCCGGCTCTGTGACCTCGTTGTGGGAGAGTGATTGAGTCAGTGTAACAAGAATGTGAGAAAAGTAGCTTACATTGGTGTGTGCAGCCAGGAAAACAGGAAGTGGCAGCCAGTGACATCTGGAGACACATCTGGAGAGAGGCCTCGAGGTGTGTGTGGGTGTGTGAGGAGAGGCAAAGTGCAGTATGTGTGTGTAGCTAAAGGTTAAAAGTGATGGTGGTCTGTGGTCAGCCTTTTCTTGAGGGTGTGAGACAGTTTGCATATTCGGCAGACCAGACTGTTTGGTGGTCTTACATCCACTTTGTGTCCACTGCAGCCGATGAACAAGTTTAAAACACTTTAATTATTCCAGGTTGAGCTACCTCTCCACCACAAAACAATATTTTTACAGTCAGCCTATTTATTCAGTCTAAATTAACAGGGGGTTACACCGAATATCAGCAGGGATGTACACTTTGCTGTCAGGCTGTTGTTTTTTTGTGGGGGCTCTTTTCGTGGTGACCTCCATTTTACTCTTCCTTGCCTCATTCATCACCATCCTCCCTCCGGTCTCCTGGACTCTGGCTTTTTATCAAGTTGCATGGTGCTTTAAGCAGCAGTGGCATAGACACCTTTATTATTTTTGGTCGATGATGGTGCATTTATACTGAAAAAGCAAACACTTTTCTGTTTTTTTCTGAGTTAATAACGTTTTTATTCAGAATTATAAGATCAAAATATTAGAAAACTTTACTCGATGCACAGTGCTCCAGTTTTCTGATTTAACAAATGTGATTTAAGAATATTAAAAAACACTGATGAAAAAGCACATTTGCTCTGTCAATCCAAATAAATGAGCAATTATCTCAGTGTTGTATCTTCTTTTCTCGTGCTGATGGACTTCATCATTCTGAGGTTATGATTTTATTCAGAAAAATGGAGAATAATTTTGTTTATTTTCAATAAAGAAAATCAAGATTGATTCTCCACTACAAAACAGAAGAAGATTAGTTTTCTGGTATAATAATACAATATACTTCTGTACCTTATTGTAGGACTATGATAATTTGTCTGAACAGAGCTGCTAACAGCAACATGCTGCCCTCAAACTATTGTTGTTCCCAGGATGCACTTCCACTCAGTTAATAAGAGCACTTTCAATGTCTACTAGGATTTTCTTTTAAGTTTTCAAGCCTACAAGTAAATATATACATATTTACAGCAGCAGCTGCTGTAAGAGCTCAGTTTCTCAAACTGGAAATAAAAACCTGACTGTAAATCCAAAGGAAGGTAAAGATTTGTCTGTATCCATAAATCACCAGTTTATTGCTATTAAACTACATAGTTCTTTCAAATTAATGCTATCATAAAAAATACTACAGTTTTTAAATTTAAATAAGCAATATCTGACTTCAGATTGGTAAAGTCACAAAACAACTTTTACCTCACTCTTGCCAGCAGAACATATTTGCGAGCATATGTTGTGCCCATTTTTAATTTTTTGAAGGATTTTATTGGTTTCAGAAATAAATGGTCATGATTGACATGAACACAAGTATGCACAGAGTTGCTATTGGTCAGCTGGCCTTATATCCCGCCTCAATATGTTCTCTTCCTGTAGGGGTAGGCTGAGATAAACTTTGGATGAAGTAGCACATACAGCATGGCAGCATCCATGACAATGGATTAACAACATTGCAAAGGCTTCTTTGATAATCAAACAGCTGACCTGACATAGCTTTGTCCAATTCTTTTACAGTCTTATGATTTACTGCTGATGTGGAGAGGATTCTTTGCTTAGGGCCGTAAAAATAACCTGTTGGTCAAACCTGGATCAGTTATCATGATCAGACAGAAGAAAAAATACTGTTATCATAGGAAACTTGCACCAAAGGAGGTCATTAGAACAAATCAGTATCGGCTAATTTGAAAAATCAGCTTTGAAATCAGCCCTGACTTTCACAATCTGTGCATCATTAATACTGACACCGCAGACTGGGAACACCACAGAAGAGCTGCAGTGTTGGAGATGCATCTAGCTGTCATAAATTGGCCCTTGTCAGACCTGTTCAAATACTTAAACTTGCCTATTTTTTTTAGCATCTGACAACTTTGAGGACAAAATGTTGACTTACTGCCTGATATCTCCCACCCACCAACAGGTAATATGAGATAATCAGTGTTATTCCTTTCACTTGTCAGTGGTCAAAATGTTATGTCTTGGCTGTAAAATCAGCGTCACACCTTCAGGGTTTCTGCAGCCAGCCTCAAGAGGACACTTGAGGAACTGCAGCTTTTTGCACTTCTGTACTGGCCCTATTTTTTTAGACTCAAGTTTTCCATTTACTCTAAATGTACAGCAGCATAGCTTAGGGTGTGATTGTGTCTCTGCCTAACCAACATGAATAATACTATAATATGCCAACTTTGTAAAACACAACACCTTCTTTCTGTAATGTTAAATTCTGCGATGTCAATGGTTGAGTAAAGGTTCTAAGTCATTTTGGCAGATTAAATGCTGCCAGAGCTTGATTGCAGATGTGTTAGGACAGAAAGTTTTGCCTATTTGACAAGAACATCTTTCCTTTGTTGTGTATTTTTTATGTATACCATTACCAGAATAATGAATCTTATAAGTTTGACCTTAAAACCCACAAATGATTCAGTTGTTGTTTGGCCGGCTGCAGTGTGAGGGTTAAGCCGAGTGCCAGCCACCCTGACTAAAAGAATTCAGTGTGTTGGTTTTAAGGAGAGTATTAGTGTCACATGGCCTACACACTGAATCAGATGCTTTCTGCCCCTCTGAGAAAGAATTCAGGAGCTGAATAACAGAGTTAGTGCTGCCATGTAAGCCACAGTTTGTTGTGTTGTATCAAACAGCCATTTTATAAGCAGAGAGGATGTCAAATCTACTCCTAAAGCATCAAGTTATGTGACATTTTCTGCTTTTTGTGTGCTGCATTAATAAATTACTGCTGCTGTAGCATTGAAACGATGCCATTCTCTTTCATTCAAACAAAATAGGAAGCTCAGTTTAGATGGTCTGTTTTGAAAGAAGACTTATTAAAGAAAGTTGATCTTGCAGAACAGCTTTGTTTTTGGCTTTCTACTGCAGTAAAATGCCGGCCATCTGTTGGTCTCTGGCTTTTTACTGCTGATGTAATGACTTAAAGCAGCCAACTTTCAAGTGGATGGGAAGTTCTTGTTCAGAACACAGCATTATCAAAGTCTTGGGGCTTGTGGGTTCTGGAGAAATGTACATCAGAGCTTGAAACAATGATTTTAAACCTTTTTTAAGCAAAGATCCTGTTTGATGCCACAAGAGAAAGCTGAACACCACCAAAAACATGACAAATAGTTACTTTCTAATTAATTTGATGTAATTTTGCCCACCATAAAACAGTAGATACAATTTAAATCTGTCAATGTGATAAAGAAAAGGAATTAAAATACAGAATCAATGGCTCTGACGTGTTGTATGTATTTTATAGCATATGCAGCCTGATGCAAAACACAGTTCATGATCCAAGGAGTTGAAGACTGAAACAATGTGAGCATTATACAAACAATAAACAGTGTGAACATCTTGCTCATACAGGTAGCTAATGGGGTTAAAGGGGGTCATATAGATCTGATTACCTCACTGAGCAGCTGGATTCACTAGTTCTAGATTCCCCATAAATAGGTGAGGAGATGAAACTCTCCATCCAGCGTGTCAGAGTAAGATAACACATCTAGTCTTTAAGATCTAGCAGTAATGTAGGAAGATTTTGATGGTGCTGTCACTAACTGTATATTTGTTTAGGGGTTTTCTCAGGCTTGAGCTCTTTCCGTAAAAGTGAAAATTAGGGCGGATTAGGCATTTCTGAGAGTTTAGATAACTGCTAAATGCTGAAATTGGTGTGCAGCAGCAGCCAAGCCCTCAGATAAAAATCAATTCAATTACCAGCTTCAGTCAGAGTTTGATATGAACTGCTCTAGATGGAGTTTTTTCAAGTATCGCCTCAGTAATAGATAAACGTACATGAAAAAAATGCTTAATGCCAATAGTATCAGTTTTAATATATCTGATTTTTTAAATGAAACAAATTGCAATATACTGATTTACAGTGGAGTTCTCTTATATCATCCTGTCTCTAATTTCTCTCTTACTTCTGTGTTGTCCACACAGCTCACGGCCGTATTTGCATTTGGAAGCTGCGGTGGATTCTCAGGGAAGAACATCTTCACTGTCGTATGCGGGGATGGTAAAAATGAAACTCTCAACGCTAGTTTCCACTACCCTTTTAGGTAAGACACAATTCATACTATTTTTTTCAAGTCAAAGATTTGAAATATGCAGGACTATATAAACTATTTGAAAGAAAAACTCCAGCTTTAATGTGGACGTTGTGAATGGTAACAGACCAAAATGATTTTCACATCCTTTTCAACTTATATTTGATTGAATATAGGACAAGGACATGACATTGTAGGTTTAAACTAATGCATTTTTTCCTTATTTCTTTATTAAAAAAAAATTCACATACCCTTAATTCGATACTCGCAAAATGTTCCAAAAGACTTGGGACAGGAGCATGCACACCACTGTGTTTTATCAGCCTTTCTGCTACCTGCACAAAGCGAGTTACTGAAGACACCGTGGAGTGGTGCAGGTTTGAGGATTTTTTTATGGCCAGAAGGGAAGTTAGCATCATGCTTTTTCCCTCAGCTTAAAGTCTATGGGAAATTTCACTGCATTCATGGATTGTTGCAGATGTTACGGTCTGTGGCAAACAAAAATGTTTGACTCTTCTGCTTTGTGTTCATCATTTTAATCTAACTTAGAAAAGTTTCAGGCTTAAATGATCAGCAATAGTAAAGAATAACTTTAAAGCTATTATAAATCTACAAAAAAGTGGTTCATATTAGAAGCAGCTGCCACTCTTCCATGTTGTAACCTCTTGTTTGAGAGTGTCCTCTAAATCCAACAAACTAGAGCTGAGAAATCAACAGGATTTTAATTGAGATTTCAATTACTGCCTTGCACAATTATGAACTTTTAGTTATCAAGATTTTTGTGTTTAACTTTTAGCCTTTTGCCATAATAACATCAGCATTATTCTGAGGTATTTTTTACTTTGACAAGCTTATTTCTATGTGTTGCCCATTCTTTCATGTTAAAATGATAGCCAAAATCATATAAGTTAAATAAAAGCATTGGGTGTGTATTTTAAAATCAGTGAGAACTCTTGTCTCATAATTGAGATTACATCTCTCAAAATAATTTTGATTTTTGCCATAGTCGAGCAGCCTTAGAATGAACTGATCAGATTAATGCCCGTTGCTGTGGCTGTGATGTATTGTTAATTAAAAAAAACAGTCAAAAATGATTTCATTAGGATCCTCTGCCATTTTTGAAGTCCTTGTTAGCAGTTTGTTAGCCACCAACTTTTATAAAAACACAAGAATGCTAAAAATTCATGATGATGCAGAATACAAATACACCCTGATCTCTTATGCATTTTCTCACCAAAGGAAAGTTATTCTATAATCCCATATACTTTCAGCAGTGGGAACTGTAAATGCTAAAATGCTAACTTTCTTCTTCCTTTTTGGACTCGTGCCTGCACCACTGTACTTACCGAAGCATTAAAACCAAAGTTCTTTACTATTCTTGCCTGATGTTCATCTTGAGTTGCTGAGCAGTGCAGGGTTTACTTTGTTGAATTTTAGCATTTCATGATGTTTAGTACAGTTTCAGAGGGAGACGGGTCTGGACTGCATGCAGGTCACTCCAGTCTCTGCACTCTTGAGCTTAAGGGCAGAACTGTTGTCACTCATGCAGATTGTGGTTCAGTATTGTCTTGATGAAAAGGACATCTGGATAGCTGATGCTCTAGAACCTGTTTGTTCCTTTCCAGAAGTGCCAGTTACCCATGCCATGGGTATCAACACAACTTCACACCATCACTAAATGCTTGCTTTTGAAAGACTGAAGCAACAAATCAGGTTTTGATCAAATTTTCAGATAATGCTGGTCATGGCACAAGGATGAAGTGAGTAGATTTTGGTTGAGATCTGAATCGAAATTTTTTTTTAAGGATTTGGAAACATTGTGAGATAGGGCGGGTTTCCGCATTTTTGTTAAGAACTTAAAAATGTCTGATCAGATTTTGATGACATTTCAGGGAATGTTGGTCATGACACAAGTGAGAAGTGGATAGATTTTAGTGGTTATCCGAATGCCGATCCAGATATGTTTAAGGATTTGGTTTTTTTTTTCCTTTTTACTAGTGACTTGGCTATGAATGTCAGAAATGCCTTGACAGATTTTGCTGAAATTTCTAGGAATTGCTGGTCTTTGTACAAGTAAGATTAGGTGACTAGATTTTGCTTGTGATTGAACTGTGGATTCAGGACTTTTAAGGATTTGTTTCAACGCTTTCAAAATAATTTAGCCTAGAACATTGGAAAGACTTTGGCAAAGGTTTGTTCTCTCTGAGCACCTCTACTCATTTTCTGAAATGTTCCAGAGCCTGTTTTAATATTCTTCACAGAATGATGTTTTCTGAATATCGCACCAGCTGAGGGACAACAGGTCTTGGGCATTCAGTGTTGGTTTTTGATTTCAGATCTGACATGCTCCCTAGGTTGTTTGAATTTTTAAAAGATATTATGGACTGTAGAAGGTGAAACCTATTGCTTGCTTGCATAAACTTTTGGCAGTCTTTTGCAAAGTGGATAACCTGGTGTCATTATTGATTGTGAATGACTGAGCCTCTCCGGATTTTTTCTTTAATGGCCCTTTTCCATTAGCCCTACTCTACTCTACTTGCCTTGTGCTGTTTTCCAGTAGCTTCAGTCGCCTGCCCAACAGCGTGCAGTGTTGCTGTAAACAGCTGAGTGGCACTGCAGTGACGTCATTTTGAGTGCGACACAACAATCTATGGCTTTTTGTCACAAACCGAGTAAAAAAGGAAAGCAGAAGAAGGCTGCAGGTGGCAAGAAGAAATACCCCTTGAGAAGCACAGGAGAGTTTTGGAAGCTATACAACAGAATGAAGCCGAGGACGAGAGCAATCAAGCATAAAAGAAAAGATGTATGAGGGTTAGCTAATGGTAGCTACCGCTAGCATGCTAGGTTGTTGCGCTCATGACTCATCGATGACGACATTGTCTGACCAATCAGTAGCCAGCAGTCAGTGATGTCATCTTTTAGTATCGACTCAGCTCGCTTGGAACCAGAGCGGAGTAGGTACTAAAACTAGCTTGTTTTAGGAGGTACCAGGCTAGTGGAAACACACTGCAAATCGAGTAGGGCCGAGTAGAGTAGGGCCAAGGCGTGCTGGTGGAAAAGGGCCATTAGACTGAATTATGATACTATCACCTGTAATCAAGAAAGTGACTTTCCTGCAGAAATTTTTCTGAATTTCACAACTTTTCCAGTCTTCTCTTGACCTGATCCCTACTGTTTTGGTAGCCTGTTGAGGGTCTGGACTGATATTCTTTTTTTTTTTTTTTTTTTTTTTTTTAAACATTAAAAAAATGTTTATTTGTCTAAACATTTTAAATCTTGGTGCTTGGTTAGTGCTGTACTCAGTTAAACATGGTTGAAATGGTTTTAATATCTGTATTTTGTTTTATTCAATTGTGTCAAATGTTCAATTTTTACCTGATAACTCACAGAAAAACCTTGGAATAGATGAAGAAATGTAAAGTAGCTGTTGCCTAAAATGATAATAACCATGACTTTCTCTTTTCATGTTATGTTTTTGACAGGTTGAGCCAGGTCCCACTCATAGGGGCAAACACCACTATCTGTAACCAGTCTGTCCCAGTTACACACATGGTTGGAGACTCAGCGTCTGCAGCTGAGTTCTTCGTGGGTATCGGCATCATTTGCTTCTTGCACAGTATGGCAGCTCTCTTGGTGTATTTAGGCTACATGCACGTTTACAAGAACTCTGAATTTGGACCAATTTTTGTGAGTATTAATCCAGCTGCTAAGCTTTTGAACAAACAAGTCCAGCTATGAAAATAATCAGAATTAGCTCTAGCATCTGTCTGTAGAGGTAACGCTTCTCCTGTGGCTTCCAGGATTTTGTTATCACATCGATAATTGTCTTTCTGTGGCTGGTGAGCTCATCTGCCTGGGCGAAAGGACTGCAGAATGTGAAGTATGCCACGGACACTGAAGGCCTTAGTAACACGCTGGATCTCTGCAAGGGGAGCAACGTTACCTGTGAAGTCACAGACTACGCTAACATGAGGACACCCAACATTTCTGTGGTAAGGTGGCACACAAACAGGAAAGTCTTGGTTGTGGTTTCACCATTTTTTGTCTTATGTGCCAATGGTGATTCTTCTCTAGCTTGCTAGGACACTGTGTTGCTTTGGTTCATTTTTTAAATCACATGAAGCAGCCTGACTCACAGTCATGTGTCTGAGCAAATACTCTTTGATTTTCCTCAGACAGTTGTGTGCTTAGTTTTTATCTGTGTCTTGATCCAAAGCAAATGCATTAGAATGAACCAAAGTGTCACCAGAATGGGCTTGTGACTGGAGGGAAACTAAAGCTACACCAAAATGTTCTTGAGTTTGAACATGTCGGCATATAAAATAATACAACCATGTTTTAGTAGTTTCCCAAGGTATGCACTGGTAATCACAATATTAATCCCACCAAGTGCTTTTTCAACAAAGATGTCAACTTTGGTAAATATTTTCTTTGTTCTATTGTAGCATTTGCATTACTACAAAAGCCTATTGAGAAGTAAGTGTGTTTCAGTTTTTCTCTTAGTTTTTTTGACAGGATTCATGAGTGCTGTTGAGCCAGAGTTAGCTACCAAGCTTATTATCTCCATCAAGAAGGTTATGTTTGTCTGTTTGCTTTGTTAGCAAGATTACACAAAAACTACTGGATGGATTTTTATGAAAATTTTCGGAGATGTTGTTAATGGTCCAACTTAAAAATGATTAGATTTTGGTTGTGCAAACGATTGTTTTTGCTCAATAACTATCTAACTAATTATGATACCAACATGATTCCAAGTGCAAGTTGTGGGTTTTCAGGGTCAAGGAATCAAATTATGATATTAACTTTATCATGGAACTGTTGCTTATAGATGTAACAGAAATATGTGAGCTAATTTGGTGGACCTTTGTGCTCCCTGAGTGCTTTCTAGTATACATCTCTGTTGGCTGGGCAGGAAGTCTAACCTCGCAGATGGATCTGCCTGGTTCAATGTCTGCAATCAGGTAGATCCATCTTCTCAAGCTCCAATGTACAATGATTGTGAGTAGTCCAAAGTGGGATGGTCTTTAAAGCAGGAAGAGGTGGGAGCTACTTGGTAGACAAAAAAGCAGGAAGCAAGTTGAACTGAGGATTAAGTTGCTTAAATTAAAAAAAAAGAGTTGAAATTACAAAAGCACAAAGGGTTTGATGATTCCCTCATGGTAAGGGTCCTGCTCTGTACGTGTTGAGATGCAGACTCGCTAGCACATGGATGAGCCAGTGACGAGGAGTGATTCATGAGTAATTTAGAGTAAAAGCTGTTTTCATTTTAATGATAATTTAATAATTTTCTGCACACTTGCATGACGAGGGTGCAGATCTTTATTTTTTTAGGTGTTCATGAGGGAAGTGTCTGTTTCGTTAAATGCTTTATTTGAATGTCCTTAGTGTTCAATTTTGAGTTGGGTCAAGCACATACATTGGCTTGAGTTTGACTTAAGTTCAACTTATGTGACTTGTCTCCACATCTCCACAAGGTAGGTTCAGGTTTGCGGGTTGAATCAAAATGTGTTTGAAAATGACAAACAGAAACCAAATGTAATGAGACTGAAAGGTATTGATCATTCTTGTCATCCATAACGATTAACATCATAATCTAATGCTTCAGTGAGTGTTAATCTATATTTGTTCTAATTTCTTGAATCTTTTCAGGTATTTGGCTACCTCAACATGTTTATTTGGGCATTCAATGCCTGGTTTGTGTACAAGGAGACTTGCTGGCACGCTCAGAAGTTCTCCTCTCCACCTGGACCTGGAAGGCAACACGTCCCTGTAACCATCTAACATTCAGAACAAGTACACCAACACAGACACATGCTAGTACTCAAATCAACTTTACACCATCTACAGGGACCAACAGGTTTTATACATGCAGGTTTACTTGCAGTATGACCACGTGAATTAATATTTGAAATGAAGGATACATTCAGTAAGATCAGTTTGAAATGAGTCCCACTGTTCCTCATATCTAAATGAAGTAAAGAAAGCAGTTTAACGCTGCTATGACCAGCTCTTGGTATTTGTTAATTTTGGCACTCCCTGTGGACAAATTTGTCCCCTCCTTCCACATTTCATTGTCTGATATTGCCCTTTACATCGAGGAACAACTCCAAAAAAAGCTTTCTTTGAAATATTTCTAAGTAGCTGATTTTAGAGCATGATGCAAAAGGCGTTGTTAGGTGTCTACCCTGCCACAGAGTTTCTATTGTCATAAAAACAAATGAAGAGAAAGTCGTTTTAATGCCAATTGTTTTTTGCTTTTGTCGGCCATAAAGAGGACACAATGTTAATTTCAGTCTGTTTCATAATCAGGAGAAAAACAAAAGATTACATTTCATAGGCCGAAAGGAGACACACAATTAGGCACAGGGGTGAGAAACTGCCTCTTCCCTTTGTGGAGGATGTTTGTGGTTATGTGGTAGAGGCAGTTGTCCTTGACGCTGGCAGCCAGGCTTCGAATCCAACCTGTGGCTCCTTTCCAACATCATCCTCTACAACTTTGCTAAAACAAAAAAAATAAATAAAACAAGCTCCAAAATCAGTCTTTCAGTGCCTTCATAGATGGTTTCCTCCACTAAATATGCACAGACAAGGACCAAATATGCAGCCTGATGGATGGTGAGAGGAGGAGGCTGTTTTTCTCACGTCTCGAGTTGAACTCTGGGAAACATGCAGGATTGATGAGGCTTCACCATTCAGGCCTGTTAATGAATGCAAGGCGGCTTCAATGTTTCATCTTTGACAGAGAAGAAACCAAAATGTTCAGTTTTCTGACATCAGCATTTACTTGATGGATGTCATCATGGTACCTGAGCGTTGTTGGTTATGAACAATGAAGTATGATCATTTGATCACGACATGCCATTTGTTAACCACATTGATTTTAATGTACATACAATGTCAAACATGTATCTGGTCTGTAAGGAAGCCCATTTTTGCCATTCATGGAAGTTTAGCATTGATGAGGAAAAAGTCAAATTCTTGAGTCACAATGAGATAAAAACCATCGTTAAGAGATAAAAGGTTTAAAATGTTAAAATTATCAGATGAAAAGCTGCAATTCTGTGATTAAAAGCAATAATTATCAAGGTGACTGAAATGTGGTGTTTGGGGATTTTGACAGATTTGACTTCATAACAAGGTAAAAATTTAGATTATAAGATATAAGTCATAATTTTGAAAAACTCGATAGTCATCTGAGCAAAATAGACAATCAGAATTTAAATAGAATAAGTTACTTGTACATTTGTAGACCACACACGATGGATGAAAAATCATAATTAAAAGTTATAAGGCCATGAAATACCATTGTTATGACATAAAATGTTGATATTACGAATTATATTTGAATGACATGTCTGCTTTGATTTTGACTGAGTATCTAAATTTTGTGCTGTTCATCACATTGTAGCTTTTTCATGGATTATTTTTCTGTCTTATAATTTTGAAATTTGATCTAAAACATTAAAGGTTTTGTTCCATTATTATGGCTTTTCATTCATAGTTTGGGGTTTTAGACCTATAATTGTGACTTTTCATTACATGATTACAATGTTATATCTCAGGATGGATTTTTAGTTTTAAATTTTACATTTTCTCAATGTTTGTTTTTAACCTATCATAAAGGCTTTTTATATCATATTTACAACATTTTGTTCTCTAATTAGGACTTTGAATCTCATCATTTTGACTTAAAAAATCCTTTAATTTCAAAATGATGTGTTTAAAATGTTTCTGAAAATTGAATCAGTTTCTAAAAATTTAATTGTTCATCTCAAATTTATGTTTTTATTTCGTATTTTTAAATTTTTGACTTTTAATAACTTGGTGTAGATATGAGTCCAAAAACACAGAGGTGAGTTAGCATTTAGCATTTCCTGGATCCTAATGCTTAAAGCATATGGCATCTTAGAACAGCTGTTTGGATAAATACCTGAAATAAGTTTTGTAAGAAATATATAACTCTGGGATTTTAATGTTTCATTTAATTTAATTATTGCATCTGATATTTGCCTGCTTTTGAATTTAAGAAGCATTGTTGTCTGTTACAGGACAGCTAAGAAACCACTAGCAAGCACTGCAATTTAACTTTTTTATATAGTCAATGATTCGTACACCACTGCCACAGCCATGAGGACGAGTCTGACCAGGTCATTTGATTAAGAGACAATCCTCTAACAAGAAGCTTCATTTGTTGAAAATGTTGCTCTCAAGTCAAACCTCCATGTTGTAGTTCCACCGTAGCTTAATGCTAGCTTTTTACTCGAGTTGATTGAGTAAGCTTAAAATTAAAAGTTGGGTTAGATTTGTTCTTAAAGATTGAACAAAACATTGAATAAAACTGATACATTTTATAATTGTTTATTCTCTACAGACCTTATAATCAGCATTGATCCAAAAACACGGTAAAAAACCCTCTGAGTAGATGCTAACGATGCTAACCATGTTGGCCTACAAAATACATTATCCCTGCACCACTCTGTTCTGTTGTATACATCAATATTTTTGAAAATATTTTATAAAAGTATATATTCTTATCCCACAATAGCAAAATGTTTGACTATTTTTAGTGGTCAACTCATGACCTCTATCTTCTGAGATCTGCTGGCGACAGGTCCAGTGTGTCCAACTTTCACAAACGCAGACTAGGAAAGGCTCCAGCCTCCCAGGATCCTGTTAGGGATAAGAAGATAATGGATGAGTTTTTACTCAATAATTTAAACTTTCTTTTCATAAATATGACATTTTATGTCGTGACTATAACTTCCTATCTCATTATTATGATTTTTATCTCATAAAAGTGACTTAAGATTGCTCTTTTTTTCATGTTTAACTTTATTCTTTTGACCTGGGCTTTCATAGGTGTGTGTGTTTTTTACCTTTTGTTTCTTTTTTGATTACTCACTAGTTTTCCTATTTTCCCTCCAGTGGTTACTGAGAGGTGCTGCAGTGCCTGAACAAAACTATGCACTCTTTTCATGAGGTACACTAATCCTTTAAATCTGGATTATCCAGGTAAAAGTCTGTATCATGCACACATTTTCCTGCACAAGGTCGATGTCTAGACATGGAGATGAATGTTTGAAGGCCTGAAAACATCAAGAGGACCGTTTGCACATTAATGTAGGAATCATTGTATTATGTCACCTTGTATGCTCTTATGACCTTTAAAGCACGGTGAGTGTGAAAGTTCTTGAGTTAAGCTTTAGTCTGACTCCATGTGCATGCAGAACTCCAAAGGTTTAGATTTATTTAGCCTCGACTTTGGTACCAGTTGAAGGTTTTATTGTGTATTTGTAAAGCACTTCTCGTACAGTAAATGGCTCTAATCTTTTGTATGTGTTTTAAAATAATATCAGATGTCTTTGTGGTTTTAAATGAGTGACTTCCTCTAACCAGTCCACCATGTGTTTTTTTGAATGATTGTTTTTCTCGCGTTTTTTCTCAACCCCATGTGAGACTCAGAACAGTTGGCTGGTGCTGCATTCATAAACTTTTCCTTTTTTGTTTACTGATTATTGTTTTCAGGAATTCCTGATCATATTTGTTGCTGTTTTCCGTCCATGACATTAGAATACCGGTTGGATGAAACCATTTGAAACAGCCGATGTGTGAGGTGTACTGGTTATGCCTCTGCTCTTGTAATGATCATCCAGCTTTAGCTTTAGCCTTGTCAATGATCTCATGTAACCTGCCAGAATGACAACAATATATTCTCTCTGTGACGTGCACATTTCCATGTACAGTACCTTTGTTTTTTCAATAAAATGAATGTTTTGTTTTTACAAGAGTGAGCATCCTACTGTGTTTGTCTGACACTTTTCTGAAACTGATTTACTCGTGAGGAGCTGAGAGGATCCAGAGCGATAAATCCAGATAAAGAGGAGGTTGCTGCTGTAGTCAGTGAGAGCTGTGATCATGACCCATAAAAGACAGAAAAATACTACTTTGTGTTCCCTCTTGCAGACTGTGACCTCTTGGATGGTCCTGTGGTCATGCCTTAAATGTTTGTGTGCGAGGAGGAGATAAAAAGACTGTGTGAGAGACATATGGGAAAGAATGCACCGGAACACAGATTATTGATTCAGGTTTGTTCATGCTATGTACAGGTTTGACTTGATCGGTTGCATTTCATTTTTTTATGCTGCCCAGGTTGAAGACTGTGGTTCTTCTTTATTCCCACTGTGTGGTGAAGCTGACAGAGAAGGGAAGGGTGAATGTAATATTAAACCTCAGGAAAACTGTTGTGCCCGACGGTCTTTTCAAAGAAGTGTTCAAACAAAAGCTAATAAGGAAGGAGGTCTCAGACAAAGGCCTTTGAAAGAAACCTTTACTCTGAGGCCATTTTTGTTTGAGCCCTTTTTTTTCAAAGAACTTATTTCAGGGGACTTTTCCCTTTGAGATTATTTCCTTTATTTTTGGGTAGGGAGGGAAATTAAATGCCAATTCCAGTTGAGAAGCTGTAACAACTCCCTAAAGGGATCAATTTCATTGGTCTTTTTGTTTATCAAAGCCTTTATTAATTCCTTTCACTTTGTCAAAAATCGAGGCAGAAGTGGTCAAATTATGGCTCAGTTTTCAACAAAAGGATGCCACCTGCACAATCCTCATGGAGCGGAAACATCAGCAACCTGCAGAAACCTTTATATACAGTATGCAGGGCATTGAATATGAGGAGTGGCGTTTGACATTGTTGACACTAAAAACCTGTGCAGGCCAACTACCAACCTCAGAAATAATCACCAGGAATTGATCAAAGAATTGAATCAGTAATCTTTGATGGCAGAAGTTAACCTGACAAGCTAGATGGACAGCTCCATGTATCTGCCACAGAATTATTTCACTAGTCCATCTGGGTAGGAGCCCTTTAAATTTGTTTTCAGGGGCAGAACGTTAAAAAAACCACAAGCTTGTGATTGGACAATCGTTTGGCTCGTCACATTCATCACAGACCAATCCACATCAAGCAGGGTTGCCTCCTATAATGTAGCATACATAGTGGCTAACGTAGCGGCTAATGGCTAACAACAGTTAAAAACAGTTCATGGATGTTAGCCATAGCTGCTAACAGCTAACAGCCTTTTACTATCGTCTTACACTAAATAATACCACACAGATGATTCATTTAACTCTTATATGTGACATGAACCTCGTCAAAGACAATCCCTACAAGTAAATTTCTGAGGAGGGCAGATTTCGCCAAGTTTCACTAGGTAGCCATGAGCATAGATATACATAGAACACTAGATACGTCAGCGTGCTGTAGCAGCCCGCTAAGCGACGTGCCTATGTGGCGGCCATCTTGGGTAGGTCAGCATTCCCTTCAAGGCAATACATCTACACTGAAAATAAGTCATGACTTGCTCATTTTCTAAACTGATTTTCATTGATGTATTGTTATTAGTATAAAAGATAAATTAGTATTATATATTGAACCTATGTTTTAGATAAAGTAATCATATTATTAACATTTAAAGTTCCTTCTTTCTTTTTTCTTTCTTTCTTACTTTCTCTCTCCTTTTGCTCTCTCTTTATATATATATATATATATATATATATATATATATATATATATATATATATATATATATATATATATATGATAAAAGATATTTCAAACAGAGATCATGCTAATAAATTAAAGCTACTTAACCAATATACTGGAGACAAAATACATTTAATTTGATAAGTACCTTGTATACTAACATTTCATAGACTTGAGAGCAATCCTTAAGGATTATTGGTATTAATCCTAACAGCGAGTGATTCATGAAAAATTATTTGCATGTATTATTATTTGCTGTATGCTACTACTCGAGAATATTTGATAATCGTTTACTAGATTATGTACAATATCAATCACATTGAGGGTTACAGAAGTTTGTCATTAAATTAGTATTCTGGATTTATATGAATTATAATTCATATAAATACAGAGTAAGAAAGCCTATAGGCTTTCTAACTTCTGTTGGAAGTATTTGTGGTAGTAATGTAGTAATAGTAATGTGATTAGTAGTGGCAGCACACCAACTACTGCTAATACTGACACTGCAACAACAGTGCTATACTAAAAGCTGACACTACTTCTACTACTCGAAGGGCCATTTATACTATTACTATTACTGTTTCAGTGCTCCTACTGATTCTTGTGTAACTGTACTAAAGGCACTATTAATCATCCAATACTATCAATCATCATCATTAATCAAACCACCTATGGTCAAGCTGCTAGCTCGAATTAGTGTTTTGCTAATAGCAAATAGTTACTGAAGCTCTCATAGATTGGAAACTCTTAACATGATTTAATAATGAAAAAAGAGCAAAAAAATATTCTTACTTATGAAATGTTATATCGCGTTTCAATTGTTTGGCCTATTTTACAGCTGTATGCAGCGTAATGTGCCGACATCTTTAGTGTTTTTAATCTTCATGCCTTTGACAGCAATGGAACGCCCTGACACTTCGCCCCCACTAGCTTAGCTTCAACGTAGGCACGCAGCTCAGAGGGGCGTGTCGCATCTAGTGTTCTATGTATATCTATGGCCATGAGGACAATAGGCTAATTGGCATGTCCGTTCTCTACTTCCGGTTGTCGTCACGTCCGCATTCTGCTGTTCCCGCCTCTCTTCCCTGATTGGGCCGTTAAGAATTCAGCCGAGTGAATTTGTTGGACAACGGAGGCTGGCAAGACAGAGCTGCAGGATTTCAGAATCAGGCAGGTCTGTGTGCTCTGCAAGGCTAGGCAGAAGTAGCATTAATAAAATCTCATCAATGCTCATCCCATTTCTGTGCCTGTTTTGTAGAGTCTTTTTGAATTACTTTTTGTCTGAGGCCTTTTTTCAGATTAGCTTCTCCTGAAGTTTTTTTTCTAATTGGCCTGTAAATTTTTTTTTTCAGATCCAACGCTGATCCAAGTGCTACTGGAATGATCCAGATTCTTTGACTTGTATTGACGTTATATAAACATGACCTAGAGCAGTGATTCTCAACTGGTGGGTGGTGGCCCAAAAATGGGTCCCAGACCCTTTTTCAATGGACCTCGGGCCTAGCCTGTGAAAAAGTTAGGAAAAAGTTATTTTGAAGGGGATTTTTTATGAGGTGGAGAGCATCTTTTCACACACCGTGATAATAGGATGTGATAATACCCTGTAATTTTATTTGACACATATTTTAATCAAAGGTTTTTTGTTATGTAGTCAATAAATAGGTCAGCTTAGGCTACATGTTTTTAATTTTTTTTGAAGTGACTTCTCCAGTTGGACATTTTATATCTTGTTTGTGCATTTAAGCTTTGAGTCTATTAAAAAGGCTCAAGTGACTGAAGTGTTTTGTGTGTTGTGACAGCCCAATGATAAATGGCTTATCTGCTGCTACTGATTAAATATTATCACTCATAATATTTAATATTTATTCATTTATTTCAGTTAAAAATGCTGTTAATTGAGTGTAAACATTTTTCTCTCTTACATCACCATATAGCCTACAGCTCATTTTGATTTCTCACTAAACTTTTTTAAGTATGTTGTCAGACTGTGATACTTTAAAATTTCCCTCAACTTGGGTTTCAGCTTAAAATTTAGGGGATGATGGGTCCCTAAGCTGGACCAGTTGAGAACCACTGACCTCGAGAACCCACAGAGTTTTTTTTCCAAGGCTTGATGTTCCTATAAACTTTTTAAAGGCTTTCTGTCCAAGGATTTTCTACCCGACCCCCCTCCAAATATATTTTTGAAAGACTTTAGGCTTAAGCCATTTCCCCTCAGTCTTTGGGACATGTTTTTCCTCAACAAACTTCTTGAGACCATTTTCTTTGGCTGCATATTTTTTAAAGTGTGTAACACAGGACTAAAGTGCATTTACTTTTTTTATTCCTCCTTTCCTTTTTTGTCTGAGAGCTCGTCAGGGCTTTTGTCAGAGCATCATGTTTATCTCAGGCTGTTTTATTTGGGGATTTTTCATCTCCATTTCCTCTGAGGATTTTCTTGTCTGTGAAATGTTTTTCTTTCACAAGTTGTTTTCTAGGGACTTTTTCTAAAAGCTTCTTGGTAGACTTTCTGTCCATTTTTTTTAAACTAAAACTTGTGTTTTGACCACATTTTTTTCCTGAACCATCATTTTTGAGGCTGTTTTGGGAATTTTTATAAACAACTTTTTGAGGCCTCAGTCTGAGAACTTCTTTTGGACTTTTTTTTTCTCATTTGAGTGCACATGCCTCACAACAAGTAGGTTGCTGGTTGGATCCCCAGTCAGGACCTTTCTGTGAGGAGTTTGAATGTTCTCCCGGTGCATGCATGGACTTTCTCCAGGCACTCTGGCTTCCTGCTACAGAACAAAGACATGCTCATTTGGTTGATTAGTGTCTCCAAATTGCCCTTAGGTATAAAGTGAGAGAGTGGATGGTTGTCCATCTCTCTAAGTGGCCCTGTGATTGCCTGGGGACCAGTTCAGGGTGTAACCCACCTCTTTCTCAATGTCAGCTGGGATATGCTCCAGTCCCCCAAAGAACCATAATCAAGTACAGTCACCCCTTTTGGATAAAGATTTGGACTGTGAGTAAATTCAGGTACCTACAGAGGGTTTTCAGGGCTGTGTTCAACACAGATGGAGCAAACTGTAAGCCTAAATCTTTTTCGGAGACTCTGAGTCCACTGGGAAGGTAAGACTCGATGGTCTGAAGCTTCACAGCTCTTTAACTCTGCAAGGTAAACATGGCAGATACAGACTTTGTGGATCATGTCACAGTCTTTTTATTAGTTTAATCTGGTTCTTTTGTGATCATCGGCTTGAATTCTTTCTTGTTGTATGTATTTTTGCAACTGTTTTAAAAAATTATATTACTGACTTAAATGTTTAATTTCTTTTAAATAAGCAGTGCTCTGCAAATTTAAAGAAAAGCGTTGTCATATGATCATTTAATAAGAACGTATTTCCTAAAAATCCCCGATATTCCTTTGAGAATAGAATCACATCAGACTGTTGACCTGCTCCCACAGCCGTGCTTTCACTTGAGATGCAGGTTCTGTTTTAAGCCACAAGAGGACAATGTAGAGCCACAAGCTTGACCCACAGAGCCACTTCGAAGGACTCAACATCATGGGACAAGGAGTTCAGATGTTCAGTCCGTGATTTCCCCTCAGGCTCCCTTGATTGAAATGTAGGACTTGAATTTAACTTATTCAGAGCAAACTCTAGGAATCAAATTCTTTATTTTCACAAGTGTGCTTGACAATCACAGTGAAGAGTCAAGTGTTCTTGTTGTCATAAATGGTAAAAGAAAAAGAAGTATAACTGATTGTAGTGTATGCTATTCTATCTAAGTAAAGGAGATCAGTGTTAATAGCCTAACGTACACTTGAAGTCTGATCTTTGACCTACATTTGCAGAGCTATGCTACTTTAAAGGCCACTGTGAAGCCAAATATATGCAGAATTTATTTTACATTCAAACAACACATGGAGTGCAATGAGTCAGTGTTACTCTTGTCTTTTCACAGACAAATATGTTGATTTCAGTCTAACACTGCACTTTCAGCAACAAAAAATACATAAATACAATAACAAATCAGAAACACAATGGCAAGTAGGAAAACATAATAAAAAATAACACATCATTATGAGCAGTATATCAACACAGCCAAAAGAAAAAAGGACAGCTGATGGGAAGACACAATAACAAGAAATAAGAAATGTGGAAAAAATGACTTAACACAACAAATCTATGTAATAAAACAAAATGATAAAACAACAAGGAAGCAATGAATATTTTCTTCTAAGACTTAATATTTTTATATTTATTTTGTAATTTTTGAATTTCTGTTGTTTGTTTTTTTTTACTTGATGTGTATTTTATACTTGTACTTGTGCTTTTATTTGTCCTCATGTTCTTTTGATTTGTTTATGTGTTTCCAATTGGTTTTGGTGTATTTATTTTTGCATGGTATTTTGTTGTGCCTTTATTTTTTGATTTTCATGTCTTTTGAACTTGTTGAGTGCTTGCATGTGTTTTCAGTTTCCTATTTGTCATATTTCCTTATTTATTGGATAGATTTTTATGTTTCATTTTTGTTCTCATTTTTTTATTTTGTTTTAATTTTGTTCCATTTTTGTTTTAATTTGTTTTTTATTGTTCTTGGATTGGTCTTGTCTTGTTCTTGTCTTTTTGGACTGTTCCTTCTCTTTGTTTCTTCCTTTGAAATGTCCTTCTGTTTCATTATTTATTTTATGTTTTTCTTTTGGCCTTGTGTTGTCATATTTTTCGTTGTTTTATTCTGAACTGTTGTGTTTTTCTTTTGTTTTGATAAATCTTCTTATTTGTCATTTTAGATGTCAGTGAGAAATGAGAGTATGTTATAATTGATTTTTATTCTTGCACTTTCCTCTTAAAAATTCATGGTCTTCTAAATTTTAAGCTATGTCAAGATAAATCTTAACAGGTTCATAAGCTTTAACTTAACAATTTTCGTTTGAATGTATACCTCAATGAAATATATTTAAAAGACACATTTTTGCATAGAATATTTGCAGATAAAATTATATATCCCTGATGTATACATACAAGTTTGCATATGTATTTACATCAGACATGGGCACCTTGCCGCCTTTGAGCCATGCCTGGCCCCATTCCTCACTTGGTGCAGCTTCCTGGTCAACTTCAAATTTCCTAAAATTGTAGACCTAACAATGACAAATTTGTCATTAAGCATTTTAGCAAACTCAACCAATAAGACACCATGTATGAGGGCAATATGCATGACAAGATGGAAAATAGAAATATTTTGTATCTGATAATCTTAAATAACTGCTTTGTGTTTGATCGTAACAAGAAATTATAAGAAAAATGCACTTTACTAGCCGCGACTAATTTTTTAAATGAAGCACTAATAAAGCATTTGGATAAAGCAAGACAAATGAACTTTAATAACCAGAACATTTAAGTTAGTGACACTGAAAACGTATCTTCGTTTGGCTTTAATTCAGTGTTTGTCTCCTTATATTTAGCTTTTCTATTCTGCATGACCAAAATACAGAGCTGTAGGCTATTAACTAAGAGTTTTTCCCTTCATAACCTCCTGATTACTGCTTATTGGTTAAGAGATTTTTGTGAATAATTTTGATCTCGATTAGCTTTGCTTGGAAAGACTCTGACAAGGAACTATTATCACATCATGAATAGTTATCCTATGTTTTTATGAGACAAATCTCAAGCTTCAGGTCTTTGCAAAGGGCAAACAGCTGATAATTAAGTATTTTTAAGTATTCTGAATATGTTCCCTTAATTAAAGTGAGATCTTACTCTGAAGTTATTAACTTGTAGTGGCCCTTTAATGAAAAGTGTTTCTTTAAGCATTTGCCAACTTCATCTTTTCAATGCTATAGAGGAGGACATTTGCACATGATAGACCACTTCTGTCATTGTTTGATTTACTTCTTTGTAATTTGCCCATGTGCACATTTGTGCATAACGTATATAGCTTGCAAGTAGTGTCAGGGTGTAAAGTACAGGCGAACACGTACACTTAAAAAAGGAAAAAGTTACAGAAGTGTGAAACTGAAAGAGAATAACTTGTGAACAGGACTTCAGTTGAGGGAAGTAAAAATAGTTAATTATGAGTTATTTCCCCTTTACTAAGACATGAAAATTAAGATTTGTAAGGGAGAATAACTTTTCATGTGATACTACCTCCTCATAGGGACTTACGAAGTTAAACTAATTAACCCTTTAACTCCCAGCTGAACTGCTTGGCAGAGGTCAATAAATGCAGAAATATCTAAATATGTTAAAAAAAAGGATATATGTTATTTTTTTAGGATACAGGATAAAATGCAAGCAAACCAGAAAAACTAACTCTTTGTGGGAAATTTAAAGATTCAAAAAGCTTAAAGTTTTTATTAGAAATACCATTATATTTTAAATACTGAATGATTTATTTATATGAAATCTGTTATTCATTAAAAATAATTTTTGT
Organism: Scarus forsteni; assembly: GCA_036419115.1. Classification (NCBI taxonomy): domain Eukaryota; kingdom Metazoa; phylum Chordata; class Actinopteri; order Labriformes; family Labridae; genus Scarus; species Scarus forsteni. Next base: position 28,623,775 of record JAZDUH010000341.1, on the reverse strand, counting down.
GTGCCTAACGCAGAATCATCTACTTTAAGTTTTTTTATTGTTACTTTATTAACAAACATTTTTGCTTTTTCTGATGGATTTTGTCCCAACTATTTGTCTATTTATTTCATCACATTATCAAATATTAACTGTGTAAACCTTTAATCAAACACACAGTGTTTGGCTTGTTTGTAGTTTTCTCTGTTCCCTTAAATGTTGACAGAATCATATCAACATTTTTTTTTTTGTTGTAAACATTAAATGTCCCTGAATTTATTGATTACCTCTGCCAAACAGTTGAGCAGGTAGTTAAAGGGTGAAGTTCATAATTCGTAACAACACTTCTTCACAAATGACCAAAAGCATCAATTTGGAGATAACTAAGGGGGAAGTCTCAATTAATGGCCTACTAGCTGTATATTATGGTCATGCAGAATGAGGCATTAATAAGCCATCCATGTCAGCTAATAAGAAGCCAGTAAGGTGCAACAGAAAACATTGGTAAACATTTGACACATTGTAAAAATAGACACAAGAAACGCAGTAGTGTGGAAAAAAAAAATCAAACGTCTTTTTTTTTTAAACTTTTTTAAAACATTAAAACATAACAAATACTACTACAATACTACATTTAAAGGACCAAAGAGACAGAGAGTTCTCAAAATAAAAGTGATAATGATGACAATAATACAAAAAATATGCAATGACAATGTGAAAATACAAATAGTAGAAATAATAAATGGATAAATAAGAAAAAACAGTCTGATATGATTAAGCTCTATACATCAACTACATCGACCTGACCACATTGAACTTTTGAACCCGTGCTCGAGCCCCCTCTCCGCCGCTCAACCTCTCAACTCTCCGAACGACGCCGAGCCGAGCCGAAGCCTTCCGAGGATGACGTCAGCAGCATATCTCGTTCTTTCGTTTTTCGCCTGCTGCGTGCGAAGGAGAGAGAGGAAAAAACGGCTCTCAGCAAAGCAACAAGAAGGAAGAGCAATGGCGACACTGGATCGCCAAATACCAAGTGTGGATACCTTCCTCTGCGAGCCTTGGTCCTCCTTCGTCAGTGCCGCTAAACTACGCCTTGTTGACAGTAAGTTCGCACGTCGGCGGCGTTGTTGTTTTTGCGGGCAAAGTGTCGGGAAGTGCGTGGTCCAACTGTCTGTGATTGAGTTGCCCCTCCACCATGCAGGGTCTGTCAAAGCGCTGCAAAGTAACTGTCAAAAATACTACTACGAAATGTAATATTAATGTGTCGTTTTCGCGGCGGGACACGAATTGGAGGCACGAGCCAGTCGCCACAGTGCTGAGTTAGTACATTGAGCGGGTGTCGTAACGTTACCCTCAACTGTCCAGCTGTAAGTTTGTTAGCTTTGACAGCTTCACTCAGCCCAGGCGCTAGCAAGCTAATGCTAACCCGATACAGGCAGCCCTCGGACCAGCATGGCTCCACGCATGGCCCCCAAAGTTTGTTGTGAATGCTCCTGCGTGTTTGTAAGCGACTGTTGTGTTTATTTAGACGCAGACTCGCCTTTGGAAAACAGTGACGACGAGCTTTGCTGCCTCGGTGAAGCCGTGAAGCTCAGTAGAGAAGGTAAGGAAGTTGCACTGACATAAACATGACGCTGTCACGTACACATTGATGATTTGTTATGGTTTCAGTCAAAGAGGAATTCAGCTCCCCTCAAGTCCAGGTCAACATCTGTACAGCAAAATCAGGGGCACAGACCCCACTGTAGTTGTGACATTCCACTGAGAACTTCAACAAATATCTTATTCTTCAGCTACTCTTCAGTACTGTGGTAATACTTCATAATGATATTTTTTATTAATATTATCGTTAATTACTTTATTTATGCATCACATTTTAAAACAGAGATTATCTGCCTTTGACAGTCAAAAGGCAGAGAATCATAAAATGAACTTTAACAATCAGATAAATAATAAAATAACAGGAAAATTTATAGGAAAAGACATGAAAAAAACACAGGGATTCAATAAGATTGAAGAAAAAGCAGACAACGGGATTCAGTGTGATTACAGACATATCCTTAGAGCCAATGAGGATACTATATTGATAGCAATTATATGATAAGGACAAGTTGTGTCCAGTATTATCAGATCAATATCAGTATCAGTAGATAATTGGCATTAAATGGATGGTAGGTATTGGCAATTATACCATTGTTTGCAATATTTACATATGCTGTATTTTGGCTGAAGCCATTGGTCATATACAGCATATCTAATTATCATTTTTGTTGTTTCTGCAATGCTTAATAAGATTAGATAAGATTTAATAGAACTTTATTATTCCCCCTTTACAGGGTAAAAGTAACATTGTTATAATAAGGATTATAATAGTTGTAATAAATTAAGTATAATAATAATGATAATTATACAGAAATAATAAAGTATTACACCAATGTGTAGGAGTTCCCCAACCAAACTGATATTTTTAATGCTGAAATACAATTACTATCATTTTCCATGATTTTTTATTTCTGTTTGTACAGAAAATAGCAAAGCACTTTATTTATTCTGATTAAGATGTTATAGTTTTTTTTACTTGCAGTCCTTGAACAATTTTTTCAGCTTTTAATTTTGAACAAGCTTGAAAGATTTCAGAAATATTGATGTTTTGTCATTTATGGCATATGGTCTAATAAATCTGTTAAACACTGTGTATATATTGACTGTAATTTGGCAATATATGCAAATGCTTTTCCTCTTCATCACTTAATGTCAAAATTGTGATTGAAAAAAAAGTAGTTTTTCTTACTTCAAAAAGACTGTTGCAATGACAGTAATAGGTCAGTTGTAGCAATATGAAGGCCTTGAAGTCTTGACAAATCAAAAAAATCAGTGGGAAGAATTTTTTAACATCTGCAAATTAGATAATGACAAAAATCCAATATTGTGCATTCCTTATAAGGACTTAAAACACAAGAGCATAATGACAAGAAAAAAAACTGCAATTAGAAATGAAAAAAATTGAAAGGCGGCAACATATTAAAGAAGACAACATCATGTCAATGGAGATAAACAAAGTTTACAAAAATTTCAATTGATTTACAAAGATAGAAAAACAGGAAAAAAAAACAATCACTGGGAAATCTAACAGATGAATATAAACAAGTAAGGTGAGTAAGAGCAGCTGGTATTAACTAACAATCTCTAATAAATAAGTAAATATAATAATAAGTGAATAAAATCAGAAATTTTGTAAAATCAAGGTCTTTCCAAGGTCGAACCTAAACAGTCTTCACATTAGAACAACCAGAGGGCTCTAGAATGAAATATCCACTGGAAAAGAGTATGTTTTCTTTTCAAATTAAAACATCTTATTTCAGTGACAAACATGTTTTTTGGTGCATTTAATTGAGTTTCAGGCAGGTCCAGCCGCTGCACAAGACAGCTAAATATCATTTTATTTTGTCATTGAGAAATTGCATGTAAAATCAGCTCCAGAAAAAAGGTCTGTGTCTATGTGTTATTGTGCAAAAAACTAAATTAGTTTTGTAGGTCAAGTCTGTCTACACTTATTAAAAACTGATAATGTGGTCCAGCAATTATGCTAATCAGTTAAACCCCATCTCTGATTGATGCAGAATTATTTGCATCCACGTCATGATGCATAATTTCAAAGGATTATTATTAACATTATTTTAATCATATTATTAACACTCCTTTTTTATAACTGACTGTTTGGATTCAGTAAGTATTTACTTGCAGTTTGGCATCCAGGTAAGAGGATAATTTACGTGCATTTGATGTTTTATAAGTATACATTTTGGACTCTGCCAGAAAAAAAACTATTCAAGTCAAACATGTTCTCCTCATTTCACCTATTTTAATTTGAATGTGCCTCCTACAACAGCTATATTTTTGGTGAGATAATGTTTAATTGTAGGTGGTTTTTGTGACAGAAATTTCATTCAGAAGATAGATGGAAATTACTCAAATAATTTAGTAAAAGTTGTAAGTACACACAGTGTGGAAACTTTGCTATTTCTTAATTAGCTGCCTACGAAGTATGTTGATAAATAATTTGATGTCAGTGTTAAAATGTGGCTCAACAGTGAGTAGGATTTCATAAGATTGGAAGCTAAGTGCGTGCAATTTATGCACTGATATTAAGAGACAGATGCAAAATATCAACATTTATGTGAAACATAATACAAAAATGAAAACTAATATTTTTAAAATGCAATTTGAATAAAGCAAGCTTGGATAAAATAATACTCCTGTGTAAGGGTGAACATTTCAAACAGATCATCACGTATACCATCAACATGTTACTGCTAGTTGCTTTTACTCTAAACAGTCTTTGACTGAAAATCTTTATTAAAAATCCCAATCTGTTATTAGTTATCACAGGGAGATAATGTAGTTTGATTTTAGTCAGGCCTGTCTTCATTTACACACAAAGCTGCATCATTTCACTAATGGAATTCCCCTGACTGTTATTTAACCTCATGAATAAAACAAAAAGAAGCCTATAATCGTGCCAATTAAAAAAGCGGCAGGTTATACAACTATGAAAACAGTTAGAAATTGTCATTATTTCTACCTTCAAGCAATGCCACAACTCACAAATTGTTACTGAATCTCTTCTGCAACATGTAATTCAAATTCGTCAATGTAATTAGCATATCCCCCAGCCCTGAAATGAGTTATAAATGAACCTTTAATTGGGAGTAATACTACCTGTTGTGTTTCTGTGCTATGCAGGTATTTTATATGCAGGACATAAATGGTCTTATTGAGGGATACAACTGGTGATTAAGTTATTTAATAAGAGAATTATTTATGACACATGTTGTCAAGAAATAGAGGAAAATCCCATCATGAGTGCATCAAACTGCCATATTAAACTAGCAGGAATCATGTTGTGTCTGACATTTATGCCTGGATGATGATAAGTTCATTATCACAATATTTGCTGTTTAATTAAATGCACCCTAGCTAATATTTAACCTTGTCACTCTACCTGCATAACACATTTTAAGATGTTTGAGAAATCATTTAAAGCCCCTGTAGTGCTGTTTTTTTAATATGGTTTTGAGTATTTGGTCTGATTATAGCAGGACAGAGCCCTGAAAGAACATGCAGCCATACTTTCTTTTTCATTTTTCTCAGTGATAGTGAGGAAATTTGGGTTTCTAGAGATCAGGTCTTGATTTTGTTTTGAAGTTAAGATAAGAAGCTGTTTTTATATGTTTAAGAATAAAGTTAATATAATCTTGAGGAATACACTCATTGGAAAAGAAAGAAGTGTTGTTACCTCATGATAACAAGATGATCAAGTCAAGATGTTAAGAAAGCAATATGTAATTCTTAACAGGAGAGCAGAGAACAAATAGCAGTGTTAAATGTCCTCTTAGGGCTTCTGTATTAGACATTGATGCAGCTTGAGTATTTTATTCTATTTCACTGTAATAGTGCGAGTTAGGGCAATAGAAATTAATTCTTAAGTCATGAAAATGGCAATCTAACTGAATGCAATATCTGAACTACCAAGCACTTGGAGGGCTGAATCCTCCACCAAGGTAGCTCACACATTTCTGTTACATTTATAAGCAACAGTTCTGCCATAAAGTTAATAACAGAATATGATTCCTTTACCCTGAAAACCCACACCTAGCACTTGGAATCATGTTGATATCATTATTAGTTAGACAGTTATTGAGCAAAAGGGATTGTTTGCTAATGGCGGTTGTCTGGATCACCACCAAAATCTGATAATTTTTATTAAGTTGGATCTTAGCCAACATCTCCTGAAAATTTCAGTGAAATCTGTCCAGTATTTTCTGTGTAATCTTGCCAACAAAGTAACAGACAGACAAACATACAGGCTTGGTTGAGGTAAAAACGAGCTTGCAATTATCTGATCAAGGTAAACACACCTAAAGATTTCATTACAATTGGGTTTTGTATTGTTTAAGAGTTTTGGCATGCAAATTGCTGGAGGAAAAAAAACATATTTCTTCTAAAAACAAACTGAACTATCACAGATTTGACATGTTTGCTAGCTCACATATAACATTATAGTCTCATCTTTGCCTCATATAAAATGAAAAGTCATTTAATTACAATTAGTATTGTTAATATGTGCTTCAGCCTACTTATCTTTTTTTGTATGGAGAAAAGGTAGCTGATTAACAATCTGTTTTTTTTTTTTTAACGGTAATTAATTGACTTTTTTTTTTTTAATCAACCCAAACATAAACAGTACAAGCATGCAAATAAATTAAAATACACTGACATTAATTAGTTAAATAAAGGATGTAAAAAAAAAAAAAAAAAAAAAAAAAAAGGGGGGCATGCATGTCCAAAATGTTACACCAATGCAAGTATCAGCTCTGTTAACTTGTTCTTTGGACCTAAACCCAATATAGCAACCATTGTTATAAAGCAGTTAGCTCTTTATTGTCTTATAATCAACAATCTCCCTTTTGAGAGCAAAAGTAACACTGGTGCAGCAGCCATAGTGAGAGCACAGTCTTCTGTGTCTGGTTTCCACACAAGAAATCAGGTCTACATGTCAGGAGTGATGGGTTGCCCCCAAGCAATGGGTGGGTGCCTCCACCACCCTCCCCAGGAGACAGAGTCAGAGGAGTTCCTCCACATCTCACCACCTCATATTTATACCCACAGGAGCACGCGCTGCTCACTAACACACCTGAGTCATCCCCCAAAGTTTGAGCATACCGCAGCCCTCGTAGGAATACTGTGACGCACGCAGGCAGCCGGGGAAACTCTTCTCACTCTCTCTGGTCAAATACCAACAACCCCCACACACTCACTCACTCACTCGCAGCCTCATCTTCCTCTCTCTGAGCCAAACCTGAGAGGTGTTCCCAGAATTGCTGATCTGCTGGCAACTTGACACCGAGGCCTGCTGAGAGTGAGACGCGTGCTCGCTCACACACAGTCTCATTAACGCTCAGCAGTACACGTCCTTAATGCTCATTTTGTGAGTTAAAGTGTGAGATCGCATACTGTTTACAAGAGACACAACAATCATAGTTCTGAAGCTTTCGGTGAGTTTGTGAGTCTTGAGTTTTGTGTATGACAGCTTCCATGTGTTTTATTTCTCTGTGATGGCTCTGCCGAGTGGATGCAGCTATACAGTTTGTTTGTTGTTGTGGTGATCCGTCCCGTTTGGTGCTGACATCCTGAGCTGCTGAATTTTCCTTTGTTGTTTCGTTCTTAACATTTTTGGCAATTTTACAGAACCACCAAGTAGAGCTGGGAGTTTTTGAATAGTATTGATATATTTTCAAGCATGATATTAATTTAGACAGTAGTGTTTATGTCAATATCTTGGTTGGTGGGCTAAAATATGCTCTAAACACTAGGGATGTTTGATCAGCATAAAAAGTTAAGTATAGGTATTTGCTCTTATTGAAATTTTGCAGATGTTTACAGCCAATATATCAGCTACACATATCGGCTGGAACATCAGCAATTACGCAAATGTACAAGTAGAGATGCTCCCAGGCCATTTTTTTCCTCTTGATACCAGTATCGATACTTGTGCTGTGTGTATTGGCCGATACCGAGTACCGATAAGACACCAGTATGTTAGAAAAAAAATCATACTGCACCTGCATGACTGTGAAATGATTATCATTGTGATAAGGCCTTGCTCAGGTTAAACCCTTTGTTCAACATGAGTAACAAGAAAAGCACCCGGAGAGCGCAGACCTCCACCAGCGCCACAGTCCTCACCCATATTGTGATTTTCACCATAAATATTAGTCCTACCTTTATTTCATGTAAATATTTAGATTCCTTGACCATGAAAACATACCATTAGCTATTGGTTACATAGTGAGATTTATTTTAGTTCAGTAGTTATTCATGAAAAATCGTATTTTTTGCCGCTGATCCAGATCACTCCCAAAATTGAATCATTTGTTCCTTGTCCCAGTCCAGAAATTTCCTGAAAATTTCTTAAAAATCCATCCATAACTTTTTGAGTTATGTTGCTAACAGAGAAACAAACAGATGCCAGCAATAACAAAACCTCCTTGGCGGAGGTAAAATACAGCAATGATGCAGCATGATCGTGTTAGTTAGCTTAGCGACAAGCCTCCCGTCAACCCGCTCTGATGCACGTGTGTCTGTTGTGTCTGTATCACATGATAATGGTTGCAGCACAACGCTACTGTTTGAGGAGCGGTGAAAAAGAACTGTGCCAGAGTTTAACGGTGCTAAAAAGGAAATAGATTACTAATTTAATAAATTATGTGGTATCAGATGATGCCTGGACACCAGTACCTGACAATACCGATACCAGCATTTTCGGCAATGTTGGAGCAATTTCCAATACTGGTATCGGAACAACTATGTGTACAACATTCATGCACCTCATCACTACATGGGTACACTTAAAACATTTTTTGTTTTACACCTGTTCCTCTCAAAAATATACAGTTACACTGAAAAAAAATAGTCTATTTTTGTAAAGTACAGAGAGACACAAGAGTTGTGCTCTTCACTTCAAAATCTGTATCAGAACTGGCGTTAATGAATTAAAAAATATCAGATACCTGAAAAAATCCAATATTGTGCATCTGTACTAAACACACTGTGCTTGTTTTGAAGCAATGTGTCGCTGGTTTAGTTAAGCTGATTAGCTTTTATGCTGTTGGTCTTAGCATGAATTTCAGTTAAGACTCAAACCGTGGAGTAATACTCTGGACTTAATGGACTGAAGACAAAGTTTTCAACCTCTACTACAGTTTATTTAAGAGGATGACAGAGCATCAGGAGCAGGCAACCACGAGTAAACATGAGGTTAATCCAACAGTGTTTACACCCATTAATTCTGATGATTATGTTGTTTGGCATAAATTGGGTGATACCGACGGATGCTGATACAGATGGGCACCTTTAATAAATATTAGTCCAAATCACCCAGCTCTACCAGCAGGAATTATTAATGAGCAAAAAAAATCACTTTTTTTATCCTAAAACATTTTCTAAGTTTTACTTTTTAGTGAAAAAAATGACTTGAAGGTCTATTTAATGACTTTAGTCCAGGGATGGGCAACATGCCAAGAGGGACACATTAATATTACCCTCAATGCCAGAGGGCCAGATAGTTAAAATCTGAACAATAAACTCTTGACCTTCTGATTATTTACTGATTATCAAAGTATATTGTTCAACACCCTTATTCTTACAAATGTATTTACTGTAGTTATGCATAAAAGGAGTTTAATTGGAGACAATTAAAGCCAATTCCAGCTCCATTTTCTTGGTAGTGTTGATATTTTTTCAGTGTTTTCAGGGATAGTTGTGCAAGCCTTCCCCATTCTGCGTTTGATTAATAAACTAAACAAAAAAAGTGAAACCTCAGTCAAGTGCTTCCCTTTCCTGGAAGCTCGTAGCTGCTGTGCTTTTTTTTTACTACTGGAAAGAAAAACAAACAAACTTCCCTCCGAATAACTGGAATTATTCGAGTTTCTCTCCAAAAACTGAATTCCCTCCTGCTTTTAGGCCTGGCTCACAGAGCTTTCCAATGCTTAATATTTGATGAAAATTTGATATGAGACTCTGATGAAGAAGACAGGCAGGTTTAAACAGATATGACACCCTTTACTTGTCTTACTCGGCTTTCAATGACCTTAATGACACCTCAACTTCTTTTTGATTTTCTTTATCTCAGCGTCTTCTTTGCTGTCCGCCTCAGATGTAATGTGTTTGTGTGAAAGGATGACTAAAGACATTTGTCAACACAACCTGCAATGTTCTTGCTAACAAACCACTTTGTATGCTCTGCTCTGTTAAAACAATACAAATAAAAGCTCATAAAAATCAATAATAACCAGCTCAAGGATTCAGTATCATTTGTTGGTGCTGAACAGTTCTCATCCCACTTCTGCAGATCAGGCTCTGGTCAGATGCAGTCAGCAAAAAACAAAGATGTCAAAGATGTGATCATTGCAGACTGGAAACCGAAATAGGCAAAACTGTTTATACAAAAGGACAGCCCTACATCCTGTGGATGTGACTGTGTGGTTTCTGCTAAGGGTTGGCAAGAAGGAGCATTTGATTTTACAGTATTTGAAATAAATAGCAGGTGTCTTGTTAGCATTGGTATCACAGAAAACCTGTGTGGACCTGATTTTTTCTGCAAAGACAATCATTAGGAATTCATAAAGGAGTTGCTAAAGAATTGAATCAATAAATAGAGTCAATAATGGCTTTTCAACACTTGAGTGCGAAGTTTGGTTGTGCTTTCGGCAGCTGTTTGGAGCAGATCTAGTTAACTGGTTTCCTTTAGCACAGTGTTTTATGTCTGCTTGCAACTCCCTCCAGCAGTGGAAGAATTTTTTTTCCTTTTTCAAGCCAACACTTGAACGGTACAGCATTTTGGTTTGATTTTATTCACAAGGCTGGTGTGCTTGAACTTGCGTCCTTCTTTAGAATAGAATAATTCTTTATTGTCCACTGAAGTGGAAAATTTTCTTTGGCTCACCAGCACTTAAGTACAAACAATTTCATGCATAAAACACATATATTAGACAGAATAAAAATAGAGGTATAGTAAAAGAAAATAAGGGCTGATGAATGTTTGCTCACCAGCTGTATGTTGATATTAGGGCTGGGCGATATTACCTAATCTTGTATCACGATGAATTGAAGCTCCTACCTCGATTATGATTAATGAATGATTATTTTATGCTATGCTGGAACAAATTAGTGGTGATAGCGATGGTCATCGACATGGTCTTCCTGCAGTATTTACACTTAACTTCTTTCTTCTAGATGTCCTCTGCGCAGAACCCAAAATATATAAGAATGGAGATGGTATTTTTCTTGGCTACTAAGTCCTCTGGTAGATTAGTGCTTGTCTCCTCCATGTTGGTGGTGTGTCCTTCGCTTTTGGCAAAAGTGAACGTAGACTATATGGATAGGGCGCGGTCACATGACTTTCACCGGGAAAATAATCAAAGTAATCGTCATGAGTAAAGTTACTTCGATTATAGGGTCTAAATGTCGATTTCGATAATTTTTGAATTAATTGCCCAGCCCTAGTTGATATTATGGCATATCAGTGGGCTCAAAATCATTAACAACTAGAAAAGCACTTGGAGGGCGCAGACCTCCACCAGCACAGTCCTCACCCATATTGTGATTTTCACCATAAGTATTATTCCTACCTTTATTTCATCTAAATATTTAGATTCCTTGACCATAAAAACATATAAATATGCACAAATGTCAAAAATGGTCCTATAGTCCCAGATGGTGATCCGCATCACTCCCAAAATCTAATCATTTGTTTCTTGTCCCAATCCGAACATTTCCTGAAAACTTCATGGAAATCCGTCCATAACTTTTTGAGTTATGTTGCTAACAGAGAAACAAACAAACAAAACACAAACAAACAGACGGTGGCAATAACATAACCTCCTTGGTAGAGGTAATAAGCTCAAAAGTGATTGATCTACTTATTGAGCTTCCCACATACATCAGTGATTTTGAAAGACAGCTCTGTTTCCTCATGCTGGCAGCACACACACAAAGTAGAGTTGAGGCAAAAAAAACATAAGAGGAGAGACTTAAAAAACACTTAAAAACAGTGTGTAAGTGTTTATTGAACCTAAAATGCTCTACCAACTGGCAAAATACATTCTGTTGAAACATGTTGCATCATTAGTGTCCACATCCACAGCTGCAAAAAATTAACCCTAGAAAGCCTGTCACGTGTTTGTTTAGAGTCTCATCATCTAAAACTAAAATTTCAGTATTAATTGTGTGTGGAAATACATAACAGTGAATATGAAAAATGACTGAAAAATCATCCTGATATTATCAAATGTAAAATCCCCAAATGGCATTTGACACGTAAAAAATAATGTAATTATGGTATTTTTAATGTGTAGGAAAGCACAGTGGATGATGTCAGCCCTTTTATACTAACATCGACCAATAGCAAATGAACATGTGATTAACAGATATCAGTATGGATGTTTTCTGTTGCTGACATTTGGCAAAGCTAGCTGCTGATTTGGAGAAGTTGTTTCTTTGGGCTGCAAGTAAGACTATATAATAGTTTTTTGTTTTCAAGATCGAGCAGGAGAGAAATTATTGACATTATGGAAGAATTAAGACAACAGTAGTAGTTTGAAATACATCAGTATCGACACTGGTATTGGCTGACATTATTACTTTAAACAAGAGTGTTGGTATTGCTCCTGAATTCTCCTGAAAAATCTACAATTAATGTCTTATTTATTGGTATGTATTCCTTATTTTATTACAAAAACACACTAGATATTAGGGCTGGGATTGTGATTCTATGATATTGCCGATTTTTACAATCTTTAGTTCGTTTTTTTAACACCAGTGAAAAAGATGAACAATGATGATGCCTACAGACTGTATTAAGAAAAATACACATCACATGTGAGTCCATTTTTAGGATTGATTCAGCAATATTTTTTAACCAGCTGTTTATACTCTCTCTTTAGTAGCCTGTATTTAAAAGTCTTTTATTTACACAGACTAAAATGAAGCATTAAAATTTGGAAAAAAACAGATTTTTGAACAAAAAAAATCGATTTAAAAATCTTATGTGCTTATGTGAATTGATTTTTTCTCCCACCCCTACTAGATATATTGTTTACAAATAAACATTTTTGGTTTAGAAGTATAAAAAAATGTCTTAGGCAGAAAAAAAACACTTTGCTCTTTTTTACTCCTTGTTATTCCTTTATAATTAGCTAAAAACTCCCAAGAATGAATTACAAAAATAAAACTCCAGAGCAGAAGATGTTAGAGCTAGGGCTGGTAAAAAAAAAAAAATGTGTCTGATTTTCTTCACCCAAAATTTGTTTCCAAATTTAATCAACTTTTTTACCCATCAGAGAAAAAATTTAGGGAATGACACAAAAATGATTTTAAAAGTTTTGCTTTAATTTGATCAAGTGCTCTGTGACGCAAGAAACCTGAATTTCCCTCAAGGATTTCAACTGCATGCTCGAGTTTTGTGATGCAAAGGTTTGCAGGTGAACTATATAGTTTGACTGTCTACATTGACAAAAAAAGCTGCTCTGTTTTCATGTAAACACAAACCCTCTCTTGTTAGTATTGAAATTCATTCAAATCATACAAGTCTTGAAAATGTGCCTGTGCAGAAATGTCAGGCCCTACTGTTAAAAACCAGTGAACATATTCAGCTGTTTCTGTTGAAAGAATGTGGGGGAGGATGTAAGCTTCAGAGACAACGGGACGAAACATGAGTGGTGAAGTGAGTCGCAGAAAAAGTTCTGATTTAGGCAAAGAAGACTTCTTCCACAAAAACCAAATTGTTCAATTTATCTCCTAGCCAAAACCACAGGTAATGACCAAACACTGTAACGAACCTTTGGCTAACTGCATCACTGTATTCCTGTTGTGTACTCACATGCACACACGTTTGGAGATGAGCTGAGGTCAGGTTGGCAGTGTATGTTTGGTATCTTTGTCTCTTTCTCGCACAAGCACACTGACAGTATTGAAGATAAGCAACAGAAACGAAGTTTGGCCAAACTGTCATCATCATCTCACTTGAAATAACCAGTCTTTAGGCATGATGGGAATCATCAGGAACATTATGCCATTAACTCTGAGAAACAGAGTTAATAGCACATAAAGACATCTTTGCGAGTGTGCTTTGAATGTTTTTTCATACCAAATGGGCATCAGAGGGGCGAGATTTAACAACATAATGTGGCTTCGGTCCCAGCTGTTTGATTAAAGTGAGCTTTTTTGACTGAGTTTCTTTTAGATCGTTAGTAAAGTTACTTCTGTCTGGCTATACATTTGTTAAATCGTATTACTCATGTTGCTCCGTCATAATCTGAATTCAGAGTCACTGTTGTAGGAATATATATGGTATTCGGACCTAACAAGTGTTGCTTGAGTGTGGTGTTGTTGACAGACTGTAGACACAAATTTATGTAAAAACCATTACCAAGTGCATAACTCATCCACCTGGGAAGCGCCACAGACCGCCACAGAGAGTCATTCCTGCCTGTGGACATCAGACTTTATAACTCCTCCCTATAGCATCACTGCAGGTCCTGAAGAAAAACAGCATTTTCACTGATTTACACCTGATATTTGTTCATAAGTACATATGCAATTTATACAACCAGTGCAATATCCTTATTGTCAAACTGTACCTTACTTTCAAACTTGCTTTTTGGACAAGCAGTGCTGTCATATTTATCTTCATATTGTAAATAGAGGTAATGTTATTAGTGGAAATTTATTGACCTTTTTTAAGGTCTCACTACTTAATTTACTTATATTTCCTTCATAAGGCAGTTGATATACCTGCTTAATTTTACTTTTTTTCTTTTCATTTTTTAAATTTTTATTATATGTATTTGAACTGTATCTATTTTAATATCTATTTGTTATTTCATTCTGCTATATTGTGTTTAAGAGCTACTGGAACAACTGAACTTCCCCTTGGAGAATAATTAAGTATTTCTGATCCTGATTCTGATGCCTGAGCTCTTAAAAGCTGTGCCAAAGAAAAATGACATGTGCTAATCGATGTCAATGCTGCAAATTGCAACACTAACTGGCTACCTTAAAGTTATTCTCATTTTCATTATTTATACAATGACTCTTAAGAATAGTTAAGATAATAGATTAAACATCTTCCATTGTATGTCCATTTTGTTCATAAATTATTTTAATTTCTTTTTTATTTTGATCTGTTTTTACAGTTCTGTGATGATTCTTTTTCAGGTGATAAACACTGCATTGCATTGCTCGTGGGCAGTTAGGAGACTTGCATATGATTTTATTTATCTGTTGATTGCTGATAAGTGTTACCTTTAGTTAGGATTGAGGATGCACATTATCATATCATCAGTAGTGCTGATATTGGCCTAAAGATATTTGTATCAGCATTGACTGATATTTACATTTTCGATGATAGTCACATAATGTATCAGCCATACATATCAGCCATATATTGATTTTAACATTGGAAAGATACTTGAATGTACCATATTGCTTAACGTTATCAATACTGCATGGGTACATTTAGAGAGTTTTTTTTAAGGGCTGTGTGTTGTTTTTCTTGCTCCTTCCACGAACAGTATGTCACATTTAAGACAGCAAATAAAGTTCTATAAAGTAATGACATGTTCTCTTGAAGAAAAATATTTGCATCTACAGTAATGAGTTCAGAAATATCAACATATTGAGCATTGGCAAAAATCATATATTGTACATCCCTAGATAGCTAATGGTGTCAGTAAAGCCAATCCAGTGAAGGTCGAGATGGTCCAGTGGTCCAGTGAAGGGTGGTGTTCCAGATTTCAGGGGGTCTTGGTCAGCCCTGGCTGCCTATAAATAGACCCCTCCATGCAGCAGGGAGGGACACTGTCGGCTCACCTCCACTTTTAGACTCAAAACAAGAGCGAACTGAAGCTCATTCACACAGTGTACTTTGTAAGTCAGAACTTGAAACAGAGATGATAGTGAAGCAGATGAGGCGAGTCATGCTGCTTTTGAGAGCTGTCATCAGTTTATTTGTCAGACAAGCACAAGCTTGAAGTTCTAATGGGGCAAAATTTTGAGTCACTTTTGAAATTTGCAGGCTGCAGATCATAATTTGAACACTGCTATTCTACAGTTCACAGTTTTTTTAAGGAAAAGTCAAGGAGAAGCAGTGTTGTGTTGTAGTTTTGGTTATACTAAAATCAAATTTATTTTTTAATTTTTTAAATGTAATTTTTGGCCATTTTGTGCCTTTATTGATAGAAGAGAGACAGTGGATAGCCTTGTGAAAGGGGGTGAGAGAGTAGGGGGAGACACTCTGCAAACTGGTCACAGGTGGGATTCGAACCTGGACCGGCAGAAGCAAGTACATGGGGTGCTAACCACTCCGCCAAACCAGCACCCCTAAAATCAAATTTCTAATTGCTCATAATCACAGACATGGTCTTTTTGGTGTCATACATGTCTTAGGATTTAAAAAAAATTGAAATTAAAACTAAACATGGAGGTTTTCAGTTGATATGGTTACTCTTTTATCCACATTACTGCTGTGTGATGTTTTGCCATTTTGCCCAGACCAAATGAAGCTGTTTGACTGGGTGAAAGGTGAGACAAGTCCTCTGAGGCTCTAAAACTTCTGGTACAGATTAACTTGCAAAAAAAACAGTGTTGCTTCCTACATTTGTTGCTGTCTATTGTTTCTTTCTACCCTCTCTGGGGCAGTGTGGCTATTACCCCGAAGTATACAAGGGATATAGTTGTTTAAATATCGAGAACATTTGAAGGTTGTAGTCTGCAGTCTGCAGCATTAGCTGCCAACTACCCACCCTGCGGCTGGTTCCTTGTACCAGACAGTTTGGTGCTGTACTTGTAATTATCTGGTGTGCCAGATCAAAACAAACAACTTGAGCTGAAGCTGTGTGCAGCCTCTGCCCTCCTCTGAAACTCATGTAGCACAGCAATTACTCAAACATGGCTCCCACACACTAGATTTCCCCAAAGTCGCTTCATTTATGCCTTCAGAGAAACTTTTTGGTCGTCTTTGGTAACAACTTTGCTGCTCATCTGCCAAAACCTCAGTTTTCAAGAGTAACTTTGCGTTCTTTTAAAGCTGTTCCTGATTTTGTTTACCACCTCTAAATTACCAGTAAGAACTGATTTACATGCTCCTAATGTACTACTGTCTGGTGATGTATTGTTTAAGTTTCTCCAAACTTGTCTATTCACCAGTGAGTGATGTTTCTGTGGCTCATTTTCTGGCCTGTCAGTCATTTGGCAGCCTGTGAAACTTGGCTGGAGCTGCACTCACAGTTGAAGCTGCAGAAATAGGTTACACATTTAGCTTGCATTTCACTTGGCAGATTCAGAGGAAATTGTGCTCTTTTCCTTTTTTTCTGCACTCCCGCTAAACTCCTTTTTCTTTTAGTGTAAACACTAAGATTATCTGTCTGCCAGAAACATCTTTTCCCGTATTTAGGTCTAGCTTTGGTTTTAGTTCATCACTGACAACATGGTAAACTGATCACAGACATAAATTATGGTGTAGAGCAGGAATTGGCAACCTAAGTTACTACAGAGGGCCAGGTTAAGTTCATTTTCACAGCTGGAGGGAAACTTTACAACATGTATAACACTCAATAAGACAAGCAAAGGTATGTGTTGTTTAACAAAGACAAAAATATTTGAAATTAGTTGGCAGACTTTAATGTTTCTAAGGCAATAGATAAGGCTTAGATTTGTTGCTCAAAAAATGAATGAATAACTTAACTATTGTAACTCCAAACCATTTTCTGTTATTTTAAGCCAGCCTATTTTTCCTTTTATACTAATGCATGTAGAAGTTCAGTCTTTAACACAAAATCAGTTACATATTTATGCCTGTGAAAAATGGAGGCATTATAACATCACTACAACTTGGACTGAAAATTAGAAAATGCAATCAAATTGTTGTCTTAGATTTATTACCGTGGATCCATTAATATAAGGTTTTTGAGAATATTTCTAAACTCTAAAACGGCTGATGCTGATTCTGATCATTTTTGTCAGAATGCTAAGCTCTCACTTTACAAGAACTGGCTTGGTACTTTAATGGTTAAGGTCTGTTAGACAACATGAAGCAAGAAAAAGTACATTTTATTCTACATTAAATTATAATTTTTATGAGGTAATGACAAGAAAAACAATTCCAGTAAATTCCTACATTCTACCAATATAGCAGTCAATGTATGAGATACTGCAGATATATATGACAAATATTTACAGCAAAAATATAGCTTGTAAATACCTGCCAGAATGTTAATTTTTACCAATACCAACAATCAACTTTCCAGACAAGTTGTTCAAGTTCATCAGGTATAAATTGGAATTAATTTTGGCTGAAATAAGTTTGGAAATATTTCCACTATTGTATAATGGCAGTAATCCCATAGTATACGTACCTAAAGCGGTTGTCAAGGATGTATTTTTGATCATTTTTGTGCTACTTCTTTACATGTTTTTTAAATTAAATAGAGGACCTCACTGAGATGAGCCTTGTGTAGTCTCTGACCTTAAACTTGTGGGTTAATAAAAAGTTAACCTCCTGTAATTGCTAGCACTTTGCAGTTAATTCAAACTCAACATTTATTTAGTTTTGTTGTTAAAATCTGACCTTTTCAATTTAAGCCTGATCAAAAAAATATTTTGTTTCTGAGGGATTGCATTCTCAACAAACAGGAGTCCAGGAGTTTGTGTTGTGGCTCAAATCCAGAAGCACGAGTGAGAAATAATCTCCTCTCTGTATCCACGAGGTGAATTTGGGTGAAGATCTCAGAGCCGACTGCATCAATGCAGCTGCTTGACAGTTTACAGAAGATCTGTGACGAAAACGTTATCGTCTGCAGCTAACATTAGTTTATTTTAACGTGATATTATTCTTTTAACCTTCATTTGATTCAGTGTCCTCACTCTCATGTATTTATTATACAGCAGCCTCAAATTAATGCTAAAAATTCCCTTCAGTAAACATGACGACACGAGTGTGTGAGCCTGAGTATTGAAACCATCTCTGACCTTTTACAGTAGGTACACACGCATGCACAGATCACTCACATGTGTGTATAATATGTCCGTGACCTTGTTTGAACCAGCTCACACAGATCTTATTGGTGCTAAACTTGACAGCCGCTCTCTATGGCCGCCCCATATGACCGAGCAAGGACACACATACACCCGGAAGACACACACACGTTCCTTGATTTTTCCCTCGTTAGCTTGCAGGAAACAAACATCCACGCAGGCGACCACCCCTCAGTGATTCTGACTTATGCCCCATGCTAATAAGAGCTGTGATTTCTGTCAGCAGAACTTGTTTGGGTACAGGAAGATTAGCGTCTCAAAGCTTAGCCAGAGGAGATAGTAGCTACTTTCCATTGGATAGATTTGTTTTTCCACCGTATTTCTATTAATCCTCACTTTTTGCTGGGTGGGTGGGGTGTCTCTGTTAAATCCAGGCACCATGTTGCTGTATGCTGGCTTGAACATGCTACTGGCAGGACTGTCCGTCAGTCTGTTTGCTTCTTGGTCTAGGGGTGGGCGATATGGCAAGAATATCCTATCACGATTTCTTAAAAATAAAATCACGATCACGATTTTATCACGATTCTTTTTTACGTTGATTTTTCTCGGCTAATTTGCATGTTTGACCATTTTTTCCCTATGTTTAACATATAAAACATGTAAAACCCTATAAGAAAAAAAAATGACAACTAAAGCCAAAGAAACTTTCTGAACAGATTTTAATTTAAATAGTGCAGTTTTTCTAAAAATGTGCGATAAATGTAAACATAAAAGGTAATGAACAACAATATCAACATTATCTCTTAAAGTGCAACAATTTAAAACAAATGTTATCTAACTGCAATGTCTATAACCTGAGTGAATAATACAGCTGCTTTAGAACAGATTTTTGTTCAGACATCTTCAGGCTTTTATCTCCTTTTCTCTTTCCGCCATGGCTTCACGCTACATAACCAAACAGGAGATCCCACAATGCACTGCGCGTAATGTGCTACGATTGGCTAGCCAGGTGCGTGTCAAAGTCTCTGCGCCCACACAGACGACCTGACGATCTTCTGCTTTATGAGATCATCCCCACGTTATAATCCTTAACGATTTAATATCGTCATATCGCACACCCCTATGCTGGTCTTATTGTTGTTGCTTTGTTTATGGAGTATTACTAGTCATATTGAGACATGACAGACAGAAGTCAAAGGTAATATGAATGTTTAGGCTAGAGCTGTGCAATTATTTACATTTGTTTTGTTGCTCCTCCAATATGAGTTTTCATAGGGAGAACAGAGGCGATAGAGCTGCCAACCCCGATGTGACATTTTGTCACAGTTAAGATAATTTTTTTTCCAGAGACAAAAAGAGAAAAACAACATACTTTTTAAAGCAGATGAGAGTTTAGGAAGCCATACAGCTTTACAGGAATTTCAGCTTTAGATAGCCCCGACTCATGCCAACACTCTGACCAATCAGAGGCCAGTAATGTAAGATGACAACCTCGATAAGCTGACAGAGCAGTTCTGGTTATAGTTAAGAAACATATTATTATTATTTAAATATACATACTTATATTGTCTGTTTTATTCTCATTTGTAGTGGTTATATGTTTAGAAAAAAAAATACACAAATTTAAAGGTGTATGGACAACATTTGGTGCTGATATGTCAGTGATACGCTCGTGCCTTGTTTCTGTTTTAAGTATGCACATCAGTAAAAATATGAAACAAAAAAAGAAAGGCAACAGAAAATATAAGGTGTTAAATTTAATTGTTTAATGTGAAGGTTAAAAATTACAATTCCTGATTTGTTTTTTGTTGTTTCTGCTTGTATGTGTTTGCTGACTTAAGTTTAATATCAATCTTGCAAAATACCCTGGAAGTTGCAGAGTTTAATCCTTTTTTTTTTTTTTTTTTTTTCGAAGGATTAATAAAGAATACCTATTTTTTAGTTGATCTTGCTGTCATGAGAACTCTTCAATTAATGACACTGAGTTTGAACGTCTAATTTAAAGCAAATATCTTTAATTTTTGGATGAGTCACATCTTCCAGCCAAGCATATGAGCCAGCTTTATTTAGATTTAGGTGAATGTGCTCAAAATGTGGCCATGTCCTTTCTTTTCTAAAATATTGCCTTTTCTCCTCTTGTCTTCAAGGAATGCTCGTCTCTAGCCGGTTTCCAGCTCTGGAGGATTTTTCTCTTGTTGTCTGCCATGTCTGCAATCAGGTGGTCACTCCTCAGGGCATCCTCACACACTATGGTAAGACACACACACACCAACACACACACAAAAAACCTGAGGGCATAATCCTTCACTGAAGTATTCATACACACACACTCTTCAGGGTTTCTCTTGTTGACACTCAGAACAAACAAACACATGCACACACACAAACAGAGCCATTCAGATAAAGTAATTCAGCTTTAAAAAATACTCTTTATCCCTGCTGGGTTATTTAAACTATAGTCTAACTGCAACTTATCCTCCATAAAGAAACACCACTTGGTTATACCGGCCAATCTCTGGAGGCAGGTTATTATAAAAAAAACACTAAATAATTAACAGATAATGGGGGCACATGGAGCATTGTGCACAGGCATTTCTTCAATTCAAGGAAAAGGTATATAGACAAAGCCAATTATGAGAATAAGATTACCTCTTTGGAGTTAATACCCTAAGAGCAGGCTGATATTCTCACTAGCAAGAGGCCGATTTAAGGGGATGATTGTTTCACTGAAAAATGATCATTACCTTCTTCAATTTTTCCTTTTCTCCTTTTTTTCACATCCTATTTAATGCTGAAAAATGTATTTACAAAAGGATAGTTTGAGTGCTCAGCTGCATATGTTTTTGATACCCGTAGGCTTACCATCACTTCCTAAAATCCAATATTTGTTGCTATGGAGACAGCAGCCCGATGCAACAAACCCAAGTGATCTATTTGAGATCCAGCTCACGCACGCTCAGCTGTTATGATTATGTTTAAAATCAAAAGAAGCTTTCATACCCATATTAGGGCTGCTCAAAAGCAAACATGTAATGAATAAAGACGGTTATGTTGATCTGAGCTCTGACTGGCTCTCCAGCCTGTCCGTCAGCCTCTTGTTCGCCTTTGATTGAGGCCCTACTGAGCGTGCTCGCATCTGCCCGCGAGCTGCTGCTTCTTTCTGTTGGCGGCACGTGCACCAGCCTGAGCCGTCTGTTTGAGCGGGAAGGGGAGACGTATGGTCACACTTAATGAACGCACACACACACGTACGAACACACACACACTTGCGTACTTCTCCCTGAGAGGAGGGAAAGGCCGGCAGACTCGCATGCACACACATTCTCACTTTCTGGTTCTCAGCAGAAAGAGGTCAGTGGTGTTCAGAGGCACGCACACACACACACCAAAACACACACAGACACACTCAGACTGCTGGCAGGCGCTGTTGTTTTGTCCCCGCTCCTGCCCCCTGCAGGTCCCCGCCTCCCTCTCCCCTCTCTTGTTGGCCGAGGTTTTGCTCGCTGACACGCACACAGAGTCGTGTAACTACAGGTCTAAAATACACTCACACACACACACACACGCACACACACAATCGAGAGAGGGAATCTCTTGAGAGTTCCCCGATAATACAAAACGATCCTCAGGCCAAAATGAGATAACAAGCAGGCCAAGTCAAGTGCTGACAAAAGGAAAGTTGTTTTTTTCCGTCGTTTATCTTGTTGAATTTTATACCCTGGTGTTTGTAATTAATCAAAATGCACTGCAGTTAGGGCTGGGTGATATGAAATGGAAATCATAGTTTAATATCTTTATATCCAAATGGCAATATGATATACAGATCTCAGTTTCTTTTATAGAAATAAGAATGTTGTCAAAATACCAGAATTAAGCTTGTTATGATTTTAGTAGAATGCAACAATACTTGTTTGGTACCACGGCAAGAAGTGAAGGTCCTCAACACCCGATGTTGGGCAACATTTTAAATGTGATTTTATTTATTTATTTTCAGATTGTGTTGTTTACTAGATGAAGTGTATTGCACATCAGCTAGCTGATTGTGTGTTTGCATCTGTTGTCTCTGGGTAGGTTAACAGCTTATACTAAATATAGCAGGGGACACATGGTTTAAAATAAGTTAATTTTATGAAAGTAGAGCTTATAAAGACGTTAAAATGAATCCATAAATATATGTAAAATAAGTAATTCCCTTAAAACGTCCTTTTTTAAACAATGTTTTTATTGGTTTTCAACAGACAAAAACAGGAATCATAGAGTAAATACAAAAGAGACAATATTTTCTTTGGAACAGCACAAAAATGAATACAAATATGGAAACTAACAATAAGAATAAGACATTAGTACATTGTTAAATAATAGCAAAATCTATTTCAACAAAATAATACTAAATGAGTTCGCAATAATTAGAACAATAGGAGTTAAAAAGGGGGGGGTGGTTGTCACACTCTAAAGTTCAATAGGAGGGTTTCAGTCACGTGATTATTATGACGTATGAAGGTTTTGGGATTTAGTTTTAGATGGAGGGCAGGAAGTAAACATGACTCTATGAAGAAGACCGGCGAAAGTTCGTATTGTGCTGATCTAGGTCCAGTTTCAAGAAATAGATATAAGCAGTTAATCAACAGATACGGTGGGCGTGATCCATATCTCATGAAGATTAGCGAGTTTTCGGCAGAGACAAAAGATTTACCGGCAATTGAGGCTATCGACATCGCAAACTGTCTGGTAATTCAAACAGCAGATGAAAGCCTACAAAAGTATGGAGGCATACAACTTTTTCATCAGCGGGTGGGTCCACAACCTCGGTACCAAACTACTACAGGATGGTTATTGTTTGGTCTTCGCAAGGGTGAGTCTTTCTTCTTTTTTATGTGTTAAGGTGCTAGCAGCTAGCAGTCGCGGCTATGATGTACACAAACCATGGAAACAAACAGGCAACAAATCTGAACGGCGACGTTAGCCCAACGGTCAAAGAACACAAGGACGTTAATTTGAGATATACTTAAAGCGCCCGTAAACAACACAAAACATCGGCATCTTGATTGCTTATCACCGCAAGTTCTAACGTTACTTTACCTCCTGCCCTCCATCTGAATTGCACGCTGTCGCTATGCGACAGTGTGACGTCACGTGAAACCCAGCTATTGTGTCATTATTGCTGTCCAAGAAAGTTCATAAGGGGTGTCCAATCCTCCTCTAATTCTTCTGCTTAACCTTTCATAAGTTAGTTTTTCCATCGTAACACATATCGCCATTTCTTTTATCCAGGACTGTGGAGAAGAAACTTAAGTCTCTTTCAGAGACAGAACATCCATCCTACTGTTTTTCAGGAGACCAAAGTTGAGTCTTATATTTAGAGACATTTAGAGCTCGCCACAAAGTCGGTATAAACCTAGGACACAAAGTTTTGCTAGATAAGATTCTTGGGTACCAGAACCGCACAGATTATGTTAACTTGCAGGAGGAAATCAATAAATACACTGGTCACAATAATGGCCCTTTTCCATTAGCCCTACTCTACTCTACTCGCCTTGTGCTGCTCTTCCGTTAACCCCAGTCGCCTGCCCAATGGTGTGCAGTGTTGCTGTAAACAGCTGAGTGACACTGCAGTGACGTCATTTTGAGCGCGACACAACAATCTGTGGCTTTTTGTCACAAACTGAGTAAAAAAGGAAAGCAGAAGAAGGCTGCAGGTGGCAAGAAGAAATACTCCTTGAGAAGCACAGGAGAGTTTTGGAAGCTATACAACAGAATGAAGCCGAGGACGAGAGCAATCGAGCTGCAAAGGAAAGACGTATGAGGGTAAGCTACTGCTAGCATGCTAGGTTGTCGCACTCATGATTCATCGATGACGACATTGTCTGACCAATCAGTACCTGGCAGTTGGTGACGTCATCTTCCAGTTTTGACTCAGCTCGCTTGAACCAGAGCGGAGTAGGTACTAAAACTAGCTTATTTTAGGAGGTACCAGGCAAGTGGAAACACGCTGGAAATCGAATAGGGCCGAGTAGTGTAGGCCAAGGCGTGCTAGTGGAAAAGGGCCATAACATTGGGCTAGCAGTAGGGATGGGAATAAAAACCAGTTTAAGTGGAGAATCGATAACTTGTTCCTTGAAGAATCAATATCATTCGTCTTTTTGTGTATCAATTCCCTCTACTTCATTCTCCATGCATGGCATCTTTAAAGGATCTAATCAGTGAACAGAATCGATAACTTATTTGGCATCAGTAAAACCTTAAAAATGTCCATCCCAAGCTAGCATCAGATTCAGTCTTATTGACATTCATCACATGTCAGTGGGGAAAAATAACTGAAAAGTGTTGCCAAATATCACTAAAAATGTTGTCACTACCCTTTAAATTCGCAATGTTCCACTGAAAAAGCTTTGAATCTTAACCTGTAGATTTTCCTCCTGAACCCCTTGAAACAGAAAAAAATGCCTCAATAGCAGTTGTCTATGTTTTATCAAGAAACTTGTTCTGTGGGCATTTTGAAAGAGCAACACTTGTTCTAGTTTATCTGATATGTGAAGTCTTTGAAGTTGGACCAAGCTCTTTGG
Organism: Scarus forsteni; assembly: GCA_036419115.1. Lineage (NCBI taxonomy): Eukaryota > Metazoa > Chordata > Actinopteri > Labriformes > Labridae > Scarus > Scarus forsteni. The sequence goes on along the minus strand of JAZDUH010000341.1, from coordinate 28,598,645 downwards.
CATTTTCTCCCAGTACCCGAACACTAGGGGATTAAATCTTAAAAATAACCTTTGTGTTGTTTTTTAATTCAAAGTAGCACCCTCAAAAAATATTCGATTCAATATGATATCAATACATCTTAAAAACTCAATACATTACCCAGCTCTAACTGTAAACATGTCGAAACTGTTCAGCTGTAATAGGTGATCCCTTTATTCATATTTTTCATTTATTGTAGCATTAAGCTCACCCAAACTCTGTGTCATGACATGAAAAATGCTCACCCCGACCTCTGCTGAGTGGATTGCCTCTAGGAGGCGACCCTGTCAAGATATTCTCATGCTGTTTTATGCATTTCCTCCCATTGTTGCCCATTCAAATCATGTCACTGTAATATCCTCAAAAGCATAGGCCTGGTTTCCCTGCTGGTGGTGTCTACCTTAAATGCAGCGTTTTTATTCATTGCTGCGGCCTTGTATTTGTCTGTGTTTGTATCTGACAAGGGAGTCTGCTTTCATGCTCGAGAGTGTATCGAATCAGCGCTAAGGCCTTGTATATACAGAAATGCATGCGTGCACAAACTCACACCAACATGGAGAGAGAGAGGGAGAGAGAAGGAGGGGGTTTGCTGCCTCAGGGGTCAGTGGCTCAGAGTTATACACGCCTAGTTTGCTGCTCAAGCTCTACTGTGTGCAAGGAAGAGAGTGCTCAGGACTTAAGACAGGGACCTACACTGCATGCATGTAAGATGTCTACCATGGTTATAGTCAAACAAGCTGCGTGTACTGAGTTTGATACATCCGGGACTTGCCCCTTTTAGCGGATTTGTTTATTTAAATCTCCTCAGAGTAAAGCGTGCATGTATATTCTTAGCATAAGTGGCCCCAATGGGATATCAAACAAATCCCTCTTGCTGGCAGGGGCCATATCATGCAGTCTCCAGTGAGCTTCCACAGAGAGGGACGTGTGCAAAGAAATGATTTTAATGCTTTCAAGGATGTTGGATGTTGTTCAGGTATAAACTTAAGATTGAGGATCTAGCAGCACATTCAACAGTTAGGGATGCCATGGTGTAGGAATTTTTATCTTTGCTGTGATTCAAACAAAACTCAAGTGATGTTGATTAGGGATGGGATTGATAAGATTTTATTGATACCAATGCCATGAACAACCCTGCTAATGGATCCCATTCTTTAACGGTTTCCTTATTGATTCCTGCTAATTTTCCGTGTGGGCAAATGTTGGCCAGTAGATTTTCAGTGGCAACAATGTCAAACATGTGTCACTGCATAGATAACTGCTTTCTGCAAGCTGTTTACACTCACTTAAGGTTGTGCAGTGTAAAAAAAAAATGCAGCCACAGTTCTGACACTTCTGAACCCTGTCAGTGGAAGGAATCAATCAATCAATTGCGTCATTTTTGTTTTAATTTACCAAACAATACAGGGTAAACACTGCACAGGGTGTTAGTTATAGGAACACAGGCATGATTAGGTACTAGACTGTTGTAGCTAGGGCTGGGGGACAAGGTCTGAGCCCTTTAACTCCCAGCTCAACTGTTTGGCAGAGGTCAATAAATCCAGGAATATTAATGTGTTAAAACAAACGTATCATTGTTTGTTTCTTTCCTTGTTTTGGGATAAAGAATAAACTACATACAATCCGAAAGAACTGATATGTTCTTTGTGTGGGATTTAAAGATTTAAAAGCTAAAAGATATTTCTATTATTAACATTATTATTTTAAATACTTGTCCATCTACTAATTTGATTTTTATATAGAAAAATCTGTTATTCATCCAAAAGATTTTTTGTTTTTCAAACTCAATATAATATATTGTTATTTTTAATTTTATTGAATTTACAAACATATCTACCTTTTTTAAAGGATTTTGCCCCAAATATTTCTGCATTTATGTCATCATGTGATTAATTGTTAACTTTTTGAACCTTTAAACCCCACAGCATTTTTTTTAATTCCTGAAATGTTAATTAAACCAGACAACAATTTGATTTGTTGTATTTGTTCTGTTTTTTAAATATCCCTATTATTATTGATGGCCCATAAAGTTGAGCTGGTAGTTTAGAGGGTTAAAATGAAATCTCAGATATTTTAATGCAAAATTCAGTGTCCTGTTTGAATTGATTTTTTTCCTTTAAAAAAAAAAAACCAACTCGCACTGAATCACATCAAACAAGGTTTGCTATTAACTTATCAGAATACTGTTGTAAGCTGACTGGTGTACTAGGAGTTAAAGTAGACGATGCGATTTTCATCTGCTAACATGGTGCACTAGTTAGTAGGAATGGGATGAAATATCGTTTGGCAATATATCGTGATACAGTATGTGACGAATCGCATCAACTTTGAAAAAAATGGATCGCGAAATAAAGATGCCACGTCCGGCAATAGCGCATGTGACCAGAAGTGACGACAACAAACATTAGCACCAACTACCTTGTCTCCAAAAAGCTGAATGATGGAGTCAAATGAGGTTGAAATTGAGGACGCTCCGCCTGGATACAAGCCATCTGTCTGTCCGTATTTTGGCTTTCTCATCAAAAAAGACGAAGACGGCGAAAACAAGCCTACCGCTCATTAGCATACACTCTCTCTAACCTCTCTAGGGTTGGAGAGAGTGTTATTGTTTGTGTTTGGCCTGTTAGGCCTTGTGTTTTCCTGTGTGCAACTCAAACAAAAATAAATAAGTTGTGATTCCACAGTAATGTCTCTTCTTTTTTACTTTTTTGATATTGTATCATGACGTATCGTATCGTGACCCATGCATATCGAGGTGCAGCATATCCTGAGTATAAGCGTATCGTCCCATCCCTACTAGTTAGTGTGAATATACAGAAGCTTGTCCAAATTGACACTAAAAACTACCTTAATTTAAGATAAACATGAAACTCCATTTCATTATTTAATTGCCTTAAAAAAATACAAGCCTTAAAATTAGGGCTGGAGGATTTGGTCTGTAAGTAAAATTCTAGTTTTTTTCTCACACAGTTTGTGATTTCATTTGATATTTCCCCATCCCAAAGAAAAAAATCCATATGACATAGAGATTGTATGAACATGTATCGCTGTACTGCTGCTTGTCTACATTGACACTGAAAGCTGCACAATTAAAGTGGCAACAAAATAAGTGGCAGAATAAATTTCAGTTTTTAGTTTTGAATCTTCCACAACACAAAATGCATTAAATTGATTTTATTGATTGTTTTGCCCTGGCCTTGTTGTAACTTATTAATGCCGTTGAGCACTGAGTATCTATTCATGTAAAAGAGTAAAAATTAGTGACAATATTATCTCATGATCTATATAATAATTTTTTCAGGCTACTACTCTCAACGAGCCGAGGAGTGCTGCCTGACTCTTGGAATAATGACCTTGCAACTTTGTTAATTTTCTGTTGTGGTGCCTTTAGTCTGCCCTTTTCAACAACAGGAACTTCTCCATGGAACCTTGGACTATCTAAGGTCTATCATATTTTGACTTGTAGAGACTTGCTCCTGAATATGTTTTCATTTTTTACAAACAGATATATGGGAAATATGCTTACATATGTGCCTGAATTTGTTTTAGGGTCGACAATCTGCCCCCTGAAACAAACCTGCTCAAATGTTCTGCTTTCCAAAGGCCTCAGAGCCATGGGTCAGGATTATTTGAGTGCTTTCAGCTTTTATTTACACTTTGTATATTAAACATTGAATCAGCCAGCACCTGGAAAGTTTTGTGTTTATTCCTGTTTTTCTTTTGTTTAGCTCAACCCAACAGAAGGAAGAAAAAAAACCTAGCAGAGTAAAGCCTGTTTTATGCTTGATGCATCTGTCAGGTGGAAAGTGTCAAAGCCAGCTTGATGTCAGATGTTGAGACTCAACCCTTTATGGAGGTACTGTGCAGCTGTGTCGCACATCTCAAAAGCTTTAATGTGGACGCAAACAGCCACAAGATGGCTTTGAGGATCTACAGTGTCATTAGTTCAAAAACAGGCTAAACGTGTTATGTTAAATATGCCCTCTTTAATCGCCCATGCTTCTTCATCTATCTCTGGCATCAACCTTACAGGTATATCATACTCCCTCTCGTCTCATCCTCTACAGATATAAAGGCCACTTTTCTGTCTTTGAGATTAAGCAAAACAATGTCTCCTAAGGGTCTTTCAGGGTGACAGTAAGTACCCTTTTTCACTAACTTCAGTTGAACCATGCAACAATGGTCACTTTTTAACCTATCCAGCCCCAGCCCATTTTTTTAGTCTTCTGCTCAAAAATTACAAACGCATAAAGAAAAGAGTGCATCTCTACAACCACAAGGTCTATTTGAATAACTGTGGTGTAATAATAAAAATAACACATTGATAGATTTATCCAGATGTGGAATTATCAGTATTTGTGATATTGGGACAGAGTTATGAAAATAGAAGTCAGAATAATTAGAAAATTTCATCCTCACCTAAAACAAACAATTTTTTATTGTGAATGTCTCTTTGGAATGATGCAGTTGCAGCTTGAGAGCTCTATGAATGAATGGCAAAATATGTGAACATAACTTCTGCCAAGTTTAAGTCTGATAAAGTGATGCAGAGCAGAGTTAGAGAGGTTTTACTACAGAGTGGTCAGGCGGAAACTTAGCACACTTTGGCACCATTAGTCCCATTTGAAATTTCTGATATACCAAACTTTATATTTTACTTTTATGTGTTCATTATACCCAATTACAACAGTTTTTTTTATCTTCTTCTGCTTATCCCTGGCAGTTTTAATGGTTTTTGAAAAAAAATATTTAAAAAAAATGAAATACGGGGTGCTGGTTTGGCGGAGTGCTTAGCAACCATGCACATCCCATATACATACTTCTGCCAGTCCAGGTTCAAATCCTGCCTGTGACCAGTTTGCAGAGTGTCTTCCCCTACTCTCTCACCCCCTTTCTCAAGCCTATCCACTGTCTCTCTCCTATCAATAAATGCACAAAATGCCCCAAAAATACATTTAAAAAAGTAAAATAAAATAAAATACATAAATAAATCATTTTAAAAAATGTTTCTTTTTGAAAAAAATCAACCAGAACTCTACATTTCCCAATTCAAAGAAATCCATACAAAGTAACTTGAGTTTGAATCAAAGTGAAACAGATTTGGAGATTTGATCATTCATTTGCTTGGTGTTGACGTTGCGATTGGTGTGTAGCAGAAAATTTCCTGTTCGATTTGATGTGCAACATGACTATGTTTCTACATGAATAATTCACTTTTTCTTACGTTTTTGTTGGGGAGCAAGCAAGCATCCCCAAATGGGGTACTTTGGGGCTGAACAGGTTAAAGACACCGCCCAGTGAGGTTTGGGAGAATATGTACTGCAGCAATGAAAGAGTCACAAGGGGCATAAATAACACGTCACAGGTTTTTGCGTCATGAGTCTGTGGCAGTTTTGAAAGCATAAACAAGCCTGAAGATGAACAGAGGGTAATGAAAGGATTAAAAATAAAGTGAATTGATATATCAAAACACTGAAAAATCAAGTTAGCTCAAGTAAAAATGATATATGATAATCAATGCTCTGAAATTAATCATAATTGAAGTTGAACTTGAAAAAAAAATTACCTAAAAACAACCACAAAGCTTGACATTTGAGTGTTCAGGGGTACATAAGTCAAAGCTTAAGACCCTCTTCCATGCCTGTAAGAGAAGCACGAGGAGCTACGGAAAAGTATAAGGGCCATTTAAGATGGAGAAAATAAGTTTGGGGAAGTCGCAATTAAGTCGAAATTTCAAGATTGAAGTTGAGATAATGAGAACAAAGTTGAAATGATGAGAAAAAATTTGAAATGTCGAGAAAAAAAGTTGAAATGTTGAGGAAAGAAAGTTTGAAATACATTGTATGTCAACTTTATTCTTGACTTTCCAATTTTTTAATCAACATTTTCACTTTATTCTAATTATTTTGACTTTATTCTTGTCATTTCGACTTTAATCCTAACCTGCCAGAAATTACTTTTTCCATTTAAAATGGCCCTAATACTCTCCCGTACTGAACATTTAAAAGGGAAGCATCGAACGAATGTCATACGTATGACACCCGATATGACTATTAAATTGATTACATGTAGTAACAAGTTTACTTGATAAACATAAATATATGTTAATAATAATAATAATAATAATACATTTTATTTATACAGCGCTTTCAAAAACTCAAAGACGCTTTACAAGGATAAAAGGATAAAAGAATAAAAGTACAAATTAAAAACAATATACAGAAAAAACAAGGTAACAAGAAAATACAGAGCCAACAAGAGGGCCTTCAACAGACAGAAAAACAGATTAAAAAATAAGTATATATTGTTTATGAGATAAAACTGGAGAAATTATAAGTTAAAGGCGGTGCGAAACAGGTGTGTTTTTAATTTAGACTTGAAGGAGGTAAGGTCTGCGGTGTCCCGGATGTGTTGTGGGAGTGAGTTCCAAAGAGAGTGGGCAGCAACAGAGAAGGCTCTGTTGTAATGCTTTAACCAGCAGAATATTTTGCGCTTTTGTCAGAAAATTTGAACATAATAACTCTACATCAACATGAATCTGTCTTCTAAGAGTTTACAAACTGGATTGATTATTGAATATGGTCAGTGCAGTGCTTTTAAACATATTGTATTCCTTCAGTGTGTGCTTGCTCAGTAAAGCCCAAACCGTCATGGCATGCAGAGTCACGACTTGATTTTATTTTTATACGTTTGTATTCCTTTGTGACTCTGTGTCTGAGCTTAACCAGTGCCTCATGGTGTGAAGATTTTCAGTTTCCTTCCGTTTTTCTCGTCTATGTTTTCTACCCTCCAGTCTTTACTTTCTCTTCACCCCGCTGTAAAAGGCTCAATCAGAGGCTTGTGTTTACCTGTCTAGTGTTTTTTACTGTAACTGTGGATTAATTGAGCCCTGAGGAAAAAATAATCCCTCGTTCTCAATTAGTTTTTTTCTCAATCTTAGCACGCGTTTTGACTGCTCTGTTTCCGTCTCTGTTCTGTGTGTGCATCTTGGCTGTGGTGCAGTTGTTCTCGAGTTGGTGTAGGAAAGTTTTGCCCTCAACCACAGAGGCTCTGCTCTGGTGTACAGGGGATGTTGTTGGTGTTGTGTTATTGTTATTGCAGCCTGGCTGTGTGTGAGCCATTAGCAGAGGCTTAGACCAACTTACACACCAGCTGCTGCTGAAGATCGCAGGGATGTTCCCTGATTCTGTCTTATGTTCAAGTTTTTTTTCTCCATCCGACTGAGGTCAGTACATGGCATCAAGGTAAAAGGTAAATGAAAAAAACAGGAAGTTCACACAGTTGAAGATGCACAAATGTTTTTTGATGAAAGGATGTTTACTTTATTGCAAATAGATAAACTGTTAAATATATGGCCCCACATAAGAGCCACAAGAGATTTAGAAGGTATTGCACTCAAAAGATTTAGAAAACTTTTACAGTAGAATGTGTTCCCTTGTTTTTGGTATTTATAAGTATTTTTTCTGCTGTTTTCTTGCCTCTGGACTCTTTGTCCCTTTCAATACCTCAAAATGTACCCATGTTGCAAACTGCCACAGCTTTTGTTTAAATATTCCTCACTGTGTAAAGCTGCTCTTTGCAAACAAAAAACTCCCATTGCTTGTAAATTTTCAGTTACTAGAAAGCATACATTATGATGTAGGGATGCACTGAAATGAAAACTTGTGGCCGAAGCTGAATAGAATATTAACACTTGGCCAAATACCGAATATCCAATGTGGAGGCCAAGTAGTCCACTATATTTTTGAATAGTGCATGAATAGCTCAGAATAAATTTTTAGACATGTTTTTAAAAGAAAGTATTTGTTTATTGAATATTATGAGAATTTGTAATATTCCAGGAGCCTTTGCTTTTCAAAAACGCAAAGGCCACTTTGCTAGTTTTTCATTCATATTAGGCCTTCAAACAAAACAAAACATGCATTAAACAAAACTAAAGAGCATTTAAGTGGATAAACCCACAACAAATGAATTCTTGTCTGTTTGACACAAGTCTGCTTGGCCACTGTCACATGCAATGACGTATTTTTGTTAATCAGTCCTGTTGAGAAATAAATCCCTATAGAAATGTTATTTTTTGTCTTTTTCTTACCAGCTATTTTCGATTTCTTCTTCATTCTGGATGCCTTACAATTCAAGGAGGTCACACTTTGAGCAGAGGCAGTCAGCAGAAATGACGACAAAGAAGTTAAAGGAGTAATCATGATAGACAAGAGACAGAGGCAGTCAAAAGATTGACATAATTTTACAAAGCAAGACTCCACTGTGCAATTTCCAGTGTTTGGGTCTGTGTGATTTCATGAAATGGTGGAAGCACCAGAAAGTTGCCCCATGCAGAACAGCATTGAATATCAGGAGTGTCATGAGTTTGACCTTGTTGACCCTGAAAGCCTTTGCAGGCCTGCTGCTTTACAACAGAAAATTAAAATAAATCAGTAAGGAAATTAAAAAAGGACTGACCTGATAGGCAGAATCAATAACAGCGTCAGTATCTATAAAATCTTAGCAATTTCTATCCCTGATTTCTTCAGATTGTTTTAGAAAAAACAACAACTCTGTGAATAAAAAACACAGAGGTTTGTACTGGAGCCTGAAATTCTTAAACATGCTTGAATTTTGTTAACAATAATTTTAATGTTTAAGCTGTGTTTAGATTTTTTAAAGTGTGTTTAAAGTGCTTGTTCAGTTAAGATAGGATGGAAAGTTAACCTTCAGGTGGCAAATTTTAAACGCAGGGCTTTGTTTTGTCGTAATTTGTTGTTTCTTCAAAGAATATTAGTGATCAAATTGTTTTTTCGTTGCAGAATATCATCTGACTTAAACAGTTGTGAAGTGAAATGTTCATTTTAAGTGTATATTCTTTAAAATATTTTGACAGTAAAATGGCTGTAAGGTTAGAAAAGACACTCTAGAAGTGCATGAAAAGTTTTTCAATATGAGCTCTGAAAGGCACTAAATCCTTCTAATAAGAGGAGGTCTGTATGAAAAGGAAATATTGGTACCACTTTCAAGTCAAGGACAGACTTATAATCTCTTGATTTTTAGTTTGTACAATACGCTCATAGACTCGTGTCATTGAGAACTTGAAGAACCAGGATGTTTTATTGATGCTGCGCTAAATTTTTTTCTCACCACCATCTCTCCGTCACTTTCTCTCCCCTGTGCTTCTCTCTTAATGTAAACAAACCCAGCTGAGCTTTACTCACCCGGCTTCCTCATCATACAGCAGCTCCACCCACAGGATGAGTCAGCAGCCAATCAGCACCCAGCTGGGCTCTCAGCATCTCCATACTGACAGGCTGACAGGCAGGCAGGCCGACAGTCGTAGGGAGTGTGCCCTTGTGATCGGAGCAGCTCGGTGACCTTGCACAGGCAGTCATCCGTGCATTGTAAATCACAAGGCTTAATCCCAGCTGCCTCAATACACACAGAATGAGTTAATGTAAAAGAGCAAAATATATGTTTGTAGATGTGTCATCATTCATGCTAATGTCCAAAAGACTCATGAACTGCAAAGAATTCTCTCATTTATGTTACCCAAAACTTAATGATGCTTTAAAATGTCAGTTTTTGGTGACATTATTTGACTTCTTACATTGCTTTTCTTTGCAGCCAGCAAGATATAGACATTTTATAAAAGACTCCTGTGGACAAGTGTTGTAAATTAGCACCCGTGCTAAATCACTTAAAACAATGCACCTGGTTTGTCCAATGTAATTGATATGTCCACATCAAATAAATAATAATAATAAAAAAAAGAAATAATAATAATCCATCATGACATACTGTACATCATGACGTATAACAGCAGCAGCTGAACATTAAAAATACTTTGTAGAGATGTAAAAAGTCTTTTAAACCTTCTGAGATCTGATTCAAACCAAACCAGAATAAATGATGGGCATTGGAAAGAGAAAAATCAACCTATAGAATCAAAACTTACAAAGAATCAATTAAAAAAAAAAGCATGCCAAGCCACTACGTGCAAGCCCTTCTTGCTCTTTAGTTTTTCTAAACTATTACCATCGCAAAAAAGAGCTCTCGTAGCAGTTTGAGATAAACTCAGAAAGTCAAATTTGAATTTTTTTCTTGTCTAAGCAACAGTGTTTTTTTTCTTTGACAAGAAATTACCCAAACTACCTGGAGACTTCCAAAGAGAGATGATGTTTCAACTGTTAAAAAAAGACAAGACTAAATTGTCAGGGTTAGGCTGTCAGACATTTATGAGAGATTAGTCACACATAAAAAAGATTTGTGGTGTTAAAGTTTTTTTTTTTAATTAAAACAGCTCTAATAAAGAGAATTATACAAGTTTGCCTGGTAAGTTTATTACTAAAGATAAAAAGGCCTTGTTAAAAATGTATGGACTTTTCATTGACTAAAATTAAAATTCATGTTTTAAGTCTATATCAGCTGATATTTGGCTGAAACTATAGAAGAAAAAAACAGAAGAAAAATGCATAGAATCATTATTCACATTTGTTCATCTGAGCAGGGAGTAGTTCATGCAGGAAGGTGGTGAAGAAAGGCTGGGGGTCGCATGTCAGCAAGACTTGACATTAAAAAATTGCAGTGAAAGTTGGTGTTCAGAGTTCTATAGAGGGTGAACTATTTACATCGCAGTTTTTATCCTTACGTGTTAAAAAGCCTCTCTGCAGCATCACAGAAAGAGCTAAAAGAAGAAGCATTGCAGCACACAGGAGTGAATATGAAGCAGAGTCTCTATGTGCATGATGATTACACCGGAGTAAGAAACTGCAGTGTTTGAGCTCCATATCCAACAGCAGGGTGAGACTGCTCTTTGCATGGATATTGTTTGCGCCCCTTCCACTCACTTCAGTCAATAACCCAGGCTAACCAGGCATTCATACACCATCTCCCTGACTTTATGTGGATACACTGTGTAAGGGGAGAACATGGTAATTACCTGTGAAAAGCTTGGAGTTTGTGTTCACATAAATGGCTCACCTATGTACAGTCCGGACTGATTTCAGGGTTGAATCGGGTTTGGGACTAGATCTGAAATAGGTGCTAAAATAAATAATGCTTGCCTGGACATTTTCAGCTATGATTGCACATTGCCTCAGATTTTGACCTTTTTAATCCCGCAAGAGCAAGACAAAATGTTACCATGCATGAACACTGCAATGCACACATGTAGTTAATAAACTCTGTCAGTTCGTTATGCTGATTCCTGCAGTCGAGCTTCGTTGAGCTGTGTGGCTGAATGGCTCATATAGGATGTTTCATGTGTGAAGCGTCACCAAGTGATGTGTGATTGAACGTGTGAAGTTATTGCTGTTGTAGCTGCATACCTGCAAATGTGCCTCTGGACTTTGATCCTGCTACTATGAATACAGCTGCCACTGCTTCCACTGGCCTATTTACACACCTGCCACACACACGCACACAAAAACACACGCATACAACACATTGCCTTTATATTCTCTTATTAGGTGTTCTAGCCTTTACTGCACACAGTGATGTACACACTCTGCTGTGCATGCAGACTTCGACACTTACCTCACCTGTTTTTATTCAAGTTTGCACTCTTGCACTTGGCATGCCGTGGCGAATCTCACACACACAGACACACATCACACACACTGTTTGTCGGTCACCTGCAGCTCTCTGAGCAAACACGGGGTCAGATAGTCTGTCTGCTCGGCTGTTTTCGCTCCCTCGGCTGCTGTTAGTCGATTACTACTACACTCATTAACCTGATTGTACAACACTGTCACACTCACACAAACACACATAAGCCCTGTCTCGCCTACTGAGTTACACACATCACACAAGTGTGCCTCGGTCAGGGATTTGTTTCGCACCAGGAGGACGCTCATTAAAAGTTTATAACTGTTATTCTAGTGCACTTTATGGAGATTAAATTGTGGTATCATAGTAATGATGTGAGGCAATATTGGAAGACTTGTATTTCATTATGAGAACTATAACTTCTCTTTTAACCTCAAAGTAAGGGCTTGGTGATGGTAGACCAAACAGCAAAACTCAATGTTTTTTAACTTTACATGTTTTTTTGTAAATAACTAACAAATAAAAGTTTCAGTTTTTGCTCTGACTTAAGTGAAAATCAGTCTTCAAACCTGTTGGATTCCACAACTTCAATAGTTACAAATGCCCACTATTAAGTAGAATTGCCTCTCAAATGTAGAAAAATTGAAGACAGTCTTCCTGCTTGAATTATGTGAAAATGTTCACAGCTAGAAGTTGTCATATAGCACCACCGTCCTTCAACTAATTTCTGACATTATCAGCAAAGTTATCGGCAAAAATGTGGAAAACTGCCCTGTCTTCATTATGTTGAAAATTTTCCAAAAAAAAATCCTGGATCCTTGTTCCATGACCAATGTTAACTAAAAATTAAATCAAAATCTGTTCTTTTTTTTTTTTGAGTTAATTCATCCACAGACTAAGGACTACTAAATAATTACCTCCTTGCGCTACCAAGTGACTACAAAGCAAGAAAAGAATCAAATAAAATGAAAAATAAGATTTAAATCCATATTGTGAATTTTTGTGGTTACTGATCAGATCTTATATGTGCCAACGCAGTTTTAATCCTAGTCTTTACCAATTCCCTTGTCTGTTTCTATAAATTGTCTGTTTGGAAGACTAAGGGGCCGTCTACCGGGGTCGAATACGGTCAAATCCAATAACTTTTCTTTGCAACACTTTTCAGAGAGCCCAAAACTGGAAACTTTTGAAACCAGGCACCAGAGTGGAGAGTTTTCAATGCGCTCCTCCATGCAGCTCTGTCTAAACCAAAATCAGAGCGTTTCAGGGTGAAACACTGATGTCACTGCATGCGCAGTTCTCTTTCACATTAAGGCTTCACATGCAGACCAGGAACAACAACTGCTCCGGCTGTCAACCGAGTAACATGTGAGCCTCTGACCGTGCTCGGTTTGTTATCCAGACAAAACTGTCCAGGCAGATTTGTTGTCCGAACTGATTTGTTGTCCAGAAAAGATACTCGTGCGCCTCTGCGCATCTATTCAAAACTTTTTTCTTCTTCATAAGTGTGTTGTAGCAGCGCTGCCTCTCTGCAAACCTACATCGCCATCTACTGGACAGGCATGCATACTGCTGCGGTTTCATTCTTTTCCAGTGTCTCCGTCTGAACACGTATCGACTTTGAATATGCAAAAGAAAAATCTTTCTGTTTAAGTCACAGAGTCTCCGTGTAAACATAGCCTTAGTCTTCCCATGCTTTTAGAGTCAACAGTGTCAATTATACAGCACTTGTGATATCACAGTGTTATGCTGTTTTAGCACAAAGTGGGAGGTATTGACAAGTGAATTGTTCAGCATAAAGATTAATGCTAAGGATTCTTTTAGCTATTTGTTATCAATTCTTACCTGACATGGTTGTGCATCCTAACTGTGAAATGCATTGTGCTTAAAAATGATGAAAAGTTTATTAATGTAACGGCAGCATTTAGTGATCATGGGCTGCTGTTTTATCCAATAGAGAAGGTTGTGGGTGGAGATGTAAGTGTTCCTCTATGCTGAGGTCAGACATCACTGTTTTGTTCACTTGTTGAGATGGTCACCAAGTCAGGCTAGGCAAGCTAGGCCATAAAATCATTCTTTGACTTCCCAGCCAACTATGACAGACTACATGATTTGAACAGGCTGCTCATACCTTGACGAATATGCAGAAACACCAAAGACAGTAAATGAACATTGAGTACCAATAGCACTGCTGTTTGCTTTGTCTCTCTAAACAATATGATTGATGATATATTAGTTTGATGCTAGCAGTCACTCAATGAGGTACTGAGGTATTTCTGCTATTCTTGCTCAATGTTTCTTATTTTCTGTCTGCAGCAGAAACCCCTTATGCCTCAATACAAAACCACAGATATTGTTGTCAAAAGCTAGACACGCTTTCCCTCTGTCTCACGGTTCACTCTTGAGGAAACAACTCCAGTTTGTTTACAACCATGATAGCCCTGCATACAGGCTCCTCTGTGTATGCTCTTGTAGGTCAACATCACTGACATGAATTGACAAATTGTACGAGGCAGGACAAAAATCATACATGCTCGACTTTCTCTGGTGCAATTGCAAGGCGTCCCAGACTGTTTAGCTTCTGGTCACAATGACACACTACATGAGCTGAAATGACCCATTTTTGTGAACGATGGGTCCAAAAACCTGTCAGCTCTGGGGTGAGCTATAATAGTTCATATACTGTAGACCCTGACATGTTTCATATTCTCATGCTTGTGCAAAGGCATAATTGACAAGTGTAGGAGACATAGAGGGCTGTGTCCGACCAATATGTATGGACATATCTATCTTCTGGCTCCCCTTAGTTTGGGTCTTGTCAGTAGACTCTCTCCCATGATTTAAACTCAGTGTTTTTTACATCTTTCAAATGCCTACCTGTCCCAGCAACCTGTAGATTAGTATAGAAATTACACGTATCACCAGTAGCTTACCAAAAGGCCAAATGTCGTAATAATGCAAAACATTTTACACAACTTTTGGCAATATCCCCACATACTTGCTCTGCTTTTCTCACATTTTGACCCCTCTTGTTTCCCTTCAGGTAGCTGGGGTGTAGTTTCCCTGTGAGCCAGTCAGAGAGAGACATACAGTCCCGGACCACACCCCCTTCCTCCCTCCCCACCCTCCTCCCACAAAGACATGCATAGCAAAAACCGTAAGTGTTAACTCCTCTCCTGCTTTGCCCCCAGAAGTTTTGTGATTACTCTCCCTCCATGATTCTTCCTGTACTTCAGCATCCTTTTGCTTGATCACATCTGGGTCAAAGACATACTTGAAGTGATTCTTGAGGAGGGAGTGGAGGCTTGTCAGAGAACAGTTTATTCAGCTGTTTTGAAAATAGTTGGAAAGGTTCTGGTGTGGAGTTGTGTGTCCTGTGCTACATCACAGCCATCTGGCACCTAATAAGGCAGGCTAATAAAAGACAGAAAAGTTGGTTTAAGTAGCACTCCTCTGCTCTAAGATGCTAATTGGATGCTAATTAGATCAAAAAGTACCCCTCATAATGCTTAACCCAAACAGTTTGAATCTTGTTTTATGACATGCATCTTCTTCCTCTCTTCCTTTTTTTCTCTTAATGCAGAAAAGCGCCACATATCCCCCGTCTCCTCCCGGAGCGCCTTGGTCCCAATGAAGCCCAAAGCACCTGCTGTGGCACCCACTGTGGCTCCCAGTCCAGGGGACACGCTAGCCTTCAGGGTCCCAAAGGATTACCCCCACTCTCGCTTCAGCAAGGCACCGCTGGCTGTCTACCCACCGAAGGGATCTCGGAACAAGACATGGTTAGCAAATTTATTCTTTGATCATTCTTGTATTTCCTTTGGGTTTGACAAAGTATCTGTCAGTCTATCTGTCTATTTATTCTGTCTACTCATCTGCATTTTTACCTCCACAAGGGAGTTTGTGTTTTTGATACCCTTTGTTTGTTTGTTCGTATGTGTTGTTTGCGTATCTTGCCTGGCTCCCGAGTCAATGACAAGCAGGTAGTCACCATTCTTTCGACTATGCGTTACGTAACAAGGAAGAGACAAAAAGGTCACCAACTGCTAGTTAGCTTTAGCTCAAACACTGGGAGTCAACAAGTAGCATAGCCTGCCTCTGCCTACAGTCATCAGATAAACCCTTCAGCAACTCTAAACAGTCCTGTGTGCATGTGACTTGATTTTTCTACCCTTTTATGTTACATTATCCTCTACTATCTTCATATTATCATCTTCTCGTCCTAAACACAGGCTTTGTTTTGATGACCGACTTCCACAGTGATTTTTGTGAGAAATGTTACCTTCAGGAACAAGTCGAGACTTTGAACAGCTCTTTTAAAGTGAATGAAGGGAATCAATTTGAAGTTGTGATTGAGCTGTTGATTTGACTGCCATAATGGCTCAAAGGATAACCCCCACTCACACTTCAACAAGCTGCCACCGGCTGACTGCCCATAGCAGGGATGTCAGAACAAGACATTGTTAGTAAATCTATTTGTTGTTCATAATGGCTCGTAAATGAATGGATCAATCATATCTGCGAGGTGATTCCAATGAAGATTTGTTTTTCTTTGAGAATGTCCAGTTCTAAGTAAAAACGTGATATTCTCTATGCTTCTGAAAATGTTACACTTTGGCAATAAGGGGTTGTTTGTCTCCAATACTAGGCCTGTCAGACTAAGTCTTAATTATGTCATGGCAGGCAGATGCATGTGCGCTAAAAGTGAGTTTTATTTCAGCACTACACGCATGCTCCAAATGTCAGAAACACACATGCTGCAGTTGTTGTAGTTCCTGTATGTGATAGGAAGTTTTGTTCTTCATTGTTTGTACTTTAGAATCTAAGCTTTGTTCAGGTGCTGCTGTCAAGTACAGGTCATTTACAGATATTGTTCCTTCAAAATAAAGGTTTTGTATGAACAATCAACTGGCATTCAGTTTAATTGCAATATGGTCCACAGCAATTTTCACATTACAGGAGGTGCTGTGTTTCTTTAGGGACAAATATGTGTCAAAATGCTGTTCTGATTTTGCTTCTCAGGGTCTTTAACCGGTGCATTTACTTCACTCTTCCCCTCTACAGTGTATCCCTCCCAGTTGTAAGCCTGGAGAAGATGCCATGCCTCAGTCAAGCAGACTCAACATCTCACGTGCGCCTCACCTCATCCTCTCCCTCCTCCTCCAACAAGCCTTCATCCCTCACTTCTCCCACCTCTCAACGATCTACTGAAAAGCTTGTGAACGGTCGCAGCACCAGTGGGCCATCCACACCTCGCTCCACCACGTCTCCGTCCTCTCTGGACGGGCGGCCCAGTCCTGCACGCTCTCCCTTGGACAGAAGACCATCGTCCACTCCTTCTTCTTCCCCTTTGGACAGGAAACCCTCTCCATCGCCTTCCCCTGCACACAGATCTGGTGCCCTGCCATCGTCTTCATCGTCACCATTGGAGAAGAAGCACCAAAACGGGACAAAGGCTCCCTCCAAGTCGCATAGACGACTCTCAGGTGAGTCCTAAACTGCTTTCTTGGTGTTATTGTTTTTAATTGTCATTCAGTGTTTTTTGTTTTTAGTCATCTTTGTGCACTATGAGTTGCAGAAATGTCTACTATATGTTGATTGTGTGTTTATATGTATGCAAAGCTCTTCTAGATGAACACAATTGGATGAGAAAAGCTGACTTACATTTTGTTTTTTGATAAATTTTCTGAGGAGGCAACGTAATGCACTTGGAAACAAGACAAATTTCCCCTATACTAAGAGGAGATATGATGTGAGGTTTGTCTCCTATTAAAGTGTACTATCATAATGTTTTCAGTGCAAGAGGAGGAAGTATATTTTGATGTAATGACATAAATGCATGAATGTGACAAGATGGCACTCATTGCCAGGAAAAATAAAACCACAACACACTCATGCTTTATCCAAACAAAACCATTACATTTCGGAAATGACATTGACTAATGGCTTGCACATGCATATAGATTTTAGAAATCTTAAACAGTTTTCAAACTGTACAAGACGCCGGACATGATGTAAAATTATCTCAGATTTGAACAGTTTTATTGATGAAGTGTGGTGTCAAATTTACATGCCACCACAGCCTCTACTGTCACATTAATCTCCCAGTCTAACAGGACTAAGTGTACACAAACATGCCGACAACAGGCAGAAGAAATAAGCTAAGCTATCGAGGGCATCTGCAGTGATAAAAAATATTGGTTCAAAGTATGTCCTTGTCAGTTTGACTCTGGTATGTTTAAAATACACGTTGTCTAAACACAGGTGTTGCTGCAACAATTCAACAAGTTGCTCCTCCTTTCAGCTGCTTTGAAATCTCTGCCAAGCGTTGACTGATGTCACCATAACTGGGTATGTTGTGCTTTAGGCTACATCTGACAAAACACTCAGGATGTGGTTGGTTGTCCTCTGTGTTCTTCCCACACATTGTTTGATTTCTGATCTTAAATATTAGGCATGTTTGAAATTAAAAGTTTGAGATCAGGGAGGCCACAACCCTAAGTCAACAGATAAGGGAGGGTAAAATTACTCTGAGCAGCATAGTGGCAGCAGGCAGTGTAAGAAAGTTGCTGGTTAGTCACATTATTTCTGTGGAGTTTTAGTATTCTCTCTGTGCAGGTGTGAGTTCTCTCCAGGCACTCTGGCTTCTTTCTACACACATAAACAAGCCCATTCGGTTCGTTGGTAACTCAAATTCCCCTTAAGTGTGAGGGAGAGGGTGAATTGTTTTCTGTTTCTATGTGGCCCTGAAATTGGCTGGTGCCTGGCTCAGTGTGTACCCTGTCGGCCTGTCAAGATAACAAATTTTGCTGGACGATAATTGTCTAAAAATTATTGCCAATAAGCAATATAATTGTCGATATTATTTTGAAACATCATTTTTTTCATTGTCATTATAATATATGTCATAATAAAGTGAGTACACTGTATCAAAAGCAATGCACTTTAATTTCTTAAGAGTATTTAATTAAAATTGGAAGGTCAAAAGCTTTTAAATAAAATAAATGAATGAAACAATAGAATAAATTAAGCAAACAAAAAGAAAAAAAACAAATGAAAATGAAATGGACTCTCTTTTGAGAAAAATTGAATGTAAACAAAAATCATACTAATAAAAAAAAAGACCCTGTCTCTGTAAAGTAAAAAAGAAAACTTCAATAAAAACACACACAACAATAAAAACAATAAATAAAATGTAGTTTATATAGTTCCTGAATTGTTTGTGACATGTTCTCCCAGTCAATTCGTACTGTCTGTCAAATGTTTGTAACATTTCCCGAAATGGTGGCTTTTCAACCGGGTTGCATTTCTTTTGCAAGGTAGAGAACGACACTGTCTGTGAGCGCGCACCATTTTGCTCTGTTTTATTTATATTTACTCGCAGACCAAACGTCTTAGTAAGCGCTGACTGTCAGGATGAAGGCTCCCCTTCTTTGTCACCACTACTTTCAAACAAATGCGACATATCGGCTCTTTGGTGTTCATGGGCTCACACCTTGTTCATTGGCAAGGTGGCAGCCGGCTTAGGAACCGTCAGTTTCGTGCCTTCTTTCATGTTAGTGTTTGTCGCCTCGTCAGCTCTGTGTGTGTACGTGCAAGTGCCCCCCCCCCAAAGATTGAATGAGTGACAGATGCTCACTCCGCTAAATCCGCTATCGAACCAATGCACCCAGGTGTTGAGAGAGTTGCATAGAGTGAACCATCTTCTCATGCATGTGTCATTTTATCAAGGCCGGCAAACTTACCGAGGACTTTTTTTTATTTATCGTGCGGTTAATTGATTTATTAATTATCATGACAGGCCTAGTACCCTGCATATTGTCCAATGCCATCTGGAGTAAACTCCAGCCCTTCTGCATCCTTAATAGATGTAGGTGCTTTAGATAATAGATAGATGGATGGAAAATTCTTCTGAATGCACTTACTACCCCAGGAAACTTTGGAAAGCTGATCTTTTGGACCATTAGTTAATCAGGCCTTTACAACTTTTGTTCAGAGGAGGGATTGTGTCAGATATCAGGACAATTTTCTTGTGCTGTGTTGAATAAACTCCTACTGTAGATGGAGCTGTCATTTTCAGATACATTTGGAACGTTTGTCCTTTCTCCACTAGTTTAACAAATTAACAACAAATTTAAGAGTAATACGTCCCTGCAGTGACAACAGGCTGTGGTCGCTTAAGTTTTATACCAGATATTTAAAGTTATGTAGCTAAATGATTGTAGCATTACCAAGTGGTCATCACAGATGTGAGTGCTGACTCCACTCCTCCAGAATTAAGATGGGGTTTTTCGTACAGCCTTTAAAACTTTTAGTCTGTATGTGCTGTCGCTGTACTTTGAGGACGAGGGATGATTCCTTTTGCCTACAGATCAAGTTCTTCACTGCTGTTTTTTTGTTGAAAATGAAAAGTTGTCTTACACAGGTTTTTAGTGGCAAATGTGTCAGACACATGACATCACTGGTATTTAATAATGTGCTGAAAAGACAAATACTTCTGCAAATTGCTGGCATTTCCACCTTTGCTTGAGTTTGCATGCATCATTCTGTGTACAAATAGGCCACCGTTTGATTTACCCCTGTCTCCTGTCTGTTATAATACATCTTTGGTTTCTTCTAGTTATAATTTCTGCTGACTGCTTAATGAGAGTGTGAAGTCCTTGATTTGCCAGTGATGCTGAGGACAAAATGGAAGGAATTGATAAGATTTCAGTTCCTTGAGAGAGTTGTTATCAAATCTCAACTGAAATTGGTGCCTGATTCCCATTACTATTCAGGACTCCCAAGTAACACTCTTAGTTTTTTTTCTTCCAGAAATGATAATTCGACACAGCTGTGAACAACAAAAAATGGCTTTATGATGGTGCTTTTCTCATGCAGAAATCACTTCCTGACCACTTTTTGATATCCAATTAAAGAAATGACTTCATCTAAAAACAACCTAGAAAATGCAAATGCTCTGAGGCCTTTAGTCTTAAGCTTAATGAAAAAAAAAAGATTTATCTTCTTGAAGTACAATCAATGTGCACAAGAACTCACACACAGACATCACAAATGTACTGCTTTGTGCTTATACATACTGTTTTTCATTCATGGGTCCTCTGGAAAGCTTCCAACCTAAATTTTTGGGACAGGACATAAGTGGTGTGAGATTGTGTGTTTTGGACTTCTACAACCCACAACCCACCGTTTCTGTTTCATTTTACTTCCAAGTCTCTGCTCAGTTCTTTTAAGTGAACATCAACACCCTAAGTTCAGCTCATGGTCATCTCAAAGCAGGGAAGTAAAAATGTTCTCAGAGATGGAGGCTTTTGATTGACGCCTCTGGGTCTTCTTGTTCATGTCATGTCTCTGTGCTGTACCTCATTTCTCTCTTCTTTCTCTCACTTTGGGTTGTGTCTTGCTGTGCGCCAAGCTTCTGATTTACACTCTAATTTGCGAGTTCCCCACTGCCAAAATATCTGCTTGTCTTAGTGAGAGATTTCCCCCACCTCCTGTCTCTATGTATTTCATCCTTTTGGTCTCTCCACCTCCTGCCTCGACCTCTTCGTTTTTCTCTCACACACTCCTACTCTGGCCTAATTTCTTCTTCTGTCACACTCCCTTTTTCCTCCTCTGCTTGGTCATTAATCACTGTCTCGTTGCTCTCTTGTCTTGTTCTTCTACTTTTTGTGTTGTTTGTATTCCATTTTCATAAGTCAATGTTCACATTACCCCTCCTCTTCTCTATTAACTTCCTTTTTAAGTTCATGTGGGAGAGCGTGTGAGTTTGTTTATGTCTGAGGACATACTGGTTGCTGCTGTCTGTGTGTTTTTCTGTTCGCCTGTGTCTCAGCTGGCTCGTGCTGCAAACACAAAAAGATTACAGGGATTAGAGATAGGGCCGGCACCAGATTACAGCCCTTGACAGTTACACTGTTTACGATAACCTGCTGACCGGACATTGTTAGCCTGCTAGTTAAAAGGAAAGCAACGGTCTCCTTGTTTGTTATATATGCTTTTACTACTGGTATGGTCCCTTAGATTGACTCAACAAATTTATCAAACCGCCTGTCATAAAATCAAGAAAACATCAATATTTAAAAACTTGTTTTAAACTGAAAATGTTTTTGTTGTTGGACATACATTTTGAACAGTAACAATGAATTTAAAACTTTTTTATACCCAAATTTGAGCTTGTCTGAGAAGTCAGAAAATATTTAAGCATCACACTCAACCACTAAAACTATTTTTCTGTTCAGGACTGAAAGTAAATAAACATGATTTGATGTCTTAAGTAGGGCTGAACTATCTGGACAAAATTTCATATCTCAATATTCATGCCAGATATCTCGATATCGATACAATGTGACTACGGGTTCGGTTAAAACCAAGCAGTGCTTTCAAGGGCAATCGTAAAAATGAAATTTGTTGTGACTTCCAGAGCTGTACATGCAGGGCGAGCGCAGGGAAAATCTATATCCTTTATATCTTTGCTTTTTCTATCTTAATTCATTTCTTGAAGATTCATATCTCGATGTAGATACAATAATGATATATCTTTCAGCCCTGCTCTTAATCAAGAAATAATATTGTGTTTGCTGTTTTTTTGTAAAACTGCAAATTTTAAAATTCACGAATAGCAATAATAAAAGTTATATTTTAGCATCAATAACATCATTTTGGCCAAAGAGCTTGTACATAAAGTACTGATGAGTCATTCATTACAGAAATATCAGAAGTGATTTAGGTAATGACTGGTGCTCTTGATTAAGGGCAGCTGCGGCATAAACCCTACATTACTTGGTGGTTTAATTAATGTGTTGAATTTGCTGTGAAGAAAGGTTAAGTAGACATTTTGTATTATCATAAAATGCAAATTCAAAGTTATTATTATAACTGAAGGGCGGCACTGTGGCACAGCAGGAAGAACACATGCCTCACAGCAAGAAGGTTTGATCCTGTATTGGTCAGATCCTTTCTATGTGGACTTTGCGTGTTCTCCCCAGTCATGCATGGGTTCTCTACAGGCACTCCAATTTCCTCTCATAGACTAAAAACACACTCATTAGGTTCATTGGTTACTCTAAACTGCTCTTAGGTGTGAGCCTGAAAGGTTGTCTGTCTCTGTATGAGACCTCTCAGTTGGCCCATGACAGTGTACTCCCAGCTTTCACCTGGGAAAGGCTCCAGCTCCTCCGTGAAAAGGATAGGCAGTAAAGATAATGGATGGATGCATTATGACTGTGCTTCAGCTTGGCAGGGAGCACTTGCCAAACAAATTGGACTTTAGGGGTCATTCAGTCCTGGGCACAGTATGGATTGCTTTGTGTAAGTGAACCATAGCCCCATATTATGCTCAATGCAGGTGATGCTCCTCAAACATTTTGCAAATCAATCATTCATATGAAATGTCATATGATACACTTGATTCATGGCACAAACTTCACACGTTTACATGTATTCCTTTCAAATTTTAAGCAGTACTTTGTTTCTATTTTCAGTGCAAGTTTGATATACCAATTGGTCAAGCTTCTGACAACATTGAAACATAACTATAGTATGTTGTTTTGATCCTTATTTTTAAAGTATTGTGTTGTTTGATTGAGTCTGATTTTAATTAACTGATAAACCAAGCACTATTTACAACACAACCTCTTCACACTAAACACTATGGACTGAAATCATTTTTCTTCTAAAAATACCGTCACCAGAATCAAATTAACATAACATATGTCAGATAAATCTTTGTACATTTATTGTCTTCAGTCTATTCCTCACACCCAAGCTCTCATAAAATACATTTAGTCCTAAAAGAATGTTTCATAGAACATTTTGGAGACTTTGGCTGCCAGCTGTCACAGGCCTTAAAAGTTAAGGGTAACATCTTACTGCATTTTTCTTGAACTCCCCCCCTCTGATGCTGCTCAGAGAGAGTTTCCTCGCGCTGTCGGTCACAGTTGACTCTTGTCAGGCTGCCAGCGTGTCCTGTCAAGAGCGATTTGTCACAGCATGCGGGATCTGTCCAGTATATCTGTTTGAGAGTGGAAGCATTGCTAATAATAATGTCACACTGAATGGTACTATTAGACTACAGACGGCTCAGACCACAAGTGAATGATTGAATGAACAAAAGAACATGTGGGCAGACAAATGTTAGTGTGTGAACGTCTCAGATAAGACAACTTGTGGTCCCACACGCAGAAGATTTAATTAATCGCTTGAAGGAGAGGTCTGATGTGTGTATTTGTGTGTTTTTCAGGGAGAGTGTTTGATCCAAACAAGCACTGTGGGGTCCAGGATCCTGAGACAAAACGGCCCTGCACACGGTCTCTTACATGCAAGGTATGATTGATTTACAGACTCAAAGATCAACTTCTTAACCTGTGTGCAATTTCTGACCTGTACAGCTCTCTGATTGTTCAACTTGTCAGGAGCGCTTCTTGCCTCCTAGTTGATTAGTAAAAGCTGTTTTCATGTTGTACACAGTGATGAGGTCCTTTCTGGAGCCTAGCTGGTGGCAGAAAGGAAGCTAACAGTAGTCCTATTCACAGTGCATTTATGCAGAACAAGGCTTTGTTGTATTAACACCTCAAGACGTATCAGTTCACACTGCAGCACAGACTGGATGCACGACATGGCACGTGCCCCCACATACACTTGAAGGCAAAGAAATTCAGCTGTGGCACTGATTATGTTAGTGGGAATTATGTGCGTACCAGCAAGACACATTTCAGCTAGTTAAGTCGTGGTAGCTGATAAATGAAGTGATGAAGTGGGAAATTCCAACCAAAGGGGGTGTTCTTCTCAGTGATGTTATCCAATTTGCAGCTCGAACTTTCCTGGTTCCAACACCAAATTGAATATGCCTCTATCACTAATTCTTGAGACAGAGCAAAAACTAAACCAACTTGTTTCTCAAACTCCATCTCTTCTTTTTTTGTAGGCCAACGTGGAAGTTAGCATAGCGCTGGTTCACTAGACTGCAGGCCCACCAAAAGCCTGCGGGAGTTTTTTTTTTTTTTAATGTATTTTTTGGGGCATTTTGTGCCTTTATTGATAGGAGAGAGACAGTGGATAGGCTTGTGAAGTGGGGTGAGAGATCAGGGGAAAAAACTCTGCAATCTGGTCACAGGTTGGACCTGAACCCGGACCAGCAGAAGCATGTACATGGGACATGCATGGTTGCTGACTACTCCACCAAACCAGCAGCCCCCCTCCAACTCCATCTCTTGATGTTCACAGTGGCGAAAGCATCACAGGGCCATAAGTATTTATTACGTC
This sequence comes from Scarus forsteni, assembly GCA_036419115.1. Classification (NCBI taxonomy): domain Eukaryota; kingdom Metazoa; phylum Chordata; class Actinopteri; order Labriformes; family Labridae; genus Scarus; species Scarus forsteni. Next base: position 28,573,828 of record JAZDUH010000341.1, on the reverse strand, counting down.
CGCCGCGGAGGTTATGTTTTCGGGAGAGTCTGTTTGTCCGTCCGTCCGTCTGTGAACAAAATAACTCAAAAAGTTATGGATGGATTTTGATGAAATTTTCAGGAAATGTTCAGCATGGGAAAAGGAAGAACTGATTCAATTTTGGTGTTGATCTGGATCAGCGTCTAGCCGCCATGACGAAAAATGTGATTTTTGTGAATAACTACTGAACTAAAATAGATATCATGATGAATCCAATTGCTAATGGTATGGGTGAGGACTGTGGCGCTGGCAGAGGTCTGTGCTCTCCGAGTGCTTTTCTAGTTATAGCTTGAAATGGCAGCATGAAACAGGCTAATAGCTTGTGGACAGGTGGTAGTTTTACAGCAATAGATAGCAGTCTCATAACTAGAAGCTGTACCTGAGAAATGGGTTGAAGTCACTTCAACTGTACTCAGGGATAAAGTCTAAATGGACAGCTATACTAATTGATGACATTAATTTTGTGTATTATATTGAGAATCCAGCATCTAAAAACACAAGAACTGAGACAGGACAGAGGCATAAACAAACAACTTGAGATTCAGTCACAAATCTAAACAGGTACATCTCAAACTCTTCCATACACAACCAAACTCAGCATTACCTCCTTATCATTAGAGGAAGACCCCTCCACACCACTGGTGCATGAAGAAACCTGCTCACAATTCCTTCTCTCTGACTTTGGGGACTCTCTAAAGATCAGTTTCTTGGATCAAAGAGTGGGAGAAGGTACATAAGCGTTTACTAGGTCAGTCAAATATGATGGAGCATTTACAATAAATGTTTTATAAGTTAGCAGCAAATCTTAAGATCTGCAAGCTGACAAGGGAGCCCTTGAAGGAAGACCAGCACTGGAGCAATATGCTCTTATTATCTCACTGATTATGGGATGCTGCATTCTGCACCATCCTCAGTCCTTGACAACTCTTGCAGCAAACTGACAGAGGGACAACACAGGGAAAAAATGAAAAGAGACCTAAGCATCATTGAATGACAGGGTTGGTCTTATCTTGGTGATGCTCCTAAAGTGATAAAAGCCATATAATATCACCTTCTATATATTTATGTCAAATGAAAAGCTCTTCACAGAAAGCAGACCGAGGTTCTAAAGTCCTTCTCTGTGATGAAGGACAGTCATTTAGAGACAAAGTAACATCATCAAATAGATGACTAAGTTTAGCAGGGTCAATACAAACCACTTTTGCATCTGAAAAGTTTAGAGAAGGAGTTTTGTGAAAACAAGCCTCCAGGTACCTGAATGGGTGAGTGTGCTGCAACTGTGCAGTTAATATATGTTGAGGCTTTGATCACATGCAGGAGGTTTGAGTTAGAATCTGACCTGCAGCCCATTTTCTGTGTGTCCTCCCTTCTTTCCAGATCTAACCACTGCCTCTCCACTATCAATCAAGAGAAAAAAGCCCCCCCAAAACATCTTAAAAATAAAAACAAAAAAGAAAAAAAGCTCCAAACAACAGCCAGACAGGCTTCAAGAATAGCTGTGTTGGACTTCTCATTTGATTACAGATCACCTGCATAATGGAAAAACAAATCAAATGAATGAACAGTTTGACAAAGTGATGCAAGGTTGAGTGAAATACAAACAAACCCAGAACATTACTCTTTGGAAGCTTGGGCCTTACAGTACAAAACTTAAGCAACATTTTAATAAAATCTGCTGGGATCGTTTTGCTAAAGGGGTGCCTACAGTCTAGTACCTCTGGAGCTTGAAGACATCTCGGGTTTTTGAAAAATAATGATATAATTTCAAACAAAAGCTTAGACAATATTACCACTGCCAAGGAGGTTATGTTTTCAGGAGAGTATTTTTGTCTATCTTTGAACAAAATAACTCAAAAAGTTATTGATGGATTTTGATGAAATTTTCAGGAAATGTTCAGCATGGGAAAAGGAAGAACTGATTCAATTTTGGTGTCGATCCAGCGTCTGGATCCGCCATGACGAAAAATGTGATTTTTGTGAATAACTACTGAACTAAAATAGATATCATGATGAATCCAATTGCTAATGGTATGTTTTCATGGTCAAGGAATCTAAATATTTACATGAAGTAAAGGTAGGACTAATATTTATGGTGAAAATCACAATATGGGAGAGGACTGTGGTGCTGGCAGAAGTCTGCGCTCTCCGAGTGCTTTTCTAGTTCTTTATATCGACGTAGTTGCTGACAGCTTTGCAGTCATGCCCAGGATCCTAAATAATGAGATCTTTCAGATGTTTCATGTATATAATGGTGTGTTCCTCTTTGTTTTTTTTAGTTATTTAACCTTTATTTAACCGGGTAAAAGACCCATTGAGGTGTTTTAGTTTTGAGGTGGAAGATGGGAATTCCATCACATCCTAGTTAAACACGATCCAGTTATGAAAAGGTACAGGGGGGTACCTGAAGATCGTCCAACTTCCCAGTATGAAAATCCAATCAGAAAGGGTGTTTCCATTGACATGACCTAATTTTCAACTCTGACAGTTTAACTGGCATACTGCATAGCGGTTGAAAGAGTGATAGTGTTCCCTGCTCATGGTTCTTTGTTGTTCCAGTAGTCAAAAGGGTAATGTTTACTTTTTATGTGCAGGTCCAAAATACACGATAGATATATTTTAATGGAATACCTAAACAACACAGATTCATTATCGAACTTTTTAATTTCAATATTTGTTTGAAGTATGGATACCACAGACACCAGAAGACACCAGTTTACACAGAAAATGCTTAGCAAACAGGAAGAATAGAAAACGCTAACAAGACATAAACAAATCAACTATATACTGATGATGAGCTGCACTTTAGATCTGGATTAGTTTAAACCATTTGTTAAATACTATTAATGACTGCTTAATGTATTCAACAATAATGTAACTAGGTACAAGCACTGCTTCAACTTCTTTTAGAGACCCACACACGCTCGAATTTTGCCTTAAAGTCCATCACAGACATCAGCTATTTATAGTTCTTGTTCCAGTATTGTGTTTTCTTCCTTTGCTAGTGGACCTTACTTCCTACCTGCTTTTCTCACCTCTTGTTTGGACTGTTTATTTTTTTTTGTTGCTGTTATTATGTCAGAACAACTGCTGTGACGTACCTATGGCGTCTCCAAAGTCTTCTCTTAGAGAGCACACAAACTTCCCCTCTGTAGGATTCAGTGCTGACCCTGTTTGCCACCCTGTCTGTCTGGGTGATACGCCTCTGCTTCCCGTTCATTAGTAAATGCAGAGTGTCAGAGCTGAAGCGTTCCAGCTCCTGCGCCTCCTTTGATGTGGTAATTATAGATGTTGGATGAGGCGACAACATCTTTCAGCTGTAAAACTCTATTTTACTGCCCTCTAATTACTTCTATCAAGCTTTCTAATGACTTTAAACTGGTTGTTAAGTAAACAAGGATTTATGACGCAAACAGATTGACTTTTTTAAAGGCTGCTAGGACGAAGCATGCTTTCACATTTTATTGTTAAGCTTAAGAGGTGTGTGCTTTTACTAATACATTTGGAGTAATGAAAAATAATAGTAGTAATAACAATTCAGGTCAAAGTGCTCAGATAAACCACCTGCACGGCCTTTCCATGTGGTACAAGTATTGAATTGAAATAAAGGTATAAATGAGGGTGACCCTTAATTGAGGTTGATTTGCCAAAGGAGAAAAGACAACAGGTTTAAGAAAGACAACAAAGGTGACAATATAATATCACCTTTTTGATATAATGCTGTTTAATCTTTGCTGTCTTTGTGTCTGCCACAGACTCACTCCTTAACTCACCGCAGAGCTGTCCCCGGCAGAAGGAAAAACTTTGACATCCTCCTGGCCGAGCACAAGGGCAGAGCAAAGGAGAAGGAGGGAGCAAAGGAGAAGGAGAAAGACAGAGACACAGCGCAGGGAGGGAAGGAGGGCAGCAGTCTGAGCGTTTTGTTGCCTGAGACTGCGTCTCCCAGCAAGCCTCACTGCCCAAATGGACGACCCCTGTCCTCGCTGAAGCTGAAGCTGGCCAACGCACACATACCCAGGTAAGAGAGGGGACTCCACAAAGTTATTAAAACATATGTGTGCAAAGAGGCAGAAAAAAAAAAAACAGAAAAAACTCTGGTTGACTTCAATTGCTCTGAATATTAATCTGAATATAGTTTCTATAGCTGTACACTTTCAGAGAACATTTTTTAGTTGTAGTGTCCTCAACTCAGGATTCTTTTAAAATATAATTGATTAGAATTTTCCCCTTGGGTTGCTTTACTACCGCATCATAGAAGATCAAAAACATGCAGCTCGAGCAGTGATGGCTGTCAGTCTGTCTTCAGCACCATAGACAGCACCATATTCAATAACCACTTGCATACAGTGCATTACATGGTGGGTGCACACCTTTAGGTTATAGACCTAAAACATAGATTGTTACCTTGACCTTATAAACAGGATTCAAACTTTTTATCAACACTTTTCAGCAGCACAGCAGAAATAAAGGTGGAAAGACTTTGCTTCATTTTTACTTGGTCTAATCAGCGCTCAAAAACAGATATTGATCCTCATTTTTACTCCTGTCCTCTCTTTCAGGAAGAAAAACTACAATTTTCATTGTTAAAGTATGTATTTTATACAAAGCTAATGATTTTATGTTTTGTTTCCTCCATCTTAGCTACAAAATCATTCACAAAATAAATTTAAACTGTTGCATTCAATCATAATTTCTCATGTGTCATTTGTGAATGACTCCCAAAAGCAAGCCAGAGTAAGTAAGTAGGAACCCATATAAGGAACATAGTTAAAACATAACACATGCAGAATTTTGAACTACCGCCTATAATACCAAGTTCATACAAATACAGTGTGTGTTCAAAATGCCACATAAAAAGAAGACAATAGATTTTAGATATGCTTTTATATTTTGTGTAGTCATTTTAAGAAGCTAATTGGACTATGGCTTGAAATCCCCAGATGCAGATGCTTTCTAGCTCAGTGGTCCTCTGCGGTTAACACTAAAGTTTGCAGATTTTTGTTTGCTTTTCTTCCTCCTTAAAAATGTTTTTTCCCTTTGTTTTGCACATGAGAAGGAAAAAATGTAACGTAAAGATTGCAGCGTCTATCACTGAGTTTGTACTCCACATTGTCCAACAAACAAGTGTGATGAAGAATGTTGTGTTGAAGACGCTTTGAGAGTTTGTAGTCATAAAAACAAGGCCAGAGGGAGCATTTATCTTGACCATGATATTTAGAAATGTATTACACCATACAGAGTGACATTACTGCAGTTCAAACAGAGATCTTGAAGTGCTGGATGAATTTAAAGACCATTTTCCTCACAAAAACTCCTGCTCATGTGAGAACTGTGAGTGATTAGACCTCTCACTTCCCTCTTTAAAGAGACAATAGATTCTTTAGTAAGAAAGAAGCAAAAATGAAAGACTCACACGGTGAGATTTTGTTTATTTTAAGGAGACTGATGATTGAATGCTTTGCTTCAATATCATACCACTCCGAAGAAGAGTTTTTAACTATTAGTAAGATTCAACGGCCAGTGAAGTTGCCTCTGTAACAGCTCTGTAATGTAACAGTTGTTCACACACTAAAGAGATTCATCTAAAGTTCATGAACACTTTTGTAATAAAAGTGGTAGTAAGTTGATATTTATATCTAGATAGACTTTGAGTCATGATTTGTTTTGAGAGAACAGGTATATCTATGTTTGATAAAATATATAACGCCCCTATTCAGGTGCAAAAGAATGATCTTTCTTTCTTAGTCATAAGAGTGGCAGTCGGAGTTTAGGTGTTCAGTATTTGGGAACAGTAATATTACAAGTGACTACGTTTTCACTGTGCAAAACTTTTTTTGTTTAAAAATATGTGTATGTGTTTTTTCTGTGCGTGGTTTGTTTTGGTCATCAATGCCCTTTTATAAATTCCCTTCTTTTCCACTTTTTACACCCAATTTAAGACTGATCAGCCAAGTGTCTAGTCATTTATCATGAGCTTTTTCACATCATTGCACTGTGATAGTGCAGACAGCTTGAGGGATTCCCTGTCTCTTCTTGTTGCCCCCACCAGGGGGTGCTGTAAACAAAATGTAATGAAGAAACAAAAGTAAAAGCAAAGTCTGTGCTCCTGAAAACAAGTTCTTCTTTCTCTGATGCTGCTTCAAAAGGAATCTTATTTTGCAGAAGTTGCACTTTTGAACTATTTTGTGTGGCAGAGTTTGTATTGTTTCTGCAGATATGACTCACAGTAAGCTTTTGTTTTGATCTCTGAAGGACGTTTCTGTTCCCCATCCCTCTGTACTTCAAGCTCATCCTTCCTCGTTCATTTTTCACCTTTGTTTCCTTCTCTGTAACTTTCATTTAAAAATCTCTTCACTGTTTTTGCACACATTTTATTAACCCATCTTTTACTTCTGTCAACCAAGGGTTCCTGGCTCCAGCAACTCCACCTCCAACCCTCCGCCTCCAGCACCAGCCCCCACCCAGCCTGCTAACCCTGAGCCCTCGCCCCACAGTTGGGTGACGACGGCAGGGGACAGCAGTCGACTTTCCAGTGACGAGGGAGATGCAGAGACTCCAGAGGACTTTGAGAAGCCAGCGTATCACTACTCCAATCACCACCCACAGCCTTTGGGGGTGAGTACAAAGACTACTTCAGCTTCACTTTAGACCTTTTCATAACCCAACATTACACACCCAGGGCGATTATTCTTGTTTATGCCCCAGAGGGCTGTCCTTGAAATGTTAAAAAACAAATAATGTTAGTTGGTTTAGTCAGTGGTGCTGTTAACAGCAACATTGACGTAAAGGTCGCATATCATATTGATTCATGTGTTGTCTTTGAACAGTTTAGGAATGCCATTATCCTGTTTTCAGGCTGACAAGATCGCACAAAAACTATCGGGCAAAACATTAAGACCACAGCAAAAATGACACAGATTAATAATACCATGACTTAACATCTCTTCAAACATCACTGATCATTTCTCAACAGACATGTTTGAACTTTAATGTACTTTAATATTTTTATTTGTGCAAGAAAACATCCTCAGTGATTGATAGCATAACTTTCTTCCCCACCACACCTGTCATGAAGAAAAGCCTACACACTTAGTAAGAGAGAAACATGCACACAAAGAAGTATGCTTAAGATTAAAATCATGAATGAAAATGCATTTGATGGTCTTTTTATAACAGGGTTACTCTTTGAACCATAACACAGCTGTATATGTGATATGTGATGGGCACAGAAACAAAACAGACTCTTACTGCTTTCTCACTGATTTCACCATCAAGGAGGAAGACCACTGATGGTGATGCCAGTTTGATTGTGTTTTAGAAAGTAAAAAAAAACACCCGACTGGTTTGCAGCTTTACAGCCCCACACACAACAAACTGGGATGCTTTGTCTGTTCTGACACCTTGCTGCCAGAACCAGCGTTAGCTTCTTCAGCAGCAGTTGATCATCTGTTGGATCAGATCACATGGGCAAGCCCTCGTTCCCCACGTGCATGGATGAGCGTCAGCCATCTATGATCCTGATGCCGGCTCAGCGCTGTTTCTTCCTTGGGCCATTTTTTTTTTAATATACTTTATTTAATTTTAGAAGAACATAGCAGAACATCAGATAACTAAAAAAGCAGGCAAATAACAGCCTAAACAGTTACCCCTTTCTTCCCATCTCTCTACGCTAAAGCAGACTTGACAAAAATCTGTACTCCACAACAAGTTACTAAGGTCATCTGTAATCACATTATACTTGGATAATTATAGAAAATTAAGTATTCCGTTATCATGGCCAGGGTCTCAGTGGCAGCTAGGACTATCCTTAAGCAATGAAAAAACCCCAGAACCCCACAGTTTAAAGAATGGGTACATTTAATGATAAAGACTGCTTCGTATGAATGTATGATATCTACAATTACTATTTCCACTAGTGAAAAATAAATAGTAGGTATCTTTATTTAGAATAGTTACTAGTGAAAATTACATTGTGGATATGTCGGCTTGGAATTCTAACGTGAAAAAACAATTACTGATATCTGCAATTGCTATTACCGCTAATACTTATTAAAAGAGCTTGCCATAGCTTTATAAGGTAAGCAACAGGGATGGTACTACAGCATCAATTTGGGAATCATCCTGGTCCTATATTACTGTCAATAAACTAGATAACAGTTGAGTTACTTAGTATGATATTTTGTTGTGCTTACTATAATAATGGATTTGTGTATTTATGTATTCAATCTGTATTTATGTATTCAATGAAGGCCCTGCTCAGTATAATTATGTAGCACTATATTAACTGTCATGCAACAAATAAAAACTTGATTTAAAAAAAAGAAAATAAAGTATTAAAAAACAATCAAGGCATTGAGGTGTGATGAGGGTCCCCTCCGCTGTGTGATCTGATCAAGAAATGGCTGCCATATCTGATGGAATTTATTTGATTTCCCTGATATCTCAAATCTAATTTTCTCCAGATACAAGGTACTCTGTGAGCCAGGCCTCAGAACTTGGTGATACCTCTTTGTTCCAGACTTTAAGAATATTTTTTTCAGCCAGAGCCATCCCATATTAGATTGGCAGAACCTTGCAGTGACCGAGAGTCTCCAACTGCTGAGAACAACCAAGAATACCTGTCTCTGGGTCTGGAGGGAGATCGTACCCATTGACCTCAGAGCAGAAATGGAAAACCTCACACCAGAATCTGTGGAGCTTAGTGCAGGACCAGAACAGATGTGCCAATGTGCCCTCAGACTGTTTGCATTTTACACAGAATGGTGAAGAGGATGGAAAAAATGAATTTTTAACACGTGAATAATGGAGTCGATGTGTAACCTTCTATTGAATGAGCTGGTCTCTTGAATTGATTGAAGACGTGTGTATACTACCAAGAGATTCACACCATGCTTCTTCTAAAATGGCTGTGCCTATTTCCATCTCCCAACACTCTCTCAGGTGTTGTGCACTTGGAGCAGTTTGAGCTGCAAACACATTTACAAACCCTGACACTTCTTTTGGACTCAGGTTCCTTATTTAAAAGAGAGTAGACTTCATCAGGGAGGTCATAAATTTCAAAATTTGGAACAAGTTTACTCAAACATGATTCCTGATTTGTAAAAATGTGCGGGCCACTTTTAATAGATACTGACCACTGCAGACTGGGACCACCACACAAGGGCTGCAGTTTTGGAGACGCTCTGACCCACTTACCTTCACACTTTGGTCCTCGTCAAACTTGCTAGAATCTCTACACCTAGCCATTTTTTGTGCTTGTAACATCAACATCAAATTTTCATTTCTGCCTGATATATCACACCACTAACAGCTGCCATTATGAATAGATGATAAGAGTCACTCACTTCTCCTGGCAGCGGTCATGATGTTACAGTGATGTGCTCCTGTGGCAATCTGAAACAGTGGAAACAGTGCTGATGGCATTCATAAATACTTTGTTTGTTTGAATACTTGATTAACATCAGTCTTCATCAACACATTGATCCCTTTCCACAAAATACACTTTTTATTTAAAGAGAATAAACACATCTTCAATTCCAAAGGCATCCAGCAAATGAAGACAAAAAATGAAGCAAGGATGAAATTAAAAAAATACCTCTAATGCAAAAACAAGTTTTTTAAACAGTGCACCATTTATACACAAAGCTATTGAAACAGCTTTATAGAGTTTAATCAAAAACATCTGCAACTTTTTGAGCATTACAAAGACAAAAAAATACATTATAATGGGAAAATAAATAATGTAATATAATCAATGCCATGTGTCACATACTGTTGATTTATTTGACTATCATTATGAGTCATATAATCTGGGTTAACTTAAATGTTTTGTGAATGGTTGACAGCAATCCCTTTATTACTTAAAAACGTTTCTTTCATGAATTGAAAGTAAAAATGTTGAGCTTTCTATGGAAAAGGGAGCATGAATCATAAGATCATACGTGTGAAGACAGTTCAGAAACTGTGGTTGCTCAGAATTGGGCCAAGACCAAACAGTTACAGGAAGGACTCATGACTGCATTTCCTGTCTCAATGAAACGACATAAAACTCAGCAAACAGATGACATTTAAAGTTTGTGAGCCGTCTTTATTATGCACTACAGGCTGCTATTGAATCGGTAAATTTGCTTTCACACAGCTGTCGAGTTGGTTGTATTCATGCAGTTTGAGATGTACTTTTGCGTGTGTAGATTTTTGATTTGAATGTTTTTCTGCCTTCTCTCTTCTTCATCTTTCTGAAATAAATCCCTCCATCTTTATTATTCCCTCCTTGTACTGATCCTCGTCTGTCCTATGAAACATTCCTCTTTTTCCTTCCATCCTCTTTGAAAACCATCTCAATCTCCTCTGTATGCTCTTCTTTTGTCTCTTTTTTCCTCCCAATTTCACCTCTTTGTTTACTTCCATCTAATAAACATTTTCCTCCATGCCTCACTTTACCTCCCATCTGTTCAATCCCTCCTACTCTCCTCGTTCTGTCTCCCTCCAGTGTTGCGTATTCAGCAGCAGGCTCATGGGACGAGGCCACTATGTGTTCGACAGGAGGTGGGACAGGATGAGGCTGGCGCTGCAAAACATGGTGGAGAAACACCTGAACGCACAAATGTGGAGGTGAGTGTGCGTTCTGACCTGGATTTAGACCTTTTTTGTGTCAAAAGTCACTTTGTGGACAGATACAGTACAGCAGCATTACAGTTTATGTGGAAACTAGTTTGCAAACCTCAGTGTAAGACAGCAAGTATGAATTAAACCAGTGACACCCACCTGTGATAGAAAAACTGGATGCACTGCTGTAGATGTGAACGGAAATTCTGTGCAAATCAAGTTGTATGAAAAAATGTGATAAATCTTTATTGATGCAGAGTTTTAAATGTTTCTTGTTTTACATTACAAAAATAAATAGTAAAGAGTTTGTCATTGTAATATGTACATGTTTGAATGAAACAAACGAGATGCCATTAAAGCATATTAGAACACTGGGAAATGCATAAAAGCTCAGAGAACACATTAGAACACAGGAAATCAAGACACCGTGCATTTCTTTAAAAAACAGAAGAGGACTGCCAGACCATGCGAAAGCATAAACACAGCCATTTTGTAATTATGCTTGTATATTAAATACAACATAAAAACATTTAGACAAAAATTTGAACAACTAAAAAATGCATGAAACCCAGAGATAGCAGATTGTTGCATTTTTGAACACATTTTAATTCAGCAACTAGAAAAACACTCGGATAGCGCAGACCTCCGCCAGCGCCACAGTCCTCAGCCATATTGTCATTTTGACCATAAATATTAGTCCTACCTTTATTTCATGTAAATATTTAGATTCCTTGACCATGAAAACATACCATTAGCAATTGGATTCATAATATTATCTATTTTAGTTCAGTAGTTATTCACAAAAATCACATTTTTCGTCATGGCGGCCAGACGCTGATCCGGATCAACACCAAAATTGAATCAGTTCTTCCTTTTCCCATGCTGAACATTTCCTGAAAATTTCATCAAAATCCATCCATAACTTTTTGAGTTATTTTGTTCACAGACAGACAGACAAACAAACTCTCCCGAAAACATAACCTCCTTGGCGGAGGTAATAAAGTAAACATGAACACATTTTTACCAAATATAGTAAATACTGTAATTTCTAGATCATAACATGCACCATAAGTTTTCACAATTTCTGCAAGACACTGCACTCAAATAAAACACTCACCCAAATTTGGCCCAAATGTTACTCTTATCAGACAACTCAAAAAGAAACTGTGTCCAAAGTTTTAATCAATGAAATTCCAGCATTTTCACACAAGTACCATGGAAGATTTTCTCTCTCAAACGGATGCGGAAACGTATTTTTGCTTTGCACGTGTGCAATTACCCAATTTCTGCCTGACCATGCTCAGTCGTATTGTACTGACCAATCAGAGAGCAGCTATCAACATGTCAATGTGTTCGACCAATCACAGTGCAGCTATTTTGCATCCTTTTTTTTTTTTTTTTTACAAGACAGGAGCGCCCTGTGTTTTCCTGTGTTTTGGCAGAGAATGGGAACATTTCATCTTTTTGTGTCAGACTGCGTCTGTATTTTGTATCAGATTGAGAAATATGGTAAGGATTTTGCTTGTGCTGTTGTTTAATACGCACCTAAAAATTAGACCTTATTTTAGAGCAAAAAATGTGTTATCAGTGAGAAAATGCGGTGATTATTAAAATATAGATCTCGTCAGTGTATAAACTTGTAAAGTAGAGGTGCTTAGAGTCAGTGGCAGCCCAGCTAAATATGCATGTGCCCCTGATCCAGACTGAGGTTCAAAATAAAAAACCTGATCTGGGCATCTTTGCAGGACTTTTTTTGAAGCATCACTAATGCTCTTAGCCAAGATTGTTAGGAGAAAATGTCAAAACCGTGTTGACTTAAGTCATTCAAGCAGAATATCAAACCTGAGATCCAGTTAAATATGAGCTATGAGATAATTTTATGTAAAAGTATTACTGGCCCTCTGTTAAATAGCACTTCCATCGTCGTACTATAAAATCCCACAATGCACTTCATGCCACGCTGGACCTATGCACCACCCCCTCCTCCCATTACATTAGTATTATGGTGCGTTCCGGTTGTAGTCGGAAGTCGGAATTTCCAAGTTCCGAGTAGGAAACTGCAACTGGAACGTCCTCCGAGGTCGTAATTTTCCTACTGGGAACTTGGGGGAACCTCGCCACTGAGTTGACAATTAAAGATGGCTGCCCCCAGTGTAAACAGTTATTAAGCTCCTGAAGTAATACATTTATTAGCACTTCTGACTGGGGTGTGTCGCTCTAAATCAGCCGTATACACAGTATTGTTCGACTGATATTTACAGAAATGCTGCCATAGTGATATTTGTGCACCACAACGCGGGGCGTGCTAACAACGGCAAACAATAGCCTGGTAGATCAGCATTTTTTTTTCCAACTTTGTTACTGGGACGCTGATAACTCAGAGATGACGTCACTCCCACTTCCCAGTCCTATGGTTAATGGAACGCAGCATTACTCTGAACAGTGGTCAGCAGATGAATGCATTTGTCTGTATATTTACACGCCTGAAAATAAAAATCTGACCAAATATTTTAAACATTGTCAGTTTTAGACTGTTGAAGAAATGGTTGATTGTGTCTGGTCTGCAACTTTGACCATGTTTAACATTTTTGCCCTCTTTTGGAATTGAGTTTGACACCCCTGTTATACAAAATTCCTGGATCTGAATCTGGATTTAAGTCCCCACCAATATTCAATCACTCTTTGCTTGTGCCACGATTAACATTCCTGGAAGATTTCACCAACTCCAGGAGTTATTTTGCTCACAGGTGGACACACAGGCACGAAAAAACATAAACTCCTTGGCTAAGATAATTATGGCCCAGTGATAAATGTGGCCGTCTGTCAGTTTTAACCATGCCTACACCAAAAGGCGAATTTAAATATGTTTTGAATTTAAACAGGAAGTGTGTGCTAAACTGTCAGGTTAAAAACAAATAACACCATCTGTGCTTGTTTTTCCTGCTTTCTGCTCAGTCCCATGGTCACATCTAAAGCATATTGTGCCAGTCTTCCTCAAGTATTTACTCTTATTAAAAAATTTGGCAGCTTTTTGCAGTTTTCTCACATTTCTGACTCAAGGTAAAGATGAGTTTTAATTGTCCCCCCTAGAACCAACTAAAAACTGCCTGAAGTCAACTTTAACACTGTTAAGGCCACATAGAGAACTCGTCCACATTATTAAAGGTTAAACTGAAGCACACCAAGTTTCACCTTCATGGCCTGGTAAATTGCTTCTTATTACAAATGCACTCATACCTGCTATTAACTTGTCCCATCCTTATCATATGAAAGCAGATATTATGGAGTTTACAACCTCATCATTTTTTAGAGCAGTTTGTAATAATCAAATAAAAATAATTGAAATGATTGATAATGCACTTTTAAAAACAGCAAATTCTGATTATGGTGCTGGAAAATGAGTAACAAACAACTATGATTATCTTGGTTGAGAGAAGATTGAAAATAAAAACAGCACAGAGAACTTACAAGAAAGGCATATGTAAAGAAAACAGGACAAAGTAGATATCATGTAAAGTGCTGAAAATATGAACAATGTCATGTGCAAATTTTGCTAGTGATAAAGAAAACTGTCTCGCATCTGTGGTTTAAGATTTCAAGGACCTTATCCTTGAAGGATAAGTTCGGTTTCTGCAGCTTTCACATTGTTTATAGAATGAAGGAGGACAATATACTCACCCAGAAGACTTTCCTGATCCAAACAGTGCTTCAGGAGATGTTTAGATCCAAAATCGAGCGGCGGACATCCGTATAATGGTAGCACATAGGGCGTGTATAGCGCCGCTCCTAAAACTGCATTAATTGTCCAAAAACTCATAAGTTTCACCAATATTTCATCATGGTCCGCTCGTGCTACTCCTCCACGACAGTCCGGTGTCGCTCCACCCATGTTTTCGTGACTGTGCTGATCTCTGAACTGAAGACTGCTCTCTGGCCAGCTGTTCTTCTCTTTGCCTCCCCGTCCTCCTTTCGATGAGCTCCTCATCTGTAAACTCTGGCTCGAAACTGTAAGGACACCCATCATATTCAAAGTTCTCCTCCACAACATCTCTGATCCGATAGATATCCGTCTATTTTGCACAAAACTGGAAGAAGAAAGTCGCTGAGTAGCCGGCGGTCGCCCCTGAAACAATGAGCCGTACTGCGCATGCGCGGCAGCCGTGAAGAAAGTTTTCAGTTCAGAGGTCAGCACAGTCACAAAAACATGGTCGGAACGACATCGGACTGTCGTGGAGGAGCAGCCCGAGCGGACCATGATGAAATATTGGTGAAACTAATGAGTTTTTGGACGATTAATGCAGTTTTAGGAGCGGCGCTGTACATGCCCCATGTGCTACCATTATACGGATGTCCGCCGCTTGATTTTGGATCTAAATATCTCCAGAAGCACTGTTTGGATCAGAAAAGCCTTCTGGGTGAGTATATTGTTCTACTTCATTCTATAAACAATGTGAAAGCTGTAGAAGCCAAAATTATCCTTTAAGTCCAAGCTCCCTACTCAACCTGAAATCACCACATTAAAATACCAGCCTGTCTAAAGAATTAAAGCACCCTCTTGTGCACTATATTTTCTGATTTGGCCCTTGGTGAAAAATGTTTAGAAAAACCCAGATAGAAACACACACCTACAGAAGAAATCAATCTTAAAATCAGTGAATACACATTCCCTACCCAAAGGTAGGCTTCTTAATCTACTTAAACCTCACAAGTAAGTGCAAGTCAACTTGATATTGTAAAAAAATAGCAAAACAAAAACTTTTAAAGTAAAAAAAAAACACATTAAAAGACGTGAAAAGAAAAATAAGAAAACATTTAGTCCTCAAATTACCTTTAAATGTATAGTTCAAAAAACATGCAAGTAATATGTGAATTTAAAATTGACGTATCCATAGAAATGACCACATTCAGTTTTACATACAAAAGCAAACGTACTTTACAAAAACATACACTATTAAATAGATCAAAATACCCACAAAGCACATGGTCCCATTGGAAAAATAAGAAAATACAAAAAAGGGATGCTATATTAGTTTAAAAAGAAAACATACCAAACACAAAACCACTGTACAAAATACTAATTGTTAAAGAGATTACAGATATACTTTAAATGACAAAAAATGGGGGAGGATTCTGTCCAACAATGGATCTTAGAGGAGTCAGAGGCATTATTACTTCATCTAAAACACTAAATTTAGATCACTGCATCTTGGCAAGATTAAAAAATGTGGGTATAGTCCATTAAGTCTTTACAGGAAATGTGAAACAGAATGTGGAAATGTTGAATGGATGTTGAATCCCCACTAAAGATAAATGGTTGTAGATGACTGGTTAGAGTGTGAGTGGTCCAGACCACCGCAAACTGTTGTGCAGGAAACCTTTAACATCAATTAACAACAGAAAAACAATAGCAAATAAGTTTGAAGAGGCTTTAAGAAACTTGATTAAAAGATCCTTGAAGAGAAAAAGCATAGTGCAGAGAGGCAAAGGTATCATTTACAAATACAGATCATGGGTTTTGGTAAATACAGTTGTTAGATAATATTAAAACCATTTGATCCTTTTTTCCAATAGCAACAGATGCTATTGGAAGCTAATA
This sequence comes from Scarus forsteni, assembly GCA_036419115.1. Lineage (NCBI taxonomy): Eukaryota > Metazoa > Chordata > Actinopteri > Labriformes > Labridae > Scarus > Scarus forsteni. The sequence continues at coordinate 28,557,609 of JAZDUH010000341.1, read as the reverse complement.
GTTTATTGATGGGATAATTGCCTAATAGAGTCAGGCTGTTGAACACAGAAAACCATTGTTCAGTGAAATACAATCTATTGATCAAGTGCTTGGAGTTTATTGCTGATCTATTTCAGCAATAAAGGCACTTTGTGAGTTTTGCATTAAAGAAATCCTCTCCCTGTTTCAGGAAGGTGCCTCTGGCTGCTGAGAGCCTCCTCTCCCTCTCCTCCTCGTCCTCTGGTCCCTCCCCCGTCACTTCACAGCGGACTCCCTCACCCACCTCCTTTACTTCCCCCCTCCTCTCCTTCCCCTCCAACTGTCTCTCCTACACCGCCACGTTCCCTCAGTCTGCAGCCACGGCCGGAGTGTTCAGCATTCGGGATGCGCCGCAGCCCGTTGCTCCAGTTTCTGCGCAGGGTAAGGCACGCAACGGCACGCACAAAGGCAGCAGGACATCCAAAGACGCGGAGGACTCTTTAGCGGGATCTAAGAAAAGAAAAAACTCTTCCAACTCCTCCTCCTCCTCCTCCTCTGCATCATCGTTTTCTTCTCCTTCTTTATTGACTGTGGATAATCACAAGAGAAATGGCAGCAGCTTTCATCCGACGTTACAAGGTGCAGGAGGAACGGCGGCAAATGCAGTTAGGAAGAAGGGGCTTGAGCGAGGGGCAAGTGGGATTTGGGGTGGTGGAGAGGACTGGCTGTCAAAAGCTGAGGGGGCTCAGAGCCACAACTCACAAAACAGGTAAGAATACATTTCTCAGCAATTTTAACATTATTAGTTTAGCATTCAAAGATTGAGTTTAGAAAAGAAAATGTTCAGAAATCAAACAAAATGAGTCCAAATGTGATGTTTTAAGGTCTGTCATCTGTTTTTGGAGAAGTATGTGTGTAATAATGTTTAAAGATCAGCCAAACAGAAGCTGTTGTCATGTTAAACAAGTGCCATAGATTGAAGGTATTGTCTCTATTGAAGGTTTGCACTCGACATCACAGTTAGCTCGAGTGAGTAGAATGAAATTCACTGAGTGGAAAAAGCACAGACTGACAACAGCAGTCAGTAAGCAGTCCAATATGTAAATTCAGCTGAAATTAAAAAGTTTGTCTTTGTAGTGATTCAGTCATATTCACTGAGGACGGTAAAGCTCCTCAGCTGATGTGGGAATGTTTGAAGCAATAACGTCAGGTTTATACCAGAGATGAAACTGTTATTAAAGCAGCTGTCATCATGTCCGTGAGCATTCAGGTAACAATGAAAACGAATGCCTCTTCTCTCCCTGTCCTCTTTATTTAACCTTTGAGGAAAATCAAGACCTTAAATTTCAGCCCAACAGTCATAAAATACAAGATCAGTGTCCTCGCTGATGATGCATTGTATGGCTGGGACGATATGCTTTTCTCCTGATTTGATTTTTTACCATTTTTTTGGATGCTGATTTAAATTGCGATTCTACGATTTTGTCGATTTTTGCTATCTTTAGTTAGCTTTTTTAACACCAGCGAAAAAGATGAACAATGATGATGCCTCCAGACTATATCAGGAAAAATACACATCACATGTGAGTCAGTTTTTTGGATTGTTCAGCAATATATTTTAACCAGCTGTTTATACTCTCTCTTCAAAAGCCTGGATTACATTTTAGGGTAGCTTATTTGCACAGACTAAAATTAAGCATTTTAATTTGGAAAAAAAAAACATTTTTGAACAAAAAAATTGATTTAAAAATCGTCAAACAAAAAATCCAGATACTTAGGTGAGTCTATTTCTTCTCCGACCTCTAATGCATTGAGGACAGCAGATAATGTTTTTAAGCAGCCAACATCAAATCAAGTGGTGTCCAACAGTGTTACACTTCAAATACTTCATTTCAAGATATTTTTATTGAATGTAACTTTTGAAGAAGCAGGCATGGAATCGAGTCATTTACCACACAGGGTGCAGAAAGAAGATTATTTTGCATTAATTGCAGCACAGCGCTTATAAAAAAAAAAAATACAGTTCATATTTATACAAACACAAGACAAAGCTGTACTCTTAATAGTGACATTAACAAAGGACTCGACAATAACATTAGTATTGACTAGAAAAGCACTCGGAGAGCGCAGACCTCCGCCAGCGCCACAGTCCTCTCCCATATTGTGATTTTCACCATAAATATTAGTCCTACCTTTATTTCATCTAAATATTTAGATTCCTTCACCATGAAAACATGCCATGAACAATTGGATTCCTCATAATATCTGTTTTAGTTGAGTAGTTATTCACGAAAAAATCCAGTTTTTCGTCATGGCGGCCAGACGCTGATCTGGATCAACATCAAAATTGAATCAGCTCTTCCTTTTCCCATGCTGAACATGTGCTGAAAATTTCATCAAAATCCATCCTTAACTTTTTGAGTTATTTTGTTCACGGACGGACGGACGGTCAGTCGGTCGGTCAAACAAACTCTCCCGAAAACATAACCTCCTTGGCGAAGGTAATAACAGTGAGGATAATACGAATACATTATGATAATAGCACCAAAAGGAATAATTATGAAGACAGAAGTTGTACACATGGTGTGAAGAAAGAGGAAAAAATAATAAATTAGTCATTTAGATATAATGTTTAAATAAATCAATACCAATAATGACATTAGTCAACATACTATGAAAACAATACTCTTAATAATAACAAAAAATGAATGCAATTATATTAACCCGTGACCAAAGCCTCAACAACGCCCCTTAAATAAACAAAATATCCCTTTAAGACATTGCATTGATAGAAAGGCTCAAGACTGTCATCAAATTATCACATTCTGAAGTTGGAAATGTTACGAACATAACACTGACCTCTGATCTCTGCTATAGCTTTTCTATATTGATGTTTCACACTGCGGGTGAATGTTTAGAGGGAAGCATGGATAAGCTGACCTAAGATTCTCACAGAGTTTAAAGAGTGGAGAAAGAATTTCACAGAGGTAGAACACTGATTAAAGAAATTATTTATAGAAAATCATCAGCTCTGTAGTTTTTGTGAATGTGTTTATCTTTATTGGTTTGACAAAAGACATTTTGATTGTAGTCAGAGTTTCAAATAACACGATCACTTTATTGTTGCAGTATGTATGGGCGAGTGATTTATTAAAAAAGGAGCGTTGTGTAAACAGAGGGGACCGTGCCAGCAGTGCAGAGGCTGCGATGACAGCTGTTTGGCTTCCCTCTTAAATATACAGCAGCACATATCTATCTTCAGTTCACTTTATTTTATTAATAGAGGCAATTTTCCTCCTCTTCTGGCCCTCTCTAGTCGTGAACTTGGCACGACCAGTATACCCTACTCACCCAGCAAGGAGCTTTCCTCTGCCCCTCATCAGTCCCTGGCTCCCCCCTCTGGACCGTTAGCATATGTCGGAGGAGCTGAGGGGAGGAAGAGGAGGAGTCCCAGCTCGTACAGGGGGAAGGCGAGCAAGCTGAGCAGGCTGGAGAGTCTGTTTGGGAACGGGACTGAAAGAGGGGGGATACTGGCTTCAGGGCCGGAGTCACCCAGACAGGTAGGTGTTCCGCTTTTGTGTCTCTTCAGTGTCCAATACTGATTACATTATGCAGTGTATTTTATTATGTGTTATTTCATTTTTATATTCTGGTGCTGTCTTTGAGTTCAACACCCTTGAATTGGTGTCTTGGAGCAACAAAAGAGAAAACAACAACACAGATGAAAGATCATCAGTTAAATCTAAATTTACATAATGGAAAAGCTGAATGTTAGAAAATGTTTCCTGAGTAAAAGGGAAGTGGTGAAAGTCGATATCTAAGGTCAGATTTTTACATGTCCACAAGTTTTCCCCTCTGATGTTGGCAGCCACTCTGTCAAGTCCCAGAAAACATTTTTGCATTGTTTTTTGGTTTATTTTTTAACCCCTTTATTATTACCAATTGGTATTAAATACTGTTATTAAACTGGTGTCAAATCCCCTCTTTCCCTGGAAGATGATGATTCTTCAGTGGATTAAGAGTGAGAACCCAGCCTTCTTGGGTTGTTGTCTTCCTCCAGTGACTACTTTGCAGTCTGTCTTTGGCTTCATCAGTCTGACAGAATTTGGTCCTTCATTTGGAAAGGATTCACATTCGTTCTACCAGTCAGGCACCGTCATCAATATAGCGGTGTTTCCACCAAGCTCTCCGGTTCAGTTCCACTAATTGCAATTGCATGAAAAAGTATGTGAACCCTTTGGGATTACTTGGATTTCTGCTTAAATTGGTCATAAAATATGTTCTGATCTTCATCTAAGTCACATCACTCGACAAACACAGTATGCTAAAGCTAATACAAAACAAAAAATTTTAAGTTTTCGTGTTTTAATTGACACAATATGTAAACAGTCACAGTGCGGGGTGGAAAAAGTATGTGAACCCCCACGCTAGTTACTTCTCCAAGAGCTAATTAGAGCCAGGAGTCAGCCAACCTGGAATCCATTCAATGTGATTAGATAGGATGTGTTGGTTGAAGCTGCCCTGCCTGATAAAAAACACACACGAGTTGTGAGTTTGCTGTTCTCAAGAGGCATTGCCTGATGTGAACCATGCCTCGCACAGAAGAGCTCTCAGAAGATCTACAATCAAGAATTGTTGACTTGCATGAAGCTGGAAAGGGTTACAAAAGTATCTCTAAAAGTGCTGATGTCCATGTGTCCACCGAAAGACAGACTGTCTAAAAATGGAGAAAGTTCAGCACTGTTGCTACTCTGCCAAGGTGTGGTCGTCCTGTAAAGATGACTGTGAGAGCACAGTGCAGAATGCTCAATGAGGTGAAGAAGAATCCTAGAGTGTCAGCTGAAGACTTACAGAAATCCCTGGCACATGCTAACATTACAGTTGACAAATTTACAATACTTAAAAAATTACACAAGAATGGAGTTCATGGGAGGACACCACCAAGGAAGCCATTGCTGTTCAAAAAAAAAAAACAAAAAACATTGCTGCACGTTTGAAGTATGCAGAAGAGAAGATGAAAACAAAATTGAGTTGTTTGGAAGGAACACATGACGCTATGTGTGGAGAAAAAAAAGGCACAGCACACCAACATCAAAACCTCAACCCAATAAAAATCAAATATGAACATATGGTGGAGGCAGCATTATGGTTTGGGGCTGCTTTGCTGCCTCAGGGCCTGGACGGATTACTGTCATTGACGGAAAAATGAATTCCCAAGTTTATCAAGACATTTTGCAGGAAAACTTAAGACCATCTGAGTCAAACAGAGTCAAATTGAAATTGCAATATCCGCCAGAAAAACTGCAATTATATTTTTTACTGAAATCATTCAGCCCTGTTTGTTGTGAATTTAAGTGAATATAAGTCACAAAGGATTTGTAAATGATTGTGTTCTGTTTATATCTGCTTTTTACACTTCCCAACTTCATTGGAATTGCATTTGCAATACTTATGTTTCTACTCTTTCCGTAAAATCAATTAATATTGTTAATACACTTTGATGTGCTGCATATGTGACTGACCTTTTTCCAAATAACAAACATTAATTTGCCAAAAAATGTCCAACACCCTAAATTGTTGTGATTTTATAGTCTTTGAATTTTTCAGATGAAGGGTTCCAAGTATTTATCTTCTAATATTATTTTTTATGTTAATGCTAAACAGTTATCACAGTAAAGAGGTAAGAAAGGGTGATGATGTGTTAGCTAATGCTAATGGATAACTTCCATGAAATCTTTAACCTTCAGAAAGTGAATGCATGTGAGTGGGTCGATGTGACCTCAAGTCCATTTACTGTCATTTCATTGCTTTGATAGACATATTGATGTTTACAATTCTGGTTTTGTGACCAGAAATAGGGATTTCTTTACCCAAAATGTGCAAAATGTTTTGTCATTCAGATGTCATCATGTGATTTTTGGCCTCCATCACTCTGCCCTAATACGCTCTTTTCTTCCTGCAGGCCAAGTTGCATCACTAACAGGAACCTGATTCACAGACTGAAAGTTGGGCAGCTCTGCAGGCCACCACCATTTGTGACCTTCAGCTTCACCATTCTTCCACTGACAGCATCAATCAGACTGCTTCATCTTGGCGGCGTCACCCCATCTTACCCACTGACAGTTTAGTTCACCCTGCCGTGACATCGGGAGCTTTCTTTGCCCACAGTTGGCTTGCAGTCTCTTCCACTTTACTCCTCCGGTTAAAGAGCATTTTGAAGGCATCGCCGCCTTTTAGAACAAGACAGTGAAGTCCAAAAACTCGTCATCTGAGAAGGGAATTTTCTGCACAAAGTTTCCAAGGCATTTTAATAACAGCACCACTGCACACATTATGGGGAGGCGTTAATGTAAATCAGGATTTCTGGTTGGTTCGACTGTTTTTAACCTGCTCTGTCGGGAGTAACAAAATTGAAGAATCGACTGACACAACTACTGTAGGACTCCTACTGGCCTTCAAGAAATTTAGCTTTCCTCCTCCTTTTACCTTTTCTATCAATTTAAACTTTTCCTCTTCCTCTGATATACAGAATAGAAGCAGCTGCCGTTGGTTCTGTCCAACGTTTCCTCTTTTTTTGTTATTTTTCTGCATCTTTCTTCACAACTGCACATTTCTATTTCCCTTCTGTCCTTTCTGTTTTCATCCCAGCATGCCTGTGTTCAAAGTGCACTTACTCCCCCCTCGCTTCCCCCTCTCTTCACCAACTCCAGAGCGGTCTCCAGCAGTGCCACACGAGGACCCGCTCACACAAGGGAAGAAAAACAAACTGTTTGTGTTGCCGACGACACCGTGTCAATGCATTGTATTTCAGTATAGGAAGAAAACCAGTTTTTTAATGTTGCAAGAAACACAAACTCCCGTCTGTGTGTCAGGACTTGCATCCCAAAAGGAAATTCTAACTGCGGGTGTTGGATGGCTTTTTGTACAATAATTTATCATTCTTAAATGATGTTTGTTTTCTAACTGACCGTTGAGGTTGAGAGACTTTTATGGGCAAAAAATAATAATTTCTATGGCATTTTGAAGAAATGTTGAAAGTGTTATGATGGTTCATATTGTTGCAAATGTGTACATATCTGTCATTATTTTTGTATTTATTAATAATTGTCCCCTTTTACTTATTATGAGTTAAAGTGGTGGTGGTGGGGGGGTACCTTCTCCTCCGTATGTGTTTGATAATAATGAAGCAATTTGGCATGGTTTCACAAAATCGTTAAAAATGTGTGCTTTTGCTAGTTACTGTTATTAAACTGAAAAGACAGCCAAGAATTAAGCTTTGACTTTGGCTGCTTGAGTAAATATCTTCACCAGACCGTTTATAATAGAACAAAAGAGTTATTACAGCGCTTGACAAAAGTTAAATAATTAAATTAAGTTTTGCGGCGAACTCTGTCCAGACTTAAAGCTTACAACTGTTACATTTTACATTGACAGAAAACAGTATATCAGTTTTACTGATCTATTTGAAGCCCTTCAACTTCCATGAAAAGTATTTATCTTTCTAGAAATTGCCTTTTAAAGACTGACAAAAAAAGGTTACATTTGATATTTCACATTGTTCAAGTCTTAGTTTTCTCGCTAATTGTTTTATTGTTTAAAACCAATACCTTCTTTTGTGTCAGGGTTTATGTTCAAAGTATAGTTATTCAGATTTTTCTTTAATATGACGATTATTAATAACTTATTAAAATTTCTTTAAAAGATGATATTTAGTTTTTTTCCCTACACAAGGCACCAATTTTGTTGGGGGTTCTATGTATAAATTGTAGTTATGTTGAAAATATTATACAATTGATTATAAATAGAAATCTGCTCACGTAAAACTATGGCTCTTGACTGACCATGAGGGGGCACAAACTTAAAATTAAAAAGAATATGTGTTCTTGGCCGGTCTACCAACCCTCAACTTGAGAAAAATCTCCTCTTTCTATCTGTTGTTCTCTCCATGTAACAGAAAGTGTGTGCCCAAACAGTACTTTAAGAAAATTTCCCCTTATTATGCCATCAGGGGACATCGCGCCTTCCCCCAGACAGGAGACACTCCCTGAGCCATGTCTGTGCACTGACAGTAAACATTAGAGTACTTTGACTGAAGGCTGAAGCCACACCCACCTCTTACGGATTTACACACAAACAGCTCGTTCTGAGCAGGGCTCATACAGAGGGGTTTATAGGCACGCCAAAATCAATTCTTTGAGTGAATTTTGAAGAGAACATAAAGTATGTTCAAGGGACATCTGAGACGGGTGCAGGCTTTTAGAGAGTTGTAATATAAGGGACCTTTTATGTAATATTGTTCATTTTCATTATTTAATATTGTCATATGTAATTTATAGCTGATCTTTCCAATTTCCAAGCTAATGTGCTGAGTTGGGCAAATGTGATCACATTATTTATAGATAGTCATATTTATAAACGTCAATACTTCAAATTCAAAAGGATAAAAAAAAATTTGTATCTTAACTCATTAACACATTATGGAAATGTTAAGGTCATTACGTTGTTACCACATGACTACCAACTTCTTGCTCTTTTTCCAGCATAGAAGAGGTCTGAGGGTCATGAAAAAAAGTACCCTTTCAAGTCCTGCTTCTCCATTCTGACACATAAATATAGTCCTTATTACAAACACAAATTTGAGCTCTTCAGCGTTTGTTTTTACAATAGCAGATGTGCTTATGTTAGGTGTAAGGAGAAGATTTTGATATCAGTAACTTTCTACAAGCTACAGATATGACCATCAGGGCTGAATTGATCAGAGAAGAAGAGCTTTGGTTAATAATGGACCAATTTATCCATTTAAAGTCAAATTTCTACATTAGACTGTCTTTACATTTCTGATACTTTTGTGCCCCTGTCATGCAGTTTACTGAACGCTAATGAACATATTTGAAGGACTTTGTGAAACCATGCCTGGGTTAGTATTTTCACCCAAAGGGCCCCACATTCCTGTTTGCCTGTGGTTCCTACCTTTATTCATACTTCTTCCTTTGTTCGAATTAGAGATATATTTTAAAACTCTATCTTTATCTTCCAGGACCAATCGGTCGTTTGTCTGCAGAGTGTGTAAAAGTTGGGTCAAAATGCTTCCAGTTACTTCTCTGCTTCACCACTCATTCTTTTAACCATGGATCTGTTCAACCGATGTGAAGAAAAAACACCAGAATGATGAAAAGCCTTTTTTTTTGTTTTTGTTATAACAGCTTTAATGTGAAGTTGATGTATCTGGTGCAGGAAAAGGTTCATTCGTAGGGTTACCAGGGAGGCCATTACATTTCCAAAGCAAGTGATAAAAGCGAGGGCTGTCAAGGCTTAAGTATGAATTAGTTATTTGTTTTTAATTTCTAATTATGAAGTATTATTTATTTACATGTGGTGCACCTTATTTAAATCACTGCAGTGTCACCCTGCAGCCATAAACTCCCAGATAGCTCGATGGATACATCGGAGGTAATCTGCACCTTATGACTTCAGATGATTTTCTTTTTTTAGGTTTTTCTTTTGTGTGATTTTGATTTAGTTTTTGATCCATAAAAGCACCTTTCTCCCTTGGTTAAGTTCATTTTTTTTTTACTTTTACTGATCAGAGGGTCATCACTCCCTCTCCAAAGTAAAATTTGCTTGAAAATTGTCTCCAAACAAGAATTCATGTACCTTGAGCTCCGTGCTTCTCAAACTTTATCAACATAGAAGGAGGGACACAGACACATGAGTGGCCTAGGCCTCCCTGAAATCTGATTGGCCACCTCATGTGCTCAGCCACAGTCCTTTCGAGGGTTTTGTTGTCCTGCAAGAGGTGGGGTGAATGTTAAAATGAACGCAGACAGTTTTGAAACAGGCAGCTAACAGCTTTTGAGGTGTTTCAATGTGGCACATCTCCTGTTGTTTAATCTCTGAAGTGATTTAGTCAAACACTTTCTTCTTGTGCTCATCCTTCTCAAGTCCAGAAGCATGCTTGTTAGGTCAGATGTTAACCCTACATTGCCTGTAGGTTAAGTGTGCTTGGTTGTTTGTCTCTATATGTCAGCCATGTGATAAGCTGGTGGTCAGTCAGTCCAGGGTGTACCTTGACTTTTGCCCAGTAAAAACCGGGACTGGCTCAAGCCCCCGGCAACCTGGAGCAGGAATGGGGAATAGATGTTGGAAGAATGAATGTAGATGTTGCAGAGAGAAAATGGCACGCGTGGAGCCATTGGGGGAGGGCAGCTGTGTTTTTATGCGTGTATTTTTGTATTTCAAGTCTCTGTTATGCTGATGCCAAAATCAGGTCATTGTGAAATCAGTGTAGAAATGTTAAGGCGTAATGATAGCAGAGCTTCATTATGGCATGTTTGAAGAGAAGCACTTTGAGAAAATGTTTCTCCTTACAAATATTTAGTTATATTTTTATCGTCAAGCTTTTCACACTTATATTGAACAATTACTGAAATGCTTCAGTGGCAGCAGAAAATATAGATTTTGGGGACAGATGTTGTGGCAAAGCTTAAAGAGTCCACAAATGATCATGAACTTCCAAGAATTGATGGTGGCTCTGGCTTTCCAGTGATGTGCTCTCGTGTTTACTGTGGCTGCACAGACATGCCAGGACATGTTTTTTCCACTGGAGCGAACATGTCTTTGGAATGGTAATTGTTTGAGCACACATTTTTCGTGAGCGCAAGCAACAGCAAATGAGGGGTGGGTCTCTCTCCCAGCACTCTCCCCACATATTTTAGTATAAAACAACTTAGAATCATGTTTTGAAAATATGAGACCTTAAGCTGCAGACGCGGTGATAAAGAAATTGTGAATAACATTATTGACGAACCATTAATTCATCATGAGGTCAAGAGGAAAAACTATATACATGTGAACATGCATGTGTATATACATCACATTACTGTTATTGCACATTGGTATTTATAGTCATCAGTGCTGGGCAAGTTACTTAGAAAATGTAATGCATTATTTATTACTTGTTACTGTCATTTCAAAGTAATTAGTTACATTGTAATATTACTGTATTTTAAAAGTAAGGCATTACACTATTATTGCATTTCTTCTAAGTTACTCTCATCAAAATAACAGGAAATATGGATTTGTCATTCTAAATGTAGCTCATTACATTCAAGCTCATTACACATGCAGTGGAAGGTGATGTGGTGGCTATCTGTCTGAGTTCGGCTTAAGGCTAAAAACAGTAGATATAGTGAAGCATTACAAGAAACGATCATAGCAAAAACAGACAAAAGGTAAAATTCTGGTAGATTTTGTTAGAGATGCTGTAACTTTACGCCTAGCTGAAGACTTTTCTCCCCTGCTGATCTCACAGAGTATTTGGCGAATTTGTATTTAGCAAAAAAAAACACCTCTTCATTTCAGGTTAAATTAAAAATGCAGTGTAACTTGCATTACTGACATTTGTACTAAGTAAAATATTAGTTTTTTTTGTAATGCCTTACAATACTATGTCACAGTAAAAAGGAATATATTATAGCAGTGATCACCAACTGGCGGCCGGGGGCCACATCAGGCCCCTCAGAGCTTTCCATCCGGCCCCCTGACTATTATTTTACAGAAGAGAATTTGGGCCACTGCAAAGGAAGTTTTGAGGAGATTTAGCTTTTTTTCTGCTTAAATTTCAGAGTTCTGATTTTTTTCCTGCATCTTTCTAAATCTAATCTTAGAATCCTGAGTTTTCCCCCACAATATTAAAATTGATCTTAGAATTTTAAAAAATAATTTCAGAATTCTGACTTTTTACAGATTTAAAAACAACTTCAATCTTAAATATTCTTTTCTTTTTGAAGTTTTTGATTGCGCTTTAGGTTTTTGTATTACTGAACATGAGGAAATGTGCCGAGTAAAAAATGTTTTTGTTTTAAGGACACCTTTTCATCATTTGATACCCTCAACTATTAATGAAACCCCATGCAGCTGTATCAGGACTCGTGGACCAGAACACTTCATTATAATTGTTTTTAATTATTATTAGTGTTTTCTTAAATCTGGCCCCCAGAACATATGCCAAGGAAAAAACTGACCCTTGTATAAATGTAGTTGATGATCCCTGCTTTACAGTAACCCCATTGCTTTAGTAATGCGTTACTCCCAACACTGATAGTCATGCATAAATCATAAACATGGACCCTGCAGCAAAGCGTCATCATTTGTAAATAAGCACCACTGTTTCCAGTATTAATGCACCGTCATGAGATGAGGGATTTCCCTCCCAATGTGAATAGTGTTTTAAGAAATCTTGTCCAGGCTCTTTTGGTGACTGTTATGTTCTGGTGGGTGGGGGTTGCGCACAAGTTTCTGTCTTCCTGACGAGGAGACTTTGAGAACCACTGTGGCTTGAAGGTGTAGAAACAGAGAATCAATGCAAAAAAAAAAAACTGTCTTTAAATGCAAAATAGTGCAATTTAAGGTATGGTATTAAAAATGAGATAATGAGGATTTGACTTATGAAGTTAAGAGATGACTACTTATTTGTAAAACAGTTTTAAAAAAATGTTTGACAGCCCTAATTGAGCCAAAGACAGTATTCCTGCTGGTGAAGCTGAAGCAGCTGAAAGCATTTTGATTTACTTGATGGCAGCATGGAGCCAAAGCGATGCTCCAGTGTGGTACTTGCCAAGAGCTCTGATGAAAATAACTTTAAAATTCAGGGTTTTTTTCTTATCTCAAAGGCACTTAAGTACTATCAGTGAATGAATTGTACATAATCAGATGTATTTGTGTTGTGCTTTTCCCCCAAAGTGCTTCCCATGATGACACTTTATTCATCAGATTGTTGAAAAGTTTAATGATAGCGCCTCTATGACTCTGTTTTTTATGTAGATACACAGCTCAGATGCCTACAATAACATGTTTTATTCCACAAGTTTCTCTTTTTAACACAACACACCAACAGATATACACATACACGGATGATTATTAGGATGATTTCTGTGTGAATTTATGCTCGGTAATTTTCATGTTTGTCTGTGGATCAAAGATCTTGGCACAGAGATGCCACTTTGGTGTATTTTTTTGCAGTCTTGGAAGCAGAAAGTTACAGTCTATTGCAGCTAAAATTTAAGATTAAGCTCATGGATGTTTAATTTCAGAGCAGTTTGTACAGTTTATTATTTGCTGTTGAATTTTATGGAGGTATTAATTTTTTTAACTCCTCCCTTTTTCCTTTTTATTTTTTTGCACTTTGTCATAATGCCCCAGATCTTTAATCAACTTCTATTTATATAAATATTTGAAAGAAGTCTTTATCTATATATTTGTAAAAGTGTTTCTTGCAACTACAGGTAAAGAAGATGAAGAGTTTATTCTTTTGGCCCTGAACGCAGCGCTGTTGTTGTTGTTGTTTATCCGATCCAGACTGAAGTGAATGTTGAATGTCTGAAATTTGCCTTGTAAGAGTCGGGGTTGGTTCAATCTCTCTGCAGTTGGATCAAAAATCCCATCAGAACACTTGCTGTACAAAGAGAATTGTCTTATATTCAAGCTTTTATTAAATGATTGAAAGTGGATGTTGCATTATTTGTAAAACAAACAAGCAACTTGGGAACAGGAAGGATTGTCCTGCTTCGCAGTTTTGTATCAAGACGTGTTATTATTACAAATGCATGTTGAATGTTCTCTGTCAAAGCGGCCCATGATGTCTCACAGAACCTTTTTGTGTTGCAGGAAAGGAGAGAAATATTTCCTGTGGCTGTCAAGTGTTCACAAAGGAGCTTCAATTATAGATTCTCTGCTGAATATTCAACACGTATATATATCTGTCTGCTCCATTTTTTGTTATTGAAACACCAAACAGCTCTGAGCTTTCTCCTCTTTGCCAAAATATGAGAACTGTTGCAGCATTTGGCTCTGTTTCTCAGACTTGTTTCCAGGACTTTTCCCAGAATCCTGCCTCCAGTGGTGATGATGAGGGCAAATCAGTCAGCAAGCTAAATCCAGAGGGGAGCATCTCATCAACCATTGGATGACGAAGATCAACCCTGCTGATGTGGTGATCTCTTGACTATTTCATTTTGGTCCCTTAAGTGAGCTCACATTTCTAGCAAAGTATGAAATGTTTGGTTTAATATCACTTGAATACATGACAAAGTTGCTAAGTATTACATATGCTGGGGTATTTGCTTGGAGAAGTTCTTAAATATTCAAACTGCTATTCAAAAAGTAAGTCTTGCATCATTTTCATCCAATGCACTTCTTTAGCCAGTGTAAATTTCACAGCACTTTTTAATTTAGTTTTATAGAGTCTTGCCTGAAATATTTTTCAGTTTTAGTCAGAAGTTAGTCATGTAAAAAGTTTTATTATTAGTCTAGTTTTCGTTGATACAATTTCACATTTAAGTTAATGAAATCTATTGTAAACTAGAGAAGCACTCGAAGAATGCAGACCTCCGCCAGCACCACAGTCCTCTCCCATATTGTGATTTTTACCATAAATATTAGTCCTACCTTCATTTCATACAAATGTTTAGATTCCTTGACCATGAAAACACCATTAGCAAAAGGTTTCATAACGATATCTATTTTAGTTCAGTAGTTATTCACGAAAATCACATTTTTTTGTCATGACGGTGATCCGGATCATCACCAAAATTGAATCAGTTCTTCCTTTTCCCATGCTGAACATTTCCTGAAAATTTCATCAAAATCCATCCATAAGCTTTGTTCATAATTATATCATAATGATATCTATTTTAGTTCAGTAAAATTTCATTTTTTTCATATTTTGTCATGATCCGGATCATCATCACCAAAAATGAATCTTCGTTCTTCTCCTCCATTTTAGTTTAGCTTCCGAATTTTTAAAAAATCCATCCATAAGCTTTTGAGTTATTTTGTTCACAGACAGACAAACTCTCCCGAAAACATAACCTCCTTCGCGGAGGTAATTAAGTCAACTAAAATATGAAGTGTAAAGTGTGAGGCATTTTTTAAGTCCTTGAATGTCTGAAGTCATGAAACATCTAATAAACCTTTACTGAATACAAGTAAAGTTTGAATATAAAAATGAACTGAAAAAATAACCTTTGTTTGAAATGCAGTCGCCTTTATTTAGGCTACCTGGCAGAGCATCTCAGTTACAACACCAGAAATGACAACAATAAGTGAACCTTCTCTACATGAATATATCAATTCATAAGGAGAGTAGCTCTGATTGGATGGCTCCCCAACTTATCCCACCACCATGAGGCTAAGGCAGCTGTGATTGGATGTCTCTTTTAACTCATCCAACCTGTCCACACAACCAAAGTAGCTGTGATTGGATATATTCCTACCATGTCTCTACTTTCTACATGAAGAAATAAGGTCTGATTGGATGAAGTCTTTGTCCAACATTTTAGTCTACTCTTTATTTTTCGACGAAAATGTCAGTTAATTTTTTGTTTTTGTCTGTGTGCACTTGTTTTTATTAGTTGCTAAGTTTTTGTCAGGGGAAAAAGGCTGGTTATCGAAAACTATGACAGAAATAATTTGTCAACCAAATTTACACTTAAAAACAGGGATCTGCAGACCTGGAAGCTTTGGCCAGAAAGTCTATTCTCCATTCAAAGTCTCCATTGGCCTTGTAGTAATGTTCTTAACCAGAAGACCAGGCCAACCAGCTAAATAAAAACTTGTCACTTTGTCATGTTTGACTTTGCCCAGAAATGGGATTGAAACCATGATAAAAGGGTAAAATATAAAAAAACTGTGAGGAGTGAAAGTAGTTCAAAAATATTGCACTCAAGAAAAAGTCTAGTTACTTTTATAGTTTTTCTCAGGTAAAAGTAGCTGAACTCCATAAAGCAGGCTCATGGATTTAAAGGAGCAGATGACCACAACACTGAATTCTTAAGCTCTAAGCTCATGGAGAGATGTACCATGCCTCCTTAAAGAAAATGGCCCTTAAAAACCTCCATGTGTTTTCTGGTCGTCACAGGCAGACGCCACGACTGTTTTGAAGCCTCCTCCCCCTCCCATCAGACATCTTTGGGCAGACAAGCAGCATAAACTCACTATCATAGCCTCCTGTGTCCTCCTCACACCTTATCTGATCCTCCACAGAAAGTTAATTTTCATTTTTTAAATAAGCTTGAACCAGATCTTGGCTCAGTAGACACCTTAGATACAATGTGAACAGTCAAACACAATAGGACATGAGACCTTTAAAGTGCATTAAAAGTGGGAAATCCTGAAATTCATGATGCCTCTTTTGTGGACTTGAAAGCAAAATTACATGTATCCTGTCCGTGCGCATATCTGCAGACTTTCCAGTGGACTTACCCAGAGTTCACTGCAAAATCTTATGATGCAAAGTTAATTTAATAAAGGACCTTTTACAGAGCAAAGTCACTAAGTAGTTCACAACATGTCATTAGAGTTAGATAAAGAGAACAACAATACAATAGGATAAAAAATTAAATAAAGCAATAACAATAATGTGATATTACCACAAAATAATCACATCAGTGTCCTTTAGTTAATTGGGAGAAAGAGCTGATTTAAAAATATATTTAGATTCTTTTTAACAGAATCAGTACAAAGGGAGAGCAAGAAGGTGAGAAGTGTTGCAGCCTCATTAAATAAAAAATCTTGTGGCAACATTTTGAATCAACTTGTTGAGCTTGATTGTCCAGCCCACATAGTAAATGTACATAAATTTACACTGTAAATTGCTGTAAGTATTGACTTTACAGGAGAACATTTGATTTTTTTTATGATGCGGTTGTTTGTTGCCTGTTAGAAATTAATTGCATGTTTTACTTTTATGCACATAATATTTATATTTATGATTTTTACTTTTGATACGTAGCTGAACTGGAATTGAATATTAATATTTTAATGAGATTGTTGTGTTGTTTAATTTATTACTGCATTGTATATTTTTCTGTGTCCTGCCCAGGGACCACAGATGTAAATTAGCTTGTAGCTAACTCTGGCTTGACAGTCCTTGTGTTGCATGGCCCCTGTAAAATAAACAAATAAATAAAAAATTTAAAAAAATAGATAGACACACAGAGGACCCTCGTACTCACACTTGAGTCCATTAGGGCTCTGGGCTTGGACTTTAGGGTAGAGACATATGAATCTGCTCAAGTAACTTTAGAAACTACTTCCTTGAACTACTTTGTGCTCATTTTTCTGAACATTTTTGTCGCACCTCTCTGTGACATTCCAAGAGGATAGCAGCAGGAGTGCAATGAGTCTTCTAGTGATTTGTTTTGGTCAGTAAAATGCAGTATTTAATGACATTTAACCCACTACAAGGTAATGTGGCCACATTTTGCCAACTTTCCTTTCATTATATTAAATTAGACATTTAAGCAGTGAAGATTTACTGCATGCACTCTGAATCATAGATTTGGAAAATAACATTAAATAATGCCAGAAAAATCATAAATATATTAAAATAAACTAAGAGTTTGTACAAATGAATATAAAATCTACAAAATTTAACTAAAATGTGTTCTTTGGATGAACTCTTGCAAACATGTCATTTCTGATCCATCAGGTATGAATTGTCTTATTAGTGTTACTTGGTGTTACTATTAAAGTTTAAATATTGTAATAACAGCAGTGGGAAGCTCTACTCAGAGGAAGTGAAGTACAGGTTTTACAGCAGAGATGAGCTGAGTAAAAGTACTGATTTTAAAAAGCTGCTCAAAAAGAGCGATTGTCCACAAAATGCTTCTCAGTTTATGCAGTTGCTTCCACACCTCAGCTCTGTATGTAACTTTTTCTTGACTTGAAGAACCTACATTTCCCACAGTCCATTTGTATTCCATTAAGCATTTTGAATTATGGCATTTTGAATTAGATCTGATCATAAAGAGTTCCTTCTCTAAAATCATCCACAGACCTTTTTTTAATAAAAATGGATCAAATCCAAAAAAGTGAAAAATTACGGTGGCCAACAGATAGCGTTTATGTTTTCATGGTAATAACCGAGGCATTGATGTGGTGATTGAAGTGAGTATAGTTCTTTTACCTTCGATCAGGGTTATATTCATAAAGCCTCTTCAGAACAAATAAACAAAATTCCAAGAAAATCTCTAACATTGTGAATATTTATCATAATTTTCCCCAAAAGTGTGGACTCAATTATTGTGCATTTAAAGTTAATTTCAGAACATCTGAGCCTTTGCATCTGCTTTCGTGGTTAAAAACTGTGAGGAAGACTTTTAAAAGGCTCAAGAGTTTCTGTAAGAGGAGGATTTTTCTCTAAACACTTATTGATAAATATTCTTTTTGAATCATAGCAATCTTGGCAAACAGTAAAAAGGGAACATTTCAGTTAGTTTGGACTCTCCTGGTGTAAACTGAGTCTCCATGATGAGTTTGTTAAAGTGTGGCTCAGGTCACAGGTGTGTCCGATGATCACTTAAAGCCTCTTCTGCTCATGTCGGTCAGGAAGTGAAGAGGCTGAGGAGGAAAGAGCTTCCCAAACATTCAGAGCCTTTACACTTAGAAGTAACGGCTGTAAACTTACTCAAGAAGAATGTTCATTTTATTTTAAAACCAGATGAACTATGAGAGCACAAACCTACACCATGGACTTTCTGACATTGTTGGGTGAGTTATTGATTGAAACATTAGGAAAACTTCCCTTTCTCCCAATAATAAATACCTTAAAAAATTCAGGATTTAGATCACCACAGAATATAAGTCTCATCACTTCTTTCTTGTGGCATGATGAACATTCCCTGAAAATTTCATCAAAATCTGCTGGTAATTATTTGAGTTATCGTGTCCACAAACAAACAAACAAATGGACAAATTTTGGTAAAAACGACTTTGTGGGGGCTAAAAGTCTTGATTAAAGCACAATGTCTGTCTAGATTCTATGATCAGTGATCTCACTGTCCTTTTATGCCAATTATCACATATAGAGCTTTTTAGTTGAGTCGTTTTCCTTTTATTTATCTATTAAGGTGTTTTTTTTTTTGTAACAAAAAATGCATCTGACATTGCCCCACTTTTGAATATTAAGGCATTCTTGTGTTTTTAAAGGACAGCTGCTAATAAACTGGAACTTTAGAACTACAAACATGGCTGTGGATCCTAATGCAGATGTTTCAGATTGTTTTGTAACAACATTCATACCGTATCCACAGCCAAGCACCAACTTCATCAGGACATTAGAATAAGAAGAAATTCTCAAACAAGAGGTTAGAATGTGGAGCGACAGATTGGAAATAAAGTAACTGCTTCTAGGTCAAACAGCCATGTTGTAGTTTTCAACAGCTTATTATTAGATTTTTTTTTCACTCTCACCAATTATGTTGAGGGGGGGCATGGAATTGATAAAGCAAACTAGCACATAATATTCTGTTTATAGCCAAATTCTGCTATTAGTGGAACAAAATGAACATATTGTGGAAACAACATCTATAAGAGACGCTTGCCATATTGGTCTATAGTTTATTTTCAAAAGAATAAAAGAAAAATATTTTATTATTCGTCATTTTTTCTGCCATTTTTCGTATTATTATTTTGCTTAAATTAAAATGATACAGAAAAAACATAGATTAAAAAAATCCTGAGAACTTTTATGACAAAAATATATTTTTGTTGATTAAGAATCTTTAAAATAATGTGATTTCCCCTTGTTTTAAAGACTAGAGTGAAAACAGATATGAAAAAATGTCATTTTAAATTTTGGAGGATGAGAGATAAATACTTTAACAGGGTTTGTTTAAATGTGGAGTGATTGTATAAAATTATCAAGTAATTATTAGTTTTTTTTATTTTAATTTTGTATGTGTGCAGGTTGGGGAGGCGCAGCAGACAAAAGGTTTAATGGAGGGAGGTTAACTCTTTTAGTCTTTGAAAAGCCCTGTGCTAGAACTCTATAAAACGAGCTCTGAGATGATTCACAAAATGTTTGAGTGGACATGCCTCGGAATTTTCTTTAAAAAATGAAAATGTAAACTGAAACTGCTTCAAACCATGTTGTCTGCTCGGGTAGCCTGAGTCCTCTGTGGAGAAAAATAATGTGATTTTTACTTCTTACTCATCAGAAATATTGTAGATTTAAAGTAACAATATTTATCTTCATATGTTGGGCAGTAAAAGAAAGATGCCCCTTTCACCCATACTCATTTAAGTTACAGATATTAAAAGGATGCTCAAGTAAAAGTACTCAATTACTTCATAACATGCTTTTTATTGTTGAAAGAAATAACGTTTATTATTAAAGAAAGCATGTTAAATGTGCTATGGTGTTGAGAACATTATCAGAAATTATTGAATTTATCAGATGAGAGAATGTTAGAGGGGAACAAAAGGAATCATAAAAAACACAAAAATCCCAAAGTATATGAAGAATGAAATAAATGTTCATCCTCTGTTGGACATCTTTGTGTCCGTGTTTTTGATCAACATTTGCATTAAGTCAGCAAACAAAATTAGATAAACTGCTCCATGACAAATTCTTACACAATTTTATTGCTTATAACCAAACTGGTTTATGCCCCCCTGACATACTTTACAAGTCCATTTTAGTAGCTATTGACAGTTTTTTCCCATTAACTGCTAGCAAATTAAGCAGAGCTTCTTTCTTTCTTTATCTATCAACAAGTTAATGTTTATTGTAATTAGATATTTTGAAGAAGAAAGTCAACAATTATATAGCTGGAAAATAATCACGGTCTGTCCCTTCCAGAGTGCTTTTATCAAATTTTTTTTCCAATTTCATTAACAAATGTTTGGAGAAGGCACACAGTGCTAAGTTAAAACATGTCATATTGATATTTCAACCTAATCTAACAACGCTTGAGCTAAACAAACATATAAAGGGATCCTGAATGCTTCACTGAAATGTAATGATTTGTAAGGTTAAGGTCCACCTTTAATTCCTGATAACACATGAGCACTGTTTGTTCTCTCTACAGAGTTGCTCGGCAGGCAAATTGGATGTTGGTAAAGAAATTAAGCTGAAACACAGTTGGTGGATCAGACAATTAATTGCTTTACAAGTGGTCTTCAGGGAATCATTCTTTGAGGATAGTTCTACTTAGAGTTAAAGTAATTCTTATTCCACCCCTATCATCCATTAAACTCTGCTTATTAGTTAGATTAAATTACAAGACCGCAAAAAATGAACTTCAATTTTGCCTAAAGGGATTTTTTTTTTGTACGTGTTGTGTTTTGCCACTTCAAACTGCCTTTCCACCGTTATTGTTCACAGTGGAGAGGTGGTTACTGAGATCATTTCCTCTCTTTTCATTCAACAAAATTACCACTCAGCTTGAGAAAAGACATTGTTGGCATTTTTACCGGCACTGATGAGCAGTTCCTCTCCAAGGTCCATTTTACGTATATTACAATACCTGCTAAGCATCATCATACAAGGTCATGAAGTGCAGATAGTGTTTAATTAAGAAAGAAAGCAAACTGCTCTGTCTTTTTTGGGTTTTTTTCTTGCTTCATTTACAGTTGCAAGAAAAAGAATGTGAACCCTTTGGGATTACTTGGATTTCTGCTTAAATTGGTCGTTAAACATGTTCTGATCTTCATCTAAGTCACATCACTCGACAAACAGTCTGCTGAAGCTAATACCACACAAAAAATTTAAAGTTTTCATGTTTTTATTAAAAACAGCATGTAAACATTCACAGTGCAGGACGGAAAAAGTATGTGAACCTTTGGATTGAATAACTGGTTGACCCTTCTTTGGCAGCAACAACCAAACGTGTCCTGTAGTTGTAGATCAGACCTGCACAACGGTCAGGAGGAATTTTGGACCATTCTTCTGTACATAACTGTTTCAGTTCAGCTATATTATTTGGATGTTTGGTGTGAATGGGTCTTTTGAGGTCATATCACAGCATCTCAATCGGGTTGAGGTCAGGACTCTGACTGGGCCACTCCAGAAGCCGTATTATCTTCTGTTGAAGCCATTCCATTGTTGATTTACTTCTATGCTTTGAGTCGTTGTCCTGTTGCATCACCTATCCTCTGTTGAGCTTCAGTTGGTGGACAGATGGTCTTAAGTTTTCCTGCAAAATGCCTTGATAAACTTGGGAATTTGTTATTCCGTCGATGACAGTCGTTTAGGCCCTGAGGCAGCAAAGCAGCCCCAAACCATAATGCTCCCTCCACCATATGTCGCAGTTGGGATGAGATTTTGATGGTGGTGTGCTGTGCCTTTTTTCTCCACACATAGCGTTGTGCGTTCTTTGCAAACAACTCAATTTCGGTCCACAGAATATTTTGCCAGTAGTACTGTGGAACATCCAGGTGCTTTTTTGGAAACTTCAAACGTGCAGCAATGTTTTTTTGAACACCAATGGCTTCTTCCGTGGCGTCCTCTCATGAACTCCATTCTTGTGTAATGTTTTACAAAGTGTAGATTTGTCTACAATAATGTTTGCATGTGCCAGTGATTTCTGTAAGTCTTCAGCTGACACTCTAGGATTCTTCTTCACCTCATTGAGCATTCTGCGCTGTGCTCTCACAGTCATCTTTACAGGATGACCACACCTTGGCAGAGTAGCAACAGTGCTGAACTTTCTCCATTTGTAGACAGTCTGTCTTACCGTGGACACATGGACATCAGGGCTTTTAGAGATACTTTTGTAACCCTTTCCAGCTTCATGCAAGTCAACAATTCTTGATTGTAGATCTTCTGAGAGCTCTTCTGTAGGAGGCATGGTTCATATCAGGCAATGCCTCTTGAGAACAGCAAACTCACAACTGGTGTGTGTTTTTTATCAGGCAGGGCAGCTTTAACCAACACATCCTATCTTATCACATTGATTGGATTCCATGTTGGCTGACTCCTGGCTCCGATTAACTCTTGGAGAAGAAATTAGCCTAGGGGTTCACATACTTTTTCCACCGTGCACTGTGACTGTTTACATATTGTACCAAATAAAAACATGAAAACTTTTGTTTAAGCAGACTGTTTGTCTAGTGATGTGACTTTGATGAAGATCAGAACATATTTTACGACCAATATATGCAGAAATCCAAGTAATCCAATAGGGTTCACATATTTTTTCTTGCAACTGTATATGGCTTTAAAAGCCAACGTTGAACAGGTGAGGCTGCTTAAACTACATGAAATGTACAAATAGTTGTCTCTCAAGTTTTGTGGTTCAAAACAATCAGTATTACTGAAAGCAAGTTGTGGTAGAGCTCAATGGTCATCCGTAAGTATGGACATTTTTCATCAATAAGTCTATAGCAAAGAATATTTTGAACACTTAATGGGAAATGTTAATACTGTTGTAAACTTCAATATTCCAAAAATACAGGACATTATAATAACTCATGATAACCAAAATACAATGATTGGACAGCCTTGTAAATGAAATTCAAGTAGGTACAGCACAATGACCATTTCAGTTTAGATTAATATATTTAATTGTTTGGTGGTAATACACATGCATTCTCTGGTGCCTGGATAATTTCCAAAAATAGTAGAGACAGGGACAAGAAAAGCTTGAGAAAGTTGTTTTAATGCTCCAGAAACACCTGGAACATTCCTCAGGTAAGAGGGTTTACCACTGAAGGATAGTGGCACCATGAGAGAGGTTAACAGGAGTGCTCCAAAAAAGTCAAGTAGTTTGCAGTCAACAATAGCGCCTTTGGCTGTGTAAAAGATTCAGAGCAGTCGTGCGCAAAAGTCCAACAGTTCATGAAAAATGTCCATGTTATGTTGTAAGAAATCTATGTAATTAACTATCTACAGTCCATACTATCGAAAGATGCAGATGTTATGATGAAATCTGCATGTGAGCAGCAAGGCCAAAAAGTAACATTGAATGCCTGTGACCTTTGAGCTCTCAGGCAACACTGCATTCAAAACAGCCGTTATTCTTGGATGGGTATTACAACATCAATTTATAATCATAATAGATATTAAATTTAATTTTGGACTGACCTTTTATCTATGTTTGTATTGATTATTACTACTTGGTTACTACCTTTACAACCACATAGATATGAGATACCTCTTTAAAACAAGATGCAACATCTCAAGAGGCTTATCTTCAGTAAACTTACATTCAACAGAGAGAAATGAGATCAGATTTATGATCTTGGATTACAGCCGTTTGTCACGATCATGTATTCTTGTTTTTAATCCCTTTTTTAATCCCTTTATTTTTATATATATATAAATAAGTACATATATATCAAAAACACATCCAATGTTAGCTTGCAGCCCAAGTCCTTCTGATTATCATCAACTCAAACACCAAGAGCCCTAGCATCTGTGGTGGTGTGGAATGCCCATGCCATGGGTAACATGCATACTAGTTAAGGAGTTATTAATAGACTGAGATTAATATATTTGCGTTTTACCACAACACGTGTTTCCATCTAGCTGATGTCTATTTTAGGGATGTCTGCTTACTTCAGCAAGTCAATGCCACATCACATTCTGCACAAGTTACAACAGCATGACTTCACAGTGAAAGAGAAATGATGCAAGACTGGCCTGCATACAGCCCAGACATTTGTCCCATTGAAAATATTTCACCACTTTCAATTCTGCGATTAGACAATTGAAATGGTAAATGGGCCAAGAACAGTGAAGAATGTCATTTTCAATACAGGAATACTTGGTGTCTTCAGTCCTCAGACTCCTAAAAGTGTTTTAAGATAAGAAGCTGATGAAACACAGCAGTAAATATAGTCCTGTCCCAAGTGCTTTTGGAAAATGTTAATGGCACAAATTTCAGGATGAGATTATGTTAAATGTTTTGTCTTTGTGCTTCCAAGCTTCTAATTCTAAATGTGAGAGACATTTAAAATCAGTGTTTTTTATATTATACAGTGTCCCTGCTGATAGATTAGGGCTTTGTGGGTTTACATTTTATTTTTACTGTTTTGTTGTAATCATTGGTGAAAAAACAGAAATACCTCACTGTTAATGAAACTATAAAAACATACCATTTAATTTACATTTTAAATCAAGTGAACATATGCAATTTTATCCAGCTTTTTTCTCTTGTCATCCACATTTCCCCGTAGAGATGACTGTTATCCGGCCCTGGCACAGCCTTTGGAAGTTCTGGTCGCCACTGTCATGGAGAGCAGCTGATTTGTCCTCAAGTGTGAGTCAGATGTGACTGTAGACCCCCAGAGTGTTGTGACTACAAAGTCTGAAAAATTACAATGAGCGGGGAAATTCCACTACTGAATAAAAGATAGGTTGAAAAATACTCATCTCACATTCCCCAGGTTGAGCACCTCCAGCTGTATAACCCTTGAAAACATTATTTAATGTTAAAGCTGCACTTACTGTGCCCAACTGGAACACATCATATCAATGGAGATTAAAACATAAACAGTGAATCATCTCTGCTATTACTGTTACAACAGGAAACCTCAGTCTGATTGCCCAATGCCTCTGTGATTTCAATGTCTTTGGGGTTTTTTTGGGGCAAGATCAGTGGAAACTTTTCTTGATGGTATAGGTAGAACCTTTAGGTTACAGAAACAGGTGGTCAAAGTGATGCATGCAATAGTGGATTTTGATGTCTACAATGTAATAAATTCATGAATCCAAGTGTAGGTTTTTGCCAAACTTGCAAAAAAAAATGCCTGAATGCATTCACAGCATATTGTGCTTACAAAACTTGGGATAGCTGTTTACTTTCAGCATAAGATTTGATGCCATATGATGACTGTGTATGTATATATTTATATAGATACAGTCCTAATCATTATTGGCACCCATGAAGTTTAAGTACACAATGTGACAGTACAGTTTCTTTACAAACCTCTCTAACTTTGCTCTGCATCACTTTATCACACTCAAACTTGGCAGAAGTAATGTTCACATATTAAGGTTTGTAAATTATACTTCATTAGCTACAATGATCATGCAGTCATATCTAGAATAGGCGGTTTTAATTGCAACCACTTGAAGCCTACAAGGAAGAGAACACCCTACCAACAATTAAGCATGGTGGAGGTTCCATAATGGTTTGGGGCTGCTTTGCTGCATCGGGTACTGGAGGCCTTAACCGTATCACAGGAATCATGAAATCAGAGAATCATCAAGAAATTTTAGAGCAAAATGTCCGACCCAGTGTAGGAACACCTGGTTTGAGTCGAAGATCTTGGGCCCTCCAGCAAGACAAAGACCCAAAGCACACATCCAAAAGCACGTAGGAAAGGTTGAAAAGGGAAAAATGGCCAGCAATAAGTCCTGATCTCAATCCGATTGAAAATCTTTGGTATGGCTGAAATCTGCCATTGGGGAAAAGAAACCTGCAAATGTTTAAGACCTGAACTATTTGCATAGGAAGAGTAGGAAACAAATACCAGCTGAGAAGTGCAAGAAGCTTATAGATGGCTACAAGAAACATTTGGAGGCTGTCATCAGTGCCAAAGGGTGTGCAACAAAATACTAAAGGGGGGTGCCATTATTGTTGCACATGTTTTTTTTCAGTTCCCTCTTTGAAATTACAACATGTAACTTGAAAAAATGTTGTTGTTTTTTTTTTGTTTAAGTATTTTGGACCTTCAATTAAAAGATCCTGATGACATAGATTTGGTACATTTCAATTTATTTCTGAAGATATTGTTAAAGTAATGATAATAATGACGGGGTGCCAATAAGACTGAGCAGGACTGTATGTACACACTGATCAGGCAAAACATTATGACCAACTGCCACCCTTGCTGGTCTGTGGCTCTGGAGTCTCATCCATACCAAACTGCGATGCCATGTTAACACTGACACCTTTTCATCAACAGGGTCTTGTCTGTTGGATCGTTCTTCATTCCTCTCATAGATCAATAAGCATTGACTGCCCATGACCCTCCCGAGATTCACCACTCTTTTTTCCTTTAATAGATTCTGTCACCTGTGGACCAGATAACCTCACATGAGCTGCAGTTTTTCTATAAGACAATCCTTCAAAACAATCTTGACCCATATCACATAACCCAGTAAGGAGTCCCATAGCCAAATGACCTCAACCTACCAAATCATGCTTAAGTCAGAGTGGTCATTTGTGTTAAATTTGGAGACAATGCCTGAGGCTTTGTTGACAACAAATCAACAAGAAAATGGACAGATGGAATTCACCATTGACTTCTGACCATTAAAGTCAGTCAGTTTATTATGATTCGGCGTGGGTGTTCATGCAAAGGTAAAAAAAATATTTTCTTACCAGACCACATGATTCATGCATGATGATGGCCCGACCTGACAGTCGAAGGGTTTTCAGGACCTGTCAGCCATGAAAATTGGACGTCTGTAGAGTGTCATAGTGTGTCAACAACAAAAGACTCAAAAGACCATGTGACGCCTCAGGACTCCACAACACGAAGATTACCATGTTTGATTTTTTATCCTGCCACCTATGATTAGTTTCTTCATGTTAGGAGACATTGACCAGTGAGAGCACTAAAGCTCTGCCTGTGGGACAATCACAACAGCTGAAGTTGTGGCCTCAGTGTAAACTACAAGACTGAGAAGAAGGTTGGTAAACTCAGAAAACAACATCCCTGCCTTTATCATCAAGCTAATATACTGATCGTCATAATGTTCAGAGAGAAAAACATAGTGCTAAAGACAGAGTGTTTGTTGCTGTCTTCACCGTTAGCCCTCCTTTCAGTGTCAACAAGTTGAACATGTGCAGTGTTTTTCCAAAGATATAGTCTGTTATGCTTGTCGGGCAAGTCACCGCACAAATGTATGGATTTTTGGTCGACTGACATAGAGATGTAACTGACAAAAATGCTGTGTAATCTGTAGGGGTGCTAAATTATCACGTTAATCGCAATTAATTACAGTCACGATTAACACATTAGATTTTTTTAATCGCGTTGATCTAATTTTTAATCTCATTTCTGTGTTTAGGTATTTTCAGAGGGCAGAACCTTAAAATACCAGAGCAGCTGGTGATTAGACGATCAGTCTGCTCGTCACACTCTTCACAGACCGATCATATCAAGCCACAGAATGGCGTAGCAGCTCGACCCTGTTGTTAGCTGTTAGCTCACACTTCCAGAACGTCAGTCCTTAGACTATTGTCTTATCTTACATAAAATGATACCACACAGATGCGTCATCTGCCAAATGTGACATGAATCTCGTCAAAGACAAAACCCACCAAGTTCTCACGGTAAACTTCTGAGGAGAGCAAATTTCATATTGTAGGGTAACCATGACTACAGCATCATTTGTGCGGCATTTCCGCATCTCTCTGTGTGTCCCAGCAGTGGGTAAGAGGAAAATTATAATTTCGCATAAAACAGTTTGAAGTGACATTCTTTGTTCCTCTTTTAAAAAAGAAATTGAGTCCTTTTCTGATAAAACTGCAGATCTTGCTGCATCCATGGAGATCATTTTTACACGCCACTGTTTTTTTCAATCTTGCTGACTCCTCCTGTTGTCGTCACATCTGCAGTGCCACCTCTGTCCCCCGATTATCCGTTAAATTTGGGAATTTTTATGCATTGGACTTCTTATGCTTTAGTTTTTGGGGGGTGGAGAACAATCTTTTTGATCTGCCAGAATCATCTAATGAATTTCAATTAAAGTACCTCAAGTTGAGGCTTTTTTCAGCAATTTTTTAAGTAAGATTAAAAAATAGATTAATTATATTAATTAATTACAAATCAAATTAATTAAATGCTTCTTTTTTATCTACTGACAGCTCTAGTAATCTGACCTTTGACCATGTGCCATTGAGATATCACATAATAAACAAGAGGTGAACAAGTGAATTAATGAATCACAAAGTGTGTACCAGGGTTTAATTCAGGGGTGGAAACTTTTCCATAGCCACTTCAGGACCAACTGTTCACAACTATAGAAACTTAAATATACACTCATCATCATCATCATAATGCAGCTGCAACTCTATCTTCCACCATACACTGACATTTAGATGACTTTGGTCAAATGAAACAGTAGCTGTGAAACAGTTAGTCAGGTGTGGGCTTACAAGACACAACTATTTTACTTACTGGTATTACCTTGACCTGAAATTGTTTGTAGCTTCAATAAAAAGTGATTATCTGTAAATAATTGTGGCGTGCAAAGGCTCTAATCCCAAAGTAACTCCACTGCTGCATCATTGTTGTGTAACGTAGTATGATAGTGCCTGGATGTGTTTAATTAACACTCATTTACACAGCAGCTTTATTACACAGCAAATAAATGCAGCTGTGAACAGATAGGTGTGACCTGTGGTGTGGAAGCTCTTTGAGTCGTCGAAGATTTAAAAAACATGGAACCAAATGACCTTTTTTTTCAACGATGACCTTTGAAATCCTAATTTGAATTTGAATTTATTAAAGGATAGCCCCTTGAGATGCAGCATCTCATTTTCAAGGGGGTCCCTGAACAAACATATCCAGAAAACTCAAGCCACACAACAACACATTCATATATAAACAAACAAAACATACAACAGCAGAACATACAACAGATACAGACATCTTGCTCGCCCTACTCCCATACACAACCCCAACCAACATACGCCTAAAATGCAGAATAGACAAAAATTATTGACACAGATCAAAAATGTGAACATAAAGAAAGAAAGAAAAAATTCTTTGTTCTCAAGTCAGGGTGGACTTGGGTGACCTTGCAAAGCAGCAGAATATGCCAGACTAAATGTCTTTCATTAGGTAGATCCATCATGCAGAGCTTCAAGCTTAAGCAATTTTGCCCAGTCAGAAAATGACCAGGCTTTTTAGCATCCCTCTAAGAACAAAGAAGCCATGGTACCAGTCTAGTAGAAGCCAGCTCAGGTCTGTGACTAGCTCATTACCTCTGCTGAGAAGGCTATGTTTTTGGTCCTGTTTGTTTGCTTGCTTGTTACTACTGGGTGGGTTTTGCTGAAACTTTCAGACATGTTTGTAATGACTCAACTTAGAAATGATAAGGTTTTGGTGGAGATCCAGATAACACCTGTGAGCAAATGACCATTTCTGCTCAATGAATGTCCATCTAATAATGACATAAATGTGATTCAAGTGCTAGGTGTGGATTTTTGGGTTCAAGGAATCATATTATGATGGTAACTTTATCATGGAACTATTGCTTATAGATGAAGGTTTGCAAAACATTCCAACACTTGCTTGGGGTTTTGTGTTTCGCAGTCCCTTTCTGTGGGATATTTCCCAGATGGATGTGGAATATGTCCCATGGATATGTGAAACAATACATCTGGTGTGTCAGGTTAGGACTTTTTATCAGTTAAAAAAAAATCCCTCAACCCGTCTTCAGGATTATGTGACATTGTGTGTGTGTTTATTTTATATTATTTTATTTATTTATTTACTTACTTATGTATTTATTTATTTTTTTTGTCTTAGTCTTTGTACTTTGTGTTTTATACTCCACTTCTTTAATTTTTTTTTTTTCAGGAAGAGGTATTTTGTTCTGGGAGGGTTGTTCAGAGGGAGATGTGACCTAGGGTTCTTGAATTAAAAGAAGAAAGAAAAATGTTGACTGCATTCCGATTATACTGCATGTCTTGAATTTATTTTAATAAAAAAATTGTAAATAAAAAAGTGTCTTCAGGATGTTAGGTTAAAGCATCTGTGTCAAACTCAAGGCCCGGGGGCCACATCCGGCCCGATGGACAATTATATCGGCCCGCGAGATTGTTTTATATTTAGTTACTGTTTTTGTTATTAATGGCCTGTCAGTATGAAGTGCTGATAACACACAAACTACAGATCCCATAATGCAGTGCAACAGCTGCCTTGCTGAACAATAGACAACTGGGAACAAAAGCATAATTTTTATATAGTATTTTCAGCTTTTTTTGTTGCATGTTCATATTTCCAACTTTTTATTTTGACAGGAGATGTTTTTATGGAGAGCAAAAGCTTTCTAAGTTATTTATAGTTTCAGTTTCTTTATTCTGTAATAGTATTTGTGTCCACTTATTAATATTTATTTTTTAAAAAAGTTTAGTTTTAATGTGTTCAATAAATATTTTCCTTTTCGGCCCTTGATCTAAAGAGTTTTTTGAGTTTTGGCCCGATGTGCAATTGAGTTTGACACCCCTGGGTTAAAGGATAAGTTCGGTTTCTACAGCTGTCACATTGTTTATAGAATGAAGTAGAACAATATACTCACCCAGAAGGCTTTCCTGATCCAAACAGTGCTTCAGGAGATATTTAGATCCAAAAACGAGCGGCAGACATCCGAATAATGGTAGCACACGGGGCATGCATAGCGTCGCTCCTAAAACTGCATTAATCGTCCAAAAACTCATTAGTTTCACCAATATTCCATCATGGTCCGCTCGCGCTACTCCTCCAAGACAGTCCGTGGTCGCTCCACCCATGTTTTTGTGACTGTGCCGACCTCTGAACTGGAAACTTTCTTCACGCTGCTGCGCATGCGCAGTACGGCTTCCTCCTTTCAATGAGCTCCTCATCTGTAAACTCTGGCTCGAAACTGTAAGGACACCCATCATTATTTGAAGAAAGTTTCCAGTTCAGAGGTCAGCACAGTCACAAAAACATGGGTGGAGCGACCCCGGACTGTCTTGGAGGAGTAGCATGAGCGGACCATGATGAAATATTGGTGAAACTAATGAGTTTTTGGACGATTAATGCAGTTTTAGGAGCGGCGCTGTATGCCCTATGTGCTACCATTATACGGATGTCCGCCGCTTGTTTTTGGATCTAAATATCTCCCGAAGCACTGTTTGGATCAGGAAAGCCTTCTGGGTGAGTATATTGTTCTACTTCATTCTATAAACAATGTGACAGCTGTAGAAACCGAACTTATCCTTTAACATACGAGATGAACGCAGGACCTAGTGACCCTAAACCTATATCTGTTTGTCCTATAATTGGAGTGGATGCTTGAGCAAAGTTGAAGGAGAATCCTTCAAAGAGTCCTTCAGATTTTATATTCTCAACAGAGGCCTGGGTGGATGTATAAATATTCTGAAACAAAGCCTCAGGCCCCAGTGATTGCTGGCCCAACACATAATGACAGCTACTTAAAATCAAAAGGTTAATTACAAACTTTGAGTTATTGGCTGCAAAAAAATCAAAAAGTGAGGCAGGAGCTGATTCCTTCATCAAAATTTTAATTATGTATTTCAAAGGGGTAGACCAAGGTACCGATAGGTTATAAAGATGAGGCAGTGCTCATTTTGTTGATAGAAAATATGATTAAAAATGTTTGTCGACTACCCTTTTGAAATTAGCTCAATAACTCCTCGAGGATGAGTGCAGAAACTCTCATTTAATTGTCATGAATAATGTTCCAGTGAGTCATTTGTTTCTCAAACATTTGGAGGGAGATGTTTTGATGATGCATTTCTAACCTCAGCACACCTTCTCCTAAAGCATCTTGAAATCCCACAGCTTATGCTTGACTCATGTTTATTGACTGAGGCTCAGTATTCAATGCTAAACTCCCTCAGACTCTGTTCGACGAGCTGAAACAGGTGAAGGTGACCCATATATAATCAGGTGGAACCGTTTATTTTTGTCTGGCATGCAGGTTTTGAAGAGCAGTCCTTGATCCAACATCTGGTGAATGCAGCTCAGGTTTTATCAACAGGGGGAGAGATGATGAGGTAAAAGTGTTCAATCATTTCTTCTTATTCGCTTACACAATGGGCTCCTCAGGTGGTGTGTGTTTGTTCACTAATCATTTGCTTTCTGCAAAAGCTTCTGACACAAAGACGACATGAGTATGATATCGTTCAGCATTTGTGTGTGTGGTTTCGTGAGATGTCTGTTAAACCAAAATAACAACTCTTTAACCCCATCACAAGACCTGAAATCAGATGTTGAAATTCTGCTCCTGGTTTTGGGGAATGAGTAGAAAAATAAAATTCTGATGCACAGGTCCCAACACGTCTGACCCATTTAACCAAACCAAATGTCATGCTTCATTTCGGTATGATTCAAAAAATGTAACCGAAGATGCTGAGCCTTCTCTGCCTGCACTGCTGTGTACTGCTCAATATTTCCCTCCAGCCAAAGAAACAGGCATTAGGCAACAGGTGCATTTTCACATGTGTCCAAACAGGTAAACATAAATTCTTGCATGGAGTCAGAAATCTTTCAGACTTTAAGGTATCAGTTTTCGCAGGTATGGGAATGCTACAAAAAATACCCAACATTACCAACTTAAAGGAGACATATCATGCTTGTTTCTCCTTTTCACTATGCCAGACTAGGATGCCTGTAAAGCATTTCTGCCCTCAGTGCAAGTCATTTAGTTCCTTCATTGCCCCACAATAGCGTTCTAAAAATCCTCATTTTAGGCCATTATCAACCTCTCGTTGAAACACGAGGATCTCAGGCTGACCTACAGTTACCTCGCAAAGTCACATCCCTTTGTGCTCTGATTGATCAGTTCTGTCAGAGCTGCCGAGAGGGCTGAGCCAGCCTGTCCTTCTTCTTCTACTGTATTTTCCGGCAGGCTCAAAGCTGCGACCGTGTATTGAGTCCCCCTACAGGCCAGAGCTGGTAATGAATGAGTGTGAGCTAGGGAGCTATATACTGCTGCTGGTGGATGTGTTCCTCGGTGACGGTTTTGTGGCTAACGGACATCACAGAGGAGGAAGTGTTTTATCAGATTACTCCAATAAAAAGAAATGTACCTTGTGTCGTCACGACGATTTAAATCTCGCGAACATCTCGCAATGACCTATTTTCAGAGGCATCAAATCTCGTTCTAGGATATCAGAAAAAATACAATATCTCATTTTTTGAAAATAAAACTGGTGTAAGGTCTTGTTTTCAAATTTATTATATTATATGTAAGTATTAAATCATGCATCAGCATGATATGTCTCCTTTAATTAAAGAAGATCCTGCATAAGACAGAATATTGCAGAGATTTATGAATATCTATGAAACAACAACAATAGCAAAAGCACATTAGCATGGTTGGGGGCAACTGACAGACTAGGGCATGTCCAAATATATAAAAAACATGTAAATATATCAAAAAACACCTGAATATCTGACATAAAGAATTTAAACAAATGGCCTCATTCACAAGGCTGTTTCAAGTAATTTATGCCCCTGTATTCTTTAATGTTCACAGGCAACATCTCAGAGGCAGAGCGGGGACATTAGTTGAACCCGTCTTTATTCTATCTCCTTATTCAACCTCTCCCTGCTCTAACACACTGACTTAGCCAGGCTGCTTTGGGCTGCTCACAGTTGCAGTAGATTGGAGCTTGGCAAGAGGGATCTGCCTGATTACAGACACTGAATCAGGCAGATCCATCTGCATGGCGAGGCTCACAAACAGTTGCCTTTTTCCTTTTATGGTGATGGTCTGTGTGCATAAGAAGCAGATGTA
Organism: Scarus forsteni; assembly: GCA_036419115.1. Classification (NCBI taxonomy): domain Eukaryota; kingdom Metazoa; phylum Chordata; class Actinopteri; order Labriformes; family Labridae; genus Scarus; species Scarus forsteni. The sequence continues at coordinate 28,523,399 of JAZDUH010000341.1, read as the reverse complement.
AAGCAAGTGAAACAACAGTTAATCATTTGATAAATGATATTTCTGGTTAATGTAAGTAGACATTCAGTGATGATGAGGAAAACCTCCATAGAACATTTGCACATTCTGCCAATATTAAAACCAGTATATGGGATATATTTGGCTAATATGCAATGCCAAAATTTTAATCAATTTTTTTAGGCAAATTTCTGTTCATATCTATATTGTGCATCCTTAATTCTGTTATTAGGATCTTGTGCAACAATTAAGTCAGGATCACCTTTTTTTTGAGATTCTTTTTTTTTTCAATTCTGACATGCAAACATCAGCACACATTATGCACAAGGAGAAACAACCAATATTCCTCTGCAAATCAGTCTTTTATTTTTCTTATTTAAGTATACTAAAAACAACAACATGGGGCAGCAGAAGTGTGCACATAAAATCAACCAAAGATACAACACAAATAGTCTCAAGAGGAAGAAGGATAGAAAAATCAGACTTATATACAAAGTCTGTCTGAATGGGTTTGTCATAGTTAACTCAGTTAGCCCACAGTTTAACAAAAACATCTTTTTGCAAACGTTAACAAAAATGAATTCTTTCCATAGAACAAATATAATTTACAATTTTAATCCACTCTTGTATTGTGGGGGGTTCAGGAAGCAACCACCATCTGGTAATAGCTTTTTTGCAGGCTGTGATCGATATGCAGAAAATGTATTTATCACTATGTCTTATCTGAAAATCTACATTTTCAAAAATAAGGTGTCAAACTGTAGAGGTATTTCTGTTTCAATAACAAAGATCACCTTTAAATATATCATACCTCATTGCCATTGGGCGGCATGTCTTTATGTTTGAGTAACCTCTCTTTCAGTTCTGTATCTGGAGTGGGACATGCATACAAGCACTTTCTGTAAGTCATGTATGTTGAAATGCATGATCTGTAGTTAGAGAGTACCAGCATCCTTTTTCATTAACAGTGGCAAACTACTCGTATAGAAAACAATGTTGGTTAATTTCATCTAGTCCAATGCTCTAAGTTGTCCTTTAAAAAGGCTGCTAAATTTAAACCCCTGTTTAAGATGCCATTTTAAGGGTAGATGCACTATGTTATCTGGACACTTTTGGTAGATATTTTAGCTGCACATATTTGTCATAAATATCCTACATTGGCTGTACAAGTGGCAGTAAAAACAAATTTACCATAATTGTAAACCTCATCAATAAGTATACACTTTTATGCATCAAAATAGTCATTAAATAAAGATTAAAATGTTTTTCTTCATTCACATCTGTCTCTGAGACAAATTAACTGTCACCATGGAAAGGAAGTGTCAACTTTTGTGAAGTAGAGGCTTCATGCTGTGGACAAAACATTGGTATTGATTTTGGTGTCTGCAATTATGACTTTGGAATATTTGCTTAATAGATAAAAGCAAAAATCCAATATCATGCATACCTTATTTCAAGCTGTTATAATAACACCACCTGGAGTTTCACCTCTACTGTGGACATGGCAGAGAAGGACTGTTGTGATAACTTAACTCTCCTTTCTTGTTTTTCCAGTGACGGTATCCGCGATGTCATGTTTAGAGGGGAGCATATAGGCCCAGTAGGGGAGAGTGGCTTGTGTGTGTCTGCCTTTTTACGTATGTTTAATACAGGCTGTATCATGCTCCCACAAAGCTGAATGGCATTGTAAACTGAGAAATCATATCACGTCCTTGCAGATTTGTTATGAATGTTTGAAGTGAAATGGTGGCAGGGCTTTGTTGTGGTGGTTTTGGGTAAATACACAACAGGAAAGGCTTCAGATTTTACTCTGTAAACCTTCTTGCAGCTGGACCCATGATTACAGTGTTCTCTAAGTAGTCGATTTTTTTTTCTTTTTTCTGACATGTAAAGCTGAGGATGTAGTCAAAATACCTTTAAGGTAAATATATTATAAGACAATTTTATTACACATGCAACAAATTCAGACTTTGTACAAGTAATGTGGTTCAACAGGTTTTTAAATCTCTTTTTACCACCTTCACTGAAGAAATTCTGTGTTTGCTGCCATTTTTTTTATAACCATTATAACTTAAAAGGTTAAGAATTGAATTTAGTTAAATTTTTAGCATAAGTTGGAAATAGGCCAAGATCCAAATGCATTTGATTTTGGTGGTGATTGATGGGATTTTCTAAAAGGATTTTTGTCAACATTGCGAGATTTGGCAGTTTCCCACATTCTCGCTCATAACTCAGTGAAGTGATTTCAATGACATTTTCAGATGGATGCCGGTCATGGCACAAGGGAGAAGTCATTAGATTTTGTTGGTGATCCTGATCTGACTGTGGATCCATTCTTTTGTAAACTGATTTATTGGCAGTGCAAGATAGGGAAGTTTCCCACATTTTTACATTAACATGCCCAACAATGTTGGAAAGGAGATGATATGTGAATAGGGTCAAATGGTCGAAAGTTAGATACACCTAAAAGCAAAAGATTGTGGGAGAAGCACAAAAAAATGCCCTCATTTGTCTTGTGGAGGCCTCCTTATTGGTCCCTCCTTTCTATCTCTGCTGCTGAAACTGATTAATGGAGCCACTGAATCATTCTTTAATGACTGCATTCCTGCACTGCATTTCCAATTCACATTTTTGTAAACGCTATGTGTATTATATTTAATTACAGGTACATTCATAATAAATATCTTAAGACCAGCTGAAAAATTGCAAGAATTAGCATTTTGCACTGTTGGATCTTGATAAGGTTTATAGAAGAGCTTCAAAATGCAAAAACAAGAAATGGGACTTTGACAAAAAAAAAAAAAGAGTAAGCAATTTATTGAAAACAACAAAGTGGAATAGGCTGTTCATCAGCTTATTAAAAGTTCAAGACCATAGCGCAATAAAACCTGAAAATTCCCTTAAAACAGAAATTAAACCAACACTATGTAGTTTTTCAAACATAATATAATTCTTCGATATTCATTGTGATGGTCCACCACTTTACAATGAGTTGAATGACACCTCTGGAGTGGTCTGTATCCCTTTCACTGGCGCTATGTAACTTCGAGGTGGATGGTGGGAACCCTGCCACACTAAAAAACTACAAGTTTGGACTGCTTTACAGCATACGTCACTTCCCCCGATTCCTGATTCGTTTAAAACACGGAAGTCTCGGCGAAAGCCAATCGTTAACGCCGAGCTGTGACCATGGCAGAGGAAACGAAGAACGTAATGAATAGAAAAGTTTTGTCGGAGGATACAAAACAAAGAAAGCGAAGGCATATCTGAATAAATGCATATCTGCGAAGAAAAATAAGCCGAATGCTCAGACCAAAATAAACATCGGTTCGGCGTTCACTCGCTGGCGTGAAATAAAAGACGAGGAGGGATGTCCGACTACTATCAGGTATGTTTGGCGACTAATTTATGACGAAGTTCCTCAAAAAAACTTGACAGGAAAAAAGTACAGCACAACAAATCCAGAACATACCAATATGTAGTTTTGTTTAGACCTATTTCAAGTATGTGATATCGCCAGCTCGTCGTTGTCTTAACTTTTATTCACTTTATCGCTTCAATAGGACGGGGCGGGGGTGACTTCACGGTAATAAAACCATGTTGAACTTCGAGATTTTTAACATCATCATTTAGTCAAAAATAAATACATTACCTCGTCGCTATCCATCCTGCAAACAGCCGCTGAAGACAGAAGAATACTTTTGAGCAAAGTCCTGGCTTCTGTGATTCGCCTACAAAACAAACGCACGTGACCTGCAGATCTGTCTTACGACAGTATGCGCGCGCTAGAGCTCATGGGTAGTTGAGTTCACTCTCCGGTCAAGCGGGGATCTTCCGTTGTGCTGCTTTAAAGTGTCAAAAAAGGACTCAGTGATGAGTAGCCTCGCCATTCATGCTGTTCACTTCAATAGTTTGTTTGCCGAATGTAAGAGTTTCAAGTAGGCAGGCGGGAACATTGTTCCAAGTGGTGGAGATGGCTTCACAGAGAGCATCCACTGTATGTTAACTGATGTCCGTTCTTATAGCCTTCCCTCACCCCCCATCCCTAAAATTTCTCAATTGGACTTAGATCAGGGAAACACGCAGGATGGTCCAAAAGAGTGACATTATTCCTTTGCGAGAAGTCCTTGGTCAGACAGGCATTGTGAACTGCGCCATTGTCTTGTTGAAACCTCAGTCATTACACATAGATGAGGGCCCACAGTCAGTACCACACAGACGAGGGCCCTCATTCATTACCACAAAAAATGAGGGACCTCAGTTGTTGCCATACAGACAAGGGCCTACAGTCAATACCACACAGACGATGGCCCTCAGTCATTACAATCAGACGAGGGCCCTCAATCATTTGACACAGACAAGCGCCCTTCAGTCATTACCACACAGACGAGGGGACCCTCAGTCATTACATGCAGACGAGAGCCCTCAGTCATTACCACGCAGACAAGGGCCCACAGTCATTATCACGCAGACGAGGGCCCTCAGTCATTATCATGCAGACGAGGGCCCTCAGTCATTACCACGCAGACAAGGGCCCACAGTCATTATCACGCAGACGAGGGCCCTCAGTCATTACCACGCAGACTAGGGCCCACAGTCATTATCACGCAAACGAGAGCCCTCAGTCATTACCATGCAGACGAGAGCCCTCAGTCAATACATGCAGACGAGAGCCCTCAGTCATTACCACACAGACAAGGGCCCACAGTCATTATCACGCAAACGAGAGCCCTCAGTCATTACCATGCAGACGAGAGGAACCTCAGTCAATACATGCAGAGGAGGGCCCTCAGTCATTACCACGCAGACAAGGGCCCTCAGTCATTACCATGCAGATGAGAGCCCTCAGTCATTACCATGTGGACGAGAGCCCTCAGTCATTACCACACAGACAAGGGCCCACAATCATTACCACGCAGACAAGAGCCTACAGTCATTACCACACAGACGAGGGCCCTCTGTCTTTACATGCAGACGAGAGCCCTCAGTCATTACCACGCAGACGAGGGCCCTCAGTCTTTCCACGCAGACGAGAGCCCTCAGTCATTACCACGCAGATGAGGGCCCTCAGTCTTTACATGCAGACAAGGGCTCTCAGTCATTATCACGCAGACGAGGGCCCTCACTCATTACCACACAGATGAGAGCCGTCAGTCATTACCACGCGGATGAGAGTCCGCAGTCATTACCATGTGGACGAGAGCCCTCAGTCATTACCATGCGGACGAGAGCCCTCAGTCATTACCATGCGGACGAGAGCCCTCAGTCATTACCATGCGGACGAGAGCCCTCAGTCATTACCATGCGGACGAGAGCCCTCAGTCATTATCATGCAGACGAGGGCCCTCAGTCATTACCATGCAGACGAGAGCCCTCAGTCATTACCACGCAGACAGGGGTCCACATTCATTATCACGCAGACGAGGGCCCTCAGTCAATACCACACAGACAAAAGCCCTTAGTCATTTCCACAAAAACAAGGGCCCTCGGTCATTGCCACACAGATGAGGGCCCACAGTCGTTAACCACATAGATAAGGACCCTCAGTCATGAGGAATGCTCCCTGCAACACCTCCACATAGCCAGCTGCTGTTTGATTCCCCTGCACTGAAGCTCCATAGTTCCATTGAAGGAAAAAGCACCCCAGATCATGATGCCCCCCCGTCCACTGTGCCGTGTTGAATACATCTCAAGTGGGATCTCCTTGTTATGGCAGTAATGTTGAAGCCATAGGGACTGTCATGATGAAATTTTTCTCATCAGAGAATAAAACTTTTTTCCATCTTTTAGTGTCCCATATTTTGTGCTCCCTTGCCAAGTCCAAACAGACACTCTAGCTGAAGAGGATGTGGACCTTGAAGATCTTTTTTATCTTTAAACCCTTCTCTCGCAGATACCTCCTTTTACTTATTGGGCCACAGTCAGCACCAGCAATGGTTTTGATTTAGGTCATTGATTGTCCTGTGTCGTGATGGACAGCCAATCAGATCCTCTGGCTCAACTTAGGTGATATTTTTTTGGTCTGCCACTCAAGTGTTTTGTTTGAAACCCTCAAGATCAGTTAAGAAATTCAAAATGACTTTCTTCCTGTGTCAAACCTTGGTAGTGATTGCATTTTGAGAGCTATCTTGTTTATGAAGCTCAAGAATCCAACCACTTTCAAAGACAGAAAGCCTTGTTGCCTTTGCCATCAGAAGATGATGACTGTGTGACTACCTACAGAAAATGACAGGGAATCCAAATTCCTGCACAAATTATGGCTCAGAAGGATGTGGTGTTAAACTTTTGATCAGCTGACAAAAGCATGTTTGAGTTTACATGCAACTTTCAATAGATACCCTGCGACAAAAAATGTGCCTCTCTCTCTCCCATGTCTTCTGCATTTTGAATCTGTACTTAGAAACTTCTCAAGATCCAACAAAATGCACATTTTGCAGGTTTTCAACTGGTCTTAAAATTTTGATCATGAATATATATTAAGCAGCTTTCAGTTTAGTAAAGAATAGAAATGCTTGTAAACTGAAAACACAGCACTACAGCAGTGGCACTGGTTGCATTTAGAGATGACACTCCTTACGCCTTTTTCTGCTCCCCAGACACTTCACTTCCTCAAGTCTTATTTGACATGTAGCAGGCATTTTCCACTTACTGCTCTCCTCTGTGCTTTGTACATTAATGGACTGAATTGACGGGGGAAAAAATCACATTCCCGCAACATTGACACCTTGTGGTCACTTTCCTTTAATACGACCTCTAAATCTCATCAGCAGTATATCAGATCAAAAGCACTCAGAGAGAGACCCAATGCAGAACAAATGATGTTAACCTCAAAGCGGGGGAGCAGCTCTTATTTAGGCTTCATTTATTCAGATATGCCTGCTGGGATGAACAATTACTGCACATGTCTGCTGAATCCTTAATCACAGCAGCGACTGTGCCACTTACAGATGTCAGAAATGTTGCATACTTCGATCAGTGATATTTACAACTCCCAATTCCAAAGAAGTTGGGATGTTGTGTAAAATGTAAATAAAAACAGTATATGATGATTTTCTAATAGTTTTTTTTAACCTTTATTTAATTTAATAGTCTGCAAAGACAGGACATTTAATGTTCCAACTAAGAAATTCTGTTGTTTTTTTAAATATATATTAATTTTAAATATGATACTTATCACACATTTCAAAAAAGCTGGGACAAGGGATGAGTACCAATGTGTTACATCTCCTTTCCTTTTGAATAATACTAAATAAGCATTTGGGAACTGGGGGCATTAACTATTGAAGTTTTGCATTGGGAGTCCTTCCCATTTTGCTTGATGTATGGCTTAAGTTGCTTAGCACTCTGGGATCTCCCTTGTTTTATTTTGCACTTCATGATGTGCCATTCATTTTTGATGGGAAAAGACGTTGTTTGGCTGGCAGCATATGTTGCTCCAAAACCTGTGTGTACCTCTCAGTATTAATGGTGCCTTCCCAGATGTGCAATTACCCATGCCATGGGCACAGACACACCCCATACCATCACATCCACTTTGCACCTATTACCTTCACCAAAGAGGTTATGTTATTGCCAGTGTCTGTTTGTTACTCTGTTAGCAACATAACTCATAAAGTTATGGACGGATTTCGATGAAATTTTCAGGAAATGTCCGAATTGGGACAAGGAACAAATTATTAGATTTTGGGAGTGCTCTGGATCAGAGGAAAACTGCCATGATGAAAAGTGTGATTTTTCTGAATAACTACTGAACTAAAATAGATATCATTATGAATCCAAATGCTAATGGTATGTTTTCATGATCAAGGAATCTAAATATTTAGATGAAATAAAGGTAGGACTAATATTTATGGTCAAGATCACAGTATGGATGAGGACTGTGGCGCTGGCAGAAGTCTGCGCTTTCAGAGTGCTTTTCTAGATGGTATCTGGATGGTCTTTCCTCTTCTACAGCCAAGAGGACATGATGTCCATGATTCCTAGAAACAAATTAAAACGTGGGCACACCACAGCACACTTTATCTCAGATGAGTTAATTCTGATGGATATTTCACATCATAACCTTCACCAGTGTTCATATTAGGTGTGAATACATTCAAATGCATTGAGTGAGTATTGATGGACACTTTACAAAGCTTTCTTTACCATTAGTCTGTGAATTTCCTCAGTCATCTGGTAGTTTGAAGAGTCCACACTTGTTGTTCATGTATACATCTGTGTGTGTATGTGTGTGCTTGTGTCTGCACATGTGAGTGCTTGTGTGTGTTGAATGTGGGTTGCAGGGTGGGATGGGTTTTTGAATTTATTTTGTATCCCTTGGCAAACGTACAGTGCTTTGTGCTCCAATTTTTTGGATGAAAAGTGCTTTAGAAATAAAGTTTCATTGATTTAACTGAAAGTGATTGGTCCAAACTGAAAAACACATACTGTAACCGTCTCTACTGTCAATGTGTGAATGTCTAGAACCATTTTGATGAACATTCTAAGTTACTTCCACCATTTGAATGTGTCTGTGTGTAAATGTGATTAACTTACACTGAAGGACACTGTATGGTAACTGCAACCATGAGTGTGTGAATGTGGTGTGATGAGCAGTATACATTACAATTTCTGCCGTTAAACAAATAAAATGTATTCATTTTACAAAATAAGAAATTAAAGAATAATTTGTGAATATCATTCTGAATTGTATGAATGTGATCAGCTTTTACTCATTGGCAATTTAGAATGTAGCATCACAATGACAGTGTGAATGTTGTGTTTATTCTGTACACTAATGGACAAAATAACAATGACCTTAATCAATATCACAATGACTGTGGTGTGAACACTGCACATGGCACCAGACATGTATGAATGTTTGAATGCATGGCTAATTATGATGGAAATTTCACATAACCTGAACCACCAGTAGGCAAATTAGGTGTGAATGTGTATGTATGTGTTTAGTTATCACAGGTGAACACTTTACAAAGCTCTCTTTAATACCAGTGCACAAACTGAAGTGTATGTGATTAGTTAGTACTGAAATAAACACTTTACATAGCAGTATTCACCATCTGTGAGTGTGAATGAGTGTGACTGTCTTAGGCTGTAGTGACAAACTGTTAACAGCTTTTTCCACTTTGTGTGTGAATGTGTTTATCTGACAATGAAGGGCTCTGCCTCAGGTGTCGTTGTGTGAACCTGGTATGACTGTGATAAGCTAATACTTAAGGTTTCTCTGCAAAATTGTCCAGAGTATTAACACAAGGCTCTTACTAATTGGCACTTCAGAGTGTAATTTCTCACTGCAAGTGTGTGAATGTTGTGTATATTTGTAGATGAATGGACAAAAAAATCACACTGACCTCATCCAACATGAAAGCAGCCACGTAAAACTAAAAGACGAGAGGAATATTTAAAGACAACATTAAACATTTATTTTAATACAATGCTAATATGAAGATGATTATTTACACCTTGTATTTACATCCATGCTTGGTATCAGATAAATGGTAAAGCTTGATGCTCGGGATGGAAACGAAAATAACTCCAGTTGAGAATTATACACTGTACATAACAATGGACACCTGCAATGTATAAATGTGTTGACATCAACAGCTAAGTCTGATAGGCATTTCACAACTTCAACCATCAGTGAGTTAATAAGGTGCGACTATGTATGAATGTGTGGGGTTAAAGGAGACATATCATGCTGATGCATGATTTAATACTTACATATAATATAATTAATTTGAAAACAAGACCTTACACCCCCTTCATTTTCAAAAAAACGAGATATTGTATTTTTTCTGATATCCTAGAACAAGATTTGATGCCTCTGAAAATAGGTCATTGCAAGATGTCCGCGAGATTTAAATCGTCGTGACGACACAAGGTACATTTCTTTTTATTGGAGTAATCTGATAAAACACTTCCTCCTCTGTGATGTCCGTTAGCCCCACAACCATCAGTCAGGAACACATCCACCCAGCAGCAGTATATAGCTCCCTAGCTCACACTCACTCATGACCAGCTCTGGCCTGTAGGGGGACTCAATACGCGGTCGCTGCTTTGAGCCTGCCAGAAAATGTAGTAGAAGAAGAAGGACAGGCTGGCTCTACCCCCGATAGAACTGACCAATCAGAGCACAAAGGGCTGTGACGTTGCGAGGTTCCTGTAGGTCAGCCTGAGATCCTCGTGTTTCAACGAGAGGTTGATAATGGCCTAAAATGAGGATTTTGAGAACGCTATTGTGGGGCAATGAAGGAACTAAATGACTTGTACTGAGGGCAGAAATGCTTTACATGCATCCTAGTCTGGCATAGTGAATAGGAGAAACAAGCATGATATGTCTCCTTTAAGCTTGATGGACACCTTTCAAAGCATTCTTCACCACAGAGTGTTAATTTGTGGTCAAATGTGGTCAGATAAGACTGAAAAACACTTAACATAGCATTGTCCAACAGCACTGTGTGAATGTGTATGAATTTCTTTTATGTTGATGAACATTTTACAGATTAGTATATGATTGTGTATGCATATTAATCACTTACACTGAAGGGCACAACATTGTAACCTCAGTCATGAGTGAGTGAATGCGAATACAAATGTTGTTAGCTCATACCGATGCATAATTTACATTATTTCAATATAACAAACAAATACGCATGGACACTTTGAAGAGCACCCTCTACCATCACTGGGTGAAGGTGGTGTGATAGTGCCTTTGATTAGCTGGTCAGCTTAACTGGTGGACTCGTCACAGCAGTGTGGGCTTCATTGACAGTTGGACATCCTTCTGGGGAAAACCTGGTCTGATAGGAAGAGATGGCATCCATCCTGCTTTGGCTGGTGCATCTCTCTTATATAAAAACATGGCTGAGTCATACTTAGAGAGACGGATCCACAATCAAGATTTCCTGCTGCACAACAGAAAGTTTTTTTCTTGCTGCCATGATGGAGGGATTTACGACTGGCTTTATGAATTCATGTTGGGTGTTGGATGTATACATTTGTATATATCTATGCATATTTGTGTACCCAAAAAATGAAGAGTTTTACGCTCTATTTTGAAGTGTCTTGGGATAACACTTGTTCTGAATTGGTGCTATACAAATAAAGATTGACTGACTGATTGAAAGATTGATTGACATGGCAACCTCCACTGTTTGTGTGTGAATGTTTATGAATGTGATTGCACTGGTAACTTTCCAAGCAGTCTCACTGCTGTTTGGATGTACAGACCTGATCAAAATCTTAAGACCAGTTGAAAAATCGCTAGAATATGCACTTTACACTTTTGGACCTTAATGATGTTTTAAGTAGAGCTACAATATGCAAAGGCAAGAAGGCGGAGTGTGACAAAAAGCACTTTAAAAAGTGACTTATTGTAAACAACAAGTAAACTGAAATAGGCTGTTTATCAGCTGATCAAAAGTTTAAAAAAATAAAAATCAAAAAATTACAAAAAAACTCTCCAAACCAGAACAAAAATGTTTCTCAGTAGGACTCAGTAATGAATAGCTCCACTGTTCTTATTAATCACTTCAAAAATTCATTTGGGCATGCTTGATGTGAGTGTTTCCAGGAAGCTTTTGGGAACATTGCTCCAAGTGGTGTAGATGGCTTCACGAAGGGCATCAACTGTCTGGAACTGACGGCCATTTTTATAAACTTCCCATGCCATCCATCCCCAAATGTTCTCTATGGGATTTAAATCAGGGGAACATGTGGATGGTCCAAAAGAGTGATGTTATTCTCCCCGAAGAAGTCCAGCGGCGTTGTCCTGTTGAAAATCCCAGCTGTTACCACACAGACGAGGGCCCTCAGTCATGAGGGATGCCCGCTGCAACATCTGCACGTAACCAGCCGCCGTTTGACGACCCTGCACCACCTGAAGCTCCAGTGTTCCACTGAATGAAAAAGCAGCCCAGATCACGATGGACCCCCCTCCACTGTGCCGGGTAGAAAAAAACTCAGGTGGGATCTCTTTGTCATGCCAGTAATGTTGAAGCCATCTGGACCGTCAAGGTTACATTTTTTCTCATCAGAGAATAAAACTTTTTTCCACCTTTTAATGTCCCATGTTTGATGCTCCCTGGCAAAGTCTAATCGGGCAGTTTTGTGGCGTTGAAGGAGACGAGGTCTTTGAATTTATTTTTTGTTTTTGAAACCCTTTTCCCCGCAGATGTCGTCTGATAGTTATTGCGCTGCGGTCAGCAGCTTAATTTGGGTCGAGGACCACCCTGTGTCTTGACGGACAGCCAATCGGATCCTCCGGCTCAGCGCAGGTGTAATTATTTGGGTCTACCACTTGACTTTTTTTGTTTCATAATGCTCAGGATCTTTCAAAAGCTTTAGAATGACCGTTTAACTGCGTCCAACCTCAGCAGCAATGACACCCTGCGAGAGGCCTTGCTTATGCAGCTCGACGATCCGACCACGTTCAAGAAGAGAAAGTTTCTTAGCTTTGGCCATCGGAAGGGCATGACCGTGTGAATGCCTGACAGAAAATGAAAATTTTGAGCAGATTTTGGCTTTAATAGCCTGTGGTCTTAAACTTTTGATCAGGTGAAACAGCCTATTTCAGTTTACTTGTTGTTTTCAATAACTTACTTTTTCAAAGTGCTTTTTGTCACACTCCCCCTTATTGCTTTTGCATATTGTAGCTCTACTTAAAACCTCATTAAGATCAAAATGTGCAAAAGGTAAATTCTAGCAATTTTTCAACTGGTCTTAAGATTTTGATCAGGTCTGTGTATGAATGTGATGAGCATATACTGATGGATACTTTATGAAGCTATCGGCGAGAGAATATGACTGATTAAAACTTTCTAGTGTTCACATTCTGAGTACCCTCGATCAACCCCTTTCATATATATCTGTATGTGCAGTGTAAAAGCACTTTGAGTGGTTGGGCAACAAGAAAAGCAAACAAGCTCAAATCATTAATTTAACACTTTACTACTACATCCATTGAAAAGCACAATACTGTACTAAAAATGAAAACTGACTCATTTTCAGGAACAGAAGTATTAAAACAAGGAAGCATTTAGGGACTGCCCTTTCTCATTTATGATGTTTGCTCCCTTCAAAATGCCAAACAGGGAAAAACTGCAGATTTTATCTGACTAATTTTCTCATCTTCTTTGTGTTTGCATAAGTGGATCTCACTGGAATCAAGTTGTACCCTCATCTGCAGCATCTTCAAACACAGCCCACTTGTAGCCCCGGCTATAATTATAAACAGGCTATTTAAATAAGCAGTGTAAACTAATTATTTAGCATACACAAAAAAGTGTCCAAACATGTCACTAGGTGGTGTGATAAATGCAGCTTGCATGTAATTGAGAAGATAAAAGCTCCTGGCTCTATTGGGCTACGTCCATGAATGCCGAGGAGTTTCTCCCCCCATTGCAAACAGCATTCTTATGATAATGGAATAATGCTGGTGCTTTAGTTAATTGTGTATAGGCGATAGTGGTGGGCACCTTTTGTTGAAAGCTCTCATGAGCCTAAAGGAAAGAGCTGGCAGGGATTATAACTCTTATTGAACTTCTCAAATTCCACCAAACAAGCCCTTTGTGTCCAATAAGTTGAGTGTTTTTTCCTTTATTTAATGTAATATTATGAAGCAATAAAGCAATTGTATTTGCATCATGACATAGAAGAGAACAGTAATATTGTGCTTTTTCTTTTTAGTTTAATTTAATTGTTCAAAATAATTTAAAAAACAGACAGTTTATATAACAAGAAACATAAATAATGTTTAAATAAATAATAACAATAACCCCAAAAGCCTGACAAAGATGTGCATATTAAACACATACAGAGGAGACCAATATTTAGTAAGTAGTCAATTAGCAACAACTTTACCAGCTTCTTACTGTGTCCCAACAAGGTTATGAGAGAAAGTGGTGCAACCTCCTGAAATAATCTCTTTCATCAATCATTCTGGTTATTATTTAAATATTATATTTCCATTACCTGAGGGTCACTCTGGCAGCTTTGACAACTCATATAATATTGTTCTGAAGTAAAAGCACAGTCATTGTGATTAAATTTCACTTGGGTAAAGGAAAAGCTGCTAGTTAATAAAATGTCCTTAAATGTAAGTAAAAGCATCTTGATAATACAACTGCAAATTTGGATGTAATGCAACATCATATGCTTGATGCCCTCCATTTTTTTTATCAATTCTGTGACACATGCCATGTATCATATCACAAGGAATAGTGCTCCTCCTAAAATATACTTGATTAAATGTCAAACTACTACTTTTAAAAACTTTGGAAGTGTGAGTAAAATTAAGACACTTTCTCTGCAATAACTTTCTTTCCAATCCTGCTCTTTGATTTTTGCACTGTTTAAGCTATTGCCAAAAGTAGGCAAGTCGTGATAAAATGTGGTTTAATCCACCACAACAGGTCAAATATGAGTGTTCTTACCACCTAAGCAGATGTCAGACATCCTCCAAACCCTTCTTGCATACATTCACTTGTTCTTTACTGCAGGGTTCCAATTACAGTTTAATGAGAGCATCTACTGTGTTTACATTTTGCATCATTAAGCTACTTAGCTGATCCAATTTTCTCATTAAAATGTGTCACAGGGTGGGGTTCGATTGGCTTCTCATTGGCCGGTTTGACAGCGTCTCATCACAGATCCTGTTAATGGGGTTGTAAACAGGCGTCGACGCCTCCTTGTCCTGAGTAGCTATCGTCAAGCCCACGTCTCTGAAGTACCAAAACATTAAGGAAAACACACTAGGTGAGATAAAGATTAAAAGGTGATTCTTTTCGAAGTATGTCAAAGTATTTCTGATGAAATAAAGAACTTAAAGTCTCCATCTCACATTGTGCTTGGGCAGGACTACCCTAATTTTTTAGCTGGTGACCCCCAAAGTAACTGGGAGAATGCAGACCCCCACTGGAACTCTGGGTAAACATTCAGAACTGCATCATTCACAAGTTCTGTTTGGGTGTGTCTTTCAAATCAAAATGACCCCCACATCGTTGCTGTTGCATGCAAACTTACATTTCACGGAAGCTTTCACACTTTACTTTCACTGTAGCATAAATCCCACCCAATGACTATAGATCTCACTAAAATTCAATTTGTTTTTGGAAAATTTTAACTAAAATGTGAAGAAAAAAATGAAACATCTGATTTTTCCTTTTTTGCAAGGTATCCAAGGACCCCCTGTTGGTGTCTGGTCACCCCCTGAGGAGTCCCATCCCCCACTTTGTGAACCTCTGTGATAGAGTGCACCCCATATATGCCAAAAAGCCTGCTAAAATCATATACTACCTCTAGAAGTAAAAAAGTGGGCAACTTTTACTAACCGTGCTGTTATTGCAATAAAAGGTGGTGAGCAGGGGTTCTCAGCTTGTGGGCTGGGACCCAAAGGTGGGCTGCAGAGCTGCTTTTGAAGATCATGAATGTGTGCCTGAAAAAAACAATATATGGAAAGAAGTCTATTGCAGCACTTAAAAAATGGTGGATCTGGCCATATGTTTCTGGAATTTTGGTACCACAAAACACTCAGATAATATGGATTTGGTAATTCTGAACAGTGTAACTTTAAAGAATGAAATTTTTGACATCCTTAATATCTGAAAATATAAACTAACTTTTTGTGAAATATAGAGAGAGTGGAATTTTCTGCATTTTTTGTCAAATCAAACGAGACAAATTACCCAATACTGGGTATCTAGGTCTTCTGTTGTCTTATCTATGCTAATAAATAAATATCTATGCATACTCCTCAAAAAAGGGTTGGAGACTTTAGATGAGTATTTCTTCCCTTTGATAGTACTGATTAGTATTGTAATTTACATCTTTAGAAAGCCTGATTAGTCACCTTTGCAACTGTAAGGATTGTGCATTCATGGAATAGGTAACACAGTCAAACATGT
This sequence comes from Scarus forsteni, assembly GCA_036419115.1. NCBI lineage: Eukaryota > Metazoa > Chordata > Actinopteri > Labriformes > Labridae > Scarus > Scarus forsteni. The sequence continues at coordinate 28,507,500 of JAZDUH010000341.1, read as the reverse complement.
TGGTAACACCCACAAAGAATGCCTACTTCACTGTTTATCTTTGACTTCACTAGTCTTACAGAAATTTGTCCAAAGTTTGGAAAGGGTACCAGGTCTGAGACCAAATAATGATGCCACTCTGTGCATTAGAACATCAGCTTTAATTGCAAGGAATTTCGGCGCATTACAATGGGCACAACTCATATTTAAAGCCATGTGACTCACACAGCAAATGCACAATGCTTAAAAGTTTTACCTCATTGTTTGAGGCTAATCAGGCTTCCCAGTGATATAAAATACAAACCCACTGTTATTATCAAAGGGGAGAAATAACTGATTCAACTAACATTTCTAAAACATTTTGAGGAGTATATATTGTCTAACTTTTACCAGTTATATCTGCACTCTTAATAGCTTAAAGGTACATTAATCAGTGGGTTGCAGATTTGTTTTGATCAGTCAAAAATTTGTAACTGGAAAAAAAACAATGATAAGAAAAGTCGATGATGTGTGAAAACCTTAATTGGAAATAAATTTGTTTTACTTCATACGTCTGTACTTATTATGATGTTTTTTCGCCCATCATTGCTTTATGATTATATTTCTTGTGTTGCATGGTGGTGCTCACAGCAATAAGGTTGCTGGTAAGACTCTTAGGACCTTACTGTGTACAGGTTTCATGTTCTCCCTGTGAATGGTTATTTTATTCTTTGGGCACTCTGATTTTTTCCACAGACCAAATACATGTTAGTGAGGTTAACTGGTAGTTACTCTTAGGTGTGAGAAAAAGTTGATTCGACTATGTGTAGGCCCTGTGATCGACTGGTGACCAATCCAGGATGGTACTCACCCAATATCAGCAGGGATTGGCTCCACCAGCCTGCAACCCTAAAAGTGATCGAGATAATAGATAAATGGTTGCATTTCTTCTGACTCCACTGGTTATTGACCACAGCATCAACATGTGACTTTAACAGTTTTTACATTATTGGAAAAAAAAATCAAATGACTATCTAATCTGTTTGATGCCATGGTTACAAAAATTACAGTCCTTGACACCCAGTATTGGGGGATTGTTTCTTATAACCAAAATTGGCAGAAAAAGGAGTGACAACAGTTAAAAACTTTTTCCAACTTTTTGTATTTGTTGTCAACATAGTTGCACAATGTAGGCAGTGATCTATGGTATGCCGTTAAAAGGTATCATCGAGGATCATTATATTTCTATACTCTCTGACACCATTGGTCATCAGAATTATGGAAGTTTATTCACGTTAAAACACAATATTTAGGAGTATAGACATTTTGACAACCTTGAATTTCAGAAATGTTACCAATGTGTTGGTTGTGGTATTTGTACAGAATGAAGGAATATGACCTCAGAAAAACTCCTGTTATGTCAGCCATATCTGTACTTGTTTAAAACCACAGCAGCAATTTAAAAAAAAAAGGAAAATTCTGAGACATTTTTTTGGAAGTTAGTTTAACATCAAAAACGTCAGACAAAGTTCTTGGCAAAACCCACATTGCACAGATATGTCAGCAACATTTGGAAAAGTGGATGAAACTCACATTAATTGTGGGCAAACTCCTGCAGACTTTGTGACATTTTCAGAAACACAAAATGACCTGTGCACTTTGTACGTTTGAGTCATGTTCTTACATGAGTGCAACTTGGACAGCATGGTCTCTCTTTTATATGACCAAAGACCAAGTGTTGTACTTTTCATCAAAATAGCCAAGTAAAGATTTTTAAGCACATGGTATAGTACAGAGACCTCCAACAACCCCAAAATAATAATTTTGAATTTTGTGAGTTAAGGCAGCTTGGAGGACTCTGAGGTTTTTTATTTTATTTTATTTTTTTTAACAAGATCAAAAACAAAATTTTTCACATATTTAGAGGTTTTGAATTTAGTTTTTTGCTGTGATGTTATATAAGTATCTATTCAGAATAATTCACACCAGTGTTTGTATTTATGTGGTGCAGCCATCTTGTTATTTCCTTTCAGAAAAATATATTGATTATTTTGATTTTTTTAGTTCAAGGCATGCCAAATTTTGTTGCTCGAAAATGCAAAGACAACGAAGGCTATTCAGTGCTGTTTTATACAAATTTCTGGCCTCACCATGTTGATACCCTAGAAATATAGCTTTTTAAACATGTTGAATTACCTTATCAGTGTTTATTTCAGTCTACCAATGCCTGGTAAAATCTGAGCATCAATTGTGCTGCTCTTGAAATATTAAATTCATAAAGATTATTTACATTATTGAACAATACTGCCATCTGTGTGATAATTTCATCATAAACAGTCACAAATGTACATCTAGTTAGTAAGGCGGTACCACAAGCAACAGTTCCACATACAATTCTACAAACTGCAAAATCCTGGAAGTTTTGTCCAATGGCAGGATCTGCAGTTGTAGGTATATTGATTTAGACAAATAACTGATAGAGTAAATCCCAAATCATGCATTAGTTGTTGTGTAATTGTAAGTCTTGGCTGCACATCTCAGGGCAGACCTGGAGTGAAACAGGCCTAGACACATTTAGTACAAATTTAGGAAAATATATTGTTTTGCTATTTAGATAATAACTGAAGCAAATCTCCCAGTGCCTTATCCATCCTCACCTTCATAACTGAGCTGAAGTATCCCTAACGTAGCCTACAGTATTTGACCCAGGTGTGACCAATCAACAAGTTTGATACTTCCCCAGTAAACTGGTTATCATATTAAAAAGCACCTGTGAAGCTTATTTTTCTTTACTCTGCATTTGTTTACTCTCAGGTCTAGATATTCTATGGTAAATGTTATGTTATTGGATAAAATCAAATGCTCCTTTGCCTTTCAGACATGAACGTAAAGCCAAAACAAACAGGCATCAACAAAATAACATGAAAATCAGGTATGTTTGTCTGAACCTTAAATGCAACTCGTATTGATTCACTGTCCCGAGTTAACTGTCGGAATTACCTCTAAATGTACTTTAATTTTATCTTCACGTTACGGAAATGTCCTTTTGTCAGGCAGTATCATTTTGGTTGGTTAGCCTTGACAGGATATAAACGCAAAAAGAATTTAAAAAAAGTAAATTTACTCTAACGTAATATCATAAAGCGTAGCACTTTTTAATGCCTTGGTGTTTTGGGTTGTTTATGGTAAATTTACTCGGATTAAGTTACACATTTTATGACACAAAATACGCTAAATTAGCATAAATGACCTAGCTAAACAATGTCAATGTTGCCAAATGGAGCAAAAGCTAACGTCTGATTTACATTAGCTAAACAGTTCACTCGTAATTTTTTTCATAATTTGATGACTTTGTGATTTTTCTATGAAGACTACAGAACTATCCATCTATCTGTCTGCCTGTCTGTCTGTCTGCCTGTCTGTCTATCTGTCTGTCTGTCTGTCTGTCTGTCTGTCTGTCTAAATCAGGCTAAAATACCCCCATATCAACTTATTTTTTGAGTTTGTGAATTTGTTTTTGACTTGTTAAATGTTGAACTATGTTTCTATTCTCAGCTTGTTAGGCTACTAACAATCAACAAAAAGGGCATAGAATTTTTCAAACAGCATTTTCCCTTGAAACACTTATTATATTACTTGTACTAAGTGTTTTTTATGTTTAATTAAAATGCCTTTATTTTACATGATGAAATGTGTATTAGTGGAAACACACATATAGTGTATTTCGATTGTAAATTGTGCCAAAACGTGGCAAAATGCATCCCTCACCAGTTAATTGAAGGAATACGTTTAAATAAACTGTTCTTTTACATATTGACAAGTTTTTATTACTTAAAAATACTTGATCATTAATATTGTAAATAGACGCATCCTTTGCAGTTGCTTATGACAAAAAAAAACCCTGATGTAACTTAACTTTTAGAGTCCTATATGTCAAAACAATTACAGTATAAGTGTTTTTTTTTAGTTTTTGGCACGTAGATATCACCTTTTCCAAACCTTGTTCTGCGTGGGATTTGTTGAATTTCAAATGTGAAAGCTTTTAAAAAGTTAAGTGTCAGTTTTTTGGAGTGTGTACCCCCCTGTTTTGTTTTGGGTCTGCGTCGTGCACTCTTGTGGAGAGCTCAAAAGCTTGCGCGTTTTTTGGGCATAAATCAGATCCACAGTGGCAGCCTTTTGTCAGATATTTTAAATGGTTGAACTTTAAACGTATAAAAGAGGTTATATCCTTCCTGTTTTTCCAGATGTTGATCAAAAGTCTCTGTATTTCCAGCTGAAATTGGACGTAAAGGGTGCACCTTTGCGCAGAGCCTGGTTAATGCTGAGAGGCTCCTCTGGGTGCACAAAGACAGCGGCTCGCACACCAACTTGTTCAGAGTGAACCAGGGACGCTGGGAGGCGAAATAAACAATCTCCAGACACGAAGAACCCGCAGCAGCGCAGTTTTACCCCTCCAAACGCATAAATCAACCATCGATACAACAAATACAAGGTAAGGATTTGTTTTTTATCCGTTTGAGAGGGAGAAAGGGGCTGCGGAGCGGGTTAAACCTCCTTCGCTTTGGCTTCCCGAGCATGGTTGTTTTTGCAGAAAATGGCGTCATCGCCCTCTTGTTTCTGCCTGGCCGCGATGGAGAGAGGAGTAGTTTCAGAGAGTTATAGCAGCCTCTAGATGCCTCGTTTACCTCCTAAAAGATCAAATGATCATCTCTGATATGTTGTATTTCATATTAAACCATCAAAATGACACACAGTTCACGATTTCGCTCGGTAGAAGGACGCGCAAAGATGGAAGGGTCACCGGCTCTGTGCGCCAAGCTGCTTCTTGGAAAAGGTGGCACGGAGCCGCAAAACGCAGCGTTTTTTATCCACATAAATGCCATCCTAACCATCTCAAAGCCTGTGCCCATGACCGTAGATGTTTTAGTCTTGTTACCAGTGTGGTGATGGGCGTATTTGTGATAGCACTGCACCTTGTCTTTGTGTGTATTTTATTCGGGTTAGCTCGTTTTTACGCCGCACTCCCCTGCCATGCTGCAATCGTTACGAGGGGCCTCTCCAACGGCTTAAAAGGTGCATTTTGTACTTGGCTTTTTCTTTGATCAAGTAAAGCTGGCCCTTTGTTGCTCAAAATAGTGGCGTTTTTTGCCTGACAATATAACCGTGTAAAAGGAGATTTTCAGGGATAATGGGGGCGATGCAAATCGTGCCATGAGAACGGCGACTGCTCTGCGCGCTGGCTCGCCTCTCGCCAGACGAGGAGAGCCTGAATGAGATAAAAATAAAAGTGTTTCGGGCGAATCACATAGTTTGCACAAAACTGGGGAAGTCCGGCGCTGCGCAATGATTGTGCTGCCGCTTTGCGCAGAGCACAGTGGCAGCTGCTGTAACCGCCGCCACCATTTCACCGCGATATTTTGTGTGTTGGCCAACCTTTTGTAAATAGTTGGGGACTCTTGGATAAAAGAGCACAATAGTATTCATGCGGGCCCTTTATGGCCTGTGAATGCGGTCCTAAGTCCCACTCTGGCTGTCCTGTCTCTCCCCGTCAGCTGCGTGCATGCGTCCTCGCTCTGGCCACCACACATCCACCACAGCGAGGCCACTCGGTTCCCTGTGCAGACGCTCTGCTTGGTTCCTCCTGTGGCCAAAACTCAGGACTTAACGTGCGTGTGAGTGTTTTGGAGCAGGCCACGGTGATCAAATCGAAACAAACAGCAGCACATCAGCCATGGAGACAGCACATCGCTCGCTCCGTGCACATTTTTATTAAGTTTCCTGAGTTATGCAACCGCATCCCCGTAGAGCGAACTGCTCATCCGCCTTTATTTACTCGTCACCCACCATCGGATGGATATGTGTGTGTAAAATCTGGTGAATTGGACCAATCCCCGGGGCGACGACACTGATTGAGGAAGATATGTCATTTGCAAATCGCCCAGTGCCATTTGCGTCACAGCCCGCGGCCTCGCACGCCCATGGGGGGCGATGGAGTTGCAAATGGAGACCGTGTGTGTGTGCTGACGCTGCCCCAGCTGAAAAGGAACCAATAGACACGGACCCGGGCGGCAACAATCGCCGTGCGCTTCCACTCTCCAGGAGTGCTCCGGCGGAGGATTGTGTATGAACGCGGAAGACCGCGCAGCGTTTTCAGGATGGTTAGGTTTCCTTCGCCCTGCGTTGGATGCGTAAGTGGATGCGTGCACACAGAGATTTAACCTGCTTTAGGGCTCGACAGGCCGGCCGGAGAGGGGTGTAGCTGTCCGGTCCGCCCCTCATGGTGCTCGGTGCATGTGGCTGTGGTGAACTCACTCATGTGAAGATGAATTTGTCGAGTGGGTCGCGAGGATATGACCGTGGAAACCTGGCAAACGGCGCACAAGAAATTGTTGGATTTCGATTCGGACGCTGGATACACGAGACATCCACGGCGCGCCACGCGTTTCTGGTACAGAGATGAGCAGGGCGTTTTATATCCAGGAACGCTTATTTGTTGCTTTGCGCTTTTGGGCACTGCGCATGGCTTCATCCAGGATGGCTCAGGGAACTTGTGCACGAGGCAGAAAGTACTGAATTTCTCACAGTGGAAAGTGCAGATGCAGTGAGCATGGTAGTGTCTGTGTTGTTTATATACTTTATGTATAATGAGGACATTCTTGGTTTAATTGGTTAAGTACTGGTACAATAACATCTGTTTGTGAGATTTTTTTTTATCGATTTAGATGAGAGAGACAGTTTTATAATATTTCCCCTGACAGAAGTCTGTTTCAACACGTTCAAATAGTGTGGAAACAGCATTTTAATTTAATAGGTACTATCTAATATCACCCAAAAGTGTTTAAGGTGTTAAAATGTCTCAGCCGTGGTTGTTTTTAAAGTGCTTTATAAATGAGTTGAGAAAATTCAATATTTATATACTTTGTTTATATACTTATTTTTCCAAGCTGACATTGCGATCTCATTCACTCTTTTACAAATGCGTTAGAATCAGTCAGGTGGGCATCAGGTATTTTATTGCCAGAGTTTCAGTAAAACAACAAATCAAGGGACAAAAATCACCAACCTGCTACCAGAAAAGTTATTCCCTCTGGGACAAATTCACCCCACAAGTCCTGAGTCAGGCAGCCCTGCTGCTTTGGACTATTTTTATCTTCTATAATTGAATGTCCAATTCAAGGTGCATCAGTGCAACCAGACTGTGGCTGATGCTCTAAGGTGTAATAGTTTGACTAAACTCCTGTTTTGCACATTTTGACAGAGAAGCTAAAGTGATGGCTTGGTCGACTTGTGTTCAAAAGTTGCGTACAGATTAGTCCCATCACCCTACTGAAAAGGCTGCAGAACATAACTACAGAAGCAGCAATAAAGACTAGTCTGTTATGTATTTTCCTTTTATTTAACTTTCTGTCGCTCTTCTGAAGCTTAAAAATCTGTTGAAATGAAGTAGATGGCTCGTCTAACCTTGAAAAGGAGCATGGGTGTGTAACTAGGACATGAGAGCAGATAACAAAGTGGGTTATAAGGAACTGAACTAAAATCAAAGGGGCGAGTAAGATGAAGGTAATACATAATGTGAAAAATATTTCTGCATTTGATGTCAGAATATCTAAGAAACTGATTTAATGCATCCTATTTGCACATCTTTACACAGACTGTCGGGTTACAGCAACCTGAGATAGACTTTCTTTGATAGAACGATATCGTAAACCTTCCCAGGTATGACTTCTTCTGAGAGTAACTTTTTTCTGCGTTGATGTAAGGGTGTCATTGTGTGATTCAGTCAGTTTAATGATATGGAGCTGTGTTCAGTCACAGAGTTAACACATCAAACTAAAAGTGCAAGTTAAGTCAGTCCACAAACTCATTAACCTCCCTGCCATTCAGCAATTCAGTAAAGCAAGGTATTACCACTTAGATATTCTCTCAGACAGTCAGTGGAAATAAAACCTAACCGGGCTGTATGACCCTGACATGAAGTCTCACTGCATCAAGGCAACACAGTGAGTTAACAGCAGAGCTCAGCTCATCAACAAAGCCCAACTTTTCCCTCACAGTTGTAAGGAAGCTCGGCTTGAAACTTTGTCTCTTGTCTTCACGCCCTCTTTTACCACAGCCATTTTTCTCTTGTTTTAAAGCCTTGCATACCTTGTCCATCTTTCATCTCTGCTGTAAATTCTTTCAAATTGCGTCCTTTCTTTTTTTCCCCACTCTGCTGCTGCTGTGTCTTGTCACCTATTCGGATCAGGACTGCACAACGTACCGTGCAGAATTTCCCCTTTCTTGTCGAGGATAAGTTGCAAATTGAGCCAATCAAACAGTTTAGGAGATGCCGTGCATTCTGGCCTGATGGGATGATTACAGTTTTCAGAGGATAACAGTGGAACTTACAGCAGAAATTACTCACAATGCATTCTTCAGTCTCTTAAATTTTGATGTCAGTAATTCATATTGCTGCTCGGTGAGAGATTGGCTTTTCTGTAATTTGGAGTAATGAGGGCATGTCTGCGTGCGCACAACTTTGCAGAGGTGTTTCATTTGTTTTTGTGCACCCCACAGGTTGTTGCAGTGAAACCGGTGTGCGTACTTTTTTCCAAATGACTAATGTATGTTCGGGGATCCCCTAACCCACATGAATGGAGGAGACACAGCATTTTTAGACCTGACAGTGTTTGTTTTTAGTGTTGCCAGAATACTTCCCTGCCCCCATATGATAATCTGTTGAGTATTTACGTTGGAAATCAAACCAGATGACAGCAGTATGAAGTGGTTGTATTGGTGATTAAACATAGTGTTTCCTGCACTGAAATGTTTGATTCCATTCATAACTTTCATTCTTGAATTCACAGTTAAGATGCATATGCCTCATCCTAACCTGACAGGGATCCTGCACATCCTAAAACAGACTTTAAAAAGTGATATAAATGTTTTTATTTTTACCATGTAAGACCTGTACATAGGACTGGGCGGTATGGACTAAAAGTCATATCTAGATGCTTTTAAGATGAATGGCCATATTCAATGTGTATCTCAATGCTTTCTTCCAGATATATACTTTTAAACAGGTCAGTGTAGTTTAATGTAGGATTGTTTCAATGCAGAGGGCCCCAACAGCTTGAGGCTTTGGGCTGCAGCTCACCATTTCATATCATCATATTGCACTCTAGGTGCAAGTGTGAAATTTTGAAAAGATCCATCATACTCAGTCTTCTTTTTGCCAAATGTTTGGCATTTTCAGCCAGAGAACATCACTCTGCTGTTTGTCAGAGATCTTGAACATGAATCATCAAGCCACTATTTTTCCATTTACCTTCCAGCCTCCTCAAATGGTAATTTTTGGTGACGTTACTCTGGTATTTCTGTCTCTCCATTTAAACATTTTCGATTTTTCAAAAAACTCAATACATTTACAAGCCCTATATCTACATGGTCCTAAATTTAAGATGAATAAATGAGCCAAACCAAATATATTTGAAGGACTACTTCAAAAACAAATGGAAAAGGAAAACTGTGGCAGCAACATGTTGCTTATCATTAAATTAATAGAATAACATAGAGCAGAACGCTGTTGATCGAGAGACTGGGATCCACATTCAAGGCTTCCTACTGCTAAACAGAGGATTTTATTTGTCACCACGATGGAGGGATTCACGATTGGCTATATGGATTTGTGTTGGCTGGTGGATGTGTGTATTTATTTGTGTATGTGTAAAATGAAGAGTTTGTCTCCAGCCTGTTCTATTGTAAAGTGTTTTGAGATAATACTTGTTATGAATTGGCACAATACAAATTGATTGATTGATGATGAGTACTTGGCATCCATGCTTATTGGCTTGGTAAAACTTGCTGGCTCAAGCCATATTCATGTTTCAAGCTGTATTTTTTTACATCCAGTGTGAATGTCACAGATTATAGGAGGGTGAGTTGAACCCCGATGGGCTCTGTCATTATGTTGACATAAGGGTGGGATGCAGACTACAATATAGACAGTATTGCTGTGGGTCTGCTTTTGTATGTGTGTAGTACATGTTGTGTCATGCTCTCTTGTGCACCCCCAAAGCCTTAACGCACTATGAATTGACAATCGACAAATATCATGTCCATGCAATATTAATGTGAATTCGTTGTTGATATGTAATGAGGACAGAGCATGGTTGCTGCACTTTTTCTAAAGTGCATTGTAAAACATGCTTTTAATAAACCAGCACTTTAACACATAACAAAAAAAACAAGGTCAATGTGCCGTGTTGATTGTTGGTTGTTCTGCCGTGCAAAAAGTGGAAGTCATTTTTCCAAGTTTGTGTATTTGAAAGGTCCCAAAAGTCCACCCATTCATTATCTGTACGGCGTGTCAGTGAGGGGTTGGGAGCTAAAGTCATTCCCAGCTGTTTGTTAGGTGAGAGGCAAGAGGTTAGCCTCTTAAAAGACTTGCATAAAAAGACTATAAGCCAGGCACACTCACACATTTACACCCAAGGGCAGTTTAGAGTCAGCAGTCACCCCAAAGAGCATTTTTTGGTTTGTGGGTTGAAGCTTTGGTGCTCTACAGAGGTTCAAAGAATCAGCCTTCCTGCTTGGAGGCAACAGTGAAACTTACCCATGTGCTGCTTGTCTTGCAGGAAGGCTGATTTAGAATTTTAAGTGTTTATGGAGTTGTCTTCTGATAGCATTTCAAATGACTGAAGCAGCTCCTCTGTTAGTTGATGTGTTGTTTACAAAAGAGCTTTGGTCTTGTTTTATTTAAAACTCCTGTGAGGAATGTTTGTTTGTGTAGTTTTTGTGACCTTTGTTGACGCAGCCTTGTGTTATGCTTCTTTGCCAATCTTGCCCATTACAGAAAAAGTGGGTTTTCTGATTTGTAATCTCATCCTGCTGTTTTTTTGACGGACATACACGTAACAAACTGTTAATCTTCATTATAAAATATAAAGACAGGCTATTTAAGCAGATCTCCTTAACTGACATCCGCACCAACAGCATTCACGTACCTGTGGTGAAATAGACATGTTCTCTCTTTATGCTGATTGTTTTTGTTTTGTCAGTCATGCAGATCCATTCAGAGTAGACGCCACATTAACACCACATCTGTTGTATAGACAGTGTGGTAACTTGAGAGACAGTAGAAACAAGTGGAGAGAAAATAAACAAGATACCTATTACAGGTAAAAATGTTGTAGTGTACTTCTGCAAGAGGTTTCTGGATTGTGAATGACCATAAAGTATCACATATACTGTGGTACTAATGGTGTGTTTTAGCAGGGATGCTGTTAGCCAGCAGCTAGATAACTAAAGAGCCTGATTTGAGCTTCATTTGTCTCACTTTTACACCACAAGTATTAATTATGCTTGATAAAAGCCAGTAACCGAAACCATCATAGAAACTTATTTATATTCATTCCTTTTAATAATTAAATCAAATTATTAATGACCATTGTGCAAATATTTCTATCTTTTATGTTAAAATTAATTTTAGCTGCGATGTCACAGACACAAATCAGTCTGAAACACATCATGGTCGATTTTTTTCGATCTTTTAGGCTGCAATTTTTTGTTGTATGAAATCAACTTGACATGATTTACAGGTCACTTACAGCAACTCTCACTATTTTCGACCAATGCAAGCACAAAATCCCAGGCAAATACTCTGTCAAAATTTTAATACTTAGCCCAATGTTGATAGTCATTTTAGCTCTGCATCATTGATGTAGTTTATGTCGGCTATTCCATGTCATACTTTCATGTAGAAGTGCAGCTTAAGCAGTGAGTAACTGCATGTAGCACAGAAATATGGACATTAAAATAAAAGAGAACGGTAACAGTACACTGCCAACTCAGATAGTAAAAGATTTGACACTTAAGTGTTTTATTACACCACATTTTTAAACAATATGATACCAAAACATGTTACACTTATCCAAAATTTCCATTGTATTAAAAATGTTGAAGCTTGACAAACAGATCCAGAACCAGATTTTTCAGCTCAGGCCTGCAAGGATTTCATTCACAATAATAGTACAACAATTCCTCAGACTATAATTTCAAAGTTTTTAAAAATATTTTTTAACTTAGTTTGAGTACAAAAACAGTTGTAAAAAAACATCCAGAGTTTACTATTTGAAAATTATTTACACAAGAACAATGAAAATGTAGACAAGCATTACCGACAAATAATGAGTTAATTTGTAAAACAAGGAAACCTTAGAGAAATGGACAGAAAGTGTGTTTTTTGTGTTCAGCTACTTTTCCTAGACCTGACTTTTTGCACTGCAGGTTGTCAATTAAGAAAAAAGTTCAGAGACCATCTACTATTCTATATTCATTTTTGCAGTGGTATCAAAACAGGTATCAAACGTCTATACTGGTATTATTTTGAAGTTCACCGCTGTAATATCACGACAACCTTACTGCTAACATTAGCATTTGCCTTTTCATCACTCTGTAAACAGATTCAGCATGTTATTCCCAATTCCCACTTCCCACGTCCTAGCTCTGAGGTAAATGGTACGCATCATACGTTCACTGCAACCTGATTATTTAGCTGGATTATTGACCCACTGACTTGACAGCGCATATGAGTCAGAAAACCTCAGGCCATTGCAAAGAGTTAGTCACTTTAAGACAATTTGTTCTCTGCTGCCAATCAGCTAACATAATTGGAGAAGGTTACCTGGAAGTCCATAACTCTGAATGTGATTGACATAAAGCTGGCGTTACCTACCTGTCTGTTACTTAGGCCTCAGTAGACCTCCAGGAGTTTTAATGGATTTAATTGATGTACTTTATGAGTGATGAGCTTAATAAAATCACGCAAGTTATGAAATATTGCCAGCTTTTTTGGGACATAGACTTATGATTTATGTGTTGCTTCATGAGGTGACAGAATTTCTACATGCCACTTCAGTAGTTTATGAATGTGTATATTATGTTTTGCTAATTATGTAAATGTGTTTGTATGTGTGACAGCTCAGCAAATTAACAAGCATATTTATCTTCTGAGTCTTCTGGAGTAAAGTAAACCAGAGTCACACCGCATGGAGTCAGAATATTGAATATGCAGTTGAAAGTATGTTTGTTTGTTTTTATTTTTTTGCAAAGGGGAGCTCTCCCTTAGGCTGTGTCAAGTTTTCACACCTTATTGCGGGCAGCTTGTTGTGATTTTGCGAGCGCTTGCAGTCGTCAGGGAGTGTGGGGTCCCTCTGTTAAAGGGAAGTCCTGTCAGATCGCCCTCACACAGCCACTTGGACAAACCAGGAGAAGGCAGCACTGATTTCAGGAGCACATTTATTTGCTTGAATTGCATGGGCACATTCATGAAACACATGCAGCATCACGTACTTTTGTATAATTAGACAGACAGGATTGAGTTGATGGAGTTAAATGTATAAAAAACAGACATTTCACAGACGACAAAGTTCTCCTCTCCTGACAAATCCATCCCATTTGTTGCCTCTGGAAGCACAAACAAGGATTTGCCTCTTAAAATAAGACGTGCTCCCAAAAGGGAAACGCTTTGATAAATTGATTTCTGGCTGGTATAAACAAAATTCACTATGGATTATAGCCAGCGATTGAATTTAAACCTATTTGCTCACATAAATATGTGGCACTGGAGAAAAAGGCATCATGTGTGTTTGAGCTAAGAAAGGATGACTGTTGAAGTTCACATTTGTGACAGTTGCTTAAGAAGTCACATGTTGCTTTTCTAAGATTTATAAAAGCTGAAAACATAATGTCTTATTTTAAGCTGTTAAAAATCCTCTTGCCAAGGACTGTCAGTCTGAGATTTAGGTGTTGTATCATATCTCAACCTTTCTTTTACCATAGATACTTGAGTTGTTGATCTTTTATTGCAGCATAAGCCGTTCTCCCAGTGTTACCCCTATCCTAAACACTTTTAGGCTGCAGGGAACAACCAGAAAATGCCATTTCAGATTGTTTTTTGGTTTTCAGTGATGTTTTGATATTTCTTTTCCGCTTGTGTAGAGCAGGGAAACTAAATCATTGTTTTTCAGCTGTTGCAGAGATATTGTCTCCATCAGTGGACACCTCTTAACCCCTGAACAACAGGAGGTCTGAATTTGAAGCCTAATTTTTGGGATGCTAGACTGTCCCCTGAAGATTTGGGCACATTTTTTTGCATTTGGTTCAGGGTTTCTTCATATTCAGAAGCTACTCGGGTGTCTCATCAAGGCAAACTTACGGCACTATCTCTATATTCTCAGATATTTTGCTTTGTAAATAATCTACATATGATCACCATGTGAGCGTCAAATAAATACCTGCTGATCTGTGCTGTACTTACTGTTAGGGTTGTATGATTTGGTCAAAATAATGATGACGGGTATTTTGATCCCCACCAACATCACAACAGAAACTCACTATTTTTTGTTTGAGACAATTGTTCACTTTTACTTTTAAAGCATTCACACACACAGGAGCATGTTTTGATAATTCAGACCATCATCTCTTAAAAGAAAAACGGCAGCAGGTTACTGTCTCTCTTCTTTTCTAATGACCCAAGACTTAACTTCGGACACCTTGCTGTTTCCACTTATACACCAAAATTCATACTCACAGCCACACAACACAAGACAGACAACTCAAATTTCTTCAATACCACTGAGATTGGATGGATTATGAATCCAAAAAGATGATAAAATAAACAGACTCAGGGTGCAAAACATAGAGAAGTGACGAGAAAATTTTTATGTTCACTTACAAAAAGTTAGTGGGTGTACATGGAAAACAATACATAACTCAATATCATTTATAAAGGCTTGTGTATTTATCTAGATATTTTTTGATAGACAGTTGTGGAATAATTGTAGTAGGTAGAGCACATGAACCTGAATAACCACCACCAATCTTACTTACATTTACGTTTGGCAACTATTGTAATTGCAATTAAAATTCAATCATTTGTACACCTCTACTGACCGTCTCTGCACCGATAGACATATATGCCCGACAATGTCTTCTTTTGAAAGCAGCTTCTTATGCTGTTTTAACTTTTTAACACTCATACAGACACTCATAAGACGATTGCCTCTACCAGGGAGCTAATATGTTTTTGCCAGGGTTTGTCAGTTTTGTTGTTGTTGTTTGTCTATTCATCTGTGAGATAAGGAACTCAAAGTTCTTAAAGGTGTGGTGCGTGTAGAGGTTAGCAGCATTGCTGAATAGATATGGTGACTATAGGATATAATGTTTCTACTTGTATGTAAAGTCCATCAAAATAGGTGTACAATCATCCTCATAAAGGTTTGGTTTTCTTTTTATGAAGTTAGAAAAAGCTTTTTATATCTTTGTAACCCGGGTCTTCCCTCTGTGACGCCATGTTGTCTACTGGTGTGTTTTGGGACAAGAGCGAAATGCGATTTTTGATTATGAGTCTACAAAAGTTTACAGAACATATAATCGTCATCTAAACTTACCTAAAATCTATCAAAATAAAAGTTACAAATATGAATGAAAAATCCTCACCACATAACTGTTGTAAATAATGTCCCGTTAAGAATCTCTTTTTGGTCTTCAGCAGCTCTCGTGGCTAAGTGATGTGATGCTTTAGAAACAAACAGGCTCATTCCAAAATCAGAACATTAGATTTCGCTAAAATGCCAATTTCTATACACTGCACCTTTAACTGGCTTTAGCTAAATTTTCGTAAAATGTTGGTCATGGCATAGCGAGGAAGTTATTGGAATTTGGTGGTATCCAGATGTGAACCCAGGAGATTTTTCAAAGGTTTGTTGACATTTCATGATAGTGCAGTTTTTGAGAATAATGCAGGTAACAATTTCACAAATGCCTTGGAGGAGGTTTAATGTCTCTGATCACTTCTAGTTGTTGTGATGTTTCCTCACGAAGTTATAAGCCAGAACAACTGTGTCTTAGCTACAATGATTGAAAAATATGTACTCGCAAAACACAAGCTATGCTAATAGAATGATTTTTTTAATAGTTAGTGTTAATGTCTGGCTATCATCAGAGTTTATGTTTACATTTTCAAACTCAAAGCTAACCAGCTACATGTAATGAGCAAAGCCAATATAATTTTCACTTCAATAAGTTCTACTGAAAAATTAAATTCTTTTTACATTTTACACACTTTTAGTTTTTACATAAGTGATCTGGACAGGGTGGTAGCCATAAAGATCTTTGTTCTTCACTTTTACAACCACAAGTGTTAATTATGCTTGATAAGAGCTGGTAACAGAAACATAATAATAGAAAATTATCTGTACTTATTCCTTTAAAAAAAAGTAAATCAAATTATTAGTGACTATCGTGGGAATAATTCTTTTAATTTTTATGTTAAAATTCAATATTACCTGTGATGTTATGGACTCAAATCAGACTGAAACACACCATGGTAGTTTATTTTCTGTCTTCATGGTTGCAACTTTTTGACATTTGAAGTCAACTTGCGAGCTGCATTGATCAAAGAGGAGGCCTGAGGGCCACATGCAGGCCACCAGCCGACCACCTCGACCCAGCACAGTTGGCACCCCCTGCCGTTCAAGTATAGTATATTTTTGTTTAAAACATTGCTGAAAATTTAGATTCACAACTTCAATTTTCTTCTTTAAATACTACGAGCATCCATCAGTGAGCAGTGGGTGGAGAGAGTAGATCAAGTGGCGATTAGTTTAAACATCTTCACTCTCATTACCTGAGTCAAAACAGAAGTCACTACCTCACTACTAAGTTTGTCTGTCTGTCTGTCTGTTGCCAGGAAAACGACAGAGTCCCCAATGCTGGTGTCAATGTATTATTGGCACGTGTTTGTGTGACTGTTTGTTTTCATGCTGGTAGTACGCACAGCCTCTTCAAAAGTGCGCTAAATGAGTGTTTATGTTGTCGGGCAGCTGTCCACTCTGGGTTTTGTAATCCTTGGGCTGCACAGGCTGACTTTCAGGTTTTTATGAAACACTTGTACACAAAGTAATTAGGCTGCTGTTGTCCTGGTTTGGGATTTGAGACCTTCGAGGTGCCACAGTATAAACACAGATCCCAAGACAAACGTAGCTGTTAAGAGTCAGATAATAATAACACTGTCGATGAATGAGAGGGAGGGTGTCTCTGTTGTTGTGATGTAGGGCTGGGTAAACCTATGAGATTTAAAGTTCACTGCTTTATTTTCAAAGGAGATATATAGCATTTTGTGATAATCTCTGAGGTTAGCTTTGGGGCTGAAATAACAGGTGTCCTGGAACTTAATCCTGCTTTTGGTGAGATCATTTGAATGACTTGGAACGACATAATTGTAATGTTAAGTCTTAAAGTTGAATCATAATTTCAACTACTTATTTCTTATATTTAGGATCATTCATAAACTGACAAGCCATATGGAATATATCTGCCTCAGACATATTTCACTAGTCCATCTGGGTTGGAGCCCTTTGAATTTGTTTTTAGGGGCAGCAGAACGTTAAAAAAAACAGAAGCTTGTGATTGGACAATCGTTTGGCTTGTCACATTCATCACAGACCAATCCACATCAAGCAGGGTTGCCTCCTATAGTGTAGCAGACATAGCGGCTAATGTAGCAGCTAATCTACATTATTGCCAAGTGACCAATTGCTAAGCAATCCCAACAAGTAAATTTCTGAGGAGGGCAGATTTCACCAAGTTTCACTAGGTAGCCATGAGGACAATAGGCTAACCGGCATGTCCGTTCTTAACTTACGGTTCTAAACTTTCGGTTGTCGTCACATCCACATTCTGCTGCTCCCGCCTCTCTTCCCTGATTGGGCCGTTAAGAATTCAGCCGAGTGAATTCGTTGGACAACGGACGCTGGCAAGACTGCAGGATTTCAGAATCAGGCAGGTCTGTCTGCCCTGCAAGGCTAGATCATTCATGCCAGTGACAAAATTAAACCAGCTTTTTTTGGCCACAAGTATCAGAGAAGTCCTCAAAGCCATTACAGTATTTTTTTTGTTTTTTAAGTTTGAGTTCT
This sequence comes from Scarus forsteni, assembly GCA_036419115.1. Classification (NCBI taxonomy): domain Eukaryota; kingdom Metazoa; phylum Chordata; class Actinopteri; order Labriformes; family Labridae; genus Scarus; species Scarus forsteni. The sequence goes on along the minus strand of JAZDUH010000341.1, from coordinate 28,489,585 downwards.
TTGTGACTTAATCAAAAGAAAATGAATCACTCCAGCTTTATGTTTTTGTGACCTGAATCTGGTATTATTAAACAAATGTGTTCAAATTATTTTCTGTTGTCTTTAAATTGGCTGATAGTATCACTGTTATTCCTCTGATAATGGTTCCAGAAAGAAAGACAGTTGCAGACCTAAGCCTGATTTAAACAACATTGACAAATAACCTTTGGTCATTTATCACTGATCCTCAGTATCAGTGTTTGGTTCAGCACTATTGCTCAGGATAAGCAGAGTTAGAATTTCAGAATTTTTCCTGATTACATTGATGTTCTGCATGACAAAAACATTCATGTTGGAAGTTGGCTCATCATTAGGCCAGCACTATTAAAGAAAATTATGCAATGTGTGTTAATGTTGTTCAGCACTGTGATAATGATACAGACTGCAGTAACTTAACAAAATGTATGGAGTGCATGTAAGCCAATACTTGGTGTCCTCGCCAATGCTATTCTCCCTGTTTTATTATATAATACTTAATGCTGCAACATGAATCCCCTTGTTTTAAAATCAAAAAGATTGTAGTAATTTATTGCATTAATTTCAAACTTTGACAATAACAAATGTTTATTTCCAGGTATGATTAAATTAAGATTATTGTGCTGCCCTGATACCCAGTTGATTTAAAGTTGGGTTCTCTACATTAGTTTTTAAGATTGATTGTCCTGTTGGTTATGATTTTATTGGCCCTATAGACCTCTTTTCGACTTGTGGCCAAACAGTATTAGTTTACAGCAAAACTTGAGGAAAACACCAAAAAGCAACTATAGGCTGGCAGAAAGGCTGCTCCCATTGGTCAGTGTTAATTGTTAAAATAAAACCCATAGTCCCTGTCAGTCATGAGTAGGGTGAGTATTGGCAAGAGCCTCACGATACGATAGGTATCACGATACTTTGGTCACGATACGATAATATCACGATATCACAATATTGTGATATATTGCAGTATTATACAGTAAACTAGGTAAAACCTAGAGACAATGAATATGTAACCTTTCCATTTTATTGTAATTGAAATATATCAAATGCAGTGTTACATTAATACACTTAACCTGAAACACAGAGTGGATCAAGTCACTTAAATTAATGTTGCAAAGAAGTTATTCTTGATTTCCCCTTAAAGTATTGAAAGCATCCTAACCTGCAGTGCAGCTCAAACTGTAACTGAACACACAAGGAACAAAGTGCTTTGAGTTACTGACAGAACAACAGTAAGTAAAAGTAAAAAAATCATTTATTTCTCTTGTCACTGTCTGAACTGACACCTGTGCACCTGTGCATACATATTTATAAGAAGTATTTTATTTCAAACTCTGATAAAATATGAGTTTTTATTTTTACAAAAATATTGATACTAAGATTTGAAATATCGATATTGTATCGGGAGTCAGAATATCGCGATATATTGCGATACCGATATTTTTTTCACACCTCTAGTCATGAGGCTTTTCCACAACATTGTATCGGCTCAACATGGCACAACTTTACTTAGTTGTTTTGGTTTTACTGATCTGTGAGTGTCTGACACAGAAAGGAAATGAAATGCCTGGCGTTGTCGCCTTCAGGTCTACATAACGCTGTTTATCTTCTTATACTTCCTTTTCTGTAAATATTATCGGCTTTTTTTGCTGCTTACAACAGTGTCTGGAACAAAATCAGCCTCCTCCTGGTGACAAAAAGCCACAAACCTGCAGCTCTGTTGCTCCTGTTTCCTGCTTTGTTGGGAGGATTTCACAGTTTCGCTGTGCCACACTGTGACGACCCCATTTACCTTAAAGATGCTCAGAACCTACACTGTAATGGAAAAGGAAGCGGGTAGTGTCTAAATCATGTTGAGTGGAGCTGACTTTTTCAGATGCCACAGATGGAAAAGCACCGTAAATGAACTTCACAAATTCAGGATTGCTGTAAATCTTCCAGTCAGTTACAATACAAATCAATTCAGATTCAAATCATTTCTTAATTCAAACAGATTCAAGGTTTGCAATACATCCCTGATGGATATAACAGTGTTTTTCACAATTTACTATCTGCTGTGCCCTTACAAACCAGATTCTATTATAAGACATCTAAAGGCACAACGAAATGTGTTTAAAATATACAACTCATGTATTTGTAGTGTTTCTCTCTGCTGATTACAAATAAATAGATAACAAATCTGAAAATATTTTACTGTAACACAGCCAGTACACAGAGTGGAAGTTTTATAATTCGATTCATGGACATTTTTATTTGTTTCTGAATCTTATTAGGGTCTTCGCCTGAAAGGCAAGGCTCCCCCTGCACAGATAGAGTTTTTGTTATGAACTGGATTGGATTATTTTGTGTAGCTCTTTTTTTTGGACACCTCTAATATCCAGAGATGGGGATATTGTCTGCATTAATAAATGACATGCCAGAAACATCTATCAAACACTGGGCAGTTCACCGCAGAATTCTTTTTTTCTCCACTAAAGGTGGCCCACTGAAAAACATTACAACAAGCAAATGATATCTCAGTTTTGATGGCGTGAAGTGTGTTGTCTGAAGCAGTGGTTTTCAGACTATTTCAGACACACCTAATACAAAACCAAAATCTGATTATATCCTGACAAAATAGCCTTTAAAAACAAGATAAGATGAGATACACCTTTATTAGTCCCACAGGGGGAAGTTCCAGAAATATGTGTTCATACATCAACAGATAGCTGGCAGATATCAATAACTGTTTTACAAACAATATTTATCAAAGTAATTCAACATTTCTATTTATTTTATTTGAAGCTCCATAATTATTTAAGTTGGGCGGCACGGAGGTGCAGCAGGTAGTGCACGTGCCTCACAGCAAGAAGGTTCCTGATTTAATACCTGGGTCGGACAGGGGCCTTTCAGTTTGAAGTTTCCTCTTGTGCATGCGTGGGTTCCCTCCAGGCACTCCTGCTTCCTCCCACAGACCAAAAACATGCTTATTAGGTTAATTGGTGACTCTTAATTGCCCTTAGGTATGAGTGTGAGTGTGCATGGTTGTATGTCTCTCTATGTGGCTCTGTGATTGACTGGCGACTGATTCAGGGTGTACTGCGCCTCTCGCCATATGACAGCTGGGATAGGCTCCAGCCGCCCCCCCCCCCCCCCAACCCCAAAAGGGATAAAGGGGTCTAGAAAATGAATGAATGATTGAATAATTATTTTAAGTTGTTGATTCATACCTGAGGTACAGCTTGACTTGCCTCAGCACACCATGTTAAAATAAATTTGTAAAACAAGTCAGCCCCTGAAACTTTCCTCTTTTAGTGTGACTCTGAACATGTTAAGGATACTATATGGATCACATTTTACATATCAACAGAGTAAACATTAGCCAAATTGTTAGAGATTAGCTCAGCCTCTGTCCAAACACAAACAGAAGCAAACGCTAGAGCCATATACTGCTGTAAATGGGACTGACAGTTCTGTGGAATTTAAAGAAGTTTAAGATGAAAACCATAAAATGCTATAAACACAACATAGAGCGATTGTCAGCTGTATTGTATACCTTTTACAACAACATCCTTTTTAGTAGCAAACTCAGACATGCAGCACAGTCTTTACCTGTTTTCAAATTCCACAACATACAACTTTATTATTATCGACAAAATTTCTCTTGTTCTTAAAGATTTTTTCAGGCTTTTCTTTCTTTAAAGACAAATGATGAACTCCATAGTGGGACAAAGAATCAGGGATGACATGCTGGAAATAGGCCCAGAGCTGGATTTAAACCCAGACCACCTGCAAAGAAAACATCTTCAGTGCATAGCGGAGAGAATCATAACCACTAGGCTGCTGGTGCCCCCCAGTGTGCATTCCTTTAAGACATAGTATTGTTTTTCTTCATGTGCAATATTCATTAGACATTTTGGAAATGAGATTTTGCTTTGGAAGTAAAGTTAGGCATTGTGGATAAAAAATCATCCTCTAAAATTGTTTCATGAAATGCAGTTCATAATAATTATCCATTCTTCAGCAAAAGTTTAAAATGTTTGTCACATCACCAGTGTCACAAGCCTTTCCACATAGTCAGAATTAAACGCACTTACTGCCTGTGTGATACCACAGCAACACGAAATGATTTTATTACTCGGAGTAGCAAACTCCCTCACAATTGTACAGAAAATAAAACATTTTTATGTAAATATAACTGGACTAACTTGCAAAAGCCCTGTGATGCTCAAAGTACCAAAAATACATTTGATAAATTCAAAACCAGTCTCATTCTAAAACACACGACGTGGTTGCTCCAAAAAAATCTTCAGACCTTGTTGTGAGCACTTTCATGTAAGAACTACTGTTCACCAATACAAAAATATATATTTGATTTTGGGATCCTGTTTATGCTAAAAGTGTGCAATAAAAAAAAGTTAAGAGACCTGAGCTGTGTCCCAAATGACATATTAACGTACTACATACTACGTACTCATGTGTATATACTGTATACTGCATACTATAAGTATCATTAGAATGCAAACCATTCACACTGCAGTACACTACTAAGTTTCCCATGATGCATTTCAAAACCTCCGACGACAAAAATTGGGAGCACACCAGGCTATGAAATCTCTGTTGATTTGCATTTTAGGCGAGAAAGTAGAATACCAAAATGTGGTCATTTGAGCCATAAAAGGCACGGATACAAATTTCATTTCAGCATTTCGGACATTCCGTTATGCGCGCCATTATGCCATCGAAGAAACTTCCGGTCGGCTCCAAAACAAGAGCCCAATTCACAAAAGCGTTAAAGAACTTAAAGGATATAATTAAAAATGCTTTTATTTTGAAAAAGGGAAGTTTGCTAGTGGCTGATTTTTAGCTGAATGCCGGGCTCGCAATGCATTATGGTGCGTTTGAGTGTGACTAGTATGCCCACCTCTCATACTAAAAATTTTTCCCATATAGTATACATCCGGGTATTTCTCGCACACTCAATCTTTCATACTATCTAATGTGAACGCTATACATACTCATTTTGACGTCACACTTAGTATGAGTAGTACGTTAGTATGCCATTTTGGACACAGCCCTTGCCTTATTTTATGTTCGGTTTGTTAAAGGGACTGTGAGGAGTTTCTAAGTAATTACAAAAAAGTCTCACTTTTAGATATATGCCTGATGGAAATACACACTTTAAGATGAGTTTTATAGCATCAAAATAGGTTATCTATAAATGCTATTCCTTAGCCTTCTGGTCGGGTCGGACAGGGCTGGACTGGCCTGAATACTCAACTTCAGGAACAAGACAATTAAAACTAGAGCAAATTTATATTATTCGGACACGTCTTAGAGCACCAGGCTGTAAGTAGCGATGTATAGCCGGCTACAGAACTACGATAATAAGTTTTCCAAAAATTGCCTGTTGTCACACATTAAAAACTACCACTACGTAACTAGAAAGAGATACATAATTTCCTACTGGGAACTCGGTGAAACCTCGCCACCCCCAATTGACAATCAAAGATGGATGCCCCCAGTGTGAACAGTTATTTAGCTCCTGTAATAATCAATTTATTTGCACTTCTAACTGGGGTGTGTCGCTCTAGATCAGCTGTATACATAGTTTTGTTAGACTTATATTCATAAAAATGCTGCCATAGTGATAATCACATTCTTCATGTGATATTTGTGAACAACAACGCAGGGCGTGCTAACAACAGCTAACAATAACCTGGTAGAATGACATGTTTTTTCCGACTTCAACTCGAACGCCGATAAGTTGGAGATGATGTCACTCCCAGTTCCGAGGTTACTGGAACGCAGCATTACGACAGTCACCGCGCGTGCTCATGGGTAGCAGAGTCTTAGTGTTGCCGGTAATAGATTCTCCTCACAGCCCCTTTAATGATCATTTGCAATAAAGCCAAAGTGATTCAATGTAAAAAAAAAAACTGCTGTGCGCAATGTACCTGTTATCAGATTACTCAATTAATCACCAAAAAAATAAAAAAAGTACTCGATTGCAAAAAGAACCGATAGTTGCAGCCCTAATTGTCATTATTCGCTCTGCTGTGTTGGTGATGAGCCCCCCACCCTTCTCCCACTCTGCTGCCGGTCCTATCTGCAGAGTTCATGCTAAGCGCGTTGAAGTAGAACTCTTATTTAATGAATGGTGGATAAATCAGGTCAATGTTCAAGTCACTGTAAAGACAGTACATGAGTGTGGAGACATACAGAGTTTCAAGGCTTCAACAAAGCGCTCAGACTGCTCCGTCATATTTCAGTGTAAAAGCCCACTCTGTTAAATTCAGTGGCAAGACTGTCACTTTTTGACACTATGCTTTTATTCTGAAAGTGTTTGTGGGCTATTCAGCCGTTGATGTGAGTCGTGTAATCACAAAGTCTTATGGTGGTTTCCCATTTCTTCAAAGTTTTCTCTAACTTCCCTTTGAAATCTTTAAACACAAATTGTAATTTTAGTATTACAAAGGTGATGTAAATACTGTTCAAACGACACAAAGTCATTGCAGCTAAGGTCATTTTGAATTAGATATCTCCCTTTTACACTCAGTCTTTCTTTACCTGCAAGTTTTTTTGTACTTGAATGTCAACTAAGTCTGTTTTTAATGCCAATAAAACTATTTTAACAAAGCAGAATTCCCTCAAACCCTGCCTGTAAAATAAATAAAGTGGTAAACATGTATTTTGTGTATTAAGTATGATTTAGTTGATTACTTTGCTCTTTAACTTTCAGTACTTTTTTAATTTGAAGATTAATTTCAAACTTTTAAGACGATGCAATATTATTTTCAGAATTTATAACACAACTGTAGCTGCAGCTTAATATCTTATGCCCCATACTGATATGGTGATACTGCACAGACACAGTAGGACAAGTGATCATGCTAAGTGATCTTGACAAATATATCAAACAAATAATCGTGATTTTCTGTAATTAAGCAGCTCTACTGGGTGTTTAAGACTTTGATTTTTGTTGTCATTCAGTTTTCAGTATCAATACATTTTGTTGTGGTGGATAACCCCATTGTTAATGGTTCTAACTGGTTCAAGTTAGAATCCTGTTTTATTGCCCCACTGTACTTGGAGGACTTTTTAGTGTCAACCTCACATGAAAAGTGTGACTGCTGGACCGATGATCCCCCAAATGTCTCCGCATGACGCCAATTTGTCTCGTGTGCATGCTTTCAAAGTCTCCATTTTCACCTTTGGATCTCCACTTTGTCTAGATTCTCTGGGATGTAAACAAATATCCTGCTGAAGTCTATGACAGGTTTCGAAAGTGCATCCCAGCATGCATCAGGTGAAAAGCTGAGAAACATTCAACAGGTTGTCCGAGGCCACAGAGCCAATTTCACTCAGGCTCACATATACAGTGTAGACTGCTGCGTTTAAGACAGCAGGGTTTTAGATTTACGACTGCTTTGTTCTGCTATTTTAATGTTCTTGAATGAGTGTTTTTTTCTTCAAATAATGGAGTAAGGTCTTTTTAAATCAGGTTGACTCCTGCTGTGAATGGTCGATATAGTAGGCAGCCCTAATTTCCCGTTATAGTTAATGACCAGTGTTAATCTCTCCCCCTGGTAAAAATAGAAACTGTAGAGCTGCATTACACATTAATATGCCTGCTCTTATTTGCAGGAATATGATATTTTTACCCAATTGCTCAAATTAATTTGTGAATCTCAGTAAAGCAAACAGATCAGCAATAAAAACCCCAAAGTACTCTTAACCTAAGCCCTTGGGAATTTAGTGATTTTTTTTGTTTTTCAATGCAAGGTAACTGTTCCCCTTGAGAATTACAATGAGCCTCAGGCTTTTAAAGCTTCAGTGATGATTTCTGTTGTTGGTTTGGACTGTCTACATGGGATCAGTGATCAAAAAACAAGACATTTAGTTGGTTTTTCTTCATGTGACATCCAGTGTTATGTATGAGTTTTAAAACGGTCTCACCCCAGATGAACGTTGCATTGCATCTGGATCTGCCTGATTCAGTTAGTAATAAAGTTGGTCCATTTTGCAACAGTTCAAGCAAGAACACTGAGCTTGGTCTTCTGAGGCACTGACCAATCAGTGTCTGTTACAAGGAGGAGTCAAAAGCTCCGATTGTAACAACAGCAGGAAGCAGTTACAAGCCTGTTAGCAATGGCTGCTCATAGTGATTAGCATAGATGCTGCCATTTTATATTAAATGAAGTATAACTCTGAAAACCTGTCATGATAGAAAATATATTTTCGTTCTTTTCCCAACTGGTGTCAGCAAGAGCTTGAATTGCGAACTGACTTTCTGACCCTGTAGTTGTTGGGCTTTCTTCACCGTTGGTCTCAGAAATTAATTGTTTCATCTTCTGTGGTGTGACATGTGAACAGCAGACGATCTGGGATGCCATGCCTCACAACTCCACAACAGGAAGCTTAGCATGTTTGATATTGTCCTACCTCTGAGGATTGGCTAACCTTGCGCAGCAGCTCGTCCAGCCTGATTCAGTGATTGTAATCGGGCAGATCCATCTTGCCAAACTCCAATCTGCAGTGTTTGTGCTCGACTCGGAGTAGTATGACCCAATCAGTGTCCTTTAGCACCGCAGGAGGTGGGAGGTGCGACAGCAGGAAGGGACAAACAGAGAGATTAGCATAGATGCTAACAGCTCCAGTAGTAGATTTATCAGATTTTGACCACATTTCCTTTTTTAAGGAAAACCTAACCCTAAAAACACTAAAAGCTTCTGTATAAAAAGTTTTTTTGCTCCATTTCCTACACGTTTTGACTCAAGGTTGTTTTACGGTGTGGCTCATGTTCTGTAATAGAGCAACACTTGTCTTCTACATTATCTCATTGGCCCATCATAAATGTTGAATGACGTAACAATCATCTAATCCCCAACTGGACATGCAGTCGCAGATGTAAACATACAGAGCAGCAAAGCAAAAGGAAGAAGTCGTTGCCTCCAGGTAGTACTATGAGACAGGAAAGGGTTGTCGAGCTCTGAAGTCAGCATCCCTGCTTTTATGATGTGTCGCAGAGGAATGATAAAGACAGACAAAAAAAGTTGAGAAGAAGCAGCATGGCCACCTTAGTGACTGCGAGTAACCGCCTTTAGCATCAAGCTAACATGTAAATCATTGTGCTGTTTGTAAAGTCAGTCCAGAGTATAGTTTTGTAAAAGTGTATCCATTTGCCGTCCCTCATACAATATCACATCAGTCATGGTGTGAATTTGGATACAAATGTGTTTTCTGCCATGCTGTTTGGTCAAGTGACTGTGAGCTTTTATGACTTATCTGACATGAAGGTCCTTGTAAATGCCAAAAAATGTGTGTAGTCTGTCCCAGACATTATGTACTGTAATCATAGGCAGCACAACTACCTAATACATTTGATTGGCCTGGAATGAATGTGAATGAAAAGATAGTTTTGCAATCAGCTCAGGATATATTTTTGAGAGGTTCTGCCTTTTTTGTCAAAGATACACAGTCCCCACTGAAATGGACCTGTTCCTTACACTGATTTTTTTAGCTTTGATGTTCATGGTACTTTCATGAATTCTGATGATATCTTAGCCAGTAATTTGGGGTCTTTATGCATGGCTGAAATACTAATATGTAAATGTATAGGTACTGATATTTAACTTTTAAGCTCTTATCAACCAAAACCAACATTGTGCTGATAATATGGTACTTCCATATTTTTGCAATTTCACATCTAAACCCTGTGCTCTTTCATTGTTTCCCCCACCAGTGATCTGGAGAGGGTTTTTTGTCATTAAGGAAAAACTTTTCAGGCAATGACAAACTTGTGCAATATGAGAAAAACATGAATGTGAGAACATTGTTTAATATTGTAATCAGTCAGTAAATAAATACAGTGCATAGAGACAACTACAAAGTGTCCTAACCTGTGATATCCCTCCTGTTATTTACTGCAACATGATTCTTCTGAATTAAAAAAAATCAAGAAACTCCTCTAGCAAACACTAACACTAACAAATTTAATGGTACCTTTTAGCCAGATTTAGCTCTATCTGTTTGGGCTGTTATACTATAAAACTTTGCTTCACTGCAAAAAACGTTAACAGTTATAAATTCAGATTGTCATGATGTGTTTATTAATTTAGTCGTAAACTGAAACCTTTACAGTGTGATTCCTGCCAAAAGTTCATAGATGACGATAAAATTCTGAATATAATGCAGGCTTATTCACACTCTTTTTTTTTTTAAGCAGTGGTAAAGACTGTCCTGAGCTTAAAGAGATGTGACTGATGTCAGGGCCACATTTGTTACTTCACAGATGATGCTGCCTTTTCTGTAGTCATTACAAATGTGGTCTTAAGTAAATGACAGAACCTAAATCACACTCTGTGCACTTGGACATGTCGTGTTAGGGCAACAAGTCTGAAGCCCCCTAATGTGTGTCAGTGAGTGTTTTGTATATCATGTCTTTTGAGGCATTACTTCACTACAAAACTTTTTTAACCTGAAAATAGTTAAATTGAGATCTTTGTCTCCCTCTGCTGGACTTTTTATAGAACTGCAGCTCTACTCAACTGAAAAAGTATCAGGCCGTTGGTAAATTATCTGATGGGTGCAGGCTCAATGGATGAGTGGACCTGGATTTTTCATCAGTGTAACTGTTGTATGAATTTTTCTGGCTTTAGTCAGTGCATAAACCACTTTGTTGTTTTTCTAATAATCACAAAACTGTTGAAAATATCTTTTTTTACGAGGGCTGAAAAATCATTTACCTTGACAAGATGGTTATTTTTTGTTATTGCTTGTTTGTTAGTGTGGGAGCAAAATAACTTTAAATCCTCTCAATGGATTTGGATGTTATTGTAAAAGGAGTGATTTAATTTTGGTGGTCATCCTGATGTGGATGTGGATCCAGGAATTTTTGAAAATTTTCTCCTCTTTGCATGGCAGGGAACACCACTACAACTACAACACCACCAGCGATGTAGGAAATGGGCTGGAGGAAGTTTGTGCCCTTGTAACACTTCTCATTTAGAATGAGAGAAAATAGTTTTAAAATGCTCTTTCCTCATGATCCACTGCCACCAACTCACTGAGAAAGTGTGACCCAAACTAAAGCAAATTTCTAACACACAAATTTATTCAAGAAAAAAATGTTGCAGTATTGACCAAAGTAAAATAAAAAACATGACTGAACAAACATAAAAATGAACATGTTTGTTAGTGTAAATACTTTTTTTTTACACATTTTCCTGATGACAAGCTTCTATTTTCTTTTAATATAAACATAGATAGATAGATAGATAGATAGATAGATAGATAGATAGATAGATAGATAGATAGATAGATAGATAGATAGATAGATAGAAATTATTACATTATCCCGAGTAAGCCAGCTTCCTTCACAGATTTTGATAAGTCAAATGAGTTGCAACTTCCAGAAAACACCTTATTTGTATTCATTACTATGGCAAAATGGCGTTCAGCAGAATTTATAGATTTACAATCATAGACTTTTGATATTTTACCAAAAGTCTGACCCACATTTATGACCCACAAAAAGATCCCTGTGACCTAATTTTAGGCCCGACCCACCAGTTGAGAACTCCCTGTGTATAGGACTCTTCCCCACATAATGCACCAACTGCATGAAGCAGCATCTGTAACCTGTAGCTTATCTTTTTAATCCACTTTGTGACTCCTGTGACATTTAAAGTTAATCCACTGAAAAACAAAGGGCCAAACTGTCCTTTAATCAATGGCTGAAGTTATTGCCCAGTTTGCAAACTTATGTAGAAACAAGTCTTTTACTTCTGGAGGAGGAACATGACTGAAAACCTGAATAAGGAATACTGAGGCTGTTTAACATTGCTGGCGTGCAGCTTTAATTGTCATATTGATCCACTTGAATTGAGCATCACTTTGGTGTCAGGTGCTTGTGGCTGAGTTTGACCGGGATGTGTTAAACTAGACTTCCACAAGAGGGCAGCAGAAAACAATCTACAGTGGATGAAAGATGCTGGGATATGAAACAGTATTCACATTCCCTGCTTTTAGTTTTAAATATGAAGAAAAAACACAAATCAGTAGGGACTTGAGATAATTTTTAATATCTAGACTGTCAATTTCTCCCAGATATAATTTGATATACCACTCAGTAGGGAATATAGTACAACGATCTCTGAAGAAAGTATTGATCTTGACACAGTTTCTCATGGGCCAGATCACTTTATAAATCAAACTCAGATTCAGAATTTAAATGGATGTACATTACTTCTTCAGTGTATTTTTATGTAGAGCTCTGTGTGTGTGTTGTGTATATTTACAGTATGTATATATGCAGCAAAAGTGTTACTAGCAAGGCCCTTGGGGAAAGTGTATCCTGTATCCAGAATATTCTGTTAGAAAGGCAGAGCACTCATTTTAAATTCACATAGCACGGCCGGTTTGCCTCGTGCTTCTTGATGGTAACATGGGTTTTTTATTCCTGACAGCAGTGCGAGAGGCTAAATTAGCAGAGTGGGAAATCATTGCTGTGACCTCAGATTATTTAATTCAGTTTATATTTAGTTCCTGTTTGTGGTCTGGTGCGTCCAAACACTCTGACGCCAGGAAAGCCACAATGCTGTTGAGGCTTTTTGTGTGATTTCTAATGCATTATAGATGCCTTCACAGGAAAAACATGCACACATTAGTTGTAGATGTTCTGTTTGGCAATAGAAGTGAATTGTGGCATTTGTTTCAAATGACAGATCTTACTGGAAAGTCTTGAGACTTTAAGCAGTCTGATATTTTTTAGCTTAAATACAATCTACATAACATATAACATTATAGAAAAGAAGGTCAGATGTATGAGCTGTAAGAATTTGTTGTAATAAGAAAAAATGAGGACAGACCCAATATTAAAGGGATAGTTCAGGTTGTTTGAAGTGGGATTATGTGAGATCTATGGCATGAACCTTAACGTGTGCCACAAAGTCACAGCTCAGTTCTCTCTCTGTTCAGAAAAACTTGGGACAGACACAAATGTTATACATTGCTGTATATGGTGCCAGACTCTCTGCATTGTTGTAGCAGAAGACGAGCCACAAACCCAGCACGGGTTCATCACAGACTACAAACAGTTTGTTGACATCTGCTTAATACTCCCCCAAGTCACTTCGTTTAGGCACCATTTGAGACACGGCACAGCCTACAAACAGCAGCGTGAGGATCAAACTGCAGTCCGACTTGAATTTTGCCTAATACACAAATAATTATTCCCAATCAGGATAAGCCAAATGTAAAAATGTCTAAGGATTATCCCACAACAATAAGGGAAAATACCATGTGCTATTAGGAAGTACACTTATCGTTGAAACTGTGGCTTCTGTTTTTAAAAAAATAAACAACCTGTATAAACTGAATACTTTGAAGATTAACTTTCATCCGGCTCCTCTGTTTTGCCCCTGCAGTTTGTAAAACATTGAGTCTGGTCTGCACACTCTTAAATGTCCTTTGAAGCAGTGAGATGAGAGCTGCTGACTGCAAACAAACGTATGAAAGTGGATGATTTCCTCTGACCCTGAACATGATGAAACATCAAGAGGAGATTTTTCATCTTATTTTATCCAGTTTGACGACATTATCTCACAAGTTATTCACCTGAATCATCATGTATCGTGTTTCTCTGGTCCTCCAGCTCTCAGAGTTTACTATTTTCAGTTTAGACCTGTTGACTCTCCATCTGCAGAAGTTTTTCCTGTGTGAACTTCAGTTCATACAAGTATCCAAAGTAAGCAGCGGTCTTATTCATGGCAACAATCTCCAGTTTATCCTGTGTTGAAGCGATTGTGTCCTTTTGTGAAGCAAACTAGTCAGCGCTGCTGGCAGAAAGACAGGAAGGCTGTGCCGTGTCTCAAAATAGTGCCTAATCAAAGCAGCTTGGCAGTGGAATATTCAGTGGATGTAAACAGACTGTTTGTGGTGCATGATGACCCCACACTCTTTGTGTGGCTTGTTTTCTCTAAATAAGATTAAATTATTTCTGTGAAACATGCATGTCTTTGTCCATCTACCATCATTTCAAAGTTTATGGGTTCATTCACAAATGTTTTCATGTATTGCTTGTTCATTAATGTTCAGAATGATTGTGTTAATATAATTAATGTTGTGTAACTGCATGTGGTAAACTCGGTAAGTAAAACTGTTTTAGAATCATGGCCTTAATCTCCATCAAAGTAATTGCCGTTATGATTTTGGCCATAAATAAGCTGCCCTGGTGCTTATTATGTCTCTGAAAGTGCAGAGGCAGAAGCAAGATTTTTACAAAAAGTTTGGCATAAAACACCAGGACATTAGAGGAACATTTTCCCCCTCATTTAATGTTGGTAAGGGCTAAGGTGAATCCCAATTCCACCCCTTAACCCTTGTTCTTCATCTTACCTCTTCCCTAAGCCTTCTGTTTTGAGTGCCAAGGGAAAGGGGTGAAAACGTGGTACTAAGAAATGAGATGCCACTCAATTCCTGTTAAATCATCACCCAGAGCCGCTCATAAGCTGGGACATAAGCAGATGCTGCAGAAGCTATCGCTACAGCTGCGAAAGCTAGCTCGTTATAACAGGAAATTGTAAAATATGACCAACAGTTCAAAACATGATTAATATTTACTTTATGATGTAATAATTACTTATATTTATGCGCTTCCTTCGGTCTCCGCTCTGCCTTCGTGTCAGCTGGCGTGGTGTATTATGGGAAATTCTCACACCCCTTTGTTTCAAGTGAGGTCCTGGTCTGTCTTCGTTTCATGGGCTGTGTAGCCCTTTGTCTTAGCCTTGTTGAGAATTGGGACACCCCATCACTATACATGAACGCGCAAAACCAAAGGATAAGGGGTAAGACAAGGGCTAAGGGGTAGAATCAGGACAGACCCTAAATACAAATCTCTTTAAAAAATACTACTTGTATAAAAGAATAAACTTTATATATACTGTGAGTTTGGTGTAGGTCTGTGTGTGTGTGTTTGTTTGGACAGGGGCACCATATCACTTTAAGCCCTGGATCATTATGAACACATCCTCATGTTTACTGTGTAAATAACTGAATAGTCACTGTACAGGAACAGATTTACATGCAGCTTAACTCATCTATAAATGGTACCTCAATCATTATTTAAGTTTGACATAAATGTAAGATCTTACAGCCAATTAAGTTGGTTTAAAAAACAAACAAAAAATATTTACCTGTTTGGATAAATAGTACATAAAAAATGAAACTAGGTGCTTTTGATATAGCTCTGGCTTTTAAAACATGCATTTCATCATTCAAAGACCTTAAGGCCAAATGATGTGGAATTTACATTATTCATTCATTATCCATTATTATAATCTAGATTTAAAAATGATGAACTTCTAAGTTTATTTAACTTTGTATCTTGTTAAAATCTATGTCTCCATTTTGAACCATTTAAACCTGATGCAGAGACATTCAGGAGTAGCTTTAGGGGTGAGTATACAAGCGAGAAAAATACAAAAAAAAATATTTTGACACCATTTCATTACTTTAGATTTAGGTACTTTGTTCTCATTACTGTTTTCAATACAGAGGCTGTCTGAATCTACCTTTTTTTTGCAAATGAAAGACAAGGCAAAGAAACATAATTTTTGTTTGTACCTTGGGAAAAAGGTTGTCTCTATAGGAGAGGCAAACAATTCAATGTGAAAAAGTAACTTAGGGCCCTTTTTCAGTCTTGACCCTTGCCTCCAACCTTTTCTCCCCCATGCGTCACCCCTGTGTTGAAATCACATATTTGAGAAAAGATGGAGCCCTGAGGTGAAGTTTGTGGATACATCACCTTTTGTAAAGCCACTTTCACACACTGATGTTTTGGCTAACTTTTGCTGATGCACAGGGAAATGTTAAGCTGTACCAGGCTAAGTCAGGCCATACATAATAACATCACACTCCAAAAGCGCAACATTTCTCTCCATTTTAGACACACCAGCCTGCATTGAACACAGCAACTTTGACCCTGGGAATGTATTTTACTGAATGTTTGAGGATTTGTCAACATTTTTCAATGTCGGCCACTATATGTTGATGTGTCAATGCAGCCTAATGCTTTTAAGAATGTAGAGTTTGATCCAAAGGGGTTTTCTCCGGTAGCACCATGGATTGATACTTTAAACAGCACAAGAAAAATATGAAATAAAAAGGCTTTGCTTTTCCCATGGCTCATGCGATGTATTGTTTCAGTTTGCAGGTGTGTGCTGGTTGTGAACGAGAGGTGCAGGAGGCCCACCCCAGCAGCATGGTGAAGGCCCATGGGTCAGCCGGGAGGAAAAGCGCTCTCTGTCAGCGCAGACAGGTACTGGAAAAATAGCAGTCTGGCATTTATTATGTAGTTTTGGCAAAACCCACACTGTTCTACTTTTGTGTTTATACAGACAAAATCCAAATTTCATCTGTGCATCAGTCATGTACATGCATCATCTCAATGTCATTACTGTTGTTTACCAGGCAGAGAAAGAGAAAGCACTCTACTGGGCATTAAAATAACAATTTGCCTCAACCCAACATTATGCGGTTTATACTAATTACAATGCAGGTTACAAAGTCCACGTCTGCTAATGTTTTCCTGCAGGACATTTCAGCATTGTTTTGATTTGGTCTCTTAGATCCAGTGTGCCGGCTTTTATTTTAATTATTCATGTCTAAGAGTTAATGCTGCACTCTTGCAACTAATTGTTTTGTTAAATCTTTACTTTTATGCTCAAACACTCTAAAACACAATTGAAACTAGAAAAGCACTCAGAGAGCGCAAACCTCTGCCAGCGCCACAGTCCTTACCCATATTGTGATTTTGACCATAAATGTTAGTCCTACCTTTATTTTATTGAAATATTTAGATTCCTTGAGCATGAAAACGTACCATTAGCAACTGGATTCATGGTATCTATTTTAATTCAGTAGTTATTCACAGAAATCACGCTGATCTGGACCAACACCAAAATCGAATCAGTTCTTCCTTTTCCCATGCTGAACATTTCCTGCAAATTTCATCAAAATCCATCCATAACTTTTTGAGTTATTTTGTTCACAGACGGACAGACAGACAAACAAACTCTCCCAAAAACATAACCTCCTTGGCGGAGGTAATAACTGAATTTCTATAGGTTTGATAACATCCATACTATCATTCAAAGATAAAGGACACACAAGCTTTTTACTAATTTATTTAATTGAACTATTCAAAAAACATAATTGGATCTCTTGACCTGTGTTGTGTATAACCCAACGATCAAACAATTATTGTTCTCAAAGAAGAGCCATACAAGATGTCATGCCACTTCCTTGTTTATAAAGTAGGGTTAAAAATTTATGGGAAAAACTATATAGAAACATTTCCTTTTGCTGTATATACCACATTTTTGTTAATTTAAGAATTTTAAAGAAAACTACATAAGTGCAGATAATTTTTGTATTTCTGTGGAATTTTAAATTAATCATCAGTTCCTCTTTTTGAGTTTTTATGTCAATCAGTTTATTCACAAAAGTGGGTTTGTACATTCATAATTGCTCATAAAATATTTTTTTGTGAAATGTGACTCCCCAAAAGCTATCCAGAGCTTTTAAGTAGGGACCCAGACATTGATTTAGTAATTTATTTCAATTCAAAGCCAAGACCCCCCGCACTCAAAACATGTTAGATGTAGTTTCCTGATGATCGCACAGACACACAAACACACTTATGTGATTGAAGAAGAAAAGGAGAAAGAAAAGAATGACTCGTCTCTTTTAAAGTTGAACTCTAGAGATGAACTTGTTTCTTTTAACTGGGACTTGCCTTAATCACCCTTTTCTACGATGTTAAAAGTCATGCTTTGTTGACATGATCAACCCTTTGTTGGGATTTGCAGTGAAAAAACAACTTACTGTGTTGAGTTGCTCATGATTTTCACACTGCAGCGCTAACCTATTGTTGTCGAATAACTAACTAAAGCATTACTTCCTTGCAAATAATAGCCAGTATACCTGTAACCAGCATTGACAAGCACATGAACAAGGTGGTGCTGAAAGTGGGAATACACCCGCTGAAGATCCGTCTTGCATAACTGAGGGTCTGCTTCAAGCATTATGTTGATCTATCTGTGTCAGCAGCAGCCTTGTCAGCCTCTGCATGCACAGAGCTTGTTAAAGTTGTGGTGGAAAAACAATGTATCGTTTAGGCCAAGACAAGGGAGTGAAAATTGGTAAGATTTAGTGGAAACATTGCCATCAGTGATTCTGCATATCAGTTAAATTATTTGTTAACTCTCCTGTTGATTCCTGCAAATATTCTGTGTGGAAAAAATCAGGCTTCCGCAGGTTTTCTGAGTCGACAATGACAAACACATGGCACTCCTTGTATTGAATGCTGTGCTGCATAAGTGCCTCCTCATGACCTGATAAGCTATGAAAAAGTGATCCTAACAAGTTTTTCTATGATCTTGCACCTTTTGCGCTCTGAAGCAGAGCCCATGCGCCATGCAATTAATGGGGATGTTCTTTGAAAAGTAACAGATCTTGTGCAGTAAGTGATGCACATACATGTAGGAGGCAGCCTACTTTTAGGTTAAAGACAAGAGCTGAGAGTGTGTCTTATTCTCAGGGTTTAATGATGAAGAGTAAATCCTGTCTTGTGCTTTGTTTTTGTTGTTGTGCTCAGAGTTGTATCGGAGAAATAAAGCACAATCCTCCTCATTACTGTTTTTATTTCCACGTCTCCAGACCTTCCCACAGGGGTAAAACTGGTTCAGATGAGACTGTTCATGGCTTATAAATTCTGCCCTGCACAGATGGCTTTACCGAGCATGTGTTACAAGCCGTTAAGCTATTTTGTAATAATTTGGTGATGCTGTGGGACGCTCAGCGTGTTTGTGTTGAATGTGTGCGTAAGTGTAGCCAGTATCCAAGTGGCCCACTTGTCCTGTGGTGATGTGCTGTAATGTTCCTCAACACTGGAGTCATTTATTCCTCTTCAAGGGCAGTGGGGACACAAGCGGCGAGACAGACAGACACAGACACAGAGAAAATGAGGATAAATTGGTGGGTGGGCCAGCAGGAAAGATTGGGGATTTAGAGAAAAGGGAGTTCTGGTCGGGAGACACACACACACACTTGCGCACTTGAACACAAGCACAAACACTCGCACAGACGGATGCATGTGTGCACAATGACAGGTCGTCGTGTGGAGTCACTTATCTGCTGAAGGGTGGGTTTGTGCGACAAGGTTAATGGCCCCCCCTGCATAAATTGTGGATGCTCAGGAGACATGACGGGCACTAACACACAAGCTCACACAAGTGTACAGAAACTTTGACAAACACACATGTATGCACATCCTCTCTGTCTCACCTGCTTTGACCCGTCACTTTTCCTCATGTTGTTATGATTTCTCTTTTAAGAAGCACCTCAATCCCGTTTTGGATTTGTTCCATTTGAGGTGTTCAGAATCACATTTTATGAAGAGATTTGTGGGTGATGTGCTTGTGTGTTTGTGTGTGTCATTGTCTTGCTAATGTTTTCTGTATTCCTAATACCCAGTAGGTTACACTTTACTTTCTAATGCAAAAGAGGTTATTAGGTGAATAATTATGCTATAAAATTGATGTCAGTGATATGTTGCACCAAGATAAAGCTTAATTCTCCAAATTAGATGTGTGGCTCTACATGTCTTTTCATTTTAGTGCCACCCAGAGGCAGTTTGAAGTCTGCTGCTATCAAATTCAGCTACAGGTTTGACCCTGACAGTGAGATATTCAGCAGGATGAATCACATCGACTGCACCACCTGTTATAGCTTAAAGCCTACTTTTCTAACAATGAAATGCTCAAGAAGAAAAGTCAAACCATTGTACCCTTTCTTTTAATATTTATTTTAACATTTGGTGTTTTTTTTAGTCATAATTGACTGTTGCTTATAAATCTTGTGATTTTTTTTATAGCTGGTTAGCTGATTTTGTCACAAAATTTAAAAAAGATCTTAATCACAACTGTCCTACATAATTAATACATGATACATGGATACATGAATTAATACATTTAAAAGGGATTAAAGTGCAAAGTTACTCATGTTATTCAGATGTTTCATGACGACAGGACTGCTCTCTCATAGAAAAATAATGATTGTGAGTATTTTACTTGATATTGAGATCACGGTTAGTCAGCACAGTTACTTATTGATTTTACAGCATCTGTGTGAATATTTCAAATGATGGCAGCAAGGTGGTGCAGCAGATTAGTGCAGTGAGAACATTACTAGTTCCGCTCCCCGTGTTGACTCAGGATGTATCTGTGTGCAGCTGGCATGGTCTCCATGTGCCTGCTTGAGTTTTCTCCATGCACTTTGGTTTCCTCACACAGACAAAAGCATGCTCGTTTGGTTAATTAATTACTCTGAATTGCCCTTGGGTATGTGTGGCCCTGTGATTGGCTGGTGTCAGGTTCAGAGTATCCTGACCTCTTGCCCAGTGTCAGCTGGTGTTTGCTCCAGCCCCATGACCCTGCAGAGTGTAGGAGGTTTAGATGATGGATGGATGGATAATAGGATTGTAGATTACAGAGCAGTGTGGTCCACTCAATCGTTATTAATATATGAAATAAACATACCTAATCACAAGGGCTGGGACAATTCACTTTTCTCCCGATTCAATTTATTGCAATTTTTTTAGGTGCCGATTTGTTTTAAATTGCGATTCTACGATATTGCCCATTTTTGCTATCTTTAGTTAGCTTTTTTAACACCAGCGAAAAAGATGAACAATGATGATGCCTCCAGACTATATCAGGAAAAATACACATCACATGTGAGTCAGTTTTTAGGATTTAGTCAGCAATATATTTTAACCAGCTGTTTATACTCTCTCTTTTTTAAAAGCCTGGATTGCATATAAAAGTGGCTTATTAACCCTTGAGGCACCAGAGTTTTTTCAAGAAAATATTCAATTTTGCGATGAAGATATAGTTTCAAAGTGGTTAGTTTTCCCACCCATCATCATCACTGTAATTTACAAGCCGACCATGAACACCTCTGCTGCCTTCACTGTGCTTTTTACCCCTGGCTTCTCCCTCGTCTGATCAGAGCTCCGCGGTCTTTCTCATTCCCGCTAACACCGTCACTTTTCGCGGTGTTTTGTGCTTCCCTGCATCCCAGACCACATCCCCTCCTCGGCAGTGTGCGATTACTGCCACCCCGGCCATGGAGAGGCAAAGTATCGGCCTCGGTATGTGCTGCTTGTGGACTGTAATGGCGCGCGGACCCGCTCCCGCTGCGCACACTCGCGCCGCCAGTTTCGTCCTCATTGGACAATTGACCGTCCTCCTCAGAGAGTAAATATTCCTCAGATTCAGAGTCAGCCAGTACTTGACAAAGTACTCTCAGCATCCTGAGTACTCTTACTCACTCCATCACTCTGTGCGTGTCTCTCTTTTCCTCTCTCTCTCTGCTCAGCTCTCCAGACACTACAGCCACACTCACGTCCCTCAGTCCAGTGTGTGTGTTTCAAAATAAATATACGCCAAAACTTTGAATAGAAACCTGTCACCTGTCCACTATCGCCTAAAGAGTTGGTGGGGGAGGGGAGATTTTTGAACAAAATAATCGATGAAAAAATCGCGATACTTATGGGAATCGTTTTTTTCTCCCACTCCTACTAATCACTTTTTATTGTAAAGGCTGAACAGCAAGGGTCGCCAACCTGTAGATTTGGACCTACTTGTAGATATTCAAGGCAGTTTGAGTAGATCTTTAAGACTAGATGCTTCATCCTTTATCTGACACACAGGATAGACCTTTTTGCTTATCCATGACATGTCTGGTGATCCAGCTCCAATGCAAGATAAAATGGGTCTGACTGGTTTCTCTGTACCTTATTAGTTTTTAGTATAAGAAAGATATTAAAATGAACTAAATTGTGTTTTATGCAAACATTGTTCCAGTCCTTAGTGGGGAGTTTTGTTTTGTATTAGGCTGCATACATTGTGAAGTGCTCTTGTGAGCTTAAATCCACAGACTCTTTATTTTTAATTCCTGCCTTTTATCACATTAATGGATTGAAGATTACATCTTTGATTGTAGGGTTAGATGATGATCATTAAAATTTGAAGTTTTGTTTTATGGTTCTCAGTGAATTTAGGCAAGTAGATTGAGCCATCTCCATTAGCACAATAGGTGATCTTCAGCTGAAAAAAGGTTGGTGACCACTGTGCAGTATATTATTAACAGAAGGGATTTAAACAGTGTCATTGACATTAAAACCAAAGCGTCATAACTGACATGCAGGTGCAAAAAGCCTCCAGGCAAAGAATGTGACAGAGGTGGAGGGGGAGATATGTCACTGTACATCAATGTTTTTTTCATATTCTTTAAACCGTTGTTATTAAAAAATTGGAGATTTGTTGTGGTGAACTTTTAGATGAGATGAACGGAAAGTGCTACAACTCTTGTGTCACATTTGTAACATCAGTAATTGAAAAACTGGGATTTTACTTTGAAACTCAATGTGGAAGCATTAGAGTAATTAATATATTACCAGCTGTGAACAGACCTGCACTGAATTTGCTGTGATACTCATATGTCATACTACGCATTTTAAAATTAGTATTTAGTAGTGTTTAGGATCAGTGCAGGTCAGAATTTCAGCCTTTCATGAAGAAATTTCAATCTGTTTTGATAGAAGTATGCACAGCAGCTGCCCTCTTCAGGTCAAAACCAGGCAACTGCTAATGAATTTTTTTATTGACTGACTGGGGCAGTGATTGATGTCTGTGGTTTCAGCTTATGCTACCAAACCTTAGAAAAACTACATCAACTACCTTGGCATTCGGCTGCTGAAGTTTTCACTGCCTGGGCGAGCATGTCAAACTGATGTGGCTCTGGACTGTTGTGGTCACGGCCTACATGAAGTCCTCTGTTTCAGATGACATATGTGTAGCCACTGCCTCACTTAATATTTAACTTCATATTTTTCATGTCATATACATTCACGGATTGACAAAGTGAATTAGAGGACATGTTGTTTTGACCTTTGTGCTTTAAATTTGTGACATGTGCTTGTTGGCAAAAACATCATTTGTCTGTGGGGTTTAGTGGAGCTCATTTTTTGGTGTCATGCTTTTTCCACACAGAGCAGGGGTGAGGAGGAGATGGAAGAAGGCCAGAGCAACGAAGGTGCC
Source organism: Scarus forsteni (assembly GCA_036419115.1). Lineage (NCBI taxonomy): Eukaryota > Metazoa > Chordata > Actinopteri > Labriformes > Labridae > Scarus > Scarus forsteni. The sequence goes on along the minus strand of JAZDUH010000341.1, from coordinate 28,466,423 downwards.
ATGCATCCACCTCAGGGGCAGCCACGAGAACGGGCGCAACTAGAGATCTCTCCTCTGAGCAAGGCCTCAGTAGACAACACGGACCAGAAGGAAACTCAGATGGAAGTCCAAGAAAAAGACAGCTCTCCTACCCACCTGCAGACCAAACCTCTATGGAAGCCCATTCCTCCTCTGCTGCCAGAGCCCCACGGTGGCAACAACACCCGGACAAAAGACCAGAGCTGCCAGACTGAGGAGCAGCTTCAGCACAAGAGTCATCACACAGGTGGGTAAAGTATCTTCTATCTGCACCTCCTGCTGCTGTGATCACAAACTGGAAATGAAGCCAGACTGACTACAAGGCTCCCTTTTTGCACTGTTTGGATGTACAATATTTTCAGCACAATATCAATATAAGCCATTGATAGCGTAAGGAGTTTGCTATCTGAATCAGCAGATCTGAAAATTTCTGCCAATATACCTTCTTTTTGTGTACTATCATGTGTGTCATCAGCTGGTAACAGCAGAATGCACAAATAAACAACACTTTAGCACCTCATCACTCAATGTTTGCTTTTCAAAACATTACAGCTTCATTTATTTTGCAAAAGAAAGGTAACATCAGTTTTTGTTATAAAGCAAAGGAAGAAACAGCTCAACTCTCGTGAGAAAGAGACTTTTCAGTGATATATACAAATACTGCAGAGCTACAAGGATCAACATGCACTTTGTCTTTTGAATTGTGGTTTCTGAAAGCTACTTTTTTGTGTTTGTTGAAAATACATCCAGAGTTTATGAACTTTTTTCCTCTGCTTAAAAGTACAAGTCAAGAGATGTTCCTTGAAATAAATAGATTTCTTTTTCTCCTCCCTGATAACCCAGTTGCTGTGCCTTTTAAAGTTTACCCCAGCACCGAAAGAAATCAAAAAAGAACTGAACCAAATCTCTGACTCTCAAACCAACATACATATTGAACTGTGGACTGTCTGTTGTTGCTTTTCTAAATTATTTTTTTCCATCTGGCTTGGCTGCACATAATATCCACTTCCATGAATTTTCTTCAGAATCTATCGACTCAGATCTAACCCTTCCAATCCAAAGCAGTTTCCAGTCGTTCTTTCTTCGCTCACATTTTATCTCACTGTGGTCTCATCTTTCTATGGAAATATGAAGTCCAGTTCCTCGGTAGATTGAGAAAAACATGGCTATTGACTGATGTAACTCAATTATGTCTTAATGCAGTGTAACATAAATTACAAATCAAATGACGTGAGAAAATGGCATATTGAATTTCTCTGATTTTGTAATGGACAAAAAAAATACAAATATGAATCAGTGCACACAACACATTTTCAGGTACCCTCAATCCTCAGAAACATCTAAAAAATAGTGGTGGTGGTACCTACGTTCATAGAATCGACAAATTCTGAGGCCTTGTTTAAGATTTGGAATTCCAGGCCGTTTTGCTTCTGTCACTTTCACTCACTAATGTCTCATTTATTTCTGATGTATGAAGTCCTGAATGCTTATAGATTCAGGACAACCATGGCTATTGACTGATGTAACTCAATTATGTCTACATGCAGTGTAACAAAATTTTAAAGGTAAAAGTCATTATTAATATAATGTTAATTATAATAATATGATTTATTGACAGTCTACACTGCAGTGGCAATCTGCAAAGCACTCTTTCCTTTGTAAAAATGACAGTTTCCTGGGAAAAGTTTGCCCTGTAACAGGTCTTCAAGGCCTGGTTGCTGCTCCACACTTAGTGCTGAATGGCTCTGAGCAGGAATCTGACACCGGCAAGACACTGCTGTGGAATGAAAATTTCAAGATTTTTTGAGCCGTGACTTTGGGAAGTATGTGAATCATTCAAGTCTTGTTTAGAGCAGAAAAAAGCATAGATTTTTTTTTTTTAACAGAATTTAGCCAGAGCAAATGATTCGTTTGCTTTTTAGTCGGAAACTTGATAATCTAACAGTTACTCCAGTGTTTTCAGTTTCTGTCTAAGACAAATGGTTTGTAAATTCCAGTCATTCAAAAATAAGTGGTATTTTAATCCTGCCAGCAGGGTCGAGTAAGTAAGAGTTTCAAAGTCATCCTTTGACAGAACTTCATTCCAACTGTGCTGCTAAAAGTTTCAGCACTCACAATGCAAAAGAGGCTGTCTACTTCAGCTGATGTTCCTGATTGGCTGATCTTTGACCCTGTTGCAGAGAGGGGCGTGCAGGTCGGCGGGTCGCTGACCTGCCCTGCTGGGATTGTAACAGTTTGTATGGAAGAGGTGTGGGGGGAGGGGGGAGTGAAATACATTCTGTCGCACGTAAATGCATAACCTCTTTTTCTCTCCCCTCTTTCACTCCCTACCTTTCAAAACAACTCCCCAAACTTTCATTCACATTTCACGCCTTACGTCTGTCTGCGATTTTCTGGGCGTGCCCGTCTGTCTGTCTGTCTGCATTTTTGTCCCCCGTCTGTCTCTCACACTGCTCAAACCACACACTAGTTGCCAAATTTCTCTTCATATTATGACTTTGCTGTGTGAGATATAGGCACTTAACAGGCCAAAATGTCTAACAGTGTATAACCTACTATTGCTTAGAATAAAATGGAATCACAAAAGCCCATAAACCAAAACAAACGGAGACTAAATTTGTCATTTAAATGCCTTTAGTTTCCTTTGTTTCACAGTTATAAAGTGTGTGAGCTGCAGTTGAAGTCTGTAATTTAAAGTCAAACAAACTGAGGTTTTCACAGCTGGAAACACTGAAAGTGTTTTGAATATTTTAATATGCATGCACTGAAATTAAAGTTGCAGAAAAATGGAAGCTCTGACTGTCATCTTCATAAAATACAAGGGTAAAACGTCAACATTTGATATAGATCTCTTAAAGTATTTGTAAGCACAAGTGTTCTACTCATAAGGATATATTTACCCCTCTGCATTGAGAAGTAGTTAAAGAATTAAATCAATAAAGAAATAGAAAACAAAGCAGTTAAATAAAAGATTTCCAGCTCTGCAGTAAGTCTAAGAAAGAAACTGATTTAAGTTAATGGAGCTTCAGTCAGCTTTCATCAGCAATTCACAAAACAATGAACTGGATGCTGCTGTGAAGCTGAATTCAAAAACCTGTCAAATTCTCGGGTTTACAGTTTTTTTGTACAGCTAAGTTAATTTAATGGATTGATTTTTTCATACATGTGGGCTGTCAACCTTGCAAAGCAGCAGGATTTGCCCTGCCCCATTTCCAGCATCAGGCAGATCCATCTTGTAAAGTCTGAAACTGTACCAAGTTTTCCTTGTTATCAAATGACACGGTCATTCAGCATCTGTAGTGGCTTCAAGCTTCCAAAAACCACTGCTGAGTGGGTCTGACGCACACAGTCCAAACAAAGAGCAGCCGCGGATCCAGAGTCACATCCAAGGTTTATTTACAAAAATAAGATTTACAATCGTCACATTATGGATAACACTAAATGAAAAAGTTACTATCTTCAGCCAATCTGCTCTCTGCAGTCAATAAACTTTACGCTCCCACTCAGTCGTCTAACCAGCTGTCCATAATCACGTTAAATCACCTGAAGGGTACATTGGGATGGGTAGAACAGTGAAAATGTACTCGGTCAATTTGCAAACAAAAACAAACAAAAATTCAGTCCTTTTACGTTTTAGAAATGAATTCAAATAAATGTCGACTAAAATTTTCTCAACTAGGCAGGCAAGAAATTTCATAGCAGCAGATTATTTAAATTTGTATATTTTTCTTAATTCAGTTTACCATAAATTAAATTCATAATTTAAATCAGATTTCCTTTTGGCCTCAACAGCATCCATTTAAAGGAAGATAGGCATGGAATATTTGTGATTACTAGTTAACTTAATCAGGTCCTAAACATCCAGCCTGATTTAAAACTAACACTCACAGATTGAAACTATTTACAGATTTACAATTCATACAAAGCATGTTTTTTTCTTTTTTCCAAATTCACCCCCCCCAAGACCAAAATAGACTTTTCGACCCTCCATGGAAGGTAACAGTTAAATAAAAAAGTGTTTTTTTTTTTTATTTTTGGTCAAATTCATATATTTCAATGTGTTTTATTGAATACATCGGGTATAATGTCCCCATATGAGATCTTCTTATCAGATCTAAACAACACACAGAGTTAAGATGCTTTTTTTGACATGTATTTATTTATGACTGTCTGGGCACAAATAGTTTCTCAACATGAGGCTGAAAATCCGCCTGAGATTTAGCTGTCAAACAGAAAATTGATCATCATTTGGCACTTGCCAAGTTTCAGTTTGGGATTCTGCTGGCAGACATCCTTTTGAAAAAATGTCCTTCGGGGATTGTTTTTGATAAAACAGTGACAATGCAAATGCAGTTTATCATTCAGTGGTTAATTTGTGCTGAACTGCATGTACAGTGTTTGTTTTTTACTTTGCTCCCTGTCTCAAGTTTGCAAATCTTACAGGCAGCTAGATTGAAAAACACTATTTGGTGCCTTTAAACTGCTATTTGACATTCAGTTTATGTTAAAAGATAAAGTGAAAGTAGTGTAAAAGCTGTCTGTGAATCAATCAGAGCATTAAATCCCAACCAGTCCCACTGTATCTCTTCTCCAGCTGACCCTGCACTCTCTGGTGATTGAATTGGGCTAAAGCAAATCATTTTCCAATACACATCAATACTTTCACTTGAGGTCACCCTCCTGCTTTGGCTGATAAAGTGTCCCTGTGTATCAGATGCTGCTCTGGCTCTGAACACTGTTGGACTAAGCACAAAAATTAATCACCAGCTCTGCCCCTTAACTGCATGTTTGCAGACAGTCCCACTTGAGCTGAAGTCCTCTGAACAAGCATCACAGTGATTTAATGGAAGAGAAAGGTTTCTGCCTGCCTCGAGATTGTTGGTGGTTCTGACCACAAAATGAAAAAACTTTTGATTTGGATTTGAGTGTGTGTTTATTCATGAGTGTGAGGAGGTAAAGATGTAACAATAAACCACTGCCCCTGTCAGGCTGGGCTTTGTGTCTTACCAGGTGTTAATAATTCCTACGTGATCTTTATTTTAATAGTCCTCCATATTCAGATATGATCATTTGCTGTTTGTGATTACATAAATCCACTCTTTCTTTCTTTCTTTCTTTTTCTCTAGATCTCTGTGTGGAGCCAGGAGACCCTCCTCTGCTCCAGCAGCCCCTGCAGACCTCCAAGTCTGGCATTCAGCAGATAATTGAATGCTTCCGCTCAGGTTAGAGACTTCATATTTCAGTCAATCATTCATTTTCTCACAGTCGGTATCAACAATTTGAATATGGCACCAGGGTTAATGGTGAAGGGTACCAAGAAGGGTTAATTTGACATGTTGGCAGATTGTTTTAGTTGTGTGTCAAAATGCAGTTAACCCATGGGCACCGGAGGAGGTAGCAATGCCTGGCAGGAGATTCCACCTTTATACATGTAGCTGATTTCATGCATTTTTGTTTGGAAATAGAGCTGCTTAATTAGCTGTCCACTTATCATAATGTGAGCTTAAGCTTTAAATGCACTGCAAATGTCTGAACTTTACACAAATAATAACAAAAAACCCAATTCCAGAGCATTTTGACTTTTCGAAGGGGGTAAATGCAGCCCGCCAACCCCCCTAAAGTGGTCCACCTGTCACCTTAAAATGTGTATGAGTAAAATTTGCCATGACAATATTAAAAGTAGCATTATTTTTAAGATGATAAAGCTATGATTGGCTGTAACTTTTTCAATAAAAAGCAAGTTTATGAAGTTGGCACAACAAATAAAAGTAAATGAAATAATGACTTGTAAACTGCCTATTATGGGCATTAAAAAGTGGCAGAAACTTTTCAAATAGTAGCATCTGACCACCAATTTAAAAATGTCAGTTTTAAGTGCATTTCTTATTACAGCTTTGTAATAGAGAGGCTGGTTAGACTGTCCTGAACAATGGCTCTGCCGAGTTAGAGCATGTTTTTACCTTTGAAACAGTCATGCTCACAACACATGGCCTTTAAGGTCTGTCTTTGGCAGAGCACCAGAATATGAGTGGATGGTTTTGGTTTTATCTCTTACCAAAATAAGCTGGAGAAATTTCCATTCTTAATATCCTGATTTTTACCTTGGGCTCACATTTCCTCTCGATCAGCACACAAGTAAAGCCCCGCTCTGATGGGGCAAAAACAGGATGCTTTATTTCGACCAATTAATCACATTTTGAAACAGTGTTATGATTTTGTTTAGAAGTCGTAGATTTTTTTAATGGTATAATCTGTGTCTGTTTTAATGAGTGTGGCAAACTGTACTATTTCAAAGCATGTCTTACAAATGCAGCCCCTCACTGTACCTGCCATCAACAGAGCCCACTGTCCTCTCTGTTCAAGACTAACACAAGGATTCAAAAGTCAAAAGTGCACAAAGACAAAGGATTCTCATTTATTTACTCTGACTGTCTCTATTGTTCTGTATCTTATTATAATATTTAAGTATCTAATATGTTGTGGCAGGCTACAACTTTTTATTTTAAAAGTACTCTCACCCTTCAGGCTGCCTGTAGCCTTAACAGACAGATAGACACACTCATGCCATTTTATACAGCCAAATAAAAAAACACCCATTGACAAATTTGTGCATATTTATAGATAGGAGGTTGCTTGATTTATTTTTGATTGACCAGGAATGTTTGCAAACAACTATAAAGCTAATTCTGATTTTAGTTTAAATTGTAACAATGTCACAACTTGTAAAAATAGGACTTATACTTTTTTTCTCATGTGGTGTGAGTGGGAGATATGACTTCTTAAAGTCCAGAATGATTTAATTATGATTGCTAAATGTATGCTTTGATTGTAATTTTTAAGTGTACTGAACTAACTGCATTATGTTTAACTACTTCCAGTAATTTTTCATATTTTGTTTTAACTTCAAAAAGAAAATGAACCAGTTTCACTATGTTCCAATAGAGTTCCTGCATGTGCTTAAAAAGGTCATAGATTTGATCTTTGGCATGTAATGCCATGAGAAGTCTTAAAAGGTCTCATTTTTACCAAGAGTTCTTGAATATTAGCAGGGTAGTGCACACAGATCATCCTTATTTTCAAGGCTGCTTCAGGAAAAAATGACAGGAACCTGTTGCTCGTACAGAAAGCGATAAATGTTGTCTGTCCTTAATGTGCCTGCTCCATCATGCCTGTGTCACTTTCCCTGTTTTTAAAGGGCAATGCCATTTGATACCCTGTCAGTAGTAGTATTATTAAGCACCCTGACGTACCCCCTATTAAAATAACTTTTCAACCTATGTGCGTTTTAGTTCATAATAGAATAAAAGTTAAAAATAGCACACCTGACTGATATTTGTTCTGCTGTGCAAAAGTTATCAAAAGGCCGGCGGGGAGCATTAATAGCAAACACATGCAGTAAATACCTACTTTGCATAATTGTTGAGACATTTGAGCTGGCAAAAAACTGTCCAAATTTTCATGTACAGGTTAAAGATAGAGTTTGAGTTGATATTTGTTACTTGATCATCTTCTGCTGTTACATCTAGATTTTGCATGAGATATAAAAAGCTAAATTCTTATTATTATGGTTGCTGAGGGCCCAGTGAGCCTTTTACTTGATTTCCAAACTGTTTTCCCACATTACAACTTGAGTGAGTCCGAATGTGGGCACCTTGACACTTCCCCTAACAAGAACAAATGTATGTTGAAGGCCAGTGCTTGTTGTTTCATACCTCTGTCGGGAAACATGTTGTTCAACTTTGAAACTTAGCTCTGTTTTTAGTTTAACTGTGCTCCTGTTTTGTCAATACAACATGTCTACAAATGACTAAGAGCTAAAACAAGGGTACTGTATGCCAGGAGATTTGGCAGTCCTATTGTAAGCACAGCAACGGCCCATGTTTGATTTACAAGCTCCAGTTCTTTTGTTATACAAGAGCAAGACAGGTCTGCAAAGAAAGCAACGCATTTTCAACATGTTGGTTTTTGTCACGTTGGCGACATGAACATGTTAAAAGCAGCTTTTTAATGACTCTTTGTTGTTGATCTGCGAGTATCCCCCTCCTGCTGTGGTATGCAATCATGGCTCTACACACTTCAGTAAGGCTGCATATCTACTGTGCACGTGGGAAAAGAGGCCTCAAATCTAAATGAGGAAGGAAGTGACGTGTGGAGGGACACAACAATGCATGTGTTGTGTGTGTGAATGCATGCAGGACAGTCTAATGTGTGCTTTCTGTGTGAATTGACATGACAGAGTTTAGTCTGTAATTTATGAAGCATGTGTTTGTGTGTACAGCCCAGCAGAGCGAACAACTAATGCTGCCAGTAGACTGAGCAGTTGATCTGTTTGTAAGTAAATGAGTCACAAATCAACAACAAAGCTGTGAATGCGTCTATATGGACAACTCTGGCATTGGACATGAGTCAGCGTGATGACGACAATGACTGAAAGAAGTGAAGGCGAAGAGGGCAGTGACGCACAAACAGCACTTAACCTGAAGGACAGGATCTGCTCAGGCCTCTGATAGCTGTTATTTTGGTGATTATTAAGATTTTACCTCTCATGCTACTTTGAAGAAGGTGTTGTACAAGTGTGGAAATTTGTGATTGTGCTTGAATTGTAACTTTTGCTTTCAATAGAAGTCAGTATTTCCAGGCATCTCACAGTATACTGTTTACAGAATTCCCTTCTACTTGTTTTATTTTTAAAGCAAATAATACTTTTACGGATCCTAAAACTTACATGTCAGAAATGTTAAAAGTAATTTGAAGTTCGGGGTGCTGGTTTGGCGGAGTGGTTAGCAACCAGGCACCCCATGTATATGCTTCTGCCGGTCCAGGTTCGAATCCTGCCTGTGACCAGTTTGCAGAGTGTCTCCCCCTACTCTCTCACCCCCTTTCACAAGCCTATCCACTGTCTCTCTCCTATCAATAAAGGCACAAAATGCCCAAAAATACATTTAAAAAAAAAGTAATTTGAATTTTGGAACAGTTGTTGTATCATGTAGTTGAGGTTCTTCTGCCTTTTTGTGAGCAAAGATATTGCCCAAGGCGTATTTTTCAACTGCAGCCACAGCATCTTAGCTTTGCAGAGCAGATGGACCTGCCTGATTCTGAAACCATGCATATCCATCTTGCCTCCATTGTCCAAAGACTTCACTCAGCTAAATGCTTAACGGCCCAATTAGGGAAGAGAGGCGGGAGCTGCGGGAGCTGTGGGACTTCATAAGGATTTTCTTTGACAAGGTTCACGTCACATATAAGAGTTAAATGACGCATCTGTGTGGTATAGTTTAATGTGAAATGATGGTCTTAAGGTAGTTAGCTGTTAGCCGCTATGGCTAATGGCTAACGGCTAACAAGGGCAAACAACAGTTAAAGGCTGTTACCCACTATATGTGCTACATCATACCTTGCAGCGTTACCTGATATGGATTGGTGTGTGATGATTTTGATGAGCCGAATGATCGTCCAATCAAAAGCTGCTGTTGTTTTTGAAGGCTCTTCCCCTGAAAACATTTTCGCTCACTTCTTTCCAGATGGATTAGTGAAATATTAACAATATGGAACTGTCAATCTGGCGTGTCAGGTTAACAGCTTTTGGGGCTGTATGGTTTCTGTATCATATACTGATGCAGATATCAGCAAAGAGTAAGTGACAACATATTTCTGTATTGATATCTTTAGCACAGACCTGGAATTTAAGGTCTAAACAGTGCTTGGATTTTTTGAGAAAGGGTTTCTAAGTGCTTGAAATTTAGGTATTTTGACTTTAATTATAAAAATAGTTTTTTTCTGAATACCTTGCCTCTAGGACAGAGAAATATAGTTAGCCAGGTGGCCCAGCAAAAACCATACTATTGTTGATTGAAAGAAAGTTGAGTAAAGCCTTACTTTTAGAAGAATTTCCAGCAGTAAACAAGAAAACAAAAGATACCCGTTTCGTCAAGTTTATGCCATTTGTTTTGGCAAATGTTTTTAATATTGACTGTGTTTCTGGTTAATTTTTCCTCCATCTATGGATTGCCTTTACACAGCTTCATTTCCCCATCATTTGTTCTTATATTTCTTTTTTTCAGTTAAATATATTTTACTATTTTATCAAAATGTAAACAAATGAAAATAGTATGTGTTCAATGTCAATAAATGTATGTTGACCAAGTATTGTAGATCATCAAATGATCATGTTTAACATTTCAGTTTCAATAGCAAAAACCTGATCATTACTTTTGTCGTTACTGAGCAGCATTAATACCATGTAATATATTACTGTTTTTCCTTGGAAGTGTCTCTTTTTAATCCTCCCCGAAAAAAGCTTTTATGACATTTTATTGTGTTGCATATGAACATCAGATGTCGATTATTTCCCCTGTGTTTGTTGAATTAGTTGTCACTTGTTTTGTCAGGCACCAGCCAGCTGAGACACATGCTTCTGAGGGAGGTGGACACCATCTTTGAATGTAAACTGTGCCGCAGTCTCTTCAGAGGCCTGCCCAACCTCATCACACATAAAGAGTACTACTGCCTATCACGGCTGCCCGAGCCAGACGGTGAGTAACACCACGTTAAGTTGGTAAATATCACATTGTAGCAGACAGTCTCATCACTAAACTCTCTGTTTAGTCTCTATGCTACACAGCATCACAGCAGCTGGATTACATGACAAAACTTTTCCACAATTCTGACATATTACGAGAATTCAGCTGCTACTCCAAGAAATTGTGTTAAATGGCAAAGCACAGACTACACAGAGGTAACTTGAAGATGAACTTGGAGCAAAGGTATTGTGCTGCAAACTGTCGAGGAAACCCAGAGGCAAATAAGAAGTGCCAAAGGTCACCACATTTCCCAATAGGCCGATAAATTCCCCACCTTCCTGTCAAGAAAAGTGTCCAACTTAAGTATTAAATGCACCTAATTAACTTACATCATATAAAGTGATATACCAATTGAAGTGGTACCTCAGTAGTTCCATGTTAAATGCTAAAGCCGAAAACAAAAGGTGCAGTGGCAAATGGATCTAGCCTTTTGATTTGATTTGATTTTACCTGCTTTCTTTTTTTATTGGCCAGCTGAGAGGGAGTGGACTCGAAAAAGTGTAAAGGTTGAGGCGTATCTCACTCACAAATATGTGTGAACTTGTGTTGTAAATCTAGTTTGATGGATATTCACACAGCAGTAATTAACCATCCTCGTATTAAATTACAGCCTTTATAGTTTTAAACAGTGAGTAGCTTCACAATAGGGTGATCTACAATTTTACAGGTTTCAACCTTCTTACGGTGTTACTGCGGATCCCGAAAGTCTCATAAGGTCTTAAGTTTGATTTTTGATATTGAAAGCTATAAGTTTTAATGGTAGCATGCCCTGGTGTGTTTTGCTGTTGATATCTTGAGTGTCTGTGAAGCAAGAATTTTCTTTTAGTTCAATAGAAACATGATGCTTTGATTTGAGGGGACAAGAAGGCTGTGATACGGCTGCCCCTAATTTGTCTAAGAGGAAGTGGGAGGAGGGGTTACAGGCAAAGCAAACTTTCAAAACAATTATGACATCTGCCGATGACGAGTAGAAAACATGCATGATGGTCGAGCCTGTATAGCTGCATACATAATAAACCCCAGGAAGTTTAAAAAAAAAGTGTTTTTCTTGAAAGACATAACGCATGTCTCTGTGATCAGAGTAAAGTCACATGTGAAATGGTCCTTCCCAAGCCCCTCCTAACAACATTAAAAGCTAAGGAAATTGATTTTGCAGGTCATGGGACTTGAAGTTTCTGTCCATATGTATGGTCGCCTTCTCCCTTGGCAGAGCACTTGACTCTTGATGACTCACTTCTGGGATTGGCTTCCTGGTTTCCTGTTGTCCATCTCTGTTTACATTTACTTTTGGTTAGCAGGTTTCTCAAGGTGCCTGCAAGATTTATAAAAACTTTACATTGACGTACACTGCATTGTTGATGCCCACTTCCCCGCTCTGAAGCACTAGCTCTCTGCCCTTTTCACAGGTTAAAACAAAGATACAGGTGAAGTCATTGTCATGGCATTAGGCTGCTGACCCACAAGGATCTGGCGATCAGCTAATGTCACATTTGTTAAACCAATTTAAATTTAAAATGAATTGTTAGATCAGTAAACATATTGTTGGAAGTATCCCACTATAAACTGTAGGGCTGGGATGATACGCTTTTCTCCCAATCTGATTTTTACGATTTTTTTAGGTGCTGATTCGATTTAAAATGTGATTCTACAATATTGCCAATTTTTGAAATCTTAAGTTAGCTTTTTTAACACCAGCGAAAAAGATGAACAACCATGTTGCCTACAGACTGTATCAGGAAAAATACTCATCACATGCAAGTCCATTTTTAGGATTTATTCGTCAGTATTTTTTAACCAGCTGTTTGTACTCTCTCTTCAAAAGCCTGGGTTGCATTTAAAAGTGACTTCTTAACAGATTAAAATGAAGCATTTGGGGAAAAAAATAGATTTTTGAACAAAAAAAATTGATTTGAAAATCGTCAAAAAAAAATCCCGATACTTCTGTGAATCTATTTTTCTCCCACCCCTAATAGACTGGTAACAATAACCCATGCCTGCCGGCCAGAGATTAACTGGTAATTAAAGCTGAATTTAATGCAACTCTTCTGTAACACGTGATTAAAAACTATTTGTAAAACAATACTAAACCAGGGTGTTGGTTTTGCAAGGTGGTACGCAATCAGGTATGTCCCCCTTATGTTTCTGTCAGCCCAGGTGCCATTCCCATTACAGGATATCAAATCCTGACCTCTCTCCACCTCGTATACATCCGTAGCTGAATTCCCATGAACATCAAAAACAGGTTGGGCTTATTAATCCTATTTTCTCTATAAACTTAAACAGTGCAGCGTTTTAGATTTCCCCACTTCACTGTTACCATGATCTTTCTTAGAAACTTTGAGAAAGGCAGAGAGTTAGTGCTGTTGTTGGGGTTGGTGCATTAAAGTAAAATTTGTGCTTTATATAATGTAAGCTAATAGAGTCTGTTGAGTTAGCTCAATGCTAAACACAGCTAGCCAGTTATGTGGTACTTAAACTATAATAACTAAAAATTTAGAGTTTGCTGTTTGCTCCCTGAAGCAATCTGCACTGCAGTGATGAGGTGTAGACTGTTGATGATACTCTTTGGTAAATCTATAATAAACCTTGCAGAATTATGTTCCTGTGAAGGGAAACCCTGACCAGGAGGCCAATGACCAGCCCAACAGGAAGTGTGTCGTTAAGCTTGAGAACAAAGCTTATTTGACCTGATCAGTTGTTACGCTAGAGTTAGCATGTTGGTTAAGTAAAATAATAAGTTCACAGTTATACATCAGTAATTTATCACAAAAAGAAAATTAACAAAAAAACACCTGTGTTGATTGGGTTTTGTTGCGTAACCAAGAAACATTGCTAATCCTATAAATTTGTGTTCCAAAGTGTGCAGGAACCTGGTTGGTAAATAGGACTCAAGTTTAGAGTTTACTGTCATATTAAAGATAAATTAAAAGATTGATACACAGGTATTAACTTTTTTTTTAAGACCAGGCACAGAAAACCTTGCAAAATGATTAATGATAATATGTAGAATTGTTTTAACCCTTTCATGCATGGTGACCACTACAGTAGACAGACATTTGGAATACATCTTATATCCGTCTGTGAACAAAATAACTTAAAAAGTAATGGATGGATTTGGATGGAATTTTCAGGAAATGTTCAGCATGGGAAAAGGAAGAACTGATTCGATTTTGGTGTTGATCCTGATCAGCGTCTGGCTGCCATGACGAAAAATGTGATTTCTGTTAATAACTTCTTAACTAAAATAGATATCATTATGAATCCAATTGCTAATGGCATGTTTTCATGGTCAAGGAATCTAAATATTTCAATGAAAGAAAGGTAGGACTAATATTTATGGTGAAAATCACAGTATGGGTGAGGACTGTGGTGCTGTGTGGAGGTCTGTGCTCTCTGAGTGCTTTTCTAGTCTTAGCATTTTCTGTCATATTGAGAGATTGCATCACAAATCCAAAATGGCCAGCAAAGGGTGAATGGCACCACGCCCTTCATAAACAAATGTTAAAGCCTTCTGTTCTCAAAGAATCTGACAGGTTAAATGTATATAGCCTCTAAGTTATTAATATATTAGGAACAACATGATGTTTAACTCGTTTGAAAGCAAAAAAAAAACCAAACGTTTAAAACTATCCCTTTTATGATTTAATAATTCATGCATGAAAGGGTTAACTCTGAACTGCCTCAGTGAATTTGGTAAATGACTTCTCTGTAGTGCAGACCCAGTGCTTGACTGTGCTGAGGGTAAGCAAAGATAAACTCAAACAGATCACAGACAGACTCCTGAAACAAGGTCGGGATCTGAGTAACCAGAGAGAGGCACCCATACTCAGACCTCTGCACAGAATCATTGATTACTTCAGCGTCTCCTCCCAAGGCCTCTCTCACATTCTGCCTGTTGAAGACTTCTCCTCGCTCCATTTTAAACCATCTGTCTTCTGCCCATTACTCTCCTCTTATCTCCTCTTCCTGCACACCTCCCTCTGTCATACTTTAACACACTCACAATTCACACTGGTTTACACACACATTGTAACATGGTTAATCAGGTCTGCCGCTCAAAGTCCGTTTCTCTCCTCTGGAACCTCAAGGAAAATTGACTTTGATCTGTCAGCATTTGTGTTTTATCTACTTCTCATTAGCCGCCGTATGTGTCCGTGTTTCTATTCTCTGCTCAGAAGTGTTCGCAGACTGAGGGAGGGGCCGGTGCCCAGGAAAGTCTACAAGTAATTTCTGTTTCCCAACTCTCCTCTCATCTCTTCCTGAGAGAGAAATCAATCTCAGCAGAAACAGTCAATTATAATTTTCTCTGTTTTATCCTCTATAATGATCGCCGTTGTAGAAAAGGAGCTTTGTTTCATCTTAATCTTCTTTTCATCCGGCTGTTCTCCTAATGATCCTGTCCCCTCCACCAGTGACTTAATTTTTCTCAATCAAGACTCCATTATAATGTCTGAATATTTATTGTAATATTATCTTGATTAATTCCTCTATTAGTGTCTGTTTTTCACCATCGAGACACTTTGTATCAATTGCTCGGTTGTTTGATAAACAAACACTTTTCTTTTCAGTGCCTAATTTTTCACTATCCAGCCCTGACACTGAACTTATTGAGTATTTAGAGATGACTTGTGGTCCATTTTTGGGTAATTAAAATGCACTTTCCCTTTCTCCATCCCCTCTCTAAGCCCCACATTCACTAGGAAGGATTATTGACAGTAAGAGAACCTGTAGGAGGTCATAATACTTAATTCAGCACAGAAAGATGGGGAAATAATGTGAGAATAGAATGTTCAAAAGTCCCTCGTCCTTCAGTACGTATATAAAATTTACACACTTACAGATCAGTTGTAAGCTCTGTTAATGACTTACTGAATTAGTTTTTTCTTATTGCCTTATTACCCTTTTTTAGCAACATAAAACCAGGTTTAAGAAAAGATGTCATTATTATTCCTGATGTGATGTCTATAAAGAGTTTTTCATGGGATGCAATTGTGTATACATTAAATGACAAATTTATGGATGCGTAAACACTAAGTTTTGTAAATCTGTCAGATTTTATTTTTTGTTCATGGTATATTTATTGAAAGTTTTCTCCATTTTTTACACAGACAATAAGATGCAAAGTACAGCCATGAGGGGAATTAACAAGAACACAATACATAGATATACATACACACACACATGTAAAATAAAATTTATAATTAAAGTAATAGAAAGTTAGTTTAAAAAAAAGTAAGGGGGTCTCAGATGTAAACAAAGTACATTCCAGAGCAGTCACATGAGGAATTTCATAGTCATTGGCCACAAAACTATTGACCATGCACATAGAGCTGAAGAAGCATCTTGAGGTTGTAAATCAAGGCCGTCAACATACTGGAGGAACAGCTGTCACACTTCTTCGCATTTAGACACAGATCTTCTCTTTAAATGTCGAATCTTTTCAAGTTTTAAGAACATAAATATATCCCTAATCCACGATGAATGCAGCGGTGGACACAGTGATTTTGAATGTCTCAAAACCAGATGTCCAGCAAGCAGACAAGGGAAAGCAACAAAGTCAAACACCAAACAGGGCAATGGACATGGCTTCAGAGTGTTTTAAATACACTAGAGAGAGTAGAAAATATAGAAGCCCAGTATGTATTCAAGGATGGACATGTCCAAAACTATGAAAATGAGTACGATGACGTGGTTGGCATTTATCACACAGCGGGTCAATGTTGGAATAAACATGGGACAGTCTAGACTTTGAAATCTTTCAGAATTATATTCAAATTTATCCTTACCATTATTGAAGAATAACTGATCTGGGTAAGAGGGATTTATCCTGCATTAGCCCGTTGTTGGCTGTGTTTTTAGCCCAGCATTTCAGTCTGATACCCAAAACATGCTCGAACAATGGGCGGTAGATTTTATATTTGTTGTTTTATAAAGGCAAAAACATTTTGGCTTATTTTGCCATACTTAGCCAATTCATATACTGCTTTCTAAATAGTCTAACAGTAGGTTCTGTCATGATACTTTTGGCCCTTTTCCACTAGCAGGCCTTGGCCCTACTCTACTCTGCTCTACTCGATTTTCAGCGTGTTTCCACTAGCCTGGTACCTCCTAAAACAAGCTAGTTTTAGTACCTACTCTGCTCTGGTTCCAAGCGAGCAGAGTCAATACTAAAAGATGACGTCACCGACTGCCGGCTACTGATTGGTCAGACAATGTCGTCATCAATGAGTCATGAGTGCGACGACCTAGCATGCTAGCGGTAGCTACCGTTAGCTTACCCTCATACGTCTTTTGTTTGCAGCTCGATTGCTCTCGTCCTCGGCTTCATTCTGTTGTATAGCTTTCAAAACTCTCCTGTGCTTCTCAAGGGGTATTTCTTCTTACCACCTGCAGCCTTCTTCTGCTTTCCTTTTCTACTCTGTTTTTGACAAAAAGCCACAGATTGTTGTGGCGTCACCGCAGAGCCGCTCTCCGTTTACAGCGACACTGCACCCCGTTGGGCAGGCGACTGGGGCTAATGGAAAAGCAGCACAAAGCGAGTAGAGTAGGGCTAGTGGAAAAGGGCCATTTGTTTTTGGGGTAGAGTTGTTAGCTTCTTTTGATACCATGGTAAAAAAAATGAGGTAAGGCAGCCAGTAATGTTTTTGTTTTGTTTTGTTTTGATCAGACATAAGAAAGAGAGACAGAACGCAGGGCAGGACGAAGAACTTAGTGATAAAATAGTTAGATGGAGCGCTGAACAAACAAGGTGACACCCTGGCCGACACCTCTGCACAAACATGCAGAATTTTATTGGATAGCTGCTGGCAGCTCTTCACAACCTTTTTATCTCTGCTCTACTCTCCATCACAGACCATACACCATACTATGAATTTTATTATTAAGCAGTGGGAAAATACATTTTTTTAAGTTTCTTCTCCAAGCTTTTTCTGTCTCTGCTCCTAAATTGTGGAACGAGCTTCCCCTCCACATTAGACAAGCCTCCTCACTGTCCTTTTTTAAACTTTTCTTAAAACAAATTTTTATTCCTTGGCTTTCAACTCTGCATGAGACTCTGCTCCTGTTTCAGTTTTTCATGCTTGCTTTAGTACCTAGTATTTAATGTTTTAAAATTGTTTAAGATTTATGTGTGTCTGTGGTGTCTGGTGCAGACAAAAAGTCCAGTCTGATGCCAACTGGTTCTGGAAAGTTGTTCTTTACATGTCGACCTGCAGGCCAATGACTGAGCTCCATGTCACTATAGGAACACTAATGCCAAAAAAATGTCCTTACTGAGAAGTAGGGATGCATATTATTTGATTTTTCCCAATATTTCCAAACTCAGAATTGCAAATACAGATATTAATGAAATTTTTTTGTCAAGAGCACAGCGCACCCACTCAACCTAAATTGACAGTTTTTTTTTACAGAGACAGTCTGTGTATTTTAGAAACAGATGTGGAGAAAATACACGTATGATTCTTAAACAAATTATGTTATTTACTAATAGGAAGATGTGGTGATGATAAGGCAAACTGTTATGGTACATTTCAACATTCGGCCAATGTGTGGAATAATTTGTGGCCAAATTTCACCGCCAAATATTGGCTGAAAATATCAACAAAATATTCATATCTGCTTATACCAATGATTCGTTTCGTAATGCAATTTTGTGCTAATGCTGATTTTGCTCCAATCACATTGTGCTTCCCTACTAAGAAAGACAGCAAACACAGAGCACTCACAGAAAATTTATTCTGAAATGTTTATAGTAATTAAGAAGTTATACTATTATTGTCAGTACATGGTATTTTAGGAGCATTTATTTATTTTACCTTTTATTACTTTTGACAGCATTGTTATGATAATGTGCAGGCTACTTAAACTCCCCTGTGTAAAGACAATCCCCTTTACACTGACTTCTTAAATTGACTATCACACTGATTAAAGTAAGATTTAATGTCTCATCAGGTGATGACCGACAGAGCTTAGCCATGAGGGACTTACTGGACGCAATATATCCCAGAGCTGAACGTCCAGACTACGTGGTCCGACTGGAGCCCATCCAGACCACCACGAAAGCAGTGTTTCAGTACCTCACCACAGAGGAGGAACTGGCTAGATATCCATCACATACCCCAAGGTGAGCAGATTAAAATGTTGCTGTTGTACTTCACTGTGTGCCAAATCCAGAACGTACAGGTTTGTTTCTACAGACTTCTTGGACCCTTATTGTTGGAGTAGGATTAAAGCTTCTCCCAGCTTTCAGTTAATCACAGACGGTTTGTCTCATCGTCCTTCACAGTGCCAGGGAAAGCCCTGTCGCTTGGGAAGGAGAACACGAGGAGGGAGGGGACAACAGCCAGCCAAATCAGCCAGGAGGAGCAGAGAGCCCAGGACAGGCCACAAGGAGATGGGAAGCTGAGGAGGAGACGAAAGAGGAGCAACCACAGAATGAAGACGAGGAGTCCACGAGTGGGGTAGGATGCTGTTAACATCATTTTAGAGACTTCCGAGATCAGTAGAACTCTCACAGCATGAATGAAGTGATTGAATCAGGTAGATGAGTCTCTGTCTTTCTCTCCTTTCCCTCCAGGTTGAGGACGTGACAATTTCTTGTTGTCTGTGCGGTCAGGACTTTAACTCACGCCGCAGCATCAGGCGCCACTGCCGTAAGATGCACAAAACCAAACTGGAAGAGCTCAGAAAATTCACAGAAACGCGTACAGTTCCTACAAGCCTGCTGTCGATGGTAAAAGGTAAGAGTTTAAGAAGTTTATCCACAGAAATGCATACATATATATTCTCAGTTATCATTCTTCAGTTTGGTTATGAATGTTTTAGTGTTTGAAAATCACCTTTGTTGAATAATTCTGAGTATTGATGAGTGCAGTTCTTCATATTGCCCTGTAGTTGGTTTACATGTCAAAAGGGCAAATTGTGCCTGTTAATGAGGTGACATTAAATGATATGTGTTATTTGTTCTGTTGATGGTGGAGGTCGTCAAAAGACTCCGAGCACGCCAACAGGTAAATCCTGCCCCGTGTGCCTCAAAGACTTTGCCACAAAAGCCAACGTGCGCCGTCATTTCGACGAGGTGCATCGGGGCCTGCGGAGAGACAACATCACGCCTGGCTTTGCCCCTCGGCCCTTCGGTCTCGAGGCCACTCCGCCCAAGAAAAGCAACAACTCCTCTCCAACTAGAGGCCACAACTCCAAGACCACCCCTGTGAGCTCTAAAACCACGCCTTCAAACCAAAACCAGAACAAACCTCAGAGTCCAGCCCCTGCCTCTCAACAGCAGAACCCGGCTCGCTGCACACTCTGCAAGAGGAACTACAGCTCCCAGGTTAGTTTGTAGTCTTACTGACGCTCTTTTGCGTAAGAGTGGTTAAGATGTTGCCATGTTAAACACAAAGGTATTTTTATGTTTCTACTTCATTTTGGTAAACTGTCATTTAAATGAGCCCCTGACAACTTGGTCTAAACAAACATTGAAATATGGAAAAAAATTGACAGCCACTTTTCTGTTTGATTTATTTATCATACTTAGAAGATTCAATTCGATTCGATAATGCTTCATCAATCCCTTTGGAAAAAGTTCCTCAGGGAAATTGGAATACAGTAGAAGTTCAGTAACACAGATTGAAAAGATATCTTTAAAAAAAAAGAGAGATAAGCAAAAGCATTACTTTGATATCACTACTTAAATACTACTTACTTGGTCTTTGATGGGAAACTCCTACCCTCTACTTCTATTATGTGCAAACTGTGGGATCCCTCTGTTTTCTGGATTTGAACGTTGTTCCCATTGTAAATTTATTAGAGTGTTTGCCTCTCTGTCTGATTGCTGTCTAAAATGAAACCAGTGTAAAAAGTTCACTCATCCTTTTTCCACTTAGCCCATGTTTCAAGTAGCAAATGTATGTTTTGTAACAAATGGGGGAGGACAAAGAGCAACAACTGCATCTGTCCCTTTGTCAGATTAGGCGACCGCAGAGCCAGAAAGCGCTGTCACTTGTTCAAACTAACTTGATAGACTACATGATTAAACCCACCAGCCAATGGCTGTTACTCAGACAGCAAACAAACACTCTGTAATTAAGATACTAT
Organism: Scarus forsteni; assembly: GCA_036419115.1. Lineage (NCBI taxonomy): Eukaryota > Metazoa > Chordata > Actinopteri > Labriformes > Labridae > Scarus > Scarus forsteni. The sequence continues at coordinate 28,445,733 of JAZDUH010000341.1, read as the reverse complement.
TCTTCTGCTTCTCTTGCTATATCACGATCTTTGATATTTAACCTTGATGAAAATGCAAACCGTCACTCATCATGGTGCCTCTGCTGTTTCTCTCCAACATTTCTCCTTTGACAGTTTGGAGGAGGCTCCTGTAAAGCATATCCCAAAGGCAGGGACGATGTTTTAAAGCTTTACTTAACTTTTCTCTATCCTGTACTTCTCAAAGCATCAACCGTGGTCTTTTTACATCTGTGATTGTGGCGCATGCAGAGCACCCATTGTGCTTATTGGTCAGTGTTTCTGAACTGAGGGAGGAAATCGTAGGAGACGGGACAAAAATCAAACCTGCACAACTTTCTGTGGTTGATTTGTCTCAGATTGGTCTTTTGTTGTCCGTTATTATGACGGACCAAATGAGATGGAGTGACCAATTTTTGTAGCCTACGGATCCTGAAACTCTTCTACTATCGAGTCAAGCCACAATCGTACATAAGTTGTGTTGTCAGACCTCGACATAAGGCTAAAAAAATGATTGGGCAAACCTTTGCCAAGCTGGTACTGGATGTAAAGTTATTAACGGCTCTCTTTTATGTATTAAAATGTACTTTTAATGCAGTTTTCAGGGGATTGATGTTGAGAAACAAAGGGATATGTTGTGAAAATGATATGATTGAGAGAATGGAGCAGTCCAGGCACAAGCATGCAAAAGGCAAATCCATTTACATCAAGGTCCTTGAAACAGGCCACAGATAATGAACCACTTAGAGACCCTCAGGGATGCTCATAAACAAAGATAAGTCCATAAAAATATTTCAAAAAGCATAGTTTCTGATTTATCAATGCATTTAAGACAATAAAAGGCTTTATAGGAAAAAAAACCTAATAAAAGTTATATCAATTCAATACATGGACTGAAACGTTCTTGATTCTTTTCAGTGACTGGAATCAAAGTGGTGGCAACATCTTAGGATGTGTTAATGTTTAATAAAAAAACACTAATGAGAGGAAACGTTTACAATAAATCTTTTCTAATGGAAGCCTTTGGGTGCCCTGAAAGCCATTTTTAGTGTTTTTATACTTCTGTTGACACTTCTATTGACTTTTTTGTGTTCCATATATCTTTTGATAAACATATCCATTTTTTTTATATGTGCTCTTTAATGTGTTTAACATATCTCCTCAGCATGGTAGAGCACATCTGCCGATAATGTCTTGTCTCCCCCAACAAGTAAACGTATTTTCCCACGATTGTTTGCATCAGTTTAAGCCCACTGGGTTGTGGTAGCCAGTCCAGTGCAGAGTATATGCAGAGCTGGTGACAATATGAGGCTGAGCAGCTCTGACCTGACCAGTTACCTCAGAGTTGGCCTGTTAACCAATCAGATCAGATTGGGCCCACATGACGAAGGGAGCCTGACAGAGGCTGGAGGTCCAACAGAGCATCTCAGGATATGTTTACACAGAGACTCTTTGATTTAAAACGCAGAGATTTTTCCTTTGCATATTCAAAGTCGATCAGTGTTCAGACCGAGACGCCGGAGATGAATGAATGAAACCACTGTAGTATGCATGCCGGTTCAGTAGATGGCGGTGTAGGTTTGCAGAGAGGCAGCGTTGCCACAATACAGTATGAAGAAGAAAAACTTTTCACAAACAACAATGGCGAGTGGACGCACAAGGACGCAGGAGTTTCTTTTCTGGATAACAAATCAGTTCGGACAAAAATCTGTCTGATAGTTCTGTCTGGATAACAAAACGAGCGCGGTAAACAGCACACACGTTACTCAGTAGACGGCCGAAGCTGTTGTTCCTGGTATGCGCGCGCAGCCTTCATATGAAAGAGTACTGGGCATGCGGTGACATCAGCGTTTCACCCTGAAACGCTCTAATTTGGGTTTGCACGGCGCTGCATGGAGGAGCATATTGAAAACTCTCCACTATGGACACTGGTTTCAAAAGTTTCTGGATTTAGGCACTCCGTATAGACTTCCCATGTAAACGCAAGTCCAAAAGGCAATGAAAACTTATCAGGTTTAATTGTTTTAGGCCTCCTGTAAACAGCCTCTCAGACAGAAATGGAATACAAAATTCTCTGGGGTACTTGGTGTAAGAGAACTAGATTTTTTTTTTTTTAGTAATTGTGAAGGCAGTAATCAAAAACACAAACAAGAACCTTATTTAAGACACTTGCTGCTGTTTCTGGTGTTGTGGTGTTTACCGAAGAACAAAGATGTAAAATATGTCTTTGTTTGTTTTGTTTCTTTTCTACAGCTCATGTTGAGGAGGCACATGCGCATTGTCCACAAAGTATACAGCATGAAAAATAACAAGAATGCCACTACGCCTAGTCCCTCTACAGCAGCAGCCACCCCCAACACCAGCAGCACTCCAACTGTAGCACCCAGCAACAACATCAGAGTGAAAGAGGAAGTGGTGGAACCCTCAGAGGACGATGATGACGACGACATTGACAGCAGCCCAGCACCCTCTCCAGGGGACACTACTGTAACGGCTAAAGCTGCTCCTGTTGCACACAAAGCCATGAAGATAAAGGAGGAGGAGGCCCCACCCAGTCCCAAGATGCCACAGTCCTTATCTTCAACGCCGGCCCGTGGGGTGAACACGTGCAGCAGTGTCATACCCGCCAAAATGACCAAACTGTCAGTCGGCTTCGACTTTAAGCAGCTTTTCTGCAAACTGTGCAAGCGGCAGTTCAGCTCCCGGCAGAACTTGACGAAGCACATCGAGCTGCACACAGACGGCAACGACATCTTTATAAAGTTCTACCGCTGCCCGCTCTGCCGCTACGAGTCGCGCCGCAAACGTGACGTCCTTCGCCACGTCACGGTGGTCCACAAGAAGTCATCCACATACCTGGCCAAAATCATGCCCAAACTGGAGAGCCGGGCGGTCAAAAGGCTCGCCGAGGTCGTTCTGAACAGCCCCAACCCCAACAAGAGGACCAGCAGCACCATCAAGGAGGAAATGAATGGACGCCATGTTTCTTCACCATCCTCCTCCTCCTCCTCCTCTCCCTCACCTCCTGTCATTCGCAGGCAGGAGGGCCCCACAGCTCCCTCAGCCGCTCCCACACCTTCCTCTTCTTCATCATCCTCCTCGACTTCTTCCTCCTCTTCTCACGCCCCTCCTGCTCTCCCACCTCCTCCTGCCCCCACTCTACCTGCCCCTGCAACCCGCAAACAGCAGGAGGTCTCCGCGCCCACGTTTACCCCCTCCCCTCCTGTCACACGCAAGCAGGAGAAACAGCAGACCCACCAGCAGCATCGGCCCGTCAGCCCCCCGCTCACCCGCCGCAGTGACAAGCACACACACCAACGCAACTCCTCATCCGGCAACCAAACCCCACACACCCGGCGGCACGACAGCCAATCAGAGCACAGCAGCACAACGTCGTCCACAGAGGTCAGAGTGACGAGAAACTTCTCTCTCCACGCCTGTGATCAGTGCGGACGAGCCTTTGCTAAGAAGGTACGCATTTAGGCTTACCGATCTCAATCTTTGCTCTTTTGATTGAAGAAGTAAATTTTTCTCCCCTGCAGAATCACTAAAAGTCACAATAAAGAGAATTGCTTTGAATTTGATCTACAATTAATATTAACAATATATTCTCCCACAAATTACTCTCCCGCCTCCAACTGGTCCAGAACGCAGCAGCTAGGCTTTTAACTGGTTTTAACGGACGATATCACATCACCCCTGTCCTTGCTTCTCTCCACTGGCTTCGAATTGATTATAAGATTTGACTGATCACTTTTAAGGGCTGGCTCCAACCTACATTTCTGAATTATAAATTCCTTCTGAGCCAATCCCCAGCCTTAGATCCTCGGACGGGGGCCTGTTGGCTGTTCCAAAGTCGAAGCTGAAGACTAAAGGTGATCGAGCATTTTCTGTCAGAGCTCCTCGGCTTTGGAACGCCCTGCCTGAGGAGATAAGGCGGGCCGAATCAGTGACATCTTTTAAATCACATCTTAAAACCCACGATTTCTTATTGTTTTAGCCCTGTTTTTACTCTTTTCTTGTTTTGATATACTCAATTTTTATCATTATTTTTAGTTTATTTATTATTATTTTATTTATTCATTTTTTCTCTTTTTACCAGTCCTCTATCTGCCCTCTTCTTTTCTATCTTCCTGATGTGATGTTGTCATCCTTCAGTAATCTTAAATTTATCTATGAATCTGTAAATCTATTATCTTTCTACTGTTTTATTGTCTCCTTGTCATTATGCATTATACCAGCTGTTCCAATCCAACCAGTTTATTCTTTTTTCTTTCATTTTGTTACTTTTGTGAACACGACCCTGGGCCTTTTCCTCTGACTCTCGTGGTCTCTGATGAACTGATTTTTTATTTTATAGTGCCCTTTTCTGCCTTTCTTCTGTCTGTTAAAGCATTTTATTTATATAGCACCTTTTAAATCAAAAGTTTAAAAAGTTATTATTATTATTATTATTATTGTTATTATTATTATATAAGTAGCCAGCCAGTAGCCGTATATGTTGATATATTTTTTATTTATTTATTTATTTTAATAGATTTTAGATACATCTTTTTTACATATATTTATTTAATCTGTAATACTGAACTGCTACTGTATCTGAGTTTTGCTGAGGAAGGTTTTCCAGGGGTACGTATAAAGAATTATCTAATCTCATTTCAGTTTTAGGCCATGCCAACCTGTAGGCAGGTGTTTTTGAAATTGCAGGTTTTTTTATGTGTTTAGGCCAGAAGGCCGGCACATTAACAGTTTTAGGTCACTGAATATTAATATTTTGGAAAACTCCAGCCAAATTGAAGATTTTAAAAACTGTTCAGATTGTCTCAGTTAAGCAAATGTGGGTTTTTGACCTCTCTGCTGGTCATGACACAGCTCTGTGACTTAAGCTCTGTTGTTTACTTGTGTTGCAGTGGACGTTGTTTAACTGTTGCTGTTTTAAGTGTTGCTGACTGAACTATTAACATGCCAACATGCAATTTCTGTTCCTCCCTCACTGTGAGGCTGCTGATGTTGCCGTATTTCTCTGGATCAGATGACAACAGTTTCTGTTTTTTCTGCAAAAAAGTACCACGTATTTTTAAGACAATAGTTTTGATAATTTAGGGAAAACAACAGAACAGTGCCATAAAACTTATCTCAGAATTTTGAGGTAATTATCTTTTTAGTTCAGAGAAAAATACTAATATTGTACTAATGCTAATAGTACTTGTACTGAATTTTTACAATACAATTGATCTCAGAGTTCTAAGAAAAACACCCTGTAAAATTCAAAGTTGGCATATTTAGCTTTAGTAATCATATTCTGAGATGAAGAACACTGAGCAAACTTTTTGGGAGTAACTTTTTAAAGGCCATGTGAGTACAACATATCAAACTCATCAACCTCTGTTTACAGGGAGTCAGCCAACAGTGACAGTGAAGCTGTGGGTGTGTTTAGGGGCCGGCCTGCTGGCTCATGCATGGTCATCGAGCTCAAGTTATCCAAAAATTATTTTGATCTCAAACAGACATGGCAATATGTGTGAACGCAGTTACTTTTCAAAGGTAAACTTTGACCAAATTGAAAAGATTTCCCCAAAGAAAATGTGATCAAAAGAGTCATGATATTTTCCCCCATATCTTGTAGCCCCATAACCAATAGCACTAAAAGTTCATTTTGAAGTCCAAGTGAATTTAACTCTAGAATTAACTTCAGTGTAAGAGTAGAAATATGAAACAGTCAGGCCATAGAATTATCAGCAGAAGCAATTAATGGATGACAAATATTTTAAAAAGCATAAGTTAAGTTGGTAAAGAATAGCCTGTCTTTAAAATAGCTTGAAAAAACAGAGTATTCAGTCTGACGCTTTAACATGAGTGAACTGAACTGTTGGATCCTTTTAGTGTGATAGAAACTCAACATCATGTCTTAATTTATGTCATGAGTTTATCAATTTAACCCTGAACCCTCCTCTTCCTCCACATGTTCTGTTCAGTGGTACCTGGACTCCCACAAGCGGAGTCATCGTAATGCAGCGACGACAGCAGCCAGCAGAAGGAAAGGAGTCAGCACCCGCTCCAAATCTCTGGTCTAGTGAGACACACACCGCTGGGAGTGCTCTGAAGGTTTGTTACTTCACGCCTCTCTTCTTATTTCCCTCTTTACTGTTCCTCGTTCCACAATAGATTTGTTTCTCCTTCTTGTTCTTTCCACAAAAAGGTACTGCTGTGTGGTTTGTACTTGAGCAGACATATAAACAGTCAGCGTGTGTTCATGTTTCTTTGTGTTGAGAGACGTATCGTTGGTGATATTTGTTATCAAGACCACTCTGAGGAACAAAAACAGTCATTTAAGGGACTCAAATGGACCACTCAGCTCATTCACCTGCTGTTTTTATGTTCTCATCAGCATCTGTGTTTCTGCCTCACTTGAAGTCTGTTTCTATCTCTGTTTTTTAAGCATCTTTCCTCTTCTGATATCTATTTTCTCACATTTTCCTCCTTCTCTCTGCACACAGTCGGCTGGGGATAATGAAGGGGAAAGACGCTTGTAACAAGGAAACGTGAACACATTAAAACTGGGAAAAACAATGGACGAGTGGAACAAGCTCAAAGCAAAGATGAAGGAAACACACAGCAGGATTGAAGTACAAACGGATTTCTATCTTCTTATTTGCTTTGGAACCAAATATATATTGTTGGAATCTGACATGTTTTTTTGTAAAGTTAGATGACGAAGCTAGCCAGCTTGCTGGACAGTGGCGCTGCTATCAGAACAGAGACTGAAGTGACGGCTGTTTATTTCTCTGTATTTACTCACAACCCTTTGTAAATAGAGATGCATATGCAGAGGTTTCATTTGTACAACTTCACTCGGTGAAAGAGAAGGAAAAAACAAAGGATTTTTATCAACTGGACCACAACCTTTGCAAGAACTGGAAGCTAACTGTTTTTCTTTTTCCCATTGGATATAGTTCACTTAAATATTTGTAAGTAATCACACATTTTGTTTTAAAGTTCACAGATTTTAATCCTTTTTGAATAGTTTAACTCAGTCCCTGATGTCCACAGAGAATGTTTTCTAATTCCTTTGAAAAAAACCCACTCAGATGTTGGCACGCCTTTAAACCAGCCTGTTTCATCCCTGCACAAAACAGTCAGCTTTAGTGTGAAGCCAGAGATATACTTGTTGTTTGTTTGGGCGTTCGCTTTGGCATTCGTTGGCAGTGTTTTTGTTTATAGACTTGCCTGTATGTGACCTGTGTTACCACAAGAGGGTGCAAAAAGATCTCAGGCTGTACGCAAACTACCTGTTGTGCGAGAAATAAACTGCAAACATGGTGTTAATCCTAAGAATACAAGTAGAAAAGAAATGCTAGCATTATCAAATATTTTTCAGCACCGCTCTGTCTGCACTCGATTTATACAATATTTTTATCTGCAGACAAAATCGACCTTAGTGTCTACTCAAAGTCATCAATTCCTGATTTTTAAAGGAGAATCTAGCTGTGACCAGCCAGATAACCAGTCACAGCCACATTTTTTCTGCACTTTTAGCCAACACAGGGAATACATGGAGGCCATAGTGTCCAACTTCGATAGTTCACAGCATGTATATCTCTGGCTTCATCCTTCATTTAAACAAATCTGCAGTCTTTTAATGTTCTGTCAGCTTTGCAGTGACAAATACCAGACTTTTTTTTCATAGTGCTGGATGAAAAGTTGATGGACGGCACAGTTTGGTCAAAGTAAGCGAAAACCTGAAGTACAGTTTTTACAGTTTGTTTGCAATCAGTTGTGATTTTTTCTTTGTTTTTGGTCTGAATGTGGTGAAAAATTCAACTTATCTTTACTTTGACCCTCCTGCTTAACCTCCAAATCTTTATCCATCCTGAGTTCTGAAACTTGACAACCATTAAGGACAAAAGTGACACTCTAACTCGCAGAATACCGAAAACTCACTCAAGTGGCACTAATTCTGACGTGCTGTAGGTTATACAACTATAACACAACCCCTCTGCCGATGTTAAATCACTAAACTCTGTTAATTTCCTTATAAATATGGATTATTTTTGCACATAACAGCTGACTCCGAGGTGCTCAACCACAGGCAAACATTTGAGGTATCAAATTAAATCTGTCATTATCACCCATGCTGATGTGTAAGAATCCAATTTACAGTGAGCAAGACGAGATGACAGCTCACATTATCACAGACTAATGGGTGTTTGAATGTGTTTCCGTGCTGGAAGGCAGCCTTTGGTGTTACAATAACAATCGTTCTGCTTTAAAACTGAAAGACTTTATTTTCCTTTTAGTGAATTATTACTTTAATTCTTGCAGAAAATCCTGAAAATCACTCCTGCGGCTTCACAGCACTGTGGCTGAGAGTGGTTTATGCAAAGCAGTCATGTCTGAACCACAGTGACGGAGCAGCAGGTGTAACAGGGTTGAATTAACAGCAGCAGGGAATCAACAGTTTGGGGTGCTAACCCTGGTGAAACGGGACGAAAGGCACAAGCTGTAAATGACAACTCACACTTTAACGTTTACATCAACTTTCCTTTAGCAGTTTGATTTTTAACCTAGTTTTACTCGTCTCTCAGCTTTTGTTCTCCGACACAATTAGCAGCTCGAGGTAGTCTAGACACACTGACGTGATGGAAGGCGATGATGAAGACCAAATGTAGATATGTCTTAATGTTGAAACAGAAAGCCATCAAATGGAACAAAACCAGAGGAAAAGGAAAGACCAAACTTTATTTTTATAACTGCTGCGCAAGGTCTTGAAACATGTAAATATGGATTCATCCTCCATGGATGGTATAAATAATAGTTATATTAGTCATTATAGTTACTGACTTATACTGATCTGTTGGTTAACCATTTCCTTTGAACATGTCTGACTCGTTGATTTTCCTTGATTATTCTGTGATAAGTTGTCTCTTTTCTTGTATCTCATTCCTGTTGAAGGAGCTTTTTGTTAGAAATGCAGAGTAAAGGAATCAAACCTCAACTTTAGTTTTGTTAATCTCATCTTTCCTCATCAGTTGTAACATGTTATTATCTCACCTTCAATAGAAACCCAAGAGGAGCTTTTCAGATGTGACCAGAATGTCAAAACAGACCACTTAATAAATAAAAATATACTTCTCCAAACTTCACTCCGGGACTTTTGTGTGACTTTTTCTGTTGTCCTCAGATATGACTCATAAACTGCCATCAGTAATGTTTGTTTACTGCGTTTGCTGAAAGATGATTTCATTTGACTTCTAAGGAATTGCCTCTTTAAGACATTTGCATTTTGTCTTTTTGATTTTTTAGTTCACAGATTTCCTTTCTTGCATTAATGCCTCGATGCATCATTTTTGTGACATCTCAGTGCTGGAGGATTTGCTCGGAAGGATTCAACATCATCACAACAGCATAAAGGAACATGACTCATCACAGGGTGTTGTGTTGTAAGAACAAGTTGCTAAAAAATAAAAGTTTGACACTGCAAACTGAAAAAACAGTTTAAACCAAATGGCTTTTGGTAAACATGAACTCACCTCAAAGGGTTTTTTTGGCAGACAGATTCACAGGATAGGAGACTCGGCAGTGTGGCAAACTCAACTACCCATACAACATTTTTCTGCTTCCATATGACAACAAACATTTCCAAATAAGCAGGGTATAACAAGTGATAAATGCATCATGGAAAATTGAGTATGTATGTCATTAAAATCTATCTTATATTTACGTTCCAGGTTAACCCATCAAATTAGTAAGATATACTTGTAAAGCATGTTGTATTTTCCCCCTCCAAATACAGACTTTTGTCAACAGTGTTTTGATCATTGTAAAAGTCCAACATGTATCCTCAACTTTACCCGCGATTATTTAAGTTGGCTTTCCTGCCTTACAGTATATGCAAGGTTAAACCTCCAATACTACTTCAAAATAGACAAGGGGGAAAATGGTGTATTGATTTAGCCAGTGAAAAAAGCCCTTAGTGATATGAGATGTAATGTGAATAAGATACCTGCATGTCTGCATGTGTTTGTGTCTGTTTAAAGATGTCTGTGAAGTCCATCAGACTACAACTCCACAATCATCAGGACTGCCTTGGCGATGGTAATTATGGTAACAAATGACTGTGTGTTTGGTTTTTCCAGTTTTACCTGTTTTTTGTTATTGACAGTTACTTTACACTAAAACCAGCATTTTTACTCCAAGTAACGGGGACCAGGTCTCAGGGCCTAAGGCCAAGCAGGTCAGCCCAGACTTCCCTCTCCTCTGCCACAATTTTGACCTCCGCCTGGAGGATTCCAAGGCTAACCAGGCCAGATGGGATTTATGTTCCCTCCACTGGGTTCTGGGTCGGCCCTGTGGACTTCTTTCAGTTGGGAGTGTCTGGAAAACCTCCTTCAACTGACTCCTTTAAATGTGAAGGAGCAGCAGCTCTACACTGATGTCTGAACCCCTCACCCTATCTTTAAGGCTGAGCCCAGCCACCCTCTTGAGGATCTCATTTCACCCACTTGTCTCTGCAGTCTCATTCCTTCTGTCATTACCCAGATCTCATGACCACAGGTGAGGGTTGGAAACAAGATGGTGCGGTAAAATGATAGCTTTGCCTTGAGGCTGAACTCCCTCTTTACCACAACAGTTCAGTACAGTCTGCATCCCTGCAGATGCTGGACTTATCCGCTCATCCATCTCTTAACTCACGAACAAGACCCTGAGATACTTCAACTCCTTCTCTTGGAGAAGGAATCCACCTTTTTCCAGAAGAGAATTGTGGCTTCCAGCTGCAAAACACTCCAGTGCCTGCTGAAGGTCCTAAGCTGAAGAAGCCAACAGAATGTTATCTGCAAGGAGCAGAGACAAAACTCAGAGGTCTCCAAACTGAACACCTTTCTCCTCCTTGAGATCTTGGACATGAAGGTCACAAACAGACTCAGACAAGGTGCAACCCTGTCAAAGGCCAACGCACTAGGAAGGCATCCACCTTTGCAGTGGATGCAGACTCTTGTTTTGTGTCTGAAAGTGAAGATAAGCCGCCAGTGTCTCCCATCCCTGCTGCTCAGAAGGACATTCTCGTCCTCACTAAATGTGAATGCAGTGATAACCCGGGGTTACAAGGGCCCCTTGACAGGTGATAATCCACCTCTAAACCCTAAAACTTTAAGTACACTTAAAGTGAGATGCAGCAAGTGGCTTAGTCGTCCATGTGCTCCTCTTTATTCAGCCCTGGATGTAAAAAGTTTGGACACCCCTGCTCTAATGCTTGATTTGTCCGTGGCCTCTCTCCTTGTTACTTGCCCTAGGCCAGGCGGTAACAAATAGGAGGGGATGTGACAAATTCTATACACAGAGCATTTCTTATGAATAAGTAGTTCACATCATTTTAAATGTTGAAACTGTGGGGCTTACTGTTCACAAAAAAATGTTACTTGCCCCTTGTGGGTTTCCCCTTCAAACGGACTTTGCTGTCATTTCTGTGAGGATCTTTCAGTGGGCTGTTGAGTACAGGCTTCATTTAGTTGGATCCTTTGTAGGTTTTGAAAGACCCTTAAAAAGAGCTGGAGATGGCCAAAGTGGGCAATGGGGCATGTTAAAAGTAATAATGGCACTGGAGATCTCCACCCAGGTTTTTGTTTTTAGCTAAAATGAAAGGAAGGCCAAAAAGCCTCAAACATGGTGAACTGGGACTGCACATTATTATTGACCTATTACTGTTTAAGCAGACAACAACAAATAACAAGTACATTGTGAACTTAACAAGTACAACAAAAAGTCATCACTGAATGTCTGCATTTAAAAATTAGCAGTATAATTTATGAGAATTAATTGTTTTTTTCCTGTTTCATGTTTGTTTCTAACATAATTAAATGGTCACAATGTGAGGAATAAGTATTTTAGTAAAGTAAAGAACTGATACTCTTAACAACATCTGATGTAATGAATTTAGAAATATTGGCATACCTGATATTAAAATAAATGCTAATAATGTGCTTCCCTGGTGTTAACTAAAGATGAGAGCCTGTTGTTTGAAGTGATTTGTTAACTGTGCTGCTGCTTTTCTTGGCAAGGACACTCTCGAAAAAGAGATTTTTAAGCTTAATTAAGATTAGTGTCTTGGTCAATAGAGGATACAAATGATGAAAAAAAAGGGGGAAAATGAAGCTTTCCATAATAACATGCCTTTAAAACTGGATTCTGTGTTTACAAAACAAATCAAGGTGAAACAAGATTTTTTTAGGATGTACTGTATCACTTCAACTGGACTGTATCAATTATGGACTTTGGGGGAAGTTGAGGATTACAAAAATGGACTACTTCTATACCACACTATAACCAACATTATTTCTGTCCAGTTATGTATTTCAAAAAGATTCACAATGTCAAACCATGACTTTGTGAATCTTAGTTTTGATGATAACCCAGTCTGTTTTCTTTGCTCTGCCATAATCTGTAAATTATGACCACAAATGATAGATAAAAAATAAATTGTAATCTATCCAGCCACTAAATAAACGGCTTATCCTTTTCCCACATTGACTATGAATTAAGAGTCACCAGTTAACATACGTTTTTTTGGTCTGTGGAAGGAAACCAGAGTTCTCTCAAAGAACCCATGCACAGCGTGCTGGTTTGGCGTAGTGGTTAGCACCCCATGTACGTGCTTCTGCTGGTCCGGGTTCGGGTCCCACCTGTGACCGGTTTGCAGAGTGTCTTCCCCCACTCTCACTCCCCCTTTCACGGGCCTATCCACTGTCTCTCTCCTATCAATAAAGGCACAAAATGCCCAAAAAATATACATTTAAAGAACCCATGCACGCACAGGAAGGCATAAGTCAAAGTATTATTGTTTTTATTCTCCTTGTTGTTGTTGTTGTTGTGTTTCTTAAAAAAAATACATATTCTCTGTTGTAACTTGCATTGTCTTTTTTTAGGGATGGGAGAAAAAATCGGTTCATATAAGAATCAAGATTTTTTGTTTGATGATTTTTTTTTTTTTGATGATGCTATGAGGAGTTTCTAAGTAATCACAAAAAAGTCTCACTTTTAGATGCCTGATTAAAATACACACTGTAAGATGAGTTTTATAGCATCAAAATAGGTTATCTATAAGTGCTATTCCTTAGCTTCACGATTGGGTCGGACAGGGCTGGACTGGCCTGGATACTCGACTTCAGGAGCAAGACAATTAAAACTAGAGCAAATTCGGACGCGTCTTAGAGCACCGGGCTGTAAGTAGAGATACGTCTATAGCCGGCTACAAAACTACGATACTAAGTTTTCCAAAAATTGTCATTTCTTTTGGTGCATTCCAGTTGTTGTCAGAAGTAGGAATTTCCGAGTTCCGAGTAGGAAACTGCAACTGGAATGTCCCCCGAAGTCGGAATTTCCTACTGGGAACTCGGTGAAACCTCGCCACCCCCAAGTTGACAATCTAAGATGGATGCCCCCAGTGTGAACAGTTATTTAGCTCCTGTAATAATTTATTTGCACTTCTGACTGTGGTGTGTCGCTCTAGATCAGCTGTATACATCGTATTGTTAGACTTATATTTACAAAAATGCTGCCATAGTGATAATCACATTCTTCATGTGATATTTGTGAACAACAATGTAGGGCGTGCTAACAACAGCTAACAATAGCCTGGTAGATCGGCATGTTTTTTTCCGACTTCAACTGGAATGCCGATAAGTCTGAGATGATGTCACTCCCAGTCCCGAGGTTACTGGAACCAGCATTACGACAGTTGCAGCGCGTGCTCATGGGTAGCAGAGTCTTAGTGTCGCCGGAACTAGATTCTCCTCATAGCACCTTTAAATGCTTCATTTTAGTTTGTTAATAAGCCACCTTTAAATGCTATCCAGGCTTTTGAAGAGAGAGTATAAACAGCTGGTTAAAATATATTGCTGTATAAATCCTAAAAACAGACTCACATGATGATGTGTATTTTTCCTGATATAGTCTGTAGGCATCATCATTGCTCATCCTTTTCGCTGGTGTTTAAAAAATTAAAAAAAAAAAAAAAAAAAAAAAAAAAAAAAAAAATGTGTCCAAGAAGTGCTGCTATAATAGGTTTGAATAGATTAACTGCATAACATGAATTTGACTTTGTGAAAATTCCTGCCAGCTTGTAAATACTTCTTTCTTTTATTGCCATGTGTCCAAATATGTGAAATTTAATGGAAAAAAGTTTTAAAAACGATAGTGTTCTTAGGTTTGGTCTACTGTACAATTAAACTGAGAGGCACATCAGCTTTAGTTGTGGATAATTTTCTTTCCCTTCGAGCTGTTTTCTACCGTGTTTTTTATTATTAAATCAGTTTGAATTCCCCATTCACCCACTTACAGTACAAACACGAACAAGACTATGACTAACTCCAAACGACATCAAATTATGTGACGTAATTACCCATCACCTCGCCTCACCTGCTCTCTCTCCTCTCTGCAATGACGACCCTTCGTCCACAAGATGGCGCCATTGCCCCGCGCCCGTCTGCCGTCCTCGTGCAGCGACGAAGCCTCACACTGAACATGTTGCGCACGCGAGGGTCCTGCTTCCTCCCTTCTCACGCCTTATCAAACTGTTATTACACAGCAGATGGGACGCGCTTCATTAATTTAATTCTACCAAGCCCCCCACGTCCGTACCCCCACCCCCAAAAAACACCGGCGCGTGCATGGTCGCCCCGCTTTTACAATCAATGTGCGCAGTAAAAATGGATTGAAGTTGAGCCAATTAAAGAGTGTGTGGCGCAACGCTTGTGTGAGCATATTTTGATGACTTATTAATGTGTGAGGGTGTGTGAGAGTGTGTTTTCATCGGCTGTGGAGTCGTGCGCTGTCCCTTTCAGCACCGAGGGGGCGTCCGTGGAGGAGGCACGAGTGGACTTCACGCGGAGGGGAAAAAAAGGGGGTTTATGCGCCAAGTGCGTAAAGCTGCGAGAGAGGGAAAGAGGGGAGCGTGGATGGAGATCAGGTGGGTTTTACCAACAATATTGATCATGACTGACACATTCCGTCTATGATGGATTCCTCTGCTCTCTCTCTCTCTCTCTCTCTCTCCCTCTCTCACTCCCTCTCTCTCATTCTTTAGTATTGACTTCATTACAGGCAGCCTCCCTCTTTTGTCACCTTAAGTGCGTTTTCTCCAGGAATATCCGCGCTGCTGCTCGCCATTTACGCACTTCCTCATTTTATTATTTTTCTTATTAAACATCGACCTCCTCTGAGTGCACTCCTCTGTCATGCCATCGCCTTTTTGGATTATCTTACAGTCTATAAATCCGCTTTTTTACTCTACTGTGGGATCTTTCTATCTCTCCCCAGGAGATATTTTGGGAGGTAAAAACTGCTGAGCTCCGCAAGGAAGTTGCCCGAGGCGGACGGGGACCTGGAGGAGTCCGGCAGGGGGGAGGCTGATGAGAAGGAGCCCCTGGATGGATTTGATTTCCTGAGGTACCCCTTCTAATCATCATATTGTCCCCCCTGTTTTTCTGTGGGTGTTCTCTCTCCTGAGCTGGATTTTTGGCCACCCTGTCTCATTTTTATTGGATTTACCTGGATTTGTGCAGTAGTTGTTAGGTGAGTGAATGGAAGAATGTATTTGATGAAAGGAGCCCATAGCTCCATCATCTCCTCTCCAATGGAGCTCCTGTGCTCTCACAGTGGATGGTACTGTCTTAATTAGGTTGCAATCAGAATAGCACCAGTGCTGTGCAGAGGGAAGCCTATAGCGCTGCATAATGAGAATACACCCATACACTTTGATCTCCCATATTTATTTCTGAACCTGTGGGCTGCTGTTTTATCTCCAGACACATGACTTAATCATGTTAGCTGCATGGGGCTTTAAATAATGGCTTTGCTATAGCTGTGTGTTTCATAGCAGTGTGTGTAGGGAGAGTTAATGCACTGAAATGTGACAAAATAATGGCACAGAGCAGGGATGGGCCACTAGGGGCCACATGTGCATGTGTGTTAATCAGTGCAAGTCAACTTCCACTTTACAAAATAAGTAGGAATGAAAATGTCAAAATCTGTGGTAAATTGTTGGTTTCAGTGTAAATGCCATAAAGACTTCATCTGAAAGGGCAAAATGCTTAATTAGTACAAAATGTGAGCAGGTATGTTATGGTATGATGGCATCTTTAACATCATCAGTGTGATTAAAAATGTAGTTTCCTGCAATGTTGACAAATCCTTTGAAATAATCCTGGATTCATCTCAGATACTAAACACCACCAAAATGAAATTGCTTCCTCCCTGTGACATGACAAACATCATCAGGAATTATCACCAAATCAGCTGAGAACTTATTTAGTTATTGGCAAAAAACTCAGAAAACTGCCCTATCTCACAATATTAAGTCTTTGAAAAAACTCCAGAATCATCACTGAAATGAAATCGCTTGTCTTTTGTGCCATGACCAACATTGAAAATGTCATCAAGATCCACTTAGAAGTTATCAAATTGTTTTAAAAAATGTGAAAAATGATGCCAACAGGTAGTTGAAGGGGAAAAAGTACTCCGAAACTGCCACCAAAACCCATCTGAGATGTCATTGGCCCATTTTTGACCAATCCTGAAAATTTCATGGAATTGTGTTCATACCGTTTTGAGTTATTCAATTAGCTAACAAGCTAACAAATGTCAGCAGAAGGTAATAATCTTTAAAACTGGTTTGTTGTAACTTCAAAATATTAGAGGCTATGTTGGTGACAGAGGGAAAACCAGTCAGGGGAACTTTGATAACCAGGATATACAAGTTTAATGCTTGAAAAGGTGCCATTGACTTTAATATAATGTCTAAATCATTAAATTACACTCTAAATTGTATAAAAGTTTGCATAAAAGCAATAATTATGTCAATGTAGCCCCTCATAGTAACCGCAGTTGCCCACCCCTGGCATACAGCATTTGATTAAAGTTCCCCACTTCGTCTTTGCTCTATTTTAGAGACATTTCTTCATTAAATCTCATCTTGTGCACTCTTTTAATAAAGATCTGTTCATCTGCAGTAATCCAGTGCCACACTGGATTAGGGGGTGTTTCCACACAGGGGGTGTGCATGTGTGGGTGTGCAGTAAGGATCATCCACCCACGATGTTGCATGATTCATCTTATAAAAAATCATCGGGGAAAGTGCAAAACAGGGTAGAAATTGTGGGGGAGGATGCTAAAGGAGAGAGGGGTAATGAAAGGAGACACAGAAGGAGAGGATGGAGAGGAAGGGGAGACTGCAGTGCTGGAATGGGAGACACCGAGAAACACCCACCGAGATTGAGAGAGAAATAGAGAAAGAGAAAAGCCATCAGTTTCTGAAAAGAGCAGCACGCTCCCCAGAGAGATGAGGAGGCGACGATCAGGAGACAGGAATGTGGGAATGGGGAAAGAATAGAGGGAGCAAAAGGGGTCTGGGTGTGGAGCAGAACAAAGGTTACATGAAACAAGAAGTGGGAATATTCCTGGACGGGCAGGTGAAGGTTTAACTGAGGAAGAGTGATGAGCTCCGGCTCTTCATTTTAGAGCAGGGAAACCTCCTTTTTGGGACTTCTGCTCGTCCATTAGGCTGTCAACATGGAGGATAAATCTGCTTTTGAGCCTCTGTGAGGCTTCATAAAGCAGAAGGACTCCCGTGGGTGCACAGGATGAGAGTTACAGCCAAGATCAGGGTGCTCACCGTTAAGTAGACATACAGCTTTGATTCATTTTGATTTATTGATGGCAGTATTATTATTTTATTATTATATTATATTTCAATTTCCTTTTTGATTAGATTTTTTTTTTCCTTTGCCCTCTCTCATTTTTTAATTTACATTTAATTTCATGTCTTAAATGGAAGAGTATGAATGTCAGGACAAATGTCTTTTAAGCCAAGGAACAAAATCAAGATGGCAGAATTAAAGCTGAAACATAATTTGTATTAAGAAAAACTGTAATAAAAGCAGAAATTGACGTTACTGTACAGTGTCAAGACATAAATTAAAATGCCATGCATAAAGGGTTGAAATGTCAAGATATAAGTCAAAACATCCAGATTTATGCAGATAAAGTGTCAAGTATAAGTCAACATGTTTAAATACAATGTCCAACATGAAGTCAACTTTAACATTTCAGCATTATTCGCAAAACTTTGATTTTATTTTCGATGGCTTAACTGAATTCCATGGGCTACTTATTACATGAGAGGCACCTGAGTGAGTTTGACATGAACTGGAAGCACTTCTTAAAGGATAAGTTCGGTTTCTACAGCTTTCACATTTTTTATAGAATGAAGTAGAACAATATACTCACCCAGAAGGCTTTCCTGATCCAAACAGTGCTTCAGGAGATATTTAGATCCAAAATCGACCATCGGACATCCGTATAATGGTAGCACACGGGGCATGTACAGCGCCGCTCCTAAAACTGCATTAATCGTCCAAAAACTCATTAGTTTCAACAATATTTCATCATGGTCCGCTCGCGCTACTCCCCCAAGGTGTCGCTCCACCCATGTTTTCAAAACTTTCTTTACGGCTGACGCACTTGCACAGTACGGCTCATTGTTTCAGGGCGACCGCCGGCTACTCAACAACTTTCTTCTTCCAGTTTTGTGCAAAATGGACCAATATCTATCGGATGAAGATGTTGTGGAGGAGAACTTTGAATATGATGGGTGTCCTTACAGTTTCGAGCCAGAGTTTACAGATGAGGAGCTCATCGAAAGGAGGACGCCGAGCCGTAAAGAAAGTTTTCAGTTCAGAGGTCAGCACAGTCACGAAAACATGTCTGGAGTGACACGGACTGTAATGGAGGAGTAGCCTGAGCGGACCATGATGAAATATTGGTGAAACTAATGAGTTTTTGGCCGATTAATGCAGTTTTAGGAGCGGTGCTATACATGCCCCATGTGCTACCATTATACAGATGTCCGATGCTCGAGTTTGGATCTAAATATCTCCTGAAGCACTGTTTGGATCAGGAAAGCCTTCTGGGTGAGTCAACTTGGTATCTGACACCCAAAAATATTATTTATGCGTTTTAATAATCCCGGAAACAAAATAGCAGCACTTTTGGTATCACAGCCAACTCTCATGAAGTACACTGGACTTCGCTGATGGCTTTGGGGGCGACCACGACAAACATGTTTAGCAGAGTATAACTTCATCATAAGTCAGGATCAGAGAGGGACATGGGCTTGTTTCTGAACCCCACATTCAAAGACATGGATGAGCAATCACTCAGCTGTTTTTATCAGCTGCTTGAGTTGGTTTAAGTCACCGACAAGGTGTCTAATTAAACCGCCTTTTGAGTGCAGAGGAAATAGTTGTTTAATGGTTTGCATACCGCGCTGACTGTGTGTGATTTCATCTGTCATCAGTCTAAGCTAATCGGTTATTTCTATTGATTAATGATGGGTATTTTATCAGTTCTTACCTCTGAACTAAATACTTCTACATCAGGAAGTCGGGCGCTCTCATGTGCCTTGATTGTCCTCTAGATACACTCAACGATAAGAGTCAAAAATATGTAAAGCTACATCCAGAGAGTAGAAGAAAGAGTACATAAGCACGAGGGTTGACCTCCAATTCATCTTTAGTCATACTGTTTTGCTCATCACAGCAGTGACCGTGTCAGAACCTGATGTCTGCATAGTAAAGCTACACTAATGACGTGCAAAGATCCAGTCATCCCTTAAAATAAAACACCATTCGGTCTCCAATATTCAACAAACAGTAAATCAAATAACTGGTTTTGGCCCTCTTTAGTCCACGTCCCAGTGGTGAGGGACCTCTGGATAACAGTGTCGGCACCAAGTCACATGGCCAAGGGACTCGACCTGGATGCTTCTCAAATGTTCAAAATAAATTAAACACACACATAATGCATCTTGTCCCACAGTCTGTCAAATGCCTGTCCTCAAGGGTTCAGACAGCATTTGAGTGGGTGAAATATTTTGATGAAATACGACTGTACAGTCAGACTCGAGTGTCTTCAGCATAAATGAGGCGTAACAGTCTTAATAACTTCAGGCCTTTCGTTCACTTATAAAATGCAGACATCTATTTTAGACCCTTCTCTGGGGACATTTGCGTATAGTTACATCATGAATTAACATTTAAAGCATGAATATGCTCGTCTCAGATTAAATCATGCATTAGGTCAATTTAAGTCCACACTGAAGCTCTCACTCTTTTGGGAAGATCCAATTTCATCTGCATTTGGGAACTAAAGAAGATGAAACGCATAAGAGATGATAAACAGATGCTGAGTCTGAGAGCTACAGTGGATCATATTGGGGCTATATTTAGCCTGAATCCAGGGGAAAAGTGTCGAGTAAACAATATCATGGCAAAGAGAGCAGTGGCTAACCTATATATAAAACAGGGGTCTTAATCATAGTGGAGACCTGGCTGTATATGAGTGGCTTTGACCTAATTCTCTTTAGAGTGCCGAGAAGCTGCTGAATTAATTAGGACAGAATAGAATTGTGGATATATGTGTAGTTATGTTGCTCTTTCTGTTAAAATTAGGTGAAGAAGGTCGGCTCTACATCTTAAAAAAGTTTGTTTTATAGATGATGTTTGCTCAAAGATTGGATGTCCGTAACTCGTTCTCGTTGTTTTAAACTCTGGAGAAGCATTAAGAAAGTAGAAATGCACAATCTGATCCCCTGTTGGTCGAAAGATGAAGTTTAATCATCAGGAGCTCATGTTGCATAATGTAGTCAGGGCCAGACCCATCGGGGGGACCCTGAGGCAAACCAGAGCTGAAGGCCAATGTGGGGTCATAATGAAGGATCCTCCACATTTTAGTTTATAATTTGCTACAGAGACGCATATAGTACAGACAGTCACTTTGCAATTCATGATATCACCACACACCAACTTTCACAAAGTAAGCCTGAAGACTTTAGGCCCCTTTGGGTCCAGGGCCTGGGGCATTTTTACCTACTTAGCATTACATCCTTGGATATAGCAGATATTCATATATACATACAATATGGACTTAAATATGTGAAAACTTAATGTGAATGTGTTTATAGGGTAGCACAGTATGACTCAACAGCCAGGGGGCAGTTTAACTTACCATAAATATTCAAAACATGCACAAACAATCCATCTGTCAGAGTTAAAAGGTCTAATATCATTAAAAATTAACCTTTTAAAGTTTTTATTTCAAAACTGTGTATCCATGGTATGTCTATAAACACAATCAACATAAAAAACATGTGATGAATCAAACAGGGGATATGTCATCTCCTCCAGATGGGAGATACTCCCCATACCAGGTGTTTGTTTACACCACAGGCAGTCCCAGTTTAGACTTACAAGTGTAGTCACAGTAAACATTGGAGCACAACACAGGAAAGCTGAACAGGGGTGTAATCAGACAGAGCCAATGAGAGTTAAGTTAACGCAGACTGTTCTGAGCAGGGATGGAACAGAAGGATTTTTTAATCCAGTTTCAGAGCACTTTTTACTGAATAAAACTGTTTAAAATGTTCTGGTGATATCTGGACCAGTCTAAATGTAATGATAAGGAGTAGAATATTTGCATATTATTGCCAAATTACCTAAAATTCAGCAACAAACAGGCCTGCGTCATCTTTACTTCTTGGCCTTCACGCTTTAAATTTTATTAACGTGTTACAATAAATATGCACAACATTGACAGGGACACTTTCAAATGTTGTTGGACAGATTTTTTTTAACATTTAGACCATGCTGGCCACGTGCCTTACATTTCAGCTCTGGATACTAAGCAAACTAATAAGATCCTTAGTAACGGCTTGCTTGTGGCCTTGGATAAACACAATAAAATGGGAAACACTAACTATCTGAATTACAGCTCAAAAAATGTGAAAGTTCAATGCGGAGATGTTTATGAGGGTTAAAACAGCAAACAGCTTAGCTTAGCAGAAGTTAAAAACAGACCACTGGGCAGATTCTGTCTCAGCCATAGTTTTACAACATAAATCTTAAACTTTTATACTGATAAAACAAACAAGTGAGAATTTCATGCTTTACATGAAACTCCAGCCAACAATGTCCCACCTTTCCAGTCTGAAGCCTGACCTAAGCTCCCCGCTGGGTGAATGTTTACTGTCAACAGATCAGGTGGACATGCTACTTAAAAATTAGGATATTTTTCAGCCATGCATTCAAAAGAATGGACCACTTTAATAAAATTAGCATTTGAGTAGGATCAAAAGCTTATGAACTGGCCAAGAAGGGACTGCAGAACATTAATAAAGCAACAACCTTGATGTGTAGGAATGATGTCAGAAAATAAAAAAGACCAAACAGCCTTGAACAGTAGTGAGTGGTGTTGAAATGAATCCATTATTATGTGAAATCCTTCATTCAATACACATCTTAAAGCTTTTCAGCTGTAATGAAACAGACTGATATTGAAACATATGCACCTTCATGGTCTGTAAAGCTGAAAGGGACCATTTGAAAACTGTCTTTTTAATCATGGTTAGTTTTTTAGTACATGCTGCCACAAGGATGCAGTCAACAGCTTGTCATTGAAATACCTTTTCTGACAGTACTTATATCACAAACACTTGAAGGAACACTTGGTTTATATTGACTTTGGTGACCTTTTTGATAAAGCAGCTATTTGTGTAAATGTTCAGATACTGTTATGTTTTTAAAAACCTTTTGACTTTATTTTTAGAGAGGATCAGATGCAGCTCTTTTTCCTTTTCTTTTGGAAACCCTCAGGTCTGAGGGGCAGGGAGGCTAGGGGGTCACAGACTGTGCAGCTTTCAGAACTGTCATGGCGCCTGCCTGTGATGAGCAGAAATCACTTGTGTAGGTAAAGGCTGTGTAAACCCCAGGTAGTAAAAATGCAGAGCGTTGAAGGGCATTTTCTTTAAAAAGACAGAAACAATTCTCTGTGAACTGAAAGTTTAGTACAAGGTATCAGGTTGTCCTTCTGCCAAAGCTCCTTCAAGCAAATTTAAATGAAAGAAAATTGGTTTAGCAGAACATGGGACCTTAAAATGATTTGTGAAAAATGCAACATAAGGCAGTTTTCCACATTTTTGCTAATTACTAAATAAGTTCTCCACAGATACTAATGACAATCTCAAGGAATGTTAGGCATGGCAAGAAGGAACTGATTCAATGTTGGAAGCGGTCCAAATCCGGATTAACCTGACACGCCAGATGGACCGTTCAATGTATTTCAATAGTCCACCTGGGAAAGAGCTAATATAAAGTGTTTGGGAATGGGCAGAATCTTTCAATATCCGATCATTCCATCTGTAGGATTCATAACAGGCCCACTGGAAGATGAAAAAGGTCGGGTGGCAGTAAAAAGAACAGAGGTGATCTACTTCATAAAATAAACTATCAGCAAAATATATCAGAAGAGGAGCAAAAATATCCTTCCTGTTGAGAAGTTTGTAGTGTTGACATTTGTTTTTTATTCCAGAAATATAGTCCAGATCTGATTAAACTGCTACTGTGTTAGCATCTAAGCTAATAGCTCACATCTCTTTCTGCTCTGAAGGTAGTTGATTGGTCTGTCCTGCTTGAGGCCACTCACAATCATTGAAAACTATTGGCAAGATGGATTAGCCTGATTACAGACATTAGATCAGGTTGATCCATCTGCACTGCAAGGTTAAATCTGGATGCAAATTCAGAAACTTTCTCAAGGGTTTGTTAATATTGCCAGATAGGACAGTTCTCTACATTTTTGCTGGTAACTCAAAAGGTTTCCGACAGATTTTGATGACATTTGCTGTGATAGTTGGTCAAGACACGCAAAGAGGCTGTTTGAGCTCAGGGAGGTTTTTAAAGAATTTGTTTTTAGAGAGATGGAGCAGTTTTCCCCAATTTTATACAAAAATAGTTTTTTTCTGGTTTTGTGACCTGTTTCCTATTGTCTGTTTGTTTTGACAGTACCTCAACTGAAAATGTTGGAAATGCCTTTGCAAAGCTTTGTGCGATCTGAGCACCTCTAGATCAATTATTTTTCACAGCTAAATAAAAATCCTTGAAGGAGCTTTAATTGCCCTATGAAAAGGGCAAGATCATCGATCTACTATCAACACTGCTCATTACAGGTGTCTGAAAAATATGTATTATTGGCCTACTTTATAGGTGTACAAAAATATGCAGCAAAAACATCTATATCATGCAGCACAGGGAAAATGCAAGAAGAATGTTAGAGATTCTGGAACTTAACAGAACATAAGATATTCTTTCACTGAATTCATTTCTAAAAGCACATCATATTATAATGGAGCCAAACATTCACTTCTGTTAATGTGTTATGTCAACGCGCTGCACTAAAACTACCTGTTGTGAATTCACGCTCTGTGTGTCTGTGCGTTGGATGTGTTCATTTAGCCGCAGTAGAAACAGCGGGTGTTTGAATGATGCAGCACGCCTGCTCTGAGGCGCTGCTCTCTGTCTTTTTCACTGCTGTCTCCTGTTTCTCTCACACTGTCTCACATGGTTTCAGTTTCTGTCTCTTCTCTGCTTGTGTGTCCCCCCCTCCTCCTTTCTCTCTTGCTCTTCCCTGTCTCCACTGCAGCAGGTAGTCTGAGCCTCCGTGCGAGTAGCCCGAGGAGCTCGCCAAGGGTCCCTGCTGTCATTTTAACAGCTGTTCCACTCATCGATATGCCAAAAGAGGAGTGTGAATGCGTGAGTGTGTGTTTGTGCAGAGGTGATTATGAACTGACAGACTTTGGGTTTTCAATTATAGAATGGAAGTGCAAATTATGACAGCTCCTCCTGGAAAGACTTTTTCCCAAGTGTATTTATGTCTTGTTTTTGTTTTTTTGTTTGTTTTGTATGCTTGGCTGCATTTTCCTCCAACCCATGAGTGGTTTACTCATGTTTGTCAGGCGGACCGTACGTCCCTGCAGCAGTTCGATGTTCACATCACACTGGGGCTCTAACTTCCCTTCTCTCTGTGTCTCTCTTCCACAGGCTCTGCTGAAGATGTGACTTGTGGATTACAGCATCATCTCAGACTAGATTTCTGCACCTGGTGGCTGCCATATTTCCAAGAAAGCACTCACACTGCCTCTTTTGGAATATGATTCGCTCATGGGGCTCTGTTAGCTCCACTCTGGGGGACTGTTACCCCTCCCTTTTTGACTAATAGAGGATCCCTGCTTTTATGTAGTCCAAATCACACATCCCCAGCTTTGGATCACCTTTGCTGTCCTTTAGTAATCATCCCTTGATAATGGAACCACAGTGGCACCACACATCGTCCCTGGGGTCTCCCTCTGTCTTCTTGCTTGTGGCTACAGTCTACACTTGGCTCCTTCCTGTCACCTCCTCTCAGAGGATCCCAATAGACCCTCAGGCGGCACCCGAGTACGCCCATTCTATCCGTCTGGACGGAGACATCATCCTCGGCGGATTATTTCCAGTGCACTCAAGGGGGGATCGCGGCACGCCTTGCGGGGAGCTGAAAAAGGAGAAAGGAATCCATCGCTTGGAGGCCATGATGTTCGCTATCGACCTCATCAACAAGGACCCAGAGCTGCTTCCAAACATTACACTCGGGGCCCGAATTTTGGATACCTGCTCCAGGGACACATACGCGCTGGAGCAGTCCTTGACGTTTGTGCAGGCTTTAATAGAGAGGGATGGATCTGATGTTCGATGCGCCAATGGAGACCCTCCAATCTTCACCAAGCCGGATAAAATCGTAGGGGTGATTGGTGCAGCTGCTAGCTCCGTGTCCATCATGGTTGCCAACATCTTACGCCTCTTTAAGGTAAAAAAAAGCCAATAATTGCCTCTTTCTTCACCTTGTCTGTGTGATAAACTGTGTGCTCTCAGTTTACACCTCTCCCCTTACCCATCTTTCCAAGCATGATAAAACACAGAGTTGACAACCAATTATAACGCAGTCAGTCTTCATGGAGTTGTCATCAGCTGCTGAAGTGCCACCTTCTGCTTTGGTAACTAAAAGTGAGATTGTTTCAGCTGTAGGGAGCCTAAAGTGTGGGTTTATCTCTTGTGGACAGATGCATGTGTGCAGATAGATGTGCTAAGATGTGTCAAGTGATGCTTGAAAGAAAAACCTTTGCACGCGTGTGTGTTTGTGTGTGTTGGCGCGGCGGAGCTTAGATCACTCCTGGCTTGTGGTTGAGCCAAACAAAGATGGCTGCCAAACACGGGTATCAATTACAGCTGAAATCTGTCAACAGCCACTTCATTTACTGAGTGTGCATGTGTGTACGTGTAGAGAACATCTCTTTGTGTTTTTTGTAACGTGTGGGCCTGGTGGAGCGTCCTCAAAAGTGCTCATGCTCCTCCTCTTTGTGCTGCTCATGTGTGTGTCCTTGCTCAAGCTTTCAAACCTGAAGTGAGCTTGAGGTTTGTGTGGTTTACGAGTGTGTGTGTTGGCGTTGTCATCATTAGCTGAACAGGGCTGATTGATGGCCGTATGATTATGAAATATGGCTCCCGTAATGACGCCCATGGCATTTTACATCCACATCTATCCCACTTGCTATCACAACGAGTGTGTGCTCACTGCCTCACGATCTCTACTTCCTCTTCTCATGGCAATCTATACATCCATGAGTGTGTGTTTCAACATGCTTGTTAACAACTACTTCCTGCTCTGAACAGGAGATTTGCACATTAAACAACAACAACAACTATACATGATTTATGTCGGGATCTGTCACAGGAACAGCTCTTGAACAGAACGTCTTTTCTGGCCGCGCAGTGTCTCGTTCTCATTTGCCTAATGCGATTAAGTGTATTGTGTGTGTTGCATGTCAGTGTGGGAGTTGCTCTTGTGTGCGAACAGATATATAAAAGTGTGTTTGGGTAAGTGTGCCAATGATTGTGTGTGCGAGTCTTGAGTATTCGGTGAAAATGTTTGTATGTTCATGCGTGTGATGATACCAACCAGAAGCCTCTAGTACAAACTCCAAATCCAGTGAAGTTGGGATATTGTGTAAAACATAAGTTTAAACAGAATACAATGATTTGAAGATCCTTTTTGAAGTCCTTTTTCAGTCCTTTTTGAAGAAAAACAGTAAACTTCATTGTAAATGTTCTTTTTTTTAACTAACACATTACAAAACAGACGGGACAGGGACAAAAGAGACTTGGGAAGTTGCAAAGATGAACAAGTTAATTGGAAACAAGCGAGTCATGATTAGATATAAAAGGAGCATCCATGAAAGGATCTGTCATTCAAAAAGGATAAGTTCGGTTTCTGCAGCTTTCACATTGTTTATAGAATGAAGTAGAACAATATACTCACCCAGAAGGCTTTCCTGATGCAAACAGTGCTTCGGGAGATATTTAGATCCAAAATCGAGCGACGGACATCCGTATAATGGTAGCACATAGGGCATACAGCGCTGCTCCTAAAACTGCATTAATCGTCCAAAAACTCATTAGTTTCACCAATATTCCATCATGGTCCGTTCGGGCTGCTCCTCCATTACAGTCTGTGTCACTCCAGACATGTGTGACTGTGCTGACCTCTGAACTGAAGAAGAAGAGCGCTTGCTCTGCGCCTGTGCAGTGTGGCTCATTGTTTCAGGGGAAGACAGTTGGCTACACAACGACCTTCTTCTTCCAGTTTTGTGCAAAATGGACGAATATCTATCGGATGAAGATGTTGTGGAGGAGAACTTTGAATATGATGGGTGTCCTTATAGTTTCGAGCCAGAGTTTACAGATGAGGAGCTCATTGAAAGGAGGACGCGGAGGCAGCGCTCCAGAGAGTACTGCGCGGGCGCGAAGGCATACGTTCTTCTTCTTCTGTTCAGAGGTCGGCACAGTTACAAAAACATGTCTGGGACGACACAGACTGTAATGGAGGAGTAGTGCGAACGGACCATGATGGAATATTGGGGAAACGAATGAGTTTTTGGACGATTGATGCAGTTTTAGGAGCGACGCTATACATGCCCTATGTGCTACCATTATACGGATGTCTGCCGCTCAATTTTGGATCTAAATATCTCCGAAGCACTGTTTGGATCAGGAAAACCTTCTGGGTGAGTATATTGTTCTACTTCATTCTATAAACAATGTGAAAGCTGGAGAAACCGAACTTATCCTTTAAGCAAGGATGGACAAGGTTCACTGCATTGTGGGTAGCTGTGTGAACAGATCCTCCAACAATATAAGAAAAACATTTCTAAATTTTCATTTCTAGAAATCTACAGTCCATAATATGAAAGACTCAGAGAATCTGGAGGAAGCTCTACACACAAGCGGAAAGGCAAACCAGCATTGTTTTTTTTTTTGCCGATGACCTTCAGTCCCTCAGGCAACACTGCATTAACACTGCATTAAAAGACAACATCAATCTGTAAATCATAGTACCATGTGGACTCAGGAGCACTATGGAAAAACATTGACATTTAACAGAATTCAACGCTACTTCTAAAAGTTCCAATCAAAACTCTGCATTGCAAAGCAAAAGCTATATATCAGCAACAACCAGAAACCTCAACAGAGTAATCCAGACTGATCAGTGCGAGGTTCAAAAGCAAGCATCTGTGATGGTATAAAGGTGTGTCTGTGCCCATGGCATGTGTAACTGTCGTTGCTGTTGTGATGCTGAAAGGTACGTACAGGAACATCCTTGTAACACCTTTTCAGGGACTTCCCAACTCATTTCAGCAAGACAATGCCAAACCAAAATCTGCACATTTTTAAACAGCTTCAAAGTAAAAGAGAAGCGATAAGAGCAAGTGCAGAATATGACAGTGGAGACCCCAGAATTTGAGAAACTGAAGTTACATCAAGCAAGATAAGGAAAAAATTCCTCTATAAAGCTTCAGAAATTAGTGTCTTCAGTTTCCAAACACTTACTGAGTGTTATTAAAAGAAAGGTGATGTAACACAGTGGTAAAAATGCACCCATCCCAGCTTTTTTGGAATATGTTGCAGACGTCACTTTCAAAACCAGAAAATTTTTCTTAAACAATAAATTCTATCAGCTTGAACTTTTCATATCTTGTCCTTGTAGGTTATTTAATTGAATATTGGTTGAGAAAGCTTTGCACATCATTATATTCTATTTTCATTTACGTTTTACACAAAGTCACAACTTCATTGGAACGGGTGTCTGTAGTTTTAACCCAAAAGTGTGTTAATTACGAGATCTTTGGTGGCACCGTTGACTGCTTAATATCCAATAACAGTTCTCAGCTACCCCCCCTCAGGGACAAAGCTGGCTGGGTGCTTTAGTAGCTATCATATTAAGTAGCGCTGTAGGCCTTGAGCAATCCCACTTCAAAAACCTGAACTATCCCTTTAAGTATTTGGAGGAAATACCCATCCTTGCTATCAAGCAGAGGCCCGTGGCAGTGGTATTATCTGACAGAAGACTGGATCTCTCCCTGCATGGTTAAACATGAATAATGCAGCATGCATCACAGGCTGTAAATAGTACAGCATGTTGGATACACACACACACACTAACACACACATGCTGCAACTAACATATGTCTTTCTAAATGGGCTAATCTGACAGTGCGAGTCACAGCGAGACGCCCACTCAACACAAGGGGCTCAGAAACCACAGCGAGTGTGTAACTGTGCTGGCGTCTCCTAATCTCGCTGCAGACAAAAGAGATTCAAACAGCAGATTTCGTGAACAATTCCACATCCAAATCCTCAGAAAAACAGCCAATTTTTTTCTCTATTTCTTTTTTTCATTTTGATCACCCGTCAAGGGAATGGCGTGCTCTCAATCACAAAGAAAATCGAGTTGAACCAAAGTTATTGGTGTTTCTTTTGTTGCTGGATATCCTTTTGAAGATTATCTTTAACAGTTCGTGCTTTGTGGGATGAAACGTTGCAGAGAGAGGGGATGACACAAGACGTAATATGATGAAAACTTTGTTAATCCTTGTGGGGGAAGAGGGACGTCGCAGCGGCATTGCTCAGAGGGAACTCCAGTGGAAGTTAGCATATAAAAGGAAAAGTGCAAACAGGGGTCATCCAAACCAACTGAGCTTGCGATTTCAGGACGGTATAAAGAGGAAAATAAAGGGATACAGTGTTGGCAGAGAGATGTAGTTGAAGTTCATTGAAAGGATCTTACAGGTGTAATGGCTTCCGTCTAATATAAGCAGCCATCCTGGTGCACTACACCCTGAGTACTCAGCCTAGATAGATAGATAGATAGATAGATAGATAGATAGATAGATAGATAGATAGATAGATAGATAGATAGATAGATAGATAGATAGATAGATAGATAGATAGATAGATAGATAGATAGATAGATCATGAATTAATAAATCTGGGATTTTATTTTATAATGGCTTTTACAAAACCCAAAACCAGTGAAGTTGGCATGTTGTGTAAATCGTAAATAAAAACAGAATACAATGATTCGCAAGTCCTTTTCAACTTATATTCAATTGAATACACAGCAAAGACAAGATACTTAATTGGGGATTTCATCATCTACAGTCCATAATATCATCAAAAGGTTCAGAGAATCTGGAGAAATTACTGCACATAAGCGGCAAGGCCCAAAACCAACATTGACCATGACCTTTGATCCCTCAGCCGGTACTGCATCAAAAACCGGCATCACTGTGTAAAGGATATCACCACATGGGCTCAGGAACACTTCAGAAAACCACTGTCAGTAACTACAGTTTGTCGCTACATCTGTAAGCACAAGTTAAAACTCTACTATGCAAAGCCAAAGCCATTTATCAACAACACCCAGAAACGCTGCCGGCTTCGCTGGGCCCGAGCTCATCTAAGATGGACTGATGCAAAGTGGAAAAGTGTTCTGTGGTCTGATGAGTCCACATTTCTAATTGTTTATGGAAACTGTGGTCATCGTGTCCTCCGGACCAAAGAGGAAAAGAACCAGCCGGACTGTTATAGGTGCAAAGTTCAAAAGCCAGCATCTGTGATGGTATGGGGGTGTATTAGTGCCCAAGGCACGGGTAACTTACACATCTGTGAAGACACCATTAATGCTGAAAGGTACATACAGGTTTTTGAGCAACATATGATGCCATCCAAGCAACGTCTTTTTCATGGATGCCCCTGCTTATTTCAGCAAGACAATGCCAAACTACATCCTGTACGTGTTACAACAGCGTGGCTTTGTAGTAAAAGAGTGCAGGTACTAGACTGGGCTGCCTGTAGTCCAGACCTGTCCCCCATTGAAAATGTGTGCCACATTATGAAGCAACGGTTGAACAACTGAAGCTGTACATCAAGCATGAATGGGAAAGAATTCCACCTGAAAAGCTTCAAAAATTGGTCTCCTCAGTTCCCAAATGTTTACCGAGTGTTGTTAAAAGGAAAGGCGATGTAACACAGTGGTAAAAATGCCCCTGTGCCAACTTTTTTGCAGTGTGTTGCTGCCATTAAATTCTAAGTTGATTATTTGCAAAAGAAAAATTAAGTTTCTCAGTTCGAACATTAAGTATCTTGTCTTTGCTATGTATTCAATTGAATATAAGTTGAAAAGGATTTGCAAATCATTGTACTCTGTTTTTATTTGTGATTTACACAACGTGCCAATGGTTTTGGGTTTTGTACAATTCAGCTAAGAATTGCGCCATATTCAGCTTATTCAAGCTTCTTGCCCACCTACCACCATCCTCTGAAACTACTCCTGGGCAAACCGGTTTATCTTGAACTTGAGTCTGAGGTGGAACTCCATCTTAAGGGGTTTTCCCCAGTGACACATTCAACACGGCAACATTTGACTGAGTAGTGGAGTGTCTTGATGGGTGGCTCACACCTGGCTAAAGTCTGATTGGTCACCTTATGTGCCAAACCGAAGTCTTAAAAAGCTCATATTCTGGTTTTCTGGTTATATACGCCCTGTCGTGGGACATCAGTGGCATGAAGACCTCTCCCCTTTTGGGGCTAACAGCTGCCTTATCATTATCACTTTATTATATTTAACAAATATCAGTTCCTAAGAAGGACCTGACAGAAAAATATGGAGAACTAGACACTAAGTAAAGTCTTAATGAATCATAGATCTCAAAAGATTATACTGAAGCGCTGGAGTTTCCAAATTAACATCTGAAAGGAAGTAAACACTTTGTTTTTGTTTCACAAGGAAATTGACCCACACCCTCAATCCTTTTGAGAGAGTGCCAGACTTTATCTTTTCATACTCTGCCACCTGCTTCACTGGCATGTCCGTGCAATAAACTGGAGGACAGAGCCAAAGGGAGACGCTGGAGGGAGATGGAAAGACTCATGTTTAGGAGAAACTGAGTTTGTATAAGAGACACATTTGGAAAGAGAATGTGATGCACAAAACTAATCAGAACTGTGCTCCCAATTAAAGTCAAAGTTTCCATTTAAATTTCGCTTAGTTATTCACAATAAGGAAACATTTAAGTCATTATATGAAAAGATGATTATTTTGTGTGCTGCTGTTTCACCAATTAGAGGTTTCACAGCTTCAAGCTTTGTCTTTACCTCTCCAACTTGTCTGCATTTCCCCTCCCACCCTGCTCTGTCTCAACAAAATGCTGCATCATATTTGAATATTTTTTCTTGAACGCTGTTTTTTTTTTACCTGCTGATCCCTAAAAGTTCATGGTTATTGACTGTGTTTGTGCCAAGAGTGCAATTACAGCAACATTATGGATCAGTGAACTTAAGGGACTTTGGTACCTGTATAATTGCTTGGGGCAAAGTTTGGACAGAGTTTCATTTTATTTTTAAAAACATCGAGCACAAACTGAACACTGTTTTTAGCAATCCTCCTTAAGTGTTTTTTTAAAAGAGCAGCCCTGTTTGCATGTTATATCATGCAAACAGGGCAAATTTAACATGTTATATCTTGTTAATTGTAACCAAATGATTTTAATTGCAGTGTAACTCAACTGGGTATGTTGATGCTTAAGATGATGTTGACGTCAGTGAGATCTGGGTGATGAATATAGTAATGATGATGATAATAATAATATTTGGGTGATTTTACAAGGTTTTGTACTGAATACTTTGTTGGAAAAACTATATATATATATGCACTGACTATGGCACTGCATGGTAGCACCCTTGTCCAAAAGGACTTGAAGCAGTTTGTTGCACTTACTAAGGCCCTCTTCATACGAGGACGGCCCTGTATTGTCTTGGCGTTTGCATCAAAACGTGTATCACTGTTTACAAATCAGGTTGTACATAGGCTTGTGCATTTACATGACAATGCAAAACCCACATTAACAAGTGCTCATGCACGCGTAACATGCTGCGTCTCTGCATGAGCACTTAATGCAGTTGTTGCTGTCGCTGGTGTTGTTGGTGTTCTGTGAGCAAATATTGGTATAAAAGTCGTAGCAATATTTGTAGCTGCTGGAACAAGATCAGAATCAGCCCGGCTGTCACCATTGTTGTTGTCGGTGTGTGTGACAGCGTGGGTTGGGGGGCGGGGAGGAGGAGGGGTGCTATGAGGTCACCATCTTTTCAGGACTTATCTGTTTATACCAACTACGGCATGAAGACAATATCCCAGATATCCACCGACAGACCCGTTTTCAAAAAAGATGCAGAGTCATGGACAAACACGCGTCTCCGTGTGTCAATATCACCAGATCGATTTTTTATTTTACCGGTCTTATAAATTCATACTCGTGTAAAGCCCACATAATGCTGTTCCTTCTGGTATAGATTCTTTCTTGTGTTGTACTTCTTCAGGTGTTGCTTTGGACAGAAGCATCTGCTAAATGACATTGTAATGATTTAGCATTTCATTTCTTTGTATTAGATCAGATCGCTTTTCATCAGGATATTGTACTTAAAGGTTTGCAGGGCAGGATATTGTATGGTGTAGAATGGCATATTCTTTTGCTAATTACGTTGTATTGTATGACAATATATCATATCACATTGTGACTATAGCGTGGTAGGCTGTCTTGTAAAGTATTCTTCCGTATTATAACGTACAAAGTTTTTTGTAAAGGATTGTTTAAAGCACAAAATAGGACATTTTTCCACATTTTTAACCATCACTCACCCAACAGTGTTGGAAATGCCTTGATGAGGGTTTGTGCTCTCTGAGCACTTCTAACTTCATGTTGTTTTGTATCTTTTGTAGACTATGGTATCACATTTTAAGTATCAAATGACATTGCGTTATGACATTTTATGATATGGTATTGTATTCCATTGTATAACATCAATAAGTATCAGTTTCAGTGGTAAGAGTGCGATGAATCAACCACTCTCATCAAATCAGTGCTTTTGTTAATAGACTGTTTCTGTGTGTGTCTGAGTGTGTGAAGCAGGGACATCCTCACCATCTCACAATGCAGTAAAAGGCGCCTCTTTACTCAGTGACACTCTCACGCTGTGTGTTGGACGCTGAAAATGAAATTCAATTCATAAATTGATAAGTGGTGTCTGTCCCCTGGTGAGAGCAAATAGAATGACTTTGCCTGAGGGAATTTACAAAACAATGTCTCCCCTTTCATTCAATCAGCGTCAGTTCCACTTGATTCCACTTGGGGCTTTCAGACGCATGCAAAAGCACACACACATTTCTGCACACATTTTTTCCCCTGTTGAAAAAGACGGATCATTATGTTTGTCTCTGCTGGTGGTTTGTACAAAGTTGTGTGTTCCAAAGCCAAGGTCAGAAGCAGAAATCTTTCCCACGCTCTCTCATACGCCTGGCTTTGCAGAAGCTGTTGCATGTGCTATTATTCAAGGCTTGCATTCTATTTAAGCATTTCCTCTATGCATCTATCCATCTGTGTACATATGTATGAGGAAAAATAGCTGCAGACGAGCTTCCAATTGCTTCCATAATTCAGCTGCAGCCTTCTGTCCTCTCTACCTGTCGGGGGAATTAACTGCTGCGTTGTGTGGTATCGGTGATGTATTCATCTCCCTGTGTATCACCATCGCTATGATTGCTTTTCTGAGGACTGTTCTGTGTGTTTGAAGGGGGATATTGTGCCATACATTCTGTAACATGAGAATCCTTGTCCCATGAGGCACTTGTGACACCATAAGAATCAATCCACAGAACATGCATAAATGAAACTTTCTTTTTTTTTAATCTTTGTGCAGAAAACCTCCCTGAACAGAGTCTCCCCCCGCTTTCACATGCAAATAAAATCACACACTTTCCACTGTTGAGCAAATTAGTGAGAGCAAATGTTTGCTCAAACCCTCTGAATGTGCAGCAGGCTGGGGGCTTCTAAAAGCTGCACCAGAACAATCTTCTTTTCAGGCACGGCAACACCCTCTGAATTACAAATCAATTTGCTTCACAAGGATTGCAACAGCTGCATTAAAATGCAATTAACAGGAGACGGGGTAATTTCATTCAGACGCCAATTCAGACTTAATTCCTTGCAGATTTGCTATTATATTCAAGGTCAGGCAGAGTTTGGGGTACAGTCTTGTCCTAATCCTGCAGATTAAATAATGACATGGAAGGCTGGAGAAGAGTTTTAGAGGAGGCGCAGAAAAAGAGAAAAACTTTAATGAGAGAAGAACAAGGAAACATAAAAAAGAAGAAAAAAGAGGAAACAGAGACAGTAGCATCCTCCAGAGTGTAATGATGTGGTGTTGATTGCTTTCATTGAGGCATTCTGCATCGAGAGGGTGATGATAATGAAGCCACAGAGCACACTGAACAAACAGGAAAACTCATTAAGGAGCCGTCGTGCCTTCACTTTTTTGGATCCAACTTTCTTGCTTGTGCCCGAACATGTGTACGCCTCAATGCCTCACTTTCGACGGCGAAGACACATCGTGACAGACGGGCGGGACGCGATCATCCAACCTCTACTAACGAAGGCAGACTTAATGAGCAAATGGTTAATGAAGGGAGTCTTAATTGTCCTTCTGAAATTATTTATTACTTTCATTTGTCAAGTGTTGCCTGGAGATGAGTCATTTACAAGAGCCGTGTGTAATGTGGGAACACGGGCTAAATTGGATTTGTTTGCAGCTGAATAGAGCAAATCCTTTTGAACTGGGGTTTGGAAGTGACAAGCAGTTAAGTTGGGTGAACAGTTTTTACAGGTATTAAGGTGCTTGAGGTTGCGTTAATGTGCGAGTGACTATGATCTTTGAAGACGAGCATAATTTGTCAAACTCCTTTAAAAGCCATGTCAGTTTTGAGTGGAACTGTGAAGGGGTGCATTTAAATCAAAGGACTTTACAGTCTGTGTAACTCAGACATGTTTCCTAAGACTGGAATAGGAATGATTCTTCTAAGACATGGTTCACCAGGGAGGTGCAACTGTGGTGACACCAAGAGCCATGTTGGTGTTGTTCTCACATCATCAAATCATTATAAATTGAAGTAGGCACTCAATGAGAGAATGAAAAGTTACCTATCTTGTAGGGCAGATGGATATGCCTGATTTAATGTCCAACCAGACAGATCTGTTTTGCCAAGCTCCAATCTACAGTGATTGTGAGCAGCCCAAAATGGCATTGGCCCAATCAGCAACCTTTAGAGCAGGTAGATGTGAACACTCTGAGGAAGTGACAGCTCATACAGAGATTAGCATAGATGCTAACAGCTTCAGTAGCAAATTCATCAAATCTTGACTGCATGTCCTTAATAAATGAAAAACCAACAGCAACACTGCAAACTTATCTACATAGAGGATATCTTTTTGCTCCGCCTTTGGTGAGAGTTTGTGCTACAAAGAGACTCAGGCCCCATCCACACGAAGACAAAACGCTGAACAGTTTCCAAAACAATCGTCATAAAGACGAAGGCGTCTCAGAAAATGTGTGCGTCCATATGAATGCACTCGATACGCATCAAAACACTGTAAAACACATGTCAGACCTCTAGGGGTGCTGTAACGATATGACGGAAACAAGCGGAAACAGACAAAAAAACAGTGGGCATGCGCACTTGCAGCAAAAGTTGTAAACAGAGATTGTGATAAAGTGATCATAAAGTGCCGTAATGTCTCCTCAATAATTGTTTGTTAAACTCGTGGTGATTGAGAAGAAGGAGATTTTCCTGCAACAGGGATAGTAGGGTCACTAGCTTCATCAGCACATATGCTTCACGTACGCCGCCATTGTCGTTGCCGCGTGTGGCGCATGCTTGTCAATGAAGATATGAAACTATGACGTAAGCGTATCTGAAAACTTGCGGAGAGCCAGTAATCACGGAGCTGCGTATGCGGCATTTCAAAATCTTTCCACTCTGGAACCTGGTTTCAAAAATGATCGTTTACAGACCCCCAAAACGCTGTCTTTGTGTGGATGATACGCAGATTCGGCAAAAAACGTATACGTTTTGACCTCAGTTTGGCTTCATGTGGATGGGGCCTCACATTCAGTCCTTTTTTACCACGGCAGTAGCGCCTGCCTACTACATTATCTGATTTGCCCTTAGTGAATGTGATTAACTGAACAATCGCCAAATCTTCCCCTGGAGGTTTAGCCCTCCCCAACCACTTTCCATGAGCTTTTTCCCAGAAAGACGAGTGAAATATATTCAACACTATCTGGTGGGCAGGTTCAAAAATTACTGCAATACAAAGAAAGAAAAAAATATCACAGTTTGTCTGGTAGAAAACTTAAATCTACATTTTATTATAAACCTCCACCAAGCCATTTCTAATCTTGTTAGCTAAGCTTTTATTGAAAATGTAGGAAACTGCACTATTTCTCCGTGTAAACAAATCCTTTAAAAACAACTGCATTTGCATTACAACTCAAATCACCACAACAATCCAGTCTCTTCCTCCCTGTACCAGAAACAACCTGCTGAGAAAGTGTCATCAAAATCCTTTGAGAAAATTTTGATGATTAGCATGAATGTGGAAAACTGCCATGTCTCACAATTTTGACTAACATGACTAACATTCGCAGAAAATTTCATCGAAATCCATTGAGAACTTTGAATCTTCTTGCTCATGGTGGGGAAGATGTGCAGGCAGGTAGAGAGACGAACAAAACAATGAGCAAATGATAGTGTCCAAAGCATATACACGAATTGAAAGCATGTAGAACATTTCTTTTTTTAAATGATTGAGAAGTTGTGTTTCATAATTGTAATCTCAGAATCTATTAAATAATTGCGATTGTAAACTTTTGTCATAATCGAGCAGCCCTACTTGGCAGATACAGAAAGTCAACAGATCTAACTGGAAATCTCCAGCTCTCTACTGCAGCCACTACCAGCTCACCATTCATACATAATTACATATCAACACATATACAACACTGTCAATAAACTACAGTGCTCAATAAAATATAAATTAACTTTTAATCAACTTCTCTGATGGCAAAGCAGAGGTCATTAGAAATATATTAAATCAAAGATCTGATGCGTTAATGTGTGTTTATGGTGTATCCACTTGGCCATGAACATATATGCATATGTGAGAAGCAATAATTGAGGCTGTGTGTGTGTTGGTGAATGAGATGGAAGATCAGACAGAGCTGGTGATTATTTCTGCATGTGTGGAGAGAACCAGTGGACAGAGCATTTTATGATGGAGTGAGATTTATATCTGTCCTCTTCATTTAATTTGATCTGGGAACAAGTGGGAGCTCAGATAAGGACAAGTGAAGCCAGGACACCTTTGATTTGTAACCACAGGGAAAAAGACCCATTAATATAACAACATATATGTTTGCTCTGTCGCATTTGTACCATGTAGTTCTTTACAGTGATTGCTTTTTGCCATTTTGTTCTACAAGAGAAACAAAAAAAAGCAAGTTAACTTTAATGCAGTGTGAGTTATGACTTAAGTTATGTAATATAAGAACCTTTTTGGCCCTCAGAATGAGACTGATGTTTGAATATTTTCGGGAACATGTCAGTCATGGTTTCGAATCCTCTTTCCAAATAACAAACAAATTAAAAAAAAAAAAAAGATTTCTTTTATGTGACAAGCATGAAGAGCTGGACTGTAAGCTAGCACTGACTACTGTGTGGAACAGTGGTGCAGACTTTTTTTTCCCCTTTTGTGCCTAACATGTTTACGTTCCATGAAAAAAGAGGCTAAACTTAAATATTGATGTTAACTGGACATTTAAGGCACTCTAGGCCTCTAAAAAACACTTAGAACATCATCTAGGTAACATGATGTTTACATATTTTAATTATGGAGAATCCTTCTCCCAACACCACCACAAGAAGGAAAATTCACTTCTTAACTTGCAGTTTTATGAATCCTTGTTGTGGTTGTATGAATCATGCTGCTGTTTGAGTTGTAGAAAACAACATTCTTCATTTTCAAAGCATGGGTAAATGCCAATGAGCTGACATTAGCTCTCTTAAGTTATTCATTATTATTCACATTATTCATTTCAGTCAGTGTTTTGGGGAGCCTACATTGTTCAAGGTAGAAAAGTCTGTTCATGTTAAAATCATTTTTGTAGGAAAAATAGAACTTACTTGACCTAGTGGAGCATCTGATAGCATTTATCAGCTATTTGCTTCTTCATGGGTTTTCATCCTGAGATGGGGCTTTATCTTTCTTGCCCCTTACACATCGAACCAGGATGTTCTGTGTAGTCTGACACCTTTCTATTGGAACCAGAATTAACATTTTCAGAAACCTGAGCAACAGGAGCTCATCTGTGGGATGTAAGCACACAGGCCAGTCTTTGTTTCCCACATGTATCAGTTAGCTTTGATTGCTTGTACCCCTTTTGATTGACAGTGATTATAGCAGAGTGGGAACACCAACTAGGGTGTTGGAGAAGCTGTGACCGAGTCGCCAAGCTGTCACATTTTGTCCATCATTGAACTTGCTGAAATTCTTACGTTTGCCCTTTTCTCTTGTGTCCAAAACGTCAACTTTGAGGCCACACATTAACTTTTTGTCTAATATATCCCACCCACTAACAGTTGCCATGAAGAGATAATCAGTGTAATTCCCTTCTCCTGTCAGTGTCATAATGTCATGTCTGATACAGAAATAGATAAATATGGTGCTCAACGGCAAAAGCAGAGGGAAGACTGTCTTGTTTGTGAAGTCACGTGACAGCTAAACACAAAACTAAATTCTAGCTAAACGTTATTTGAAACTTTAAGTGTATTCTGCCTCAGACTTTGAAAATCAATGATGTGTTACATCACGTTGCCATACTATTTTCACCTAGTCTGCACTTTGAAATTGACAGTCAGAATAGTCCCAGGATGCTCCACTTCTTATTTTTCTTCCTATCACCCAGTTTGGTACTAAAAAAGCCAAATCAGGAATATAACAGGTAAGCTGCACACTGTTAAATGCTGATGGGATTTTGAGTTCTTTATGTTGCAGGTGTTCAGTATTCTGCCATTAAGCATGGAGCTGCCAGTGAGCACTGTATCAGGACCATGGCACGCTTTCACAGAACACAAACATGAGTTGTGTTATTAGTCATTCCTCTGTTTCACAAGACAACATGTCCACTGTGAAAGAGTATTGGCAGAGGAAAACAAGTGGGACAATATTGGTTTGATTTTTTGGCATTTGTTCAGCATGTTTATGTGATTCTCACCATTCTGCCTTAATCGTCATGCAAACAGTGTCTCGAGCTCTATGAAGGGGTAACACGGATCAAAGACTTGAACCAAAACACATCTTGTCACACCAACATGAAATCCAGTGTGGTTCTCTGATGAAATGTTTTCAGCATGCATGACTTGACTGTGTATGCACTGGAATGATGCAGCAGTAATAGCTTTTTACATTTCAAGTAAATGAAGAGGAAACATGGAGGAAACAAGGCAGAGGGAGAGCTTCACAGAAGAAACTTCTTTTTAGATTGTAAAGGAAGATTTTTTTCCAAAAAGCTGAGCACTGGCCAAAATTCACCTGTTCATCACAATACCTGAAACCTGAACATTTCATGATATGAAAGTCGAAGAATATTGAGGGCTGTTTTGTTCATGTACAGTCAATGTTTGATGATCTTTTGTTTTTTATTTTCAGAACTTACAGCTGAACAAGCATATTGTCTAAATTACAGAACATTGCCACGGTTCTTAGCAAATGTCGTCTGTTTATGAAAGAGTTTAACATTTACACTATTTTAAACCCTTCTCAACCTATTTTCAGTTGGATACTGCACAAATATGTCATCAAATTAACTGTTTAATGTGGAAAATCCACATTTTCTGAATCTGATGCCTGCAACAAGTTCCAAAAAATTTGGGACGGGGGAATTAAAAAACATAGAACTCTTACAAACACTTGATCACTCTGCAGGTAAGCACACTGAGTTATTACAGGTAATGCAATAATAACTCATAAGCTCTTCAACAATCATGCAGTCTAAATGAAATAAAAAGCTAAATTCTTCAGCAGCTAATGAGCAATAATCCTTAAATTCACTTTAAAGGTATTTAGAGATTTCCCCTTCATTAGTCTAGTAAATCACTGAAAAATTTAGATATTTAAAGAACCGCTCACAAAGTGGCCAAACTGAAAGCCAATAGTGAATGCTTATTACCTTTAATCCTTAGAGTACACTTTATTAAAAACAGGCATCAGTGATGATATAACAACCTGTGCCCTACTGGTAGTCATTACAGCGCACCAGGGCATCTACAAATGCAAGTTTCTATCATGCAAAGTAAAATCACGTAACAGTAACTTATGAAGCATAGCTCATCGGGGACGGACTGACCTAAAGTTGTAACATGTTCTTTGGACTGATGAGTCCACAGTTCAAGTAATGCCTGTTTAGTCCTCCATTACAGAGAGAAAGAAACATCCAGGTTGTTAAAAACATTTAGGGACCAACAACGAAACTATGTTTAAAGTCACAAGTCACAATTAAATGAATAAAGGCGTTTAGTCTACAGCAGCATATACTATCAGTCATGCACACTTTGTGCTGTATTTGCATTATCACAGGATCATATTTACAAAGTATGTTGCAAAATTAATCTTCAAGCACCAACAGCCCCCCCCTAATTTAGCATTCTTGCAGTTTACTCTTGTTTGTGTCTGACTGTGAAATTAAGCCGTCAGTGTCTCCCATCTCTCAGAACGTCATCCTCGCCCTGACTTGAGGTGAACCCAGAGACAGTCTGGTCCCTCCAGAGCCCCTTGACAGGCGACAACCCACCCCTAAACCCTAAACCATAAACCCTAAAACTTGGTATAAAATACACTAAGTGTGAGGTGTGGCAGGTGGCCCAGTTTTCCATGTTTTTTTTTTTTTTTTTTATGCGGCTCTTGTGTAAAAAGTTTGGACACCTCTGCTTTCAAGTGTTATCTTTACCATGATTACATGTGATAGCATGAATTTTTAACTCATCTATTATTTTAAGTCAAATATCAATCAATTTAGTCATGGACCAATTCATGTATCATCTATCACGTTATGATTATTTGATCCATATTTAAGTTTGGTGTTCATACATGCATGAAGAAGAACACAGAGAAGTCTGGCAACCTGACAGAAATAGAAAGTGCAAATTGAGATGGCTTGACACAACCATGTCGAGAATGTCAAACACTATATAGGACACCCTCAAATGCCTAGTGATCTCCAGTGAGTGAGACAGCCGATACTCTCATTCATTCACTAACACAGCATCCAAATGTATCTATGGCTACTTTTAATGAACATGTAATAAACAATGATGATCACAGTCTGGTATCGAGAATTCTCCATTGAAACATCTCACGATTTGAGGCGCGGGAAATCAGTTTGGCATTGTGATGTCAAATGACGCTGCAAGAGTATTCCTATCAACATGTTTAGAATTTTTAAGCATGTAAACATGACTAAGCCTGTAGATATATATGGTTAACATGTTGTTGCCTGATTGGTTTAAAAGTTGTCTGTGCGATAGAGCAGTTGAATGGTTATATTAACATTTGATCTACTCATGCAACTAATTATGTCTGTAAGCTTAATACTGATGACTTTGTTACTGGACCTATTAATGATGCATTCTTGACTGTTAATTAATGTAAAACAAAAAAAGTGTGTGAAAACAAAGCAGAAAAAACAAACCTTATTGTCAGTATTTTTAGTTTATTGGCTTGCTACTGATTCAAACTTGTTGGTATTTATAACTTTTGGTTCTGGTAGTTTTTCAAAGTAAGAAATTTTCACTGTAGGTTTTTGTTTTAGGAAACTCATAGTCAGTCTTTGGTGATAGGTGATGATAGGTGAAAATCTTTGCTACAATCATGAAAGTTTAGCCTTCTTTTGACCATTGATCGCTGTAAAATCATCCACTCTAGCTGCACATGCAAATCAAAAAGGGAAAAAGTTGTTTCTTTTGTTGATAAAATAATCTTTAATCAAACTTCCATTTTCTACTTTGACAGCCTTTCTGATATTGCCTCGAAACCACTTTAATGAAAAATTGACAGATCCCTAAGGAACATCTGATCCCCTTTTTTCATCCAGCTGCTGAAACTGTGCAACACAAACAGGTTTGCAACAACCTGTTTCCATCTGCTATGCTACTTTAATTTTCCACTTCCTTGACTTGGAGACTCAAACATACTGGAGAGGAGCGTTTGTTACATTTGTAAGTCTTGCTTATTCATTTTTGGGTCAGTTCTGTTGAAAAGCTCTCTGCAACTTCATTGTGCAGCTGTAGAGGTGTGAAATGTGGCGGCAGCATGAAAATGACCATAGACTCTATTTCAAATAGGAAACAGAGCTTCTGTTAAGCCTGTTCAGACCATGGTATTGACTTTCTGCTGGCGTTTGCTCAATGGTTCTCTGTGGAGAAAGACCAAATGTTGTTGGTGGTTGTTGCAGCATTTGTCGTATCAGAGCAACAAGAAATTAATCTGAGCTGAGCAGCTGCTTCCTGATTTGCCTCTGTTCCCTCAAGTTATCTGATTGTTTCTCACCGGTGTTTCCGTAATCGATCTGTGTGCCTGCAGAATGATCTCATTAGCCTGAAGACTTATGGATGCCACTGTAAGTGACAGAAGCGACTGACACATAAGTGAAGAGTTCAGCATCGTCCAGTGGAGCTGCTTCGGCGGAGGCAGTGTTCATTAATGTTCAGATGCTTTCTCGCCCGCCGAGAAGACATTAGTCACATCAAAAAGGAAAACGTGTTAAGATTTCATCACAATTCCCAATTTGAAAGTTAAATTAGGTACAGATTCTTTAAAAATTGATTGGCAATGTGTCTTGGGCTATATGTCAAGCCTATTTATGGAGAGCAGGCAGGGATTTGACCAAAAACAACAGCTCATTTTAATCCTGTGATGAGGCAAAAAAGAGCTTCATTACTCTTATCTCACTAGCAGCATTTTAAATGATAAAGCTCTAACACTCGTGGGAAAGTTAAACCAAGAACTCCCAAATATTTCAAAGATATAAAAATACACCACTTTTCTTTAAATTGTGAGTGAAAGTAGGACAAATAGAGACTAAAGTGGGACATAATGGATATTGCCCGAGGGAGAGAGGAAAGAGGAGGACATTTTTTATCAGTTACTGCTGAGGATTAAGAATTAAGAATGATGCGTATGGATATTTTCAGGCAATAGGGCTAGAAGATGTAACAAATTTTCAGGACACATTGACACATTTTCAAATGATATGTAGTGTAAAAAAAGTTTCGGGAAAGTTTTGTGAATCATAAATGCTTTGTTCATTACCAACATCTCATAGTTTAATAACAACTGGTCTTTTGGGATTGATGAACCAATATTGAAAAACTTTAAGAACCACTGAACTGAACCAAAGAAGTAGCCAAGCAC
Source organism: Scarus forsteni (assembly GCA_036419115.1). Lineage (NCBI taxonomy): Eukaryota > Metazoa > Chordata > Actinopteri > Labriformes > Labridae > Scarus > Scarus forsteni. Next base: position 28,401,128 of record JAZDUH010000341.1, on the reverse strand, counting down.
TCATTCAGAGGGCAGTGTCAGTACTTATAAGAACTGAATTTGTTATAGACCCCAGTTCCTAAACATGGTACATGTTTATTTTGACTTTCATTGGCCATTAGTGAGTACAATGTTGAATGACCTGTTTTAAAAGGTGAGCTGTTTGATATGCTAAGTTTAAAGGAAATTATCATTAAATTTTTTATGTTTGTTTGAAGTTGATGCATAACAACCCAAAATAAACATATAAAGCACAGACAAACTGAGGTAAATAGGACATCACATTGAAAATAAAGAAGTAGGTCAGGCCTATGATCACATTGGTGGTATTCGCATATCCCATAGGGAGAAATTGGGTTTTTAAGTTGGTTTCAGTCTTATCTGTCATTCTTTTTTTTCTGTTGGGTCAGTTTGTCTTTTGGAAATAAGGTTCCCTTACATGTCAGGAAGCCTCACAGCATTCTCTTTTGTAGGTCCAGTGGTGGACACAAGGGGGAGTTGAATGTGTACAAAACATACTTGAAAAGAAAACTTGTGCTAAAAAATACATTTTAGTTTACTCACATAAAATGGTGTAAATTAGGGATCATCAACTGTACCTGTGCAAGGGTCAGGTTTCAGAATAAAACCAAATGATGTGATTATTTTAATCTCATTTATGTTATTGTTCTATTACTTTTCCTTTTAAATATGTATACATTTCTGAGCCTTTAAAAGTGAGATCAGTCCCTATCACCCACATCACTGCCCGCTAAAGTACAAGTTTTTTTGTTTGTTTGTTTGTTTGTTTTAGATTTTTTGCTCCTTATTTCTTGGGCTATGATGTTGTACATTACTTGGATTGACACTTGGGCCTATACACATTTAATAACAGCTGACAGCTGGGTGTCTGTAAAATGGATCAAATTTGAGGGCATGCCTGACAAAACGGTTTTTGGGTTTGCTTTCATATATGTTGGAATTGAACAAAAAAGATAATATTTTGTGCACTGGATTATATTCTAGGAGGCTGGTTGGGAAGCCTTTGGTGGACTGATGTGATCCGAGGGCCTCCAGTTGATTGGCATTAGTGTATACGCCTGCATTTACAGATGCATTAATTTATTTCTGTTTTTATTTTTAATTTAACAAAGAGCAGGGGAGTATTTACCACATTCACCCACTTACCCAAATGCTGCTGTCTTTTTGGTTGAAAGTGCAACCGAAGCTTTTTGTTTCCTTATGTTTTGATGCCACCAATCAGAAAATGTGAGATTTTGTAATTTTTGAAATACTCCTTCTATCAGAGTTTTGAGCATTTTACCACGATGCCAGTCTTTTTGTAGACGTTTGACTGTTTGCTGGAGCTTTACAAAGTCTTTGATTTATCAATAACAACCTAGGGTTTTTTTATTTTGGACTTGACAGTATCAAACCTAAACAACATATCCACTGGAATCACATCGACATTTATCACTCTGCTATTGGGACAAGCATTGGTTGATTTTCTGCAGACCTAAAGAATTTACAAACATATCCTGGACTTCGATTCCTCTGGAATATTTCAAGATATGGTTCATACTTGGTAGCACCAGTCCTTTTGGAAGGGTTTATAATGTTTGCCAATGTACAATACCCAAAACCAGTGAAGTTGGCATGTTGTGTAAATTGTAAATAAAAACAGAATACAATGATTTCCAAATCCCTTTCAACTTATATTCAATTGAATACACAGCAAAGACAAGATACTTAACGTTCGAACTGGTAAATTTTGTTATTTTTTGCAAATATTAGCTCATTTGGAATTTGATGCCTGCAACATGTTTCAAAAAGCTGGCACAAGTGGCAAAAAAGACAGAGAAAGTTGAGGAATGCTCATCAAACACTTATTTGGAACATCCCACAGGTGAACAGGCTAATTGGGAACAGGTGGGTGCCATGATTGGGTATAAAAGCAGCTTCCCTGAAATGCTCAGTCATTCACAAACAAGGATGGGGCGAGGGTCACCACTTTGTGAACAGATGTGTGAGCAAATTGTCCAACAGTTTAAGAACAACATTTCTCAACGAGCTGTTGCAAGGAATTTAGGGATTTCATCATCTACAGTCTGTAATATCATCAAAAGGTTCAGAGAATCTGGAGAAATTACTGCACGTAAGCAGCAAGGCCGAAAACCAACATTGAATGACCGTGATCTTCAATCCCTCAGGCGGTACTGCATCAAAAACCGGCATCACTGTGTAAAGGATATCACCACATGGGCTCAGGAACACTTCAGAAAGCCACTGTCAGCAACTACAGTTCGTCGCTACATCTGTGAGTGCAAGTTAAAACTCTACTATGCAAAGCGAAAGCCATTTATCAACAACACCCAGAAACGCCGCCGGCTTCGCTGGACCCGAGCTCATCTAAGATGGACTGATGCAAAGTGGAAAAGTGTTCTGTGGTCTGATGAGTCCACATTTCAAATTGTTTTTGGAAAATGTGGTCGTCATGTCCTCCGGACCAAAGAGGAAAAAAGAACCATCGGACTGTTAAAGGTGTAAAGTTCTAATCCAGCATCTGTGATGGTATGGGGGTGTATTAGTGCCCAAGGCATGGGTAACTTACACATCTGTGAAGGCACCATTCATACTGAAAGGTACATACAGGTTTTGGAGCAACATATGTTGCCATCCAAGCAACGTCTTTTCATGGGCGCCTTGCTTATTTCAGCAAGACAATGCCAAGCCACATTCTGCACGTGTTACAACAGCGTGGCTTCGTAGTAAAAGAGTGTGGGTACTAGACTGGCCTGCCTGTAGTCCAGACCTGTCCCCCATTGAAAATGTGTGGTGCATTATGAAGCGTAAAATACAACAACGGAGACCCCGGACTGTTGAACAACTTAAGCTGTACATCAAGCAAGAACGGGAAAGAATTCCCCCCGAAAAGCTTCAAAAATTGGTCTCCTCAGTTCCCAAAGGTTTACTGTGTGTTGTTAAAAGGAAAGGCGATGTAACACAGTGGTAAAAATGCCCCTGTGCCAACTTTTTTGCAGTGTGTTGCTGCCATTAAATTCTAAGTTGATGATTATTTGCAAAAGAAAATAAAGTTTCTCAGTTCAAACATTAAATATCTTGTCTTTGCTGTGTATTCAATTGAATATAGTTTGAAAGGGATTTGCAAATCATTGTGTTCTGTTTTTATTTACAATTTACACAACGTGCCAACTTCACTGGTTTTGGGTATTGTAAGTTGTAGATTGAGAACAAATATGGAGAGAAAATTGCTCACTTCTTGATTTTCTTTGAACTTGTATTCTACCTGAGATAAAGATTCACATCTTAATCAGTTTTATTACTCTGTTTTAATGTCATTCTCTCAGACTCTCTCGCGCATATTGTTATTGTCTTTTATTTTCCTCTGCCTCAGCCTCTTTTTAATCCCCCATGAGTGGAGGGCAAGCCTGTAAAAAGTGATAGGATAGAAAGAAGCAGGGTAGTAAAGGTGATAGATAAGGAGCAGGAGGCAGTGAAACGTAATCGCCAGAGGAAAAGAGTTCAGTAAAAGACCAGCGGAGGACTCGAGGGATAAAGCCAGGTTGCAGGAGGTGTTTTTACATCTTGCAGTGATGTTGCATTAGATCAGAGAAAACAGGTGGGAGGAAGAAGGAAAAAAGAGGTTAAGTGTTCAGCGTTTTCACTCCCTGCTCTTGGCATGCCTCAATCTGCTATTCTGCCTCTCTTCTCCTCTTTCTCGACCGCTCACCGTCTCCTACTGTTCTTTTTGATGGTGTTAATGGCAGCATAGTATTATTTATGAAAGGAAAGGGGAGAGGACATGGAAAGGACATTAGAAGAAAGCAAGGGTCTCCCTGCAAAAAGCAAGATCTTTGAGGTGGGCCTGACTGCTCATGTGAAGCTTGTTTCAGTGTGTGTTTAAAATAGATGTCCTCTTTTGGAGATTTATATAGAACACGAGAAACACTGGATATGACACTCTTCCTCTCATACACACACATTTTCATACTATATTTCAGCTCTTATTTCATTACTTTTCATTCTGCAGCGATCACTACTATTGATTTATTGATTGACAAAGGAATAACATGGGAAATGGGTGCTTATTTATGGCTTAATGGTTTGTGTTATTTGTGTTTGTGTACACTGGACGTGTATTTCTGAGTGAGATTGATTCACTATGGTCGGGACAATTTGCATGTGGTGTTGGTGGTGTGTGTGAGTGTGAAAGCAGAGAAGGGGCACAGGGAGAGGGAGAGCATTACTTGCAAGGTTTTGCCAATTACCCCCCTAAGCTGGAGGTCAAGGAGGAGGGAGTGGAACAATATTTCTTTCTTTTCCTCCCTAATCCACATTCATAGCCTGCCAGGAGTCTTCTCCTCTTCTCTCCTTTCCTCTCCTCTCCACCACTCTCCTCACCCTGGGCATTATTTTCCTATACACTACACTTTGTGAGTTGCAACATCGAAATGCATGGATGCTAGGGATGCAACAATTCCCTTTATAAATTGGATTCGTTCTGTGTGACGTTCATAATTCAAAATGCTCATGTGAATTGCAGTATTTTCAGTTCTGATTACAAACAGCTTTTATTCATGGTTTTGCCTTTGTATTTGCTCGGCTGTGTTCAGAGCTAAATTAAGGAGGAGGAGAGTCAGCAATATGTATCCACACCAACAATATAAAAAAAAAAAACATTCTTCTATCTTGGGGGGGGGACTAATATCGTGGGCCTTGTTACATAATGTTATTTTATTAAACCACTAATGCACAAACATCTAACAAGTTGGAAACATCAGCACAGAGCATTTAATTCAGCAGAACAAGTCTTACCTTTTCACCTTGACTTGTAAGTAAAATAAGTGGCTGAACTAAATTCATATATTCCTTGAAACAAAAAGAAGAGACCCCAAGGCACTCTCCTAATACTATTAAAATGCCTTTATTTTAATGGCATGGTCATGTAGACCTTAAAAACCAACTTCAACGCATTCCTGCATCAAGCCTTCATCAGGAAGTCATAGGCTGATAAAGGCTTGATGCCAAAACGCGTTGAAGTTTGTTTTTAAGGTCTACATGACCATGCCATTAAGATAAAGGCATTTTAACAGTATTAAGAGAGTGCCTTGGAGTCTCTTCTTTTTGTTTCAAGGACTTTTTGAATCCCATCCCAAAGAGCACCTCCAACAAACTCTGACGAGTCCAGGGAGCACTCCTTTTGTTTTGTCTTTTGAGTTATACTTCATTTATTGTTAAGAGATGTTGACTGTTGTAATATGATGTGATCATTGACTGCTCAGACAAATGAAGTTTGAACAATCTGTTTATTTACAATGATACAACACACATTAAAAGGTCACTTTCTCAGTGGACTACATTGTCGATGTTGATGGAAATGCCCTGTTTGCATAAAATAAGTGAAGATATTGCTTATTAATGGTAAAAAAAAATCTGAGCAATAATTCTTGCTTTTCAGAAAAATAAGCCCTAAAACACCTAAGAATGAAAATTCAATAAAGGGAAACTAAGGACATCGTATTAAAACGGAACCAAACTGAAAACAAACAAACAAACAAACAAAACGGGGAATGTACCAAACCATGGGCCAAATGTAGCTCCAGCTCTTGGTTGAATCTCTGCTGCTACAGACCTGTACTAATTGTTAAAAAAAAAAAAAAAAAAGAGTAATTGTTTCTTGTAGGAGCTCTGTGGTTTCGGCTAAAAGACGGGAGTGAGTTTGTTATTATAGTGATTAAAACAGAGTGTGTGATATGCTTTGGGATTTTACAGCTTTCACTCAAAGAAGCAAATTTGATCTGGATGCATGGTTCAGTATTTTATTGAGAATTGCTGCATTCCTAGTGTTTTTATCTATATATCTTTTTAGATAGCAGATATACTTGATTGTGTCCTTACAAAGCTAAAAAAAAAGGCTCTTAGGGGACATTTTCAGCTATGGCCAACCTTAAGGAGTTGGATTTTGTAAAATGAAACAAGACCATCATACTCAAATCTGATAATCTGCATGCTTCAACAGAGGTGAATGGAAGATAAGAATCTTTGCAGAATAACAGTATTTTCATCCTGCTTTTCTCTTTTATTTCCCCTACAAAATAGTTTTTTCATGTTTTTTTTTCCTTACCCCACTGCCATCCATTTCTTTCCTCACCCTTGCTGCCTTCACTGCCCTAGCCGGGGGCGCTCCTCCTCCGAGGTAAGGCAGCACTAAACGGCCTCGGTGCAGTGTCCCCATGTATTTTTAATGGCCACGCCCGTCGTGCTGGAATCTCAGCTTGAATTATGCATTGGGAATGAGTGAGAGAAGAGAGAGAGCGAGCCAGAGTGGACACAGGGAGAAGGGAGAGATGAAGAGAGTGGGTTTGAGAGAGAACAGAAGATGAGTATAAAAGACGACAGGGGATCGCAGATCATTAAAGGAAAAGAGAAATGAAGGGAAAGTGGAAAAGATAGATACTGGTGTGGGATTGGGAAAGAGAGATAGAGATGTGTTTTATGAAACAATCAGAGCTCTGACAGAGGAAAGGAAAGCCTACCTTCTTACCTTACGTCTTATCTCTCTTCTTCCTTGGATCTAACTTCACAGAACATCCTTCATCTCTCTTTCTTTCCAGAGCCACTTTTCTTCTGTCTTGCTATTTCGTCAGCTCATCTTCTCCATCTGTCACTATCTCTCTTTTTGCTTCTTTATTTCTTCACACTCCCATCATCCCTCTCTTCCTTTCTTCTACTTTCACACCCTTCTCCCTCCTCTCTTTCTCAACTCACCTCCCCAAATGACTGCGTTTTCCGTGGAGGAACATCTTATAATGTAACACTGGAGGGAGGAAAGTGCAAAGAGAGAGAGGAGAAGAAGTGAAGCATGAAGGAAGAGTGAGTTAAAGGGAGACGGATATGGAGACAGTTGAGGATGCTTGTGGCTCAGACTCTCGATTATTGATCAGTATCATGGGCTCTTTTCTTTGCTAACCCAAAACCCCCCCGCATATAAATACACAGACATCATTCTTGGTAATGGACATTGGAGGGTGGCCGACATGCCCACCATGAGATAATGGAGCATATCTGTGACTGAGCTATTCCTCCCCTTTATTACTTCTCTCCCTCACATGTTAAAGCAGCTCAGGTCTCTGTGGTTGCAGCTGTATGTGCAAGAAGATGGGCTTGCAAGTAGGGCAAAGATAAAACAGAGAAACTGATCCAGTTTTAATGACACCAATGACATTAAAAATTCTGCTTATCGATCCAACCCTTTAAGAATTCATTGATCTATCCTTGATGTTTTTCTATGTTGAAAATGTTGGCCCACAAAGCTTTTAGTGGTGATAATGTCAAACACATGAAACTCCTGATTGCATTCCTCACTGCACTGACAAATGCCTCTGCATGTTGCTGATGTACCATCCTCTAAACTTGATGCTGTCAGCTTCTTTTTGTTGAAAGTTAGAACACAATTCTGACTTTTTCTCCTGACTGGCATGATTTTTTAAAGTTTTTAAATCATTTTTGGACTCCCGATGAGACTGCACATCCTTGATTCATTAGGGATGCTTGACAAAGTGGTTGGAGTTGATGAAGTTGTGAGCAAAAAAACAAATAACAATTCTTTCAGTTATTTTTTCTTTATTCACAACTTGAATGTTTTTCCAAATCCCACCCCTAGTCATCACGAGAGGGGATGCTGTGTTACCAAAACATCTTACTTGTAAAAGCAGTTTTATTTTGTTAGAAATATTCCTTTTTATTTGTAGTACCATTCTGCGAAGAAGATTTGATTGACCCAGTATTTGCTTTTTAGCCTGTGTGTTATTTTATAAATTACTTGAATAACACAAGTGTAATAAATAATAACCACATTATTTTATTACATTGTTCTTTCTATGGGATCCATGTCTCATGCTTTTCATTTTTTGTACAGAGCAAAAATGCAATCAGCTGTAGAATAAAAATAAACATCAAACAATTGGGTAGAAGTTTGGACCGATTTCTAAAGCACTCTGAGAGCGCAGACCTCCGCCAGCGCCACAGTCCTCACCCATACTGTGATTTTCACCATAAATATTCGTCCTACTTTTATTTAATGTAAATGTTTAGATTCCTTGACCATGAAAACATACCATTAGCAACTGGATTCATAATGATATCTGTTTTAGTTCAGTAGTTATTCACAAAAAAAAAATTTTTCTTCATGGTGGTTTTCCTCTGGGTCTAGGTCCAAAGTTTTTGAAGATACAACAAATCTGATTGAAAACTCCAGATTCCACAATATTATAGCTATATTTTGGCGTTTGTTGCAAGTCTATGCCTTTATTTGTTCCCTTACTTTAACTAAAATTCCAAGGATATCTAAATTTTTCTTGTTCTGGATCAGAGAATCTTGAATTTTGCCGGGATCCAGGTCAGTCTTTGATATCTTGCAGAACCTGTTGGAAACTTGTCCTGAATTTTTTGTCCAAATGACCTGACTGTTTTTGGTGGAGTAACATGCAGAAATGCTGAAAATGGTCCTATCTCACAGTGTTAGAGAATCCTTTAATAAACTCCAGGATCCAGACGGTGATCAGAATCACTCCCAAAATTGAATCATTTGTTCCTTGTCCCCGTCCGCACATTTCCTGAAAATGTAATCAAAATCTGTCCATACGTTTTTGAGTTATGTTGCTAACAGAGAAACAAACAGACGCTGGTAATAACATAACCTTCTTGGCAGATGTAATCAGCAAAAGAGCAAAGAGCCTAAAAGGGGCACTGTTGGAAATATACACTTCAACTTGTTTTATATAATTACAGCAAAGGATTTACCAGATTTACTGTGCTCTTATATAATGTATATAAAGATTAGTTTCATTGAGGCAATGTGCTGTTTCTTTCAGAGCATTATTCATATATTAATGGAGGAAGCTATCAACCCAACTCCCATGACTGCACTGGAAACATCTTCCCCTTCCTGTAACATTTAATAAGACCTTTTTCACAAATCCAGACAGTTTTTTTGACACAGTGCACATTTACATTCTTAACTTGGCAATTCCCACCTCACAGTTCTTCTTTTGCAAAACAGAAGCAAGTTTAAGTTGATCTTAAATGCTTTGAAAACATTTTCAAAAATTCCTCTGTGTAATGTATGACATGAGAGTAAGCATCCTTAAATGATGTTTGGCCCTTTATATTTACAGCCCGGGCTCTACGACTTTATATTTGTACCATATCAGTTAATCTCCTCTATTTCCAGGAGGATTTCAAGTAGTCTTAAATAAATGTTTTTTCAACAGTAATAACATATGCAGTTTTACCACTTGCTGCTCTGCTACAAGCAGTTATAGAAGCAGTTATTCTTTGAAGTCAGAAACGTAAACTTTTGGTCACCCTGATGTCTGTCAGAAGTGATTCATACTGAGTCATACGTTCAGCCTGACTTGCTGTTGACTCCTGATATGGCTCCACTTCTGATATGGCTTTGAGAGCTGGAGCTAAGTTTAAGGGGTTACATGATGAGAGAAACCTTGAGGCTTTGGTATTTTGGTATATTTTTGATATTTCAGCACGACGTCTGTGATAATTAGGATGACATTTGGAAAAGCTTTGATGTGTTTCATCTGTCGGGGCACACCGAGAGAGAAAAGCGTTTCCTCTCCGTTTGGTTTGTGCTTCACTTTGGCCTCTCCGAAATGTCTCTCAGTCATTTCCGTGAAGTCACTTCAACTGGCCTCAGAGCTAAATGTCGAGCTGATGATAAAACAGCATTTTACATGACTGATAATGTTCTGTTTTAATGCTACAACAACCCCAGTCTGTAGGGAAACATGAGCGAAACAGCAGACACCTGCTGCAGCTTTTTGTTTCTAATTTGAATGAAATGATCTTAATATCAACACAAGGGATCAAAAGAACAAGCAAAAATCCCCAGTGTCAGCTATTGATGGACAGGAACTTAGTGAAACAATGCAAATCAAATTAGAAAGAAATACCAAGAGAGCATTTAGCTGCTTCTTGTGACCTCATGTAATTAAATACAATTTGCTTTATTAGTTCATACTGTGTTAACTGTAGAGAGGAAAACAAGAGGGAATAAGTGGTGGGAGGTTGATTGGGAAATGAGATGCAGCCTGATTTCTACAGAGGCTGTGATTTCACAAAGAGGAAGGCTGGCTACACACCAGACAATTTAAAAAAGGTAAAATACTAAAGCCATTAAGGAATTTCAGACAAATAGATATAATGTTATTACCGTACAAACACATACACAATATATTACTCTTAATTGATGGATCAAGTCAAGACTGTTCTGGGAATAGGGATGCACATGGCTAGCTTTCTGAAGTTAACCCTTTGGATAACTAGTAGCTAGATCGAACTGAATTCACAAATCAGTTCAAGTAAGTCTTCATATTCTTGTATCAATCAAGCCCAATATCCCAGTCAAATGCTCTATTTACTCTGGAACTCATCCTCCAGCCATTAGTAACCCTTGTAGCTCAGTCTGCTGCTTTGTTACATAAATACCTGACAATCCAAATGTAGACAAATGATCTTGAACAAACAGATAATTCCCATGGGAACAACACAGCTTGGCAGTAATTTGATCTAAAAATAGAACTGTAGTTATATGAGAGCCACTGATGAAAGGCTAGCACTGCTAACATTAGCACCAACACGGGTAATTTTCAAGCAAATTTGTTGTTGAATCATGTAATTTGCTTTAATTTTGTCTGATGTGATCCAGATCAGAGGCTCTGACTGTCTCAAGCTGTTAAACAATCACAAACATCCAGTGTTGAGTTAATTGAACAAATAGACAATTTAAAGCCTCACTAGGGCCAAAGACCACAGATCTTCAGAGATGCGGGACAGATTTAGAGTAAAATGGCCAAGTGTTCAGGTCAGATGATATGGTTCCTGTGCTGATTGTCGTTGGGTTATTTCATCATATGAAGTGTGTCATAATTTCTTCATAAAACACAGATACAACTAAACTGTGGAAGCATTTAGTTTTCACACCTTTCACACAAGCACTTTCACACAATTAACCACAACCTTTCCTCAAATTAACCCTTTGTAAATAAAACAGAGCACTTTTCTCCTGTGTTTTCATCCATAAACACAGTCACACAACATGACGATTGCGCCCTGCTGCTCCTCTTCATTAAAAGACACGAGGGAAATATTTGATTTTACAAATTGATGAAACACAGCAGCATGACAGTGAATGAATGAAAGCATAGCTGGAGGAAACCAGGATGGTAATTGCTTTCCCTCAGTGCCAAATCAGTGTGTCTTGAAGTGAAATAACTTTCAACAACTCCGGGATGAATAGCCTTAGTTTTCGGAAGTTTTCAACATCTCTGAAGAACAAAGACTAAAGACGATGTCAATACACTTACTTCTCCTCTCACAACAGCATTATTACCAATCAGTTTGTTTGCTTGGCTGTGGACTTTTACTCTTGTGAATAATGGCTAAGCCTTTATTTAACTGCATTACCTCCTATTTTCTAGTGCGGCCCTCTGCAGACTCTTGTGGGTTTTTTTCCTTGTGATCATCAGTAGACGTTTTTCTCTTCTAACAAAGTGACTTTAATGCAGCATATTTTCTGTATTTAAGTTTAGGTTCTTCTGCCTTGCTCAGTAGGACTTTCAAATTAGCTTTTTTTGGCAGGCTTGAAAGCACATGATCTTCCTGTCATTCCTTAACTGCTCTGCCCTTTGATTATGAGTGACATTTTGTCCTTTTCAGTATTTTGGTGGCTTTAAGCCTTGCACCACTGACATTTTGATCACAAGCTCACCCTTGAGGCCACAGAGGTACTGACACCCCCCTGCTGATCACTTTAAATTCCTCCTGTGCTTGAGCCTCTCCGTTAGTCTGCTTCAACCTTCAAAGGGCATCATTCATCATGACAACACCCTTCCAAACATCTTCTCACCCACACACACACACACACTAAACCTGAAAGTCAAACTTTCTGAACATGGAAGAATATAAAGAAAAAAATGTTTCAGAAGCTGCACGTTATGTTTCATTGCATCCAAATCCCTGTTATCTTATATTTTATATAAATTAGTCCTGAATGTAGGTCTGCTTGATTATAGAAATAGAATAGAATAGAAATGATTATAATCACCATCATTATCATTTATTTTAGGTTAGGGTCATTACATTCCACTTTGTGTGTAATTTTTTAACTATTAAATGTATTTGTTATAGCGCTTTGAGTGGTGAAATGTAATAAATTCTGCATTTTTCCAGGCCTGACTTTGTGTTTAGTTAGTACATGGGGTCACATTGAATGATGAGTGCTGTGCATAACTCACACAGCCGTTTCAAACGGTAATATTTACACCTCTGTGACATTTTGCCTTCACTGACGAGTAGAATCTTGTTTGCTTCACCTCTTGAGATTGATTTATATGCATATTATTATCAAGAGGGGAGCACACTGACTCAGTGGGGAATTGCAGCGATGCAATGGTATACGTCAGGCTTTCTTGCACGCAAAACAAAGCCGTAGCTCACTTTGTCCTGACACAAATATTACTTCCGGCAGAATTAATGTGAATATCTTGAGGTTTAATGATGTCCATCCTTTGCTCTGGTACTGCTCCAAAAATGCACCATTGAAAAGGCTTTGGTCATGTGACCTGGTGCTTCTGCCTCTTACTCTTATGTTGTTCAATGGAAAGTAAAACTGCCAGTTATCTTACTTTTATGACTAATAATCACTGAAAGTCTATCTTATACCATTGAACAGGACACAGTGTTTGCAAATTCTGTGTGACCCCTGCCCTGTTTGCCCATTGAACCTGCAGACAATACTGATGCAGGACAGACAAACTGACGCCTGAGGCAGATGCTCAGAACTTAACATGAGGCTGATCTTTTTGAATGTTTTCTCAAAATTTGCAATCACATACTCTTGCTGATTGCTTTTACTGAATACACAGACTGTTGAAGGAACAGTAGATGTGTCCTGATTTGTGTGTGCAGTAGCCCAACATTGTGCTCTTAGTGTTTCCTTTTCGTCTCCTTTGATTTTGATAAAATGAGATTTACAACATTGTAGGACATGGTTGATGATAAATGAACACAAGAACAAGGAAACAGTAATTCATATTGTTAAACCTGTATAATCATAACGCTCCATCTTTTCCCTTATCACTAATTACAACAAGAAAAATATTAGTGTTGTTTTTTCTGATATCAAGCTGTAAACAAAGTTATTGTTGATTCGTCTCGATGATCTTGGTTCTTTAACTGTGGAAAGCCAAATTGTAACTGTAATTAGGACTTGTTTATTGGCCTTGCACCATTGAATAATGCCAGGAATGTGACATCAAACAAGAAACATTTGCAAAATATGACAGCTAGATATTTCTCAAAATCGTGTGCAGCATAACATGTCTTCAAAGTCTTCAAAAACCTTTTAATGTCTGTATACACTATTCTAGGTCAAAGATTTCCACATTCACAAGTCTCCCCTCCGGGGAATCGACTGTTTGGGTCCTGCTGTTTTGCACACACTCTGGAAGCTTTTGCTGCAATGCTTTGAAGACTAAAATACGGATTGCCCAGTCATCAACTACTCATAAATAACAAAATAGAGCCTGTAAGCTATTTTTTGCTGCTTACCTTTTTGGTAGCTTCTTGTTCACTCTTTTTAGGAAGGAGTAATGACAGAATATTTTCAAGCAGTGGTGGCAGGATAGACAATTATTGGTATCAAGGTTTGAGTGATGTTGGACTGAAATTGGACTTGGCTGCTTAAGAGTCAGAAAAATATATCCTTTGATAAACTTTGAAGGAAACATTACTTGCATACAGAAAATAAAAGACTGGAAAAAAAACCCAAAATGTTAATGATGGTATGTGATAAATGAAGACATTACATCAGATAAATGCAGTGTCTTTTTGTAAACATGCTTGAAAACTTAAACAAACAATCATATTATTTCTGATAAGGAATTTCACTTCCTCTTTCAGTTTCAAATCCAGCCTGTCTTCTTCCATCATGATACTCTGGAACCCTTCTCACTCTTACTTTGGCCAACACACATGGATCAGAAGAGACAACAGGCAGAGGAAAAGATGGTTTATCAATGTGGTGTCCATAAACTGTAGAAAGAAACTTGATCTTTTCAATTGCAGTACTTGTGACCTACTTCATCAACCAGTGATCGGGTCTATGTGGCTGATACTGTGCTTATAAACTTGAAGTGCTTTAAATCCCAGCCATCCTCATTTACCAGTGAGCAGCACTTCTCTGTGCCATGTGTGGTGCAGGTGTAACTGTGAAAGGTAAACCAAAGGTGGTCTATCCACTCTGTCCAAGGTCTGAAGCCTGTCTGTGGCTGCTAACTGCTAATTAAAACTTCACCTTTAACTAAGGGTTAGTATTTATCAGACACAGCAGGGTTTTTGGTGATTTTTCATAGTTATTGCACTTAAAAATCTTTTTGAGGACAAGAATAATACTAATGCTGCTTAATTGGATTTTTAAGTCATATTAACTGATGTTTCCGAACTGGTGATGGGATGACTGCAGATAAAAGGTCATCAGTTCATTTTTTCAGATTTAAGGTCATCAAAACATTAAAGATGTCTTCTTTTTTATCAGTGTGTGGTCCTAGACTTTATATGGCACATTGACCGAGACCAGTTTTTGTTGTGAGCCTTTTTTTAAAGGGCTGCTTTATAGAGCAGCAGAAAAAAGCGAGAGTCATTATTACATAGTTTCCTGCACTCTGATGTCTATGTCACATCTCCTTTGACAGTAACATGGTATCATATCCAGTCATTCAATTATTATTCAGCATCTTTGCTTTTTATATTTTAGTAAAATTAAGAACCCATTCAAATAAATCAGCATATACACATACAGTAGCCCAAAAAAACATCAAAAAAACATATGTCACATAAATGTTGTGTGCTGTTTGCAGTGCTGTACAATAACAATATTGGTTTGTGTCTTAAAATGCGCCTAAAAGTTTTAGATTGATTTTTATAAGTTTGGAGAAAACCTGAATTATATTTTGTATATCCAGCAGACACACAGACTCTGCATGCACCTTTTCAGTTTCCTAACTACTGGTGAAGGTATTAAACATTTTTTTTATGGTAGATAATACTAGAAAGCAAGAGGGATGGCATTTCTATTAATTTCTATTAAAAGTGGAAGCATGATATGCTTTGGGTCATATGATTGGTTTTCCACATTTCAGGAGTTGTCCATCATATCACATATTGTTCAGTTCCTGTGATGCAAGTAATTTTCAGCTACTGAGTCATATTGAGGTCATACAAAACATAAATTAATTTTCTTTTGCAATAGATTACACAGTCCTGGGAGTGTGTCTCGCAAGCAAAATGCCACAAAGAAAAATCTGTTTTGATGCATGACGTTGTCTTTCTGTAAGTTAACGATAAGTAAGTGTTGAATGCATTAAACTGAGAATGGAGAAATTGCTCTTATTAAGGATGTATGAGTTTGCATGATTGAGTTTATAACTGAATTAAAATTCTCTTAGTAGATGCGATTATTGATTTTTTTATCTCCTCCATTGGTGGATTTAGTATACATAATTCATTGTAACGGTAATTGCCCATCCTCTTCAGACAGTTGACACAGCTTTTCTTTGGAGAGTCTGTCAGTGAACCTAAGCCTGTGGATCATAATACCTGTTGGCGAGGCGATTGAGAAAGCCTTTGGGGGTGCTTACCACTGCTTAACTCCATAAAAAAGCAGCTTCACAACAATGCATAAAACTGCAAGTGTATTTCACTCGCTGTCTCAGAGGGGATTTTACAGCTAAGACAAGACCAGACTCTCCCTTTGCTCACTGAGCTCCGTCCAAGTGGAGCTGGACACCTGCCAAGGTTTATGCACAGAAAAATTAGTTACACACACACACACTGAGATGAATACTCTGGCAGGAGGGCACACCCCATCCAGACACATTGTTTCATCTTTCAGTGTGGTTTCATGAATGTTCAGTAACTTGCTGTCTGTGTCTCTGGATTTTCAGCAGGCTAATTGTGTCAGGCTCACTCTGGAAACCGAAAAAAAAGATATTTTTAGATTTTTGCTCAAAAATTTCCTCCTTTATTTCCAACTGCAGATAGAGAAACTGCAGTTCTATGATGAGAAGAGTGCAGTCAGCCTGAACTGGTTTTCATTATCTGCTGTTTTCAAATTGCAATGCGGGACAGCAGGAGGTGAAACTTGGGTGCTTCTTCTGAAAATTCAGTTAAGATTAAATGTTCAGTTTTTTCAGGAAGGCTCTTTTGCATCTAATGTCAAGTAAACACCAAACAGATTCAGGCCATACAAATGCTGGTTTGCTTCTTTGGAATCTTTGTTTGATTTAGGATGATGACAAAGCTCACATGAACTCTGTGTGTGAAAACAGAGGGTCCCGTTTGTTTACAAGTAGACCAGAGTTCAGTTCACAGTGGGTGCAAAAGTCTCCTGACACAAAGAAGGACCAAACAAGGAACAAACAAGGCAAGCACGCCAAAGAGCAGTGAAATGTGGCTTGATTTTGGCCCAATAAACAAAAGTAGACAAGCTAATGTTTACTGACAACATCAAGCAGAGTGTGGCTAACATTAGCATTGCCAACCTCCAGTCCAGACGGAATATGGTTTACATCGCTCCAGTATATTGCTCCAGTAAATATGCCATTTCATCCAAGCAGCTTTAATACAATCTTGTGTTTATTTTATCACTCAAAATACCGCTGAGCTGCTTTGAGCTAAACATTGTTATGAGAAGCTCAGCTATTGGAAGTTGGACTGTCTGAGCTGTGATTTGAAACCTCCCTTTTGGTCAGTATTACGACTCAAGAAGTTAGACAGTCTTCAGGTACTCGACTTTACTAGCTTGTAACTAGAACGTGATTAAAATGGGATAAGACGTAACCCCAGTAGACACCAAGGTAAATGGAAGACACTATTAAAGCTGGTTGTGTATACAGTGCAACAGTGGGCTGGATGGCAAGACTAAAGACTGGAGCTAGAGTCCTAACTGGTGGCAGATGGCTATATTACACTTTTTAGAAGAGTGTAGCAATGTGCTATGCAATGAAGCTAAACAAATAAAACTGGAATTAAGAACTTCATAAGACAAAGGCAAAAATCAAAAGCCAGTCATGAAAAGAGAAGACCTCGTATACTCTTGTCATTTTCCATCTACACCTCTATTCCGATGTGATGCTCCTAATAACAAAACTTGATTCCATATTTGTTTGCGGAGATATGTTTAAATATCTACAATGTCAGCAGGAATGGTCTAAAAATAAATTCTCCTTTAGGATTGTCAAGGTAATGCTCAGTGCCACCCTGAGTGTCCTTTTTAAAGTTGCTCAGAGGGTAAAGAAAAATTAAAAGCCTGGCTTCAAAGGACGTTGAATCATTCAGTGAACTCTTGTGTGTCCCACCGGTGCTCAGTTGGCTAGCTAAAGTGAATTTCATGTTTCTTAAAGAAGAGGTCCTAAGTGAGCACTAAGATATGCATGTTCCTTCAGAGCAGATTAGCTGTAGCTGCAGTGCCAAAAACTTATGCTTGGTTTAATTGTGGAACACATGCTACTGGATTAGCCTTCAGGAAATTCAGTACAGTTAACCTTGCTTAGTCTCAAGGAGGAAGACAATTATGTAGTCTTGAAGAAATGTTACCAGCTTTTTGTTTGTGATATTTTTCTTTTTAAGATGGTATTTATTCATTTATTTATCACCATTAAATATATCATCAGAATTTATCGAGACATCAAGGCCTGGGCTTCCTCAACTCAGAACTGTGGATTTAGCCGCTGCTTGTTGAGATACTGTTTTCAGGCTGAAACGTTACCAGTTGAGGTTTTAACTGTGGTCTTCGTTCTTGCCATGCTGTCATGCTATTGTTGCACTGTGACTTGAAAATACGCAACAAGGCTATCCGTAATAACATTATTAAGCTTGAAGCGCTTCAGAATTGCTTTGTGCCATAAAATAAAGATAAAGCTAGGTTTAGACTGCTACAGATGGCACTTGCAGAACTATTGGCCCTTTTCCACTAGCACGCCTTGGCCCTACTCTACTCGTCCTTACTTGATTTGCAGCATGTTTCCACTAGCCCGGTACCTCCTAAAACAAGCTAGTTTTAGTACCTACTCTGCTCTGGTTCCAAGCGCGCAGAGTCAATACTAAAAGATGACGTCACTGACTGCCGGCTACTGATTGGTCAGACAATGTCGTCATCGATGAGTCATGAGTGCGACAACCTAGGATGCTAGCGGTAGCTACCATCAACTTACCCTCATATGTCTTTTCTTTGCAGCTCGATTGCTCTTGTCCTCGGCTTCATTCTGTTGTATAGCTTCCAAAACTCTCCTGCGCTTCTCAAGGGGTATTTCTTCTTACCACCTGCAACTTTTTTCTGCTTTCCTTTTTTACTCGGTTTGTGACAAAAAGCCACAGATTGTTGTGTCGCTCTCAAAATGACGTCACCGCAGGGCCGCTCAGCGACACTGCACCCCGTTGGGGCAGGCGACTGGGGCTAATGGAAAAGCAGCACGAGGCGAGTGGAGTAGAGCCGGGTAGAGTCGAGTAGAGTAGAGTAGGGCTATTGGAAAAGGGCCATATGTAACCACACTCTCTACAGATTTGTGGACATTCATTTGTTAAAAGGACTGGAGGCTGGTGGTGCAACAATATGATAGTCGCAACAATATGATAGTCACACTCTGCTTGGTATTGTCAGTTAGCACTCTGTTGAGTTACTTATTGTTGTTCTATTTGGCCATATTCAAGCCTCAATACACTACTTTTTTTTTTTCCTCATTTGGTACTTGTTTTGTTGGGATTGCTTTCAAACTCATCGCAATCTTACCTCTTGTCTGCTTCATTAGCAAACCAAGTCTGCCAGTTTTCAGAGTTTGGTTCTTTGGTTTGCATCAGAGTTTGTGTGACCTTTCTTTCAAACAACCGCAACTCACTCAAACAAAGTTTATTTGGTCATGTACAAATTTGTTGGGTGTGAAAGTGCCCTATATATCTGAGCTGTGTCAGAGTCAAACCTGTCAGCAATGTCTGTATGACTGTCAGAGAGAATCAACTTACCCCAGGCAGGAATATGCCAACAGAGCACAGACAATGAGTGTGGTAATAAAGAAACATTAGTGCTCTGTTTATCTATTCCACTTGAATAGTGCACATTGAAAACATATTTAATCATAAAGTGTTTATCGCCACTCTTTTAGACTGGTAGGCACTTTGGATTAATGGGGTACCATACCAAATGAATGGAAGAGAAAACAAGGCAACCTGCCTGATTACTTTTATTTCCTTTCACCTTGCTCTTAAAGCTTTAGTGAAGCAAAACAAATACATAACTGTTTTAAAGGGGCTCAAAAATGTTAAATAGACTACTTCAGGAAATTGTTTTTCAGTATCTTCTAATCTTGCATAAATTTACACATAATTTCTTTTCCCCTGTTCTAAATGTCCATACCCATGTTAAAGTACTAAAAGGAAAAAACATATTCATGCTTTAACTGTCTTTTCAAGTTATTCATTTTATTGCCTCCTGCTAATGGGCAAATATCTTCTCATCTATGGTTTACCTTTGTAATTGTTTCAGTCTGTTATGGCAGACTGTGGAAAAGTCGTCTCTGCATATGGATCTTTATTCTGTCTCTAATGGACTGCGCCCATTATGCCAAAGTGAAGAGTTGTTGTTCATGTTTAAAACCACATGGATGTCATAAACAAAGGGGCATTACAGAGAAGTGTACTGTGAATAATGCTTGCAATCATCACAGAGAGGAACATCGTGTACAGCAGCTTTCTCTGCTTTGACTCCCAAAACAAAATTGAGAAGAGCACATTTGAAAAACATTTCTCAGGGGTTTCAAAAAATCACCAAAGGAATCAAGTGCAATATTCAAGTATGAGCATCTAGTCATCTAAAAGTGACAGTGTGTGTTATGAAGAACTTATGGACTGATCTATGTGAGCATGGAACCTATGGCTACTATGAGAAACTTTTTTCAGATTAATTCATCCATGTTTAATAGCGTGGCATCTGGTTTCATTTTATAGAAGGATACCACTGCTAAGGATTAATTATTTATCTTTAAATGTTTATTTGTATTGTGGCAAGGATGAAGCACAGGAACTGTTACAGTATTTATAAAAAGCTCAACAAGAAGTCAACATTCGATAACTTTCGCACCTTGAATTTTGGACATCTTGTTCTTCTCTGTTGCTGTTTTGTTCTGTTTGTATTGTCCAAGGGAAACTGCCCAGTGATACAGAGAATTCAGAAATAAAGCTGCACCTCAATAAACTCTTGGTTACAATACCATCACCTACAGTAGCTACTGTAGTGTTGGTAAAGGTACTCCCTAAACTGGATGTCAGCCAAACACATGGTGGATGTATAAAGACCAGCAGTACAACTGTGTTGTATGCATATAACAGAATGCAAAAAAATCGTAAAGGTAAATTAATTTACTGGTATAAATGTCAACGAGAGGTCTAAATTTGGCTCACATTTCATATTGTCAGTAAGATGTTAAAATGGTTTTCCGAGTGGGCTTAACTAGCAGTGATTGCCGTGATAGTGTTCCTCGCCTCCTGTCCTCCTTGAACGTCACTAATCAGACATGTGTGATTAATATGGTTGTATTTTGTTCTGGTTGGGGTACCAGTTAGAGTAAAACACAGTTCTTAAGTCTAAAGCTTGGCTTAAACTTCTGTGTGAAAAGGGTATCAAAGCATACCTTTGCTGCTGGTCTGTGTAGCCCTGAGCCAGTATAGATGGTACATATGATGTGGCACCAAAACAATGCAAACTACAAGCCCTGTGATTGGTTAGGTGCACACACCACATGACCTCAAGTCTCAGGAGGTCATTCAGTGGATGCTTCAGTGTTTTCTTGATGTCTTGTAGCGGTTTCACACTGGACACACATGGCTGATGTGTGCCAGCTACAGCTCAAGACACTTTGGCTTTCATGCCTGGCACGTGTGTGTGCTATGCTGTGCTACATCTCCCAGCTGTCACGGCTTCTGTCCTCTGTAAATTTCATCCGAATTTAAAACTTCTAAAGAAAGTTAAGGACACACCACAATAAATCTACCCACAAAGGACTTAATTCGTTGAATTGCAAAATGAAAACATTCTGACTGAACAAGCTGAGTCTATCCACAGAGGTGGCAAACTGAGCTTTAATTCTGGCACAGACAGGAAAGGTTTTCTGTGGCATATTCTACCCCTGTGGATAAGCTGGGATAGGACAAATATAGCTCTTTTATATTTCATTTTGTGTTGATTTAGGTTGAGACACATGCAGGGCTTGCAGAAAAAAAACAAGCCTTCTCTTCTTTAAATTTTTGGTGAGGGGGAAGTCAGTGAGACATGCAATGCAGCTCATATTGGCAATGTGAAAGCTCTTACTGATAAAATGCTTGCCGAAATGAAAACACGCACACTCCATCTGTCATGCAAGTAAAATGCATTCAGTTTGAAACAGCCTTTACTTTTTGTACTTTATGTGGCTGTAGACTAATAAATAGAGATATCACCAACATACTGATATGCAAATAGCAAAAGTTTGTTTCCTCTTTTACAAGTCATTTCGAGGCTTGATGGGCACTAAACCTCGTCATCAACTCTGCTGATTTAGAAGCTATTAATCAAAAGTGTTCTGGTGTTTTTACTCTTTTCTCTTTTGCAATAATTAAAGTAAAATTAATTGCTCCTTCTTATTAGCCAGCTATTCACTTTGACATTAAATGCTCTGTTTCTGTTGCTGTGGTTATTTGTGCACAAACAAGGAGAGAATGTATCAGTACAAGAATACGACTACATGGTCAAGCAATGCTTTTATAGGACATTGCAGAGAGACAAGGCCACACCAACTCTTGAATGTAAATGTTCATGACAGCCTGGGTCACTAAAATATAGGCAACATAGATTTGACACCAAAGTATCTACGAGTTTTAAGGTTACAGCCCCAACAAATCATGGATGGATGAGTTGCAATTTGAACAATTGGCAGGCATCAATGTTGACTTATGAAATTACTTTGATTTTGTTTGCTTACTTGCAATTCTGTGGTGACTAACAAGGATGATGGATTTTCGTCTTTCGGGAAAGGCATGTTTTTTGTCTTGCCTTGTAAAACTTA
Organism: Scarus forsteni; assembly: GCA_036419115.1. NCBI lineage: Eukaryota > Metazoa > Chordata > Actinopteri > Labriformes > Labridae > Scarus > Scarus forsteni. The sequence goes on along the minus strand of JAZDUH010000341.1, from coordinate 28,378,983 downwards.
AGATGCACACCCATGGCTACGACAGAATTTGTTGTGTATGTGTTGTTTTTGTTTGTATCACCCCTGGAGGTCAGATAGTTGAACTTTGCTTTAACAAGGGCCTCCATAGGTAGTCAGAGTGTGTGCTAGGCTATGGGAGTTCTGTGTGTACGTGCTATTGAACTACTTTCTGTAATCTACAATAGTGAGGACGTTTGAGTATCCCTAGAGTCTTTTGAAAGGAGTGGGCACTCATATCTGCACATCAGAGTGTTTGTGTGAGCGAGAGAGAGCAAGAAGAAGAAAGTAAGAGGGAACAGGAGCGGGTGTTCCTTAGTGGGAGGTGCCATTATGGAAATGGGAATTAGATTTACACTACTGCAATGCACGTGCACATGCACACACACAAGCACAGGGAATCCAGGGCAATTTCCTCCCCTCTGTGAGCTGGCAGCATTGGTAATGTATTCATAACTAACCTCGTGACATGTGTTTCTGTCCTGCACACAGACACACACTAGAATACAGAATTCTGTGGTTAACAGTCCTCACTTTGTTGCATATTTGGCGCTGTGATGAACCCAAAATGACTGATTTGTCTGTCTTTCACTCTTTCTTTCCTTGCAGCATATTTAAGTATTACACAAAGTTATGTGGATTCTCTTCTATTCTGTCTTTGTGGTTGTGTGTTTGCTTCAGCAAGCATTTGTTTGTCTAATTGTGTCTGAGCGTGTGTGTTTGATATCTCTCACCTGGTTTCAGTATTTCTCCACAGGGTGCTGTTAAGCCTGTTTGACTCAGTGAGTGATGCCTCTGCAATATTGCCAAACATATGACTGGTGAGTGTGTGTTTGTGTGTGTCTGGGGTCCGGTCAAGAGGCCTGAGGGGTACTGATTAATTTAGCAGGCTATTGGTGAAAATAGACTGCCTTGAGGTATGGCTCTTTGGGTAGCACACATCACAAAACACACAAATGTGCCCATAGATACACACACCTTTTACAGTCAGAGAAACATTCTTTTGAGATGGACACAGTGAACAACAGAGAGAAAGAAGTGATGGAGGAAAAAACAGAGGACTTGTCAAGTTGATGCCCTGTCAGGATTCTGCTGCTGTAGCAGGTTTTTGGCAGTCAGAGACAGCGAGGGTGGAGCGTGCATGTGGATGTGACTGAGAAAACTTGTGGACATGTTCACTTGTGGTGCAACAGTCAATTACATTCAGTTGCAATATGGACTGACCTGCTTTTTTGCAGGATAAAGGATAAGCAGAATCAATAATGGCATTGGTGTAAATAAGATATTATTATTTCCCATAATCAGAATGACTTGGAATTCTCTCAGTTGCCTGCATGGTGCATTTTGGTGTAGGAAGTACTCTGCACCACTAATAGTCATTCCATTTATAATACAAGCTGACATTTTCCTAAAATGAGTGTCGCCTGATGGATTCTATTCCCCCACCATTCAGAAAACACCATGAGTCATGCAGTTTGAGGCATGGCATCATTCATCCGCACTGACTCTAAATGGATTCTGGCAGGCCATCCTCTCAACCACAACCCCCATTTCCAGGGAAGTTGGGATGCAGTGTGATACATTACATATCACATTACATATTACATATTTAGTGTTCAGTCTGGGGTCTCTGTGTTGTAATTTGCACTTTATAATGTTTCAATCCTCGAGTTTTGTTGTCATGTTTTACTATGTTGCTTACAGGCTGAGGTGTTTTTTACTAATCCCACATTGTGCCCACTTCAGGAGTCTAGTTTGGAGTTCCTTTTCCCCCCCCTGTTCTCCCTTTTCTCATCTAGAAAATGAGATGCCGCTCGTGCTGGCGACTCAGCAGTCTTTCTGTTCCTGTCCGCCCTGTATGTGTCACTGTCTTTTGTATGTTCTTGAACAGTTTGAACTGAAATGAAAATTTTGTTGCTCTGTTCTTGGGACATGTGCAATGACAATAAAGAAACTCTGAACTCTGAGCACATTTTCAGTTGGAGACATGTCTGGGCAGTAGGCAGGTCAGTCAAGCACACACACTCTTATTACTAAGCCATGTTGTTGTAACCTGCAGAATGTGGCTTGGCATTGTTTTGCTAAAAAAAAAAACAGGAATGTCCCTGAAAACCCATTGTGATAGCAGCATATGTTGCTCCGAAACCTATATGTACCTTTCAGCATTAATGGTGCCTTAACAAATGTGCAAGTTGCCCATGCCATAGGCACTAACACATCCCCCTGCCACCATGCTGGCCTTGAACTTTGTGCTGTAAACAGTTTGGATGGTCCTTTTCCTTTTATCCCAGTGGACACAATATCCCAGTCAATACTCACTTGTTTCCAATTAATCTGTTTACTTGTGGAATGTTTCCAAAAAGCTGTTTTTCAGGCAATCCTCAACTTTCCAGTCTTCTGTTGTCCCTGTCCTAGCTTTTTTTAGAATGATTCACAGGTATTGAAGTTCAAAGTGTATGGATATCTGCAGAAAAACAATGATCATCAGTTTGAACATTGAATATCTTGTCATTGTGGGGTATTTCAGTTGAGTATAGTTCAAAAAGGATTTGCAAATAATTGTTTTCTGTAATAATTACCATTTTTTTCATTACCAGTGTCCTAATTTCATTGGAATTTGGTTTTGTATTAAGACAGCCAGACAGATAACAAATCATGAGCATGAAGCTCCATAAGCTTTTTGCAAGATAAAACTTGTTTTTTAACCATTCTGAACTCAATTATGCACTCTCATTCATCACTAATGTCCCCATGCTTGACATTCCACAATTTCAACAAAACCTCATGATTATCAGCTCCGCATAAAGGCCACCGACCCTCACATTGCTTAATGAAATGATCAGTAATGGAAACTCTTTCAGACAAGTCGATGGGTTGGCGAAAGACGAGCCGTCAGACAAAACAGAGCAGTAGCAAAAATCCTGTCATAATATCATGCAACGAAGGCAAGAAGATGGCTCTGACTTTTTATAGGTCAAAGGAGCTGGAAAGTCAAAGAGCTAATTGCATAAAATGTGTCTTCAACAAGGACACTTTGACAGGGCGTTCAGATATTGATAGACACATTGACCGCAGCTGTGTTTAATCTGTGACCCTTTCGTTTCAGGGCTGCCACTCCAAACACCCAACAAGCCTGCCAAATTGTCAAAAGTACACCATAACAAAATAATTCTACAGTATTTACACAGTTTTCCTGTTCTAAGCATGCAGATGATATTTTTGCTTTTGGCTCTACATCTGTCCCCATTTTGGCTGTGAGTGGAGCGCTAAAGGCTTTTCTGTGGACTCATCATCAGGGAAACAGCACTTGCACACATTGGTGCAACATTTTATTTGATTTTGAGACAAATTAGGTGAAATTATGCTGTTTAAATCAGGCATTTTCCCTGAATGAGGCTGGTTTGTTGTTACTTAAATATTTGCTGCTTCTCTCATCCATCTGCGCTGTTGTCCACACCCATGCTGGCAGCAGTGATAGAAGGTCCCAGTGCCGTTTGTGTTTGGATGTGCTTTAACTCGTAATGTGTTTCTGCTCACATTAGTCCACAATGTTTGAATGATTATTCATAATATTTCCATTTTTTTACTGCGCGTCTGTGATTAAGAGTGTGCAATTGCTGCATAAATTTTTAATGGTTAAGTTGCTTTCGGTAAATTAACTTCTTCAGCAACATAAACACCCATTTAATATCTGCCGCCTCCTGCAGCACCGCACTCTGTCAGCCTCCATCTCCCTCACACACTTTACTAATTTTTCCCACTCCTTCCTCTTTTCATTCCTCTGTTCTTGTCTCCCCCACGTTTCCCCCCCACTCGTCATCATGTTAAAGGAGCATTAATGCATCCAAACATCTCGTCTGGGCTAAAAAATGAATGCTGTTTTTTTATTCCAACCCCTCGCTCCTGCCTGGCAGTAATTATGGCTGTTTAATTGGGTCTATGGAGGCTCTGAGAGATGATGCCCAAGCGTGTGTGTGTTAGGGAGAGAAAGTGTGTGTCCTTACTTGATATGTAGGAGAGGTTGAGCTTGACTTGATCTGAATACAAAGCAAAGCTGCCCCAAACCACAGAGATGTGAATTTAAAATCAAAAGGGACTTTTATGTCAACCTATGTATTGTGTATGAGATCGACTAAGCTCTGACTAAATAAAGGGTTGAGAATACATTGTGTTATCATTCCAAGCCTTAAGAATGACTGAAATGGTCTCTACTTGACCACTATTTATAGAGGGTTGGGTGGAAAGAGTGAGGGACTTACACACTCCTTTAAAAAATTCATCAGCCTTTCTTAAGTACAGTTAACCTCATGAAAGACAAAAAAAAAACATGTGCTGCTTTTTTTCTTATCTGAGCTTTCACATGCTTTAACCACTCCACCTCACTTGTTTATTCACTCCCTGGTGTGCTGACTTACCCCGGGTCTCACTTCTTGAAGGAGTGGCACACTTAAGGATTGTTTCCCATCTGACTTTGGTACCACAGCTGATAGGACTGCCAGTAGAGTAAAATCATTTCTGTTTAGATTTAACACCTAAAAGTCAGAAACATTTAAAACATTTTTCACAGACCTAGACACTTTGATAAAGGGATTTCAAGTTTTCAAGTTATGCAACTGTGGGGCCTACCTCAGACAGATGTGAAACAACTGGACTCACTTGAGCAGAGGTTTTCTTACCCCATGCACAGCAATGGAGAAGCCAAAATCTCAAGAACTGACATATTTATATCCATGAAAAATAGCCTCTTTAAAGATGCTATGAGGAGTTTCTTAGCAATTACAAGAAAGTCTCACTTTTACATATATGCCTGATGGAAATACACACTTTAAGATGAGTTTTATGGCATCAAAATAGGTTATCTATAATAAATGCTATTCCTTAGCTTCGCGGTCGGGTCAGACAGGGCTTGACTGGCCTGGATACTCAACTTCGGGAACAAGACAATTAAAACTAGGGCAAATTTATATTATTCAGACACGTCTTAGAGCACCGGGCTGTAAGTAGCGATATGTAGCCGGCTACAACGCTACGATACTAAGTTTACCAAAAACTGTCACGTCTTTTGGTGCGTTCCAGTTGTAGTCGGAAGTAGGAATTTCCGAGTTCAGAGTAGGAAACTGCAACTGGAACGTCCCCCGAAGTCGGAATTTCCTACTGGGAACTCGGTGAAACCTCGCCACCCCCAAGTTGATAATCAAAGATGGATGCCCCCAGTGTGAACAGTTGTTTAGCTCCTGTAATAATTAATTTATTCGCACTTCTGACTGGGGTGTGTCGCTCTAGATCAGCTGTATACATAGTATTGTTAGACTTATAATTACAAAAATGCTGCCATAGTGATAATCACATTCTTCATGTGATATTTGTGAACAACAACGCAGGGCGTGCTAACAACAGCTAACAATAGCCTGGTATATCGGCATGTTTTTTTCCGACTTCAACTGGAACGCCGATAAGTCGGAGATGATGTCACTCACAGTTCCGAGGTTACTGGAACGCAGCATTACGACAGCCGCCGCGCATGCTCATGGGTAGCAGAGTCTTAATGTCGCCGCAAATAGATTCTCCTCATCGCACCTTTAAGTTAACTAAAAAGCTACATGCTGAGCTGATATTTATTTCTAGAACAAGAAAGAACTTGGCATTCAGTTTATTATTTAGTATATTCAAACATATTTATGAGTTAACACTAAAACCTAAATTTGACAGTTTATCGTGAATTTTCCTGTTTTGAATTTAAAGTGTGCCGCAGTAGTTTTAAAAAAGTGTAGCCTACCAATGGATCTTTAATCCAACAAGACTGCACCACTTTGACTACAGGAAAATGGATTTTCCAATATAAATTCTGCGTTTTGATAGAACATCCATTACATGTCATTGATAGTCAACTGTATTTTTCTGATTTGAAGGCTTTTTAAGGGTATTGATATCTTTACTGAAGGACTTCAAACCGCCTGCATTGTTTTGTCTGCCTGTGATAAAGTGAGAGAGTCATTTGGGAGTGATTTTAGAAAGGTCCTGCCTGTTTTAATGGTCGTCATACAAACACACAGCATAAACACACACCCTCACATTTAGTCTCCCTCATCCAGACGGCAGTATACGTTGCCCATAGGCCTCAATAAAGCCAAAGGGCTGGTACCAAAACCAACTGTCTGTGACACTAGTCCGAAGAGAAGGTCATTTCCTACAGATACACAACCACGCACACACTCACACACAGCGTATTAGTATGTGAGAAGGTCTCTGGGTGCCCACGGCTTTTAATTCTCCCCTCCTGTCATGCCTGAGTGGCACCACCGAGGCCGACGCACAGACACACACCAACCGAGAGACACTGGCATCCAGACCTCCAGCTCACACGCACACATGTATCATTCAAACAGCCTTACCTCTGTCAATCAGCAATAAAGTGGTTGATGCATGTGTAGACCAATCCAAGAAGAGGCTTTACTGCACACATGTGGATAAAACCACATGGAGGGCATTTCCACACACAAGCTCAAAATTGGCCATTGGCCTGCATTATTGCCCCTTTTTCTTTCGTACAGATCTTAATCCACACACATCCCCGCTTCAGTGACTCCTCATTCAGTCTGTGTGGCATTGAGCCTTCAACCTTCAGCCGATGGAATGCTATCAGCTCTCAGTGTCTCCATTCGGTCTTTATTGTTGCCCCAGACATTGTAGTTAAGCTTTAGAGGGGTAAGTAGATTGAGTGATAAACTTTGAATCTTGTCCCTGTAAGAAACCATCTGAGGCTGATATGAGCCCCTGCGAGGTAATAAGAATCAGCAGTGAAGGTTTAAATAAAAAAGTATAGAGCAGAAAATAAGAGGTGCTGGTTTGGCAGTGGTTTGCAGCCAGGCACAACCCACAGATATGCTTCTGCTGGCACGGGTTTGAATCCAGCCTGTGTCCTCCCCTACTCTCTCTGGCCCCCCTACACAAGCCTATCCACTGTCTCTGTATCAATAAAGTCATAAAAATGCCAAAAATAATCAAAAAAAGATCATAAATAGGAGCCATCTCAGAGATATTTCTACACAAGACCCCTGACAAATGTCCAGGATACAAGACATTGGTTGCAATTGAGTTTATCAGTATTTTCCTTATTTGTTTTAAAAGTCATGACATAGATCTCAGCAAGGTGTAAACATTACAGTCAAGATATTGCCTGAAAATGATCCTATGAGGAGAGAAAAGAAGCAGACAGATCTTTTGAAATAAGCCAAGAGTTTCACTGAAACCCTTTATTTCGGGTAAATTGACAGCTAGTTTAAGAACTGTCCTAAAGCATTTTTTGCCTCTCTTATTCTCAGTTATTTGAGTTGATTTTATAACAGGTGAACCACAACAATAATACAACAATACACTTTTGCAATAATAGCTTTTGCAGCAGTTTTTCCTCCAGATATTTTGTTGAACACCAATTTTGGCAGAGATCTGTATGATTTCCAGCTGAATATTTTCCCTTGCCAAATTTAATTTTAGCAGTGGCACAATGGTAATAGACCATTGCAATCAACCCTGCAGTATTGTAATTCTCACACAAATCAATCATGGCTAAATCTTTGAAATGAAGACCATAGTTGTATTGAACCACTTTATTCCTTTGCTCATCAGACTCTCTGCTAATGGACGTGCTTACTGCTCTGCTTGCTGAGATAGTTGTGCAGTGTTCATCATGTTGAAGAAGGATTAAATTTTTAAAAGAAAATAAAGATTTACATGTCTTATAATTGAGCATATACAGTGATGATTTTAGGCGCCAAGATCAATTAAGACACTTGATAATGATAAATTACACACTTGGCTTCATAAGCTAGGACTTTTTGCTCACACCATAGTGGTTAAAGCACCTGATTCTGTCTTCCAGTCATTTTATTCAATCAGCTAGATGCCTAAAATGGCCTCAAAGCCTGAATAGTACTCACATGACAGTTTAATTTATTAAATATTGGAGTAAACTACACAATATGTTGTATGTTTCTTTCTTACAATTGAGTAGTGTAACTTTTTGTAGGGAAAAAGAATTAACAACAGTATGATACATTTCTTTTCAACAGTGACAGAGCTGTTGGATATGCTGAAGTCAACAGAAAACTTAAATTGGTCTCTACTTGAGGTTTATTTATGGGTGTTTTTATGCTTTCACTGGACAAAAGTGAAAGTGATTTGAGTCAGAAACCATGGAGAGAGTATGGAATGACGTGCATTAAAGGGGCTGGACTGGATGCCCCATGCATTAATGTCAATGAAAATGAATTGTTGTCACTTTAAACTTTTTTTTTTTGTCTCCATCCAGTCACTTCTCATTGAGTCAGAGTTGACATCTTTGAAGAAAAAGATCTCAAGATATTACTTTTACAAGCAAGGGATGAACATTTTGATTCACAAGTGTGACCTACAACTTTCTAGAATTGCTCCTTGGCCATACATATACATTTGTGCAAAGTTTCTTGAAAACCCCACCAAGTTTTTGGGATTTTTTATTCACAGGAAATGGAAAAATGAGGTCTTACATAGTTAATCTTTTAAGTCTAAGCCCCCAAATCCACATGGTTTGTACTTGAGTCAGAATGAACATCTGTGCACGTCTTTAAGAAAGTCTCATGAAGCATTTGTGCAAAAGCTTGAGGAGAAATCTAAAATATTCTTGAGACATGTTGTTTATGGGGAAAGGATGAGCATCCAGCTCCAAACTGATCTGTGATGAAAGCTCTCTAATTTGATTTAGTGTACTTGTGTATGTATGAGTGAAGTTAGACATAATGTATGTATAAACATAGAGAGAAATCTATGTAAGCCAGGAGACATTCAAGAGCTTAAACCAGAAGCAGACATGATATTTATATTCCTCTTGCATAATCATTCAGCATCTGCACTGGTCTGATCTTAAGCTGCATTTTCACTTGCAGCTTTGTTCTCCTTTCCACTCCACCTTGCAAAGTTTGCTGTACTTGTCTTACTTTAATTCTTCCTTAACCCATTTTCTTTCTTCTCTTCCCCCTATTTATTTCTTCACTCTATCTGTCCCTCCCCTCTGTCCCCTCCCTGTCTGTCTGCGTCTGTATAACTGATGATGTCGGCTGTTTGTCCTCCTCTCAGAGCCGACTCTGTATTTATCTGGGGCTGTTAGGCCGTGAACGCCAACATTGCCCAGAGCAGATGAGCCTTGAAATTCATTTTGGGGGGAACATGAAATAAAAAGGTTTTTTTTTCTTTTCTTTTCATTTTCTTCTCTCTCTCCTCATCATCCATACCTCACCTTGTCTGCATCACTCTCCCTTCTCTTGTCTTCTGTTCCATGTTTTGGCAAATGAGAGCGCTGGCTGCCAGAGAAGTTTTGTTCCATTCATTGAATTTATGCGTGTGAATGATAGTGACAGCTTTTTGTGTACCCTCTTTTTGTCAGAGCTTATGAATTTGAAATGGAGAAAGGGAGAAGAAATATGAATAGGTGCGACAGGAAGGAAGAAAAGAGGAAGATGATGCTGCAGGAAGTATTGATGCTGAAAGGGAGCTTGGAGGTTAGTCTTGATTTTAATACACAATCAGGTTCAGGATTTAGCTCCCCAGTTAGTATATGTATATTTATATTTATATTCAAATTACTAGGGGATGGGGAATTAATTTCCCCAATTCCAATTTCTGTCACTTGGGGGATGTGTTTCATCCCTGCTTATGCTTTGACTAAACATTTCATAAGTCCAACAGATGGTAGAACAGCCATTTCAAACAGGTGTTACGGGCATGGACAGACTGTTTTGTAGCCCAGACTGGTGTAAGCAGGTTGATGACAGCAATGAGAAAGATGATACGCCTCTACCAGCAAGACTCTGAAATTCAATGGACCAATGGAGCAATTTAACCCTTTAACTCCCAGCTCAACTGTTTGGCAGAGGCAATCAATAAAAAAAGGATATTTCATGTTTTGTAAAAAAACAAACAAACAAAAAAAAACAGAACAAATCAAATTGTTGTCTGATTTAATTAACATTTCAGGAAACAAAGAAAACTACAAACAAAATAATATGATGCTGTGGGGTTTAAAGGTTTAAAAAGTTAATATTTCATTATGTGATGACATAAAAATGCAGAAATATTTAGGGCAAAGTCATTTAGAAAAGGCATAAATGTTTGTAAATACAAATAAATAAAAAAATAACTCAGAATATATTGAGTTTGGAAAACAAAAAAATTGGATGAAAAACATTTTTTTATATAAATATCAAATTAGTAAATGGGTAAGTATTTAAAATAATAATGTTGATCATAATAATAATAGCTTTTAGCTTTTAAACCTTTAAATCCCACGCAAAGAAAATAACAGTTCTTTTGGTTTGTTTGTAGTTTATTCTATATCCTAAAACAATGGCAGAAACAAACAATGACATGTTTTTTTAACATGTTTAATATTCCTGAATTTATTGACCTCTGCCAAACAGTTGATCTGGGAGTTAAAGGGTTCAGAAAACTATGAAGGGGAAAGACAGCTGAGTGTAATGGCCTAAGAGTTAGCAGATATGTGATTACAAAGAATTTTAGAAGACTCACTTGAGGAAATGGTTAGCAGGACATAGCATACCCAAGTCATAGGTATGTTGGTTGGATAGAGGTTGGATGCAGCAGTTAAAATCAGCAATAGTATTCTGATGGAGCTAAACTTGTTCACCTGGAGGGTCGGATGTATGATGGAAAGATGATCTTGGTTTTGTCAGAGGTTCTCTTGGGCAGTGGTCCTCAACCTTTTGGTTTTATGTGAGACGATTTTCCATGAACAGGCTCCAGCAGGGCTGTCGTAGAATCAAACAAACATGATGTGCACGATAAATTATTCACCATAACAGGGGATCAGTGGAGGCCATGAGCTTGTTCTCCTGAAAAACTAACATGAAAACAAGAGTGGTTTTGAAGTTCATCCAGAGACCATGTAAACTGGTCACTTTCAGCTGAGTTAGTCTGTGGCTGTCTTCAGATCAGTTCATTTTACATTTCAAACATGTCTGATGCAGGTATTTCAATGTGCTTATGAGGAACTTAAAGGGAGACATCCATGAAGACTCTTGTTTTTGACTGCTGCTGTTACAGGCTACCATAGAGCTCTGTTTTCAGGCCAATTATGCTGCGTTCCATTAACCTCGGAACTGGGAACAGGTAAATGGGAGTGACATCATCTCCGACTTATCTGCATTCCAGTTGAAGTCGGAAAAAAACATGCCGATCAACCTGGCTATTGTTAGCCGTTGTTAGCATGCCCTGCATTGTTTGTTCACAAATATTACATGAAGAATGTGATTATCACTATGGCAGCATTTTTGTAAGTATAAGTCTAACAATACTATGTATACAGCTGATCTAGAGCGACACACCCCAGTCAGAAGTGCAAATAAATTGATTATTAGAGGAGCGAAATAACTGTTCACACCACGGGCATCCATCTTCGATTGTCAACTCGGAGGTGGTGAGGTTTCCCCGAGTTCCTAGTAGGAAATTCCGACCTCGGGGGGCGTTCCAGATAAAATTTCCTACTCAGAACTACGAAATTCCGACTTCCGACTACAACTGGAACGCACCGTTAGAGTTTGTTTTTTTGTGGTCTGCACCTGAATTCCTGTGAGCTTCACTCCACACCAAATCAAGACTTTTCAAAAAAAGTGACCAGAGTTCCTACCAAAGGTGGTAGGTGTGAAAGCAACTGCTGTCATTATTAAAAGCTGGCAAAGATTAGTTCTGACTTGCCAGAGGTGAATGCAGTTAACCATTTATTGGCCCCTTTTTAGCCTTTTTTGAAAGCAGTTGTTGTCAGGGTACTCTGCACAGCCTTTGTCTTGGCCGATTCTATTTTAATGCATTTCCATGATTTTTTTTTTTTTCGCTAAAACCACAAAAATATTATTTAGGCTTTTACAGATTTAGAAAAATTTTGACTTTCTTTTTACACCTTACAGTAGTTCTGTCTTTATTCTTTCACTTATAACAATTTTGAAATAAATTATATTCATTAATCGTTAGTCAAAAAGTGAGTTATTATCGAATGTAAATGGGAGAGAGGCCAGCAACTAGATTTTGCTTTGCATACTAACAGTCACTATGTTGGGTTGAGCTTGATAATTCATTGCTTCCTGTGAAGGGCTCAGCTTGACAAAGGGTCAGTTATAGCAGAGGTGGACTTGAGCTTAAAATAGGGACATTTTGTTGATGAGCACTTGACTTTAGAGCCTCTGAGTGCCCCAGGATGTATCTCATCACAAATGAGCTTATTTTAAGACTAAAGTCAACATGGGAAGTCAGGGCCCAGGCAAAAAGGTGTCATATGAAATCCTCTTTGGCACACCTTTCAAATCAGATGCACCACCCTCACCCATGCACATGCTTTGAGTGCCGATTTGAAGAGTACATCTGTGTGTGTGTGTGTGTGTTGAAGTTTGTGTATTCTCCAGAGGAGACTTGAGAGCTGCCTGCATCTAATCTACACTTTCTATTTATGCAGCTACACGGTGTAGAGGTGAGCACTGGAGTACACTCGTGTGCATGTTTCTGTGTCATCCTGTCAGGCAGAAGAGAAGAAATGTGCAAGCACGAACAAACACACACTTCTCTCTCTTCCTCTCATGCGTTTTGCATCCGTAATCATCTACAAACTTGCTAGGAGCGAATCACACACAGGCTGTGCCGTCATTTCTCTTGTAGGTGTATGAGGTGGAGTTAAGAGGAAGAAGACGACGTGGATGTGGGAGCATCGAGAGAGAGTGAGAGAAGAGCTCATCAATTATTCATGATGAAATTGGGCTTGATGTCTACTGTTAGTGAGAGGCGAGAGTGTGTGAGACACTGAGTGAGCGAAGGTTTTAACAAATCTGTTCAACAGTGTATATTTCAAACAGGCTTTTATAACCCCAGCCGGATGAATCATACAAATAAGATGAAATTATTGTAATGCCATAGACGGTGCTCTCTTAAAACCCAATGTGCCTGAAACAAGATTTTAGAATATTTGTACAAAACTTGATCTGCATTTTTTGAAACCAAGGCAAGAGTCAACCAGATCATTTTACCTCAGTATAAGGACATAAAAAACATGCACCCCTGAATGTTCAGAGAGAAACAGAAAAGTCTAATGACTTTACAAATCCCTCAAAAAAGATATAGTATCTATACAAAAATATCTGAAGGAGCAATAAAAGATTGATCTTTAAAGGGACTGTGAGGAGTTTCTCAGTAATTACAAAAAAGTCTCACTTTTAGATATATGCCTGATCGAAATACAAACTTTAAGATGAGTTTTATAGCATCTAAATAGGTTATCTATAAATGCTATGCCTTAGCCTTCCAGTTGGGTCAGACAGAGCTGAACTGGCCTGGATACTCAACTTTGGGAACAAGACAATTAAAACTAGAGCAAATTTATATTATTCGGACACGTCTTGAGAGCACCGGGCTATAAGTAGCGATAGCCGGCTGGCTACAAAACTACCATACTAAGTTTGCCTAAAACTGCTTGTAGTCACACATCAAAAACTACCGCTACGTAACTAGAAAGAGATACATTACCTTGTCGCTTTGCATCCTATAAGTTGTTGAAAAAAGAAGTTGTAAAGCAATGCAGAGTTCAGAGGAAGGTCCGAGCTGCATTCATTTGCATCACAACAAACACACGCTTTGGCTTGTGGTGTGTTCAAGTTGTAGTCTGAAGGAGGAATTTCCAAGTTCTGAGTAGGAAACGAAAACTGGAACATCCCCCGTCGTCTGAATTTCCTACTGGGAACTCGGTGAAACCTCGCCACCCCCGAGTTGACAATCAAAGATGGATGCCCCCAGTGTGAACAGTTATTTAGCTCCTGTAATAATCAATTTATTTGCACTTCTGACTGGGGTGTGTCACTCTAGATCAGCTGTATACATCATATTGTTAGACTTCAATTTACTAAAATGCTGCCATAGTGATAATCACATTCTTCATACAACACAGGGCGTGCTAACAACAGCTAACAATAGCCTGGTAGCTCGGCATGTTTTTTTCCGACTTCAACTGGAACGCCGATAAGCTGATGTCACTCCCAGTTCCGAGGTGACTGGACCGCAGCATTACGACAGTCGCCGCGTGTGCTCATGGGTAGCAGAGTCTTAATGTCGGCGGAAACAGATTCTCCTCACAGTCCCTTTAAGGTAAGAATATCTGATTAGCACAGTGAAGTAAAATGATTTTCAAAAGTAAGAAAATTATTGACAGACTGACAAATAATATTCATTCAATCCAAAAGGCAAAACATTGCAAATGGCAATACGAATAAATGGCAGTGTTTTTAGAAATATTAACTGCATAATGTAGCTGATGTCATTTTCACATTGCCAAGAAAACAAAATTCATGCCCACTCAACAATATACATCCAAGAATCAGCCAGAATCGAACTCCTCAACTCTTTAAATTTTATTAAACACATCATGTTTGGTCTTTGTCTAATCTTCATTCTAAATAGCGGACCTGAATAAATCACAGTGGAACTGACTGGACCTCAAACAGATCACTGAATACAACATACATTTGCTGTTTTGCAATGTAAAACTCTTAGCTTTGCTGATTAGCTTCTCTCTTGTTGGTCTCAACATGGATTTCAGCACAGAATTTGACACCAGATTAAGACTAAGAGGACTGAAAATAAAGTTTGGGGGACTCTACTCCAGCTAAAGAGGATGACAGAGCATCAGTATGTTGGCTTATATTGATCTGTGATGACTTTTGATGTCTTTTTTTGTATGTGTATCTCAACCATTTCCCCCAGTCTTTAACAAAATATTCTTCTTTCAGTATCAGTTTATAGGAAAGCTTCTCCATCTCAAGGATGCTCGACAGCCACTGTTTATGATTTGGTGGCTCGACTTTTAGCCAGTTCTTAGCAATGGTTTGCTTTGCAGCTGCAATGACAATCCTTAACAGATATTGGTCACCTACGTGTACAGATCCTTCCAGATGTTCAGGTATAACACAAAACATGATCGAGGAACAACATAGCCCAGTTCTTTGTAAAGAACTGAATGTATACGACCCCAGAAAGGTTGGATTTTAATACAGTTCCAAAAAATATGCATGTGGTTTGTATCCATGTCATCATAGTCTTTGTTGTGATTTGGTGGTTGTCCAGTGTTATTATTGGATTGTGCTTGTATAACCTGGATGATAGGGTGTACTTTGTCTATATTTTCTTCAATGTTTTTAATATAATAGTCCTTCATTTGTAAATATTTAAAGAAATCATGGTTTTGTAAGCTATAGTTTAAGTTCTTGGAAGCTTCTTATTTTACCATTGTTAACAACAGTACATATGGCAGTTATACCCTTTTTTGCCCAGTTTTTAAATTCGGGATCAGACTTTCCAGGGCAGAATTTTTCATCAAAACTAATCCATTTCAATCGTCCTAGCTCCTTTCCCAATTTTAATTTTTTAACCAAAGAGTACCAAATGTCTAGTGTAAAAGATGTTAATAAATCTAAATTTCCTTTAATTTGGGAAGGCATCTCTCTTTCCCCAGTGCTTGCCTGAATTGGGTAACTAGACATGGATGTTTCAATATCTTTCCATCGGGATACATATTTGTCGTTACACCAATATAATAGTGGACGGAGTTGGGATGCATAAAAATATTCCTTTACGTTTGGAAGTGCCATTCCTCCTTTATCGTTTGGTAGCTCTAGTGTGGTGTAGCTGACTCTTTTCTGTGTCTTTTTTACTCTACACTGTCATTTAATCTACAGCTTGATGAAGGAAATGATTGTTGTTTCACATTTTGTACCAGGGACAAAATGTGGAACAACAGGATTCAAGTTTGCAGGGTTTTTTTAAGCAAAATCCTACAATGTTAAAACCTAGCACTTCCTTTGACATGGTTTACTAGCTGCAGTCATGGGTTGATACTAACAAACTAACAAGTTACTCTTCTTCTGCTGATGCATCATCTTTGTCTTGGCAAAAGGCAACCAGCCGAGTATCCTTTTCTATGGCATTTAAAAAACTGAATTATTTCTGTCATTTTGTCAATAACAGCATTTTGCAACAGCCTTATTTGTGATAACATTACTTTTCTCATGAGCACAGTAGAATACTAAAGCTAATAAATAATCCTCTGGAAATAATCAATCCATTTTTAATATAATCCCCTGAAACAAAGCCCACACATTTGGTCCTCTGTTCCCAGAGTGACCAAAATTAGCAGAGCACGCTTCGGTACATTTGTGCTTTTGAACTCTGTCCTTGCTGCATTGTGCTCCCAGGCTAGATAAATTTATCAACACCTTATAAGTGACCTTTTAAAATGTCACTTGGAAAGGCGTAATGGATTTATATTTCTTCATAGCATGAGCGCACAGGCTCCTACATCCCTGTGGTACGTCAGGGTTTATTAGTGCAGACCCAACAGCTTAAAGCCTGTGACCTCTTCTGCTCTTAAACCATGGCTGAAGGGAGCAAATTCAATCTTAATTTG